>JAJEKV010000012.1:7220447-9620447 GCA_021234155.1 Isoetes taiwanensis | reverse complement strand
GTCGTCGGCGTGCTTCCACAACATCAGAATGTGAATGTCCTGTAAATGTACATTCTTGTATACGGAAAGACACATACAGCAGTTGAATAATGAGAGTGACATGTAAAGCTAAATAACAATAGGAGGCAAAATCCACTCATTACCTTGATCAGTATCTTTCTTATTGCCGCCTAAAATGCGTGTTTGTTCAGAGCATAGGGCTCCGAGTCTTTTCTGAAATCCCCCTTATGGGAAAGAAGGAAATAGTCGAATCTCCCAACCAGGAAGATCCATATGATGGAGATACAAAAAACTTGCTTGCCCTGATGATGGGGATGAAGCCAGAATCGGATAAACTACAAAATTTCGTTGAAGATGTTGTATGAGCTTAAGACAATTAATGTTGAACTTCGACGAAGAGCTAAGGGGAGGTCATGGTCTTTGGACCACTTAATTTGCAAATGGTATATCTGGAGTTGTGGTGATCCAATTGACAAGCTTAATGGCTCATTGTGTTGCCTGAGTATGGAGCTACAAAATGATGTCATGAAATCAGAACTTGAAATTGGTATGGACCATGATAAAACCAGCCAAAGAGAACTCCTTTTTTTTACCCTGATTGACATAGCAATACCCAAATGGACCACTTTGGATGGACCGGCACAGAACCTAAACAGACTACATTGTAACCATGAAGGACCTTTTATAAACCATGAATAGCACTTACCTACCAAGCTGATGGACCAACACCCAACTCCAATGAACCCACTGCATACCAGCATTGACCTCTTTACAACTTAGAATGGAACTGCTGCAGACCTTCAAAGAATGCCTAAATCACCTGAAAATGAATCTAAATCCTAAATATTTGAAACCTAACAGAGGTGGAAGGCTTTGATCCTTCATAGCCTTAACTACAGGCTACTTCCAATCACCCCTGCTGCAACACACGGATCAAATAATTAGTACTTGGGATCCCATGTTGATGGCAGCATTACCAATGCAACCAACAACATGAGTTCCCAAACAAAAATATGACAGTTGCAAAATTAAAATATACCTTATGAGCATGTACAACAACACTTAATAGTTCATGCAGCTGTGACATTTAAGGGTCTGAATGGGACTTGAACCACGGGGTGCACTCAAGAAAACCATAGAAAACATGTGAGTGTACGGGAGAGGGGGTTTTTTTAAATAAAACCGTATCCATATATGGGAGGGGGGTATTTTCCTTGCTTGAATTCCATATATATATAAGAGAAATATGGTAGGGGTGTATAAAATATGAGGTATATTTTCTTAGGAAATTTTTGTATAAGGGATAATTTCTCTTAACCCTATGCACGCACATGCCATATAGACTTTACATTAGGTGCATCCCCCATGCCATATAGACTTTACATTAGGCATCCCCCGGGCTTGAACCCACTACCTCTGAGGTGGTAGCTGTGCATCCTAACCAAAAAGGCCACGATGATTTGAATGAAATCAAATCACACGCTCCAGACCTGATGGTTAATCGTCACAGCAGCACTTAATAGTTCATGGCAATGCTTCAACACACAACAAGAACAATTAGATACTAAAATTAAAATGGTGATTTGATTAGGACTTACAACTGAGTTCTCTTTGGCTTTGCACATCACTGTTGTGTCTTATAGTAGATTTCAGCAAAACATGTTAAGTAATCAGCAAAACTGCTGCAGCAACTTGAGTAGCACATTAGAACCAGTCCTAGATCCCATCAAAGCACAAAATTACATGGAACCTAACTTGTCCTAAATAACAACACTGCCGCCATGTAATTGATATTGAAATACAACAACACGCACACTAACTAACAATGAGAAACAATTCCATTGATTGCATCCAAAATGCCAACAAAACTTGAGCACAATTCAATCACAAAAAAAGGATATCCCATCACACACCAAGGCCTCGAAGGATCAAATCAGCCTCTTTCCCCGTAAACATCATTTAGAGCCATGATTTTCTTAACTGGTGTGTTGCATCAATGGCATCTTCATCGGTCTCTTGGCTATCACTTGTATTGCTGTAAATTGGCTTGTAAGCATGGTGGATCTCATCCACCTTATCAACAAAGCCATTGTCTCTGCCATGATATGCATCAGGGTTAGTCCAATGCCAGTCAGGGTCCAAACCAGCCTTGTTTCTAGCCTTATTCTTGTGATTGTCCCAAGAACAAATGTGTGTGTCCTCATTACTGCATCCCACAAGCTCATCCTCATCATCATAATCACTAACTTGGCTGTCTATGTACATGGCACCATCAACACCAACACTGACAATCATAAAAGCCCTTTGCCATGTTCAAGCACATCCTCCACAACCGCATCATGCTCATGTTCATAAGGCACATCCTCCACAATTGCTTCATAAACATGAGCAGGCTCAACTGCAGTAACAGTTGGATTAGCAACAACTAAAAATGCACAGCTGAAATTATTTCGAATCTAGTTAACTTGTTCCTTAGCTTTCTAAGCCTCCATTGGCTTTTTCTCGTGCATCCTTAATATTGGCATCCATCTGTGTTGTTTTCCCAAACAATTGAACATCAGTAAACTTGCATTTTCCATTCTAATCAAGGTACTTTGATCTGAACCTAGCACTATGGTGCTCATATCTAATGTCACTCCTTTTCTGCAATTCCCTTTCCAATCTTCCATTTGCTCTTCTCTTCATGTTAAGTTCCTTTGCCGCTCTCCAATTGTATTTTCTTTCTATTCTCTACATGATCCTTTCTTGCCTTAGCTGCTTTCCTTTTGTTTCTTATCAGATCAATTTGAGCTGCAATCATTTCATCACTAGTCACCATTAACCTGCCTGCTAGCATCTCGGGAAGCTTGGATCTCTTAGCAACAATTGGTTGATGGCTGGCTTGCTTCGGGGCTGCTGCTGTTGTAAGGGCAAAATGCAAGTTTACAACAAAAGTGGATGGCTGCATGTTCCCAACAGTGGCAGGTGGTTGGAGAATAGGTGTAATAGGTGTAATATGGGGTGGCATAGACACATGATTAGCATTAGCATTGGTGCGGAAGGCGGCGGCAGGCCAGCAACTAGAATTTCTATTGCTACACCTTCATTTAAAACATGGTCATCCTCCTCTTCACTATCTTCAACAACCTCACATTGATCAGCATGTGGATCAGCCCTTACAGCAGCAGCATCAAATGGCCATATCCCTGTTTTTTTAAAGCCTGCAGCAATATTAGAAGTGGTCAATGCTTCACGCAAGGATGTGGACACAATAGTAGCCATGTCTTCTTTGCTAGGCTCCCCAAACTATTGACGCCTCATGTAATGGCTCCTATTTTTTTTTTAATCTAGTTTTGAAGGGAGAGAAATATAACACGTCTAGAGGCTGCAATATATGAGAAGTGTGCGCAGGCCTATGGTTTTGGCATGTTGAATGGCAGCCAGGCTCACTTGGGACCTATGGCCATCACAAATTAGAAGATGTGGATTATCAGGAGATATGCCACCAGGGACATTATTTTGAAAGTGTGCAAGCCAGCCATCAAACAATTCATTTGTAAGGCCATGGCAGCTCGAGTTCACATCCCAACATTAGATTTCTACCTCATCCTTTCACCTTTAAACACACATAAAATTAGGGCAAAGACATAACCTGCAGCAGATACACATGTGAGAACAATCAACCACTCTTTATTCTTTGGTAAAGTTTGAGCAATATTTCTTGCTCCTCTCCTTGCCAAAATTCTTATACATGATCCGCTGTCGCCTTGTATTCCTGTCTCATCACAGTTCCAAGTCCTACTAGCAGCTTCTCTCACGCACAGTAAAATGCCTCTAGATTATTTGAATTCATGGCTTTAACTCGCTGAATTTCTACTCATTGAGCGCAGACCTAAGGCTCATTTCACGGATGCCTATTTTGAAGCCTTTCCACCATCCCTTACGGGCAAGCCATCTTTAAAACTAGTATTCCTATTCATGGCCATCTCACTTACCCTCTCTCTCAGCAACTCCAATGTAACACCTCTCTCTTCAACAGACATTTGCACACACCATGCTACAAGTTATGCCTCCTCATCTTTTGTCAAACATCTTGGAACATATCCAAATTCTTCAGTTATCCCATTAACCCATTTCCTAAGAGTTGTCTTAGGAATACCAAAATGCAAGGCGGCCTTTCATAATGATATAAGGCCATCATCTACAATATCAATAGCCTCCTCCATTTGCTCTTGGGTCCAAGAACCTCTACTCATAACTCTAACCCTTTTAGAACTTGGATTTAACACTGGAAGTTGTTCATGAATCTGTTCATGAATCAGTCTCTTAATCCTTTGCGTTGAGGCCTTGGGTGCTGGAGGATCTCTCACAACTCTCCCACTCTTTAATTGCATGGCAGCAGGCTGAAGATTCCCTAAACCCCTTCACTCAAGCACTTAAATTTAAGGCAAGCAAATGAAAGCAACAAAAGGAGAGCAACAGTGAGAATGAACCAATAACAGACCTAATAACAGACCTAATAACAGACCTGTTTTATGCTCAACCAATTTTTGGCTACTACTTTATAGCCTGCAGAAATGGAAATGAGGGTTAATTTCTATTTACAAGCTGAAAGAAAATAGGAGAGATCCTTACCTAACAAATCAATGGTCTTGAGTGCAAGGATGCATGAACTTAAGGCCGGGATTTGCTAGCCTTCACCTGCCTGCAATTTTAATTCAATTATGAGCAATATACCAGAAAAAAGTGGGCTACAAGGACGAGCAACAACCTTTTGGCTTGATCTTCTACCTGCATCCTTGCATTCAAGTTAAGCTCCTGCTGCAAACAACCTAGACCTCCTGCAAAATTTGTAGACCAGACTTTTAGGGCTTCCAGAATCATACAGACCTAAGAATGAAGGACGAAATTTTGGAATGTTTAATTAATGGTGCCAAGGAATGTTTCAAAATTCAAAGCCAGCAGACATTAGATTGAAAATATCGTGCCTTGGGGCTTGATTCAAGCTCTTGGCACCAGATTTGCCACCCAAACTAGACCCTAAAGCATGGTCTATGAATCAGCCTTCACAAAAATTTGTGCTCCCTTCTCTTGCCGCCAAGAGCCCGAATCATGCCATAACCCATCTCCTCTCTGCCCCGCCCCCCGATCCAATCATGTGCATGCAAGGTTTGAAATAGAGCCATCTCCACTCTGTCGCCATCTTCACAACTCTTGGCATAGGTTCGACTGGTTCGATGCTACCGGTCCATTAGAGTTAGGGTTCATCCATGCATTTTTGTCACGTTGGACTTTTGTTGTTTCTTTAAAGTTTAATGGTTTTAAACGGCGGCTTAAGTTTTGGCGGTGGTCCGGACCATTGAATCTCTATGATTCAAAGACCATGACCTCCCCTTATCCAAATACAAGCCATAACCAATCGAGACAATGGTGGAACCGGTGGCTCAAGCCACCCACCAGCAGCTCCTATTACATCATGATCAGTTAGCAAATGAGCAATTAGATTAGGAAATCAGAGCCTAAAACATTAAATTTTAGGTCTCCAAGAACAGGAAGGGGAGGATATCAATGACACAGTGGATAAGTTCTTCAAGGATATCATACATCTGCATGAACCCCAATTCACACATTGCATGAGGTTGGGGAAGCTAGAAAGCTCACATAGACCTATTCTGGTCAAATTTAGTAGCATTGAAGCTCATAATAGCATTCTTAATAGTCGGGCCATAGCATTAAAGGGATACGGGCTTTGGCAGGATCCTGAACTGACACCTGCGCAATTAGAAACTCGCAAGATTGAATGGAATAAAATTAAGGAGGCTAGAAATGATGGTTTTGTGGCTTACCTTGATAGAGGAGGCCATGCAGGACTTTGAAGTTAATTGTTTGGAACATCCACAATTCATTTCTAGCTAAAGTTGATGATTTAGCAAGTTCTGAAAGAAAGATGATGTAATTTTACTGGTAGAAACTTGGCTACATCAAGCTCGCTCTCTACCAGGTATAGATGGCTTTTTCATGATAGCAAATACTTGAAATCCCATAGAGTTGGGTGCTGGACTCCACAGCAGGGGCGCATATAGTCAGTAGTGCCGTTCAAAAAAGCATCCGAACCCGGTCCCCCGGGCGTGAAAACCAACATATTAGGTTATTAATGAGCCTTTGGGGTTTTACGGTAGTGGGACACCACAAATGGGTCTCTCGGTTTAAGACAAGGCGGGGGAATTGAAATGCATTGCATGGTGGAGACTTTTCATTCTGAGTGTTAAAGGGCACCATGGTCTTTTTGGTGTCAGCGCTGTAATAGCCTATGTGAAAGTGTTCGAAGCAGCTGACTAACCATGGACCTCCACCATGACCTTTGACGTTCGTCTTCAACCTGGCAGCAGAAAAGAAATGGTAAGTCAAACGTAATAAGAAAACGATACTAATTTATACGTCAGGTGCTCTTACGGTATAAATTTATACCGCAAGGCACCAGCGGTATAAATTTATATGGCAGGGCTTCAGCGGTATAAATTTATATCCCGAGGCTTTGGCGTTATAAATTTATACCATAAGGCTTCATGATTATAAATTTATACCACAAAACTTCAAGGTATAAATTTATACTGGCGGTCTTGTTGAAATATGAAACCTAAGCGACTATAAAGCTTACCAAATGCAGTTTTCAAATCCGGCGTTGCATACCACTCCTACAGGTTTGAGCACCGACATTGTTTGCAGGTCGGAATGGAAGATGATGACCCTCCATTTGCGACACAAGTGACATCTTTCGAGCCACCAAGTAGGCTCTTACTTGTACATGAGTGAAAGCCTCACCATCGAAAATCTTTGTCTTTGATGTGAAGTTCTGTTTGTCCACCGGGTACCCAGTTTAATGCAAATACCATGAATAACCTTGTACAAGCGAACGGCCATAGGTAGTAAATCTCTATAGCCACCGCCGTAAACTGTTGATCGACTTTGCTTGCCACGCTTCGATGGCCTTTAATCTTTGCCTTTCCTCTTTGGCCCTCCGGGCAGTTCAAGAAGCCTCTTTGGCGGGCTTTCTTCTAGATGCAGAAAAAAAAGAGTAAGACAAATGCACACTAACAAAACACGTGCTCTACAAAACTCACCCAACCACTGAAGTTTATGGCGTGTTCTCGTATTATGTTGTCTGTAGTACAAGTGGGATAAAGGAGCTTGCACTCTTCCCAGTCTTCTAAATTTAGTTGTTTCATTAACTCGGTCTGGCATGTGACAATGTCCTTCTGACTGCAAACAAGAATAGATTGTTAGGCAAAGTAATGGCATAAGTACAGTGAATAGTAAAGGCTGCTTACATCTTAGCTTCCTTAGCCATTTCCTCAAGAGTAAATTCTTTAGCCACAACTTTTTCCAGAAGCCGCACAAATTTTTCTTTGCTCTTTAAGCCCTCACGTGTAGTTGTGTCCATGGTACTATGCTCATGTTTTTTTTTGTTTTGCTTCAGAACTTTTTTGGTTTTACCGGTAGTCTTTGCTCTTTAAGTTCACCATCTTGAACATACAAAAAAGATTCTTTCTGTAGATCCCACATTTGAAATTTGAGGACAAAGCGGCTTAATGCATGTGGCCGATGCGGTAGTTGAGGGGTTACGGTATAAATTTATACCGTTCTAATCCGCGATATAAATTTATCTTGTTGAAGACGAGGTGTGAACTTACTCACGTTTTAGAGCGGTATAAATTTATACCGCTCCAGGCCTTGGTATAAATTTATACGACTCGGGGACGGTATATATTTATCACCGCTCTAGCGGCAGGTTTATCTAAACTACCGTGGTATGGGACCAGTATAAATTTATACCGCTTTCGTGCCACGATATAAATTTATATCGATTCCAACGAGGATTTTATCTAAACTAGACATTCTAAACTACCTTATAACAAACTTAAATTGGAAGGAGGGAATACTTACTTGGCCATCTCTCGAAAGCAAGTTGGAAGTAGTTGTCGTCTTTGCTTCAACGCCATGATGGGCTTCTTGTCGAAATCATAACTCAAGCAACATTCGTCACCAAGCCTCCAGGTTCTTGGCGCTTGTTCTTACCTTCTTGAAGTCCTCTCCCATGCAATTGCTTGAACTCAACATATTCTCTGTGCATGAAGCGGATTTTGTCTATGAGGCTCATCTTCAACCTAAAGTCATTGTCCAGGTTGTGGCTCACATCAATGACTTTGGCCTCCTCGTCTGTCAACCCAACGTAAAAATGGGCTCCACGCTCTTCCAGACCTCGTTCCTGCTTTCCTCCTTAGATAGCTCCTTCCTGGCCTTGTAACTGTGTGTTCCACCGAGAATATACTATGTGTAGTCCTCAATGTTGGCCTTCCTGTAATGCCTGAGCTCCCGACCTACTCTCAATCAAACATTAACAACAAGGCGACACATGGGCATGTGGATTTCTCACAAGCATTCTCTCCGCTTTAATATTGCCACATGTGCTGCATACAATTTCCTCGCTTGAAGCACTCTGACCCCATCCTCATTTTTTGGCGGCCTCTTGATTGTGCTCAGAGTTAATGAAATTGTTTGCTTTAGGAGTTTGTTTCATTTACTCTTTTAAGTATTGCACTTGACCTGTCCGAGGGTCTCAAAACAATGTCGGCCCCAGGTGCCTTTTGAAGTGCTTCTGCAAATTCTTCTATTGACAAGGCCTTGGTCTTCCTAGATTTCTTTAGTGCCTGTGTGTGAATGACCAAAGCTTTCCTCTTCCCTTTCCCTATGACCACCACCTCCTCTTCCTCTTCCTCCTCCTCCTCTTCTGCCTCAATGTCTTTTTTCCACTTCTTCTTTTGCCCGTGGGTACCAGAGGCCCTTGACAATGACTTTCTCGTCACACAGAATGACTGAGGACAGTATGTCTAGTATATCCTGCATTCAGGATGCTCCGCTAGTTTGCTGCCTGTATAAATTTATACGTTAAAGGAATAAAAGACAAAAGGAAGAGGTTCACACTCACATAGCCAAGTTTTATATTTTTGAAACGATTCATTACCTATTGATCCTTTGGCTTACACATGTTTATAAGAGGGACGAAGCACGCTTCATGACTCAGGGAAGATGAATGATGCCGAGAAGTGATACTCTAATGCATGACCAAGTCGGAGTGTACTTATACATAAGGGGTATGGCATCCGTTCTGTGAGGGTATAAAAACCCCTTGTGCCACGCACTTTAAAAGGCAATTTGACCCTTTTGTGTATAGATATTGCTCCAAATTAGTGCCTAAAAATTTCTAACCCTAAGTATACGACGAATTGTCCAAAACACCCTCCGTTGGAACTTCAATGTTATATTGCCCATCAAAGGTGAATCCCCCAGACCGTAAGCTGCTTGTGGTTGTGCTGGTCATGGATTTGGAGGCATTATCTTCTTGGAGAAGGTTCCAATTGGACAACGAATATCAAAGCTCTAATATATCCACGAACCCCATCTTAACTTCTCGGTCAAATCCTAAGATGGATGGAATTCTTGGAAGAATATACTTGAGGCCGTACACAAACCCAAACGCTACAACGTTGTCATTTACGCCCTCCCAGACATTCCTTAGTGACTTACACGCGATAGGCTGTCATTTCTACTTTACTTCGAGTTTGAAAGAAAATTGAGTAAGTTCTTTCCAAGTGATTCAATGATGCAGGTCCGCCAAAGCTTCTTGTCTAATGAGGCTGTGATGTATAAGGAGCATGAAGCTTTCGCCGCTTATGGGCACTACAAAAAAATAATTTAGTATATCGACGCTTATATTGGATGCGCCTAGATATCGCTGGAACGCCGATGAACCACATCACGCCGCCGCTCAATGACGCTTCATATAACGACGCCCAGATGTCAATCGCATCGTTGTTTAACGATGTCGTACATAAGACCCCACGCAAATGTGGCAACAAAGGCGCTAGCGCACAACATCCGCCATGCCGCCACGCAAATAACATCGCTTAACAATATTAACCATGTGGCAACAATTATGCCAGCGCACGACGTCAGCCATTAACGCCAGCGCTCACCGCCATTAACGCTGAACGCAATACGGCAGCCATGTACCAGTGGTAGTGATGTATAGTCAGCACGGACGCACAATGCATGCTGGTCTAACGACGCAGCTAAATATATTTAAAAAACCTTTTAAAATACAAAGATAAATGAGAAAGTTAACACATGTTAATATGAATACCTATAAAAAATTAATTTAACCAAGAAAACAAATAAGATTAATACTACAAATCTAAATTAATCATATATAAAAATTCAATTAATTGTTGAAAAACTAAAAATAATTTTATCAAAACAACAAATTCCAGAAAATTATAATTATATTGTAATTTAATTAATTATAGAAATTAATTTAATTATTGAAAAGATCCTAAAATTCACAAGTATCATGAGAAATTCAAAAAATAACTATAAAAAGAAATTTTGAGTTCAAATATTTCATAGAATGTAGTTTCCCAATTTTTTAAGCTAAATACATTAATCAATAAATTTACAAGAGTAAACTAAGTGAGCTTGGACCCGAATACCTAGTCCTGGGCTCATCAAGATGAGTTGACCATGCCCTTGCCCAAGTCTCCAAACTTTGTTTAATCTAAATAAATCACTAACATTTTTTTAAAGCATATTGAAACTTAAAATGCTTACCCTGAATGCGATGAGGTGTTAAAGTTGTTTTGCAAGAACAACGATTTTGTTAGAGCTGCATATGCAAAATAATAAATTCAATGATTAGATGTATTAAATGTTCAATTTTGAGAAACTCCGAATAAATGATTAAAGAGGAAAGGTGAAGCTAAGATTTAAGAGCCCAACGCTGAAACTATTGAACACCGCTTCTTCTTGGCGCGATCATCTATGGCTTGCTTGGGCATAGTTGTTCACTCTTTTCGCCAGGTTCCGTCAATTAGCCATGAGATCCTACTTGCACTTTATCCCTCCTGCTTGGCCGTAGAATTTCGCGTAAGCGCATATTTTACCTTGCTTCTAGTTGGACTTATGGTCTATCCGCGAGGCGACGCTTGTATATTTTCCAATGCACACATTCTATCAACAACTTCTTCATTGTGCTCGCCAGAAGATCATTAAAGCTTATCGCTATTCATCTCTAGCCGATGATAAAAATAGATAATTTCCAGTAATGATGTACGGTGTTCTTTTCTTATGCATAGACGGGTGTTTACGCCCAGTTGGGTCACCCATCCACCAGGTTTTATTCCCTCGGCCGCATTGTGTATTGCTTCTTTGTTCTGTCACAATGAAAAGAGTCTCACGCCCTTCAAAAAGATTAAGAGTCCATCCAACTTGAGTAGGCAACTATAACTAAAAGAATCATCCAACAAACAAATCATCTTTGGTTTAATGATAGTTAAGCTTTTCTTTAAAAATAAATAATAAAAGCAAAGTGAATGATCAATAACAAATGTAAAATTATCAATCAATAGCAAATGATTTCTTCTAATTCATTTACCTTTTGTCGTCTGCGAATGAAAAGCAAATGCAAACAAGAGCCTGCATGCGTTTGCAAAACAAAAGTAATTGTAATAAAAGCTTTGCAAAACCTCAAACCAAGCATAAAAATTAAATGCAATAAGAGCTTTGCAAATCAAACCAAACGTGACCCTTAATCTGATAACATAATTAGAGCTCCGGCAAATATTATAAAAAGCAAGAAGGGCATATAAATACTTCAGGAACGAGATTAGAGCTATAAACTCAACTCCATTGCGAAAGCAAAACCATGATGAAGAACCTTGCAAATTAGGACCGAAAAAGGCGGAGATGATGGATGGAAGGAAAAGGAAACAATGAGACAATTGTGGCAAACTACGTGAGGAAGAAATAACTAATGAGAAGAAAGAGTAAAAGATTGCTATACCCTCAATTTGTTCTCCACGCAGAATGTCGCATGTTGTGGCCCGATTTCGACGACATTAAAAAATGCATGTTTTAATGCCAGGACCCAGCCGGTCAGCGAGACCTCTTTTGTAATTTGGGGAAGGGGGCGATTTAGAAATTAGTAGATATGCTTCTAGTGAAATGCCCTATATGTCGATTAGGCCTAAGATAAGAGCCCGACGGGCAAAGATCGGATGAACAACGAGGCCTTGATGGATACCTTTGGTGGTTGTGGTTATGTAGCATGCTAGACGTGAATAGTTTACCACCGTGATGTAACTAGAGTATGGTATGACGCCCAGATTGGCGTGTCCCAAAGGAGTTGAGCCCGCAACAAACCGCGGTGCACCATGGTCTTTAGCGTCAAGATCTGACTAGGATGGCTGTGCCACATTCTTTACTCATCGAACCGGGAAGATGGAACCAGAGTTTTCATCATCATTTCATAAAAAAAATACTCAACAGCTTTAAATAGATAAAGATAAGATATTTTAACGTCCATGGAGCTTTTAAATAGATAGACAAAGAGATTTTATATTACTTAATTTTATTTATGACCAAGATTTAAGTGTATATTTGCATGGGTAGATATAGGGTCTTTTTTATTAGTGGTACAAAAAATGTGGAAAACAAAATTAAATAGATAAAGATAAGATATTTTAATCACCATTGAGCTTTAAATAGATAGATAAAGAGATTTATATTACGTAATTTTATTTTATGACTGCAGATTATGTATATTTGTATGGTGAAAGATATAGGTCTTTTATCGGGACGTGTACAAAAACAAAATCAGCACCTCCTCGCAAGACTCCGTCCGATGGGCCCTGCATAGCCTGAAGAGCTTCTGTGATGAATGAAGGTCACGCATCGAATCTTCGTGAAGGGTTTCAGCGAGCCCCGTAATGTGCACGCCAAATCACCTTTTGGCAATGATCTCAACATGTTGAAAATTCATACCGAAGGTTTTAGTTTTGGTTTGTTTATTCCGTTCGTGCACTTAGTTTTGAGTCCGCTTAATCTTTCCGCTGAGTTTTGCTTGAATCAATCGCGCTATTGCTTTTTCGCTATATGGCAATGGATTACGGGTCAAGAAGGTAAATATTTGATTTTTTTGGCTTGCTCAATTTAACTTGTTTTGGTTGCCCCTAAGGGGCAAACCTTGTTTAGGGGTTTATGGCATATTTCAAGTATATGCCAGATAAGGTTATTGGGATAAGGGTACGATCGCTAAAACCCACCTGGTCGTGAACCGGCAATATTATGTTGCGGGAGTTCTTCGAAACCGTTAACTTGTAGCTCCAAACACTCCAAAATGCTTAACATTCAGCAATGGGATTGCTTGTCGCATCTCATAGGTCCTAGATCCACCTTCCTCCATGACTCTATTTTTGTCTCTACGCGGAATAGAAGGGCATGCCGGGTGCACATGCGATGGCATAGGAAGAGCCAATGGCTACAAAACAGGGCCGGGCAAGAACAGTTTGTCGTTCTATCGGATTTTGCAAAAGCATGCATAGTGGTTTGAACATGGTCGGTTCTATTTGAAGCTTAAATTTTGTTCTCGAGGAATGCAGATTTATATCCATTCTCTTGTCGTTTCTTGTCCTAAAGGCTCATTGCTGCAATTTTCTTGAAAGAATCCAAGCTTTGCCTATTCTTGGTTTCTCGTGTACTTTAAATATTTGCAAGCATGTGTAGATATTGCCCATTTTATCGTGTTACTGGCTAATAACCGCATGGCAAACTTCTTAGACATCCGAAGCGACTTGAATATGTTATATCGATATTGAATGCAAGTAAGGCGTACCTATTACAATATGCTCCATTGAAATCAGATTGAGATACTATTATTGCCCGCCTTGTCACTATTTTTTCGAGATCTTTTTCCAAACCCGTATGTCAAACCTATTGATTCCTTTCTATATAATTAGAGTTTTTCTGAATACCATGACCTCAACCAATATTCTAACTAATTTAACCCATTCATTTATAAATCTTACATTTCCATGTCTTGACATTACATATAATATTTTGCACTACTTTAGTTGCATATCTACTTTGCTTGCATAATCTTTAGGATGCTTTATGGCATTTTCCATCCACATTAGATGTCTAAAGTGATATAAAGCTGAGCTTTTATATGCAGTTCCTATTTGCAATTTTTGCAAAAGTTTCGCCTGCAATTTCCTCCATTATCCTTTGAGAGTGACAATCCAATAATAATAGCTCAATACTTGTACTTAGCTTATGCTCATGTGAGGCTCCAATCAATAATAGTAGCTCAATGCCTTTGTACTTAGCTTATGCTCATGTGAGGCCCGACAAATTTAGGATCATAACTAGTTACGTGCCCATCATTGATAGGCTGGGCTTGTTAGGATGAATAAGGGTTAGCTATCTAAAGCGCTCAACTTTTATAAACAAATGATCAAGTCCAAGGGTGTTGTGCTATAAGGGTTGGTTTGGATATATCATTATAGGTTTTGCTTTGGTTTTGTAAAGACATGAGGAGTCTAAATGTAAAGCTTTAATATCTTAGATTCTATTCGTGAACATTTTTGTGTGCAGATATTACACCGCCCTCTTTGCAAAGATGTGGTGAAAGAGAGAAGCTTTTAGATTATGGAAAGCGTTTGCACATGTATATTCTTAATACTTGGGCTTGAGATTCATAGATATCTTAGAACCCACATTGGTCCACATATATGACAAAAGGTGGATCTTCTGTAGAGGCACCCGGACCTTTGCCCATTAAACGTTGTGTTCGCTAGGTTATACAACTCATTACTTGCAGGAAAATGCAAAAAAAATGGATATGGTCGGAAGTTAATGAAATGTTTTGAAGAAATGAAATAGGAGGGCATTGCTCCAAGTGTCGTCATACATTTGTTTGCACCTTAAAGCTGTGGAATCATGGCAAATATTGATAGGGTCTTTGACAATATGCTGTCGGTCAGGGATGTGGTCTTATGGAATGTGCGCTAATATCGAGGTTATCTTTGAAAATGGCCGGACTAGAAGCTCAAAATGCTATAGAGATATGCAATTAAATGGGATAGCCCCAAATGCTATAACATTTTTCTAGCTCACTCAAGGTAGCAAATGATTTTTCCAAAAAATGGGGGTAGGAAATACATTTTAAAAATTGCACAGAGGGATTGAGATCGACTCTCTACAAAGAATATGTGACTGGGGTCTTCTTGCAGGCACAAGAAGTTTTAACAAGCTACAGATTATTCCAAATTTAGTGTCATGGAATACACTAATTACAAGGATATATATTTGTGGGCTTTGTTTAAGGAAAGCATTAAAATGTTATGAGCAGATGGAACTTAGGGATAACTGAGATGCCATTACAGTTCTCCCAGTGTGAAGGGGAAATTCATTTTGTACCGGTATTCCAATTTGCTAATTACTTTTTATGGGCATTTATAATTATTATGAGCCACTTTCACAAGAATTGGATGTGGGAATTCATCAGGGCCAGATGTGGAATTATTGGCATGCCCGGGTCACTACATCTTCTACCCTTCAGCCCCCCAACTGGTGTTGGGGAATGTTTTGATCTTAATAGGAAAAATTCATACTACTTTGAGTGGCATTCAAATTTACAAATTTAATCGGAAGCTTTATTCAACTCGAAAATTTCTAATTTGATAAACTTAAATTAAGTTTTTATATTGAGCCCTCTTCAGGATATAACAAAGCATGTAATGTCGTAAAACAAGAAAAAGGTTGTATTCTTGTTCAAGGCATAGTAGATAGACATTTATTTCGACCTTTGACATACAAAGAGTTGCAATATAAGAGCAAACAAAATCTATCTTTGTATTCTCAACTGTGCTCTTTCTTTCATGACATTATTTTCTTTCATCCCTAAATCCAGGATTAAAATTGATCTACCATGCTTTCGTGGTTGTGATGCTTAAGCAATAACACACATATAATGTTGCCTCCACCTTTCTGCAAGGCTGCAAGAACTAAAATCACTCAAAAATTATGCGGGATGGGTTCCAAGCAGTTTTCCATGCCATCTTGAGCATTATTAATACGCCGACTACACCTACCATCTCAGGGAACTTCCCCAATGTCTTCCACACATCGATAAACTAATATAAAACATACCCCAATTATTAAGTATTGCCCTTATTTTCTTTTTCCACCACCCACTATTATATCATAGGTGGTTCATTATTTCTTTCTCAATACTTCTTCCATGTCGAAACGCTAAAGATTTCTTCGAAGCCAATTCTCATAAAGTCATGGTATCAAGTATTCTATTGTCTTGATGTAGCAATTTTGAATTACTTGTCCAAGACTTTGAACTATCATTTAAAGCCACTTCACCCTCCTGGTCATGGAGGGTAACCCTCCGTAAGGTCAAAGAGCAAGACTCTTATTTTCTTTATTGTGACTTCCAAGCATGGCTAGAGCAGTATGGAGGTTCGCCACTTTTGGGTAACATGTTCGGGATGGGAAAAAGCCCAAGTAGTTGAAGCCCGGGACGGAATGAGGCCCTGATGGTCGGCAGATTTGGAGCAGCTTTTTAGATAATGGAAAAATGAAGATCAATTTATCGCAGACCCATTTTAGGCCTGAATTGGGAGGAGTCATCCACAAAGTCAACGGAAGAAATGGTGAACAATGAAGTTCGAACACAGTTTATAAGGGCTTTGTTTGGCGCATAACAAGCAAAGCTTTGAAAACAAGAAAGAGTACCTTGAGTCCCGGTTTCATTGCGGTAGGACTCTATAAAGATTCAACGAAAAAAGCAAAAAAAACCCTTTGAATGCATTTTGTGGGAACATGTGAGCCTTAGGAGCGGGACAAAGAAACTTTGGGAGATAAAGGCGCGTAGGCAGAGGCGGACTCGTGGTCGAAGAAGAAGCTCTAAGGATGGAAGGAAGTCTATCTTTTCGGAAAGTTATTGGTTGTTTTAGCAGATGCCATAGAAAAGAAGTACAAGCTTAGGTGTGACTTTGCAGCGGGATTTTGCAAATGAAGCCGATATCAAAAAAGAAAGCATTTTCAAAGAGTGAAGAGGACCTGTGAGGGGCTTTACAAGACACGCTTCAAAGCATGGGTAAAGAAAGGTATTCTAAGCTTATTGATGAAATCTCAAAGCTTAAACTTTTTTTTTCTTTTTTTTCTTTTTTTTTTTTATATCAAAGCTTAAACATGATATAAAACGTTTATGAGGTGAGCATTGAGTCATGGCATTCCACCACTCAAGTTAATGTTTTGAAGAACAACAAGAAATTATAGGAGATGCAGATCAGTATGGGTATTTATAACCTCCCTCTATAATGGCATCTAGCATACTTTGGTGCTGTTTTGGTTAGCATGCACTGTGTGGTTGCAGGTTGTAATGAATCAGTGCCACATGCACTGCTCGTTGAGCTTGGTCATGTTATTGACCAGAGTAGTGCTCTTGACTTGGATGTCGCCGAGGAATCTAGAGAGTAGGAATCTGGAGGGGATAAAGAAGTTGAGGAGCCAAAGAATCTTCGCTTTACAAGAGGAAGCATGTGGTACTTCGAGACGACAAGAAAGGGCCTACGAACAAGCACTGTCCCCCTCTAAAAGAAATTCAAGAACGGGTCCAAGGAAGGTAGAAAATTTGTATCTTCCAGCTTCCAATTAAGAACAAATAAAATTACAGAACCAATTTCAATAACCCATGCCTTGTTAAACTACTGATTGTCATGAATGTATTCATAGCCAAAAGATTGGTCGAACATCCTGAGAATGTGCAATAATATATAAATACACACAACAATTTTGGAAGCCACCGACCACATAGTCTGCTTAAATTATTGGGATTGCTCTTCAAGATTATGCAAACTAGACAAGAAATTCTTAGGATCAAATCTTGTTCCATTCTTAGAAATGGCCAAAAGGAATGCCTTCCTAATTACTGCATTGGAAAACATCTCAAGAAGAAAAGTAAAGAAATGATTCTCCCAAACAAATGAAGCTTTGAAAATTTGTTCGCCATTCCAAATTCCAAGCACCAACTGAATAGCCGATACCGTGGATCACCGGGACATGGAAACAAATTGGCGATCCTCCAAAAAATTGATCCAAGATCAAGCGCGTTCAGGTTGGGAAAAATTGGCGGGGATGGAAAAAGAGTGACGGGTGAGAGGACATCACGATGAAAGCACGCCAGCCAACTGCTAATCAATTATACGTCGCGGCCCGCTGAATTGTGAACACCACCAATAAAAAAAGACCCTATACACGCACGCATGGAATGCGGGCTTTTGATGTGAAACCCCCGTATGTAAAAACACAATACTAATATCATAACATGAAGGCTATTATGTTTATGTGACATCTATATGGTACCTACACGCTATCAATGGACTAAACACCAAACAAGCTTCGAAATCCTCAAGACTCTATTAGTCATTTGTATATACGCTAATGAGTAATTGTCAATTCGTATAGAAACCCAAAAATTTCTACCGCATTTTTGCCGCAAGTGAAAATTCGAACGAAAGTGTCTTAGATTTCAACCAAAATTTGCCAATCGCAAACCATTTCGATAGAATTTACTACCTATGCTAAATATTGGCAAAGTAGCAATAAAGTTAAGTGGTGTTTAAAAAGAAAACTCATTTGTTTAGAGGAATGGCAGCTTGTTCCGATTCCCGATACCACAGAGGGGCCCGCGACGTGATAGCTCTGAGCTTGTCTCCTCGGTGGGTGCCGCAAGAATGGCGTATAAACCGCCATTCCCTATAAAATAGAAGTAGGGGAGCGGTTTGATTTTACAACAAATATGGCAAAGAAAATTATAAAAGTGACTTCTTCTTTGCAAAGATCCAAGCTCGGTGACCTATTTTGTTGAAGATCCAAAGTTCGGTGATCCGCTTTTGTCGCTTTTGCTCGAAAACTTTCAGCGATCTTGCTCGGGTTCTGTGAGTATCCGACATGTGAAGACTTGTGAAGATTTGAAGCTCCTCTATGTTCGCTCCTCTGAAGATTCGAAGCTCCTCTGCGGCAGTTAACCCTAAAGAAAACTTTAAAACCCTAAAATTGACATGCCTAATCAACCGATAGTGCAGGAATGGGAGCATCCTATTTCCATTCCGCGGATATTGGGGTTGCCACCGCATACCACCAAAATGCACGAGGCAAAAAACGCGGACCTTTATTTCTATTTTTGCCCAGCTGGCCTAAGCAAGTCCATGTTCAACCCATGTCTAATGTGTTTAAGAGCATTTAAGTTAATGTTGTCAAATGAAGTGAACATGAGTCTTATGCAAGTAAAGATTGCTTCTTCTTCTTATATGGCACCTACACGTTGGGGTCAAGGGCCTACATAAAGTCAACAAGTTTTCGTTTTTCTATATGACACCCAGGCATTTGTCAATGGCCTACATAACGTCAAAAGGCTACCAAGAAACTTTCTGGGTCAATGTATCTAGCCTAGCGTTTGAATCTACTTTTGGATGTATCTAGCCTAGCGTTTGAATTTAGCTTGAGATATAATTTCGCTTAGGTGTTGTGATCCCTTTCGATTCAGCTTTAATAAAAATCATCCTAAAATCAGATTTTTGGGGACCCTTTTTAAAGGATTTTAAAGGAAAGCCTTTTGATAAGAAATTGTAAATTACCTGATCACTTCCATTTCAATCGAATGAGGCGCACTAGAGGTGCTTGATCAATGCAGTTTAAAACAAATCAAGCACTTCCAAATTCAAACAACTCCAATCCACCAATTTTTTGCCCCAAAATTGTGCGCAGCCCACCGGCTGTCCAAGCACCTCACCAATGATTCCCTCTGACAAAAATATCCAAGGTGATTCCACCGCGTGATCCCACCTGAGGGAGGAATCACAAACATCTAGGTAAGTATCTCATATCTTCACCCCTTGGAAGAGGTATGAACTTTTGTTTTTTGCTATGACATTCTTACCAAAGAAGCCCAAATTGAAGCAACCACGACTTATTATGAAGCAAAGTTAATTTTGATGACACCCAAAAGTTATAGGGCGACAAAATAAAAGGCTTGCGGGTGTATTTCACCGCGATGGTTTAGTGGAGAAATAAAATCGACAAACCCAGGCGGTATATCCGTGTTTGACATGTTATAGCCACTAAAAAAAATTACACGACGCTATGGGTCCGATTTTTGCCATTTAAGGCCTGGTATAAATATGTCAGTGTCCGACATTTACCGTGATGGCTGGTGTTCTTTCCAAATTTATAGTACATCTATAGATGATGGAATCCGTACAAACCAACTAAAATTTCATGACTTAATTTAATGAAGAACCGTAAGGAATAGAAACTGCCAAGCTAATTACTTGAAATTAATCGCATTTGATTGTTTCTAAGTCCTCAGTTCCAGGGTCTTTTTGCCACACATAAAGGTGAGGCGCGGGGCCAAGCTGACAGCCAGGAATCAAGGCTGGGTGAAGACTATGGGCCGTTTTAAAAAATTTATTTATGGTAACGTGGAGTTATGGTAGGTTAGATTCTAGGCAAAATTTTGAATGAAAAACAAGAAGCAGACAGAACAGAGTTAAATTCGTCGTCAAATAGTTTGGTTAAACTCTTGGATCGAATGTCGTACACGTGATATATCGCAAACTGACCAAATGCCAGAATCTGACCTACCTTAACTTTACCAAGACTCAGACACTTTCGTGTTTCCATTTCACGTTTCATTGGGCGAATTGAAAGGCATGGTACTTCTATCCTCCATGTATTTTGACCAGGTAATAAAGTCTACTACATCAAGCATTTCTGCACGTTGAACTGGCATTATAGAAACCCCGCATTCCAAAACAGAAGTTTCCCAAGTTCGCCTGTCATCAAATCCTTCAAACACCCATACCATACCATCATCTAGAATGCATACGCAAGTTGCATCCAGATCCAGATTTTATACACGGGGAAAACCAGTTCATTGTTTTTCCAATGCTTCCACGCACTCCCAGTGGACTATCTTAGATTCTCTTTGAACTTGTGTGACAAATCAATGGGAATCTTCTTTGACACCTGAAACTGCCTGCCATTTAACAGCTACTGTTAAAGCTGCAACTCTATATGAGGACATCCTAGAAACCTTGAAATTCCCTGCCACTTACCAGTTACAGCTGCAGCTGTTTGCTATGACACAGCATAAAAGACATTCAGAAAAATGCGAACAGGAGTAGATGGTCTTAATGAATGCCGCATCGCTAACAGATCTAGGAAATACAAATCCATTCCACAAGCTATGCAGCAGAATAGATGCCAGCAAATTGCGATTTCACAAAAAATTATACCCATAACCAGACCTAAGAATGTGAGGGGAAGTAAGCGTTGCAGGCTGAAATGAGCGAGTATAAAGGCCAAGGAGCTGAGAAATATAGATGCCCAAAGCGGCAAACATCTGGTTAAAGAAGGTAACAGAAAACCTCTGAAGATAACCTCCTCCCATATATGGGAGCACAAACTGCAACAACTGCCCCATAGATGATGGTAGCAACAGGATCCTTTGCTATAATAGACTGCTCTACGTTTGCTGGCATAAATGGGGCTGGAAAGGTAGCAAAGTCCAAGTTAATTTGCTAGAGATGACTGACAAATGGAAAGACCAGGCAAACCTAAACAAGCCTCCAAATACCATTTGCCTTGCCATTTGATAGGAAACCAGCCCCTTGGCAAAAGGTTGGAATCGTGAAAGACATTGTTTGTACCCAATTCCAATGGTGCCACCAGCTATATCAGTTATCAGGGCTGTAAAGAGCTTGGCCACCTATATGAAAGGGAATCTTGTTAAAGCCAATGATATGTGCAACTATAGGAATAAAACCACGATCCAACGAACCAAAAATGCTGTAAAACCAGAGAAACATAACCTGCAAAATATCAATACCAAATGATTATGCACATAGCCATAAAATTATAAAGAAACGAAACTCTGAAAGAAACATGACACAAATGCCCATATAAAAACCTATAATGGTAGTAGGACACCTCTGTCCTACGTCAATTGTCCATCATCTATGGCAGAATGATCATTGTTGCCCTAAGGACATATGGACGGTCATATGATGTGAAAAAGAACCCACGGTTGTGTTACATCTTAAGCTGATAAGAGTGTCATATAGACGAGAAAGAGTGTCATAATTAAAAAAGATCTGCATGCATCGCGCCTGTTCTAGTATAAAATATTTACAAGCATTTGTAACAAATTTACCATTGTCCTAGACACCAATGCACCAATACTATTGCACACCTGAAAATTGTTTGACCATCCTAAGGAACTGTCCAAATCTGTTGCTCAAGTGTGGAAGTCGGAAAAGGAGTTTTCAGAATGACCTGAGCACCACATTACAACGTCAGAGAATTGTTGCCCATTGTGTACTTAATATGATCAATATAAACAGTGCTGAAATTGGGATACAAAGTGCTAAGAGCTATAAAATTGCATAAGATGAGCTTAAATGGGTAAAAGGTTGCCATCTACTGCCCCAAAATGTTTGGCGGTTAAAACTATTTCTTTGATACTCATAAATTCCTAGGTGGGTTTTAGAACTAGAAAAATTCGAGTTGCCACTTGCTCATCTCAAATCTGATAACCCTGATACTGTTATTTGTTACTTGACATTGCAGGGTTTCAATCAATATTAGTTTCATATTCTGCAAAAGTAGCTTAAGTTCCTGCATATGTATTGAAATTGGTTCTTTATTAAGCGCATGTACGCCATAATAGATGAATTCAAGGAACACAAAAACTAATAACAAACGTAAGTTAATTTGCAAATGCCAGAACTTGCTCTCTGAAATCTTGCCCAGCCACTTTTGAAAAGCCTGATTGTGGTTTTGTGAAGTGTCATCCTCAAATGGTTCAGAATTATCTGACGAAGCATAAGTCCCATCCCATGTTCCACGAGACAACTGGCCCTGCTCATTAAAATTCGATATTAGTGATTCCTAGAAAAGTTTAAAGAGGTTCATGATGTACCTTGCTTGCCAACTGTCTCTTTGTAAATCTTAAATCCTGGATTCTCAAACTGACTGGCCCATAATTGCCACCTGATGCCATTCTAAAAGTTGTCCTGGAATGCAGACACCTGTAGCAAAATAACGAATCAAGCATAATCTATATTAGTGAACCTTATTTCCTGTTAAACGTCATACAAGGTTGTACAATCTTCTTATAAACAATTTAAAGGCAAATGCTGTAAGAAATTGAATGAGAAAACGAAGCCCACAATACAACTAGCCATATAAATTTTTTCAATGTGGTACATTACCCAATACCTCCCAAAATCAGCTCCTTTTACTCCAAATTGGCAATCCAGTGATCTCCTTTTGTCATCTGATAATACCTGGGCAGAAGATATATAATAAATCATGCAGATCAATTGCCATGTGTACATGATAAAGAAAAAGAAAAGAGAACAGAACCATGAAATCTTGAAAAAGACCACTTCTCCTTTATAAATTGACTGCATTGACTTCCTTAATAAAATGGTTAATTAAGAGATGTCTCCATCGACAAAATTTTGGTTTAAGAAAAGCATTAACTAGGCTACATAGAAACATAAACTGTTAACCAGGATTACAGGCATCAGGCACCAACAGGCAGTAATGGTTAATTAAGAGATGCCCATCGACAAAATTTTGGTTTAAGAAAAGCATTAACTAGGCTACATAGAAACATAAACTGTTAACCAGGATTACAGGCATTAGGGGCACCAACAGGCAGTAATCTGTTAGAACCTGAAAGCTACCAGAGACTAAAGTAAAACAGAATACTTTTAACACACCTTAATCATTAAGGGTTGCACCTGGCATTTTCCATCGCCAGCAGAAAACATGCTTTACAGATGCCATCGGCTGATAATCGCCACGAACGAGAATACAGGATGGAAGATAAAACCTAGAACTTAGACTAGCTGCCATGGCTGAAGATGAGCACGCCAGAAACTAAAACTACAGTTGTGTTAATCCAATGCACTATATGGCACTATATTTATCATCTTTTTCTCCTTTTGTTATGAAGGTATACTTTCTAGTAGGTTAAGTAATTCATTTCTAGTAGGTTAAGTCAACTGAGTTTTCCATTGAAAAGGAAATAAGTCAAATTCACTTTTTTGATGGTATTACCAACTTTGTGTATCATATATATGGGGTTTTTTGTCCATAGTGAGTTTCTGCCCATAACGGCAAAAAAAATTGTCTGCATACAAGATCCTTTTTGGTTAAATCTGAAGGCATGAATTTCTAAGGAAAATATAAGCATTTTTTTATTAAAAGGAGATAAGTAAAAACTACTAGATTCCTTAATGAGATTTTCTACAAAAATGCAAATATTCCACACTGCCAATTTGAAAATCAATGGGCTTCCACTAATATGCTGCCTGTTTCAGGTGACAAAATGGGAGAATCAATTAATGACACGAAGTGCTGCTAAGATCATGTTAGTGGGCACATTATACAGCAGCCATACACCCCAAGAGCAGATTTACCTTAACTATTCGACCATGACCTACTGTCTTCTTCTTGATTTCAGAAGCATTCTTATCTGCATATGGCTGAGCAAACACTGAGATATTGATGTCTTGTGATGCCTGCAAATACATCCATTGCAACATAAGAATTATTTTCTCTCCATGCATGCACTTATAAAAGTAGAGAAGCCCCACCCAACAAAAATCTATCTGCTAATCTGCAATGCCACAGCCTTTCTTGATAGCCTCTATTTCCCTGCAGGAGGAAAAAAGCTAAATTGTAAGAGAACTAAGCTTTTGCCTGCCAACTTATGAGACTTTCTATAGAGCAAACCACTTGTAGTGAACATTAAAACAAAAAGAATCTAGTAGCTTATACTGGACAAGAAGAAAACCGAAACTTCCCACAAGATATTTTGAATCCTACCAGTATAATGATGATTGTTGAAAAGCAAACACATTGCTTTTGTAGAGGCATAATTCATATTATTCATGTATAAATTGCAAATGACATGGACTGTTCCAAACAAAAGGAATAAAACCGAGATTAAAAGCCGCATTGAACATATCTATGATGGCTGCTATGATTGAACTGCTAAGTAGACATCTTTCTTTTATATAGTTCCTTTTTGTAGCCTGGTAATTGAAACTGAAGGTTCACAGATCTGTTCACATATCAAACTGCAAATAAACATCTTCTGAGATAGGATCCTGGAAGCGCAGAAAAGATTGATGATTGGCAATGATCAAAAAAGGGACTTTAGATCAAATGGCTCTGCATTATGGCTCCTGGCACTGTCACGGAATTTCAGGAGTAAATTGAACACAAAAAGCTTATTCTATTTTTACCAATTTCTTTTGTTCTAGGTATTTTTGCATAGACAAAACAATGACCCTGAAAACATGCTTACCGTTGAAGAGGGCACCAACCAAATGAAATATAGACCTGGGAGAGAAACATGGAAAGTTACCACCAATTAACGCCTAGTGTACAGAATCACGGCTGCATAGGATCTCTGCACTACAATGTGCATGGACAGCCAAATTTTTCTACTTTTTAACTATCAGACCTCTGATACCATACCAGAAGTAAACCACAGGTTACGTACCCTCAATACGGGCAAGCTTTTGACTCGCAAAGACCGATATACCAATCCTACTAACTCCCTCAGCAATTTCGCAACAGGATTTATCCTGAACGAGCAACTATTTTTGAGGCCGTTGATTTGCTGCAATGCAGATCCAACGGCTATAAGATCCTTTCTCGCCACCTCAAATTTCCCCTGGAATTTAATTTAGGGGTGGGTCGCCCTCTATCGCGCATGTACTACAGACCCTAAGGTACCCACTCGTCCTTGAGGGGCCTGCTTTACCCTACTCAGGCTTCAAAATCCCGGTAGCTCTAACCAGATAATTTGCCAGGAAGTGCCATCCTTGAGGGGCTTGCTTACCCTACTGTAACCAATTCAAGCCCGTCTTTAATGCCGAGGGTTTGAATTGGCGCCCAATTCCTTGCTCGATTGTTGGTGCTCGATTCACCTGCCCTTTTCCAGTATGGTTTCAAACAAATTACCTTCAAATTAAAGCTCAACGGTAACAGAGACCCCGCACAAGGGCATTGAAGAACACGGGAGGCAAGGTTTTCGCAAGATCAAGGCAAGATTATGATGGTGCGACAAGCAGCAGGCCACAATCAAGTACCAAACAAGTGTGCACGCCTAAGAGGAAGAAGGCGGCTTCCAGGGCCTTCTCAGGATTGGACAGCAAATGCTCGACGCCCTTGACGAGGTTAAGATGAGTTCAGAATTTCTATCTTAGAGAGGCATCCAGAGGTCTAAGATCTCCTAATCTACCATTACAGACTGGCTATATGGTAGGATGACACACGAGCAATTAAGAAGAAGAAGAGATTTTAACGTCACGCCACAAGGCATCCCCATATTTTGTTAACCCTCAAGAAAAAGAATGTGTTAACTGGGCACTTAGTAAGGCAGAGCACTTAGTAAGGCAGAGCAGGTAATGGGAGTGGCCTTGTAGCAGAAATGGTAAGGAAAGGGGAGAATTCTAAATCAAGAGGCCTACCAGGAACAAATGGTGGAAGCTTTTCAAGTAAAGACATCCATGGGGGCCTTTAGAATTACTCGCATCGCGGAGGTTGCCCGTGCCCTGAGCCATGACAAGAGAATTTATGCAGTGTTTTAGAGCCATTTATGATGAGTTTCCTCCCATCTAGAATATAGAATGCGAGATAAAATAGGAATCCGTGACGGGAAGGTCAAGGACATGAAAATCGTAGGAAGGAAACGGGAAAAGATGGCAAATGGGATAACACTAGAGAGTGGGTTACAATCTTAGTTTGTGAATGTTGAAGGGTTTAGAATCCCAAATCTTTACTTCTTCAAAGGTACTGGAATGGCTAGTGAGGCAAGACAACACAGTAAGATATGAAGAAGGGGCACTCTAGGTTGTTCAATCTTCAGCATGGATGACAACTAAACTATTTAAATCATGGTTGTGACACTTTCAGACAAGAGTTCTTAGTGGTGTGTCTCCAGGGAGGCCTCACTCAATGATTTTTTGGGATGGTCATGGTAGTCATGTGATTTCGGATGTCATCCTACTGGCTAAGGAAATGGGAATTCATTTTGCCTTGTTGCCTGCACACACATCCCGTAGGCTGCAATCTTTGGATGTTGCACGTTTTGCATGGCTGAGACCAAGCAACATCAAGGCTGGTTTTTTTTGCTATAGGCATTTAGGTTTTCAATCCCGAGAAGTGAAGCTAGATTTCGGAGAGCTCCAGATTTGTTAGACATGTCCTCGACGACCCTGCACAACCAAGGGAGGATGCACAAGATGGCAATTCCATGGGACTTGATGGCAATCACATGGAGGAGAAAGATTTGGAAGACTTCAACATGACGTATATGCAATTTCATTAAGAATCACCTTTGGAAGACATAAGTCATCAAGTGGATGTGAAGATGTTGGACATTTGCCTGAACATGTGCCACATCACTTTGACAATGTGAATACACATGCATTGCATGATCGACCGTCTCAAATTGTTGATTCCCATGGTTCACAGACATGTATGCAACCATCATAGGTCATGAAGGCAAGGAGAAGAGCTCTTGCACCTGATTTGGAAGAACAATTTCATATTTTCAATGATGATTTCTATCAGACATTCTAGAAGGGTTGGAATAGGACGTTGAAGTTGGAGCAACTTGCAACAAGAAACGTGGAGGCTATAAAGAGGGATGCTGAGAGAGAAGAAGTTGCCAAGAGGGCACAACTAAGAGAGGGAGAGAAGGAAAAGAGATGATGTAGATTTCAACATAAACACAAAGAGGTTGAGGAACTTCATGTATCCTCACTCGAGTGGCATCAGTTTTTGAGTATCAGAAGCCCTTGAATAAGGCAGCTAGGAATAGAAGGCTGGAGGTGAGGAATAAATTAAAAATGAGGCAAAGGATTTAGTCCAATCCTGCTAACCCGTAGCTGATAGTCAGAGATGGAACACGAGAACATGGTCTAACCAGTCCTGTTGTGAATGGAGTGTCAGCTGAGAGTGGAAACTTGGTTGTTCCTAAGGAGTCAGACAAACAACTTTCATGTGATGCCCAATATTTGTATATGATGCTCCAATTGTATAGGAAGAGGAGATTTCCTCCTGTCAGCACATGCTTGCCAACATGAGGTCGTCTATTTGACGTCAGAATCTTTATAATAAGCAAGAATCTAGCATGGAAGAAATAGATATTATGCCATTCATTCTATCTCCCTGACCCACCTAGCCGCAGAAGTGCATAAACATGAGCACATAACAATATAATAAATACATAACCACCTCGATGGAGGGGATCACTATAAATCAGATAACATCAATCGACTGCAACACATCAACAAGAGGATATCCTCTCAAGCTCAGACTTATGGAGATGACTCGTGGAGATGACTGACGGCTTGGTCCTCTAGAGATCATTGCAAACAAAATTCATGGCAAATGGATTTTACCGATAAAGGAACATGGCTATTGGGTAGTTCACTCCATGCGCCCCTCCTGTGCATACTTTGCAGAGGCTGACAAGTATTGGGACTTGACCATAGCCTGCCCGAGTGCATAGTCGAGGGGATTACTCCTGGGTTGCATCTCTCCAATCTCGATAAGTCAGGAGGAGACTACTCTCCTTCATAAAACACCTAAGATGTGTCGAGGCCATACCTTACCCGCATGTAGTGGCAAGGTGTTAGGCCTAGCCCACATTGTGACAAACAAATTACCTACTATTGCAAAAGTGTCTATGCTAGTTATAACGAATATGCAAGGATATATCGACATATATCCAAAATATGCCCTTTAGCCACATGGGCGAGGGTTTGCCCTTTAGGGGCAACCCAAAAATCGACTATAAAATAAGCAAAGAGAAATTATTAACCACATTAAGAATAGAATAGAATAGATTTTTAGCATCCACGGAGACCAATTGGCCATTATGAGCATTTTGGTATATCTCCCTAGAAGTACTTATACTTTGTTTCCATATGAATTTGTTATTTGTTCCCTATGTTCATTTTCCTTGAATTATCTTCCCCTTAACCACCAAATAGCTACTCCCTACTGGTCGCAGACTAAATTTGCACATTATAGTGTTCCATAAGTTATGTTATGTGCACTAGGCTTGGGAAACCGCAATGTCATGTGGAGGGGCTTGGAAATGGCATTCCGACATCACAAATTTGCCATGCTAGACTTTTGAAAATTCATGAGTGAATGGTCGACCCCATTTCTATTCTAGAGTGCTAGAATGGTGATCTAGCATGCAAGAATTTCTATCCAATATCCATAACATGTTTAGAAATGCAAGCTCTAATAGTATTTGTTATGTTTAGAAATGTAAGCTCTAATAGTATTTGTTTACTTTACCATGGAGAATATCGTGAAATGATATAGCCCATTTTTATTGGTTGAAAACCTTAGGCTAAGTTCCCCTCTAATGTGGCCCAAACCTATTTTTTATTGGGAAATATATCAAAATAACCTTAATTATTCATTTAAATCCCAAAAAGCCCTTTCTTTTTTTTTCCAAAATGCCCTTAGTTCTCAAGTATTTTTCCAAATAGCCCTTTTGTATTGTAAAATCACTAAAAAGTGTGTTGTCACAATAGATGATCATTCTTTACACGGGGAAAGTGTTTTTTACTGAGATCACAATAATCTAGGTTACAAAATGTTGAACTTTGAAATTTATCTACAAAATGTTGAACTTCTTGAAAATAATGAAATGCTCAACACGTCCTCCTTCTCGACAAGCCCGAAAAGGACGATAAAATGTTGAACTTCTTGAAAATAATGAAATGCTCAACACGCCCTTCTTCCGACATGCCTAAAAGGAAACAAGATAAGGATACAAGATAGGATTTGAAGACATGATGGCAACCATAATGAACGCAGATTGCAAAAAAATCCTATTTCATATTTCCATTGCATATTTTGTCTTAATATAATGTTCTAAAATTTATTTTCCAAATTGTTTTGATTTGTAAAAAACACTTCCTTGTGTAAAAATGATCATCTATTGTGAAAATGTGCTTTTGGTGATTTTAAAATACAGAAATAAAGGCATTTTAAGAATTTCAAAAATACAAAGTGCTTTATTGGAATTAAGTCAACAATTGAGATTATTTTTGGTAAATTTCCTTTTTATTCTTCTTCTTATCAGAACTCCAAGCTAGCTAATAAAAAAACCAGCACCTATTATGAGTAAAGATTTACTGCTGCAAAATCAGACTCAAAAACTATGGACAGATAGATGAAATAAGAAAATGCACTTTACATGTTTTGAGATCTCTCCATGTCTGACATTACATTAGCAGTAGATATGAAAGAAGTCTTTGTGACTCGTTTAGTAGCTGTTTAGATAGAAAAGCTAGCTCCACATTCTACATTCCTATTTCATGGAAAATTCAGATGGATTTCCACCACACTTTATTAGCATGCTGACTGCACAAAAGAAAATAAATCTGTTTACAATGTTTTATCAGACAAAGTATTAAAAGTTTATCTGATCATATATTATTAAACCGCAATTCCAGAATAGAAAGCTTGTAGCATTTCTATATGCAAAAAGAGCATTTGATCTATAAGGATCAAACTTAGGCATGATACAAAAATCTATGCGTTTCACAAACATAAGCACATATACAGAGCAATGGTAATGGAAAGAAAATTCCAGAACAGCATTTACAAATAAAGCAAGAATACTCTAACAAATATCACTTCCTTTTAGCACCAGTTCTTCGAGACGCCTCTCAAGTTCATCTTTATTAGCCCCAACAATTTTGTCAACCGGAGTCTCTTCTTTTATGAATAAAAAGGTTGGCATGGCCTTAACGCCCAGTTTTGAAGACAGATCCTGCATATTAGAGTCCCATAAAATGCATGAAACTCAGCATTGGCTGCCACTAAGGGTAAAACCCCATTGGTTCTCATAATAAATAGATCATGCTATGATTTCCAACAGTGATTTTAATACTTCAAAAAGATCGAAATCAATTTACATACTTGCATTTCATCCATATCAACTTGTACAAAGACGGCCTGAGTATACTTCCTAGACAGATCATCAAAAACTGGCTCCATAAATTTGCAAGGGGCACACCAATCAGCAGCGAAATGAACTATAACCTGCATAACAAAAGAACCCAGGGTGATTTATAAGATATAACGCTATTCTTGAATAAAAAAAAAGCGAATGAAACTTACAAAGGCGCCTTGAGAATTGGCTTCTTGAAGGATGCGATCCCAATTTTCCGACGAATTTACAACCAGTACACGAGATGCCTCCTGGGGTAAAGAACCCGTAAAATCTAGATCTTGGGTAGGGGCTTGCGCCATTGCGTCTTCCACCATAGCTGAGCTTCTACAATACAAAGGGCGAACAAAGGAAAAACGTTTCTGGTTCCTTTACACTGGTGCCTTGTACTTAATAATAGAAGATGCGATTTTTAACGTGAGATGAGAAGTCCTTCAGTTTTGCAATGGTCTTTTAAAAAGAGGTCTAAATACCTCTTGCCACATGTTGATAGCAAATACACTACTATTAATCATGCATAAGAGGCAACTTACATGCTGCCTTCGTGCTGTCGAGGTCATGAAAAATGGTGAGCCATTTTTCGAGAAGCGTCAAAGAGTCTGCTATTTTTGCACATAGCATGTAACCATCCCTAACAAAATGCCAATGTTAATGCATGGGAGCGTTGCCCTCTCTATTTCTAATACATGCTAATTGCGTTAATGACGACCGAAGTGTTTTAGAAGTTGAAAATGTGGTTTAAGAAAACATATATGTCAATTCAAGTGTGTATTTACTTAGAACTTCCAGTTATGTTACATTCTGCCCTGAGATCCAATCGCACTGTGCCATGTGTCATGCTTTCAAACCCTGAATGTAAACTATTTTTTCTTTGCCGCAGGGTTTTGGTCTAAGGCCTTCTCCGGCGACTCTTCAGGCGGTTCCAGCGATGATTTCAAGCCGTTTTAGCCACCAATTCTCTTGATTCGAGCCATTTTCTACTGATTCTACATAGGGTTTGAAGATCTAGCAGCATTTGAAAGGATTTTTTTGCCGCAGCAGAATGTCACATAACTGGTTTCCACGTTACAAAATTGTCTGTTTACCAGACATTCTGGCGTGTCAACAACGCCTCCGCGCTGACGCGCGTCGGCATTGCTTCCACACCAGAATGTGAATGTCTGGTAAACAGACATTCTTGTATACGGAAAGACACATACAGCAGTTGAATAATGAGAGTGACATGTAAAGCTAAATAACAATAGGAGGCAAAATCCAGTCATTACCTTGATCAGTATCTTTCTTATTGCCGCCTAAAATGCGTGTTTGTTCAGAGCATAGGGCTCCGAGTCTTTTCTGAAATCCCCCTTATGGGAAAGAAGGAAATAGTCGAATCTCCCAACCAGGAAGATCCATATGATGGAGATACAAAAAACTTGCTTGCCCTGATGATGGGGATGAAGCCAGAATCGGATAAACTACAAAATTTCGTTGAAGATGTTGTATGAGCTTAAGACAATTAATGTTGAACTCGACGAAGAGCTAAGGGGAGGTCATGGTCTTTGGACCACTTAATTTGCAAATGGTATATCTGGAGTTGTGGTGATCCAATTGACAAGCTTAATGGCTCATTGTGTTGCCTGAGTATGGAGCTACAAAATGATGTCATGAAATCAGAACTTGAAATTGGTATGGACCATGATAAAACCAGCCAAAGAGAACTCCTTTTTTTTACCCTGATTGACATAGCAATACCCAAATGGACCACTTTGGATGGACCGGCACAGAACCTAAACAGACTACATTGTAACCATGAAGGACCTTTTATAAACCATGAATAGCACTTACCTACCAAGCTGATGGACCAACACCCAACTCCAATGAACCCACTGCATACCAGCATTGACCTCTTTACAACTTAGAATGGAACTGCTGCAGACCTTCAAAGAATGCCTAAATCACCTGAAAATGAATCTAAATCCTAAATATTTGAAACCTAACAGAGGTGGAAGGCTTTGATCCTTCATAGCCTTAACTACAGGCTACTTCCAATCACCCCTGCTGCAACACACGGATCAAATAATTAGTACTTGGGATCCCATGTTGATGGCAGCATTACCAATGCAACCAACAACATGAGTTCCCAAACAAAAATATGACAGTTGCAAAATTAAAATATACCTTATGAGCATGTACAACAACACTTAATAGTTCATGCAGCTGTCACATTTAAGGGTCTGAATGGGACTTGAACCCTGGGGGGGTGCACTCAGTAAAAACCATAGAAAACATGTGAGTGTACGGGAGAGGGGTTTTTTTGGGGCCAAAACCGTATCCATATATGGGAGGGGGGTATTTTCCTTGCTTGAATTCCATATATATATAAGAGAAATATGGTAGGGGTGTATAAAATATGAGGTATATTTTCTTAGGAAATTTTTGTATAAGGGATAATTTCTCTTAACCCTATGCACGCACATGCCATATAGACTTTACATTAGGTGCATCCCCCATGCCATATAGACTTTACATTAGGCATCCCCCGGGCTTGAACCCACTACCTCTGAGGTGGTAGCTGTGCATCCTAACCAAAAAGGCCACGATGATTTGAATGAAATCAAATCACACGCTCCAGACCTGATGGTTAATCGTCACAGCAGCACTTAATAGTTCATGGCAATGCTTCAACACACAACAAGAACAATTAGATACTAAAATTAAAATGGTGATTTGATTAGGACTTACAACTGAGTTCTCTTTGGCTTTGCACATCACTGTTGTGTCTTATAGTAGATTTCAGCAAAACATGTTAAGTAATCAGCAAAACTGCTGCAGCAACTTGAGTAGCACATTAGAACCAGTCCTAGATCCCATCAAAGCACAAAATTACATGGAACCTAACTTGTCCTAAATAACAACACTGCCGCCATGTAATTGATATTGAAATACAACAACACGCACACTAACTAACAATGAGAAACAATTCCATTGATTGCATCCAAAATGCCAACAAAACTTGAGCACAATTCAATCACAAAAAAAGGATATCCCATCACACACCAAGGCCTCGAAGGATCAAATCAGCCTCTTTCCTGTAAACATCATTTAGAGCCATGATTTTCTTAACTGCTGGTGTTGCATCAATGGCATCTTCATCAGTCTCTTGGCTATCACTTGTATTGCTGTAAATTGGCTTGTAAGCATGGTGGATCTCATCCACCTTATCAACAAAGCCATTGTCTCTGCCATGATATGCATCAGGGTTAGTCCAATGCCAGTCAGGGTCCAAACCAGCCTTGTTTCTAGCCTTATTCTTGTGATTGTCCCAAGAACAAATGTGTGTGTCCTCATTACTGCATCCCACAAGCTCATCCTCATCATCATAATCACTAACTTGGCTGTCTATGTACATGGCACCATCAACACCAACACCTGGACAATCATAAAAGCCCGCCTGCCCATGTTCAAGCACATCCTCCACAACTGCATCATGCTCATGTTCATAAGGCACATCCTCCACAATTGCTTCATAAACATGAGCAGGCTCAACTGCAGTAACAGTTGGATTAGCAACAACTAAAAATGCACAGCTGAAATTATTTCGAATCTAGTTAACTTGTTCCTTAGCTTTCTAAGCCTCCATTGGCTTTTTCTCGTGCATCCTTAATATTGGCATCCATCTGTGTTGTTTTCCCAAACAATTGAACATCAGTAAACTTGCATTTTCCATTCTAATCAAGGTACTTTGATCTGAACCTAGCACTATGGTGCTCATATCTAATGTCACTCCTTTTCTGCAATTCCCTTTCCAATCTTCCATTTGCTCTTCTCTTCATGTTAAGTTCCTTTGCCGCTCTCCAATTGTATTTTCTTTCTATTCTCTACATGATCCTTTCTTGCCTTAGCTGCTTTCCTTTTGTTTCTTATCAGATCAATTTGAGCTGCAATCATTTCATCACTAGTCACCATTAACCTGCCTGCTAGCATCTCGGGAAGCTTGGATCTCTTAGCAACAATTGGTTGATGGCTGGCTTGCTTCGGGGCTGCTGCTGTTGTAAGGGCAAAATGCAAGTTTACAACAAAAGTGGATGGCTGCATGTTCCCAACAGTGGCAGGTGGTTGGAGAATAGGTGTAATAGGTGTAATATGGGGTGGCATAGACACATGATTAGCATTGGTGCAGGAAGGCGGCGGCAGGCCAGCAACTAGAATTTCTATTGCTACACCTTCATTTAAAACATGGTCATCCTCCTCTTCACTATCTTCAACAACCTCACATTGATCAGCATGTGGATCAGCCCTTACAGCAGCAGCATCAAATGGCCATATCCCTGTTTTTTTAAAGCCTGCAGCAATATTAGAAGTGGTCAATGCTTCACGCAAGGATGTGGACACAATAGTAGCCATGTCTTCTTTGCTAGGCTCCCCAAACTATTGACGCCTCATGTAATGGCTCCTATTTTTTTTTTAATCTAGTTTTGAAGGGAGAGAAATATAACACGTCTAGAGGCTGCAATATATGAGAAGTGTGCGCAGGCCTATGGTTTTGGCATGTTGAATGGCAGCCAGGCTCACTTGGGACCTATGGCCATCACAAATTAGAAGATGTGGATTATCAGGAGATATGCCACCAGGGACATTATTTTGAAAGTGTGCAAGCCAGCCATCAAACAATTCATTTGTAAGGCCATGGCAGCTCCAGGTTCACATCCCAACATTAGATTTCTACCTCATCCTTTCACCTTTAAACACGTACAAATTAGGCAGCACATAACCTGCAGCAGATACACATGTGAGAACAATCAACCACTCTTTATTCTTTGGTAAAGTTTGAGCAATATTTCTTGCTCCTCTCCTTGCCAAAATTCTTATACATGATCCGCTGTCAGCTTGTATTCCTGTCTCATCACAGTTCCAAGTCCTACTAGCAGCTTCTCTCACGCACAGTAAAATGCCTCTAGATTATTTGAATTCATGGCTTTAACTCGCTGAATTTCTACTCATTGAGCAGACCTAAGGCTCAGCTCTGGATGCCTATTTTTGAAGCCTTTCCACCATCCCTTACCGGGCAAGCCATCTTTAAAACTAGTATTCCTATTCATGGCCATCTCACTTACCCTCTCTCTCAGCAACTCCAATGTAACACCTCTCTCTTCAACAGACATTTGCACACACCATGCTACAAGTTATGCCTCCTCATCTTTTGTCAAACATCTTGGAACATATCCAAATTCTTCAGTTATCCCATTAACCCATTTCCTAAGAGTTGTCTTAGGAATACCAAAATGCAAGGCGGCCTTTCATAATGATATAAGGCCATCATCTACAATATCAATAGCCTCCTCCATTTGCTCTTGGGTCCAAGAACCTCTACTCATAACTCTAACCCTTTTAGAACTTGGATTTAACACTGGAAGTTGTTCATGAATCTGTTCATGAATCAGTCTCTTAATCCTTTGCGTTGAGGCCTTGGGTGCTGGAGGATCTCTCACAACTCTCCCACTCTTTAATTGCATGGCAGCAGGCTGAAGATTCCCTAAACCCCTTCACTCAAGCACTTAAATTTAAGGCAAGCAAATGAAAGCAACAAAAGGAGAGCAACAGTGAGAATGAACCAATAATGGACCTAATAATGACCTAATAAATGGACTGTTTTATGCTCAACCAATTTTTGGCTACTACTTTATAGCCTGCAGAAATGGAAATGAGGGTTAATTTCTATTTACAAGCTGAAAGAAAATAGGAGAGATCCTTACCTAACAAATCAATGGTCTTGAGTGCAAGGATGCATGAACTTAAGGCCGGGATTTGCTAGCCTTCACCTGCCTGCAATTTTAATTCAATTATGAGCAATATACCAGAAAAAAGTGGGCTACAAGGACGAGCAACAACCTTTTGGCTTGATCTTCTACCTGCATCCTTGCATTCAAGTTAAGCTCCTGCTGCAAACAACCTAGACCTCCTGCAAAATTTGTAGACCAGACTTTTAGGGCTTCCAGAATCATACAGACCTAAGAATGAAGGACGAAATTTTGGAATGTTTACCTGAATGGTGCCAAGGAATGTTTCAAAATTCAAAGCCAGCAGCATTAGATTGAAAATATCGTGCCTTGGGGCTTGATTCAAGCTCTTGGCACCAGATTTGCCACCCAAACTAGACCCTAAAGCATGGTCTATGAATCAGCCTTCACAAAAATTTGTGCTCCCTTCTCTTGCCGCCAAGAGCCTGAATCATGCCATAACCCATCTCCTCTGCAGCCGTCCTGATCCAATCATGTGCATGCAAGGTTTGAAATAGAGCCATCTCCACTCTGTCGCCATCTTCACAGCTCTTGGCATAGGTTCGACTGGTCGATGCTACCTGGTCCATTAGAGTTAGGGTTCATCCATGCATTTTTGTCACGTTGGACTTTTGTTGTTTCTTTAAAGTTTAATGGTTTTAAACGGCGGCTTAAGTTTTGGCGGTGGTCCGGACCATTGAATCTCTATGATTCAAAGACCATGACCTCCCCTTATCCAAATACAAGCCATAACCAATCGAGACAATGGTGGAACTGGTGGCTCAAGCCACCACAGAGCAGCTCCTATTACATCATGATCAGTTAGCAAATGAGCAATTAGATTAGGAAATCAGAGCCTAAAACATTAAATTTTAGGTCTCCAAGAACAGGAAGGGGAGGATATCAATGACACAGTGGATAAGTTCTTCAAGGATATCATACATCTGCATGAACCCCAATTCACACATTGCATGAGGTTGGGGAAGCTAGAAAGCTCACATAGACCTATTCTGGTCAAATTTAGTAGCATTGAAGCTCATAATAGCATTCTTAATAGTCGGGCCATAGCATTAAAGGGATACGGGCTTTGGCAGGATCCTGAACTGACACCTGCGCAATTAGAAACTCGCAAGATTGAATGGAATAAAATTAAGGAGGCTAGAAATGATGGTTTTGTGGCTTACCTTGATAGAGGAGGCCATGCAGGACTTTGAAGTTAATTGTTTGGAACATCCACAATTCATTTCTAGCTAAAGTTGATGATTTAGCAAGTTCTGAAAGAAAGATGATGTAATTTTACTGGTAGAAACTTGGCTACATCAAGCTCGCTCTCTACCAGGTATAGATGGCTTTTTCATGATAGCAAATACTTGAAATCCCATAGAGTTGGGTGCTGGACTCCCTGCTTAAGGACGCATATAGCTGTAGTGCCAGTTCCGAAAAAAGCATCCAGAACCCAGTCCCCTGGGCGTGAAAACCACTGTATTAGGTTATTAATGAGCCTTTGGGGTTTCTGGTAGTGGGACACCACAGCGCCTTGCCTCTGTGGGTCTCTCAGTTTCTGTAAGACAGCAGGGAATTGAAATGCATTGCATGGTGGAGACTTTTCATTCTGAGTGTTAAAGGGCACCATGGTCTTTTTGGTGTCAGCGCTGTAATAGCCTATGTGAAAGTGTTCGAAGCAGCTGACTAACCATGGACCTCCACCATGACCTTTGACGTTCGTCTTCAACCTGGCAGCAGAAAAGAAATGGTAAGTCAAACGTAATAAGAAAACGATACTAATTTATACGGCAGGTGCTCTTACGGTATAAATTTATACCGCAAGGCACCAGCGGTATAAATTTATATGGCAGGGCTTCAGCGGTATAAATTTATATCCCAGGGCTTTGGCAGTATAAATTTATACCGCAAGGCTTCTGCGGTATAAATTTATACCACAAGGCTTCTGCGGTATAAATTTATACAGCAGGGTCTTGTTGAAATATGAAACCTAAGCGACTATAAAGCTTACCAAATGCAGTTTTCAAATCCGGCGTTGCATACCACTCCTACAGGTTTGAGCACCGACATTGTTTGCAGGTCGGAATGGAAGATGATGACCCTCCAATTTGCAGACAAGGTGACATCTTTCAGGCCACCAAGTAGGCTCTTACTTGTACATGAGTGAAAGCCTCACCATCGAAAATGCTGTCTTTGATGTGAAGTTCTGTTTGTCCACCAGGGTACCCAGTTTAATGCAGTCACCATGAATAACCTTGTACAAGCAGTCCTGGCCATAGGTAGTAAATCTCTCGTAGCCACCGTCAGAACTGTTGATGCGACTTGCTTGCCCTGTTCGATGGCCTTTAATCTTTGCCTTTCCTCTTTGGCCCTCCGAACCAGATTCAAGAAGCCTGCTGGCAGGCTTTCTTCTCGTTCTGTAAGAAAAGAGTAAGACAAATGCACACTAACAAAACACGTGCTCTACAAAACTCACCCAACCACTGAAGTTTATGGCGTGTTCTCGTATTATGTTGTCTGTAGTACAAGTGGGATAAAGGAGCTTGCACTCTTCCCAGTCTTCTAAATTTAGTTGTTTCATTAACTCGGACTGGCATGTGACAATGTCCTTCTGACTGCAAACAAGAATAGATTGTTAGGCAAAGTAATGGCATAAGTACAGTGAATAGTAAAGGCTGCTTACATCTTAGCTTCCTTAGCCATTTCCTCAAGAGTAAATTCTTTCGCCACAACTTTTTCCAGAAGCCGCACAAATTTTTCTTTGCTCTTTAAGCCCTGTAGTTGTGTCCATGGTACTATGCTCATGTTTTTTTTTGTTTTGCTTCAGAACTTTTTTTTGGTTTTTTACCAGCGGTGCTGGCTTGCTCTTTAAGTTCACCATCTTCGAACATACAAAAGATTCTTTCCTGTAGATCCCACACCTGTTGAAATTTGAGGACAAGCAGCTTAATGCATGTGGCCAGTAGCGGTAGTTGAGGCCACGGTATAAATTTATACCGTTCTCGACCGCGATATAAATTTATACTGTTGAAGACCGAGGTGTGAACTTACTCCGCGTTTTAGAACGGTATAAATTTATACCGCTCCAGGACGCGGTATAAATTTATACAGCTCCAGGACGCGGTATATATTTATACCGGTTCTAGCGACGGGTTTTATCTAAACTACCGTGGTATGGACCGGTATAAATTTATACCGCTTCAGGCCACAGTATAAATTTATATCGATTCCAACGAGGGATTTTATCTAAACTAGACATTCTAAACTACCTTATAACAAACTTAAATTGGAAGGAGGGAATACTTACTTGGCCATCTCTGAAAGCAAGTTGGAAGTAGTTGTCGTACTGCTTCACTGCCATGATGGGCTTCTTATCAGAATCATAACTCAAGCAACATTCTGTCACACAAGCCTCCCGAAGTTCTTGGCGCTTGTTCTTCTGCTTCTTGAAGTCCTCTCCATGCAATTGCTTGAACTCAACATATTCTCTGTGCATGAAGCGGATTTTGTCTATGAGGCTCATCTTCAACCTAAAGTCATTGTCCAGGTTGTGGCTCACATCAATGACTTTGGCCTCCTCGTCTGTCAACCCAACGTAAAAATGGGCTCCACGCTCTTCCAGACCTCGTTTCTGCTTTCCTCCTTAGATAGCTCCTTCCTGGCCTTGTAACTGTGTGTTCCACCGAGAATATACTATGTGTAGTCCTCAATGTTGGCCTTCCTGTAATGCCTGAGCTCCTGGACCTACTCTCAATCAACATTAACAACAAGCGGCGACACATGGGCATGTGGATTTCTGCGCATTCTCTGCTTTAATATTGCCACATGTGCTGCATACAATTTCCTCGCTTGAAGCACTCTGACCCCATCCTCATTTTTTGGCGGCCTCTTGATTGTGCTCAGAGTTAATGAAATTGTTTGCTTTAGGAGTTTGTTTCATTTACTCTTTTAAGTATTGCACTTGACCTGTCCGAGGGTCTCAAAACAATGTCGGCCCCAGGTGCCTTTTGAAGTGCTTCTGCAAATTCTTCTATTGACAAGGCCTTGGTCTTCCTAGATTTCTTTAGTGCCTGTGTGTGAATGACCAAAGCTTTCCTCTTCCCTTTCCCTATGACCACCACCTCCTCTTCCTCTTCCTCCTCCTCCTCTTCTGCCTCAATGTCTTTTTTCCACTTCTTCTTTTGCCCGTGGGTACCAGAGGCCCTTGACAATGACTTTCTCGTCACACAGAATGACTGAGGACAGTATGTCTAGTATATCCTGCATTCAGGATGCTCCGCTAGTTTGCTGCCTGTATAAATTTATACGTTAAAGGAATAAAAGACAAAAGGAAGAGGTTCACACTCACATAGCCAAGTTTTATATTTTTTGAAACGTATTCATTGACATCCTTTGGCTTACACATGCTTATCCTGAATATTCTGTTGCCCAGAAAGTACTCGACATCGCCTCCATCATTGACGCAGTTCATTAAGATCTCATCCTCGTTTTCTGTGGTCGTCAGACTTCTCTGGCAGGATAGTAGTCCTCAGCCTTGAACTTCCCCCTTCCTGGCTTGTTGCATACATACAAGTACGCATCAGGAGGGTAGCGTTCTCTAGCTCCCCTGTGGACGTACCACGTGACATCCCTGAGCTCCTAGAATTGGGGCTTTGGAGCTGACTGTTGACCTTTGCCTTTAAAGGAAATCTTTGGGCTGAAAACGCATAAAAAACAGGCTTAAACGTCATGGAAACTGTGTTCACCTCTAATTTTTTCCCTAATTAAGTACTAAAAATATTGTCTTAGGGAACCTTTATGGGGTGTTATTTTACACTTTTTTCGTTGCTTTAACACCTAAAACACACTAAAATCTTGGAAATTGTATGATTTTATACAGATTTCCGATGTGACGTTATGACGGTATAAATTTATACCATGTGAGTTCTCCGCGGTATAAATTTATACCGAGGTGGTGGTCTCCCTGTATAAATTTATACCGCAAGTGTTCGCCGCGGTATAAATTTATACAGACAAGGTCCTAAGTGGTATAAACTTATACCACCAATGCTCTCCGGTATAAATTTATACCATGTGAACACGGGCGATATAAATTTATACCGCTTAGCACTTTGTCGGTATCAATTTATACCGTGGGAGAACTCTCGCAGTATAAATTTATACCGAGAGACCACCTCCTCAGTATAAATTTAGACCCCGGAGAACTCACACAATATAAATTTATACCGAGAGACCTTCTCGATATAAATTTATACCGATAGCAGTATAAATTTATACCAATAGAATTCAACCTCGGTATAAATTATAAATTTATACTGAAAGACCAAAGACGAGAGAACATTTAAGACATTAAAAGAAACGCAGAAATAAAATGGTACGGGTTAGTAACTTACGTGGCCATGTCCGTATGAAGATGCTTATAGCTGCTGGGAGGTGCAAAGAGGGGCGAGTATATAAGGCGGATCGTGGGCGCCTTCGAGTCCAAGCAGCGTATATAGATAATGGTTTCGCCTCTGCCGCCCTTAAGTACTATTGCCATGTGCGCTTCCGTATAGAATCTGTCTATAACGTTTCTTATACAGACCCTGTTTGATTTTACACCACGACTATATAAATTTATACGCTCTCTGTATAAATTTATAATGCCCTCTGTCTCTTGTGCTTCTGCTCTGTATAAATTTATACCGTCCCTGTTTGATTTTACACTACGACTATATAAATTTATACGCTCCCTGTATAAATTTATACCGCCCTCTCTCTCTTGTGCTTCTGCTTTGTATAAATTGATATTGTCTTGTATAAATTTATACCGTGTGTGTCTACTTGCTCACTATGGCAGGAGAGAAGAGAGCGTCCAAGCCACCCCGTCCTGCTCGCCGGCTCCCTCCTCTCATGGTTTTCACACCCATTCCTCCGTCAATGGAAACAAATCCTAATAGAGAAGTTGATGCCAGCCAAGGAGCTTCTGACTCTGACACTCAAAGCCCCAGCCCTCCCATTCGTACACGTCAGGTTCCACCACCAGTGCAGTTCACGCCACCATCTCCTGATCCTGCGCATCGTTTGCCACCACTTATGCATTTTACTCCACCAGAACCCACATAACAACGCAACCTTCCTCCACCCATTCATTTCACTCCAGACGAGCTCAGAATTCCTCCTTCTGTTCATTTTAGCCCGTCTCCCTTAGTTTAGCTTAGACAGCCTACCCGGGCGCAAATCACTCCATCACCATCCATCGCACTACATGATGCCACTTTTAGTGGGCGCAGTCAACGCCAACTCCTGTATTTTATGAGACTACTAGAGCTGCTCAACTACGTCACCAGCCTCGACTTCTTTTTCCAAGGGAAAGACAAACCTTTTCCGCACAAGATCATCCCATGCCTAATCTCACAGCATCCACTAGTACACCGTCCATTCCTACCGTGTCAGACGAAGAAACACCTCAGGTAGCTCTTTCAGATGATGATGTAGCACAGCCACAAGTCTCCATGTTCGAATTCAGAGCTCCTCCTAGTGATAATCTTAAGCGAAACTTACACAAGAAAGCTTGTACATCCCAAAAGAGAAAGAAACTAATGGATGAGGGTCACTTGAGGGCAACACATACAAAACATTGTTGTCTTCAACGCTGTCTGCTAAAGATTGGACTAAAAAAATTAAGGTTGATTCGTGACAACTACAGTTCAATGACTTTGTTAGACCAAAGGGGCTACTTAGCCTTCAATATTCGGCCAGATTATGGTGACAAGTTTACTTACACAGCTGGTGGCCACACCGTCTGCCAAACGGCCTTCAAAATGATTCATGCTTTAGGCAGCAGACGGCTTCACCGCATGAAGAAGAGGCTTGACAAGAATCCTGGCATTAACGACTATTGCCATTCGGGAAATATATCCAAAATTCATGCGTTTCAATGTGTTTCCTGGATGGAAGGCTTCTTCAAGGAGTCTTGCGAGAAACTGCCTAACAGCCCTATGTACCACTTGAGTGACAACTTCACGAAACGTGAAGTCTACAATAATTATAAAGATTTGTGTGTTGAGGCTGGAGAATGCCATATATGCTACTCTTACTTCACTGTGCTCTAGAAAAAAGAATTTTCCCGTGTGTCTATTCTTATAAAGCACCGTATGTTTGTTTGTGCTACATGCTCTGAATTAAAAGCTCAGAGACAGAATGCAAGGACACTTCACACTAAAAGTAAGCTTCCACAACGTACTCTTGCCTAGTTCTACTCAATGGCAGGTTGTTTTCCTGAACATGTTTTCATTTCAGATGCATTAAAGGAGAAACTGAACAAGTACAGAGAACAACAGTCTTTGGAAAGGAGAAAATTGACAAAACACAGGAAGAAGGCTCTAGAACAACCACTCAACTACATATCGGTTGTTTGATGGAATGGACCAGAAGAAGACCACCCTACCTCACTTTATCAATGTGCCTAAGGATGCTCCTGAAGAAGATCTCATATATCTACATGTTGTTGGTGCTATGGTTTTTAATGGGAAACTCTTTTGCAAGGCGTTCTTGAACTATCCAAACATTCATGCTGATCCAAATCTCATTATCACAATTTTGAATAAATTTTCTTTCCAGTCTGGAGCATATATCACCAGTTCTATAGCTTCAACTAGACAACACGACAATAGAGAATAAGAATCAGGCATTGTTTGCTTACTGTACCATGCTAGTTGAAAAACAAATCTTCAAGGTGAAGATTGGTTTCCTGCTTGTTGGTCATACACACGATCAAATTGACCAGATGTTCAGTAGGTTCTCTAAACGTCTTGCTCGAAAAAAAGCTCTCAGCCTGCCAGCAATGATTGAGCTTATCCAAGACTTCTACAATCCTCGCCCAGAAATTGAGATATTGAAAGAAACTTACGATTTTAAGGAATGGATTTTTCGGAGAGATCAAATGGGTCAATGTATAATCAAGCCCTTCAGATGGCAAGGCCATCTTACAAGGAAAGAAATGTGCCACATCCTTGTAGTGGCAGCCAACAACTAGTATTCAATTCATTCGCACCATCCCCGAAACTACTTCCATGCTCTCTGCAAAGCAAATGCCTCTAAAGAGTTTGAAAGAAATCACAAAGAGTAAAAAGGAGGGAAGAGCAATTGACTCAAACAAATCATTGGATTATATTGAGACCAATATTCGGTCATGCTCTAATCACTTTGGGAAGGCAGATGCTTCATGGTGGCCTCAGTTTTTTTCTCAGCAACGTGACATGTTACAAGCCATGTCACAAGGTCGAAGACCGGTTGCATTCAACTGGGCATCTAGGCAATCTCGACCTATGCAAGCTGAGAATCAAGAAGAACATGTATAGCTAATGCCTAGCTCAGTGTATACTGGCCCCCGATGCAGGACACAACAAGTTGCTCGGGTTTCTGGTTCAGTCTCAGAAATTCGAAAAGGAATGTTTGTTGTTGTCCCAGCTGACGATGATGAAACTAGGAAGCCATTCTGCCTGGCTAGAGTATTGGAGGTAACAAGAGAGGATGGAATTCCCACTTAATTAAAAATACACTGGATGAAAACAAGTGCTGCCAATGCTTTCAGTGGGAATTATAGTTTGAAGGTGGTAAAAACAGGAGTGGGAAGGAGAGCAAAGTATAAAGCAAACACTAGTATCATAGATCTAGCTGAAGTAAAGGTTCTTGCATATGACTTTGTTCTGATTGCTGCTAATAAGTTACGTGCGGTCACTCAAACTTTAATAAGGTCTGCATGTGGATTAGATAAACAACCTAAAAAGGTTGCCAAAAAAGATGATGATGAAGACTCACTGGTAGACAGTGAGGAAGAAGATCGTTTGAGTACATCTAGTTTTGAAAGTGAGTGTGAGGATGAAGGCTCTAGTGATCAAAGACTAAATGAGTCTGAGGATGACGTGCATCCTGATATTGCTGCAAAATGTAAGTTCGTCCGATGACTCAAATATATAAACAAGAGAAAGTGCAGGTGATGAGGCTTTGTCAAAATGTGTTATATTTTTGACAGTTTTGTTCATAATTTTGTAAAATTTTCACAAGCTCTGAATACATCACTTCTTTATCACTTTACTACTCTTGCTATTTTTTTTCATTGCCTATTTTTTGCTATATTTCATATAAGTAACTACTTTTTGTTCCAAATTAGGAGTCTGAAAATAGCTATTAAATATTTTTGCATAGAAGCTACATTCAATCAACCCCTCAAAACGGGTACCTGAATTACCTAAATTGCCACACTTGTCACGAACAAACCTTCAAAATGGACGTATTTTAGGAAACTTTAGGGAATCTTTCAAAGATTCCTTCTGAAGTGCGTTTGAAGCAAATAAGTGTGTTTCAATTTAAACTTTATTAAAAGGAAAAGCATCAGAAAAAGGGTAAAATTGGGCCATGCTACAGGTGTGGTGAATCAGGACATCTCAAAGCAAACTGCCCCAAGGGGAGCCAAAATGCAAAGACTTGTTATACTCTTGGAGGGTTTGGGCATTTTTCTTCAAAGTGCCCCACATCAAAGGATTTTGATAGAGGCTGGGGCAGTAGAAATAAAACTGGAAGAGGAAAAATGAAAGCAAAACTGTTGCCTTTGTAGACGTTGATTATGGAAATTCGGAAGACGAGGTAATAAATACTTTCTACAATTTCTCAAGTGAAATTCATGACTCTAAGGCTGCTTCATTCATTGTAGATTCTGGAGCTGAACGAACAGTCCTAAACTCAAGCAAATTGCTTCATAAGGAAGAAAAGGGGGAGCATCCGAGCAAAATCCATCTAGGAGATGGGAGAACCAAAGATGTTGAAGCTGCTGGACTCTTGAGATTGTTTGACTTAGGAAAAGTTTCACGTGTTACTGACATAGTAAAGAACCGGATTTCAGTTTTGCAGTTAGTTGACTTGGGATTTAGGGTACTGTTTGACAAGTACATGTATAAAATTATGGAGGAGTTGGTGACTTGTTTGGAATGTGTACTACATATAATGTTCCAACTATTAATAATGTGTCAGTAGAAGTTATGGCATGAACGTCTAGGGCATGCTAGCATGAGTATAGTTAATGAGTTAAATAAAATGGGATGCATTCATAGTAAAAATGATGAAGATAGGCATTTTGTTTGCAGAGGTTGCATGCTGGATAAAAGCACCAGATTACCATTTCCAAAGGAAGCATAGAGGGCAAAAGATATTCTTGAATTGGTACATACTGATATCTGTGGTCCCTTAAACGTTTGAGGTTTAAATGGAAAGAAATACTTCATTACCTTTATAGATGACCTTACACATAAAGCAAAATGCTACTGTTTGACAAAGAAAAGTCAGGCTTTGAATGTATTTAAGGATTATGTAGCAGAGATTGAAAGAGACACAGGAAAGAAACTGAAATGCCTAAGATCTGATAGGGATGGCGAATACATTTTTAAGAAATTTTGCATGCAAAATGGCATAAAGAGACAAGTGACATGTAGCTTTACACCCCAATAGAATGGGATAGCGAAAAGAAAAAATAGAATATGCCTTAACGCAGTGACGGCAATGAGTAAACATTCAGGTATGACCAATCGATCGTGGAAAGAAGCCCTTAACACAACAATTTATGCTCAAAACGGACTGCCCTCTTCAAGCACCAGAAGGAATTGCTAGAAGAGCTTTGGTTGAGAAGGACACCTAATTTCGAAAGGCTCAAAGTTTATGGCTATCTAGCATATGTGCATGTGCTGAAGGAGATTAAAAAGAAATTAGATGACAGAGCTACAATTGCATACATGGTTGATTATGACGAAGAGACAAAGGGGTATCGACTCTACGATCCACAAAATAAACGTATTATTGTTAGTAGAGATGTAAAATTTGTGAAAGAGCAAATATGTAAAGACAAGGATGCAATGCCTAAAGAAAGAAAAGGTGTATGCCATGAAGAGATATGTCATGATCAGATTAAAGATGTGTGTAGTTATGAAAGTGATGATGATGCAAATAACTGTGAACAAATAGGACAAAAGATGCCATCGCGGTAAGTGTCAGACGTGGCCATGTTATAGCCAGCCTTAAATGGCAAAAAATCCGCCAAGTCCACAAAAACGCCGTATAATTTTTTTAACGTGTCAAAGACACGGATATGCCATGGATATGCCCGTGGCTATAACGTGACGGTGTTCGATATATACGGGGAAGATGGAAGACCACGAGCAAATGATGGAGCCACAGAATGGTGAAGCTATAGAAGTCCCTGTAAGAATGTCCAAGAAGAAAAGGACCGATGGGGAAAGATTAAAATCTGAACTTGCTGAAAAAGGGATTGTCACTGAAAATTTGGGAAGAGAAGGAGGAGGCAGAAGCAAAAGGCTTGAGCAAGAAAGGGATAGTTCATGCACTCATGACAATAATATGTAGCACAATAACAGGGGGTTACTTTTAGATTTTTATACGCTTTTTCACATGGTTTTTCTATGATTTCGTTGTTGTATTCGTTGAGGTGTACTAAATAGTATTTCTAGAGTGCACCCTTTATGGGCCGTTGATTTTCGTTGGTTGGAACAATCCGAGGGTTGTTGTCTTTCTCTGCATGTGTTTGTGCATTAACACTGCGCATGTGTATGCATGTGCATGTGCACATGCATGTGCATGTGTGTGCATGTGCATGTTCATGTGCATGTGCATGTTCATGTGCATGTGCATGTATATGCATGTGCATGTGTATTGTGCATGTGCAAGTGCAAGTGCAAGTGCATGTGCATGTGTGCATGTGTGTGCATGTGTGCATATGCATGTGTACTTGTCCTCTTGGATTCTTATTGCCGGAGTGGATTTTACTACCACGAGATGGATTTTTTGCTCACACTTACAAAGGTATTTGTTTTTTAATGTTTCTTCAGTTAGCATAATGTTTTTTTTTTACAAGGTATTGGTTTCCTGATTCTACAATATAGTGCTGCAAAACCCCCTTTTGTTTCCTTCCTAAGATTTGCTGCAGATTCAAGTTTAGGCCCTCTGTTTGCTTCCAACTCTTGGATATTTCTGGCTGCCGGATTGTTCATAGCAGGCAGCCTTTAGCTTCAATCAACAAACAGATTCTTATGCACACAATAGGCGGATTATTCCACGCCCTTTTCCATGTCACGCAGATCAGCCAAACAGTGGCCACAAGAATGCATTTATATTGTAGGTTTGGAACTTTAATCGAACCATAAGGTGAATCATGCATTACCTTTAAGCTAGAGATGGAGCATCCAAAATCATATGGATTGATAAACAATGGTGTCATTGTGAAAGAGAAATAGTTGTAGCGGAAGTAACAATATGTAGCATAATAACAGGGGGTTTTCTTTGTGTTGCATTTATGACTTTCAGAATAATGGGATCAATCTGCTTTATCTTTATGGTAACTTTTACTTATGTTCTATTTGTTTTATTGTGATCAAATTCAAAAGCTACAGGTGATGAAAGCCTCAAATGAATTCTAGTTTTTTTCTGGTTTGAATTCTAAAATTTTTCTCACACCGGGGGGGAGGGGGTTGACGTTCCTAAGGCCCCGAAGGGGCCAAATTTTTTTTTTTTGCAACACAAACCATTAACATTCAATATATAAAAATTAAATTCCCCAACACATAACAACCAATACATAACAACCATTGACATTAACAACCAACACATAACTACCATTGACATTAATTAACACAACCATTGGGTCCAACACATTTAAATTAAAATCCCCCTTAAACCCCCTTTGGTTTGGGTGCATATTCACACGGGGGGTGACGTAGGGCAGCGAGAGCCCTCATAATTGTATTTTGCACGTACGAAATCAATACCATATAGTATTCCGCTTGAAATCTTATAGTATTTTGCGAATCTTGTTATACAGTATAGCAAATTTTGTACTTGCATACCCCACAAACGAGGAACTTTACGTACGGTATAGATTAAGGAATAAGGGGTGAATATGCCTATCCCATTATTCGTAGAGGATAATGTATCTCTTATTTCGAAGAAGCCATGAACGATAAGCATAGCAAAATGTGGAAGGTTGCAATGAGAGAAGAAATGATGTCTTTTAAGAGGATAGAAACTTACGAGGTAGTAGAGAAGCCTCAAGGCAAGAATATTGTTGGGAACACATAAATAAAAACATTACTAGATGGAAAACGGAAATTTAAAGCGAGATTAGTGGCAAAAAAAATCTTAATTTTCCTTCTTTTAATTTTTATACAGACCCGATGACGAGATATGTTGGCGAGAAATAAAGCAGAAGTCAATTTAAGTTCTTCTCTTCAAAGTTTTTCTCCTTGTAGACGGAAAGGAAACATGATACATAACAGAGATACGGTAATAAAGGTAGATAAGAGAATACATGGCGAAACATAGAGGTGCAGCTCAAAATTTTAATTTATACGTTCTTCTTTTAGCACATGCAAATGCGCAGGGTAGAGTTGGACATAAAAATTCCTAATTCTCAAGAACATTTATAGTTGTGCCTCATGCATATAACCTATAATGTTGATTCGAAATTGGAATTCATGAAAGAATGAGAATATCCAGACAGAATAATGGTCACACTAGAAAAAGTAGCAGAATAGAAGATGATAAAAGAAAGGTTAAAAAAGAAAAATTGCGATGGAAAGAAAGTTGAAGGAACAAGAAAATGGATGATAGAGAGGAGATGGGACAGAAAAAAAAAAAAAAAAAAAAATTTGCAGCTTTAGCATCAAACATAATCTCGGGGAAAGAATCTCGATACAAACATGTAGATCAAGGTCAATTGGAGGAGGAGGAGGAGCTTATGAGAAAGAAAGAAAACGCCTCATATAATCAAAGTAAAAAAACACAAATATGATTCCATACTCTGAACCATGAGGGGCTTTGATCTAAGGAGCCCTCAAAGAACTATATTTTGGTCAATAACTTTTGGACCTCGATGAAGATCATATTTTGTTCAATAACTTTTGGCCCTTGACTCGATGACTTTTGGCCCTTGACTCGATGAAGATCTCGATCGTTGATTGTGCCATGTCCATCCGCTTTAAATTTAGGCCTTTGGATGGATGGATGGATGGATGGATGGATGGATGGATGGTTTAAATCTAGGCCTTAAGAATAAGCACGCATAATTAGGGCCATTAGTATTTGAACATCACATGCCTAGGGCATATTCCAACCCTGGGGCATATGCCTAGAGTTCTTCGGAAAAAGGGGCCAATGATTATGAAGCTAACAAAGAATTTAGGGTTCAGGGTTTTTAGCAGACAATGCTTGATGGAGTCGCCCGATATCTATACGGAACACATGAATTTTACGTCACCGGATAAGCCAGAATGGCCTCCTCCATCTATCTGTGTAAGTTCATTCTGTCATTTTCTCCATTCGGTTCCTCATCTGTCTCAAAAATTTACAGTATGTCATATGCTAGTATGCCGGGGGTAAAGAAATGGGAAGGGGGACCTGAGAAGGACTTCAGTCATATTGCGTTTGTATTGCGAAAATGTGGCAATTCAAGGGACTTGTTAAAAGGTAGACATATTCATGAACAAATTGTCAAAGATGGACTCGGAAGAGATACATATGTGGGTAACCTCCTTATCCAAATGTATGGCAAATGTGGAGTTATTCAGGAGGCTAGAAATGTTTTTGACAGTATCGATAAAAGGAATTCATTTTCATGGAATATCATGACTACTGCTTATGCACAGAATGGGGAGATTAGCGAAGCTTTGAAATTATTTCACGAAATGCCCCAACGGAACGTTGTCTCATGGAATGCAACTATTACAGCATTAGCTCAGCAAGGAAATTTGAAGGAGGCTCGGCAGCTATTCAATCAAATGCCCAGACGGACAGTAGTGTCATGGACTACTATGATTGCAGCATATTCTAAGTTAGGGCTTCTTGACGAGGCTAGTGACCTCTTTAAAAATATGCCTGAGCGAGATTCTTATTCATGGAATATTATGATTTCTGCATATGCTCAACGTGGCCGGCTTCAAGAGGCAAGTGCAATTTTTGAGCAAATGCCTGAGAGGGACCAGGTATCTTGGGCTACGATGATCTCAGGTCATGCACAGCATGGGAAGCTCAAGGAGGCTTTTGAACTCTTTAAACACATGCCTCAGAAAGATGATACAGTGGCATGGAATGCCTTGATTTCAGGTTATGTCCAGTATGGGAAGCTTCAGGAAGCCATTTCACTTTTTGAACAAATGCCTCATCATGATGCAGCGTCGTGGACCATCATGATTTCAGCATACGCAAGGGATGGTCAGCTCAACAGGGCTGTCCAAGTCTTTGAAGCAATCCCGCAACCTGATGTTATCTCCTGGACTGCTATGATATCAGCTTATTGCCAGCATAGAGAGCTTGATAAGGCTTTCCAGCTCTTCAAAAAAATGCCTGAGCGTAATATGGTGTCCTGGAGTGCTATGATCACAGGTTATGCCCAACAAGGATGTCTGGAGGAAGCTCAAGTATTGTTTGAACAGATGCCTCGACGAAATGTTGCCTCATGCAATGCAATGATTGCTGCATATGCCCAACATGATCTTTTTGTGGAGGCTCTTCAAATCTTTCAACAAATGGAGCAGGAAAGCCTGATTCCTGATGAATACACATACGCAAGCATTTTTAATGCATGTGCCACTGAAGCAGCATTAGATTATGGGAAACAGGTGCATAGGCGGATAATTGACACTGTATTTGAGTCCGATCTTGTTGTAAGAAGTGCACTTATAAACATGTATGCTAAATGTGGGAATCTGGAAGATGCATTTTCAGTATTCAACAAAATGCCTAAGCATGATGTAGATGTAGTATCATGGAACACCATGATCACTGCATATGCACAGCATGGACATGGCAAGCAAGCACTTCAAATGTTCCAAGAAATGCAATTGGCTGGGGTTATGCCTAATGAAGTTGCTTTTATTAGTGTGTTGTTTGCATGCAGCCATGTTGGTCTGATACATGAGGGCTATTATTGGTTTGTTTCTATGTGCAGTGACTATGGCATAACAAGAAACTTGGAACACTATACTTGCATGATTGATCTTCTTGGACGAGTTGGACAATTAGAAGAGGCAAGTATGTTACTCTGCGCCATGCCATATGAAGCCAATGCTGCAACATGGAGAGCCTACATTGGTTCAGGTAGAACACATACTGACGTTAAACGGACAAGAGATGCTGCAGAGCAAGCTTATGGGTTGGATCCTGATAACTCAGCACCAATGGTTATACTGTCGAATATGTATGCTACAAATTATCAGTAGAATTTGTAAATTTTAGTTATTAACCTGGGTATAATACAAAAGAATGAAGTGTATTTTAAATCCAGGAAACAAAAGTGGCATAAAGAATGTTAACTTGTATTTCAAAAGAAATTTTAAGACATCACTTAATTGAGATGAAAAAACTACATAGAAAGACTTTGAGATTACAAGGCTGGATGGATAAGTCAGCATGATGACTTAGTTGTGCCCTATTCCAATATTGTAATAGCCCCACAAGTGATCCCATACAAAGTACTCACATTTATGTCCAAATTTACAATCAAGTATTCTAGAATGGAATGTTTAAGATTATGTTTGTTACCAATAAGGTTCAGGAATTGATCTTTCAATCTCGGCCCTCTTTAGGTGACCGTCTCCTCAATTCCTAGCAACAAGGGAAAACTTTAGTGATGCATGTTAATAGCACAGCAAAACCTCCACCAAATCAGCGAATGCATGATGGTTGCAGCCCCTTCAAGTCTCTCAGATCAAGAAACAAAAGTAAAAATCACAAAGGTAAGCGCAATAAATTTGTAAATAAAATTTCCCAATATATACAGCAAACATTGAATAAGGAATTGAGAGTTTGTTCTCAAAGGATAAATTGTTGTCTAAAGCAACCTTCCATAGGTGTTGCAAATGCTGATGGCTCAGAAGAACCGAGGCTCAACATAAGCTGGTGACCGGGAGCAGATTGCTGAAGCTTTGATTGACCCTAGAAGAATTAACAAAGGTGCCTCGTCCAGCTCGCCTCCCACTTTATATCAGCCCCTTCAAAAAGAATGGGAGCAAAAGTTTGACATTCTTATGTTAAAATGTAGAAGTTTGTATATAAGCAACAACAAGAGATGGCACAATTTAGGTGTGTAAATTGAGGTCTGAAGTGGTAAAGTGTCGTAGTGATGTTGACACTCAAACACGTAAAATTAATGTGGAACTTGCAAAGTTTCGGGTTGCTATTGAGGATGCAAAGTTAGAGTTTGATGCTTGTGATATAAATGTGGAGTATCTAGAGGTGGATATAAGCAAATAGAGACAAGATCCCGACAAGATTTGCTCAACCATGTTCCTGATGTGTCTACTAGTTGTGATACTTGTATGATAGCAATGGAAGAACGCACGACATTGAAAGTGGATGAGCTTGGTAAGGATATAACTAGTCGTATTGCTACTTTGGGGCATTCACATTCTCATGCATTCAACCCATCACTACCTTCTTCTTCAAAGTATAACGGTCCTAATGTGAAATCCGTGCCTAGTTCCTCAATCACATATAGCAGGCATTGCATCTACTTCTGCTCAGAGGCGTCGAGAGGCATAGTCATCAGTATAACGTGGTGACCTGTGACATGCCAGAGGAAGCATAAGAGGACCTGCAACAGAAGATATAGATTTTGGTGCTCGCTAAAATCGACATCACAACAGTAATTGTTGTCACTGTTGCACACAGGGTAAAACATTACAATAAGGCATGAATCTCGTGGAATTTTGCAACCATCCAAAGTCGGTATATGGGGATCTTCCTAAGTGTACCATCTCGCTCCATAAGAGATTGGTTGATGGGTCGAGAGGATACCAAAGGAACAACTAGCTCCAGCCTCCAGATCAAGATTGGATGATGGGTGATTGGTCAAGGATTCCAAAGGAGCAACTGATGGATACTTTATGTTCGTTATATCAAGTGGAAGATGAAAGGTCATGTATTCTTGGCACGTGAGCAAGTAGGTTTCCCAATGAAAGTAGTGGCCGGTCGGGGGGAATATTTTTTGGTGGTAATTTTCTTAGCCCTGCGATTTGGTTCTGGACGAACTTGGACGTCGGAATGAGAGGGGCCTCAAATAGCAAGAACCGATGCCTGAACGGATGGCATGGAATGGACGATGCCAGGAAGACCAGCTCCGGGCTGGGAGGATTTGGTGACGCCTGGCGATGCTGCTGGGCCGAAAGAGGATGGGATCTTGCAACTCCATGTATGTGCCTGAGCGCCATGCCGAGCAGCCAAGAATTTGTGAAGGCCAGCACAGGTATGTTCCACAGTGTTTCATGTTGAAGAGAATTGCTAGGACTGTTAGATCAGGGGAGGGCATGCACGGTTGTGTGGATGAGGAGGGGAGGCCTCCTGAGAGCAGCAGCGCTGGAGCTGCTAGAGGGAGGTTAAATTACATACCTTCTGCTGGACCCATGAATGTTGTGGCTGAGCATAACCATGTTTCCCATGAATTGAATTGCATGCCTTCTGCTGTGCCCATGAATTTTGTGCCTGAACATAATTCCCTGTGCCTTGATTCCCGTCCCATATTCCATCGCAGTAATTTCGTGGAAGTGCCTTCTGAGCAGCTCCATCTGTCACCGAAGAGAGGTCAATATAATTTGGGTCTTCTAGCTGATGCCTGCAATGCCTCTGAGCCGTCTAGGAAGAGAGGGAGGCCAAGGAAGGACAGTGGTATTGTAATTAGAGAGCAGAATGACAGGGATGCGCAGAAGAAGAGAAGGCAGTTTGAGAGGGAGGAGAGGAAAAAATTTAAACAGGTGGAGAGAGAGAACAAGCAGGTGGAAAGAGAGAAGAAGCAGAGAGAACGGAAGGAAGAGCGGGTCTGATATAGTAGAAGATCATTACGTCAGAGTGTGCAGGTTCTTGGACTCAGATTGCCTTGCAGGCATGGTGGCTGTAGAGCGGGGTTCTGAACTTGATCACCTACACCTGCAGTGTGTATTTCGAGTTGCTGCAACCACGCCAGCAGCTGTGAATATTCGTCTGAGGCAGGCTCTAGATTGGACAAATCATCGTCCACCAGGTGGAGTGATTATGTGTAAAGCATTGAAGGACACGCGTTTACATAGGTTTGAAGGAATGCTCCGCTACTGTTTGAAAGATATTGGCAAATTGCATTATAGGAATCACATGAAGGAGGTAACTGTTGAGCAGCTTGAGCATGGGAAGAACTTATATGCACTGTACGGTGCGGGTGAGATCAAGCACTGCGTGGTTTTGGATAACAAAAATTTGCTCAGTCGTGGGAGCCACTTTATGTTATATCACGGGAGACGGCAGAGAACTCCCAGTCTGTGCTACACGATTGCACGGATGTTGCGAACTGGGAAGTTCGTTATGTCTAGCACGTGGGTCCTCCCTTGGAATTCAGCTAGAATCAGTTACTATAGAGTAGAGGCTGCGTGGAGGCTTCCCCTGGATTCGAGGCATGCTTCTATCAAGGACGTGCGATGCGTTATTTATGGATTGCCTCCTGGGGAAGAGCCAATAGAGAAAGTGGGTAGAAGGCGGCATAGATCTTGGGATGATGCTCTGGCATGTGAGGAGCTAGACAAGCTTGACGCAATGCTGGAAGAGGATGAAAATGAGAGTGGTGCTGACGATGATGGAGTGCACATTGTGGACTATCCTCCAGATGAGGAGTATCATGAGGAGACACCCGCTTTTATTCCCCCTGTAGATGGCAATCTACCTTATTTCCAAGACTATATTCCTTTAGATATGCCGGATCCTGCCTTTCATATTGGATAGTATGAGCTGTTGGATTGTTTGTTCATATTCATGTTACGTCTTCCTAATGGATTGAATCTTGTGTTGCAGGGCCGCATGTTGATGGCAGGGCTGCCTGGGGAGAGAGGGATGCCACTCCTCCTCCTCCGTTCTCTACGTTTTTTGCATTGGATGTCAAATCTATAGAGAGGCGTTCCGTAGAAGGGGTGGTTCCTGTGTTTGTTGCTCCGTTTTTTTATGTTGAGTGGATGAAATCGCAGAATTGGCGAATTGTGCATGCGTTATCTATTGCTTTAACTAATGCTGTGGAGATCCTAGACGAGGCTTTGGTTGCAGTAGATGATCTAGACATTGAGGTTTCAGTGCGGGACAGAAGAGTGTTTAGAGGGGAGGTGAATCATGTCCGAGCGATGCTCTTGTCTAAGCTGCGGCAGCTTCATGAGCTTGCATCCGCTCATCCTGGCACTATGCGAGCATGATCTGACATTGTCTTCTGTCGTCATGGAGCCCCTTGTTGTCTGCACAGTTTTGTTGGCTTGGTTGCTTCTGTAGGAAGTGAGGTTTCAGCAGGATGTGGAGTTTTGTTAGTTTGGGTGACTTGGAGAACAAGCTTTGTACATGGGATTTTCATGAATGCTGTGTTTTGATAAATCGTGTCTTATTTTCAATGAATGCTGTGTTATCATAAATCGTGTCTTATCAATGTGATGTTTGGATCAGTTACTTCACTTTTATTCTGTGTTGCAATTATCGATCTGTTCTTGTTGTTGGATTGTAATGACGGAAGGTGTAAGGTTCAAATGTATTTAGTTCTGTCAATGGTTTGAAATAATGGATGGCTGAAATTTTTTTAGATGAAAGAGGATAGACCGATTCTTGGCACGTGAGCAATAAGAGAGATATGATGTGAAGGCTCCAAATTTCTTCAAGTTATTACATTTTGAAGAAATTAAGAACATAGAACATTTCTCTTGAAGCCACTTCATGACCCTCCAGGTTCAAAAAAGGAGTGATTTAATCATTTCATTAACAACAATAATTAAAGTTACCTTCTGATTCGTTGACAAATCGGAAAATGTTAGAGTAAACAAGGGAGTCTAGAAGTCGGTCAACCTTGTAACCAAAGTAGACAACTATGCATATGAGAAGTAAACGATGTAATGACTAAGATCTAGATCAAATATAATTGAAACATGAAAGAAATTTGTATTTGTCCACTAATCTTAGATCAAACATAATTGAATCATGATAGAAATTTGTATTTGTCCAGTAATCTTGGTATTTCCATCAGGTTTGTATATACAAAAACAGAGGATTTCAAAAAAAGGGTAAACAAACAGGTTATAACGGCTTAAAGGACACAAAAGTTGATATATAAGATGCATAGGCAAGCTTTGCGAGACTACCCACAATAAGAAAGTCTGTTGCTATCTGTGATGAACTAGTTAGGGAACTCGACCTTCAAAGAATTACACATACATGTTCTTTTGTATAGAAGCGATCATCCTTTATACATTTATAGTTGTGTCTTCAAGTCACTGTTTTCATTTGATTTATCCCTGCAAAAGCCACAAATTATAAAGTAAGTATGAAGTTATTGTTTCCTACTCTGAGATGGACTTACATCATAGTGCTTTAAGATCGTTTTTTCTCTTGCTTCAGCACCTTAGGCTTTCTAGTATCCAAGTGTGAAAAATTGATTGAACTCGCTCTTATCCAATCCTTTTCCCAGCAAATCCAGTAGACCGTTTACTTGATGTGCCCACTTTCGGATGCTGAAGCTCTGCCAACTTCTCCATAATCTCTCTCTCTATTCCACTACGCATGAGCAAAAATAACATAAGACAAAATGACAAATATAACTACTATTTGCAGCATAAATTCTGAAAGAACTTAAAATTTCCTATTAGTTAATCGCATCGCCACATTTCATGACGTAGTGATTGTTTAACATCACCAGCTATGACATTGGCAGTGATCTAAGCACGCGTGTAAATAACTATATTAGGGGTATTCTTAAATGCTATAAAAATCTACAGCATAATTAAATAAAACTTGCCTGAGCTGTATGGGTAATACTACATTGACAGCAAAATAATGGTCTCCTCGTACAGATGGCCTATCAAGCCTTGGCATGCCTAATCTGTTGAGTCTTAGCGAATCGCCAGGTTGGGTCCCTGGGGCAATGTGAAGATCCTTTGTACCTTCAGCAGTTTTTACCTGCCATAGATTAGCAAGACAACGTGTCTATGCCAATCAATATTTCAACAAAAACGGAAAGCAATCAAGTGAAAATACTATCACAATGCAAAGGGAAACCTTAATGACAGTCCCCAGAATTGCATCAACATAGCTAACAGAAACAGTCGAAAACAGATTTATTCCATCTCTCTTTATGCCTGGAAGCTCTTTGATGTCTAGAAATAGATAAAGATCACCAGGTGGTCCCCTGCAACATGAAAAGACAATCACGTGCATCATTAAAAGCCATAAGAAGAGTTGAACCATCCTGAGAAGAGCACTATTCCTGAGACACTAAGCAGCTAGGAATGTACATGCTACAAACTGGAAAATAGAGGTGAGTATGTCTAGCTCAATTATCAAACAATTGGAACATGTGGTGAAAATGCATCTATGGCAATCCTTGAATTGTACATTTTTTTTGAAAAGTGGTAGACCAAGTTGTACTTCTTTAGTAGTTCTGATACTCCTTTTGCTAGTGTGCAATGGAAAACAACATGCAGTATGTTCTGGCAACTTATGTTAATGCGTCACTAAATCAGAATCACCAGATATTTGCATAGATTGGAACAATCTTAACCCTGAAAATTCAAGTATTTTCCCTAATTCCTTTGGCTAGGTCATTGACTTTCAGAGTTTTTAAAAGACACATTTCTTGCTGCTTCATTTTTCTATCGGCTGTCCCTTTGCCTGCCTGTTGTTTTGCAGATTCTGCATTACCATTGCATTTTGGAAGCCGTCTGAGACTCTCTCTCTGGCATCAGTTGTAGCCTGGCCCGCCTTATCCTTCCCTTGCTCGTATCCTGTGATGGTATTAGCCGCCTTGGCTCTTTCAGCAGCATCCTGGGTGGATTTCTTGGCTCTTTGACAGTATCTCCTGTGGCTTCCCTAGCTCCGTAAACAGCATATTGTGCAGATTTCTTGACTCGTTCAGCTGCTTCCTTTGCAGTCTGCAGAGCTCTCTCTGTTGTCTCTTGTGCATAGAGGATAGAAGAGAAGTGACACTGATGACTTTCTATATGTGAAGTTGGAGGGAAGAAGGGCGCAGAAATTCTAGTAGTGATCAAATTTGCTCATTAAGGGAAGAAACTCTTAGACGTATGATGAATGTGCAAGTACGTCAGTGTATAAATGAGTAGAAGTACCATGGTAAAAAATACGATAATCATAGGAGTTAACGTGTCCTTTGGGCTAGATATAGTGTCAAATTATAGCCCTCTAGAATGTGCTTTGATTTGAGTTTGGAATTGAATCGAAGTTTTTTGGCCAGTGCTCTTACCTGCTCCTCCAGTAACTAACAGACCTAATCTAGGTGTAATATTTACAATAATAGTTCAAGCCAACTGCAGAAGAGTAGTACCCTTTTGGGCCAGCGTCACCTTCACTTTGGACCCGTAGCTTGCTCCCATTGTCTACTCCTGCTGGGATTTTGACTTTAATATTCCTTTTCACACGAAGAGAACCTTCGCCACCACACTTTCTGCAATAATCTGAGATTACCTCTCCTTCACCACCACAAGAAGGGCACGTCGAGACCTGAAATGCCACGGGTTGAAAACATTATCCTTCCATACTATGCTAACAGCTAGCCAGTTAAAAACATTAGCCTTCTACACCATGCTGATTCTATTCTCTGCTTTCTGAAGTTATGTACCTGGGAAAAGATACCAAAGGCTGTTTGTTGAGTGCGCATAACTTGACCCATTCCTCTACATGATTTACAAGTTTTGCGTCCTTTCCTCGATTTTGCCCCGCTTCCATTGCATGTTTCACAGGTTTCTAAATGTGAAATCTCAAGCTCCTTCTCTGCTCCGAAGACAGCTTCCAAAAAGTCAAGTGACATCGAAACTCTGCATAACATCCACAATTAGAAAAAAGTTACATCAAGAAAGCTCTCTGCATTCTTCCGACCTCCCTTTGTCCTCTTCTGATTAATAAATAAAGAAGCTCTTACGTTATTAACATGCTTTTCATAATATGTTGTATCATAGAGACACATAACCGTCACCTGAGATCATCACCCTGCATCACACTTTGTTGTTGTGTACCAAAACCAGATCGCATTCCTCCAAAGCCGCCCGTTCCTCCAAAGCCACCCATTCCACCCATACGTCCACCAAAGAAGGCCTCAAATAAATCAAAGGGGTTCGCCTGCAAGCATCAAACATATACAGCCTTGTCATGTACAGCTCTACCTACAATTTTAGCCTGCAGAATAAAGAAAGATCAAATCTAGCCATGATAAATGAAGCAAAAGTAAAAAAGCGGATCTATCAATGACTCGGCGTAATAATACACATCAAAACATGTCTACAGTGTACACTCACATTAACATCTCCCTCCTGACTGGATTGTAAACAAGAATCTGTGACTTGGGAGTCATATGATAACCCACGAGTACCTTTAGTACTGTACTACTTCAAATCAACTTCGACTAAGCATGAAGTATGGCTGGCTTAAAAGAATTATTGAAGTACAATTTTCCTTCTCCCAAAAAAAGAAATGTTCTGAGCTCTAAAGGGAATTCATAAAGCCTATTTGTTTTGCAAACCAGATAAGCTCACAAATAACACCAAAGCCTATTGGTGTTGGTGAACCATAAGACATAGACAAGGAATAGACCCCAGGTGCTTTATCATTATAAACAATCCAATTAAAACATGAACCTTTTAGCATCCAAGCATCTGCATGGTTTTTCAAAGAACAAAGTGCATGTAAAAATCAAGTATTAAAAATGAAGGGGCCTATGTAGACCCATCACAAGATTGTAAGCCCACAGGGTTGCTTTGCTTTTGCATGCTAACATTCTTTAACACCCTTCTCAGCCAATGGTTTTGTAGGACTTGCTGGCCAGACATGGAAGCCTTCTCCAATCCCAGAGCTAAAACTTGTGTAGCACCACATATTTCATATGTTTGTGCATCTGGACGAACAAGATATTGCAAGCAACTTCACGGGGAACGAATAACGGGCAGACTGAAAGCAAAACTCGCCCAAAATATGCAAAATGCTATATTCAGAATATCCCAACCCGACAACAAGTACTTAAATCCGGACATGTGGAGAAAAACTTAACAGCAACATTTGTGCATCTACTTCGCATGGCTATTCCTTTAAATCAAGTTCCTTATATCTGAAAAGGTGATTTTTTAAGGGTTTGAAAGCATGTATCTTAAAAACTTTTAACTTCCTCCTTTAACCACAGCGAGAATATAGTACTTGCCCCTTCACATACTTTCTAAAACACTCATCTGCTTGATCCGCTGCTACAAAAGACCTAGTACAACAACTTTTTTTATGTTGCAAAAGTTAAAGTATAGCTACCCATAATACTAACTTGTTCTTCTGGCACTAAACAGATTATTGCAAATCTATTGAAGACAACCCCAGCATTTGATAATGTCTATCTTTGTAAATAACAACTTAAAAAAAAAATCCATTGCAAAAACATGTGCTGCAGTAAAATAAATTCTGTACCCCATCCCCATAATTGCCAAAGCCACCTCCCTTCAGTCCAGCCTCTCCAAATTGATCATACAATGGTCTCTTCTCATCATCAGAAAGCACCTAAGAAAGTACCAAAACATATATAAGTGTTAAAACCAACTGAATCAGCCCATAGCTATAAACAGTTACGAGAGGCACAAGCAAATGTTAACAAAACAGGCTATCCAAATAGAAAGCACCCGCAAAAACTGCCATATACACAACACTTACTAACACTAGCTAGCAAGGCGCATATATGTATGCCTAGAGATAATGTCAGCTAGAATGATGTTTCATATGCCTATAGATAATGTCAGCTAGAATGATGCTTTATGTCACAAAAGCATTCACTTAAGAGTATGGATGCTTCTCCTATGTATGTCACATTGGTCTATAACATCCCTGATATCAGCAACCCCCTTAAAACAAACTCACATAAAAGAAATGTTAGCTGAACTCCGTGTACTGATGCATGCTAAATCATTATCAACAAAATCCCTTCTAGCAAAAAAAAATGTAGATCTAGAATTCATTTGATGCAAGTTTTCCAGTGATCCTGTATTAGGGTTTGTAAGCCCTTATTATTGCCAGAACTTGCTGGGAAATGATGAGACAATGCTGAAAAATCGTCAGGAGGATTGAAGTTCAATGTGAAACGTATAATCCCATTGACCCCTGCAGGATCAATTAAGGGATATGAACTTGTGGACTTGGGCATTAGAAAGACAGGCCAAACACCTCTCCAAAAATTTCTTGCAAAATATTAGAAATGCATCACAAGAAAGATTGCATTTCTTCTGGGGATCTAAATATCAGCACTAACTTCTCTTTAACAAAGAGTTTTCAGACAGGCACGGTGTATTCTCAAATCTTCTTTCAAGTCCGTTCATAAATTACAAAGAAAAGTTTGAAATTTCTTGCTTGGCAAAATGTCAGGCATAGTTTGGATAAGTCCAAAGCTTTGCTCCTTTGTGACAATGAGATGGCTTCAGCAGGTACATGACAAATCAGCTAATATTAACGTGAATGCAGCTGATGCGGCCTGAGATTAGACTAGGTGGCAACATATTGCTTTGACTGCCAGGACTGTTAGTGACACATGATGATGGCATGTCAACGTCACAGGTTCTTTCCTGAGGGAAAGCAACAGGTATTTTTCAAATTTTTTTCCCCAATTTTGCTGAGTTTTGCGGAATTGACTTTGTATCCAGCTATTGCATGAGGATCTACAATCAGATCTGTTACTGCAATATGAACCCGATAGATTTCAGGTTTGTTTTTATGATGATTAAAAAGAAACGTATGTATTCATATGGATATGGGAAGTCCTCCAGCTATTCAAATCCGTACTATATAGTGCAGAAGGATGAACATAGTATGGTCCTTATCTAATAACGATAACCCACTGGATTGAATTGTAGTTTAAAAACTTATGCAGATGCTGACTACGCTGATTGTGAGGACACAATATATTGTCCTTGGCCAAAATGCTCTCCTAAAATGCCATGGTATTGATCCTCTAAGCACATCTGACCCAGAGTCCAGGCCAGGGTTCAATCGCCATGTGACACATAGTCCAACATACAAATTGCTAAAGATCCAATGTTCCATGGTAGAGTAAGCTGAAATTTTTCCGTCAATAAAATAATTTGCACCTATTGCAGGATGACATGCATATAAGTCTAACCTGTCGGAGTTAGGTGTAGTTGGCAGTTTGATTAGTCCCTGTGATTTTGATAATTGCTTTTTCTACTTGAGCATCTCCATTCAGTGTATACATTTCATTATCATTGCATCTCCTATTTACTAGTAGAACTGACAATTTACATTAGGTAAGGTTTAGTAGGATTAGCGGGTCTTTCCCAAGTTGCATTCAGGACAACATATCTCCCAATCAAGGATGGTTCAGCATGCTTCAGCTTCCTGCCTATTCACCTCTATAAGAGACACTATGTTCGTCCACATACCAATAACATATAGTATCTGCCTCTCCTTCTACAGTTTCTGGTTTCCAAATTCTAGATGTTCCCACTATGTCATAGAAGCATCACAGCTTCTTATCCTTTATATTCAGGTTATAAAGATTTGGGACATTAGTTCAGCTGTGGACGGTATGCTGGTTTACTCTGCCTGTAAATTGCATGTATACCCTAATTTTTACATAAACAAAGTTGATGTTTCCAACATGCGTAGCAAGCATTACCTCGTATGCAGCACTTATCTCTTTGAACTTATCCTCGGCTCCATAAGACTTATTTACATCTGGATGATACTGCACAAAGTAACAAAACACTTTCCAATGACTAAACAGAAATGCTCATTCTCTAAATAACAAAAGTATTTCACCCCGAGGCATAACCAGATTCTTATAAATGTAGAACACAAACTCAATTGCACATTACCTAACTGAATGAAATCCAATACCTTCATACACTGTCAATACCTTCCTTATTCATGAATTTGTAATTGAATTGCACAAAAATATCATCTATAAAGCTGAAAATGCAGTACCTCCCGTGCCAATTTCCTGTATGCTGTTTTAATCTCTTGCTTGCTGGCAGACTTGGAAACGCCCAATGCACTGTAGTAGTCCCCAGCCATAGCCACAACATTCCTTACAAAAACCTTCTTTTTACCCCACCAGAATGCCGAGAAAAGACATTCTTCTTCTCTCGGATATAATACTCTCCCATCTAAATTAGATAAACTCCTTACTTGGCAATGACTTCCCTGCGAATGACTTCTTCTGGTTCGTTTAATTGCCGAAGAACCTATTAAATCCTTGCAGCTATGGCAAAGGGATGAAGCCCTCAATCTGGAAGAAGAAAATAAGTGAAGGGAAGGGGAGCATGCTGGCGGGGAAGAACAGACGATAGACATATTCTCTATGGTTCAAAACGAACTAGCGTCCTACACTACAGAACTTAGCATTCTTTTTATTGGTTCATTAAAACATTTCCAGGCTGCCGGATACGTGTGTATTCGACGCATAAGATATGTGTATTGGAGGATACGTGTGTATTCGACGCATAAGATATGTGTATTGGAGGCATAGGGTTACATGTTTTAACATGAACTTGGAAGACACGGAGATAGGTAAGAATTCAAGAATCCTTGTACTCTAGAAAAGGTAAACCTGCTAAAACAGTTGCTTTTCAACTTATTTGACCTTTCTCGGTGGTCAAACAAGGCGCTGTGCATGAGGGGTTGCCCTTCGGTGGCCAGAGAGTGTTTTCATGGTTTCTGTAGAAATTGGATCTGTTCAGGTGCTTGAGTTGTTTGTGTTATAGAACTTCATAAATAACGTGCTTTGCATTGGTTGTATGGTGCTGCAAAAAAGCATGTTGTGTGTGTGACATTTTTGGAGACATCACACGTGAAGGAGCACTTACAAATAGGGGCAGAGATGTGGCATGCATATAAATATAATGGAAAACAAACTTGAAATAAATGTTATCATAGCAAGTATCCTTACTAAGGAGGAGAAGAGAAAGTCTTGATAACTTTATATTGATTATTAGATTGAGCGTTCCCTCTTGCTGATATTCATATTCACATGTTACCATGTATCATATCACCAAAAAAAAGTTAGGCCCTTTTAGGGCCTTGGAACCTAGAAATGGGCAAAGTAAATACACAAGATCTTAGTTATAAAGAATATCATGAATTCCATAAGTTCCACCATAATATCTTGATATTGATAAGGAAATTCTTGCTGATAGACCAAGGCCCTGACTTCCAGTAATATTTGCAAACCCTAATCATGAAACAATATTGTCACCTCCACATTCTTATCAATATTTCCAACATTTTTTAAAAGCTCTGGAACAGTACCATTATTTGATTGCTTGTACCTCACCTCCACACTCTGATCAACATTTCCAGCATTGTTTAGAAGCTCTGGAACACTACCACTATTTGATTGCTTGCACCTCACCTCTAAATTCTAATCACTGGGGTTCTTGTAGGTTGGAGAAAGTGCAATGCTCTATGGACATTGGATAGTGATGTTCTCTCTTGTATTCTTGACTACCCTTAGATGGTGTTTCCTCGTGGTCAACCCACAAAACTTTTGGGCATTCCTGTGGGAATGCATGTTTTTGCCTCATGTGCTTGGGATGAGATCATTAAAGGTCTTGAAAAACACTTGTTCTGGTGGAAGGTGGCTAAGTTATTTCTGCCTGGTAGGATCACAGTGGCAAGATCCGTCCGTAGCAATACCCATGTCTATGTGGTATCTGTCTTACTGACTTCTCAATGTAAGATGAATGAGATCATGCGTATTCTAGTGGGTCAAACACACAAAAGATTTGAACCAAAACCCTGCAATTGATGATCATTGTGGACCAAGAAGAGTTATAACAATGCATGCTCTAGCTGCTGTGTCTTCGATAGAGAAATACTTCAGAAAGACATGTGAAAAAATGCCTAACAATAACATGTATCATTTGATAGACAACATCACAAAAAATGATGTTTTCCAAGAATATAAAGAGACATGTATTCAGTCTCAACACGTCTCTCATTCACACTTCACTAGACTGTGGAAAAGTGAATTTGGTCTTGTGAAAATTCCCAGGAGACATAGAATGTCTTTTTGTTCAAGGTGTGCTGAATTAAAGATTCAAAGAGAAACTGCAAAGACAGAGGTCTAAAGAAGTAAGTTAAAGTTCTTCATTCTCACACTTGCTTCATAGAATTTTGTTGACCTGATTTATTCTACGGGTATTATGCAACAGAATCTTGCTAGACACCTTGAACAACAAGTAGCCAAGAGAAGAAAGCTTGCTAAGCACAGGAAAAACGCTCTTGAGCGTCCACTGCAGTATATGTCTATTGTAATTGATGGAATGGATAAAAAAAAACAACTCTACCTCATTTCTTGAATATTTATAAGGATGTACCAGAGCAATGCTTTATCAAGGTCCATCTTGTAGGGGCTATGATCTTCAAAGGAAGCCTAAAGTGCAAAGTCTTCTTAACGTATCCTAACTTGCATAGTGGCCCAAACCTCACAATTACAATTTTTAACAAGGTGTTGTGTGAGCAAGAGCAATTACCACCTGTGCTCTACCTGCAACTAGATAACACTACCAAGGAAAACAAGAATCAAACACTCTTTGCTTATTGTACCATACTAGTGGAGCTAGGGATCTTCAGGAGTAAAACTTGGGTTTTTACATGTAGGCCATACTCATGATCAAATCGATCAGATGTTCAGTAGTTTTTTCGTTCGTCTTCAAAGAAAAAAGGCTTTCTGTCTTCGAACTTTAGTTCGAATCATTGAAGACTCTTATACTCCCATACATGTGGTTCGGCTTCTAAAGGACACTGCTGACTTTATAGAATTCATTTTCTCTCGACGTGCCACTAGGGAACAGGCTGTGAACAAGCTGAATGATCTTACTTTTCAACACCACATCAAGTTTTACTTGAAGAATGAAGAAAGTTTTTTTACAAGGGAAGAAGTACACCGCAACTAAAGAATGGAGCCCACTAGAGGGTTTGTGCTTCCTCAAATTTGTTCCAGATACTAGCTTGGTAGAACGTGCAGAGCAACTCCCTCTAAAAAATCCAAAAGAGTCAAGCAGAAGCAAAGCACCCCAGTGAAATCCTTAGAAGCCATTGAAAATGGAATTTCTTTGGGCTTTAAGTACTTCCTAGAAGAAGATCAAATGTGGTGGAGAAGTTTCTTTCTTGAACAAAAGATCGTGATTCAAAACCTATGTCTAAGGTAGTTGCATGAACCTTTTGAGTGGCCTAACACATTCCATCAACCCCAAAACCAGGCAAGAGGTCTAAGCTGTGACGTTCCAAGTATTTATACGGTGTACGTATAAATATATTGACACGTCACTCGGTATAGATATGCCATCTGGGGTAAGATAACCTAGGGGTTGGCCACAAGGGATTTAATTAGCTATGTTAAATTAATTATAAAGGATAATTATCTAAATACTTGCTATTAAGTCACCTAATGGTGGGAAGGCGCCATTTGGCATAACCTGAGTGGCCAGCATGGGGGTTTCTAAACTGAGCCACCAAAGGCAGCGCCACCCCCATCTTAACCCCAATTTCGACCCGGCCAGCATCAAGGAGCAGCTAAGCGCTCATAGCACAGTTGCTGAACGTCTCCCAATCGCCAAGACACCCTCTACCTGTCGCTACTACCCCAGTACATCACTATGGAAGCACCCCTTGACAACGGGTCCAGCCGAAACTCTGGTTAGTGGTAGTATAACTTGCAAATTGTAGAATAATACTCTAGTATTCTTTTCTGGCTAAGTTTTGGTTGAGATTAACCCTTCTTTGGTAATTAGGAATACTTTTCAATTATGAATGATGCTCTGTTATGGGATGGTCGATGTCTCTATGAGTTAGTTTAGCAGTTCCAATAAACAGGGATTAAAAGGGGGGTAGAGGCCTCTGAGCTTGGGTATAGAATGCTCCTAGTACTTCCGTTAACACCCTACTAGATTCGGCCTGTGCACAAGAGCCCACCGGGTCATAGACGCTATGGTTTGGCTTAGCACCGGACAAGGGACACAGTGGTGAAGTAGGGGGTGGGGTCTTGCACGAGCATAAAAGGCTCCTGAGACTCCTACAGTGGGCTAGGTCTGATAGCCGGTCACGTAGAGGGCCGGGTATGGGTTTGACACTCCCTGGGTGTAGTGGTGTGACCCGTATGGGGCACCATGCACTTTGAGTAGAATTAGGGTGAGTAAGTCGGGTACGGATGCGGGGGTCGCTGATGCGGCACGTATTCTCTAGCTCACCCATGGAGCCACTGTGATCCTGGAAGGGGACGCTTCCCCGACCTGCCTCATCGGACCAGGTGTCATGAACCTGGAGTAGGCTCAAAGGGTGATACCTTGAGTCTGCGTCTCCGGAAGGCTATAGCGAAGCCATAGCGTGAATCGACCCATCTGCAAAGTGTGTACAGGAGGGGCGGATGGAGTGGACAACCCTAGCCGATGTTCTATGCCAGCCAACGCCATGCCAAGATTCGGTCTGCTGATCTCCTGAGACCCAGCCGTCAGTCGCTCACCACTAGAGTCTGAGCCGGGGAAGAACCTGGGTTTTGGGTGTTTTCTTGGATTAGATGCATATTCTTTGTTGTTAGTATTTGGATGGATGCGCCACCCTTCGTGGTGGCTAATTGTATATGATTTATGTTGTGTGCTAAACCCTTGTATTCATGCTTCCGCGACGTAGGCGCCCATCGAAGGCGTGGGCCGAATGACCCCTTCGTGTCCTTCTTTCGGGCACCATAATATGGGTGGCCGGAATAGACGGAGGGCCCTGCTCATGGCGAGCTGGTCGCCATGGGAGGGAAAAGTTCCCGTATGTATACGTCCGGGTGCCGTATATATTCAGGGAGCGTCACAGTGGTATCAGAGCCGTGATTTCGGTTACTCGAAATCATAGCACTGGCCAAACACTAACTCGTAGTACGGTAGTTAGGAGGAGGCTAAGTTAATGTGTTGTTAGTCCTCTTTGATGTTTGGTTTGGTGTTAGGTTAAATTAAGGAATTGTAGCTTTAAAGAAGACAGGGCGACAGGAGGGCCCAAGATTGGAAGAGATGTAAATATTAGTGGGTAGCTCAAAAGACGGAGAAGGTGGGTCCATTGGATTGGGCGTACTCGAATTACCCTAGAACAGTCGTCTCCAGGCGAAAAATGGTCAAGGGCAAGCCCAAGAACTAGCTCGGGCGCCGCTTGCTTTTCATCGTCTTGCAGTCACGGTGGGAGGGCCGAAAATGCAGCCGGCGCCCGACCGTACAGATGGGAGTCAACGCGGCCCCGAAAAGTCAACTCGGGCGCCGCTTGCTTTTCGACGAACCCCAGTCGAGGCGGGAGTGCGTATAATGCAGCCGGCGCCCGACCGTATGCCCCGCGTATTTCCGCCGTATAATTATTTTATAATAACAAAATTAAAAAGTTAATAAGAAAATTTTTGAAATTTCAAAAGTTAACTGGCCGTTCAAATTTCTTTTTGCTGTTTTATTTCGCCTTGCCTTCAGCGCCTTCGACCGCCAGAGCCGACGCCCGCCATCGCCGCCAGATCTGACTTTGCTTTTCCGCCTTAGTGCTCCGCCAACCTTAGCGCCCTCATTGCCGTCTCCTTTCCCGCAAGCGCCTCACTGCCTGTTTTCTTATACCTCTGCGCCGCAGCCATGGCCAATACCAAGAGCGCCCCGGACCCTTCTACCCTAAGCATAGTGGAGATTTATGCCATGATCGGCCGGTACATGGCTACAGACCCGGCTTTCATCGACATCCTTTTGGACGAGTTGGTGAACCGGTTTGAGAATAACGATATGATTCCCTATCCTATCTATCACTTCTCGGAGCCATTTTTGATCCGGCTGAACCTTCGCCAGCTCCCTTATACCATCGCCGAGCAACATGACATGGTCATGATGCTGATTAAGTTCTATCCTCCTGAACAAGAGGGGCATACAGAGGAGGAGGACATCAGGAGAGAGGCCGATCGTATCAGAGGCTTGGCCAAGGAAGATGACCATCGGGAGATAGAGCGAGCAGATACGGCGGCTCGGGGAAGGGAGTACCGGTACTTAGAGGATGGCCTTGCCGTCATAGATGGAAGGGCAATTGAGGTTCCCCCGTACCAATGGCATGAAGGGTCCCAGAGCTTCATGTGGGGAGCCCCGATCCCTGATATCAGTCTGGATTACCTAACGACGATCCAGATTGACATGGCTCAGCGACCCAACCGGTACCATGCGGAACTTCTTCGCCGTAACGTAGCTCATGCTGAAGAAAGTCTTAGGAGCGCCCGGGAGTTCCGGGAGGAACAGGAGAGGCTCGAACGGGAGGAGAGGGCTCGGCAGGACCAGCTAAACCCGCAGGATGGAGGGGCATCAGGGAGTGGCCCGGGACCAATACCTACCGGGCACACGACCATTAAGCACCGGAAGAAGGCCGTGGCCCGGAAATCCGGCAGTCAATATAAAGAAAAATTAAAGACTGTCGGAGCCTTTGGTAAGAAGGCGAGCTCTGACCGGAGGCAGGAGCGAGTGGATGCATCCCGGCCAGCCGTTGGGGCCAAGACCGTGCCTGGAGCTGCCCCACAAAGGAAGCCCCATCGGTACCGACCCGGTACCATGGCCTTGCGGGAAATCCGCAAGTTTCAGAAGTCCACCCAGCTTCTGATACGGAAGCTTCCCTTCCAGAGGCTGGTACGGGAGATCGCGCAGGAGTTCAGGACCGACCTCCATTTCCAGACCTTTGCAAGAGGCTGCTGAAGCCTATTTGGTGGCACTTTTTGGTGACGCTAACCTTTGCGCGATTCACGCAAAGAGAGTTACCATTATGCCAAAGGATTTAGCCCTCGCCCGTAGGATTGGGGGGGAGCGTCCTTAGCGTTGTGTTACCGGGGTTTCCATTGTAAATATTTTCTGATAATTAATAAAAACTCTTTTTTTGCTTTAGTAGACGTCATATTAAGAACCTTTTATTTTATTTTAAATATGAAATTGCTGACATCAGCATAATAATAAAAAGAGTTAAAAAGGGGTTTTAGCCTGCATTCCAATTGTTCTCTCTGTTTTTCTTGCTTCCTCCTCCCTTCTAGCGCCATGGCCGCCGCTGACCTTCTCGCATGGTATCAAGACGGAGAACATTGGGATCCGCAAGTCCCTTTTGACCTGTTGCGGCCCTTGCTACGCCAGCGCCTAGACCTCATTACCAACATGCAGTGGCACTCGGATTATGCCGGATTTTTAGACTTCTACATGGAGGAGATGCTCCCTCTGTGTATTCCTCTTGGGGATCCTCCCCAACTGTATCTAGAGCGGGAGGTAGTCCGGGAGATGCTAGGGGGAGACACCCATGCATATGATGTGTTGAAGGGGAAGCTCCGATGGGGCAAACACCTGCCCGTTGTGCAGCATCAGGGGCGGCAGTATCTTGAGGTTGCCTTCGCCCTAGCCATCCTCATGGACCAATACGTCGAGGATGAAACCTTGCCTGTAGAGAAAGGCAAACTGCCTGAGTCTTCCAAGGAGGGGAAAGACGAACACATAGGCATGGGCGACCGCGGAAGAGCTGCCACCGCGCCGTGAGCAAGCTGTAGGCTTGTCAGGGCTGGATGCCCTTCCAGTTATTTATCACCAAGGGCAAGAATATCTTCTCTTGGATGATATTATCTGGACTTATCACATGGTGGCCGGATTTAGACGCAAGCGTAAAGACCATGTGCTCTATGAGCTTGCGGAGTATTGTATGGACGATTTCATCGACTTCACTTCTATAGAGCTTCCTCCGGAGGTGCAGCAGCTGCTCCAGTTCCGCCAAGAGACTATAGAACCCGCCGAGACATTGCTACGGCTTCGGGACTTGGTGATGCAGGAGCCGGCTTCTCAGCCTTCACCAGATGCCTTCACGGCTATGGGACCTCACGTCCCAAATATCAATATGGTTGAGGTTCCCTCCGGGTCAGATGACGAGGGAGAGGATTTATATCATAATCCTGCTCATGTGAAGGAGGAGCAACAGGAACTTAAGGAAGAAGAAGTCCCTATGGATTTGGATAAGGAGGTGGCCACGTCGGAGACCCCACAAGGGAAGGTGTTGGGAAACCACCTTACCCGCTTCTTCTTATCAGCTTTTCGGCAGGGCCAAGTTCTTTTTATAGCCCGAGATCTAGGACCGGAGGCTGAAGCTTCATGGTGGACCCTCCGTGCTCTCTCTACATTGGCCGGGCATAAGAAGCTTCCCTATCGTACGTTTACCTATGTACTCGTGCGACGGGATCTCGCCCTGATGGCCTTGGGCCAAGATATTGCACCCTGGATGAGCATGAAGCTCCTTACGGCAGCCCCATTGGCCGTTGCTTATCCACCAGAGGTTGCATCTATTGCGGCTGCCACAGTAGACCCCGGGGTGACTCTGCTGCGACACCGACCGCCACCACCACCTCCTAGGCCTACAAATGAAGAGGGAGGACCTAGTTCTTAAATAATTGTACTACGCATTTTTGTATCGCGTATGATTGTAAAAGTTTGTTCTGGCAAATTCTTTAGCCATTCTATAATATGATATACTTTTTTTTTCTGATCGACTGTGATTATGGTATCGAGGAATACAATTGTTCTTTTCCATGTTAAGTTCTTCTAATCATTGGAGTTAGAGTAAGATAAAATTATGCAACACTCTATATTCATTGCCATTGTCTTGCAGAAGAAACTCTTCTGGAATATGAAGAGAGGATTACAGATCTGATCAGGAGGGAGGATCCAGGGCCGCCCGAACAGGACTATGGCCAGAGATATGGAGAATATCCAGAATGGGATGAAGGTTACGAGATGGAACCCCCGCCACCAGGAGAACTCTATGATCCAGCCAAAGGGGTGGAGATAGTTAATATCCTCAGGGACAGAGCTTTTGAGGACCTGAAGAAAACTCTGTGCCGCACATGGGACTACTGGAGCATGACCAGGCACGAAGCCTTCGAGGACGCTAACGACCACCTGTGGCAACTCTTCTATGCTTTGAGAAGGTTTTTCAATCTTCTCATTGTTAGCCCAATGTGGGAATACCAACCAGTAATTGTCCAGGCCTGGGCACGCTACAAGCTCGTTAGGGCTGTGCGCGAGAGTGTTCGCTACTCGATCCTGTACCCCTTTGCGAACCCCTAGGCCGGGTCTTTCCAGTTTCGTTTTTTTTCCATGCTGTTTGTGAGCTCAACTTTAAGTTCCAGTTGTATCATGTTGTCTTTATGTAATACTCCTGTAACAACTTTTGGTGTGAAACTGTAATAGCAAAGTTTTTCCTCTTATAATAATAAATTTCCCCCATGTTCTTTCTCTACCCTTTGTCCGACATGATAAAATTTGTAAGAATTTATATGTTATAAATATGCTTATACCTTTTTCATGCTTTCGATTTAGGCGGATTGACAATAACATGCTTGTACCGGCAAACACCTTCAAATGCCGGAGAGACTCACACGAACAGAACCGATGTTAATGAAAAGGCGGTTAGGCGAAGTTACAAGCCTATGTGTTGCATGCCAACCCACCGCCGCAAACCCGGGAAGATGGAATGGGAGTTACCTCGCTACCACCGAGTCCCACAGACAACGACCATCCCCCGAGCCAGTCATGTACCTGCACCAAGGAGGCCTCATGCTAAGCGTCACCGAAGTTCCTCTAAGGATAGTGCCACTTCCTCACGCTCAACCACTTCGGTGTCTTCTGGATCATCGGTATCAGCTGGTGACCATGCAAAGCGCCGGGATAAGGAATACCGTAAGACGGTTGATACAGCTATAACTAGTATATGGAAGAATAGGAAATTGGCCCAGTTTGATGGGAAATCCAGAGGCGGACTAAATGCAGAATCCTGGTTGGACGAGATGAAGGAGTTTGGGAAGTCTTATGGTATGACGGAGAAGGATACAGGAAAGGTTGCCACCACCAACCTTACAGGAGCTGCCCGTATTTGGTGGAAGGGCTATGCCAGGGCCAAGCATCTGGACAGGAGCAGATGCAACTTCAGGAAGTTTGCCAAGGCCTTCAAGTCGCATTATGTGCCTCGTGCGCACAAATGCCAGCAGATTCAGACCTTTTATAGGTTGGAGCAGAAGGGTATGACGGTTCAGGCTTACACTGATGAGTTTATGCGCTTGAGGCTGTATGTACCAGGTATGAATGAAAAGAGAGCCGTAGAGGGTTATATTGAAGGGTTGGCCCCATCAATTAAACGGATGGTTAAAGCCATAGACCCAAAATCAGTTGCGGAGGCTGAGGCTAAGGCATTGAGCCTCGAGGAGGACACACCAAGAAACCAGTATCCGCGTCCTGCTCCTTACTCGCAGCCCCGGCCATCCACAGCGTACAAACCCCGGTTGCCAAGTCCGGGCCCCTCTCAGCAGAATTCCTATGGCTGCCAGGAAAAGAAAGTTACCTTCACCACGCCGGATAAACAGAGCAATGTCGGTAAGGAAGTACGGAACCTCTTACAGTCTATTCCTAAGGAAGCCCGAGAGCAGCTCCGCTGGGATAAGGCATGCTACAGGTGTATGCGGCCCGGCCACTTTATGCACAATTGTCCTTATGTTACGCAGACTGCCCAGCTGGCCATGGCTGACCTCAATTGGGATGATCTAGAGTCGACCTTACCTGCCGAAGAGGAGGCTCCTGAGTACATTCACGGTGCGTCTCATATCCTTGCAGCTATAGAAACCGGCAATGCGGAAAGTCAGCCTGCTGTCATTTCCACCATAGGTCAAGTAGACAGTAAGCCTTTCGTAATTCTTATGGATACGGGAAGTACACATAACTTTGCTTCTCCTAGGATGGCCCAGGTCTTACAGCTTGAAACATTAAGGTCCCGATCAAGACCTGTTACTCTAGCCAGTGGTAAGGTCAGGCATACTCACGGCCGCCGCATCAATCTTAAGATGCAGTTGCCAGGTGCACCGGTTGCTTTGGGTGCCGAATTGATGGATATTGGCAAATATGACCTCATTGTTGGTATGGAATTCTTGGCATCTGCAAAAGCCAACATAGACTGCGAGAAGAGAGAAGTTACCTTCAACGCAGCTAATGGAGCCCGCGTGACTATCAGAGGTGAACCATTCAACCCTATCATGCAGTCTATCTCCATCAGGCAGTTAGATAAAGCTATACGCAGGGAAAAGCTCCTTTGCATCATTAGCCTTGCTTCCATAGAGTCAGATGCTAAACAGAAGCAAGTAATCGATACCTTGCCAGAGGGGATTGCTCATCTTCTCCGAGAATTCGGTGACCTTTTTCCAGATGAGATCTAGAAGCTCCCTCCTTTTAGAGGGGTGGAATGTGAAATAGCTTTAGAGCCGGGTACCAAGCCTACCAGCAAGGCCCCGTACCGTATGAGTCCTCCAAAGTTGGCAGAACTTAAGAAGCAACTTCAGGAGTTACTAAACCTAGGTTTCATCCGACCTAGTGTTTCGCCTTTTGGCGCTCCTATCCTCTTCGTTAAGAAAAAGGACGGCTCCTTGAGGATGTGTATTGATTATCGGCAACTCAACAAGCATACCATCAAGAATCGCTATGCTTTGCCTAGAGCAGATGACCTAATGGATCAGTTGCAAGGGGCTAAGTATTTCTCAAAGATTGATCTACGCTCCGGATACCATCAGATAAGGATTAAAGAGGAGGATATCCATAAATCCGCTTTTCGCACTAGGTATGGGCATTATGAATTTACAGTTATGCCTTTTGGATTAACTAATGCCCCAACAACTTTCATGCGACTAATGAATGATGTCTTTCGACAATACTTGGATGACTTTGTTGTTATTTTCTTTGACGACATTCTCGTCTATAGTAAGACCCTGGAGGAGCATGAGAAACATCTTAGGCTAGCCCTACAAAAGCTAAGACGTCATCAGCTCTATGCCAAGTTCTCTAAGTGCAAGTTTGCCACTTCGAAGGTCGATTATTTGGGCCATGTTATTTCGGCAGAGGGAATTGCTACAGACCCAGCAAAGATAGAGGCCGTAAGAGAATGGCCTATTCCAGGGAATATTTCCGAAGTCCGGAGTTTCTTGGGATTAGCAGGATATTATCGAAAATTTGTAAAGGATTTTGCAAAGATCGCAGCCCCTCTTACAAATCTCACGAAGCATGAGAAAGTGAGGGATTGGATGGAACACTGGAAGACAAAAGTTCAGGGCAGTTTCCAGCAACTTAAGGATGCTTTAACATCAGCACCAGTTCTCACGTTACCCGATCCTGAGCAGGATAAGCTAGTGGCGACGGATGCCAGTAAAATTGCCACCGGTGGAGTCCTAATGCAGGAGGGGAGGGTCATTGCTTATGATTCAAAGAAGATGAACGAGACAGAGCAGCGATATCCTACCCATGATCAGGAATTGTTAGCCATTGTCCGTGCCTTGCGAATATGGAGACACTACCTTCTTGGTAGAAGATTCCAGTTGGATACGGATCATCAGAGTCTCCGTTATTTATCCACCCAGCCGAATCTCAACCTCCGCCAGAGAAGGATGGAATTTCTGGAGGAATATGATTTTGAGATTATGTACAAGCCTGGCAAGCACAATGTGGTTGCGGATGCATTGTCACGCCATCCCTTGGTAACCCGAACCCATTGTAATGCCATTTCTACGCTCACCAGTGAGTTTGGGAAACAGATAGAGCAGACCTTGCCCACAGATCCGGAGTTCTGTGACATTTGGGATAATTTGGCTAAGGAAGCTCGCACGGATACAGAGCGTGACGCTTTTCGAGCATATAAGAAAGAGGGCAACTTAATATATCACAAGGATAAGTTGTGTGTACCGGGGACTTCAGGAGTACGGAAGCTCATTCTTCATGACACAGCTGGACACGCAGGTTTTATGAAAACCTACTTTAAGATTCGCTCCAGCTATTTCTGGCCTTCTATGAAAAAGGACATTGCCAGGTACATTAGGCAGTGCCAGGTATGCCAGCAAACCAAAGCTGAGCAGTTAAGGATTCCAGGCGAGTTGCAACCTCTCGATGTGCCAAACGCCAAATGGGAAGTGATAACATGGATTTCATTGTGGGCCTTCTAAGAACTCTCCGGGGGTATGATGCCTTAATGGTTGTGGTCGACAAATTGTCGAAAATGGCTCATTTCTTGCCATGCCATACCACGGATACAGCCTTTGATACTGCTCTGCTATTTGCCAAGGAGATCTTCAGATTACACGGAATGCCACGAGTAATTGTGTCAGATAGGGATCCCAAATTTGTAAGTGCATTCTGGAAAGATTTTTTTGCCACCATTCAGACCAAGCTTGCTATGAGTACAACATACCATCCTCAAACAGACGGTCAGACAGAACGTACCAATCGCATTATAGAGGATATGCTAAGAAGTTATGTGTGGAGTAAGCAATCACAATGGGCTGACTATATTTATCTGGTCGAGTTTGCCTATAACAGCATGAAACAGGAGTCTTCCAGGATGTCTCCCTTTATGATAAACTATGGTTACCAATGTCTTACTCCAGACACTTGGCACAACCCCGTTTCTAAGGTGGAGGTTTCTCAAAAACTCCTCCTGGAGATGCAGGCTCTGGTCGAAGAAGTTCGTGGCTACTTATTAGCTGCATGCAGTCATCAGAAGAGTGTAGCTGATAAGCACAGAACCCCACGCGTTTTTCAGGTGGGCGAATCAGTTTGGCTTAAGATTAAAGTGAAGCAAGCCAAGCTTAAGATTGGCAATTGCAAAAAGTTGGCCCCCAGATGGGCTGGACCCTTCAAGATTATTGAGCGCGTTGGAGAACAAGCATATCGCTTACAGTTGCCACTCCGCTTGAAGATCCATAAGGTCTTTCATGTGAGTCTTCTGAAGCAACACACCCCTGATCCAGAGGAGGTTTGGGATACTCCAACCCTCCTAGAAATGACAGAAGAGCAACTCGAAATAGTGCCTGAAGCCCTTCTTGATCGAGCTTACAAACAAACCAGAAGGACTCAAATGTTGCAATATTTGGTTAAGTGGAAACACTTACCAGTTGAGGATGCTACGTGGGTGATGAAGATAGACCTTGACAAGCATTATCCGGATTTTATGCGCGAATCCCAAGGCCGCACCATCAACGATGCTATCAACCCCGCAGTCGGCGGTAAGCTTACAAGCCTGATTGCCAGGTGTAGCGCCTTAGAGGGGAAGATGCATCGTAAATAATAACAAGTAACCGATGATGAGATCACCTTGTGTTCTCTAGGACGTGGTCTACTGTCAATGGTGACCTGACCACAACTTATTGCAGAGCATATAGTTGATAGGCCGCCTTCCTTTCGGCTACAATGGGAACTTGACCAATCCCTATGCTGCAAGGAACTGCAAACCATAGACATGATAGGTTCCCTGATAGATAGTATTTTCTTTGAATTATTATAAGGGGGTGGTCCCTTCAACCACAATTTCATCATACATACTGATATACTGACATGTGCAGGCCAGTAAGCAGTGCGTGCCCTGCCCATGCTAGAGGGTTACTGATGACCCGAACTCTTCAGTTTTATTTGTCTACATGTTTTGTTTGTGTGTCCACTGATGTTAGTATTGGACTTTTGTTCTTGAACTTTTTGATTATGATAATCATCTCGAATGCACCCCGGTGCTTGAACTGTTTTGCAAACTTTAAAGTTTTGAATATATGTATTACTTTTGCAAAAATAAGGAATTACCTTCCATCATAATGTATTTCTTTCTACATTCGTAACTAACCCCAATGCTGAGGACAGCATTAGTTCTAAGGAGGGGAGAATGTGACGTTCCAAGTATTTATACGGTGTACGTATAAATATATTGACACGTCACTCGGTATAGATATGCCACCTGGGGTATGATAACCTAGGGGGTTGGCCATAAGGGATTTAATTAGCTATGTTAAATTAATTATAAAGGATAATTATCTAAATACTTGCTATTAAGTCACCTAATGGTGGGAAGGCGCCATTTGGCATAACCTGAGTGGCCAGCATGGGGGTTTCTAAACTGAGCCACCAAAGGCAGCGCCACCCCCATCTTAACCCCAATTTCGACCCGGCCAGCATCAAGGAGCAGCTAAGCGCTCAGAGCACAGTTGCTGAACGTCTCCCAATCGCCAAGACACCCTCTACCTGTCGCTGCTACCCCAGTACAGCACTATGGAAGCACCCCTTGACAACGAAACTCTGGTTAGTGGTAGTATAACTTGCAAATTGTAGAATAATACTCTAGTATTCTTTTCTGGCTAAGTTTTGGTTGAGATTAACCCTTCTTTGATAATTAGGAATACTTTTCAATTATGAATGATGTTCTGTTATGGGATGGTCGATGTCTCTATGAGTTAGTTTAGCAGTTCCAGTAAACAGGGATTAAATGGGGGGTAGAGGCCTCTGAGCTTGGGTATAGAATGCTCCTAGTACTTCCGTTAACACCCTACTAGATTCGGCCTGTGCACAAGAGCCCACCGGGTCATAGACGCTATGGTTTGGCTTAGCACCGGACAAGGGACACAGTGGTGAAGTAGGGGGTGGGGTCTTGCACGAGCATAAAAGGCTCCTGAGACTCCTACAGTGGGCTAGACCTGATAACCGGGTCCATGAGAGGGCGGGTATGGGTCCGACACTCCACAGGTGTAGTGGTGTGACCCGTATGGGGGCACCATGCATTTTGGAGCGAATTAGGGTGAGTAAATCGCACGGATGCGGATCGGGGTGTGATGCAAAGACGTATTCTCTAGCTCACCCATGGAGCCACTGTGATCCTGGAAGGGGACGCTTCCCAGGCCGCCTCATCGGACCGGTGTCATGAACCGGAGTAGGCTCAAAAGGGTGATACCTTGAGTCTGCGTCTCAGGAAGGCTATAGCGGGCCATAGCGTGAATCGACCCATCTGCAAAGTGTGTACAGGAGGGGCGGATGGAGTGGACAACCCTAGCCGATGTTCTATGCCAGCCAACGCCATGCCAAGATTCGGTCTGCTGATCTCCTGAGACCCAGCCGTCAGTTGCTCACCACTAGAGTCTGAGCTGGGGAAGAACCTGGGTTTTGGGTGTTTTCTTGGATTAGATGCATATTCTTTGTTGTTAGTATTTGGATGGATGCGCCACCCTTCGTGGTGGCTAATTGTATATGATTTATGTTGTGTGCTAACCCTTGTATTCATGCTTCCGCGATGTAGGCGCCCATCGAAGGCGTGGGCCGAATGACCCCTTCGTGTCCTTCTTTCGGGCACCATAATATGGGTGGCCGGAATAGACGGAGGGCCCTGCTCATGGCGAGGTGGTCGCCATGGGAGGGGAAAGTCCCCGTATGTATACGTCCGGGTGCCGTATATATTCAGGGAGCGTCACACAAGCAATACTACAATAGCACTTACAATAGAGGAAGAAGAGGATCGTGTCATGTACCTTGGACCAAGACGCAAGAATGAGGTTCCAGGTAATATCATAGACCAAAGGGATGCTGATTGCTCTTCCAACTGAGGAACATGAAAAAAGGCGACCATTTTGGATAGCAAAAGTTACTGACACAATAAAAGAAGAAGGGTTAGTGACTAAACTCAAGATTCATTAGATTGCTACACGTGCGGTAAATGCCTTTGAGGGAAGGTATGAGTTAGAAATGAGAAGTCAAGGAAAAGGAAAAAAACCAAGAAAGTGGGTTGTAGGGATGAACTAATCCTCAAAGACGTTTGTATATTATATTATGATTTCATGAAATCTGATAACCGTTTACATCAGAAGACAATCAACTTGCTCAAGAGAGATGAGGAAGGATGCACATAACTGAGTCTTTTGAAAATACTGTAAATTTTCCATGTGAATATGAAAGTTTTATCTTCAATTTTTAGGAATCCTAAAATTTTAGTTACTACTTCACTTCTATTTTTAGCTAATAGTTATGCTTTTAAAATATGAGTTCTCTCTAAAAACATAATTCAGAGAAATTCTAATTGTTTGAAAAATTGTTATTTTGACAGAGTCAATCCTCTCTTCATAGGAAAAAAAATTTAGCCATTTTGGGGGGAGGGAGGGGGATACACTTTTTTGTCTTTTTTCTTCCCTCCCATTTGGCTCCCTTTTTTAATAAAAAAAAAAATCTTGGAGGAATATTCTTTTTGCTCCCGTTTAATATGCAATAGTGTTAATAGCAAATTCCCATTTTTGCACCATCAATAAGGTGCAGGTAACCATGGCACCCACCATATCTAGCTTTTTTTTCTGGTTTTGTACTATTTTCTCTAAGGTTTTCATATGATTTGGTGGCCGTAGTCATCCAGGTGTACTAAATAGTATTTCTAGAGTGCACCCTTTTGTTAGCCGTTGATTTTAGAAAAGGGGGCAAATCCTGTGGTAGAGGCTTTTTTGTGGTGGGTGTGAATATCCTCCCATTATTTTTAGGGTTTTTTTTTAGGGTTGTTGGGATTAGGGCCATTTTTATTATCACAGATAAATCAAACATACATTTTTTCCATTTGGTTCTCGCTAGGCAAATGTTTGCATGCAAACTCTTCCTTTCAGAAGAGCTAGAACCTCAGATACAATCCATGGTAGGTAATTTCGATGATGCAAGGGCTAGACAGAAGATCAAGGAGTTTATTGTCAAAAGAAGAGATGGCAGTCAAATTAAGTTCGAGGAGAATGCAGTTGTGCTAATAAATAAGCAGGGCGAACGTAGAGGGTTGAGGAGTACCGTTCAAATGGAAGGCTTTGAGCATCTTCCTGAAAATCGTTGAAGCAGACTTGCCGAACTTGGACATGAATATATGCCAATCTGCACGACACGCCATTGGATGCATAACACTGTCATCTGTTAACAAAGTAAGAAGTATTTTTTTTTTCCATTTTTGTTTTCGTTTTGTGCTTTCGATACCCATGTTAGATGTTGGTCACAGATTTTGCCAGTTAGAGAAAATTGGTTACATGGGGCACTCAAGGCAGCAGAGATTGTGCAGGGCAACCAGGGTTCCATATATCCAGAGGCCTTGCTTACCATATGCTATGCGAGTGTATGAAACAGAAAAATTTGGAATGGAGTAGACAGGTGTGCTTTCTGATAGTTCATAGTGGCCTAGAGTCAGTTGAAATTCTTACGAATCATCTCATTCGCTTGTTTACCACTCTTGGAAACTTTATTGAAGCAAATCAATTTTTTTCCAAAATTTCCAAACCAACTGAATATACATGGAGCACCATCATTACGACATATGTGTCGTATTTTTGGTCCTGTTGCAGCCGAGCTACACGAATGAAAACTGGTTAAGGTCTTGGCATTGGCAGAGCATGTTGTGTAGGGAAACTGATTCTGAGTTTTGGAGGACAGAATGGGCAGAGAAAAGAAGACCTAATAGCTGCAGATTGGTTTCACTTATGAATCAGAGGCTTCCTTGGGTCTTATCTTTTTTGGCCATTTGAGTTGGTGCATCTATTCTTTGCCATGGACTATTTGGTTTCAACCTGTTCTGGGCACATCTTCGGCCATGAAGGTTTTTGATCTCTATCCATTACAATCCATTTCATTTGGATATGTTCTGAGAATTTAGCCTGCAATTTGTATGCATGCCTATTTCTGGACATGTTTCTTCCAGAGTGCATTTGAAGAAGGTGGCGTTTTGAATAGAAAACAGACGTATTTATTTGGCTGCACTGAACGTAAGTCAAGCTTTCTGATCAAGAATGTTCTTTGATTATGCATGTCTGATACATCCATATGCTTGTTTCCAAATGACATCTGCAGCCCAATTCATGGATTTCCAAAAATGCAATGCAATTCATATATATTCCAGCTGTTGTGGCTGTAAGTGGAAAAAATGCCAATTAACAATGTTTGCTACTTGGATAATTTAAGCACGTGTGCTTTCTGTTCATGTAGGTAACATCGCCATTTCCGCCATCAGATAAGGTTGGCATAAAGTCCGTGCAAATGGAAGGAGAGATGATTGTTCCAATGAAAGAGATGAAAATGGATTGGGTGCCATACATTCCTGAAGATATTCTTGAGTATAGCAGTGATTCACCCAATTGCCTATTGGTAAGAGATTGTGACTAAACCACAGTTTGTTTATTGTTCCAGAGCTGGCTCACTTGAACACTACAAATGTGAAATCTTTGCTCTTAAGTGCACACAAAGAAGGTCCCTTACTATCTTCTTTGAAATAAGATGTCTTTTTTGTGAATTAATGTAGTATTGATGTTTACTCGGAGTTTGCAGGGCTGCTTTAAGACAACTTAACCAGGAGCGTCTAAAGAAATACGAATATTGCCGCGTCTAAAGAAATACAAATATTGCCTTCCATGTGACCTTTGTTCATGCATTATATTAGTTCTTTATTCTGGTGCTTTGCGCTTCAACTTGGATATTTACAGGAAGCAAAAAGAAATGATCAACACAATGAAATTGATATTTTATATCACAAGGATTTGTATGTGGTCCCCCAAAAATATCGAATATAGCATCTATTTTACATTTTACACATATGCATGGACATTAGAAAGTGAAGGTCACTTATTTGCACGTTGGAAAGGCTCAAATTATTTGATGCTTGAAGATCATAGGAGTTTTCAAACAGATCTAGGTGCGACTATAGAGAATATTTGAAGGCTTTTCAAAAGTTAACAAATATTTTGTCATACACTCATAGCTCAATGTTAAATATATTCTTGCTATCTTTATATCTGGACAAATTGCATGTTCCTCTTGGAACTAATCCATGTTCTAGCATGAACCATGCCCTCTTATAGATGTGTTCATCTAGAATATCCAAGCTTCTTAGTAATTAATATATAGGTACTTAAAGTTTACCTATGTTTGCTTTTGTTAGGGCCCGAAGGGCCCAAAATTTTTTTTAGTATAACAACCAACACATAACTACCATTAACATTAATTAACACAAACCATTGAGTCCAACACATTTAAATTAAAATCCCCCTTAAACCCCCTTTGGTTTTGGTGCATATTCACACGGGGGGTGACGTAGGGCAACGAGAGCTGTTGGATAGACATATTCACCCCTTGTTCCTTAATCTACACCGTACACAAAGTTCCTCGTTTGTGGGGTATGGATGTACACTTACAAGCAAGGATATAATATATGTTATATTTACAAATCTAAGCAGAATAATAAAATAACTAGTCCCTTGAGCTTTTCTGCATGAAATGCAGGAGATATGGCCTGTCTTCTCTGTGCCCAATCTTCTACTTCTACTGATATAGACCATTTCCAGCAAGATCCTCTATAAATTTACGCATCATAGGGCTCTTGCCAAAATGATCGGATTCCCTAGAGAGGACCTCTCTTATCATATCCTAGTCATCTATAACCAACCTTGGCTGATGTCCAAACCATATCAAATATAATTTCCCATACTGTTGGGAGTAGCATTTATGATCAAGTAGGACATGATCAACAATATCATGTATTATTTCACTGAAACCAGTCTTACGAGCTTTTGCTCTCAGATCTAAAATCTGCAGCATATTGTCAAAGATGGAAAGAGATGGAGGCCGTCCGATCCCCTCTTGCAAGAAGAAAGCTCTGATACTTCGAGGTCTAAGAAAGTAATGCTTGAAGAGGCTCCATAGCTTCGAGGCAAAGAAAATTATTACAGGCCCATATACAATCCATCCGACCATGGCGGTCTTTGATCTAGGAAATAAAAAGGCAACCTTTTCTTATCTTGTTAGGGATTCCAAAGCATCTGCCGCCATTTTTTCCATAACCAGGACCGTTGACAAAGAGCTACAGTATTGGCATTTTGGTTGACTTCGCTAAAGGCTCAGAAATTTTCTTCCATTTAGGCAGTCTCTGTGATATCCTTCCGCCATCTACTAAGTGGTCCCTTCAGCTCTCACCTCCTAGTTGGAGACGTATGTGAACTTGGGCTTGGGATAAACTACTCCATCTTAAGGTGGCTGTGCTTTGGTGGCAGATTCTTCACAGATGCCCTCGTGTGAATGTGCTTGTCCACAGATTTGATCCTCGAGTGTCAGCACTCTACTGTGCAAGCAAAGGGACGAGACCATTGAGCATTGTTTCTTTTTATGTGATCATCTCCAGCCTGTTTGGTCTTGGATGCTTTCTCTTTTTCATGCGACATTGACAAGTCAATAAGTGCTCTGGCTATTTATCCGAATACTTGGAATAAGTTGTGGAGCTAAGCATTTCATTTAGCATCAGGATGGTTGTTGTGGTCCATCTGGAAGCGTAGAAGATTGTGTATCTTTCAGGGTTTGGGTATTCCTCCTGTAGTTGTCCTCCAAGACGCACAAGCTAGAATCGCTAAGGCCTACCATTGCTCTTCTCTTGCTCCTGCCAAGGTGCAGTTGATATTTGAGTCCTATTTGAGTGTGTTGTCTTATGCATAGGCTGGTGGTTTTACTCAGTGGATCATGATTATCCTTTGAGATTTTATTTCCGCCTCTGCATTTGTATCTGGCTTTTGGCTTGGAGTTTCAATGAAGTATGTCGTTCTCCCCAAAAAAAAAAAGTCTCCATGACATCCTTTGAAGTTCTACTTGTATAATCTACAACTGACCACTCATCTCTTTTAGCTTGCACGAAGATCAATACTTCATGTAAGGTCCAATTCCTGGATCTTACTCTTTTATCATTCTTGGAAGAAGAGGCAACTGCTTCTACGCCCGTAATCACGTATTAAAACTCTGATAATTCCAAACACATGAAATATGCCTTTGATCTCTGTTCATTGCAAAAGAACATATGATAATCCAACATAATTTTTCTTTTATTTTATTTTCGGTCTCTTATCACTGTTCATTGCAGATAAAGTTCATCAGCCAGAAGGATTTAGATAAACCTTCCCATCATGTAATAACGAAAAAAGAAAGAGGAGAAAGGAATGTTCATCAAAGAAGAAGAAGAATATGATAAAGGCAAGAACCTAGCTATAGCAGATTCTTCTTCATAGAAAGTTCCGACGTTTGGGGTAGCGCCCTGGGTAGCCTCTTGTAGCATCGAGCCCAGATCATGAGCTCGCTTGGGCGGCATAGCCCATGAAAAAGATGATTGAAAATGGACGTGAGCCCAATGCAGCAACATTTCAAGTAGAGGGTCTAAAAACCCGCATGCAAAACTAAAGCTTCGTTTACGATCAGCAAATGATTTAAGGTAGACATATATTTTGAAATTGGTAAGTTGAATAATTATAATGTTTGTGCATTATAAAGCCAAGCTTTTACATGCAATAGCAAGCCATGTATAGACAGATAAGCCTTTCCATAATTTTCGTACCACTTGACAGCGTGACTACATCCTCTATGTGGGCAAGTGCATTTTGCATACAAATGAGCTCGTTATTGAAGATGTCATTGTGTAATAGTGTATTTATTGTGTAACAGTGTATTTACCCAGCTAAATGCAATAGCAGATATTTGTTGTCGGGTACGCAGCCCCTGCTATGTACTACATTTGGCCTGCTCTTTTGGGAATGAAGCCCTAAATCCGTCCAAATCTAAAATCCGGGTGTTGTATGTTCCTATTTGTCTACCCATCATTTTTTTTTTTGTCGGGTAAGGAAGGTGGTCACACTGCCAAGGACATGTGGAATGAAATGGCAGTGCTACATTTTTCTTTTGTTTTGGAGTTTAGAGGGGTGTAGATGAGATTACCATTCCTTCGGAAAATGTTGCAACCCATGGATGGGCAAGGTTCTTTCATCTAAATTTTCCTTCTAAACATTGCTGAATTACCGATATTCAGGCACTTTCATACTCTTATGATCAAGCATCCTCTTTTTTGGCCAACTCTTGTAGTCTTTTCTGGAGGCTGCCACAGTTGATTTTCATGTTTGATATGCAGCGCCATGCAACTATCAACAGTGCCTGTCCCTTCGCTATTTGAAATTGAACGATTTGGTCTTTTTTAGATCAATGTAAAGTTTCTGATGTTTTTTGCAGTAATGACCCAATGTTGGATCCCACTCAAATGGTTTCCCCACATTGTCATCAGATATCCATCCTTCTAGATTCAGCAAGGTTGACATGAACTGGGAAAAACTAAAATTACCATCAAAATCAAATGCTTACTATGGCATTTAGCCCTGTTACGAAATATGCCTTTATAATTTCAAAATTCTAAAGATACCCCTTGCTTAACAATTTGATAATCTGAGTTCTCAATTGCAGCTTAAGTTTAGAGGTAATGGCAATGGCATCTCTGAGGCCAAAATGACGGTAGTTTCTTCTTAGCCTGCTCTAAGCCATAGTCTGCAATGGGCTCAGCTTTTGAGATCGGAGAACAATGTCCCGCAGCCTAGTTAAAGAAAAACTCAATTCCGGCAAGTGCTTAGCACACTAGACAATAACATTAGCATTCAAACAAAGGAGTATGGAAAAAATTGCCAGAATTGATCTTGAGGAAAAGATGTAGGCCAATTTTATAACCTGCTATAAGGCTTGGTGATGGGTTTAAAAAGAAAGAAAGTTTGGGTCTACGAGATCAAATATACAGCTAGGGCGCATTTGTAGCCACCTAGAAAGAAGCTTGGGTCGTCTTTGAGATCAAATTTATAGCTAGAACGCAGTTTGTAGCTACCTAGAATAAAACTAATTGAAACATTAAAAATTAAGAAATTTAAATATCTCTGTCTTTTTTCTAGCTGTAGATGCTAGAATGGAGGTGACACTGGTCTTGATTTCTCTCTAAAATCATTATTTATACTAATGCTAATAAACCTCTAATGTTTGAGTTTGGTATTGTGGGAGCAGCTGTAGCGATGGTTTGGACTAAGATTTTAGGGCCGTATCATATTAGAAATCGATATTTGGATAGAAATCGTATATTTGGAGGGATCTGAGAAGCTTAAAAACGTTTAGATGTCATAGAAGAAAAGTATATGACAAAGGGTAATGTCTGGATATGGAAATTCTATTACCTCAGTGATCGGGCTGCCTTGGAAGACAACGGCCTGTTGCATGCCGATTGAAATGGCAAGGGAGTTTGCTGCGCCAAGGGTAGTGTAAATCCTGCTACTGGTGCAGATCCGGCTTTGGATTTAGCAGCCCATCGTGGTCTGCATCCCATTCGGTTGTACTAGGCCGTCTTTTCAAATTTGTAGCAGAATGCTCTGCCGTTTTAATGGTGTGCCGTGTTTGGACTAGAAGGTTTCATTCCGGTGGTTTTCTTGATGACCTATCTCTGTCTTCTCATTCCGACATGTCATTGGGGCGGCAGTTCATGGTGGTAGATGCTACCATTGGGTTTTTATTTGGCAGATCTGATGTTGCATGCTTTCCCGCTTCTATCTCCTTTCCCGCTTCTATGTCCTTTCCGGCCATGCCATGCCATGCCATCTTCCGACCATGCCATTCTTCCAGCCATGCCATTGTACCTCCAACAGTAATCTGGCACCATCTTGTTCAGGAATCAAAGCTGCAGTTTTAGTACATTATGCTATGTAAAAGCCCATGTATGCATATAAATCTCAGCTCTACGTTGATATGCCGAAGTTGAAGACTCTTGAACAGTTGATTAGAAAGCGATAGATTTTCGTCTTTAAGTAAATGTTAGCATAGAGAGCGGCAGTTCATTGGGGCGGCAGTTCATAGTGGTAGATGCTACCCGTGGGTTTTTATTTGGCCGGTAATTCTTTTCTGGCCGAATTTAATCAATGGTGAAATTTGTTTAAAAGTGACCTTAGAAAGTGGCAAGCATTTTTTTGGCAAGAAGATGTTAGTCGTTGATTTGGCATCATGCCCGGGATATGCTGAAGATCAATGACTAATATTTAATCCTAAGAACAAAACCCATATAATACTTGGAAAAAGCAATCAAACAAGTTCAGTGCTAATGCTAAAACTACAGAGATTTCTTAAACAACAATCAACTATAGAAAATTATGTCGAACAATAAGCCTAAAAAAAATCTAATCAAAGAGAAGTTTATCATTCCCTTTAAAAACTTCTGTCATTGCAATTCGCCTATATGGTCATCACAATAGTCTGTAATGCGCAATGCCTCCTCCATTAGCATCTTGTTTTCTTTTTTTTCCTTTTTTTATTGTTTTTTATTCGGGCAACCCTTTGTGCTAAAGTACCTTGTTATTAGAAGAGAACTAATATTCACCAAAAATATGCCATGTAAGTTATTGTTTTTCACTCGGGCAACCCCTTGTGCTAAAAGTACCTTGTTATTAGACGAGAACTAATATTCACCAAAAATATGCCACCCTTACCTGCTTCATGTTATGTGTTTACTCAAAATAGATAACTTCAAAAGAAGAGGAGGAGATCCACTCAAATTCTGCTATTGTCCCCATGATCGTCTCTTTCATATTTAGTAGCACAATCGACCTCTATAACTGCAAAAGCATTTTCTTCTAAAATGCTATTTTCTTTTAAGGGCTGATTTTCAAAAAACGTTATAAACACCGATCAATGTCAAGCCATATAACTTCATAAAGCTTCTTTAAGTACCCTTTCTTCCTTTAAGAAACTTCGTCCAGGAGTCTCAAGAGCATTCATTCCAACAAATCAGCCTATTTATGATTACCTAAGAAATAGGCAATGAGTTTCTATTTACACCATTCGAAATGGGCTGGACAATGAAATATGAGCAATAGGTCCTTGGCCAAATTCATCATGCTGAGTCCCATGATACCAGTGAGACTGTTTACACGCAAGAGGTTTCTCCTTGGCATTCATTCCATATAACTTCCCACTAGACAACAGAGTAATCTTTTATTACTCCATGATTTGTAGATTACATATGTGCTGCTTTGGCAAGCAATTCCAGTTCCTGAGCTTATTGGAGTGAAGCAATAAACATTGATTTTGCAGATCAAGCACAGCGATGAGGCACGTCCCAATTTCCTTTGAAACTGGCAGGCCCACACCTCCATCTCAGGTAATCCAGAATCGAGCACAAAATATCTGGCAACTGCTGCTTGTAAAGTGTGCCCAAAAACGTGCAAATTAAGGTGTTGCTGACTTCAAACTGACTTTTGACGATAGCTGTGGTGTATGTTGCCACTACGACCACTATTGCGGGATCCTAGGCTTGCTTGCCTCAGCAACCTTTGAAATTCTATTAAGCTTATCCGCCCATCTCCATCAGTGTCTGCTTCTTCTAAAAGTGGTTCCAGTGATCCTTTCATTCCAGTGTACTACATAGGAAAAGAGCTGGGTTAGCAAGGCAACAAATAATACTTCACAACTAACGAAAGACATGAAACTTTACAAAGCTCACCTGCTTTAACTCCTCAGCTGTGATATATCCGTCTTTGTCAATGTCAAACTGGTCAAAAGCTGCTTTTGATCGCTTCTGCCATTTGTCCGAGTCTAGATCCTCAAGCTGGTGAACATGTATTGTAGCAGCTACAAATTCGTCGAAGTCTACTAACCCATCTCTATTGCTGTCCATCTGGACAAGGGTATATCAGTTGGAAAAAGTTATCATCACAATCCTTCAATATAGTGAACAAAGTTCCACACTTACTGCTTCAAGAATCTCCAAGACCTTTGATTCCTTCAACGACCATGGACGGTCCTTTGCAAGTGCCTGCGATCAGTCATACTTGTCTCAAATTATAAAAAAAAAAGTAGTCACAATAATTTGCATATTACTCCTCGTGTCTAGGAAAAGCAGGAACATACAACTTTCACCCACAGCTTTTCTTCAAACTTCTGCATGTGCCAAAATAAGAAATGACAAAGGAAGTTTTACCTGTCTAATTTCTTCTAATGTGATTGTTCCACTTTTGTCGATGTCAATAGCATCGAACTGATCACGTAAGTCTGCAATCTCCTCAGGGTCCAGTGTACTTGCCAATGCCTAAGACAAAACCTAACATTTGTTAGCATCCAGTATGCAAAAAATATGGAAGAAAAAAAGAGCATATGATTTAATGTCTAATAACCAACTTAAGGAAAAAATAAAAACAAAAGAAATACTGTATTAGTATCTCAAACTAGGTTAGAGACAGGAATCACCATGCAAACTATCATCTTCTACAATATTCAGATATTCAATTCTGTAAACATTTGTAACTACCCTTTGATGACACTTCAGCGAGGAACTCAGAGAAGAGAACATTAATACAACTGGAACCAACATTGTGCAGCATCAGAAGGCAGTGAAATTGGTACATACCCGAAATGCGAGCTGCTTCAAGCGGCTGTATTTCACAAATTCCCTCATGTTTGATAGCACAGCAATGTCCAATGGTATGTCAAGTGCATCCCCACCTTCTCTTACCCAGGGATGGGCTGCAACAAACAGAGTATAAGTTAGCAATATTGCAACTATAGGAAGTCAAGCAGAAACCTGATCATGTGAGCAGAAATATTAAATCGGTGTATATAGGTGATAGTCCTGATAATCTTAAGCTCATATACTGCTATGAGGTTCCTAAATCTTCAAAAGAAGTGCAGATTGCATCTCCAGCTTATATGCAAATGTACTCAGCATCTACAGATCTAGCACTTCTATTGTTTCCTCAAAAGACACAATTCCACTATCTATACACAGCAGAGCTAGGGTTGCATTATAATTCAGATTGGCCAGTACAGGCAAAAGCTGTTGCAGCAAAACAATGCAACCTCAAAATGCCTAAATAGGATAAGCCTTTATGCAAATTTTCAAGATAAGAGAGAAAAAATGCCAGTCAATTTTCATACTTTCATGAGTTCGTAACTTTCTTCAAGAAACTTCAGGCGTTATAGCTAGTAGTATGCAAAATATTAATTCTATTCCTAAAGGAGTTGCCCTATGGAATTCAAACTGTAAATTAACTACTTGCGCTACATGAACGAAAGAGAAACATGCAGCACTAGAAGATGAGCATAGCCGATGTGGAAGGCTCTTCACATCAACCTAATCGGAAGTTAAAAACATTTACATAATGCTCGTGCTGCAGTAAGTCGTAATTGAGGATCCTTCACAAGCAGTTTCCTCACAAAATCTTTTGCACTAGTACTGATCGAAGGCCAGGGCTTCTCACGAAAATCTGGCTTTTTCTTCAAAACCTGCAGGGGCCATTATATATCCTTGAATCAAGGGGCAAGAATGTGACTTTGCACATGCTGCAAAAACATTGCCTCCCACCTCATTAAAAATGCCAGCTTCAGTCTTATCCCAAAAAGGCCTTCTGCCACAGAGCAGAATGTAGGTTATAACTCCTATACTCCATACATCAGATTCGGGTCCTGACTTCCTCTTGAGTACTTCTGGGGCAACATAGTATGCACTTCCTACAATGTCACAAAAGCGTTTGCCTGCGAGCAAAAGGGAGAACAGTTAGTACATGCACCTAAACTAAGATACAATAGAAAAACAGTCCACAAGCTATGCAATCCTAAAAGTTAATTTAGAAGGATCGCTACCTGGTCTGATAAAGTCAGAAAGACCAAAATCTGTTGCCTTTAACAATGAATCTGGACTCTGTGATTTAAATAAGAAGTTCTGGAAGGCAGTAAGAAATGTCTTAGGAGGCAAATTCACGCCTGAGATAAGCTTCCCTGTGCCAGAAATATATACCTCGGGCTTTAGATCACGGTGGACAACACCATTGAGATGGCAACGGGCTACGACTTTTAACATTTGTCTTACAAGAACAGCAGCATCTTTCTCGCTGTATCGCCCATCTTTCCTGAAAGAGTAATGTCACGTATATTAATTACAAAACTCTACGAAGAATCGTAACACAAATAATGAAGCTGCAAGTCCAATCACTTACTTAGCAAGGATTCTATCCAGAAGTTCACCACCTTCACACAACCTGAGATAAAAATGAGAATAATTAACCAGTTTATAGAAGGCGAATCATTTGCCAAGGAAACGTTCTAAGTATGAATCAATTTACACCCCCAGACCAATGGTATCTGTATCGAAGAACCTAAAACTGTCTTGACAGCTCTCAACGACATAGACGTCTCTCAAATTCCGATACCAGTATATAAATATAAGAAAGGTTATTTGAAGCCCTCCAATATCCCCATGATACAACTCTGTCAAAATTTCTTCCTACTGTACCTTTAGGACCATTCAGTGCTGGGACATCATCGTCCTTGTTAAAAACCCAGTTAACTTTTCATTGTTATGACTGAATTAAAATCTAAGATACGGATAGCGAGAAATCAGGAAGGTTAATCTTACTCCATTACAATGTAGACATAATCATCATCTTCGTATGATGCATAAAACTGCACAACATTCTCATGCCCCGAAAGAGCCTGCAGAATTCTTACTTCTCGTTTGACATCCTCTATAGATATTGGCAGCAACATCTGCATGTAGCAAGTGGATCCATGGTAATGGTTAAAAACTGTAATACCATTGAAATAAGGTAATTAAAAGCATTTATACCTGTTTCTTTTCAATCCGTTTGATAGCAACCTTGTTCCCCGTGGCAAGTTCAACAGCAGCATATGTGTATCCAAATTGACCATGCCCAAGCAGCTTTCCCAGTCTATAATGTTTCTTGAATTCCCTAGGATAGCCAAAGTTGGTCCGCTTACCCAATGGAACAGCACCATTTTTTGAATGTGGCAAGGCTGGTTTCTGCTTTGGTTTTTCATTCGTTGTGGACACGTTTACCTCATTGAACGTCTCTTTTTCTTTTGGTTTATGCGAAGAAAGGCAAGAACCCATATTGTACTACCAACTGGATCTTGCAAAGCAAGAATCTAAAGCAATTCACTTCAATATTGATATTTAGAACCAAGTGATATACTTGAGCGTCCTTGGAAGGTTAAGCCTGTCAGTATATACTGCCTCTTGTTCATAAATTCCCTCTGAGCATCAGCAAACAGCAAAAAGAATATGGTCATGTACTTCTGATCCCTGTGGAATATTCAGATCATGCAAGCAGGCAGGAACCAAACCCACCTCAATTTGTGTTTTTGGGGATAAGTTACAAGTAAACAGAATATCTCGATGCTAAATTCCAACTGAATTTAGCAAAAACAACTCTTAGTCAACGGGGTGGTTAAATGAAGAGCGACCCAAATCCTGAAAGAGCAAAAATTTGTTGCAAGGCACTCAAATCTTGTCTTCTGACAAGGGAACGGTTATGAATTCTCAGGCATTATAACTAGAAAACCAAACGGCCAAGGAAGGAAAGGAGGAAGCTAAGAAACAAGCCTGGAAGAAGAAGTCGAGAAAAAAGGTTGGGCAGCTGCAGAGATGGCGGACACGGAAGCATCTCTTCTTCTCCGCGTGTCCACCATAGACCGACGAAATGAAGCTTTGCTGAAGCATTCAACACACATTCCCCGCGGAAACGCGACCTGGTGGCCTGTACGGCCCCATATATTATGGGCCATAGGGTGGCCATTTAACTGGACCCCCACATTATATGGCCCATGGGGTTGGCCATATAACTGGGCCCGGCCATCGCATGGCCACCCACACAGGGCCATGCGATGGCCGGAGTCCGCGTGAGATCGAGACAGTCAGAGAGTCTGCATAACAAGCTACTCTCAACTGCTTTCTGAGCCTCTCCACGTCAGTCTCAGCCTCCCCCCTACAGGATGCCACCGACGCATGTGGTCTGTACATAAGTGGGCCTCCTTCTTATGTTCTTTATTATGGCCATAGGTTGGCCATATATGTGGACCTCCTCATGTTGGCCCAACATAGTGGCCTCGTCTACATGAACCTTAAAGCTGGATTGGAGCTGGACCTTGAACTTGAGCTCTGAATGTGCGCGTTTTCTTTACACCCCGGCTAGCTGTTAGTGGTGTGACACCACGTTAGTTTTATTAGTTTTATACTCCGTACGCCGCAGTTATGCACACTATCTCTGCCTGTCCTCCCCCCTTCCTCTCCTGCTTCACCAATTCGTGCTCAGCAACTTAACTTGTCCACTTATCACAGTTGTTCCATTTCCTAATAAAATTTAGCAGCAACATAAAATGCTTTCTTCCACATCAATGAAGGAGATGTGGATAAGGGTATATCTATGGTGGAACTGGATGTTGACCCTTTAAACTAGAGAAAGCGTATGTACGCCAATCATTTTCAGTAATCTTAGCCAGTATGGTCTATACCTGGTTTGACTCCTTTGTAGAATGCATATGCTTTCGGCTAGTCCCTTATCACATGTTATACATGTTATAATATTTCTGTTATACATGTTATAATATGTCATGTTTTGTATGTCTCCAATTTATATATTTGTAGCTTGTCCCTTATCACATGTATTGGTCTATTAAGCTACATGATTACAATAAATGATGTTTGAAATTCTGTATTGTATATTTGGCATGAGCTAAATTAACAAATATCTAGTGCGTAGTCTCCTCATCATGGCATGATAAATAAAAGGCATGGGTGAGTAAGGGAGTTGAGAGAGGAACCCAAACAATACAGTTGAAATTGTTGAATGCGAGGATGGCATTTTAAAAGGCTTTTTAGTATGTTTATGTAGGGCTCATTCAACTGCCTCCAAAATGTCATTGTTGCTTGCTCTCTGCTGTTAAATCCCTCTTTTTATTCTTGCTAATGGTGTATATTCCTATGACGCAAGTTTGGACAGTGCTTCAGATCATATGTATTTGATATTATGGGATGTTTTCATCTTTGTTTGTGAACCATTGATCTGTGGAATATTCTTAAATCGAGGGCCTCTAATAATTTTTTCCACGTGAACACCACAGAACTTTCAATGGTGCACCTGAAATTAACAAAAAGCAGTGTCGCAAAATATCTACAACCCAAAGCTCTGAGGCACAATCTAAAAATTCAAGCCCTCTATGTCTACGCCATTGAATGTGCTTGGAATGGCAGGGGTATCTACACATCAGAAGGAAAAAAAAGAAGAAACCAGAGCATCAAATATGGTTGGCACGGCCACCAAGGAATGCGGCATGAAGCCATGGCCAGCAGCAAACAATCCGCTAACCCTACCTGAACCATGCCGCATAGCCTTGCGAAATTGAACCCCTGCCAAAGCCAAAGGCCTGAGCTCTTGCCCTCCAGTAAGAATCATCCTCTAAAGAGAACCTACAAGAGACACAATTATCATGGAAGAGGGAGAGTCGTCATGTACGAGGCAAATCCAACCTTGATTACTTCACGTTAGGTTCCAAATTGAAGAGCCAAGAACCCTGCTCCAAAACTGGAAGTGGGCTTCACAGTGGGTTCAAGAAACCTAAAGCCTGAAACTCTGAGGGTGGCCAATTTTTCCATGATCCCGCAGTGCATCATGATCCAGCATGGTGATATGGGTGTGATATGGGGGGAAATCCGGGGCCTGCAAGAAGAGCTGAGACCGACTGTATGGGCACGCTAGGACAGCAGCCGCATCGTGGCTGCCAAGAAGAACTTCCCAAAATGGTGCGATAAGTTTCCTTTCTCACACCAATAAGAAGCAGGCCACAAATCGAACACTAGAATAGAAATTTGCCCTCAACACTAAATAAGCTGCTCGAACATGCACAAAAATACCATTTCAAATACAATACAATACCAGAATCATAGTTCCAACCACTGCGAGAATACCCTCCCACAATACGAAACGAATTGTGCAAACTTAATTGTGGGCATGATGAGATGAGGAGAAAGTAAAAAAATAGTACCAAAACCCTATAACGAAAAAAAAGAAAGAAAATACCCTACCTTCTATGATTCCAATATGGTATAAGTTAAAGCAAACTCATATTGTGGAGCTTGATTGATGTCCAATATGAAGAATTTTTCTAGATTATCAAAAAAGAGAAGGAAGGAAAAGGAGAGGGTTATAGAGCTGTTTATACAACTTTTTTGCCTACTTGCTATAAATTGCATCACATTAGAACATCACCTTTTAAGGATTAAAATGCAAATATGACATGTGGGCCAAATATTCTTCTTAGAGAAGCCTTTATATGCCAACAACTATTGATGCCTGGGCAGTGGGTGTTTAGGGTCTATCCTAGACCTAAATGATGCTTGATAAGTTCTACAATGGATATTTAGGATCTATCCTAGACCTAAAGCATAATAGTACACTTATTTTGCTGGAAACATAGGGACTACTGACATAAGAAAATACTCTTGTCTGTAATACCTAAATGCAAAATGGGAATGAATTATTGGGCAATGAATTTTGGTCGTAACAGTTTTGTGAGACGTGATATAGCGACAAATCATGTTTCAAATGCACTCTCATTTTGTTCACTTTTATTAATGCACATAAAAAGCTCATGTTCCTTGAAAAAAGTTATTTCCAGGCAAAATAGGTTTTATCTTGCTACTTCATGTTATATTATGCACAATTGAAGCTTTAAGTTGCATACTGAAAAAGTAACACAATGTTCAAACCTACAGACTATTATCAATGAGAGAAATTAGAGCTTCCATGCAGTCTTGTATGGAGTCAAACCTTGTAGGTCGAGACTGAATTCCACTTACTGATGATTGGTATTAAACCAATTATAACACTTGTCACTTGAAGAAATTACAAAGTGTGAAGCACATCAGGCATTAAAGGTCTGGTCTGCTTAAGTAATTTTTGGCTAATGAGACAACTTTTTCTGAAATGCCTTATAAGTTTGGATCTAAAAGGAATAGCACCCTTCCCCTTGTCATTCAAAAGTGCAGGGATTTGCGATGATGCAGGGTAATAGGGCTATCCAATATAAAGAACCCCTACTTGATGGGATTTCATTGAAGATATACATTACGTATTCCAAATTATGGTGATCAATTTAAAAATGCAAGTGAATTGAAGTTTAAAATGACCTGCAAGAAAACCTCATTGCTCTATTAGCCTGGCCTCCTCATCACGTTCGCCGGGTCCTTGACGTCCAACTCAGAAAGAACTCGAAATTTGATCCAGTTTTCTTTCCTCATGTTCTAGGAATGCATATAGAAGAATATCTAGCATAACAACAAGGGATTAGTTTTATATTTTTATACGTTTTTTCACATGGTTTTTCTATGATTTTGTTGTTGTATTCGTGCAGGTGTATTAAATAGTATTTCTAGAGTCCACCCATTCTGAGCCGTTGATTTTGAATGAAAATTGCAATCTTGTGGTTGTGGTCTCTCAAAATTTTGGATGTTTGTTATGGTTATGTTTGGAACCTGTGGTTGTGGCCCCCATTATTGAACCCTAAAACAAAAAGTTAATTGACCATATCAAGAATCGAAAGATCGAGAATCGAAGATCGGCAAAAGCTGCTGGGCAAATATGAGGCATTCCTAGGGCAACGCCCTTGTAGTTTTTTTTCTTCCAGAGCTCCAACTGCAGCTGCACATCGAGCCAGGAAGAGTTATCAGCTGCTAAACGAGGTTTCACGAATCTATATTGGTTTCTTTAAGCTCCAGTTGTACCTATGAATCTAGAGTTTGGCAATCTAGCTTTTATAAGGTTTTTGTTTCATAGAAGACAACCCCTGCGAAATTCCTTCCAGCTCCCTCTGAACCAGTTCAACAAGGCAGACTGAACACAATCGGCTTAAGCAGTTCGGGTAACCCAGCAAAAAACTGCCCATGCCTGTGTGAATCAAAAACCGCATCTCCCAGATTCCAGTTTCTTGTCTGTTCAAGGGGGATTTTATTTTGAAAGTAGAATATGGATGGTTCCAGTTTCCTTGTTGGAGGCACGAGACAACAACACCAACAAGAAAAATGGATGCCATTCTAAATTCATGTTGGGTTGCAGAAATAAGCATGTCTGCGATGGCGAGAGTTTACCAGAAGGCATTATTCAACAAACTTCAGATCTAACTCTTAAGCCGTGATTCAGCAAACGCAGAGGTATGTTCATCCTGTTTAAAGAATCTGGAGGACTTGGTAAGTAGAGTCTAAAGGCCAAATAATTGTGCAGGATAACTTGGATGCTCCAAAAAATGCGCCATTTTAGATGTCATTAACATGCAGATTTCTATATATGGCCTTCCAATCCTTGGACTGGCTATGTCTAGATAATTTTAGAAGCATAAATTTACCACTAGCATTAGCCTTATCTTCTCTTATTCTTGGTAGCCTTTTAATATTTGGTTATTGCATTTGGTGATGGGGCCTAGTCCCTGGGTTTTAGATGGGCTGTTGCCCTTGCATGTGCCGTCCCATAACCCGTTGGGTTCCCGTGGACGTAAAAATTCTTATCTTATCTTATCTTATCTCTTTCACTATGATGGAGTGGCGATAAATGGAATGAAATTTTATGGAACAAACGTGCAATATGCATGCTTGCAATGAATCAAACTAAATGGTAAGTGTGTGTCCTTACTCAACTATGATTTCATGAGCCAGATTTGTGCTATATTTGTGCTAATGACTGTCGTTTGAAAGATAATGTGTTCAGCCAGATTTATGCTACTATTTCTTATTGTTGTGATTTGAAGAAGCAAACACTAATGCTCAAAACGCAAAATATAGCGATTTAATTATTTCCTTACATTCCTTCGCTCTTACCTTCTTAGATCTATATATCTTGTAGGATTTTTCAGAGGAACATGTTAATCTCTATGGGTTGCAACATTGTGCATTCACATACACAGCCCTCATATGAACGTACGCAAAATTATAAGCAAGTAAGCAAAGGCAAAATGGGAGCTTAGCTGGAATTCCAACTAAAATTTAGGGCTTCAGCCATAGCTGCCCGAGGTGGTTGTAACCCATGTTGCATCACGTGACTGTAGGCAAGTAAATAGAACCCAATTCTTTATTTGCTTATGAATTGAGCATATGTCCTTGTTGGATATAGTCGTCCATGAGTTTGATCAATGTTTAGCTCCCGATACCCCTGTAAGTTGTTTGAGCTGCAGCAGGATACAAGTCGGTTAAAGCAAGCAAGTTTGTGAGTTTAAAAGGCCACCATTGATTAGGTTCTAGAGAGTGACATCTTTGTTATTGTTAGACAGTGAAGCTCATATATTGCCAGTTAAATTGTTTGCCCTTTGATATGTAGATCTTTTCAACTTATTTAGATCATTGCGTTACTATTATTCTGCATATTTCCTTATGACAATAACTGGAACTGGTTTCTTTGTGTTGTTAAGAAATACTTTGGTTTTTCTAACAGGATAAACTTTGTTTAGACTGTATCTTGAAGTATCGTCATCATAGCCCATGCTGAATCTGGACACATGGATGAGGCACAAAAACTTTTTCAGCAAATGCCTCAAAAGGACATGTGTTCATTTAATGCTATGATATTAGCTTATAGTAAACATGAGAACCTTCAAGCAGCACATCATGTATTCCAATAAATGCCACAAAGGGGTTGTTCTTTAGCCTGGAAATCTTCTATAAGAAAATATTTTCTTATTATGGAATTCAAGAGAAGAGTTCATGGCATACCTTGAAAATTATGCCTCTTACTTAGAGGAATTGGGATTCATACATCTTCTTATCTAAATATGGGTTCGTAGGTTGAAATCCCCATGCGAAGAAAATTCCATCTCATTCTCGAAGTTTGATTTTGTCAAATAGCTGACCTACGAGTTTTGCCAGGGAGCTTCCATCCAGAAAATGCGGTCAGGCCTTTTTAAAAAGAGGCAGCCTCTGTATGAAATGGTCATGTTCTTTGTGTCAACGAATAGAATTCTGTGTTGTATCTGGAGGCTACCTAATTTCTGTTCAGAATTATCAAACCAGTACCAAACTATGATTTATTTATCATTTATTTGCAATGCATTTCCTGATCCACCGATTGCAGCTGCAGAAATTAAGTGGATGTCATTATGGTCATCCCTCTTCACCGACCTTGTTCCAGATGCATGTATGCCTAGTGGACATGCCTAGTTTCAAATCCTAGAACACACTTAACATTAGGTCTTAGAATGTAATGGCTTGTTTTAAGCTCTACTACCACTTTGTATTATGATTCATATGCATTATATATTGTATCATTATGCATGTTGTTGTAGCTGCACCATGAAGCAGGTGATGAAAGAAGATTAAATAATTGTGTTGACCTTTAAATTATTAGGGCTATAATCGATTGATGTATTCAGGAATCTCCGTGCACAGCATTACATGCAGAAGTGTTTCTAAAATTGTTACATGCATTTATGGGCTTTATTTATTAGGGCCCGAAGGGCCCAAATAAACATTAATTAATACAAACAATTGCATCCAACGCATTTAAATTAAAATCCCCATGAAACCCCCTTTGGTTTGGGTGCATATTCACACGGGGGATTATGTAGGGCAGCGAAAGCTCCTAAAAACTTACAATACATATACAAAATTAACACTATTAAGTACATTCCCTCAAACCTTATAGTATTTTGCAAACCTCAATATACAATATACAAAAACTTGTAGGGGCATACCCCACAAACGAGGATTGCGATGTATGGTCCAGATTGAGGAATAAAGGGCAAATATACCCATCCAACAGCTCTCAATGCCCGCAGTAACCCCCCTGTGTGAATATGCATCGGGTACTGGCAGGCATGCACCCAGCCTCTCGTTCCAAAGCTTGCCTTTACTAGACTCATGAAGCTCGAGATGTTGGGGACATATGAGAAGAGAATGGAGATAAGGAAGTAGAGGTCAGAGAGAACACAAGATGTTCACGTTCCATCGATGGAGGACGAGATCACAAGATTCTTGCACTGCGACTCGCATGAAACCAACAAGCAGATTTCTACAATGGTGGACAGTGGATAGCCGCACACATGCGAACTACCCACGAAAAATAAAGGGAAAATCCAATTATAACATTTGGACCCCAAAAACAAATACAATGCTAATAGATGAGTGGCTGATGTACCTGCCGAAAGCTTATCACCGGGATTAAAAAACCCCGCCCTTTCGGGTTTTCGAGGAAAAACCCTAGTGATAAGCCTTCGGCAAGGGGCTTAGACAAACGTAAGGCATAGAATCGCTCCCAAAAACCCGCGCATGGAGAAGTCAAAACGGATGGCGCTCGCCAACCTGTACCTGCACATCACCAACAACAAACGAGAAACATACCAAAGAATAGCATCACCCAGTGGGTGGAAAAAAAGCATCACCCACCGGGTGGAAAAATATGATAAACAGAACTTGTACAAAATATAATAAACAAAGAAGGGGGAGGGTGGGTTCAAAGAGAATAAGGTACTGCTGAGAGAAGAGGAAAGCCGGATGAAACGTCGATGAAGAACTCTGCAATAAGTAGCAAACGCCCAACCTGACGAACGGCCCAAAACGCATGCGATGCATGCATGCAACGCATATGCAATGCATGCATGCTGCGTCTTGAAAAAGAATGCTTTTTCGCTTCGCGAATCGGCGACATTCTTTGCACTTTGCATTCGCATGAAACCAACAAAGCGCCCGAATACCAAAAGGACTTCCTTAACAAACTAGGATCGGGGACGAAGGTCACGGGATGAAGGCTAAAGGCGAAAAAAGGACAGCAGGAAAGCAACGCCAAATTGGCCAAACCAGGCAGGAAGAAGCCCCTCCCCTGCCTGGAAACAAATCAAAGAGAATAAGGTACTGCTGAGAGAAGAGGAAGCGCCGATGAAACGTCGATGAAGAACTCTGCAATAAGTAGCAAACGCCCAACCTGACGAACGGCCCAAAACGCATGCGATGCATGCATGCAACGCATGCAATGCATGCATGCTTGTCTTGAGCAAGAATGCCGATTCGCTACGCGAATCGACGACATTCTAAGCCGAGATATTGAATATTCTGCAAGAGGCAGCAGAGGCTAGCACCTTCCAGTTACTGATTTTTAATACATTGTAATATTCACTTGTACTATGATTATATATTTATATTTGATGGCAGAACTATACTAGTACTATGATCTATAACTCATCTAGCATAAGATTTATAGCAGTAATCCATTCATCAACAGTCCAGGCTCATCATAAGCAGATGGTTTAATGATTCTATTAAGCTCATAGCGCCATGCTCTGGAACCCAAATAAGATGGATAACCATGGGATAGGACCCAAGGAAATCTCTCTCACAACTGAGCTTTTCCATCCAGAGTTTTCCTGCACACTCTTCCAATTTCATGTTATAGGAACAAACTAATAACTGAGGCATCTTATTGACGTCATCCAACAAATGTGTTTTTCATTAAGAATAATAAAATCATTTTCAGATCCACTCTTCTTATTTTTTTCAGAATAAAGTGTGTTCATATGAACAGATGTAGTAATTTTATATCTCTTCCAAATGCTCTTTCATTTGAGAATTTGATTTGCTCGCCCTGACCTCATTGATCCTCAGGAGGATGGTTTTAGTAATAACTTGTTCGCTTCATCCCACACTAAAAAATGGATTGAAGAGAATTGCAAAAGATAATGACAATCTTCAAAAGAGATTGAAGATGATACCATTGGAGTTAGGGAGAGGAAAATGAATTTGAAGGCTGCAAATGTCCTTGCTCCAAGGATGAAGGCTCTAAAAGAATGATCACTGCCATAAAAAAAAACTTGTGGATCCAAATATATCTGAGAAGAAGAAGAGAGAACCTTGTAATCTTGCTTTTCTGTTGAAGAAATATGTGACTAAGGATGATATTATTGAAATGTTGAAGCTTCCTGTTGCCATCGCTTAAGAATAGCTATAATATAGATCAGGTACTAAGTGAATTAGGAAAGCATTAAGGTAGTTAGAGCATGAAAGAATTCTGTGATAATGTGAGTATCAGCAGGCAGACTTACCTTGCTCTTTCCTGGTGTTTATAGAGTGCCATAAGTATTTGATAATAATGGACAGCATTGAAAATTTTAGATTGGTGTCTAAAATTTGAGCAGTAGTTGGTGCTACGGGTTCAGGTTGGTGCTTCAACAAAAATCCGTGAGTCTTTCTTAATCCTTATCCATTCTCTGAATTTAGAAACTTATTTCTTACAACTTAAAACATGGTAATCATATTCCAACTCTGTAGATCAATTCAATCCTTTCAGTACCAACATTCCTTTACGTGCAACATTCCTTTACGTGCAAATATTATACGATACTGGCTTCCAATGGGCTAGGACCGTTACGTAAAGGAATGTTGGCTTGCATTCTGCTCCCTTGTCCAATCCTCTTGTGCCACATGGCACACATTCTAACCCGGGAATTACACTAAGGCCCTTTTTCCATGGCATAGCTGTCTTATAATTCGCTTGCCGTGATTGGGCCACATAAGAAAATACGACACTATAGTTTTTCCACTGAAGTTTTTAAACATGTCTTAAATGGCGTCCGTACAACTTCAGAGTCTCATTTTACTCCGGGGGAAACCCCCCGCCACAAAATAAGGTGTGCTCTTCTATCCAATCGGCGAGCTTCTCTGCCGCATGATTCGGCTGCCCTAAAAAAAAGTTTGACAGAAACGAAGCAGAGAAGCAGAAGAGGCCGGATTGAAGCTTGGATCGGGAAACAAATTGGTGTTGCAGATCGAGTTTGTAGAAGGTAAGGTATTTGTAGATCGAGTTTGTGGGTCTATGAAAAATTCGAACTCTGAAAACTCTGAAAATCCGAACTCTGTTAAGCTCTGGAAAATCTGAAAACTCTGGAAAATCCGAACTCTGTTTTGAACCTGCTGGAAGTTCAGAGGGAAGCAGCTGCTGCTATTCGTATGTTGGCAAAAAGAAGCATTGAAAATAGGGCTTGTATTGCCGAGGCAGGGGCCATTCCTCCTTTGGTTGGCCTGCTTTCTGTGGAGGATTCAAGGACACAGGATAATAAGGGCCAAATCGTTATGGCAGGGGCTATAGAACCCATCTATGAATCCGACCTCTTTATTGCCTGCTTGTTAATCCGACCCCTTGTTTCGGATTGTTATTAATCCTGCTTGTTAATCCGACCTCTTGTTTCTACTATCTGTGGTTAATCCGACCTCTTCTTTCTACTATCTGTTGAAAATCCGACCTCTTGTTAAATCTGTGGAAGATCTGTGGAAAATCTTGTTAAACCCTACTATTCTGCCCACTGTACTATTTTACCACACTGTCAGCAGATTTTCCCACTGTTCTACTATTCAGATTTGCCTACTATTGTGCTATTGTTAACCAATTGGTTTCGCTATCAATGGTTTTGCTATCTTTTTGCTATCAATGGTTTTGCTATTGTTAACCAATTGCTTTTGCTATCAATGGTACTATTCAATGGTTTTGTTATCTTCTTCTATCAATCTTTTTGTGTAGTGGAAAAGTGTGAATATAAGACACGTCTTATATCAATAAGACGTGTCTTATAATAATGTAATGGAAAACTATTTTTTTAAGACATGTCTTAAGTATGACATGGAGCCCAAAAGGGTGTCTTATAATTATGTGATAGCCATAAAATAAGACTGTCGTGGAAAAAGGGCCTAAATGGTTTTTTTAGTGGAAGTCATCGTTTCCTTTTTAGAACTTTTAACTGAAAGTCTAAAGGTTTCAGAATTGGCAGGTAAAAGTTTGAGAATGGACAGTAAAATTTTTAGAATGGTTAGTAAAAGAAGCAGAAAGTTTAGTAAAAAATTAAGAATTAGACAGTAAAAACTCAGTTGAAGATTCCCATAGTTTCATTCATATAGTTCTCAACTCGGTTATGTTCACAAAGTAAAAACATGGAAAGTCGAGTAAGGGACCTTTGCTTGCCCTTATCCAGAAAACAGTGGCAAAAACCTTAGGAAATGGGAAAAAACCCGCACATATACCTGACCTAGAAGCATGGCCAAACAACCCGAGCTTCAAATGGAGGGGTTAGCATAGGGCAGATTCATTTGCATAGTACCGTCGATTTCTTCTTCACAGAGGTATATTCTTCCTTTCTACTTCAAATGATCGATTCCTGCGGCAGAGCGTAGATTCAACTGCAGAGCTGCCTTTATTCACCATAGAATATCCTTGCCTTTTTACCTTGTATTTTGAAAGCCCTGCTTCCGATGTCAAGATCGGTCTCCTTGAGTTTTTTGCAGCCCGCCTCCTCAACCATTATCTGCAAGAAATCAACGTAAAAATCAAAGAACACTAAAAAAATCAACCTAAAAATGAAGAAAACAAGTTAAAAATCAACCTGATGCTGTCGAGAACGCTAAGAATGAAGCCGCTAGTGGCCGCCGCTATCAAGAACATCAAGAATGAAGCCTCTGCTCCAAAACTCTAGAAAATCAAGAAAAATTAAGGCGATGCTAGCAAGAACCAAGGCGCTGCTACAAAAAAAATGGTCCTGAAAGGCATGCAGCAGCATGCAGAGTCTAAAAGCTCAAAAAAGATGCGAGCGCCGCTGCAATCGCCATAGCCATAAGCTGGTGGCAGAAAGAAAGGAAGGAAAAAATGAAATGCAAAAACTTCGTGAAGGTACGTGGCACTGACGTGGTAGAACGCGAGCTAACATTCCTCTGCGTTAGGGCAAAGGCCCCTTACTCGACTTTTCCTGTTGCCAAGTGGGCTCCGCGTTGACGCGCGTCGGCCCACTTTCCAATAGGGAAAGTCAAGTAACGGGCCTTTCCCTTATCCAGAAAAATGAAGTAACTGATGGAGTAATTATATCAACCGTGAAAAAAGGAGCCAGAATTAAAATACTGTCAAGTGGAAAAGAAGGTGGAAGGAGAACATGAACGAAACCTTGTGGAAACAAAAACGACATGGGCAAAACAAAACCATTGAACTCAGAAGAATCAAACGCTCGAAATGAAATAACACACAAAAGAGAAAAAAGGGATCATGAAAAACACCAGATTCAAGGAACAAGGTATGGCAGTTGAAAAAATAGAATAACTATCTCATGCAAAACAAGTGATGCTAAAAGTAAATAACATTGGAAGATATATGGAGCAAAATTGAACCACGAGAGCAAATTGAATGAATCGAAAGGATCGTATATGAAACCAAGAAAACAACAAAATAAAAACGAGAATCAATGGCCAAACTAGAACACCTGAAAAAATATTAATGGAACAATTAGACTGTGGAGTCTAAGGAGACTAGTGCCCAAATAGAGCAAATAGAACAAATATGACTACGGCAATTGATGGAATATAAAGAACAAAAAGACTTCAAATAGAAGATGAAATCAATGCAGTAAACAGAACAATAGAACTGGAGACTAACAGATTAGCGGCAGTGACAATGTTGCGCACCAGATGTTGTAGATTACAGTTGTTATAGATGGTCTTCGTAAATCAAATAACGTAAATATGGTTGTCTCCCTTTTGGATGAAATGAGTAGAATAGGGTGTCCACCAATGATTATCACATAAAATTCCATAATAGATAGGTTATATAAAGCAAATAAGGTAGATGAAGCACAAGACCTTTAACAGGAAATGATTCACAAACAGTACACACCTGGTGTTTATGCATATACCACACTTACGGGTGGCTTCTGTAAGACATGTGGCATGAGTAGTGCACTCGACATGCTACAAGAGATGATTGGAAGAAGATGTATACCAAATGTTATGGCATAGAATTATCTCATAAGTGGTCTTTGCAAAGGAACAGAGTGAATGAAGCTCTTGGTCTTCTAGACGAAATGATTCAGAATGGGTGCTTGCCAGACGTAATTGGATTCAGAACGGGTGCTTGCCAGATGGGCTTTGCAAGAACCAGTGAGAACTAAAGGAAGCGATGAATCTTTGCCAGAGTTGATTACCCCTGAAAACCTTAAGCAAGTGATGAGGCAGATAAACCATGAAGCAGATCAAGGCTTTGTTGCCTTTAGCATCGGATAGTGATGACTTTATCATCCTCTAGTTGCTTCTTAACTATAGACATGGTGGCGATTGTGTCCTATTTTCTAATATTTTTATAGAAACACATTTAGTATGATTGGATGTCTTACCATAAAATTGAGGGTTTTATCGTAAAATATCCATTAATTTGGCGAATTTAGTATAATTGGGATGCAATATTATCAAATTCTGGCGATTTTATAAAGGTTTTACGCTTTTGCATCCTAGTAAACCATCGAATCTAGATTTTAAAAATTGGTAAAATATAGCGCTTTTACAAAGTTTCATACCTTAAAGTCATCACTGGCGCCGGACCACTACCCCTCGCACATACGGGCAATCCAAACAAAACGGAGATTGCATCTCCAACTTCCGCCCGGCTCCTGTAAAATCCGCACCGTCTAGCCATCGCTAACTCTCACTAGAAGCCAAAAGTTCTGCAACCCTCCATGAGGAATATTAACTTATTAACATCTGGGACCTCTATATGCCATTCCCCCATCATCCCAAAGGTTGCCCCCTACGGGCAATCTAAAAGGAGGTGTGGCCACTTTTTGAAGGAAGACGGACCAACTTAGAACATGGGCGGACAATAACGGATCTTCACGAACTCCATATAGCAACCTCTCAGCAGGAATCGGCAGGCCATCAGCATCAATCTTCAATCTGAACTGCATCAGATTAATAACATAAGGCTTCTGTATCCAAGGAGCCCAAGAACACCTCCCAATTCGCAACCTGTATCTTTCGTCTGATAATCAGCGAACCTATTCAGATCCCTTGAGAAACCTATTCTTATTCTCTTACTTGGATTAAAGAACAATGTTTGGTAATTTGCTATTGCCTACTTTTTTGCTATAAATTGTCAGTCCTTAGCATCGATTAACCTACAATAAACCATAAATTAGTTCTCTGGATGGATTTTTCTCTAGTTTTGATGAACTGGAGTTTGATTTCAGAAGTTATTGGTGTGACTTCTGACAAAGGATTCTTAAGCTAGTTTTGATGGACTGGCTAATATCTTAGTTTCAGATTGTTTTAGGATTGTAATCCTTGTTATATTTCAAGAAGACCTGTAATATAGCTTCTGAGATTTAAAAGGTTTGGATCATAGGTGTGATCTGTAACAATTAGTATCTAATTTTGCCTGATCGAAATAAACGCGTATGATTGTGCAATACCTATTTCAAGGAGCAATTTGTTTAAATACCTTGTCTGGCAAATTATAGAAGAACAAGGATACAAATAGATGGATATGATACTACAATAGTTCTTATCCTTCAAGTGGTTGTACATTAGCTCCTACTTTATCAGGGGATTCTTGCACTGCGACTCGCATGAAACCAACAAAGCGCCCGATAGATAGGCTTCTCATTCATCTCAGCAGATTTCTACAATGGTGGACAGTGGATAGCCGCACACATGCGAACTACCCACAAAAAATAAAGGGAAAATCCAATTATATCATTTGGACCCCAAAAACAAATACAATGCTAATAGATGAGTGGCTGATGTACCTGCCGAAAGCTTATCACCGGGATTAAAAAACCCCGCCCTTTCGGGTTTTCGAGGAAAAACCCTAGTGATAAGCCTTTGGCAAGGGGCTTAGACAAACGTAAGGCATAGAATCGCTCCCAAAAACCCCCGCATGGAGAAGTCAAAACGGATGGCGCTCGCCAACCTGTACCTGCACATCACCAACACAACAAACGAGAAACATACCAAAGAATAGCATCACCCAATAGGTGGAAAAAAAGCATCACCCACCGGGTGGAAAAACATGATAAACAGAACTTGTACAAAATATAAAAAACAAAGAAGGGGGAGGGTGGGTTCAAAGAGAATAAGGTACTGCTGAGAGAAGAGGAAGCGCCGATGAAACGTCGATGAAGAACTCCGCAATAAGTAGCAAACGCCCAACCTGAAGAACGGCCCAAAACGCATGCGATGCATGCATGCAACGCATGCAATGCATGCATGCTCGTCTTGAGCAAGAATGGCGATTCGCTACGCGAATCGACGACATTCTTGCACTGCGACTCGCATGAAACCAACAAAGCGCCCGAATACCAAAGGACTTCCTTAACAAACTAGGATCGAGGACGAAAGGTCACGGGATGAAGGCTAAAAGGCCGGAAAGGACAGCGAGGAAAGCAACGTAAATTAGCCAAACCAGCAGAAGAAGCCCCTCCCCTGCCTGGAAACAATTCAAAGAGAATAAGGTACTGCTGAGAGAAGAGGAAGCGCCGATGAAACGTCGATGAAGAACTCTGCAATAAGTAGCAAACGCCCAACCTGAAGAACGGCCCAAAACGCATGCGATGCATGCATGCAACGCATGCAATGCATGCATGCTCGTCTTGAGCAAGAATGGCGATTCGCTACGCGAATCGACGACATTATGCAAGCAAAACTAAGAAATGTATATTGAATGTATATATGTTTGTTAGTAAGAAAGGTACTAAAAGCTCAAAGTACACTACATTCATATTTTCCAACTGAAGTTTAAGAACTTTGACGTATGGCACCAAAACCATTCAACTTCACCATTTCTCCTTTATTTTTTGCTACAAGCATGCATTGCCCTCCAATTGGTACCCGTGTTTTAGCTATACACATATTCACTTTAAGTCAATCGCACCTTAATCTCTACTATTCCTTGCTAGCTAAGCCAATGACGACCCTTACCTGGTTCAAGCACATAGTTCCGATGTCAATTTCAGTTTTTAGGATTCCTACACTCGTTACTATGATTATCGATAGGGCAAGAAATCCCTCACAACTTAAAGCCAAATTTGACATATGTAACCAATCTAAAATATTGGAGACCTATGCTCCAGCTAAATTGCAACTACGCATTTAATTGAACAACTACAGCAACTATTCCATCTCCAATTTAACCACTATGACCCCTTGCCTAGTTTAACACAACCAACAATAGTCAACAATTATACCCATGTCTACTTACACAACTAGCAACCCTATCCCCATTAAACCACTACAGATCTATGTCTATTAAATCACTAGCAATCTTAGTCAGGTTAAACTACTACCTGCGTCAAGTTCAACTCATGTTTAATTACACTATTAAAAATCTTAGCCTATTAAATGACTAGTAAGGCTATGCCAATTAAAATATTAGAGAACATGTGAGTTAAACCAATCCAATGTAACCCCTATCTAATAATGACAAGTACATTAACGATCAGTTCAACACCATAAGCACTATAAAATAGACCTCACAACGGCAATCTATTCAACATCTTCAACAATACCAAATCAGTTGGAGGTTATGAAGCAATTAAGTTTCTATAAAACACATCCTTCTCTAGCACTCCAACAACCAAATGTGGAGACTTGAGTAGCTAATTTTTTTTCTGATTTGTCGTTCAAAGACAGAAAAAGATCCTACATGCAAAAACAATGCACTATTGCTATAAATATTTGCAAAACTATCATCTTGGAAGGCCATCCAAAATTGCTTACTATACATGGCATTGTGCCATGTCATGCTAGTGGGAGATTTCAATGCTCGCACAACTGCAACTTAATTGACAAGGTGCAATCCTTCGTCTGAGGACATGTTACAGCTCCAAACTATAGAGGTCCTATGGTCACGCACATCAACTGATGGAGCTCATCCGTTGCACACTTCGGAAGGCAATTGCTTCAGATGCACAACATCTTTGACTTACTCTTGCAATGGCCATCCTTCTCCGTCTACACTTGCCACCACGAATCAGAGAGGGGGATTCAGCATGGTAGATTATATGCTCATAGCCGAGCAAGATTTTCATCCTCTCACTACTCAAAGAAGGGATGAGAGAGAGTGGATTTGGATCATAAACCACTCTTCTTCACAATAGATCAGCAATAAATAGAGATCGAGTGACAAGCCACCCTTGTGTACCCCAGCTTTGTTTGGATTTTGACCAAGCAAAGGCTTATGCCCAGCTACTAATAGAGGAAATACAAAAAATTTTGGAACTTTCCCACATTAAAATAATATATGCCGAGCTTTCCTCAGAAGAAAAAAAGGAAGAAAAAGGAGGGGTTTTGATAAGAGCTTAAATGACAACTTAGACTGGTAAGTGATTTTGCTCTCTAGTTGCAGGGATCAAAGAATACATAGCTTTCCTCAAAGATGAGAAGGCACAATACATTGCAGAACGTCAAGGAAAATGTTTTACTTCTTTGAATGCCACCTCAGAACATTTTAGATAGATAGATAGATAGATAGATAGATAGATAGATAGATAGATAGATAGATAGATAGATAGATAGATAGATAGATAGATAGATAGATAGATAGATAGATAGATAGATAGATTTCATTTTTACCATATAGCAGTACTTAATGCAGCTCTATGATCGTAATATGGTCTGCACTATTGTGCCAAAATAGAGTGGTCCGACATTGACTATAATGGAGGCAGATATCACCCAGAACTTGCAATGCCTCGCAAATGGCAAGGCATCAGTGGTATACATGCATAATTGTTGATGTGGGTTGGACCTCAAATTGTCCCAGTCTTGACTAGTCTATTCAATAGGGCTTTTCAAAAAGGCGTGCCTTCCTAATGGACTGTCAGCAGTGTCGCTCCCATGTATAAAGCAGACGATCAATATTACCGCACAATCATAGTCAATCCTTTGTTTGCAAAGTTGCTCGCCGAAATTCTTGAATAGCAATTGACGAGGAAGGTGGGTTGTGCGCACTTGGACAAGTGGGTTTCAGACCTAAGCATTCCACCATTGACCATATTTTCACATGGGGCAATCTGCTAGAGGACAACATGAATAAAGGACAGGATTTGTACTACTGCTTTATAGACTTTGCGTAGGCTTTCGCCATTGTTTCTAGGGAGAAGCTGTTGGAGAGATTATCACAGTTAGGAGCCCCACAAGAACTACAAAATGCAGTAGTTAGAACTAGATATCAGTATATAGAGTTTTATACTTAATGATATATGTGCCACTTGGACGAAACATTTTGGGTAAGATACCCTGCCAAAATGTTAGGGAGCAATGATTTGTATGTTTTCAAAATGTAAAAGACCTGCACATGCCTAGCAAGATCATGTCTTCAATATTCTAATGGCTTGCAGAAACATCCATGGACACATCATTGGAAGTAGTATGTATGCTAAATTTGAGGACATTCAAGAGACACTCTATGCCTCTTGAATGTACCCCGTGCCATGTCAAGATGTGGTGGCATGGAGAACATTAATATATTCTGAGTTTAATGAAGACCTTATGACCATAAATAGCTTTTGTAGGTGACATAATCATGGTTCTGAGCTTATTGGGCAAATTTCATACGAGCGCTATTGTAGGAAGTAGCCTTCTTGACATGTGTATGTATTTCTGTGGAATTTTTGTCATAAGTATTTGGTAATGCTACAATCTCATTACCGTGGTAACGTTTATATCATGCCTTGAAGACGTTGCCTGCTTAAGTACTATTTAGACCATCTTACATAATTGTTTACTGTTTACATTTTAATTTCTAGGATGCTCCTTCACAGGCTATAAGGTGATTAAGAATAAAATGAAAAAAAGGTGGTAATTAGTAGACATAGATTAACATGAGAGCCATAAGGAAAAACGGCCAGCATGTGATCATCCAATAGCGCTGTGCATGAATTTCATGGCAATTCTGTCAAGTTATTTCAAGCTATGGTCACCTTATAGAAGATTCATTTCCGTAACAATGCCTGTGAAACGAATGTTACAAAAGCCGCAGTTGCCAATGCTCTCAATTTCCTTTTTACTTCTGATGATATTGAGATGCAACTCTGGATAGCTGAAGCTTGTTAGTTTGAAACTTGGTTTGCAGTATCTGATACTAACACGTGATTTTGTTATTTATTTTTGATATCAAGGATATTCAGCAAAAGAAAGAATAAGTTGTTTCTGATTAAAGAATCATCTCCAATATATATACAAGGAGAAGGAAACGATGGCAGTATATCCACAGGCCAAAATTATTTTAGGTTACAGCCTGCGATGGTTCCCTGCAATGAATAAATATCCCGAGTGCTACAAACTGAAATATTGTTCTAACATAACTCTTTTGGGATTACTGGAGTTGGTTTTTCCAAGCCTCCTCTTTTTGAGCTGCTTTTTTTATGGCTTTGATGGATTTCTAACAAAGAGGCAGACTCCTCAACACAACTGTCTCCACAGTAAGACCAGGCCCAAAGCCAAGGAGGAAACCATACTGGCACCCTTCTCCTGTGGTCTTCATGCTCATCTTCTTAGACCTGTTTCTCATTTGGTCTAGCACAAAAATCACAGAAGCACTAGACATGTTACCAACATCACCCATGATCTCCCTAGTAGCTTGAAGCTTCTCCTTGTTCAAGCCAAGGGCCGCCTCCATCTTGTCAAGAATAAGAGGGCCACCAGGATGAACTACCCAGAACATGTCATTAAGATCAGGTGATCCAATAGCTTCTCTTCCTTTAACCAAAGCCCTCTCAATGTTGTTGGAGATGACATAGGGCACATCTCTCTCCAGTCTAAACACAAGGCCGGCTTCACGAAGGATACCCTCAATTGCACCATCACTGTCTGGAAGAACAGATTCTCCTGCCCAGGCAAGCTCAAAAACAGGCTTTTCATACTCTTGAGGATCTGCACCAACAATAAGTGCTGCAGAGCCATCTCCAAAGAGAGCAGAACCAACAAGGCCATCAAAATGAGCTTCAGAAGGGGCTTCAAATGTAGATGCAGTAATTTCACTGCACACAACAAGAACTCTTGAGCCTTTGTTATTTTCAGCCACATCTTTTGCAACCCTCATAACAGTGCCTCCTGCAAAGCAGCCCTGTTGGTAGAGCATAATTCTCTTCACATCAGGGTTGAGGCCAAGAATTTTTGCAAGCTTGTAATCCGCGCCTGGCATGTCCACTCCACTTATGGTGGTCATAACAACATGAGTAATTTTAGCCCTTGGCTGCCCCCATTCTGCTATGGCCTTCTCTGCAGCCAGTGCACCAAGTTTGGGAATTTCATCAATGAGCATGTCTAACCTTACATTCAAAGATGGTGCTCCATATGTGGTGATGTTGGGATTTGCTTGGAGTATCTCCTTGGTCATGTAATAGTGGCGCCTGTTAATTCCAGACTTCTCGCCTGATCATAAAACAAAACATAAATTTAATCTGAGAAATACCTATTTTTGCAATTTAGAAATCAGAAGTGGTGTTTTGTATGCTTACAGATGCGTGCGAACTTCCTCTTGAGATCTACTTTATCATTCATGTTGCAGGCATCAAACAAAAATTCTGCATAATCCTTCTGATCAACAAAAAAGGGAGGATTTTCGGTTGCAATAGCAAGGACACAGGCAGGGCCATCAGGCTTTTCAATCTGGAAAAATGCCATGCTTAGCTGCTAAGATTTTTAGCTGCTTTGCGAGCTTCTTACAAATGAGAAGGAGAAGTTGGGCTGGCTTGCTGCTTCGGAAGAACGGCCTGTTTTATAGATTCCGGGGGCAATTTTGACCTGGACTTTGACGCCCTCAAAACAACACGTTTTCCATCATGGGTTTCCCACATTGGCTTCCCTATTTTATCTTTTGCAACCCTAGGTTTGGAAGCAGGCATCGAAAGACTAGGAGAATCTCCTAAATTTCCAGTCACAATTCTTATTTTTCGGTTCGAATTTTTATTTGCCGGCAAAAATATTGTGGGGTTTCCTTCAAAATCTGGCAAATAATCTTGAGCTTATATTCAAAATTCGGTGGAGCATGACATTTACCGGCAAGTTATCTAGTTAGAGCTACAAGAAATTTATCGCGGCGGCCAAGGCCACCGCAAACATTTCTCTTTAGTGACTCCCATGTGTTAAATAAGGTTGTAGATAAAGAGAATTGGCTGCTATGGACCTTTCCCTATACCAACAAACAATATGAAGTTGGATTATTGTGAAAACTAGCAAGCAATATCTAAAACTGAAGTCATTATCAATATGGGAGTCTTAAAGCCCTTTTGGGGCATTGGCCTTAAGGGGCTACATATCCTATGAGACTAAAGTACCTTTTAGCTAGAGAATTTAACTTTGACTAGAGAGAGAACAGGGATGTAAGGTACTTACTCCCAAAGTTAGGCATGGTTATCAATGCATGGGATCAAGAGGTCTTCTTGTGTTCTAACATTAATTTATTCTACAAGAAATTTATCGCGGCGGCCAAGGCCGCCGCAAACATTTCTCTTTTTCAAAACGGTGCAGTTGGACCCCAGTTAACGTCCAACATTCTCTTCTGCAATGGCCAAGTGATTCTGGATTGATGTGAAGCAACTTCGTAAGATCTTACATTCTAACTCTAATTTAGAAATTACAAAATGGGATTGCATGCAATTAGTGAAGCAGAAGAGAAGCGCTCACAATAGCTCTTCAAGTGCTCTCAATGCGTCGAGACAATAAGAAGGCCTTCTATTTATAAGATGGAGTTTTGTTGGATGATCGACACACATGACTAATCTAGGGCTATATTTATGCCAAGTGCCTATATCGCAACTCGCATGTAATCATTAATATCATTCGATATATATTTCATATCCATAATTATCCTAAAATGGATATCATTAAGATTCTATATATATTGGGATTAATATCTTCTAACAAATTTGCCAATGGCTTAATAAATGCAAAGTGCACACATGTCGTGCTTTGATAATTATAATAAATGCAAAGCGTAAGCATAATAAATGCAAAGTGCACACATGTCGTGCTTTGATAACTTCATAATAAATGCAAAGCGTATTAATGGCATAATAAATGCAAAGCGTATTAATGGCCGCAATAAATGCAAAGGGTATTAATAAGCATAATAAATGCAAAGTGCACACATGTCGTGCTTTGATAACTTCATAATAAATGCAAAGCGTATTAATGGCCGCAATAAATGCAAAGCGTATTAATGGTCGCAATAAATGCAAAAGGTATTAATGGCTACAATAAATGCAAAGTGCACACATGTGCGTGCTTTGATAATTATAATAAATTCAAAGCGTATTAATGGCCACAAAAAATGCAAAGTGTATTAATGGCATAATAAATGCAAAGTGCACAAATCTGCCATAAATGCGATGAATGCAATGTGTCATCCTATGGTAATGCTCATATCTTCCTCCGCTATAAATGCTCATAAATGCCTCAAATCTGAAATTAATGCCCGCAATAAATGCTTTATAATCAATGAATGCACACAATATTCGAGGTTATTAATGGCTGCAATAAATGCTTTACAATCAACGAATGCACACTGTACACGTGTCATGTAATCACGTCAACATCACGAAATATTCTAGTTTACCGCAATAAATGCTTTATATAATCAATGAATGCAAAAATGAATGCAAAGAAGGTTATTAAGTGGCCGCAATAAATGCTGCAATAAATGCTTTATAAGTAATAAATGCACACAAGTACACGTGTCATGTTTTAAGAATTTTGAAGGAACAAAATGAAGGAGAACAGAAATTGGACACTCAATTACATAGGAAGGAAAAGAAGTTTACTTTGAGCTATGGTGGAATATTGTAATGGTTGGGAACATTGATTTGGGAAAATTCCAATAAAAAACTGCCTTTTTCAATTCGTCAATTATAAAGAATGCTAGATGAGAATAAGATAGATCATGTAGCATTAGAATCGTCTAGCCTAAAGCAAGTGTTTTTGAAAAACAACTCTACAACTGTTAAGCTACCACAATATTACAAAGATACCCTTTATTTGGAATATATTTTTGAGTATTTCCTTCATGGTGCAACTTACTGTTGCAAAAAAAAGTAAGAACCTTAAAAAGTGTCACCGAAATTGCTTCTCTGGATTCGATCGTCGATTTTTAGACCAACAATGTGAGTGATTTTGTGCCTATTTTTGTAGTGAATCCTATCCCTTAAAGTCATGTAAGCAATTCAACTTGACTATAGAAGAAATAACACAATTACAGATGCATGGCTCAGAAGCAGTGAAATTCTGATCCCATTCATGTCATTATTGTTAGGAGTTATTGTTAATGCTATATTTATAGAGGTTAAGAAAACAATTGATACTTGTTGACACGTGTTATGTCTGAAGGATCATACTGGTTTTTAAAAGGACAAACTAAAGAAGGCAAAAGGGGATGGACGGAAGAGCGGAGATCAAGATCGAAGATGGCTGTAGTAGAAATGGAGACAGAAAGAATGGAATGTCAGGTTTTTAAAGCAAAGAGGGGATCGAACTGAGGCGTGGAGGAGATTCGCCTATTGTGAATCGGTCTGGATAATCAGAGTTCGGCTGAATCAGACAGGACTACAGAGTTCGGGTTGCTTGTGGTTCTAGACAGGAGGAATTCAGACCAGGTATGGAGTTCAGGATATTGTTGATTTTTGGCTGCTTCACCTGAATACAAAATTGTGCTAGAGTTGTGCCAGCCAGTTTCATCTGGGTGATTCCATCTGTGTTTGTTAAGAATAAGCTGATTCATTTGCAAGAGTAGGCTGCTTCCATCTGTTTAGGAAGAGCAAAAAGTAGGAGGTTGAGAATTGGCATTCTTGGATTCAAACTCCAGGCTTTGAAATTATCAATTGCACACTAATATATATCACAATCCAGAGATTCGTTGGCTATAATCTAGTGAAGAATTTGATATATAAACGATGCCGTTACAATAATTGGAAGTAACGGCACAATTCTGATCATAAATCTAGATCTAATTGTTGCCTTTTTAAGTCCACACGCACTCTAATTTTCCATATCACACGCGCCTTCCTTCCCTCTGATGCAAACTTTTGCTGAAGAGCTTCTTTTGCTCTCTCACTTACATAGTACAAAAGCCACAACAACTAGTTGCCGAATTGAATTACTTGTGCATAAATCCAATATTCTCCCCTGCAACTGCAGGTTCTGACATGCTATCAAAGACAACAGAAGGGGCAATCAGACACCTCAGCATTTTCTGAAAATGGAGAAGCCTAGAAGCAATCCACTTGAGGAATGCGACCGATCAACCGATTAATACTAGAATGGAATGGATCCGAAAAACTTATTATAGCTAGGTTCAAGTTCAAGAGGCTCGAAATTGAGGCAAACCTGCAGGAATGCTGTCGATAGAGGAGGTCCAGCCCTGTTATACCAGCGGTAGATGGAGAAGCCCAAAAGAAATTCATCTGAGGAATGCTGCCGATTGCGCCCATAGCTGGATCTTTGTTACCGATTTTACCAGTCCACACTAGGCCTATACCGAAAATTCTCCCCCGAAAATCTGTTCCCAGGAAAAAGAAACATACGTGTCAGAAGAACGAAAAAGAATATAAGAATCGAATCCTCGGAGAAAGAATTATAGATGTGTAGATAGATTGGAGATTTTGAACCTTGTTGGAAGGTGTGGCTTTAGCATATGCTGTCGATATTCTATCTAGTCGCATATATACGAATGTATGAGGTTTCGACGATTGAGATTTGGCATAAGAGCTAAGGAAAAGCTTTTGCAGTATATCAGGATATAAGATTTTCTTGTATTTTAATTCCATGTTCCTCTCTTTAGGGCTCAAAAATAGTGATGCCCTTAACCAGTAAAGTGTCGCCTTGTATTTCAGACTACCGGAAAAAATATTGAAAGTGCAATTTTTGGTGTATTCTACCATTTTTTATTTTTTATTTTTTAAGCCGAAAAATTGCCAGAAATATTTTTAGATGGTTGATCACTTACTCCACAATCTTGCAGTGGTTCTCTCAATCCATTTGTGAGATAAGAGGGAATTTCAGCCATTTTCTATGGGTAGTCCTGCTTCTGCACATGTTAGTAAAAATTGCCTAGATCTCACATGTTTCGATTAGAGATTTGATGGCATCACTTAAGGGCCCAACCCGATGTCAGCATGGAAAACCCGCAGTCAGAGTAGCCCTTGGCTTTCAGCCAACCTGCTCGGGATGATAGTGAATATCAAGCAATTCCTCCATCCCCCTGTTATGTTGTTTTTCAGATACCTTTGGGATAAGGACTGCCTTGTCTTCTTCCGTCAATAAATCAGATCCAAACAAATCATCTGACAAACATAACACAAGTAATATCTTTATCTATATCAGGAACTCTCAACCATTTCAAAATTGTTTTCCTATTATATATGACACACCCCTTAGAGGATTTCAAAAAGTTTACATCATAACCACTAGTCAAACTCATAACTTGTCTATTAAGCATGGTGCAAACTCCTGTCATATCTGATGAGCATCTATGCCATAAGTACGAGAAGTCTACTTATATTACAGATATAAGCCATAGGCTTATAAGCACGAGCAGCCAAAAACACATAACAGTAAAAAAACCAAGTTCAAGAGTACGTATTCCATTTTTTTTCCCAGAAAAGTATTGGCCTTTTTTCCTATCCAAGAAAGTATAGATAATCCGCAAAAAACCACATCTTTAGACCACCAACCTCCTTCCATCCAGAATCAACAAAAAGAGAACAAACAAAGACAATGGGAAGAAGATCCCATACCTGCAGCCAATCAATACCCTGTTAGCATGTTACTGGTATCAGGGCAAGGGCGAAAAGGTACATTGGATCTTCAGCTCTTCGCTGGTCACCCATTGTCCCTTTTATCCCTTCTTGTTAATTAAGGATGTAGGAAATGAAGTCAAAGAATCAAACAAACAGAGAAGTGCATGCAAATATCAAGCGGTCTAGAAATCTTTTATACTCTAATTTTCTATCTATCTGTTCACCGTATCCTGTAAACATGGCAAACTTATGTATATGTTTATAGATTAAATGTATCAGATATAGTTCAGTCCCCTTAAAGAACCATATACAGCCATAATTCCAATTATTTCATAAGTTTTTCCACATGTAACCCCAGCTAGAATCAGTAATAAACTCCATTGTTAAAATACCCCTCCCAGGGATGTTAAATTTTTTCTACAATGTATCAAGCTCGTCAATCTAAGAGTTCTGCAGGACAGTTCTTCTATTGTACACAAATAAGGTATATAACAATCCTTTCAAATAGAAGGATCTTTCGGCCATTAATACTGTATACCCAAAAATGTCATTGATAAATATGTGTCCTCATTCAGGATACACCAGAGATGGATTATCCATAAATGTTTTGCAGAAAAAGGAAAAAGCTAGATTTATAACTTAAGGCTCTATCTAAATTTAGAACAATAAAAGGGTAGAGCTTCAACTGTCAGATTAATCTATAAATAAAGCAGGTAAGATCAAGGAACCTGATTGTGCTCTAGGTCATCATCGACATCTTGTCTTTCATTAACATTTTGGGCTGAAAAGAAGCTGGCTTTGTTGACGTTTGGGGTTCTTGGCATCACCTTGCAGCAGCAGTCCATGACTGTCGGATGCCACAAGGCTGCCACAAATGCTCATGGATCAACAAAAGAAGGTGGGAAGAAACTCCAAGAACAAGAACAAAGCAAAGAATGAACAAAACAGAATCATATTGATGCTCCAAAAGGAGGTGCTCCAAAACGTGAGCAAAAACCTAAACAATGAGAGGAAATGCTCTCTCTAAATAGTAGAGCAAAACCCTAACCCTAACCCTAACTGACATCTCACCTACCACAAATCTAGGCTAAATCTGGGCCATAGATTGTGGGGTCCAATATGACAAATACATGTGGCCTATGCCACCTACCATATATGTGGGCTAAATCTGGGCCCTAGATCAAGTGGTCCAATGTGATAAATACATGTGGCCTATGCCACTCATACATATGTTTAGCCCAAAGGGCTAACAGGCTTGTCTCTTTTTTCCTGGAAATATTTTGTCCCCTTTGGAGCCCTGTTCTATCATCCATGTATGTATTCTTGTTTTGACCATAGCCGCCTCTGTAGCTGCGATTCTCCATGCACTTGTTTATGCTCCAGTTATCCTCAACACAATACGTCTCCAAGATCCTGAAGTATCTTCACCATTAGAATCGAAACACATTATCCCAGATCAATTAATTCTGACCTTTCTCAGATATAGTAGCAGGTCTTAGCAAAATCCTAAAGGTCAAGCCGGGGCGCTCTGCTCAATACCCGCCTGAAATACATTTTTGAGCATATCGAGGTAAGTCAACAACTATTGGCTATCTAGGCAATATTAAAATTGTTTTTAAGTATTATGCCATCTAAATAAAAATCCTTCGTACGAGACTCATTAGCAATGTTCGGTATTCAGCTACCATCTTAAGAGTTAAACCCCATCACAATAGCATGAGGGCTTGTGTTTTTATAACCATACGTATAGAACTTTTGTTATAGACCATTCCACAACAAGAAATAGTCTACAAGTTATTCTCATGTCCATCTGCATTACCACTTATATCATTAACAAAATATCCCTACTAGGGCCTCAGTGCCCATTCCTGCAAAACCTAGCAAAACTAATGGAAACAAAGGTATAATTTATCACCCAAGTTATGAACTTGCACCCAAAGTCATTAAGGAAATGATAATAATAATAAAAAAAAAATGATTCAGAAACAATATACACCTGGTGTTTATGCATATACCACACTTATAGGTGACTTCTGTAAGACATGTGGCATGAGCAGTGCACTCGACCTGCTATAAGAGATGATTGGAAAAAGATGTATACCAAATGTTATGGCATAGAATTCTCTCATAAGTGGTTTTTGCAAAGGAACAGAGTGAATGAAGCTCTTGATCTTCTAGACGAAATGATTCAAAATGGGTGCTTGCCAGACGTAATCTCATTCGATTCCCTTATAGATGGGCTTTGCAAGAACTGGTGAGAACTAAAGGAAGCGATGAATCTTTGCCAGAGTTGAATACCCCTAAAACCTTAAGCAAGTGATGAGGAAGATAAACCATGAAGCAGCCTTCAGCGCCGGACCTCTACCCCTCGCACATGCTGGCAATCCAAACAAAACGGAGATTGCATCACCACCTTCCGTCCGGCTTCTACAAAATCCACACCGTCTAACCGTCGATAACTCTCACTGGAAGCCAAAAAGTCCACAGCCCTCCATGAGGAATATTCTAACTTATTCTAACATCTGGGACCTCTATAAGCCACTCCCCCATCATCCCAAAGGTTGCCCCCCTACGGGCAACCCAAAAAGGAGGAGCGGCCACTTTTTGAAGGAGGGCGGACCAACTTAGAACATGGGCGGACAACAACGGATCTTCAAGAACTCCATATAGCAACCTTCCAGCAGGATCCGACAGGCCATCAGTATCAATTTTCAATCTGAACTGCATCAAATTAATAACATAAGGCTTCCATGTCCAAGGAGCCCAAGAACACCCGCTAATTCACAACCTGTAGCTTTCGTCTGATAATCAGCGAACCTATTCTGATCCCTTGAGAAACCTATTCTTATTCTCTTACTTGGATGAAAGAACAATGTTTGGTAATTTGCTATTGCCCACTTCTTTGCTATAAATTATCAGTTCTTAGCATCGATTGACCCACGGTGAACCATAAATTGGTTCTCTGGATGGATCCTTCTCTAGTTTTGGTGAACTAGAGTTTGATTTCATAAGTTATTGGTGTGACTTCTGACAAAGGATTCTTAAGCTAGTTTTGATGGACTGGCTAACATCTCACTTTCAGATGGTTTTAGGATTGTAATCCTTGTTATATTTTAAGAAGACCTGTAATATGGCTTCTGAGATTTAAAAGCTTTGGATCATAGGTGTGATCTGTAACAATTAGTATCTACTTTGCCTGATCGAAATAAACGCGTACGATTGTGCAATATCTATTTCAAGGAGCAATTTTTAAATACCTTGTCTGGCATATGCGAATTATAGAAGAACAAGGATATGAATAGATGGATATGATACTACAATAGTTCTTATCCTTATGCTAGCATGTTTCTACATTTAATTTCTAGATATTCCTATGCAGTGCTTGTAAATTGAACTATCATAAATGTCTGATCCTTAGTTGTCATTTTTGCATTGATTGTAACCATGAAAACATTACGCAATCTCTCAAGTGGTTGTACATTAGCTCCTACTTTATCAGGGGATTATGCAAGCAAAACTAAGAAATGTATATTGAATGTATAGATGTTTGTTTGTAAGAAAGGTACTAAATGCCATGCCGGAAATTTCCAAATTAAAAAGGTTGATACATGCCGAGCTTTCCTCAAAAGAGAAAAAAGAAAAAAAGGAGGGGTTTTGATAAGAGCTTAAATGACAACTTAGACTGGTAAGTGATTTTGCTCTCCAATTGCAGGGATCAAAGAATACATAGCTTTCCTCAAAGACGAGAGGGCACAATACGTTGCAGAACGTCAAGGAAAATGTATTACCTCCTTGAATGCCACCTCAGAACATACAGATAGATAGATAGATAGATAGATAGATAGATAGATAGATAGATAGATAGATAGATAGATAGATAGATAGATAGATAGATAGATAGATAGATAGATAGATAGATAGATAGATAGATAGATAGATAGATAGATAGATAGATATCATTTTTACCATATGGCCTCTTGGCAATATCTCTTTAGAGCTGTGGGCGCAGTACTTAATGCAGCTCTATGATCTTAATATGGTCTGCACTATTGTGCCAAAACAGATTTGCCCCAGATTAACTATAACAGAGGTAGATATCATCCAGAACTTGCAATGCCTCGCAAATGGCAAGGCATCAGTGATATACATGCATAATTGTTGATGTGGGTTGGGCCTCAAATTGTCCCAGTCTTGACTAGTCAATTCAATAAGGCTCTTCAAAAAGGCTACCCTTCCTAATGGACCGTCAGCAGTGTAGCTCCCATATATACAGCAGGCGTTCAATATTACCGCACAATCATGGTCAATCCTTTGTTTGCAGTGTTGCTCGCCGAAATTCTTGAATAGCAATTGACAGCATGGGCAGAGGAAAGTGGGTTGTGCGCACTTGGCCAAGCGGGTTTCAGACCTAAGCATTCCACCATTGACCATATTTTCACATGGGGCAATTTGCCAGAGGACAACATAAATAAAGGGCAGGATCTGTACTACTGCTTTATAGACTTTGCGTAGGCTTTCGCCATTGTTTCTAGGGAGAAGATGTTGGAGAGATTATCACAGCTAGGAGCCCCACAAGAACTACAAAATGCAGTAGTTGGAACTACGTATCAGTATAGAGAGTTCTATACTTAATATACTTAATGATATATGTGCCACTTGGACGAAGCATTTTGGGTAAGATGTCCTGCCAAAATGTTAGGGAGCAATGATTTGTATGTTTTCAAAATGTAAAAGACTTGCACATGCCTAGCAAGATCATGTCTTCAATATTTTAATGGCTTGCAGAAACGTCCATGGACACATCGTTGGAAGTAGTATGTATGCTAAATTTGAGGACATTCAAGAGACACTGTATGCCTCTTGAATGTACCCAGTGCCATGTCAAGATGTGGTGGCATGGAGGAAGACCTTATGACCATAAATGGCTTTTGTAGGTGACATATTCATGGTTCCGAGCTTATTGGACAAATTTCATAGAGCTTAAAAGGTAGATATACGAGCAATATTGTAAGAAGTAGCCTTCTTGACATGTGTATGTAGTTCTGTGGAATTTTTGTCATAAGCTCTTGGTAATGCTACAATCTCATTACCGTGGTAACGTTTGTTTATATCATGCCTTGAAGACGTTGCCTACTTAAGTGCTACTATTTAGACCATCTTACATAATTGTTTACTGTTTCCATTTTAATTTCTGGCATGCTCCTTCACAGGCTATAAGGTGAGTAAGAATAAAATGAAAAAAAGGTGGTAATTTGTAGACATAGATTAACATGAGAGCCAAAAGGAAATACGGCCAACATGTGATCATCCAATAACGCTGTGAAAGAAATTTCATGGCAATTCATGCCTGTGAAAAGAATGTTACAAAAGCCGCAGTTGCCAATGCTCTCAATTTCCTTTTTACTTCTGATGATATTGAGACGCAACTCTGGATACCTGAAGCTTGTTAGTTGGAAACTTGGTTTGCAGTATCTGATACTAACACATGATTTTGTTATTTATTTTTGATATCAAGGGTATTCAGCGAAAGAAAGAATAAATTGTTTCTGATTAAAGAATCATCTCCAATATATATACAAGGAGAAGGAAACGATGGCAGTATATCCACAGGCCAAAATTATTTTAGGTTACAGCCTGTGATGGTTCCCTGCCATGAATAAATATTCCGAGTGCTACAAACTGAAATATTGCTCTAACATAACTCTTTTGGGATTACTTGGAGTTGGTTTTTCCAAGCCTCCTCTTTCTGAGCTGTTCTTTTTATGGTTTTGATGGATTTCTAACAAAGGGGCAGACTTCTCAACACAACTGTCTCCACAGTAAGACCAGGCCCAAAGCCAAGGAGGAAACCATACTGGCACCCTTCTCCTGTGGTCTTCATGCTCATCTTCTTAGACCTGTTTCTCATTTGGTCTAGCACAAAAATCACAGAAGCACTAGACATGTTACCAACATCACCCATGATCTCCCTAGTAGCTTGGAGCTTCTCCTTGTTCAAGCCGAGGGCCGCCTCCATCTTGTCAAGAATGAGAGGGCCACCAGGATGAACTACCCAAAACATGTCATTAAGATCAGGTGATCCAACAGCTTCTCTTCCTTTAACCAAAGCCCTCTCAATGTTGTTGGAGATGACATAGGGCACATCTCTCTCCAGTCTAAACACAAGGCCGGCTTCGCGAAGGATACCCTCAATTGCACCATCACTGTCTGGAAGAACAGATTCTCCTGCCCAGGCAAGCTCAAAAACAGGCTTTTCATACTCTTGAGGATCTGCACCAACAATAAGTGCTGCAGAGCCATCTCCAAAGAGAGCAGAACCAACAAGGCCATCAAAATGAGCTTCAGAAGGGGCTTCAAATGTAGATGCAGTAATTTCACTGCACACAACAAGAACTCTTGAGCCTTTGTTATTTTCAGCCACATCTTTTGCAACCCTCATAACAGTGCCTCCTGCAAAGCAGCCCTGTTGGTAGAGCATAATTCTCTTCACATCAGGGTTGAGGCCAAGAATTTTTGCGAGCTTGTAATCCGCGCCTGGCATGTCCACTCCACTTATGGTGGTCATAACAACATGAGTAATTTTAGACCTTGGCTGCCCCCATTCTGCTATGGCCTTCTCTGCAGCCAGTGCACCAAGTTTCGGAATTTCATCAATGAGCATGTCTAACCTTACATTCAAAGATGGTGCTCCATATGTGGTGATGTTGGGATTTGCTTGGAGTATCTCCTTGGTCATGTAATAGTGGCGCCTGTTGATTCCAGACTTCTCGCCTGATCATAAAACAAAACATAAATTTAATCAGAGAAATACCTATTTTTGCAATTTAGAAATCAGAAATGGTGTTTTGTATGCTTACAGATGCGTGCGAACTTCCTCTTGAGATCTACTTTATCATTCATGTTGCAGGCATCAAACAAAAATTCTGCATAATCCTTCTGATCAACAAAGAAGGGAGGATTTTCGGTTGCAATAGCAAGGACACAGGCAGGCCCATCAGGCTTTTCAATCTGGAAAAATGCCATGCTTAGCTGCTAAGATTTTTAGCTGCTTAGAAAGGAGATGAGGGTGTAGCTTTGCGAGCTTCTTACAAATGAGAAGAGAAGTTAGGCGGGCTTGCTGCTTCGAAAGAACGGCCCCTGTTTTATAGTCTGAAAAATGCATGTGCTTTCTGCGCACCCAGCATTCCGTGGGCAATTTTGACCTGGACTTTGACGCCCTCAAAACAACACGTTTTCCATAATTTTATCTTTTGCAACCCTAGGGTTGGAAGGAGGCATCAATCGAAAGACTAGGAGAGTCTCCTAAATTTCCAGTCACAATTCTTATTTTTTGGTTCGAATTTTTATTTGCCGGCAAAAAAATTGTGGAGTTTTCTTCAAAATCCGGCATATAATCTTGAGTTTATATTCAAAATCTGGTGGAGCATGACATTTATCGGCAAGTTATCTAGTTAGAGCTATTGGGGATTTCAAAGCCTGGTTGGAAGGTGTGGCTTTAGCATATGCTGCCGATATTCTATCTGGTCGCACATATATGAATGTATGAGGTTTCGACGATTGAGATTTGGCATAAGAGCTAAAGCAAAGCTTTTGCAGTATATAAGGATATAAGATTTTCTTGTATTTTAATTCCATGTCTCTCTGTCCTTAACCAGTAAAGTGTCGCCTTGTATTTCAGACTACTGGAAAAAATATTAAAAGTGCAATTTTTGGTATATTCTACCATAATATTTTTTTTAACGCCGAAAAATTGCCATAAATATTTTTAGATGGTTGATCACTTACTCCACAATCTTGCAGTGGTTCTCTCAATCCATTTGTGAGATAAGAGGGAATTTCGGCCATTTTCTATATGTAGTCCTGCTTCTGCACATGTTAGTAAAAATTGCCTAGATCTCACATGTTTCCATTAGAGGTTTGATGTGATCACTTAAGGACCCAACCCCAATGTCAGCATGGAAAACCTGCAGTCAATACCTAATCTGGCATGTGTGGACGCTGCCTTGTGGCGTGACGTTAAAATCTCTTCTTCTTTTATCAAGCCTAGAACTATGCTCCAATGTCGTTCATCCGCAGGCTCGGCAAGATCTAAACCTATTTTGAGTTTCAGCCTTGGTGGGTTGGGGGAATTATTGCAACTCCATTTCTTTATGCTTCTCTCTCTCTCCCTCCCTCTCCCTCTCTCCCTCTCTCTCTCTCTCTCTCTCTCTCTCTCTCTCTCTCTCTCTCTCTCTCTCTCTCTCTCTCTCTCTCTCTCTCTCTCTCTCTCTCTCTCTCTCTCTCTCTCTCTCTCTCTCTCTTAGGTTGGCCACATGCTTGCCAAAATACCCGTCTCTCGTCCTATACGACTCCTCTCAGAATTGTACGTATTTTTCTGGGAGGAGAGGAGAGAAGGCTGTCTCTCGAGGTCTAACAGCGTCCGTTAGGCCTCAATTTTTGGTTTCCCGCCGGAGAACTACTCATCGAATCATTCCGGTAGGTCAAGTTTTTGTGGGATAATTCCCCTCCAATTTTGAATCGGCCTCCAAAATATGGGATATTTCTTCCCCTGTTCCTGCTGGTAGGTAAGCTTTGTGGGATATTTCGTTTGCTGTGTTCTTTGCAAGTACAAGATTTGCTATACTGTATAATAAGATTCGCAAAATACTATAAGATTTCAACCGGAATACTATATGGTGTTGATTTCGTACGTCCAAAATACAATTATGAGGGCTCTCGCTGCCCTACGTCACCCCCCGTGTGAATATGCACCCAAACCAAAGGGGGTTTAAGGGGGATTTTAATTTAAATGTGTTGGATCCAATGGTTATATTAATTAATGTCAATGGTAGTTATGTGTTGGTTATTATACTAAAAAATTTTTTTGGCCCTTCGGGCCATAAAAAAAAGCAGACGTGAGAATATAAAAGACATTTAAAACATGTAGCAATATGTGTTATGTGTTTATGTTAATAATGTTAATTTATTATAATAGTGGAGTCTCCAAACTAAACATATTTGTAAATTATGCACTTGAACAATTATATTAAATTTGAGAATACACCATTTCATTGTGTCTAATAATAAACCAACCTGCACGTACAATAACCTCTCCAACTTGTTTGCTCATGAGAAACTTTTGTAGCTTGTTTCAAAGCAATAAATGTGTCAATGTTTTATCTCGATTGTCAACACAACAAGTAGCTTTCACATTCTAATAGAGTTAAAAAAATTAAAAGCCATAAATATTGGTTGAATTTCGCCAAACAATGTGTGAACAATGAAATAAAAGAAATGAATAACAATATTAAGAGATCTCAAAAATGGTGAAACACACAAATCTTACCTTCAAAGATGACAATAGCATCGATCTAGGTCTCCACCATAGACCATAGGTGCTGAATGTTCTACAATTTCATACCACCATCCGTAATGTAGCGGTAAATGTAAGAATCGAACTTAAGGTTTTACCAAAGCACTTGCAAAGTAATTGTGTGCAATAGCTTGCCATATGAAAACAAACTTGCTTTGCCGCCATCGTACTTTGACCACCTAAATTTCCTCAAATATGTTTGAGCTTGCTCTTGTGTTGCAATAACCCGCAAAAGCTTCCGCTTCCTAACCTGGTTTGTTGCCGACTGCCATTTGCAGAAGACGATTTGCCACTTGAAGAGCTTGAATCCCTGGCGTTGTGCATTTGATTAGGAGAATCATGGTGTGCATTTGATCAGGAGAAGCATAGGCAGTCACGTGCTACAAAGACCGATGATGATAGCGTAAGAGCCAAGTCAAGTCCCGTTATTTAAACAAACAAACTTTTCTCAAGGCCCCAAGAATTGAAGATAAGCTCCCAAGAATTGAAGACAAATGTTTGCAATAACAAAGGTGGATTAGGCACCATTGCGCCAAGTCCAATGAAGCCTACTTTAGAATGGGCCATGTTGATTCACCTATGCAGGTCAAAGAATGTCATTCACACAATAAATTCACACTGGGCACTTTGGATTCACACAATAAGATGTACTGTTCCTTAGTCGCCAAACCAGGTATTCCATTGACATGTAACCTCTGAAGATAGTTAACAATCCAGATGGGTCATTACGACGGGCAGCCATGACACAGTCTGCATTTGCAAAGGACGGGAGGGAACTAAGGGAGCAACAACAGAGAACAATGCTGGATTCGATACCTAAAGATTTGAACAGGCCATTTGGAGGATCCCATGGATTTAAGGGGTGTTGGCCTTTCAGCCTATAACATGCCTGATTGGAAGAGGGATGCACCAATTTCGGGATAAAAAAAAAGCTCAAGAAACATTCCAAGAGGGAAATCGAAGGCCATGCATTAATTACCTTTTGCTGTTGGAACTCCAAGCGGCTCCATTCTGCACCCTCTCAAAGCACAGCAACAAACGGTCCAAACAGTCAAATCCTCAGTATTGCTTGTGTAAACCCGCTTACAAGAAGCTGAAAATCGGGGCTTGGTTGTATTCTGTTCATAAGAAGCAGTAACCCTAAAACATTATTGCAAGAAGGCTGCATGCCCGCCTAAAGGAAAAATAGGGTGTTCGGGCACCTGTGCTGGTGCGGTTCTTCTGGAGACACTGTCGGATGCTGAAAGAATCCAATAATTTCCCAACACATAACCCTAAAATGGGTTGTCTCGAGGCTTGCATGTCGAGCAGAATATGATACTACAAGAAAATATATAATATATTAAGAAATATATGACATATGGGTCTAAACCATTGGAATTAGGCATCAAAATTAGTTTAAGCGTATGCGCACTCTAGATATACTAATTAGTATGCCTCATCAAATACATCCATGAAATCATATAAAAACCTTAGGAAAAAACGTACAAAAATACAAAAGAAACCCCCTGTTATAATGCTACATATGAAGATGATATGTGGCATCAATTTTACAGAATGAAGAGGGCCAGCTTTGAGAGACTAGTCGGGCTTGTTGTCCCCTATTTGATTAGACCAGGGGTTAAGGTTAGGCCCCCTGTTGATCCCAGGAAGGCTGTTGCCATGGTTCTTTTACTTTCTGGCACATGGTGACATGCCTTTGCATGTGGGTCAGAGATTCTATGTTGGAAAAGCTACAGTGCAGAAATATACTAAAAAAATTACACTAGTGTTGGCCTCGAAGACAATGCTTTACAAAAGGTTTGTAGCCATGCCTTCTGGAGCAAGATTAAATCAATGTATAAAAGAATTTCATGATGCAACAGGACTGCCAAATGTGTATGGTGGTGTTGATGGGTCCCATATCTTTTTATGGAGGAAACCCAGAAAGAGTGAAAAAGGTGATGACTATTCTAGAATGGGACTCGCAAGAAACCAACAAACCGCCGGCTTCTCATTCATCTCAGCAGATTTTCTACAATGGTGGACAGTGGGTAGCCGCCCACATGCGAACTACCCACGAAAAATAAAGGGAAAATCCAATTATATCACTTGGACCCCAAAAAATACAATGCTAATAGATGAGTGGCTGATGTACCTGCCGAAAGCTTATCACCGGGATTAAAAAACCCCGCCCTTTTGGGTTTTCGAGGAAAAACCCTAGTGATAAGCCTTCGGCAAGGGGCTTAGACAAACGTAAGGCATAGAAATCGCTCCCAAAAACCCCCCCATGGAGAAATCGAAACAGATGTCGCTCGCCAACCTGTACCTGCACATCACCAACGCAACAAACGAGACAACACAAACATACCAGAGAATAGCATCACCCAGCGGGTGGAAAAACATGATAAACAGAAAATTGTGCACAATACAATAAACAAAGAAGGGGGGGAGGGAGGGTTCAAAGAGAATAAGGTACTGCTGAGAGAAGAGGAAGCGCCGATGAGACGTGGATGCAGAAACGTGCCTGAAATAGCAAACTCCCAACCAAAACGGGCATGCGCCGCCCGCCCGCATGCATGCAAGACATGCATGCTCATCCCATTCTAGAATGGCAATCCGATGTCTCGGATCGATGCGATTACAGTCGACACAAAAGGCACTCATGTCTTCTGCAGGGTATTGTCACACACAGCAGGTTGTTTATAAATGTCTGTGTTACAAGAACTGGATCAGTCCATGACTCAAATCAATTCAAGAAGAGTTCCATATACAGCAAAATTGCATCCAAACTAATCTTGAAAGAACCAGTTGTAACCTTGAGTGGCAGAAAAGTGAAGAAAGGTCAACCCACTGAAGACCAAATCCAGGTTAACATTCCTCCACTTTTGCTTGGTGATTCTGCCTATGCTGCCAGACCCTTCCTTTTGAAAGTTTTTTCACAGAATCATGGACCTTATGGCAAGTTTAATAAAAGGATTTGCAGGGGTAGAGTTTGTGTGGAAAATGGGTTCGGGATTGTGAAGGAGAAATTCAGAATTCTAAAACATCCGCCTGTGCATGTTGGCAATGCCTCCAAGATTATACATGCTGCTTGTGTGCTTTGGAACTTCTGTATTATGGAAGACATGGGATGGGACATGCTGCCTCTCGAAGAAGAGCCTGATCTAGTTTATTACTATGAGACTGAAGCTATGAACAGAAGTCTAAAGAAACAAGGAGATCAGATGAGGCATGTGTTGTTTGAGAACTTGGATGGGCATGTGTTGCTGTAATATTTGATGATTCTGTTAGCAAACATCTTTAATAATTTGTTCTTTCTTTCTTGTTCTCGAATATTATTGATTTCATCTTATCTGGACCTGTAATAAGTCATCAATACAAACATCACTATTCTGCTAGAATAACTGAATGTTGAAATAGAGATTCTATTCAAAATAAAACTACAGTACAACTGAGTTTTTGTGCATACAAATGCAACATACAAATTTTTGGCCACATTTATTTGCCTGTCTTTTTAGACCCTAAAAAAAATAGCTTAAACTTGATACATAGTCCTCAACGCTCTATGATCTGCAGCAACAGACACAATCAGAAAATGAAGACAAAACATAGATAAAACATAGAAAGTGAAGATAAAACGATATTTTATTCATTGTTGATCATCAAAACACTATACATGATTCAAAGCTGAAGGGGTCTGTCCGATATAAGCTGAAGGGGTTGCCAAGAGGCTTTTCATTGCAAATATTTTTTGCTTTACAAAAGAACATATCAGAAATAAAATAAAAAAAAAAAGGGCAGGAGGATCTTCTTTTCTTCATGCACAAAGCTCGCAGTACTCGGTCACAGTCTTCACTTCATGCAAGGCCCATTTCCCTGCATGCTGGATGTAGACACACTCCACATGGGCCTTTTGTTTCAAAGGGGCTGCTTCTGCCCAAGGCAGGACCTCGGCTTCGATGATCACTCCCATAGCCAAAAAATTCATGACTGCTCGCTGTGATAGGGAGCAGTGGATGACCTTGTGAGAAATAACTTCTACTTCATCAACTTCGGCTATGATTGTTGGTGAAGAATCTTGAACCTCATCTGCTTGAGGGGTAGGAGGAGGAGGGGCCGAAAAAAAATCTTGGACTTGATCTGCAAAGGGGGAACGAGGAGGAGAAGGGGCCGAAAAAATTGAGGCTGAAGACTCCTCTCCAAATTCTTCCAAAGAAGTTTCTGGCCATGAATCATGATCGGAGTAGTAGTTCTCCGAATCTGAAGTCTCGTGGGAGACTTCAGATGAATCCATAGGGGAAGAATACTCCTCTCTGGAGTATTCTTCCGAAGAAGAAGAGGAAGAGGATGAGGTCAGAGGGCTCAAAGATGAACGAGGTGAAGGGATTTTAAGATTTGCTAAACCGAACAACTCAACTTATTAGCACAAATCTTTAAAGACAACCTTGAGCCTAGAGCAATATCATAAATTTGTTTAGACCATTACAAGAATCATAGCATGCACTATTCATATGGATATGAATTGTTTACTGTAGCAATTATACCCGTTTACTTTATACAACCCCTCGAGAGCCCAAGCACTCGAATTTGCTTGACGATTCTTCTGTCTGCTCCAGCATAACTACAATCATCTCCATTCACGCTTTAAATGCAAGAACAGTCGGTGCCATCAGCTCGGCAAACCAGATTTCCTGGTGTTTCTATTTTCTTCTCTACACAACAATATCCCACAGGCAAATTTCCGTTCGCGAGCCCAGCTGTGTTTTCTTATAAAACAATATCCCACATGCACCTCTTAAATTTTACGACCTCGAACCATTGAAACAATTTAACTTAAATATTATCTCACCTCAAGTGAATGTCTTGACCCTAAGTGAAATTAAGTTCTTCATTCTTCAGCAGTATGAAGATCATATTGCTCTGATACTTGTCATTCAACTCAAGTATGCAATGACCCTTAGATTAGATCATTTTTCTAGTAACTTCACAAGCAGGCTCAACATAATATTACATGATCATTTTCCTTCATTTCCCCCTTCATGTAATATTTCTGTATCACCGTATTGGATCATGCTCCTTAGTTCCAGAAACCTGTATATTGGCAGAGCTTTTGTCATCATATCAGCTTTATCATTCATGTTGCAGGCATCAAACAAAAATTCTGCATAATCCTTCTGATCAACAAAGAAGGGAGGATTTTCGGTTGCAATAGCAAGGACACAGGCAGGACCATCAGGCTTTTCAATCTGGAAAAATGCTTTGCTTAGCAGCTAAGATTTTTTGCTGCTTAGAAAGGAGATGAGGGTATAGCTTTGCGAGCTTCTTACAAATGAGAAGAGAAGTTAGGCTGTCTTGCTACTTCGAAAGAACTGTTTTATAGTCTGAAAAATGCATGTGCTTTCTGCGCACCCAGCATTCCGTGGGCAATTTTGACGCCCTCAAAACAACACGTTTTCCATAATGGGTTTCCCACATTGGCTTCCTTATTTTATCTTTTGCAACCGTAGGTTTGGAAATGGAGAGTCGCTTAAATTTCCAATCACAATTCTTATTTTTTGTTTCGAATTTTTATTTGCTGGCAAAAAAAATTGTGGGGTTTCCATCAAAATCTGGCAAATAATCTTGAGCTTACATTCAAAATTTGGTGGAGCATGACATTTACCGGCAAGTTATCTAGTTAGAGCTACAAGAAATTTATTGCGGCGGCCTTGTAGTTAGAGCTACAAGAAATTTATTGCGGCGGCCTTGCCGCCGCAAACATTTCTCTTTAGCGATTCCCGTGTGTTAAATAAGTTAGTAGATAAAGAGAAATTCTTGGATGCTATGGATCTTTCCCTATACCAACAAACAATATGAAGTTGGATTATTGTGAAAACTAGCAAGCAATAGCTAAAACTGAAGTCATTATCAATATGGGAGTCTTAAAGCCCTTTTGGGGCATTGGCCTTAAGGGGCTACATATCCTATGAGACTAAAGTACTTTTTAGCTAGAGAACTTAACTTTGACTAGAGAGAGAACAGGGATGTAAGGTACTTACTCCCAAAGTTAGGCATGGTTATCAATGCATGGGATCAAGAGGTCTTCTTGTGTTCTAACATTGATTTACTCTAAAAGAAGTTTACTTTGAGCTATGGTGGAATATTGTAATGGTTGGGGACATTGATTTGGGCAAATTCCAATAAAAAACTGCCTTTTTCAATTCGTCAATTATAAAGAATGCTAGATGAGAATAAGGTAGATCATGTAGCATTAGAATCGTCTAGCCTAAAGCAAATGTTTTTGAAAAACAACTCTACAACTGTTAAGCTACCACAATATTACAAAGATACCCTTTATTTGGAATATATTTTTGAGTATTTCCTTCGTGGTGGAACTTACTGTTGCAAAAAAAAGTAAGAACCTTAAAAAGTGTCACCGAAATTGCTTCTTTGGATTCGATCGTCGATTTTTAAGCCAACAATGTGAGTGATTTTGTGCCTTTTTTGTAGAAATTCCTATCCCTTAAAGTCTGTAACCAATTCAACTTGACTATAGAAGAAATAACACAATTACAGATGCATGGCTCAGAAGCAGTGAAATTCTGATCCCATTCGTGTCATTATTGTTAGGAGTTATTGTTAATGCCATATTTACAGAGGTTAAGAAAACAATTGATACTTGTTGACACGTGTTATATTTGAAGGATCATACTGGTTTTTAAAAGGACAAACTAAAGAGGGAAAAAGGGGATGGACGGAAGAGTGGAAATCAAGATCGAAGATGGTTGTAGTAGAAATGAGACAGAAAGAATGAAATGTCAGGTTTTTAAAGCAAAGAGGAGATCGGACTGAGGCGTGGAGGAGATTCGCCTATTGTGAATTAGTCTGGGTAATCAGAGTTGGGCTGAATCAGACAAGACTACAGAGTTCGAGTTGCTTATGGTTCTAGACAGGAGGAATTCAGACCAGGTATACAGGATATTGTTGATTTTTGGCTACTTCACCTGAATACAAAATTGTGCTAGAGTTGTGCCTGCCAGTTTCATCTGGGTGATTCCATCTGTGTGCAGATGTTTGTTAAGAATAGGCTGATTCGATTGCAAGAGTAGGCTGCTTCCATCTGTTTAGGAAGAGCAAAAAGGAGGTTGAGAATTGGCATTCTTGGATTCAAACTCCAGGCTTTGAAATTATCAATTGTATCTGCATGACATCCATCAAGCCAAAAAGCTGTCACACTGATGTATCACAGTCCAGAGATTCGTCGGCTACAATCTAGTGAAGAATTTGATATATAAACGATGCCATTACAATAATTGGAAGTAACGGCACAATTCTGATCATAAATCTAGATTTGATTGTTGCCTTTTTAAGTCCACACGCACTCTAATTTTCCATATCACACGCGCCTTCCTTCCCTCTGGTGCAAACTTTGCCGAAGCTTCTTTTGCTCTTTCACTTACATAGTACAAAAGCCAAAACAACTAGTTGCCGGATTGAATTACTTGTGCTTAAATCCAATATTCTCCCTTGCAATTGCAGGTTCTGACATGCTATCAAAGACAACAGAAGGGGCAATCAGACACCTCAGCATTTCCTGAAAATGGAGAAGCCTAGAACCAATCCGGCCGATCAACCGATTAATACCAGAATGGAATGGATCCGAAAAACTTATTATAGCTAGATTCAAGTTCAAGAGGCTCAAAATTGAGGCAAACGTGCAGGAATGCTGTCGATAGAGGAGGTCCAGCCCTGTTATACCAGCGGTAGATGGAGAAGCCCAAAAGAAATCCATCTGAGGAATGCTGCCTATTGTGCCCATAGCTGGATCTTTGTTACCGATTTTACCAGCCCACACTAGGCCTACACCGGAAATTCTCCCCCGAAAATCTGTACCCAGTAAAAAGAAACACATGTGTCAGAAGAACGAAAAAGAATATAAGAATCGAATCCTCGGAGAAAGAATTATAAATGTGTAGATAGATTGGGGATTTCGAACCTTGTTGGAAGGTGTGGCTTTAGCATATGATGTCGATATTCTATCTGGTCGCATATATACAAATGTATGAGGTTTCGACGATTGAGATTTGGCATAAGAGCTAAGGAAAAGCTTTTGCAGTATATCAGGATATAAGATTTTCTTGTATTTTAATTCCATTCCTCTCTTAAGGGCTCAAAAATAGTGATTCTCTTAATCAGTAAAGTGTCGCCTTATATTTCAGACTACCGGGAAAATATTGAAAGTGCAATTTTTGGTGTATTCTACCATTTTTTTTTTTAACGCCGAAAAATTGCCAGAAATATTTTTAGATGGTTGATCACTTACTCCACAATCTTGCAGTGGTTCTCTCAATCCATTTCGGCCATTTTCTATGGGTAGTCCTGCTTCTGCACATGTTAGTAAAAATTGTCTAGATCAAACATGTTTCCATTAGAGGTTTGATGGGATCACTTAAGGGCCCAACCCTGATGTCAGCATGGAAAACCCGCAGTCAGAGTAGCCCTTGGCTTTCAGCCAACCTGCTCGAGATGATAGGGAATATCAAGCAATTCCTCAATGATAATTTGAAATCCATCCCTTTGTTATGCTGTTTTTCATATACCTTTGGGATAAGGGGACTGGTCTTCTTAGTCAATAAATCAGATCCAAACAAATCATCTGACAAACTAGGATCTTTAGCATTTACCTTAGCCTTACTCGTAAGAATTTGTTCATTTTCATTGCCATGTGAATTCTTGATATCATTTGCATCTTTTAGCGTAGTGATACCAGTGATGAAGTCCTTGTTGCGTTCATCTTCAATTCTTGTATAGTCATATATTTTCTGTGGAAGGCTATCATACAATTCCGAAATAAAAGCCCAAACGCCTTCCTCTCTATCAGACAGCTTGTAAATTTTTGGCAAGAGTAGAAGCCATTCGCTAAACCCAAAGGTGTGTAAATAACAGAGATCCGTTCGGGGGATTTGATAGCGTCTCTTTCAAAAAAGATTAATTCATGCACTTTCATATTCTTGATGCATCATAAAATTGTTTGGATAGCTGAATTAGGACACTCATCCGTTCTTGTCATATCCAATGTCAATAAGCCGAAAGCATTCCAAGTAGGTAAAGATGATCTCAAAATCCTCTTCCTAGTCATAACTTTTCTGTGACATACATATTTGGTAGACCATAAGTTAGAATGAATCATTAATCTTTTGTCGTCAAACATCTCTTGTATCTCAAATGAAGTAATCAAGTAAAGGGATTCCAATTTTCCTAAGTGGGAGCTTAAGGTTTATCTAACAGCTCAAACATATGGAAAGTAGGTAGAAGACAATATTGGATGTACCAATGTGATGAAATGTCTAAAAAAAAGCCAGTTTGAACTAGATACACCAGACCACATCCACCTCAGTCAATCCTTTGGTAGTATTATCACCCTACTACTGGACTGAGTTTTTCCAGCATAGTATTTAACTCCCTACTCAAATCCTTTTTACTTCAAGTCAGTGTTTAAATTTTAAACCAATCTTTAAACAACTTTCCTTATATACTTGTTTTCACATGATCATGAGATCATAGTTTAATAGAATTTGTGTAACTGGCTTTCCATTGGGTACCATCAGTCATGTCTTTACTCAAAATCTCATATGAATCTTAAATTAGTTACATAGTAATCCATGTTTACATGTCTTTTCCAAAGAGATTAGTACTTCAACAACATAGTCATTGAAAACCATATTTATTTAGCGGGGATAAACGATTAACTACAAGGTTACCCAAAGTGTAATATTGACAATTTAGAAAAATATATTTTCATTTTTACGTAAATGTTAAACACATGAGTTTGTTTAAATAAATAAATAGATTTTTTTCTTGTTGAAAAAAATATGTACCAAAGATACATTAAATAAAAGTAGAAGATCTTCTCAAGCCAAAACCTTCTACAACTAGTAGATCTTTGAGGGACTAGATGGGTGAGACTTTTAGGGTCTATCATCTATTAGAAATATCCATATCTATGGCAGCCATCCTACAGCCTGACATGTTGCCATACAATACAATCTTTTTCTTTTAAAACCTCTAGTTGATCAGAAACAACTTGTTACAACATAACACAAGTAATATCTTTATCTATAGCAGGAACTCTCAACCATTTCAAAATTGTTTTCCTATTATATATGACACATCCCTTAGAGGATTTCAAAAACTTTACATCATAACCACTAGTCAAACTCATAACTTGTCTATTAAGGGCATGGTGCAAACTCCTGTCATATCTGATGAGCATCTATGCCACAAGTACGAGAAGTCTACTTATATTACAGATATAAGCCATAGGCTTATAAGCACGAGCAGCCAAAAACATATAACAGTAAAAAAACCAAGGTCAAGAGTATGTATTCCATTTCTTTTTCCAAAAAAGTATTGCCCTTTTTTCCTGTCCAAGGCAGTATAGATACACATCTTCAGACCACCAACCTCCTTCCATCCAGAATCAACAAAAAGATAACAAACAAAGACAATGGGAAGAAGATCCCGTACTTGCAGCCAATCAATACCCCGTTAGCATGTTACTGGTATCAGGGAAAGGGCGAAAAGGTACATTGGGATCTTCAGCTCTTTGCTGGTCACCCATTGTCCCTTTTGTCCCTTCTTGTTAATTAAGGATGTAAGAAATGAAGTCAAAGAATCAAACAAACAGAGAAGTGCATGCAAATATCAAGCGGTCTAGAAATCTTTTATACTCTAATTTTCTATCTATCTGTTCACCGTATCCTGTAAACATGGCAAACTTATGTATATGTTTATCTATTCTATTCTTAAAGAACCATATACAGCCATAATTCCAATTATTTCATAAGTTTTTCCACATGTAACCCCAGCTAGAATCAGTAATAAACTCCATTGTTAAAATACCCCTCCCAGGGATGTTAATTTTTTTTTACAAAGTATCAAGCTCGTCACTCTAAGAGTTCTGCAGGACAGTTCTTCTATTATATACAGATAAGGTATATAACAATCCTTTCAAATAGAAGGATCTTTCGGCCATTAATACTGTATACCCAAAAAAGTCATTGACAAATATGTATCCTCATTCAGGATACACCAGAGATGGATTATCCATAAACATTTTCCAGAAAAAGGAAAAAGCCAGATTTATAGCTTAAGGCCCTATCTAAATTTAGAACAATTTATACAGGGTAGAGCTTCAATTGTCAGGTTAATCTATAAATAAAGCAGGTAAGATCAAAGAACCTGATCGTGCTCTAGGTCATCATCGACATCTTGTCCTTCATTAACATTTTGGGCTGAAAAAAAAGCTGGCTTGTCTCTTTTTTTCTGGAAAGATTTTGTCCCCTTTGGAGCCATGTTCTGTCATCTCTGTATGTATTCTTGTTTTGGCCATAGCCGCCTCTGTAAGCTGCAATTCTCCATGCACTTGTTTATGCTCGGTTATCCTCAACACAATCGCCTCCAACTCGGCCTTAGAGTCTCGTATCTAACCATTCACTATCCAGATCTGAAGTATCTTCACCATTAGAATCGAAACCCATTATCCCAGATCAATTAATTCTAATCTTTTCCAGATATAGTAGCAGGTCTTAGCAAGATCCTAAAGGTCAAGCCGGGGCGCTCTGCTCAATACCCGTCTGAAATAAATTTTTGGGCATATCGAGGTAAGTCAATAACTATTGGCTATCTGGGCAATATTAAAATTGTTTTTAAGTATTATGCTATCTAAATAAAAATCCTTCGTACGGGACTCATTACCATTGTTCGATATTCAGCTACCATCTTAAGAGTTAAACCCTATCACATTAGCATGAGGACTTGTGTTTCTATAACCATACGTATAGAACTTTTGTTATAGACCATTCCACAACAAGAAATAGTCTACAAGTTATTCTCATGTCCATCCGCATTACCACTTATATCATTAACAAAATATTCCTACTAGGGCCTCAGTGCCCATTCCTGCAAAACCTAGCAAGACTAATGGAAACAAAGGTATAATTTATCACCCAAGTTATGAACTTGCACCCAAAGTCGTTAAGGAAATGATAATAATAAAAAAAAAAAATGATTCAGAAACAATATACACTGGTGTTTATGCATATACCATACTTATAGGTGGCTTCTGTAAGACATGTGGCATGAGCAGTGCACTCGACCTGCTATAGGAGATGATTGGAAGAAGATGTATACCAAATGTTATGGCATAGAATTCTCTCATAAGTGGTCTTTGCAAAGGAACAGAGTGAATGTAGCTCTTGGTCTTCTAGATGAAATGATTCAAAGCGGGTGCTTGCCAGACGTAATCTCATTCGATTCCCTTATAGATGGGCTTTGCAAGAACCGAAAGAACTAAAGGAAGCGATGAATCTTTGCCAGAGTTGAATACCCCTAAAAACCTTAAGCAAGAGATGAGGAAGATACCATGAAGCAGATCAAGGCTTCGTTGCCTTCAGCGCCGGACCTCTACCCCTCGCACATACAGGCAATCCAAACAAAACAGAGATTGCATCACCACCTTCCGTCCGGCTCCTACAAAATCCACACCGTCTAACCGCCGTTAACTCTCACTGGAAGCCAAAAAGTCCACAACCCTCCATGAGGAATATTCTAACTTATTCTAACATCTGGGACCTCTATAAGCCACTCCCCCATCATTCAAAGGTTGCCCTCTACGGGCAACCCAAAAAGGAGGAGCGGCCACTTTTTGAAGGAGGGCGGACCAACTTAGAACATGGGCGGACAACAACGGATCTTCAAGAACTCCATATAGCAACCTCCCCCAGGAGGATGGAAGGCCATCGGCATCAATCTTCAACCAAAGGCGCATCAAATTAATAACATAAGGCTTCCGTGTCCAAGGAGCCCAAGAACACCCGCTAATTCACAACCTATAGCTTTCGTCTGATAATCAACGAACCTATTCTGATCCCTTGAGAAACCTATTCTTATTCTCTTACTTGGATGAAAGAACAATGTTTGGTAATTTGCTATTGCCTACTTCTTTGCTATAAATTATCAGTTCTTAGCATCAATTGACCCACGGTGAACCATAGATTGGTTCTCTGGATGGATCCTTCTCTAGTTTTGGTGAACTGAAGTTTGATTTCAGAAGTTATTCGTGTGACTTCTGACAAAGGATTCTTAAGCTAGTTTTGATGGACTGGCTAACATCTCACTTTCAGATGGTTTTAGGATTGTAATCCTTGTTATATTTTAAGAAGACCTGTAATATGGCTTCTGAGATTTAAAAGGTTTGGATCATAGGTGTGATCTGTAACGATTAGTATCTACTTTTGCCTGATCGAAATAAACGCGTATGATTGTGCAATACCTATTTCAAGGAGCAATTTGTTTAAATACCTTGTCTGGCATATGCGAATTATAGAAGAACAAGGATATGAATAGATGGATATGATACTACAATAGTTCTTATCTTTATGCAGCATGTTTCTACATTTAATTTCTAAATATTCCTATGCTTTGAACTATTAGAAATGTCTGATCCTTAATTGTCATTTTTGCATTGATTGTAACCATGAAAACATTACGCAATCTCTCAAGTGGTTGTACATTAGCTCCTACTTTATCAGGGGATTATGCAAGCAAAACTAAGAAATGTACTCTCAAGTGGTTGTACATTAGCTCCTACTTTATCAGGGGATTATGCAAGCAAAACTAAGAAATGTATATTGAATGTATAGATTTGTCATTTGGATCATTATCAAGTGGTTTGATAAGGGACAAGAGTGGGGGGCTAGTGAATGTGTATCGACAATAGATCTCATCAGAGAGGTGCACTCTGGGCTGCTTTGAGATCCAAACTAGTTCGACTGGGGGGCTCATGTTGCATGGTTGCTGGTGGTTGACTTCAATATGGTGGAGTGGGAAGTTGATCGGTGCGGCAGAGGATCAGAAGTCATCCAAGGCTTTGAACGTGAATAATGGCAGCGCTTGATACATGACTGTGGCTTGGTAGAGGTGGATGGCGATGGAACCTTCACTTGGTGCAATGGCTGGCTTGGGGCTGGTAGAGCATATGCACGTCATGACATGGGCTATTATAATGCATTGGCAGCTACATATTTGCATAATTTTTCTCGCCAAAACATGCTTGACAGCTCTATTTCAGATCACAATCCGCAGTATTTCTCTTGTTCTCAGGATGGGACGCATAGCAGGACCAAGACTTATTTCAAGTTAAACACTTTATACTTGAAGGATGAGGAGTTTAAAGATGGTTGCAAGCAAGCCTGATCCTCTTTATTTGCGAGAAGGAAAGGAATGGCTGGGATTGTTGATGCTCTAGCTGCCGTGAAGTCCTTTGCTAAGAATTGGGGTCGTCAGCGAGTTGCTACTAATCGAGGGATTTTGATTGCTCTGTACCAACAATTAGTAGCTTGCAGGTTTGTTATACCATCAGATGCCCAGCAGGAGAAGCAGATTTTGGCCAGCATTAGACAGATGGAAGCTGAGCAAGTTCATCACGCTCGAGTTAAAGCGGGTCTGCAATGGTTCAAAGAGGGGGATCGTTGCACATGCTTCTTTTTTAGAGCTGCAAAAATTTGGAGACAAGCTTCTGCGATGGTGTCTCTCCAAGTTCAAGATGGGCCTCTCATCTCGATCCTCATAACTTAAGTTCTTTTCTGCATGGCCACTTTTCTTCTTTTTTTGCTTCGTCGTCTTCCCTTCCAATCAGATTTTCGGGGAGGCATTCACGGCAAAGATACATCCTATTATATCGAGGAACAAAGAGCTACTCTAGAAGCAGAGAGATTACGGTGAATGATTTAGCGGATGCTACCTTCCTTTTGAAGAAAGGAAAGTGTCTGGAATTGATGGTATTCTGTGGAGTTCTTCGGGAGTTATGGGATTGTGTTGGCGGCGATGTGTACCACGCGTTTCGAGATTTCAAGGGGCAAAGGCGTCTAGACAAAATTCTCAAGTGTCCCGGAATTGATGGTATTCTGTGGAGTTCTTTTCGGGAGTTATGGGATTGTGTTGGCGGCGATGTAATGTACGCGTTTTCGAGGATTTCAAGAGGCAAAGCGTCTAGACAAAATTCTCAACTTGGTGCATTTCTCTTATTCCTAAGTGTAAGGAACCTTCAACAATTTCATTTGGAGCCATATCACCCGTACTATCTTAAAATGCGTGTACAAGATTTTCCAAAGCTTATGCACAAAAGCTTGGGATATTCTTGATTGATTCCATATCCTCTACGGTCGGGATTTACGCCCACGACGATGCATATTAAACAATGTAGTTCTTTTGCCTATGAAGGTATTTCTTGGGGCTCGACTTGAGGGCCATGAAATTGTATATTTGAAGTGGACTTTGCAAAAGCATATGGCGGTGTTAGTGGGCCTTCTTAGAGAAATGTCTTTTACGCTTTGGTTTTGGTGCACAATTCACAGCTGATGTCATGAGGCTTCATTATTCTACTCGCTCTTCTATTCTCTTCCAAGGGGAACCCTCAAGATTCTTTCGGTGGGTCGTGGCCGCCAGGGGCTGCCCTTTAGCTCCATTGTTATTTACAGTTGTGGCTGAGGTCCTTGCCCAGGTCTTCTCTCTTGCCGCACAAGAGGGAATCTTGCATGGACTTCCTATGAACAATGGGTCGCAGGAGATCTGTAATCAATATGCGGATGACACTTTCCTTTTACCTCGAGGGCGGATGAGCAAAATTTGCGAGAATGCCATTTCCTTGTTGGATTCCTTTTCCTTAGCATCCGGTATTTTTGTGGGTTGGCGTATGTTAATGCGACTATGGGCATTGGACTCTCCGGTTCCACCATGTGTAGCTACCTTTCCATGGAAGATCCTTCCCCATGGTAAAGCAACCAAACTTCTCGGTATCCCAGAGGGTGTTCATATCTCATCGGGGAGATGTGTGGGGAGTGATTAAGGGCTTGGAAAAGCACCTTTTTGGTGGTCCACAAGTGAAGCTTTCCATGGCAGGACGAATTGTTGTGGCTAAGTCAATTTTAAGCAGCACCCATGTGTATATGGTCGTTCATGTTGGCTCCATAGTCAAAGATACAACTTCTCGTCAGGGTCGTCAGGAACTTCATCTGGCGGGGAACAGAGGAGGGTGCTGTTGTCAAAGTCAGTTGGAAAAAGTGCATGTTGCCAAAGCATTTTGGCGCCTTGGAATGATCAATTTTCTTTTTGCGAGCAAGGTGATGGTTTCTAAATTCATTTAGAGAATTTTGAATAATGTGAATGAGTCCCGGGTTCCTTGTTTATCGATCTTTGCAAATGTGCATTTCTTTTGGGTCTCGGTCTCTTAGGCCACTTTTCTCCTGGGCTCTGTTCTATCCACTGACGGCATACCCTAATGCATCCCCATTTCTTAGAGGATTGCTAGTTGCATGGGTTGTACAATCTACGTTTCATTTTCACCATCTTGGCGCACACTAGCATGACCGCAAGTTGTTGGTGGATTCCATTGGATGGTGGTCCTCCGTTGATTTTCCATCCATCCATTGACGATCGTCGATGGAGAGCAAAAGTCTTGCGATATGATATCGATTGGTATAATAAAGGCAAACACGACATGGGAGGGGTTTAGAGCTAAGTTCCTCCTTTTAAGGTGGGATCGAGCTATTTGGCGTAAGGTGTCTTCAATTCTTCCTCCAGTAGCACAAGTGGATGACCCCCGGTAGTGGGTAGTTCATGAGCATGTCAAAGCGGAATAAGTTGGTGAATTCCATGTACAAGGTCTTGTTTGATCTCGACGTCTTGCCTCCTTCATCCAAGTGGCCTTTGGTCATTCGAGGATGGAAAGTAGTATGGAAATGGGTATGGGATAAACTACTCCATCCCAAACTATACATTTTATGGTGGCAAGTCACTCATCGTTGTTCGCGGCGTTAATATTCTCGGTGCACATATTTCGGCCCGTCGGAGGTATCCGCACTTTGTCCCTTATGTGCAATGAGAGGGATGAGACAATTGAGCATTGCTTCTTCCTATGTAGACATGTCAGACATGCTTGGTTGTGGCTTCAAGGCCTCTTTCATTGCAATTTGAATAGCCAGCAGGTGTTATTAGCAGTTTATCCAAGTAGTTGGGATAATTTGGCAAAAAGGGCGTTTCATTTGGCTTCTGCATGGATCATCTGGTCCATTTGGAAAAGAAGGAATCTTCTCATATTCAAAGGTCTTGCTTGTTCAGATGCACAGGTCCTTCTTGATGCTCAACAACGAATTGTCAAAGCATTCAGGTGCTCATCAATTGCTAATGAGGTGAAAAGCCGTATTTGGGAGCACTATCTTCAAATTCATACTTACTTATGAGTTTTTGCTTGCTCTTCATATTGTTTAGATGTGGTATTTGAGTGGGGTGGTTTTGCTCTGGTGGACATTCTCTCCACTGAGTTATTAATCCCCATTGTACTCTGTAACTTTCTCTGGATAATAAAGGCTCAAGTCCTTCCAAAAAAAAAAAAAAAATGTTTGTTAGTAAGAAAGGTACTAAAAGCTCAAAGTACACTACATTCATATTTTCCAACTAAAGTTTAAGAACTTTTGACGTATGGCACCAAAACCATTCAACTTCACCATTTGTCCTCTATTTTTTGCTACAAACATGCATTGCCCTCCAATTGGTACCCATGTTTTAGCTATACAAATATTCACTTTAAGTCAATCGCACTTTTACCTCTACTATTCCTTGCCAGCTAAGCCATTGACAACCCTTACCTGGTTCAAGCACATATGTCAATTTCAATTTTTGGGTACTATGATTATCGATAGGGCAAGAAATCCCTCACAACTTAAAGTCAAATTTAGCATATGTAACCAACCTAAAATATTGGAGACCTATGCTCCAGCTAAATTGCGATTACGCATTTAGTTGAACAACTACAACAACTATTCCATCTCCAATTTAACCACTATGACCCCTTGCCTACTACCAACAATAGTCAACAATTATACCCATGTCTACTTACACAACTAGCAACCCCTCCCCATTAAACCACTATAGAGCTATGTCTATTAAATCACTAGCAATCGTAGTCAGGTTAAGCTACTACCTACGTCAAGTTCAACTCATGTTTAATTATACTATTAAAAATCTCGGCCTATTAAATGACTAGTAAGGCTATACCAGTTAAAATATTAGGGAACCGCTGCAACTATGCATTGCCGAGTTAAACCAATCCAATGTAACTCCTATCTAATAATGACAAGTACATTAACGATCAGTTCAACCCCATAAGCACTATAAAGTAGACCTCAACAACGGCAATCTATTCAACATCTTCAACAATACCAAATCAGTTGGAGGTTATGAAGCAATTAGTTTCTATAAAATACACCCTTCTTTAGCACTCCAACAACCAAATGTGGAGACTTGAGTAGCTGATTTTTTTTTCGGATTTGTTGTTCAAAGACATAAAAAGATCCTACATGCAAAAATCAAAGCACTGTTGCTATAAATATTTGATACACTATCATCTTGGAAGGCCTTCAAAATGAAGTCGAAACCATTCTCATCCACAATTGCTTACCATGCATAGCATTGTGCCATGTTATTTTAGTGGGAATTTCAATGCTCATACAACTGCAGCTTAATTGACAAGGTGAAATCTTTCGTCTGAGGATATGTTACAGCTCCAAACTATAGAGATCCTATGATCACGCACATCAACTGATGGAGCTCATCCGTTGCACACTTCAGAAGGCAGTTGCTTTAGATGCACAACATCTTTGGCTTACTCTTGCAATGGCCATCCTTCTCCGTCTACACTTGCTACCATGAGTCATGGAGGGGATTCCAAGATGGTAGATTATGTGCTCGTAGTGGAGCAAGATTTTCATCTTCCCACTACTCAAAATAGGGATGAGAGGAAGTGGATTTGGATCATAGACCACTCTTCTTCACAGTAGATCAGCAATAAATAGAGATCGAGTGACAAGCCACCCTTGTGTACCCCAACTTTGTTTGGATTTTGACCAAGCAAAGGCTTATGCCCAGCTACTAATAGAGGAAATACAAAAAAATTTGGAACTTTTCCACATTAAAATAATACATGCCGAGCTTTCCTCAAGAGAAAAAAAAAGAAAAAAAAGGAGGGGTTTTGATAAGAGCTTAAATGACAACTTAGACTTTTAAGTGGTTTTGCTCTCTAGTTGCAGGGATCAAAGAATACATAGCTTTCCTCAAAGACGAGGAGGCACAATACATTGCAGAATGTCAAGGAAAATGTTTTACCACCTTGAATGCCACCTCAGAACATTTTGGATAGATAGATAGATAGATAGATAGATAGATAGATAGATAGATAGATAGATAGATAGATAGATAGATAGATAGATAGATAGATAGATAGATAGATAGATAGATAGATAGATAGATAGATAGATAGATAGATAGATATCATTTTTACCATATGGCCTCTTGGCAATATCTCTTTAGAGCTGTGGGCGCAGTACTTAATGCAGCTCTATGATCTTAATATTGTGTGCACTATTGTGCCAAAACAGACTTGCCCCAGATTAACTATAACGGAGGTAGATATCATCCAGAACTTGCAATGCCTCGCAAATGGCAAGGCATCAGTGATATACATGCATAATTGTTGATGTGGGTTGGACCTCAAATTGTCCCAGTCTTGACTAGTCTATTCAATAGGGCTCTTCAAAAAGGCCACCCTTCCTAATGGACCCGTCGCAGAAGCTCCCATATATACACCAGGCGATCAATATTACCGCACAATCATGGTCAATCCTTTGTTTGCAGTGTTGCTCGCCAAAATTCTTGAATAGCAATTGACAGCATGGGCAGAGGAAAGTGGGTTGTGTGCACTTGGCCAAGCGGGTTTCAGACCTAAGCATTCCACCACTGACCATATTTTCACATGGGGCAATCTGCTAGAGGACAACATAAATAAAGGGCAGGATCTGTACTACTGCGTTATAGACTTTACTACTGCGTTATAGACTTTGCATAGGCTTTCGCCATTGTTTTTAGGGAGAAGATGTTGGAGAGATTATCACAGCTAGGAGCCCCACAAGAACTACAAAATGCAGTAGTTGGAACTAGAAATCAGTATAGAGAGTTTTATACTTAATGATATATGTGCCACTTGGACGAAGCATTTTGGGTAAGATACCCTGCCAAAATGTTAGGGAGCAATGATTTGTATGTTTTCAAAATGTAAAAGACCTGCACATGCCTAGCAAGGTCATGTCTTCAATATTTTAATGGCTTGCAGAAACATCCATGGACACATCATTGGAAGTAGTATGTATGCTAAATCTGAGGACATTCAAGAGACACTGTATGCCTCTTGAATGTACCCAGTGCCATGTCAAGATGTGGTGGCATGGAGTACATTAATATATTCTGCGTTTAATGAAGACCTTATGACCATAAGTGGCTTTTGTAGGTGACATATTCATGGTTCTGAGCTTATTGGGCACATTTCATAGAGCTTAGAAGGTAGATATACGAGCAATATTGTAAGAAGTAGCCTTGTTGACATGTGTATGTAGTTCTGTGGAATTTTTGTCATAAGCTTTTGGTAATGCTACAATCTCATTACCGTGGTAACGTTTGTTTATATCATGCCTTGAAGACGTTGCCTAAAGTGCTACTATTTAGACCATCTTACATAATTGCTTACTGTTTCCATTTTAATTTCTGGGATGCTCCTTCACAGGCTATAAGGTGATTAAGAATAAAATGAAAAAAAGGTGGTAATTTGTAGACATAGATTAACATGAGAGCCAAAAGGAAATACGGCCAGCATGTGATCATCCAATAACGCTGTGCATGAATTTCATGGCAATTCTGTCAAGTTATTTCAAGCTATGGTCACCTTATAGAAGATTCATTTCCGTAACAATGCCTGTGAAAAGAATGTTACAAAAGCCGCAGTTGCCAATGCTCTCAATTCCATTTCACTTCTGATGATATTGAGATGCAACTCTGGATAGCTGAAGCTTGTTAGTTTGAAACTTGGTTTGCAGTATCTGATACTACCACGTGATTTTGTTATTTATTTTTGATATCAAGGTATTCAGCGAAAGAAAGAATAAATTGTTTCTGATTAAAGAATCATCTCCAATATATATACAAGGAGAAGGAAACGATGGCAGTATATCCACAGGCCAAAATTATTTTAGGTTACAGCCTGTGATGGTACCCTGCAATGAATAAATATTCCGAGTGCTACAAACTGAAATACTGTTCTAACATTAACTCTTTTGGGATTACTGGAGTTGGTTTTTCCAAGCCTCCTCTTTTTGAGCTGCTTTTTTTATGGTTTTGATGGATTTCTAACAAAGGGGCAGACTCCTCAACACAATTGTCTCCACAGTAAGACCAGGTCCAAAGCCAAGGAGGAAACCATAATGGAACCCTTCTCCTGTGGTCTTCATGCTCATCTTCTTAGACCTGTTTCTCATTTGGTTTAGCACAAAAATCACAGAAGCACTAGACATGTTACCAACATCACCCATGATCTCCCCTAGTAGCTTGGAGCTTCTCCTTGTTCAAGCCGAGGGCCGCCTCCATCTTGTCAAGAATGAGAGGGCCACCAGGATGAACTACCCAAAACATGTCATTAAGATCAGGTGATCCAACAGCTTCTCTTCCTTTAACCAAAGCCCTCTCAATGTTGTTGGAGATGACATAGGGCACATCTCTCTCTAGTCTAAACACAAGGCCGGCTTCGAAGGATACCCTCAATTGCACCATCACTGTCTGGAAGAACAGATTCTCCTGCCCAGGCAAGCTCAAAAACAGGCTTTTCATACTCTTGAGGATCTGCACCAACAATAAGTGCTGCAGAGCCATCTCCAAAGAGAGCAGAACCAACAAGGCCATCAAAATGAGCTTCAGAGGGGCTTCAAATGTAGATGCAGTAATTTCACTGCACACAACAAGAACTCTTGATCCTTTGTTATTTTCAGCCACATCTTTTGCAACCCTCATAACAGTGCCTCCTGCAAAGCAGCCCTGTTGGTAGAGCATAATTCTCTTCACATCAGGGTTGAGGCCAAGAATTTTTGCGAGCTTGTAATCCGCGCCTGGCATGTCCACTCCACTTATGGTGGTCATAACAACATGAGTAATTTTAGACCTTGGCTGCCCCCATTCTGCTATGGCCTTCTCTGCAGCCAGTGCACCAAGTTTCGGAATTTCATCAATGAGCATGTCTAACCTTACATTCAAAGATGGTGCTCCATATGTGGTGATGTTGGGATTTGCTTGGAGTATCTCCTTGGTCATGTAATAGTGGCGCCTGTTGATTCCAGACTTCTCGCCTGATCATAAAACAAAACATAAATTTAATCAGAGAAATACCTATTTTTGCAATTTAGAAATCAGAAATGGTGTTTTGTATGCTTACAGATGCGTGCGAACTTCCTCTTGAGATCTACTTTATCATTCATGTTGCAGGCATCAAACAAAAATTCTGCATAATCCTTCTGATCAACAAAGAAGGGAGGATTTTCGGTTGCAATAGCAAGGACACAGGCAGGCCCATCAGGCTTTTCAATCTGGAAAATGCCATGCTTAGCTGCTAAGATTTTAGCTGCTTAGAAAGGAGATGAGGGTGTAGCTTTGCGAGCTTCTTACAAATGAGAAGAGAAGTTAGGCGGGCTTGCTGCTTCGAAAGAACGGCCCCTGTTTTATAGTCTGAAAAATGCATGTGCTTTCTGCGCACCCAGCATTCCGTGGGCAATTTTGACCTGGACTTTGACGCCCTCAAAACAACACGTTTTCCATAATGGGATTCCCACATTGGCTTCCTTATTTTATCTTTTGCAACCCTAGGGTTGAAAGGAGGCATCAATCGAAAGACTAGTCTCCTAAATTTCAAGTCACAATTTTTATTTTTGGTTCGAATTTTTATTTGCCGGTTGTGGAGTTTCCTTCAAAATCCGGCATATAATCTTGAGTTTATATTCAAAATCTGGTGGAGCATGACATTTATCGGCAAGTTATCTAGTTAGAGCTATTGGGGATTTCAAAGCCTGGTTGGAAGGTGTGGCTTTAGCATATGCTGCCGATATTCTATCTGGTCGCACATATATGAATGTATGAGGTTTCGACGATTGAGATTTGGCATAAGAGCTAAAGCAAAGCTTTTGCAAAGATATAAGGATATAAGATTTTCTTTGTATTTTAATTCCATGTCTCTTTAGGGCTCAATGATGTCCTTAACCAGTAAAGTGTCGCCTTGTATTTCAGACTACTGGAAAAAATATTAAAAGTGCAATTTTTGGTATATTCTACCATAATATTTTTTTTTAACGCCGAAAAATTGCCATAAATATTTTTAGATGGTTGATCACTTACTCCACAATCTTGTGTTGGTTCTCTCAATCCATTTGTGAGATAAGAGGGAATTTCGCCATTTTCTATCGTAGTCGCTTACGCACATGTTAGTAAAATTGCCTAGATCTCACATGTTTCCATTAGAGGTTTGATGGGATCACTTAAGGACCCAACCCCAATGTCGGCAAGATGGAAAACCTCGGGCAATCAATACCTAATCGGCATGTGGGCTTCTTTTTAATCAAGCCTAGAACTATGCTCCAATGTCGCTCATCCAGTTCTAAAGATCTAAACCTATTTTGAGTTTCACCTTGGTGGGTTGGGGAATTATTGCAACTCCATTCTCACCTTTATCCAGAAACTTCTCTCTCTCTCCCTCCTCCCTCCCTCCCTCCCTCCTCCCCCTCCCTCCCCCCTCCCTCTCTCTCTCTCTCTCTCTCTCTCTCTCTCTCTCTCTCTCTCTCTCTCTCTCTTAGGTTGGCCATGCTTGCCAAAATACCCGATCTCTCGTCTTCTATCGACTCCTATCTGCATTATGCATTATTTTTTCCGGGAGGAGAGGAGAGAAGTTTGTCTCGAGGTCTATCAGTGTCCGTTAGGCCTCAATTTTTGAATAGGAGAACTACTCATCGAATCATTAGGGTCAAGTTTTTGTGGGATAATTCCTCCAATTTTGAATCGGCCTCCAAAATATGGGATATTTCTTCCCCGCTGTTCTGCCGGTAGGTAAGCTTTATGGGATATTTCGTTTTTTGTGTTCTTTGCATAGGTTCCATTTCCTACTGTTCTATCATGGATCCGGTGATTTCGGAATGATTGCCATGTCATTTGCGTGCTCTTACAATCTGGATTCGTGATTCCAAAGGTTACATTTTGCTTCTTGAGCTAAACGAGCTTGAAGACCCAATGAATCTATTCGATGACGATGACTTGCAAGAAAATAACCGGCTCGTTTCTTCCTCAGGCCGCCTCATCTTTGATGTTAGCCGGATCATGCCTAAGTTAGAAGGCCACCTAGAAGATTTTGGATTGCTCCAAGACAAAGAACACAATGGGATAATATAGATAACCACGCATGGAATTGTATAGCTTCTTTTGAAGATGATATGTGGCATCAATTTTACGTAATGAAGAGGGCCGCCTTTTGAGAGACTAGTCGGGCTTGTTGTCCCCTATTTGATTAGACCGTGGGTTAAGGTTAGGCCCCCGCTGATCCTGTGAAGGTCATTGCCATGGTTCTTTACTGGCACATGGTGACATGCCTTTGCATGTGGGTCGAGATTCTATGTTGGAAAAGCTACAAAGGCGTAAATATACTAAAAAATTACACTAGTGTTGGCCTCAAGACAATGTTTTACAAAAGGTTTGTAGCCATGCCTTCGGAGCAAGATTAAATCAATGTATAAAAGAATTTCATGATGCAACAGATCGCCAAATGTGTATGGTGTTGTTGATGGGTCCCATATCTTTTATGGAGGAAACCCGAAAGAGTGAAAAGGTGATGACTATTCTAGAATGGGACTGCAAGAAACCAACAAACCACGGCTTCTCATTCATCTCAAAGAGATTTTCTACAATGGTGGGGAGTGGGTAGCCGCCCACATGCTTAACTACCCACCTAAAAAATAAAGGGAAAATCCAATTATATCACTTGGACCCCAAAAATACAATGCTAATAGATGAGTGGTCGATGTACCGCCGAAAGTTTATCACGGGATTAAAAACCCTCGCCTTTCGGTTTTCGAGGAAAACCCTAGTGATGTTTTCCTCTCGAAGGGGCTTAGACAAACGTAAGGCATAGAAATCGCTCCCAAAAAAACCCCGCATGGAGAAATCAAACGATGCCGCCGCCAACCCTGACCGCACATCACCAACGCAACAAACGAGACAACACAAACATACCGGAGAATAGCATCACCCCCGGGTGGAAAACATGATAAAACGAAAAATTGTGCACAATACAATAAACAAAGAAGGGGGAGGGAGGGTTCAAAGAGAATAAGGTAATCGCCGAGAGAAGAGGAAGCATCGGATGAGACGTGGATGCGGAAACGTGCCTGAAATAGCAAACTCCCAACCAAAACGGGCATGCGCCGCCCGCCCGCATGCATGCAAGACATGCATGCTCATCCCATTCTAGAATGGCGATCCGATGTCTCGGATCGATGCGACTGATCGACACAAAAGGCACTCATGTCTTCGCAAGGTATTGTCACACACAAGCCAGTTGTTTATAAATGTTCGTGTTACAAGAAACTGGATCAGTCCATGACTCAAATCAATTCAAGAAGAGTTCCATATACAAAGCAAAATTGCATCCAAACTAATCTTGAAAGAACCGGTTGTAACCTTGAGTGGCGTAAAAGTGAAGAAAGGTCAACCCCATCAAGACCAAATCCAAGTTAACATTCCTCCACTTTTGCTTGATGATTCTCGCTATCTATGCCGCCGGACCCTTCCTTTTGAAAGTTTTTCACGTAATCATGGACCTTATGGCAAGTTTAATAAAAGGATTTGCGTGGGTAGAGTTTGTGTGGAAAATGGGTTGGGATTGTGAAGGAGAAATTGTAATTCTAAAACATGCCTTTGTGCATGTTGGCAATGCCTCCAAGATTATACATCTTCGCTTGTGTGCTTTGGAACTTCACAGATATGGAAGACATGGATGGGACATGCTGCCTCTCGAAGAAGAGCCCCGATCTAGTTTATTACTATGAGATGAAGCTATGAACGTAAGTCTAAAGAAACAAGGAGATCGATGAGGCATGTGTTGTTTGAGAACTTGGATGGGCATGTGTTGTTTGTAATATTTGATGATTCTCAAGTTAGCAAACATCTTTAATAATTTGTTCTTTCTTTCTTGTTCTTGAATATTATTGATTTCATCTTATCCGACTGTAATAAGTCATCAATACAAACATCACTATTCTCGCTAGAATAACCGAATGTTGAAATAGAGATTCTATTCAAAATAAAACCGCAAGATAAGCGAAGTTTTTGTGCATACAAATGCAACATACAAATTTTTTGGCCACATTTAGTTGGCCTGTCTTTTTAGACCCTAAAAAAAATAGCTTAAACTTGATACATAGTCCTCAACGCTCTATGATGCAAGCCAATGCACACAATCGGAAAATGAAGACAAAACATAGATAAAACATAGAAAGTGAAGATAAAACGATATTTTATTCATTGTTGATCATCAAAACACTATACATGATTCAAAGCTGAAGGGGTCTGTCCGATATAAGCTGAAGGGGTTGCCAAGAGGCTTTTCATTGCAAATATTTTTTGCTTTACAAAAGAACATATCAGAAATAAAATAAAATAAAAAAGGGCAGGAGGATCTTCTTTTCTTCATGCACAAAGCTCGCAGTACTCGGTCACAGTCTTCACTTCATGCAAGGCCCATTTCCCTGCATGCTGGATGTAGACACACTCCACATGGGCCTTTTTTGTTTGGGGCAATACGCCTTGGCTAAGGGACCTCAAACCGATGATCACTCCCATAGCCAAAAATTCAAGGACTTTCGGCCGTGATAGGGAGCGATGGATGACCTTGTGAGAAATAACTTCTACTTCATCAACCGGCTATGATTGTTGGTGAAGAATCTTGAACCTCATCTGCTTGAGGGGTAGGAGGAGGAGGGGCCGAAAAAAAATCTTGGACTTGATCTCGCAAAGGGGAACGAGGAGGAGAAGGGGCCAAAAAAATTGAGGTCAAGACTCCTCTCCAAATTCTTCCAAAGAAGTTTCGGCCATGAATCATGATCGAGTAGTAGTTCTCAAATCAAGTCTCGTGGGAGACTTGGGGATGAATCCATAGGGGAAGAATACTCCTCTCGAGTATTCTTCCGAAGAAGAAGAGGAAGAGGATGAGGTCAGAGGGCTCAAAGATGAACGAGGTGAAGGGATTTTAAGATTTGCTAAACCGAACAACTCAACTTATTAGCACAAATCTTTAAAGACAACCTTGAGCCTAGAGCAATATCATAAATTTGTTTAGACCATTACAAGAATCATAGCATGCACTATTCATATGGATATGAATTGTTTACTGTAGCAATTATACCCGTTTACTTTATACAACCCCTCGAGAGCCCAAGCACTCGAATTTGCTTGACGATTCTTCTGTCTGCTACAGCATAACTACAATCATCTCCATTCACGCTTTAAATGCAAGAACAATCGGTGCCATCATTTCGGCAAACCCAGATTTCTGGTGTTTCTATTTTCTTCTCTACACAACAATATCCCCATGTGCAAATTTCCGTTCGCGAGCCCAGCTGTGTTTTCTTATAAAACAATATCCCACATGCACCTCTTAAATTTTACGACCTCGAACCATTGAAACAATTTAACTTAAATATTATCTCACCTCAAGTGAATGTCTTGACCCTAAGTGAAATTAAGTTCTTCATTCTTCAGCAGTATGAAGATCATATTGCTCTGATACTTGTCATTCAACTCAAGTATGCAATGACCCTTAGATTAGATCATTTTTCTAGTAACTTCACAAGCGGGGCTCAACATAATATTACATGATCATTTTCCTTCATTTCCCCTTCATGTAATATTTTCGTATCACCAGATTGGATCATGCTCCTTAGTTCCGTAAAACCGTATATTATTGAGCTTTTGTCATCATATCGCCTTTATCATTCATGTTGGGCATCAAACAAAATTCTGCATAATCCCTTCCGATCAACAAAGAAGGGAGGATTTTCGGTTGCAATAGCAAGGACACAGCAGACCATCGAGGGCTTTTCAACTGGAAAAATGCTTTTGCTTAGCAAACTAAGATTTTTCTTCGCTTAGAAAGGAGATGAGGGTATAGCTTTGCGAAGCTTCTTACAAATGAGAAGAGAAGTTAGAATTTCGTCTTGCTACCGAAAGAACGGCCCCTGCTTTTATAGTCCGAAAATGCATGTGCTTTTCACAAGACCCAAAGATTAAAGGTGGGCAATTTTGCCCTCAAAACAACACGTTTTTTCCATAATGGGTTTCCCACATTGGCTTCCTTATTTTATCTTTTGCAACCGTAGGTTTGGAAATGGAGAGTCGCTTAAATTTCCAATCACAATTCTTATTTTTTGGTTCGAATTTTTATTTGCTGGCAAAAAAATTGTGGGGTTTCCTTCAAAATCTGGCAAATAATCTTGAGCTTACATTCAAAATTTGGTGGAGCATGACATTTACCGGCAAGTTATCTAGTTAGAGCTACAAGAAATTTATTGCGGCGGCCTTGTAGTTAGAGCTACAAGAAATTTATTGCGGCGGTTCCCGTGTGTTAAATAAGTTAGTAGATAAAGAGAAATTCTTGGATGCTATGGATCTTTCCCTATACCAACAAACAATATGAAGTTGGATTATTGTGAAAACTAGCAAGCAATAGCTAAAACTGAAGTCATTATCAATATGGGAGTCTTAAAGCCCTTTTGGGGCATTGGCCTTAAGGGGCTACATATCCTATGAGACTAAAGTACTTTTTAGCTAGAGAACTTAACTTTGACTAGAGAGAGAACAGGGATGTAAGGTACTTACTCCCAAAGTTAGGCATGGTTATCAATGCATGGGATCAAGAGGTCTTCTTGTGTTCTAACATTGATTTACTCTAAAAGAAGTTTACTTTGAGCTATGGTGGAATATTGTAATGGTTGGGGACATTGATTTGGGCAAATTCCAATAAAAAACTGCCTTTTTCAATTCGTCAATTATAAAGAATGCTAGATGAGAATAAGGTAGATCATGTAGCATTAGAATCGTCTAGCCTAAAGCAAATGTTTTTGAAAAACAACTCTACAACTGTTAAGCTACCACAATATTACAAAGATACCTTTATTTGGAATATATTTTTGAGTATTTCCTTTGGTGGAACTTATTGTTGCAAAAAAAAAGTAAGAACCTTAAAAGTGTCACCAAATTTTCTTCCTGGATTCGATCGTCGATTTTAAGCCAACAATGTGAGTGCTTTTGTGCCTATTTTGTAGAAATTCTATCCCTTAAAGTCTGTAACCAATTCAACTTGACTATAGAAGAAATAACACACCATGTGATGCATGGCTCGAAGCAAGTGAAATTCTGGATCCCATTCGTGTCATTATTGTTAGGAGTTATTGTTAATGCCATATTTCAGAGGTTAAGAAAACAATTGATACTTGTTGACACGTGTTATATTTGAAGGATCATTTTGGTTTTAAAAGGACAAACTAAAGAGGGAAAAAGGGATGGACTAAGAGTGGGAAATCAAGATCGAAGATGGTTGTAGTAGAAATGAGACAGAAAGAATGAAATGTCGTTTTAAAGCAAAGAGGAGATCGGACGGGAGGCGTGGAGGAGATTAAGCCTATTGTGAATTAGTCCGGGTAATCGAGTTAATAACCGACAAGACTACGTAATTCGAAGTTGCTTATGGTTCTAGACAGAGGAATTCGCACTGTGTATACTGAGGATATTGTTGATTTTTGGCTACTTCAATCAATACAAAATTGTGCTAGAGTTGTAGCCGGTTTCATCTGGGTGATTCCATCTGCTTGAGATGTTTGTTAAGAATAAATGATTCGACAAGAGTAGGTGCTTCCATCCGATTTAGGAAGAGCAAAAAAGGAGGTTGAGAATTGGCATTCTTGGATTCAAACTCGTGCTTTGAAATTATCAATTGTGTATCGCATGACATCCATCAAGCCAAAAGTCAGTTACACCGATGTATCATGATCCGCAGATTAAATCTGGCCACAATCTAGTGAAGAATTTGATATATAAACGATGCCATTACAATAATTGGAAGTAGCAGCTAATTCGATCATAAATCTAGATTTGATTGTTGCCTTTTAAGTCCACACGACTCTCTAATTTTCCATATCACACGCCACGCTTTCCTTCCTCTACGGTGCAAAACTTTGCCAAGCTTCTTTTTGCTCTTTCACTTACATAGTACAAAAGCCAAAACAACTAGTTGCCGGATTGAATTACTTGTGCTTAAATCCAATATTCTCTCCTTGCAATTGCGGTGTCGACATGCTATCAAAGACAACGGAAGGGGCACCGCAGGACACCTCGGCATTTCCTAAAAATGGAGAAGCCTAGAACCAATCCGGTAGATCCAACCGATTAATACCGTAATGGGAATGGATCCGAAAAACTTATTATAGCTAGATTCAAGTTCAAGAGGCTCAAAATTGAGGCAAAACGATGCAGAATGTCGCCGATAGAGGAGGTCTTAGCCTGTTATACCAAAGGCAGATGGAGAAGCCCAAAAGAAATCCATCCGAGGAATGTGCCTATTGTGCCCATAGCCGATCTTTGTTACCGCATTTTACCAACCCACACTAGGCCTACACCGGGGAAATTCTCCGAAAAACAACGTAAAGAAAAAGAAACACATGTGTCAAGAACGAAAAAAGAATATAAGAATCGAATCCTGAGAAAGAATTATAAATGTAAATAGATTGGGGATTTGAACCTTTGTTGGAAGGTGTGGCTTTAGCATATGACGCCGATATTCTATCCGGGTCGCATATATATACAAATGTATGAGGTTTCAATTTATTGAGATTTTGGCATAAGAGCTAAAAGAAAGCTTTTGCAAAGATATCAGGATATAAGATTTTCTGTTTTTAATTCCATTCCTCTCTTAAGGGCTCAAAAAATAGTGATTCTCTTTAATCGGTAAAGTGTCGCCTTTATATTTCAAGACAAGGAAAATATTGAAAGTGCAATTTTTGGTGTATTCTACCATTTTTTTAACGAAAAATTGCGTAAAATATTTTTAGATGGTTGATCACTTACTCCACAATCTTGTTGGTTCTCTCAATCCATTTCGCCATTTTCTATGGGTAGTCCGCTTACGCACATGTTAGTAAAATTGTCTAGATCAAACATGTTTCCATTAGAGGTTTGATGGGATCACTTAAGGGCCCAACCCCGATGTCAAAGATGGAAAAACCCGCGGTGAGTAGCCCTTGGCTTTCAGCCAACCTCTTTCGAGATGATAGGGAATATCAAGCAATTCCTCAATGATAATTTGAAATCCATCCCTTTGTTATCTTTTTCCCATATACCTTTGGGATAAGGGCTACCGGTCTTCTTCAGATTAATAAATCAGATCCAAACAAATCATCTCGACAAACTAGGATCTTTAGCATTTACCTTAGCCTTACTGTAAGAATTTGTTCATTTTCATTGCCATGTGAATTTTGATATCATTTGCATCTTTTAGCGTAGTGATACCAGTGATGAAGTCCTTGTTGCGTTCATCTTCAATTCTTGTATAGTCATATATTTTCTGTGGAAGGCTATCATACAATTCCGAAATAAAAGCCCAAACGCCTTCTCTCTATCAGACAGCTTGTAAATTTTTGGCAAGAGTAGAAGCCATTCGCTAAACCCAAGGTGTGTAATAGCGTAGATCTGCTCAGGGGGATTTGATAGAATTCTTTCCAAAGATAATTCATGCACTTTCATATTCTTGATGCAAAGATAAAATTGTTTAGATAGCTGAATTAGGACACTGCATCCTGTTCTTGTCATATCCAATGTCAATAAGCCGAGCATTCAAGTAGGCAAGATGATCTCAAAATCCTCTTCCTAGTCATAACTTTTCTGTGACATACATATTTGGTAGACCATAAGTTAGAATGAATCATTAATCTTTTGTCATCAAACATCTCTTATATCTCAAATGAAGTAATCAAGTAAAGGGATTCCAATTTTCCTAAGTGGGAGCTTTAGGTTTATCTAACAGCTCAAACATATGGAAAGTAGGTAGAAGACAATATTGGATGTACCAATGTGATGAAATGTCTAAAAAAGCGGTTTAGAACTAGATACACGGACCACATCCACCTCGGTGTCAATCCTTTGGTAGTATTATCACCCTACACCGGTTGAAGTTTTTCAAAGATAGTATTTGCTTTTCCCTACTCAAATCCTTTTTACTTCAAGTCGGTTTTTAAATTTTAAACCAATCTTTAAACAACTTTCCTTATATATTTGTTTTCACATGATCATGAGATCATAGTTTAATAGAATTTGTGTAACGGCTTTCCATTGGGTACCATCACCATGTCTTTTACTCAAAATCATATGAATCTTTTAAATTAGTTACATAGTAATCCATGTTTACATGTCTTTTCCAAAGAGATTAGTACTTCAACAACATAGTCATTGAAAAACCATATTTAACTTGAGGATAAACGATTAACTACAAGGTTACCCAGGTGTAATATTGACAATTTAGAAAATATATTTTCATTTTTACGTAAATGTTCGACACATGAGTTTGTTCAAATAAATAAATAGATTTTTCTTGTTGACAAAAATATGTACCAACATACATTAAATAAAGCCAAGATCTTCTCAAGCCAAAAACCTTCTACAACTAGTAGATCTTTGAGGGACTAGATGGGTGAGACTTTTAGGGTCTATCATCATCTATTAGAAATATCCATATCTATGGCAGCCATCCTACCTGACATGTTTGCCATACACAATACAATCTTTTCTTTTTAAACCTCTAGTTGATGGAAACAACATTTACAACATAACACAAGTAATATCTTTATCAGAACTCTCAACCATTTCAAAATTGTTTTCCTATTATATATGACATCCCTAGAGGATTTCAAAAACTTTACATCATAACCAACTAGTCAAACTCTAACTTGTCTATTAAGGGCATGGTGCAAACTCTATCATATCGATGAGCATCTATGCCACAAGTACGAGAAGTTCACTTTATATTACGGATATAAGCCATAGGAAACTATAAACACTTAGCAACCAAAAACATATAACAGTAAAAAACCAAGGTCAAGAGTATGTATTCCATTCTTTTCCAAAAAGTATTGCCCTTTTTCTGTCAAAGTAGATAATCCGCAAAATACCACATCTTCGGACCACCAACCTCCTTTCCATCGGAATCAACAAAAGATAACAAACAAATAACAAATGGGAAGAAGATCCCATAATTTGCAGCCAATCAATACCCCGTTAGCATATTCATTATGGGGAAAGGGCTAAAAGGTACATTGGGATCTTCGGCTCTTTCGTTGGTCACCCATTGTCCCTTTTGTCCCTTCTTGTTAATTAGGGATGTAGAAATGAAGTCAAAGAATCAAACAAACAGAGAAGTGCATGCAAATATCAAGCGGTCTAGAAATCTTTTATACTCTAATTTTCTATCTATCCGTTTCATCAGTATCCACCTTAAACATTGGCAAACTTATGTATATGTTTTATCTATTCTATTCTTAAGAACCATATACAGCCATAATTCCAATTATTTCATAAGTTTTTTCCACATGTAACCCCACCTAGAATCGATAATAAACTCCATTGTTAAAATACCCCTCGGGGATGTTAATTTTTTTACAAAGTATCAAGCTCGTCACTCTCTAAGAGTTACGCGGGCCGGTTCTTCTATTATATACGATAAGGTATATAACAATCCTTTCAAATAGAAGGATCTTTTCGCCATTATCTTTGTATACCCAAAAAGTCATTGACAAATATGTATCCTCATCCAGGATACACGAGATGGATTATCCATAAAGCATTTTTCGGAAAAAAGGAAAAAGCCAGATTTATAGCTTAAGGCCCTATCTAGAATTTTAGAACAATTTGCTCTGGGGTAGAGCTTCAACTGTCGAGGTTAATCTATAAATAAGCGAGGTAAGATCAAGAACGTGGTACTCTAGGTCATCATCGACATGCATTATTTGTGCATTTTGGGCTGAAAAAAGGTACGGCATCTGCACTACCCGGAAGGTACTGTCCCCTTTGGAGCCATGTTACTGTCATCTCTACTTGTATGTATTCTTGTTTTGGCCATAGCGCCTCTGTAGCTGCAATTCTCCATGCACTTGTTTATGCTCCGGTTATCCTCAACACAATCGCGCCCCTCCCAACTGGCGCCTTGAAGTCTCTCGTATCTAACCCATTCACTTTCTCAGATCACGAGTATCTTTCACCATTGAATGTCCGAGCCATTATCCCCGAGGATCGGTGGAATTCTAATGCTTTTCGGATATAGTAGCGGATCTTATACATGGGTGGTTTGAGAGCAGGCTGCTCAATACCGTCTGGGGAAATAAATTTTTGGGCATGTCGAGGTAAGTCAATAACTATTATTGGCTATCACGGGCAATATTAAAATTGTTTTTAAGTATTTTATCTAAATAAAAATCCTTAAATCACCCGGGACTCATTACCATTGTTAGATATTCAGCTACATCTTAGAGTTAGAAACCTATCCACACATTAGCATGAGGACTTGTGTGTTTCTATATAACCATGCGTATAGAACTTTTGGTATAGACCATTCCACAACAAGAGAAATAGTCTACAAGAAGTTATTCTATGTCCATCCCAGCATTACCACTTATATCATTAGCAAAATATATTCCTACTAGGGCCTCGGTGCCCATTCACGCAAAACCTAGCAAGACTAATGGAAACAAAAGAGGTATAAATTTTGCTTCACCCAAGTTATGAGCTTGCACCCAAAGTCGTTAAGGAAATGATAATAATAATAAAAAAAATAATGGTCGAAACAATATACACACGGTGTTTTATGCATACCATACTTATAGGTGAAAACTACATGAACATGTGGCATGAAGCGGTGCACTCGACCTGCTATAGGAGATGATTGGAAGAAGATGTATACCAAATGGCATAGAATTCTCTCATAAGTGGTCTTTGCAAGGAGCAGTGAATGTGTCTTGGTCTTCTAGATGAAATGATTCATGGTGCTTGCGGACGTAGTAATCTCATTCGATTCCTTATAGATGGGCTTTGCAAGAACCGAAAGAACTAAAGGCGATGAATCTTTGCGAGTTGAATACCCCTAAAAACCTTAAGCAAGAGATGAGGAAGTACCGCCAAGCCGGATCAAGGCTTACGTTGCCTTATTGTGGGACCTCTACCCCTCGCGCCACGGGCAATCCAAACAAAGCGAGGAGATTGCATCACCACCCCTTCGAGTCAAACTCCTACAAAATCCGCACCGTCTAACTTGCCCGTTAACTCTCACTTTGGAAGCCAAAAAGTCCACAACCACCTCCATGAGGAATATTCTAACTTATTCCTAACATCACGGGACCTCCTATAAAGCCACTCCCCATCATTCAAAGGTTGCCCTCTCACGAACTGGCCCAAAAAGAGGAAGCCACTTTTGAAGGAGGCGGACCAACTTAGAACATGGAAGGACAACAGCGGATCTTCCAAGAACTCCATATACCCAACCTCCAGGGATTGACAGGCCATCGGCATCAATCTTCAATGGAACTGCATCAAATTAATAACATAAGGCTTAGTGTCCGGGCGAGAGCACCACGCTAATTCACAACCTATGGCTTTAGATGCGATAATCAACGAACCACAATGCGTCCCGCCAGAAACCTATTCTTATTCTCTTACTTGGATGGAAAGAACAATGTTTGGTAATTTGCTATTGCCTACTTCTGCTGCAAGTGCTCGAGTTCTTAGCATCAATTGACCCACGGTGAACCATAGATTGGTTCTCTGGATGGATCCTTCTCTAGTTTTGAGAACAGGCCCGAAGTTTGATTTGAGAGTTATTATTGTGACCGACAAAGAGTTTAAGCTAGTTTTGATGGGTGGCTAACATCTCACTTCGGATGGTTTTTAAGTTGCAATCCTTGTTATATTTAAAGAGCACACGTAATATGAAGCTACCGAGTTTAAAAAGGTTTTGGATCATAGGTGTGATCTACATGCGATTTAGTATCTACTTTACTGTCCGAAATAAGCGGCGTATGATTATGCAATAATACCTATTTCAAAAGAACAAAGATTGTTTAAATACACCAATCACAGCATATCTTGATTATAGAAGAACAGGATATGAATAGATGGATATGATACTACAATAGTTCTTATCTTTTATGCGGCATGTTTTCTACATTTTAATTTCTAAATATTCCTATGCTTTGAACTATTAGAAATGTGATCATAATTGTCATTTTTTGCATTGGTGTAACCATGAAAACGTGCATGACTCTCTCAAGTGGTTGTACATTGAAAGCTCTACTTTATGGGGGATTATGCAAGCAAAACTAAGAGAAATGTACTCTCAAGCAATGTTAATTTAAAAAACCCGTTTTATTTTTAAAAGTACCTTTATAAAAATCCTCCACGTTTTTTTAAAGGATTTTTTATGATTTAGGTATGGCCGAAAAAATAATAATAATTTGCACATTCTTTCCCCTTTGCTTTATTGGACATATGTGCTATGGTTAGGAAATGCATGTATTTTTACTACAAGTTACAAGATGTAGCATGTCAACAAGTAAATCAGAGAATTTATCTTTGCTACTAAAAACTGTACAAGTTCAATTACAAAGATATCATAAATTTGTTTTGCCATGCACACTCTTAAGAATTTGGATAAATTTATTATAGAGATTCAAGCCTCTCTTTTGAGCTAACATGGATGGTTTCTAACAGGGCAGACTCTCAGCGCACAGTGTCTCCACAGTGGACCAGGTCAAGCCAGGAGGAGCCATGTGGAACCTTACCACCTGTGGTCTTCATGCTCATCTTCTTAGACCTGTTTCTCTCATTTGGGTTGCTTCAAAATCACAGAAAGCACTGAACATGGCCGCCAACATCTGCAATCTCCCTAGTAGCTCCTTGTGTTCAAGCCGAGGGCCGCCTCCTCTTGTCAGAATGGGAGGGCCACCAGGATGAGCTACCAAAACATGTCATTAAGATCATTTGATCCAACAGCTTCTCTTCCTTTAACCAAGCCCTCTCAATGTTGTTGGAGATGACATAGGGCACATCTCTCTCTAGTCTAAACACAAGGCCGGCTTCAAGGATACCCTCAATTGCACCATCACTGTCTGGAGAACAGATTCTCCTGCCCAGGCAAGCTCAAAAACAGGCTTTTCATACTCTTGAGGATCTGCCCAACAATAAGTGCTGCAGAGCCATCTCCAAAGAGAGCAGAACCAACAAGGCCATCAAAATGAGCTTCAGAAGGGCTTCAAATGTAGATGCAGTAATTTCACTGCACACAACAAGAACTCTTGATCCTTTGTTATTTTCAGCCACATCTTTGCAACCCTCATAACAGTGCCTCCCGCAAAGCAGCCCTGTTGGTAGAGCATAATTCTCTTCACATCAGGGGTTGAGGCCAAGAATTTTTGCGAGCTTGTAATCCCGCGCCTGGCATGTCCACTCCACTTATGGTGGTCATAACAACATGAGTAATTTTAGACCTTGGCTGCCCCATTCTGCTATGGCCTTCTCTGCAGCCAGTGCACCAAGTTTTCTGAATTTCATCAATGAGCATGTCTAACCTTACATTCAAAGATGGTGCTCCATATGTGGTGATGTTGGGATTTGCTTGGAGTATCTCCTTGGTCATGTAATAGTGGCGCCTGTTGATTCCAGACTTCTCGCCTGATCATAAAACAAAACATAAATTTAATCAGAGAAATACCTATTTTTTGCAATTTAGAAATCAGAAATGGTGTTTTGTATGCTTACAGATGCGTGCGAACTTCCTCTTGAGATCTACTTTATCATTCATGTTGCAGGCATCAAACAAAAAATTCTGCATAATCCTTCTGATCAACAAAGAAGGAGGATTTTCGGTTGCAATAGCAAGGACACAGGCAGGCCCATCAGGCTTTTCAATCTGGAAAAATGCCATGCTTAGCTGCTAAGATTTTAGCTGCTTAGAAAGGAGATGAGGGTGTAGCTTTGCGAGCTTCTTACAAATGAGAAGAGAAGTTAGGCGGGCTTGCTGCTTCGAAAGAACGGCCCCTGTTTTATAGTCTGAAAAATGCATGTGCTTTCTGCGCACCCAGCATTCCGTGGGCAATTTTGACCTGGACTTTGACGCCCTCAAAACAACACGTTTTCCATAATGGGATTCCCACATTGGCTTCCTTATTTTATCTTTTGCAACCCTAGGGTTGAAAGGAGGCATCAATCGAAAGACTAGTCCCTAAATTTCAAGTCACAATTTTTGGTTCGAATTTTTATTTGCCGGTTGTGGAGTTTCCTTCAAAATCAGGCATATAATCTTGAGTTTATATTCAAAATCTGGTGGAGCATGACATTTATCTCGGCAAGTTATCTAGTTAGAGCTATTGGGGATTTCAAAGCTTTGGTTGGAAGGTGTGGCTTTAGCATATGTAACATATTCTATCCGGGCAGCATATATATGAATGTATGAGGTTTCGACGATTGAGATTTGGCATAAGAGCAAAGCAAAGCTTTGCAAAGAGATATAAGGATATAAGATTTTCTTGTATTTTAATTCCATGTCTCTTTAGGGCTCAATGATGTCCTTAACGATAAAAGTGTCGCCTTTGTATTTCTCAGACTCATCGGAAAAAATATTAAAAGTGCAATTTTGGTATATTCTACTAATAATTTTTTTTAAGAAAAAATTGCTATAAATATTTTTAGATGGTTGATCACTTACTCCACAATCTTGCGTTGGTTCTCTCAATCCATTTGTGAGATAAGAGGGAATTTCGCCATTTTCTATAACGTAGTCCCCGCTTCGCACATGTTAGTAAAATTGCCTAGATCTCACATGTTTCCATTAGAGGTTTGATGGGATCACTTAAGGACCCAACCCCAATGTCAAAGATGGAAAACTCAAGTAATCAATACCTAATCGCATGTGTGGGCTTCTTTTAATCAAGCCTAGAACTATGCTCCAATGTCGTTCATCCGCAGGCTCGGCAAGATCTAAACCTATTTTGAGTTTCAGCCTTGGTGGGTTGGGGGAATTATTGCAACTCCATTCTGCCACGCTTTTATAGAAACTTCTCTCTCTCTCCCTCCCTCCCTCCCTCCCTCCCTCCCTCCCTCCCTCCCCCTCCTCTCTCTCTCTCTCTCTCTCTCTGGCTCTCTCTCTCTCAAAAATAGGTTGGCCCACATGCTTGCCAAAATACCCTCTCTCGTCTATCGACTCCTTGTAATGATTTTTTTCTGGGAGGAGAGGAGAGAAGGTCGTCTCGAGGTCTAACAAATCCCGTTAGGCCTCAATTTTTTGGTTTCCGTGGGAGAACTACTCATCCGAATCATTAGGTAGGTCAAGTTTTTGTGGGATAATTCCCTCCAATTTTGAATCGCCTCCAAAATATGGGATATTTCTTCCCCGTTCTATTTGGTAGGTAAGCTTTTATGGGATATTTCGCTTTCGCGTGTTCTTTGCATAGGGTTCCATTTCCTACCGCTCTATCATGGATCCGATTGATTCTCGGAATGATTGCCATCTTTATTTGCGTGCTCTTACAATCGGATTCGCATTCCAAAGGTTCTGTTTGCAGCTTCTTGAGCTAAACGAGCTTGAAGACCCAATGAATCTATTCGATGACGATGACTTGCAAGAAAATAACTGTCTGTTCTTCTGTGCTGCCTCATCTTTGATGTTAGCTGGATCATGCCGGGTTAGAAGGCCACCTAGAAGATTTTGGATTGCTCCAAGACAAAGAACACAATGGGATAATATAGATAACCACGCATGGAATTGTATAGCTTCTTTTGAAGATGATATGTGGCATCAATTTTACAGAATGAAGAGGGCCAGCTTTGAGAGACTAGTCGGGCTTGTTGTCCCCTATTTGATTAGACCAGGGGTTAAGGTTAGGCCCCCTGTTGATCCCAGGAAGGCTGTTGCCATGGTTCTTTTACTTTCTGGCACATGGTGACATGCCTTTGCATGTGGGTCAGAGATTCTATGTTGGAAAAGCTACAGTGCAGAAATATACTAAAAAAATTACACTAGTGTTGGCCTCGAAGACAATGCTTTACAAAAGGTTTGTAGCCATGCCTTCTGGAGCAAGATTAAATCAATGTATAAAAGAATTTCATGATGCAACAGGACTGCCAAATGTGTATGGTGTTGTTGATGGGTCCCATATCTTTTTATGGAGGAAACCCAGAAAGAGTGAAAAGGTGATGACTATTCTAGAATGGGACTCGCAAGAAACCAACAAACCGCCGGCTTCTCATTCATCTCAGCAGATTTTCTACAATGGTGGACAGTGGGTAGCCGCCCACATGCGAACTACCCACGAAAAATAAAGGGAAAATCCAATTATATCACTTGGACCCCAAAAAATACAATGCTAATAGATGAGTGGCTGATGTACCGAAAGCTTATCAAGGGATTAAAAACCCGCCCTTCGGGTTTTCGAGGAAAACCCTAGTGATAAGCCTTGGCAGGGGCTTAGACAAACGTAAAGGCATAGAAATCGGCTCCCAAAACCCCCGCATGGAGAAATCGAAACAGATGCCGCTCGCCAACCTGTACCTGCACATCACCAACGCAACAAACGAGACAACACAAACATACCAGAGAATAGCATCACCCAGCGGGTGGAAAAACATGATAAACAGAAAATTGTGCACAATACAATAAACAAAGAAGGGGGGAGGGAGGGTTCAAAGAGAATAAGGCTGGCTGAGAGAAGAGGAAGCCCGATGAGACGTGGATCGTAAACGTGCTGAAATAGCAAACTCCCAACCAAAGCGGGCATGCGCCCGCCGCATGCATGCAAGACATGCATGCTCATCCCATTCTAGAATGGCGATCCGATGTCGTCCGGATCGATCGCGATTCTGATCGACACAAAAGGCACTCATGTCTTCGCAAGGTATTGTCACACCAAGAAAGTTGTTTATAAATATACGTGTTACAAGAACTGGATCAGTCCATGACTCAAATCAATTCAAGAAGAGTTCCATATACTGACAAAATTGCATCCAAACTAATCTTGAAAGAACCGATTTGTAACCTTGAGTGGCGAAAAAGTGAAGAAAGGTCAACCCATCAAGACCAAATCCGGTTAACATTCCTCCACTTTTGCTTGATGATTCGCCTATCTTTGCCGGACCCTTCCCTTTTGAAAGTTTTTTCACGTAATCATGGACCTTATGGCAAGTTTAATAAAAGGATTTGCGGGGTAGAGTTTGTGTGGAAAATGGGTTGGGATTGTGAAGGAGAAATTCAGAATTCTAAAACATGCGCCTGTGCATGTTGGCAATGCCTCCAAGATTATACATGCTGCTTGTGTGCTTTGGAACTTCTGTATTATGGAAGACATGGGATGGGACATGCTGCCTCTCGAAGAAGAGCCTGATCTAGTTTATTACTATGAGACTGAAGCTATGAACAGAAGTCTAAAGAAACAAGGAGATCAGATGAGGCATGTGTTGTTTGAGAACTTGGATGGGCATGTGTTGCTGTAATATTTGATGATTCTGTTAGCAAACATCTTTAATAATTTGTTCTTTCTTTCTTGTTCTTGAATATTATTGATTTCATCTTATCTGGACCTGTAATAAGTCATCAATACAAACATCACTATTCTGCTAGAATAACTGAATGTTGAAATAGAGATTCTATTCAAAATAAAACTGCAGTACAACTGAGTTTTTGTGCATACAAATGCAACATACAAATTTTTTGCCACATTTATTGGCCTGTCTTTTTAGACCCTAAAAAAAATAGCTTAAACTTGATACATAGTCCTCAACGCTCTATGATCTGCAGCAACAGACACAATCAGAAAATGAAGACAAAACATAGATAAAACATAGAAAGTGAAGATAAAACGATATTTTATTCATTGTTGATCATCAAAACACTATACATGATTCAAAGCAGTGGGTGCAATGGATATATAATTTGAAGGGGTTGCCAAGAGGCTTTTCATTGCAAAATTTTTTTGCTTTACAAAAGAACATATCGAGAAATAAAAAAAAAAGGGCAGGAGGATCTTCTTTTCTTCATGCACAAAGCTCGCAAAGATTACTGGTCCCGCGATCTTCACTTCATGCAAGGCCCATTTCCCTGCATGCTGGATGTAGACACACTCCACATGGGCCTTTTGTTTCAAAGGGGCTGCTTCGCCCAAGGCCAGGACCTCGGCTTCGATGATCACTCCCATAGCCAAAAAATTCATGATTTTCATTTGTGATAGGGAGCTTGATGGATGACCTTTGTGAGAAATAACTTCTACTTCATCAACTTGGCTATGATTGTTGGTGAAGAATCTTGAACCTCATCTGCTTGAGGGGTGGAGGAGGAGGGGGCGAAAAAATCTTGGACTTGATGCAAAGGGGAACGAGGGAGGAGAAGGGGCCAAAAAATTGAGGTCAAGACTCCTCTCAAATTCTTCAAAGAAGTTTCGGCCATGAATCATGATCGGAGTAGTAGTTCTCAGAATCAAGTCTCGTGGGAGACTTGAGGATGAATCCATAGGGGAAGAATACTCCTCACGAGTATTCTTCGAGAAGAAGAAGAGGAAGAGGATGAGGTCGGGAGGGCTCAAAGATGAAGCGAGGTGAAGGATTTTTTAAGATTTGCTAAACCGAACAACTCAACTTATTAGCACAAATCTTTAAAGACAACCTTGAGCCTAGAGCAATATCATAAATTTGTTTAGACCATTACAAGAATCATAGCATGCACTATTCATATGGATATGAATTGTTTACTGTAGCAATTATACCCGTTTACTTTATACAACCCCTCGAGAGCCCAAGCACTCGAATTTGCTTGACGATTCTTCTGTCTGCTCCAGCATAACTACAATCATCTCCATTCACGCTTTAAATGCAAGAACAGTCGGTGCCATCAGCTCGGCAAACCAGATTTCCTGGTGTTTCTATTTTCTTCTCTACACAACAATATCCCACGAGGCAAATTTGGATTCATGAGCGGTAATTGTGTTTTCTTATAAAACAATATCCCACATGCACCTCTTAAATTTTACGACCTCGAACCATTGAAACAATTTAACTTAAATATTATCTCACCTCAAGTGAATGTCTTGACCCTAAGTGAAATTAAGTTCTTCATTCTTCAGCAGTATGAAGATCATATTGCTCTGATACTTGTCATTCAACTCAAGTATGCAATGACCCTTAGATTAGATCATTTTTCTAGTAACTTCACAAGCAGGCTCAACATAATATTACATGATCATTTTCCTTCATTTCCCCCTTCATGTAATATTTCTGTATCACCGTATTGGATCATGCTCCTTAGTTCCAGAAACCTGTATATTGGCAGAGCTTTTGTCATCATATCAGCTTTATCATTCATGTTGCAGGCATCAAACAAAAATTCTGCATAATCCTTCTGATCAACAAAGAAGGGAGGATTTTCGGTTGCAATAGCAAGGACACAGGCAGGACCATCAGGCTTTTCAATCTGGAAAAATGCTTTGCTTAGCAGCTAAGATTTTTTGCTGCTTAGAAAGGAGATGAGGGTATAGCTTTGCGAGCTTCTTACAAATGAGAAGAGAAGTTAGGCTGTCTTGCTACTTCGAAAGAACGGCCCCTGTTTTATAGTCTGAAAAATGCATGTGCTTTCTGCGCACCCAGCATTCCGTGGGCAATTTTGACGCCCTCAAAACAACACGTTTTCCATAATGGGTTTCCCACATTGGCTTCCTTATTTTATCTTTTGCAACCGTAGGTTTGGAAATGGAGAGTCGCTTAAATTTCCAATCACAATTCTTATTTTTTGGTTCGAATTTTTATTTGCTGGCAAAAAAATTGTGGGGTTTCCTTCAAAATCTGGCAAATAATCTTGAGCTTACATTCAAAATTTGGTGGAGCATGACATTTACCGGCAAGTTATCTAGTTAGAGCTACAAGAAATTTATTGCGGCGGCCTTGTAGTTAGAGCTACAAGAAATTTATTGCGGCGGTTCCCGTGTGTTAAATAAGTTAGTAGATAAAGAGAAATTCTTGGATGCTATGGATCTTTCCCTATACCAACAAACAATATGAAGTTGGATTATTGTGAAAACTAGCAAGCAATAGCTAAAACTGAAGTCATTATCAATATGGGAGTCTTAAAGCCCTTTTGGGGCATTGGCCTTAAGGGGCTACATATCCTATGAGACTAAAGTACTTTTTAGCTAGAGAACTTAACTTTGACTAGAGAGAGAACAGGGATGTAAGGTACTTACTCCCAAAGTTAGGCATGGTTATCAATGCATGGGATCAAGAGGTCTTCTTGTGTTCTAACATTGATTTACTCTAAAAGAAGTTTACTTTGAGCTATGGTGGAATATTGTAATGGTTGGGGACATTGATTTGGGCAAATTCCAATAAAAAACTGCCTTTTTCAATTCGTCAATTATAAAGAATGCTAGATGAGAATAAGGTAGATCATGTAGCATTAGAATCGTCTAGCCTAAAGCAAATGTTTTTGAAAAACAACTCTACAACTGTTAAGCTACCACAATATTACAAAGATACCCTTTATTTGGAATATATTTTTGAGTATTTCCTTCGTGGTGGAACTTACTGTTGCAAAAAAAAGTAAGAACCTTAAAAAGTGTCACCGAAATTGCTTCTCTGGATTCGATCGTCGATTTTTAAGCCAACAATGTGAGTGCTTTTGTGCCTATTTTTGTAGAAATTCCTATCCCTTAAAGTCTGTAACCAATTCAACTTGACTATAGAAGAAATAACACAATTACAGATGCATGGCTCAGAAGCAGTGAAATTCTGATCCCATTCGTGTCATTATTGTTAGGAGTTATTGTTAATGCCATATTTACAGAGGTTAAGAAAACAATTGATACTTGTTGACACGTGTTATATTTGAAGGATCATACTGGTTTTTAAAAGGACAAACTAAAGAGGGAAAAAGGGGATGGACGGAAGAGTGGAAATCAAGATCGAAGATGGTTGTAGTAGAAATGAGACAGAAAGAATGAAATGTCAGGTTTTTAAAGCAAAGAGGAGATCGGACTGAGGCGTGGAGGAGATTCGCCTATTGTGAATTAGTCTGGGTAATCAGAGTTGGGCTGAATGCACAAGACTACAGAATTCGAGTTGCTTATGGTTCTAGACAGGAGGAATTCAGACCAGGTATACAGGATATTGTTGATTTTTGGCTACTTCACCTGAATACAAAATTGTGCTAGAGTTGTGCCTGCCAGTTTCATCTGGGTGATTCCATCTGTGTGCAGATGTTTGTTAAGAATAGGCTGATTCGATTGCAAGAGTAGGTCGCTTCCATCCTGCTTAGGAAGAGCAAAAAGGAGGTTGAGAATTGGCATTCTTGGATTCAAACTCCAGGCTTTGAAATTATCAATTGTATCTGCATGACATCCATCAAGCCAAAAAGCTGTCACACTGATGTATCACAGTCCAGAGATTCGTCGGCTACAATCTAGTGAAGAATTTGATATATAAACGATGCCATTACAATAATTGGAAGTAACGGCACAATTCTGATCATAAATCTAGATTTGATTGTTGCCTTTTTAAGTCCACACGCACTCTAATTTTCCATATCACACGCGCCTTCCTTCCCTCTGGTGCAAACTTTGCCGAAGCTTCTTTTGCTCTTTCACTTACATAGTACAAAAGCCAAAACAACTAGTTGCCGGATTGAATTACTTGTGCTTAAATCCAATATTCTCCCTTGCAATTGCAGGTTCTGACATGCTATCAAAGACAACTGAAGGGGCAATCGGACACCTCGGCATTTCACGAAAATGGAGAAGCCTAGAACCAATCCTAGATCAACCGATTAATACGAGAATGGAATGGATCCGAAAAACTTATTATAGCTAGATTCAAGTTCAAGAGGCTCAAAATTGAGGCAAACCTGCAGGAATGCTGTCGATAGAGGAGGTCCAGCCCTGTTATACCAGCGGTAGATGGAGAAGCCCAAAAGAAATCCATCTGAGGAATGCTGCCTATTGTGCCCATAGCTGGATCTTTGTTACCGATTTTACCAACCCACACTAGGCCTACACCGGAAATTCTCCCAAAAATCAGTACCAAAGAAAAGAAACACATGTGTCAAGAAGAGCGAAAAGAATATAAGAATCGAATCCTCGGAGAAAGAATTATAAATGTGTAAATAGATTGGGGATTTCGAACCTTGTTGGAAGGTGTGGCTTTAGCATATGCTGTCGATATTCTATCTGGTCGCATATATACAAATGTATGAGGTTTCGACGATTGAGATTTGGCATAAGAGCTAAAAGAAAGCTTTTGCAGTATATCAGGATATAAGATTTTCTTGTATTTTAATTCCATTCCTCTCTTAAGGGCTCAAAAATAGTGATTCTCTTAATCAGTAAAGTGTCGCCTTATATTTCAGACTACCGGGAAAATATTGAAAGTGCAATTTTTGGTGTATTCTACCATTTTTTTTTTAACGCCGAAAAATTGCCAGAAATATTTTTAGATGGTTGATCACTTACTCCACAATCTTGCAGTGGTTCTCTCAATCCATTTCGGCCATTTTCTATGGGTAGTCCTGCTTCTGCACATGTTAGTAAAAATTGTCTAGATCAAACATGTTTCCATTAGAGGTTTGATGGGATCACTTAAGGGCCCAACCCTGATGTCAGCATGGAAAACCCGCAGTCAGAGTAGCCCTTGGCTTTCAGCCAACCTGCTCGAGATGATAGGGAATATCAAGCAATTCCTCAATGATAATTTGAAATCCATCCCTTTGTTATGCTGTTTTTCATATACCTTTGGGATAAGGACTGCCTGGTCTTCTTCCGTCAATAAATCAGATCCAAACAAATCATCTGACAAACTAGGATCTTTAGCATTTACCTTAGCCTTACTCGTAAGAATTTGTTCATTTTCATTGCCATGTGAATTCTTGATATCATTTGCATCTTTTAGCGTAGTGATACCAGTGATGAAGTCCTTGTTGCGTTCATCTTCAATTCTTGTATAGTCATATATTTTCTGTGGAAGGCTATCATACAATTCCGAAATAAAAGCCCAAACGCCTTCTCTCTATCAGACAGCTTGTAAATTTTTGGCAAGAGTAGAAGCCATTCGCTAAACCCAAGGTGTGTAATAGCAGAGATCTGTTCAGGGGATTTGATAGCGTCTCTTTCCAGTATTAATTCATGCACTTTCATATTCTTGATGCAGCATAAAATTGTTTAGATAGCTGAATTAGGACACTCATCTGTTCTTGTCATATCCAATGTCAATAAGCTGAGCATTCCAAGTAGGCAGTATGATCTCAAAATCCTCTTCCTAGTCATAACTTTTCTGTGACATACATATTTGGTAGACCATAAGTTAGAATGAATCATTAATCTTTTGTCATCAAACATCTCTTATATCTCAAATGAAGTAATCAAGTAAAGGGATTCCAATTTTCCTAAGTGGGAGCTTAAGGTTTATCTAACAGCTCAAACATATGGAAAGTAGGTAGAAGACAATATTGGATGTACCAATGTGATGAAATGTCTAAAAAAAAGCCAGTTTGAACTAGATACACCAGACCACATCCACCTCAGTCAATCCTTTGGTAGTATTATCACCCTACTACTGGACTGAGTTTTTCCAGCATAGTATTTAACTCCCTACTCAAATCCTTTTTACTTCAAGTCAGTGTTTAAATTTTAAACCAATCTTTAAACAACTTTCCTTATATACTTGTTTTCACATGATCATGAGATCATAGTTTAATAGAATTTGTGTAACTGGCTTTCCATTGGGTACCATCAGTCATGTCTTTACTCAAAATCTCATATGAATCTTAAATTAGTTACATAGTAATCCATGTTTACATGTCTTTTCCAAAGAGATTAGTACTTCAACAACATAGTCATTGAAAACCATATTTAACGCAGGGATAAACGATTAACTACAAGGTTACCCAGTGTAATATTGACAATTTAGAAAAATATATTTTCATTTTTCTGTAAATGTTCGACACATGAGTTTGTTCAAATAAATAAATAGATTTTTCTTGTTGACAAAAATATGTACCAACATACATTAAATAAAGCCGAAGATCTTCTCAAGCCAAAACCTTCTACAACTAGTAGATCTTTGAGGGACTAGATGGGTGAGACTTTTAGGGTCTATCATCTATTAGAAATATCCATATCTATGGCAGCCATCCTACAGCCTGACATGTTGCCATACAATACAATCTTTTTCTTTTAAAACCTCTAGTTGATCAGAAACAACTTGTTACAACATAACACAAGTAATATCTTTATCTATATCAGGAACTCTCAACCATTTCAAAATTGTTTTCCTATTATATATGACACATCCCTTAGAGGATTTCAAAAACTTTACATCATAACCACTAGTCAAACTCATAACTTGTCTATTAAGGGCATGGTGCAAACTCCTGTCATATCTGATGAGCATCTATGCCACAAGTACGAGAAGTCTACTTATATTACAGATATAAGCCATAGGCTTATAAGCACGAACAGCCAAAAACACATAACAGTAAAAAAACCAAGGTCAAGAGTATGTATTCCATTTCTTTTTCCAAAAAAGTATTGCCCTTTTTTCCTGTCCAAGGCAGTATAGATAATCCGCAAAAAACCACATCTTCAGACCACCAACCTCCTTCCATCCAGAATCAACAAAAAGATAACAAACAAAGACAATGGGAAGAAGATCCCATACTTGCAGCCAATCAATACCCCGTTAGCATGTTACTGGTATCAGGGAAAGGGCGAAAAGGTACATTGGGATCTTCAGCTCTTTGCTGGTCACCCATTGTCCCTTTTGTCCCTTCTTGTTAATTAAGGATGTAAGAAATGAAGTCAAAGAATCAAACAAACAGAGAAGTGCATGCAAATATCAAGCGGTCTAGAAATCTTTTATACTCTAATTTTCTATCTATCTGTTCACCGTATCCTGTAAACATGGCAAACTTATGTATATGTTTATCTATTCTATTCTTAAAGAACCATATACAGCCATAATTCCAATTATTTCATAAGTTTTTCCACATGTAACCCCAGCTAGAATCAGTAATAAACTCCATTGTTAAAATACCCCTCCCAGGGATGTTAATTTTTTTTTACAAAGTATCAAGCTCGTCACTCTAAGAGTTCTGCAGGACAGTTCTTCTATTATATACAGATAAGGTATATAACAATCCTTTCAAATAGAAGGATCTTTCGGCCATTAATACTGTATACCCAAAAAAGTCATTGACAAATATGTATCCTCATTCAGGATACACCAGAGATGGATTATCCATAAACATTTTCCAGAAAAAGGAAAAAGCCAGATTTATAGCTTAAGGCCCTATCTAAATTTAGAACAATTTATACAGGGTAGAGCTTCAATTGTCAGGTTAATCTATAAATAAAGCAGGTAAGATCAAACAACCTGATTGTGCTCTAGGTCATCATCGACATCTTGTCCTTCATTAACATTTTGGGCTGAAAAAAAAGCTGGCTTGTCTCTTTTTTTCTGGAAAGATTTTGTCCCCTTTGGAGCCATGTTCTGTCATCTCTGTATGTATTCTTGTTTTGGCCATAGCCGCCTCTGTAGCTGCAATTCTCCATGCACTTGTTTATGCTCCAGTTATCCTCAACACAATACGCCTCCAACTCGCGCCTTAGAGTCTCTGTATCTAACCATTCACTATCCGATCCTGAAGTATCTTCACCATTAGAATCGAAACCCATTATCCCAGATCAATTAATTCTAATCTTTTCCAGATATAGTAGCAGGTCTTAGCAAGATCCTAAAGGTCAAGCCGGGGCGCTCTGCTCAATACCCGTCTGAAATAAATTTTTGGGCATATCGAGGTAAGTCAATAACTATTGGCTATCTGGGCAATATTAAAATTGTTTTTAAGTATTATGCTATCTAAATAAAAATCCTTCGTACGGGACTCATTACCATTGTTCGATATTCAGCTACCATCTTAAGAGTTAAACCCTATCACATTAGCATGAGGACTTGTGTTTCTATAACCATACGTATAGAACTTTTGTTATAGACCATTCCACAACAAGAAATAGTCTACAAGTTATTCTCATGTCCATCCGCATTACCACTTATATCATTAACAAAATATTCCTACTAGGGCCTCAGTGCCCATTCCTGCAAAACCTAGCAAGACTAATGGAAACAAAGATATAATTTATCACCCAAGTTATGAACTTGCACCCAAAGTCGTTAAGGAAATGATAATAATAATAAAAAAAAAAAAATGATTCAGAAACAATATACACCTGGTGTTTATGCATATACCATACTTATAGGTGGCTTCTGTAAGACATGTGGCATGAGCAGTGCACTCGACCTGCTATAGGAGATGATTGGAAGAAGATGTATACCAAATGTTATGGCATAGAATTCTCTCATAAGTGGTCTTTGCAAAGGAACAGAGTGAATGTAGCTCTTGGTCTTCTAGATGAAATGATTCAAAGCGGGTGCTTGCCAGACGTAATCTCATTCGATTCCCTTATAGATGGGCTTTGCAAGAACCGAAAGAACTAAAGGAAGCGATGAATCTTTGCCAGAGTTGAATACCCCTAAAAACCTTAAGCAAGAGACGAGGAAGATACCATGAAGCAGATCAAGGCTTCGTTGCCTTCAGCGCCGGACCTCTACCCCTCGCACATACAGGCAATCCAAACAAAACAGAGATTGCATCACCACCTTCCGTCCGGCTCCTACAAAATCCACACCGTCTAACCGCCGTTAACTCTCACTGGAAGCCAAAAAGTCCACAACCCTCCATGAGGAATATTCTAACTTATTCTAACATCTGGGACCTCTATAAGCCACTCCCCCATCATTCAAAGGTTGCCCTCTACGGGCAACCCAAAAAGGAGGAGCGGCCACTTTTTGAAGGAGGGCGGACCAACTTAGAACATGGGCGGACAACAACGGATCTTCAAGAACTCCATATAGCAACCTCCCAGCAGGATTCGGCAGGCCATCAGCATCAATCTTCAATCTGAACTGCATCAAATTAATAACATAAGGCTTCCGTGTCCAAGGAGCCCAAGAACACCCGCTAATTCACAACCTATAGCTTTCGTCTGATAATCAACGAACCTATTCTGATCCCTTGAGAAACCTATTCTTATTCTCTTACTTGGATGAAAGAACAATGTTTGGTAATTTGCTATTGCCTACTTCTTTGCTATAAATTATCAGTTCTTAGCATCAATTGACCCACGGTGAACCATAGATTGGTTCTCTGGATGGATCCTTCTCTAGTTTTGGTGAACTGAAGTTTGATTTCAGAAGTTATTGGTGTGACTTCTGACAAAGGATTCTTAAGCTAGTTTTGATGGACTGGCTAACATCTCACTTTCAGATGGTTTTAGGATTGTAATCCTTGTTATATTTTAAGAAGACCTGTAATATGGCTTCTGAGATTTAAAAGGTTTGGATCATAGGTGTGATCTGTAACGATTAGTATCTACTTTTGCCTGATCGAAATAAACGCGTATGATTGTGCAATACCTATTTCAAGGAGCAATTTGTTTAAATACCTTGTCTGGCATATGCGAATTATAGAAGAACAAGGATATGAATAGATGGATATGATACTACAATAGTTCTTATCTTTATGCAGCATGTTTCTACATTTAATTTCTAAATATTCCTATGCTTTGAACTATTAGAAATGTCTGATCCTTAATTGTCATTTTTGCATTGATTGTAACCATGAAAACATTACGCAATCTCTCAAGTGGTTGTACATTAGCTCCTACTTTATCAGGGGATTATGCAAGCAAAACTAAGAAATGTACTCTCAAGTGGTTGTACATTAGCTCCTACTTTATCAGGGGATTATGCAAGCAAAACTAAGAAATGTATATTGAATGTATAGATTTGGTCGCTGGATCATTATCAAGTGGTTTGATAAGGGACAAGAGTGGGGGCTAGTGAATGTGTATGCGCACAATAGATCTCATCAGAGAGGTGCACTCTGGGCTGCTTTGAGATCCAAACTAGTTCGACTGGGGGGCTCATGTTGCATGGTTGCTGGTGGTTGACTTCAATATGGTGGAGTGGGAAGTTGATCGGTGCGGCAGAGGATCAGAAGTCATCCAAGGCTTTGAACGTGAATAATGGCAGCGCTTGATACATGACTGTGGCTTGGTAGAGGTGGATGGCGATGGAACCTTCACTTGGTGCAATGGCTGGCTTGGGGCTGGTAGAGCATATGCACGTCATGACATGGGCTATTATAATGCATTGGCAGCTACATATTTGCATAATTTTTCTCGCCAAAACATGCTTGACAGCTCTATTTCAGATCACAATCCGCAGTATTTCTCTTGTTCTCAGGATGGGACGCATAGCAGGACCAAGACTTATTTCAAGTTAAACACTTTATACTTGAAGGATGAGGAGTTTAAAGATGGTTGCAAGCAAGCCTGATCCTTTTTATTTGCGAGAAGGAAAGGAATGGCTGGGATTGTTGATGCTCTAGCTGCCGTGAAGTCCTTTGCTAAGAATTGGGGTCGTCAGCGAGTTGCTACTAATCGAGGGATTTTGATTGCTCTGTACCAACAATTAGTAGCTTGCGGGTTTGTTATACCATCAGATGCCCAGCAGGAGAAGCAGATTTTGGCCAGCATTAGACAGATGGAAGCTGAGCAAGTTCATCACGCTCGAGTTAAAGCGGGCCTGCAATGGTTCAAAGAGGGGGATCGTTGCACATGCTTCTTTTTTAGAGCTGCAAAAATTTGGAGACAAGCTTCTGCGATGGTGTCTCTCCAAGTTCAAGATGGGCCTCTCATCTCTGATCCTCCGCAACTTAAGTTCTTTCTGCATGGCCACTTTTCTTCTTTTTTTGCTTCTCGTCGTCTTCCCTTCCAATCAGATTTTCAGGAGGCATTACTGGCAAAGATACATCCTATTATATCTGAGGAACAAAGAGCTACTCTAGAAGCAGAGATTACGGTGAATGATTTAGCAGATGCTACCTTCCTTTTGAAGAAAGGAAAGTGTCCTGGAATTGATGGTATTCCTGTGGAGTTCTTTCAGGAGTTATGGGATTGTGTTGGCGACGATGTGTACGACGCGTTTCAGGATTTCAAGGGGCAAAGGCGTCTAGACAAAATTCTCAAGTGTCCTGGAATTGATGGTATTCCTGTGGAGTTCTTTCAGGAGTTATGGGATTGTGTTGGCGACGATGTGTACGACGCGTTTCAGGATTTCAAGAGGCAAAGGCGTCTAGACAAAATTCTCAACTTGGGCTGCATTTCTCTTATTCCTAAGTGTAAGGAACCTTCAACAATTTCTGACTGGAGCCATATCACCGTACTATCTTCCGTGTACAAGATTTTTTCCAAAGCTTATGCACAAAAGCTTCGGGATATTCTTGCTGATTCCATATCCTCTACACAGTCAGGATTTCTGCCACGACGATGCATATTAAACAATGTAGTTGCTGCCTATGAAGGTATTTACTGGGCTCGACTTCAGGGCCATGAAATTGTATATTTGAAGCTGGACTTTGCAAAAGCATATGACAGTGTTGACTGGGCCTTCTTAGAGAAATGTCTTTTACGCTTTGGTTTTGGTGCACAATTCACAGCTGATGTCATGAGGCTTCATTATTCTACTCGCTCTTCTATTCTCTTCCAAGGGGAACCCTCAGCATTCTTTCAGGTGGGTCGTGGCATCTGCCAGGGCTGCCCTTTAGCTCCATTGTTATTTACAGTTGTGGCTGAGGTCCTTGCCCAGGTCTTCTCTCTTGCCGCACAAGAGGGAATCTTGCATGGACTTCCTATGAACAATGGGTCGCAGGAGATTTGTAATCAATATGCGGATGACACTTTCCTTTTTCTGAGGGCAGATGAGCAAAATTTGCAGAATGCCATTTCCTTGTTGGATTCCTTTTCCTTAGCATCTGGTATTTTTGTGGGTTGGCAGAAGTGTACAGCACTATGGGCATTGGACTCTCCAGTTCCACCATGTGTAGCTACCTTTCCATGAAAGATCCTTCCCCATGGTAAAGCAACCAAACTTCTCGGTATCCCTGTAGGTGTTCATATCTCATCAGGAGATGTGTGGGAGACAGTGATTAAGGGCTTGGAAAAGCACCTTTTTTGGTGGTCCACAGTGAAGCTTTCCATGGCAGGACGAATTGTTGTGGCTAAGTCAATTTTAAGCAGCACCCATGTGTATATGGTCGTTCATGTTGGCTCCATAGTCAAAGATACAACTTCTCGTCAGGGTCGTCAGGAACTTCATCTGGGGGGGAACAGAGGAGGGTGCTGCTGTCAAAGTCAGTTGGAAAAAGTGCATGTTGCCAAAGCATTTTGGCGGCCTTGGAATGATCAATTTTCTTTTGCAGAGCAAGGTGATGGTTTCTAAATTCATTTAGAGAATTTTGAATAATGTGAATGAGTCCCCGGGTTCCCGCCTTGTTTATCAGTCTTTGCAAATGTGCATTTCTTTTGGGTCTCGGTCTCTTAGGCCACTTTTCTCCTGGGCTCTGTTCTATCCACTGACGGCATACCCTAATGCATCCCCATTTCTTAGAGGATTGCTAGTTGCATGGGTTGTACAATCTCTGTTTCATTTTCACCATCTTGCGCACACTAGCATGACTGCAAGTTGTTGGTGGATTCCATTGGATGGTGGTCCTCTGGTTGCTTCAGTCCATCCATTGACGCATCGTCGATGGAGAGCAGTAGGTGCGCGTATGATATCTGATTGGTATAATAAAGGCAGCTGCTGACATGGGAGGGGTTTAGAGCTAAGTTCCTCCTTTTAAGGTGGGATCGAGCTATTTGGCAGAAGGTGTCTTCAATTCTTCCTCCAATAGCACAAGTGGATGACCCCCAGCCGTGGGTAGTTCATGAGCATGTCAAAGCAGATAAGTTGGTGAATTCCATGTACAAGGTCTTGCTTGATGCTGACGTCTTGCCTCCTTCATCCAAGTGGCCTTTGGTCATTCCCAGGGATCGGCAGAAAGTAGTATGGAAATGGGTATGGGATAAACTACTCCATCCCAAACTATCTGTTTTATGGTGGCAAGTCACTCATCGTTGTCTGCGCGTTAATATTCTGGTGCACATATTTCGTCCAGAGGTGTCTGCACTTTGTCCCTTATGTGCACAGAGGGACGAGACAATTGAGCATTGCTTCTTCCTATGTAGACATGTCAGACATGCTTGGTTGTGGCTTCAAGGCCTCTTTCATTGCAATTTGAATAGCCAGCAGGTGTTATTAGCAGTTTATCCAAGTAGTTGGGATAATTTGGCAAAAAGGGCGTTTCATTTGGCTTCTGCATGGATCATCTGGTCCATTTGGAAAAGAAGGAATCTTCTCATATTCAAAGGTCTTGCTTGTTCAGATGCACAGGTCCTTCTTGATGCCCAACAACGAATTGTCAAAGCATTCAGGTGCTCATCAATTGCTAATGAGGTGGAAAGCCGTATTTGGGAGCACTATCTTCAAATTCATACTTACTTATGAGTTTTTGCTTGCTCTTCATATTGTTTAGATGTGGTATTTGAGTGGGGTGGTTTTGCTCTGGTGGACATTCTCTCCACTGAGTTATTAGTCCCCATTGTACTCTGTAACTTTCTCTGGATAATAAAGGCTCAAGTCCTTCCAAAAAAAAAAAAAATGTTTGTTAGTAAGAAAGGTACTAAAAGCTCAAAGTACACTACATTCATATTTTCCAACTAAAGTTTAAGAACTTTTGACGTATGGCACCAAAACCATTCAACTTCACCATTTGTCCTCTATTTTTTGCTACAAACATGCATTGCCCTCCAATTGGTACCCATGTTTTAGCTATACAAATATTCACTTTAAGTCAATCGCACTTTAACCTCTACTATTCCTTGCCAGCTAAGCCATTGACAACCCTTACCTGGTTCAAGCACATATGTCAATTTCAATTTTTGGGTACTATGATTATCGATAGGGCAAGAAATCCCTCACAACTTAAAGTCAAATTTAGCATATGTAACCAACCTAAAATATTGGAGACCTATGCTCCAGCTAAATTGCGATTTAGTTGAACAACTACAACAACTATTCCATCTCCAATTTAACCACTATGACCCCTTGCCTACTACCAACAATAGTCAACAATTATACCCATGTCTACTTACACAACTAGCAACCCCTCCCCATTAAACCACTATAGAGCTATGTCTATTAAATCACTAGCAATCGTAGTCAGGTTAAGCTACTACCTACGTCAAGTTCAACTCATGTTTAATTATACTATTAAAAATCTCGGCCTATTAAATGACTAGTAAGGCTATACCAGTTAAAATATTAGGGAACCGCTGCAACTATGCATTGCCGAGTTAAACCAATCCAATGTAACTCCTATCTAATAATGACAAGTACATTAACGATCAGTTCAACCCCATAAGCACTATAAAGTAGACCTCAACAACGGCAATCTATTCAACATCTTCAACAATACCAAATCAGTTGGAGGTTATGAAGCAATTAGTTTCTATAAAATACACCCTTCTTTAGCACTCCAACAACCAAATGTGGAGACTTGAGTAGCTGATTTTTTTTTTTCGGATTTGTTGTTCAAAGACATAAAAAGATCCTACATGCAAAAATCAAAGCACTGTTGCTATAAATATTTGATACACTATCATCTTGGAAGGCCTTCAAAATGAAGTCGAAACCATTCTCATCCACAATTGCTTACCATGCATAGCATTGTGCCATGTTATTTTAGTGGGAATTTCAATGCTCATACAACTGCAGCTTAATTGACAAGGTGAAATCTTTCGTCTGAGGACATGTTACAGCTCCAAACTATAGAGATCCTATGATCACGCACATCAACTGATGGAGCTCATCCGTTGCACACTTCAGAAGGCAGTTGCTTTAGATGCACAACATCTTTGGCTTACTCTTGCAATGGCCATCCTTCTCCGTCTACACTTGCTACCATGAGTCATGGAGGGGGATTCAGCATGGTAGATTATGTGCTCGTAGTCGAGCAAGATTTTCATCTTCCCACTACTCAAAATAGGGATGAGAGGAAGTGGATTTGGATCATAGACCACTCTTCTTCACAGTAGATCAACAATAAATAGAGATCGAGTGACAAGCCACCCTTGTGTACCCCAACTTTGTTTGGATTTTGACCAAGCAAAGGCTTATGCCAAGCTACTAATAGAGGAAATACAAAAAAATTTGGAACTTTTCCACATTAAAATAATACATGCCGAGCTTTCCTCAAGAGAAAAAAAAGAAAAAAAAGGAGGGGTTTTGATAAGAGCTTAAATGACAACTTAGACTGGTAAGTGGTTTTGCTCTCTAGTTGCAGGGATCAAAGAATACATAGCTTTCCTCAAAGACGAGGAGGCACAATACATTGCAGAATGTCAAGGAAAATGTTTTACCACCTTGAATGCCACCTCAGAACATTTTGGATGGATAGATAGATAGATAGATAGATAGATAGATAGATAGATAGATAGATAGATAGATAGATAGATAGATAGATAGATAGATAGATAGATAGATAGATAGATAGATAGATAGATAGATAGATAGATATCATTTTTACCATATGGCCTCTTGGCAATATCTCTTTAGAGCTGTGGGCGCAGTACTTAATGCAGCTCTATGATCTTAATATTGTGTGCACTATTGTGCCAAAACAGACTTGCCCCAGATTAACTATAACGGAGGTAGATATCATCCAGAACTTGCAATGCCTCGCAAATGGCAAGGCATCAGTGATATACATGCATAATTGTTGATGTGGGTTGGACCTCAAATTGTCCCAGTCTTGACTAGTCTATTCAATAGGGCTCTTCAAAAAGGCCACCCTTCCTAATGGACCGTCAGCAGCGTAGCTCCCATATATACACCAGGCGATCAATATTACCGCACAATCATGGTCAATCCTTTGTTTGCAGTGTTGCTCGCCAAAATTCTTGAATAGCAATTGACAGCATGGGCAGAGGAAAGTGGGTTGTGTGCACTTGGCCAAGCGGGTTTCAGACCTAAGCATTCCACCAGCGACCACCATATTTTCACATGGGGCAATCTGCTAGAGGACAACATAAATAAAGGGCAGGATCTGTACTACTGCGTTATAGACTTTACTACTGCGTTATAGACTTTGCATAGGCTTTCGCCATTGTTTTTAGGGAGAAGATGTTGGAGAGATTATCACAGCTAGGAGCCCCACAAGAACTACAAAATGCAGTAGTTGGAACTAGAAATCAGTATAGAGAGTTTTATACTTAATGATATATGTGCCACTTGGACGAAGCATTTTGGGTAAGATACCCTGCCAAAATGTTAGGGAGCAATGATTTGTATGTTTTCAAAATGTAAAAGACCTGCACATGCCTAGCAAGGTCATGTCTTCAATATTTTAATGGCTTGCAGAAACATCCATGGACACATCATTGGAAGTAGTATGTATGCTAAATCTGAGGACATTCAAGAGACACTGTATGCCTCTTGAATGTACCCAGTGCCATGTCAAGATGTGGTGGCATGGAGTACATTAATATATTCTGCGTTTAATGAAGACCTTATGACCATAAGTGGCTTTTGTAGGTGACATATTCATGGTTCTGAGCTTATTGGGCACATTTCATAGAGCTTAGAAGGTAGATATACGAGCAATATTGTAAGAAGTAGCCTTGTTGACATGTGTATGTAGTTCTGTGGAATTTTTGTCATAAGCTTTTGGTAATGCTACAATCTCATTACCGTGGTAACGTTTGTTTATATCATGCCTTGAAGACGTTGCCTAAAGTGCTACTATTTAGACCATCTTACATAATTGCTTACTGTTTCCATTTTAATTTCTGGGATGCTCCTTCACAGGCTATAAGGTGATTAAGAATAAAATGAAAAAAAGGTGGTAATTTGTAGACATAGATTAACATGAGAGCCAAAAGGAAATACGGCCAGCATGTGATCATCCAATAACGCCGTGCATGAATTTCATGGCAATTCTGTCAAGTTATTTCAAGCTATGGTCACCTTATAGAAGATTCATCATTTCCGTAACAATGCCTGTGAAAAGAATGTTACAAAAGCCGCAGTTTCCAATGCTCTCAATTCCTTTTCACTTCTGATGATATTGAGATGCAACTCTGGATAGCTGAAGCTTGTTAGTTTGAAACTTGGTTTGCAGTATCTGATACTACCACGTGATTTTGTTATTTATTTTTGATATCAAGGTATTCAGCGAAAGAAAGAATAAATTGTTTCTGATTAAAGAATCATCTCCAATATATATACAAGGAGAAGGAAACGATGGCAGTATATCCACAGGCCAAAATTATTTTAGGTTACAGCCTGTGATGGTACCCTGCAATGAATAAATATTCCGAGTGCTACAAACTGAAATACTGTTCTAACATTAACTCTTTTGGGATTACTGGAGTTGGTTTTTCCAAGCCTCCTCTTTTTGAGCTGCTTTTTTTATGGTTTTGATGGATTTCTAACAAAGGGGCAGACTCCTCAACACAATTGTCTCCACAGTAAGACCAGGTCCAAAGCCAAGGAGGAAACCATAATGGCACCCTTCTCCTGTGGTCTTCATGCTCATCTTCTTAGACCTGTTTCTCATTTGGTTTAGCACAAAAATCACAGAAGCACTAGACATGTTACCAACATCACCCATGATCTCCCTAGTAGCTTGGAGCTTCTCCTTGTTCAAGCCGAGGGCCGCCTCCATCTTGTCAAGAATGAGAGGGCCACCAGGATGAACTACCCAAAACATGTCATTAAGATCAGGTGATCCAACAGCTTCTCTTCCTTTAACCAAAGCCCTCTCAATGTTGTTGGAGATGACATAGGGCACATCTCTCTCTAGTCTAAACACAAGGCCGGCTTCGCGAAGGATACCCTCAATTGCACCATCACTGTCTGGAAGAACAGATTCTCCTGCCCAGGCAAGCTCAAAAACAGGCTTTTCATACTCTTGAGGATCTGCACCAGCAATAAGTGCTGCAGAGCCATCTCCAAAGAGAGCAGAACCAACAAGGCCATCAAAATGAGCTTCAGAAGGGGCTTCAAATGTAGATGCAGTAATTTCACTGCACACAACAAGAACTCTTGATCCTTTGTTATTTTCAGCCACATCTTTTGCAACCCTCATAACAGTGCCTCCTGCAAAGCAGCCCTGTTGGTAGAGCATAATTCTCTTCACATCAGGGTTGAGGCCAAGAATTTTTGCGAGCTTGTAATCCGCGCCTGGCATGTCCACTCCACTTATGGTGGTCATAACAACATGAGTAATTTTAGACCTTGGCTGCCCCCATTCTGCTATGGCCTTCTCTGCAGCCAGTGCACCAAGTTTCGGAATTTCATCAATGAGCATGTCTAACCTTACATTCAAAGATGGTGCTCCATATGTGGTGATGTTGGGATTTGCTTGGAGTATCTCCTTGGTCATGTAATAGTGGCGCCTGTTGATTCCAGACTTCTCGCCTGATCATAAAACAAAACATAAATTTAATCAGAGAAATACCTATTTTTGCAATTTAGAAATCAGAAATGGTGTTTTGTATGCTTACAGATGCGTGCGAACTTCCTCTTGAGATCTACTTTATCATTCATGTTGCAGGCATCAAACAAAAATTCTGCATAATCCTTCTGATCAACAAAGAAGGGAGGATTTTCGGTTGCAATAGCAAGGACACAGGCAGGCCCATCAGGCTTTTCAATCTGGAAAAATGCCATGCTTAGCTGCTAAGATTTTTAGCTGCTTAGAAAGGAGATGAGGGTGTAGCTTTGCGAGCTTCTTACAAATGAGAAGAGAAGTTAGGCGGGCTTGCTGCTTCGAAAGAACGGCCCCTGTTTTATAGTCTGAAAAATGCATGTGCTTTCTGCGCACCCAGCATTCCGTGGGCAATTTTGACCTGGACTTTGACGCCCTCAAAACAACACGTTTTCCATAATGGGATTCCCACATTGGCTTCCTTATTTTATCTTTTGCAACCCTAGGGTTGAAAGGAGGCATCAATCGAAAGACTAGTCTCCTAAATTTCAAGTCACAATTCTTATTTTTTGGTTCGAATTTTTATTTGCCGGTTGTGGAGTTTCCTTCAAAATCCGGCATATAATCTTGAGTTTATATTCAAAATCTGGTGGAGCATGACATTTATCGGCAAGTTATCTAGTTAGAGCTATTGGGGATTTCAAAGCCTGGTTGGAAGGTGTGGCTTTAGCATATGCTGCCGATATTCTATCTGGTCGCACATATATGAATGTATGAGGTTTCGACGATTGAGATTTGGCATAAGAGCTAAAGCAAAGCTTTTGCAGTATATAAGGATATAAGATTTTCTTGTATTTTAATTCCATGTCTCTCTTTAGGGCTCAATGATGTCCTTAACCAGTAAAGTGTCGCCTTGTATTTCAGACTACTGGAAAAAATATTAAAAGTGCAATTTTTGGTATATTCTACCATAATATTTTTTTTTAACGCCGAAAAATTGCCATAAATATTTTTAGATGGTTGATCACTTACTCCACAATCTTGCAGTGGTTCTCTCAATCCATTTGTGAGATAAGAGGGAATTTCGGCCATTTTCTATATGTAGTCCTGCTTCTGCACATGTTAGTAAAAATTGCCTAGATCTCACATGTTTCCATTAGAGGTTTGATGGGATCACTTAAGGACCCAACCCCAATGTCAGCATGGAAAACCTGCAGTCAATACCTAATCTGGCATGTGTGGGCTTCTTTTAATCAAGCCTAGAACTATGCTCCAATGTCGTTCATCCGCAGGCTCGGCAAGATCTAAACCTATTTTGAGTTTCAGCCTTGGTGGGTTGGGGGAATTATTGCAACTCCATTCTGCCCTGCTTTATCGCCGAAACTTCTCTCTCTCTCCCTCCCTCTCTCCCTCTCTCCCTCCCCCCCCCCCCTCCCTCCCTCCCTCCCTCCCTCCCTCCCTCCCTCCCTCCCTCTCTCTCTCTCTCTCTCTCTCTCTCTCTCTTAGGTTGGCCACATGCTTGCCAAAATACCCGTCTCTCTCGTCCTATCGACTCCTCTCGGGGTATGCATTATTTTTGGGAGGAGAGGAGAGAATTTGTCTCTCGAGGTCTAACTTGTCAGTTAGGCCTCAATTTTTGGTTTTCCGTGGGAGAACTACTCATCGAATCATTAGGTAGAGGTCAAGTTTTTGTGGGATAATTCCCCTCAATTTTGAATCGGCCTCCAAAATATGGGATATTTCTTCCCCATTCTGGCTTTGGTAGGTAAGCTTTGTGGGATATTTCGTTTCTTTGTGTTCTTTGCATAGGGTTCCATTTCCCGGCCGTTCTATCATGGATCCAGTGATTCTCGGAATGATTGCCATGCTGTTGCATGCTCTTACAATCGGATTCGCATTCCAAAGGTTCTGTTTGCAGCTTCTTGAGCTAAACGAGCTTGAAGACCCAATGAATCTATTCGATGACGATGACTTGCAAGAAAATAACTGTCGTTCTTACGTCTTTGCCTCATCTTTGATGTTAGCTGGATCATCTTAGGGTTAGAAGGCCACCTAGAAGATTTTGGATTGCTCCAAGACAAAGAACACAATGGGATAATATAGATAACCACGCATGGAATTGTATAGCTTCTTTTGAAGATGATATGTGGATCAATTTTTCTGAGAATGAAGAGGGCGACTTTGAGAGACTAGTCGGGCTTGTTGTCCCCTATTTGATTAGACCAGGGGTTAAGGTTAGGCCCCCTGTTGATCCCAGGAAGGCTGTTGCCATGGTTCTTTTACTTTCTGGCACATGGTGACATGCCTTTGCATGTGGGTCAGAGATTCTATGTTGGAAAAGCTACAGTGCAGAAATATACTAAAAAAATTACACTAGTGTTGGCCTCGAAGACAATGCTTTACAAAAGGTTTGTAGCCATGCCTTCTGGAGCAAGATTAAATCAATGTATAAAAGAATTTCATGATGCAACAGGACTGCCAAATGTGTATGGTGTTGTTGATGGGTCCCATATCTTTTTATGGAGGAAACCCAGAAAGAGTGAAAAAGGTGATGACTATTCTAGAATGGGACTCGCAAGAAACCAACAAACCGCCGGCTTCTCATTCATCTCAGCAGATTTTCTACAATGGTGGACAGTGGGTAGCCGCCCACATGCGAACTACCCACGAAAAATAAAGGGAAAATCCAATTATATCACTTGGACCCCAAAAAATACAATGCTAATAGATGAGTGGCTGATGTACCTGCCGAAAGCTTATCACCGGGATTAAAAAACCCCGCCCTTTCGGGTTTTCGAGGAAAAACCCTAGTGATAAGCCTTCGGCAAGGGGCTTAGACAAACGTAAGGCATAGAAATCGCTCCCAAAAACCCCCGCATGGAGAAATCGAAACAGATGCCGCTCGCCAACCTGTACCTGCACATCACCAACGCAACAAACGAGACAACACAAACATACCAGAGAATAGCATCACCCAGCGGGTGGAAAAACATGATAAACAGAAAATTGTGCACAATACAATAAACAAAGAAGGGGGAGGGAGGGTTCAAAGAGAATAAGGTACTGGCGAGAGAGAAGAGGAAGCCGATGAGACGTGGATGCGTAAACGCCACTGAAATAGCAAACTCCCAACCAAAGCGGGCATGCGCCGCCACCGCATGCATGCAAGACATGCATGCTCATCCCATTCTAGAATGGCGATCCGATGTGTCCGGATCGATGCGATTCTGATCGACACAAAAGGCACTCATGTCTTGCGCAGGTATTGTCACACACAAAGCAGTTGTTTATAAATGTACGTGTTACAAGAAGCTGGATCAGTCCATGACTCAAATCAATTCAAGAAGAGTTCCATATACAAGAAAATTGCATCCAAACTAATCTTCAAAGAACCGGTTGTAACCTTGAGTGGGCGAAAAGTGAAGAAAGGTCAACCCATCAAGACCAAATCCAAGGTTAACATTCCTCCACTTTTGCTTGGTGATTACGCCTATCTTTGCCGGACCCTTCCTTTTGAAAGTTTTTTCACAGAATCATGGACCTTATGGCAAGTTTAATAAAAGGATTTGCAGGGGTAGAGTTTGTGTGGAAAATGGGTTCGGGATTGTGAAGGAGAAATTCAGAATTCTAAAACATCCGCCTGTGCATGTTGGCAATGCCTCCAAGATTATACATGCTGCTTGTGTGCTTTGGAACTTCTGTATTATGGAAGACATGGGATGGGACATGCTGCCTCTCGAAGAAGAGCCTGATCTAGTTTATTACTATGAGACTGAAGCTATGAACAGAAGTCTAAAGAAACAAGGAGATCAGATGAGGCATGTGTTGTTTGAGAACTTGGATGGGCATGTGTTGCTGTAATATTTGATGATTCTGTTAGCAAACATCTATAATAATTTGTTCTTTCTTTCTTGTTCTCGAATATTATTGATTTCATCTTATCTGGACCTGTAATAAGTCATCAATACAAACATCACTATTCTGCTAGAATAACTGAATGTTGAAATAGAGATTCTATTCAAAATAAAACTACAGTACAACTGAGTTTTTGTGCATACAAATGTAACATACAAATTTTTGGCCACATTTATTGGCCTGTCTTTTTAGACCCTAAAAAAAATAGATTAAACTTGATACATAGTCCTCAACGCTCTATGATCTGCAGCAACAGACACAATCAGAAAATGAAGACAAAACATAGATAAAACATAGAAAGTGAAGATAAAACGATATTTTATTCATTGTTGATCATCAAAACACTATACATGATTCAAAGCTGAAGGGGTCTGTCCGATATAAGCTGAAGGGGTTGCCAAGAGGCTTTTCATTGCAAATATTTTTTGCTTTACAAAAGAACATATCAGAAATAAAAAAAAAAAAAAAAAAAAAAAAAAAAGGGCAGGAGGATCTTCTTTCCTTCATGCACAAAGCTCGCAGTACTCGGTCACAGTCTAGACACACTCCACATGGGCCTTTTGTTTCAAGGGGGCCGCCGCCCAAAGCGGGACCTAAACCGATGATCACTCCCATAGCCAAAAATTCATGACCGCTTTCACGTGTGATAGGGAGCAGTGGATGACCTTGTGAGAAATAACTTCTACTTCATCAACTTCGGCTATGATTGTTGGTGAAGAATCTTGAACCTCATCTGCTTGAGGGGTAGGAGGAGGAGGGGCCGAAAAAAAATCTTGGACTTGATCTGCAAAGGGGGAACGAGGAGGAGAAGGGGCCGAAAAAATTGAGGCTGAAGACTCCTCTCCAACTTCTTCCAAAGAAGTTTCTGGCCATGAATCATGATCGGAGTAGTAGTTCTCCGAATCTGAAGTCTCGTGGGAGACTTCAGATGAATCCATAGGGGAAGAATACTCCTCTCTGGAGTATTCTTCCAAAGAAGAAGAGGAAGAGGATGAGGTCAGAGGGCTCAAAGATGAACGAGGTGAAGGGATTTTAAGATTTGCTAAACCGAACAACTCAACTTATTAGCACAAATCTTTAAAGACAACCTTGAGCCTAGAGCAATATCATAAATTTGTTTAGACCATTACAAGAATCATAGCATGCACTATTCATATGGATATGAATTGTTTACTGTAGCAATTATACCCGTTTACTTTATACAACCCCTCGAGAGCCCAAGCACTCGAATTTGCTTGACGATTCTTCTGTCTGCTCCAGCATAACTACAATCATCTCCATTCACGCTTTAAATGCAAGAACAGTCGGTGCCATCAGCTCGGCAAACCAGATTTCCTGGTGTTTCTATTTTCTTCTCTACACAACAATATCCCATAGGCAAATTTCCGTTCGCGAGCCCAGCTGTGTTTTCTTATAAAACAATATCCCACATGCACCTCTTAAATTTTACGACCTCGAACCATTGAAACAATTTAACTTAAATATTATCTCACCTCAAGTGAATGTCTTGACCCTAAGTGAAATTAAGTTCTTCATTCTTCAGCAGTATGAAGATCATATTGCTCTGATACTTGTCATTCAACTCAAGTATGCAATGACCCTTAGATTAGATCATTTTTCTAGTAACTTCACAAGCAGGCTCAACATAATATTACATGATCATTTTCCTTCATTTCCCCCTTCATGTAATATTTCTGTATCACCGTATTGGATCATGCTCCTTAGTTCCAGAAACCTGTATATTGGCAGAGCTTTTGTCATCATATCAGCTACTTGGTCTTCAGTGCTTATGTAGTCAGATGTATAAGTCCTTTGCTTACCACATCCCTAATAAAATGAATTTTCAGATCAATATGTTTAGATCTTTCTTGTAATACAGGATTTTTAGCTGGTGCTGTCACAAAATACCACTGTAGGTTTGTTTTGAAGCACATGCAACTCATTTAATAACCTCCTTTCCCAAATAATTTCCTTTGCAACCAAAGTTGCTGAATTATATTCTGCCTCAGCAGTTGATAATGCAACACTATTTTGTTTTTTACATTTCCATGCCACAGGGGCTCCTCCTAACAAAATTATGTAACCTGAAGTTGATCTTCTGTTGTCAAGATCCCCTGCCACAATAAGCTTTCAGATTTAAATCATTTGAATTATAGCAAACTCCAAGTTCCATGGTACAGCAGTAGAGTTGCAGTTTTTCTGTGAGTTTGTTGTGGAGTGTCGAGGTATCGCTGTCTCTTTGGAGCAGTTCTCCTTCCTCCTCACTTGCTTTGTAACATTACCATTCTTTTACCTCAAGATCCTTTTTGCAGCAACCCAATGGCCCTTACCTGGATTATTATTATACCTGCTAAGAATGTTTACAGCAAAAGGATGTCTGGTCTGGTACAGTTAGCAACGTACAGTAAACATCCAATCAGGGATCTATAGGGAATGTTCTCCATCTGTTCTCTTTCTTTTGCATTTTGTGGACACATAAGCTTTGAGATTTTATGCCCAGGAGCAATAGGAGAATTTGCAGCATTACAATTCTTCATGCCAAATCTCTCAAGCATATTTTCAACATGTATTCTTTGATTTAACAACAAGGTCTTTTTTTTCTCTATTTCTATAAACTTCTATACCCAAGAACCTTTTTAATTCCCCAAGATCTGTCATTTGAAATCTCTTATTCAAAATGTGTTTGCACTGATCCAGAATCCTTTTTCCTGTTATCATCAACATAAAGACCAATAATGCACCAATTTTGCTGATCTCCAAATCTGTATAAATTCCCATCAAAATTTAACTTCTCAAATCCTTGTTTTTGCAAATAGTTATTCATGCAATTATACCATTCCCTTGGTGATTGCTTTAAGCCATAAACTGCTCTTTTCAACTTCCAAACATTTGCAATTGCAAGCGACATTCTCAAATTGTTTATCTTAACCAAAGGTGAAAAGGTTTCATCATAATCTCGTCCCCTTTTTTGAGTAAAGCCTTGAGCTACAAGTCTGGCCTTAAATTTGTCTGGCTTTCCTTCAATTCCAGGTTTAATTCTAAATACCCATTTGTTTCCAATGATATTTTTACCTGCAGGTCTATCAACTATCTCATATGTGTTTGTTCTTCGGAAAGCTTTCATTTCTTCTCATAGCTGCCAACCATTGCTTTGCATATCTTCCATTTACTGCCTCAAAATAGTTTTTTGGTAATTCAGCACTCTCCAAGCTTAAAACATCAAATACACTATGGAGTTCACCTACATGAGGCTGAAACCTTTTGCTTCTTCCTTCTTTATTTCTGCCATGATATTCCATTAACCTTTTATTTTCATCTTCCAACATTTGAGCCTCAGTTCTCCTTGGTTTTCTTTTTGGTTTATCTGGAACATTTGTATCTATTTGTTCATCCATGACTTCTTCTCTATGAATGACCTCTTCATTTATATTTTCTGCTTCACTTTCATAATCTGAGTCATCACTAGAATATTCCACTGCTTTCACCATTTCATCCTTTGGGTTCTCTTCTAGGATTTCAGTCTTAACTTCTGCTCTTTCTTCCAGAGGTTCAGTTTTAACAAATTCACATTTGTCTGAATCATTTACCTTTGGAATCAAATTATAGAATTGTGTCTCATCAAATACTACATCCCTACTGATAATAACTTTCCTTTTTGCAGGATCAAAGAGCCTATAGGCTTTGGAGTTTTCATCATAGCCTACCAAATATGTGATATATGCTCGGTTATCTAATTTTTTTCTTAGTTCTTCTGGTACATGTGCAAATGCAAGATATCCATAAGCTCTTAAATTATCAAAGCAAGGCAACTTACCTGACCATAGCATATCTGGAGTAGCTCCATTAGTACTTTTAGTTGGCAGCAAGTTTTGAACATATACTGCAGTTTTGACTGCTTCATCCCAAATATAGTTTGGCAGACCTGAATATTTCAACATGGACCTGACAGCATTTAGCAATGTCCTATTCTTCCTCTTTGCTACTCCATTTTGCTGTGGAGAGGACCTGCAGGTCAGCTGCCTCTTGATTCCAAGTTTTCCACAAAAATCCTTGAATTCTTTTGACATATACTCACCACCTCGATCAGATCTCAAGCATTTTATTTTTCTTCCTGTTTCAAGTTGTACTTCAGCAATAAATAGTTTCAAGGCATTAAAAGCTTGATCTTTAGTTTTCAAACAATAGCATTTTGTTTTTCTGCTAAAGTCATCTATAAATGTCATGAAATATCTGTGCCCAGTCATGCTTGTTACATTTATTGGACCACACAAGTCAGTATGCACAAGGTCCAAGATTCCTTTTGCTCTCTTGGTAGATTTCTTAAAGTACTGCCTTGTTTGTTTTCCCAACATACATCCTGCACACAATTTGTTTCCAGATTTTTCCTCCTTTGCTTTGATCCAATTCTTTTTGGCCATCATCTCAACATTTGTCGTATTTGTATGACACATTCTGTTATGCCAAACTTTCAAAGATGGATATTCTACAATGTTCAAATTAGGCATTTGCTCAAGATCAAAACCAAATAAGTTTCCAACTCGTTTGCCAATAAACTTAACTTCATTTCCCAAAAGGATTTTACATTCAAGTTTCTCAAAATTGACCTTATAACCGAGGTCAACTAACTGACATACAGAAATTAAATTCCTGACTAATCCAGGTACGCAAAAGACATCCTTGAGTTCTACAGCTTTTCCATTTAGATCAAACAATTCTAAAACACCAGAGTCTTCTATCTCTTGCAAACTTCCATCTCCTAGTTGTACATGACCAGCTCCTTTTTTCTTGCACTTCTTGAGCAAATTTGAATCACATGTCACGGTTTTTTCAGCTCCTGAATCTATTACCAAGAATTTGTTATTTCTCTTTTTCAAATCACTTGAAACAGACATAATGCAATTATTATTTACCTCAGTTGTTTCTTCAATCTCCTCCTCTTCAACTGATTTTGATTCCTGAATAATATTCATGGTTGGATTCCCCCTTTGAATTATTTTTCCTCTTCCAAATCCACCCTTATAGTTAGAACCTTTTCCTCTTCCTCTACCTCTCCCAAAATTTCCTTTTGGACTAGGGCAGTTTGCTGCCACATGACCTTTTCCATCACAGTTATAACATCTTATCATTCTGCCTTCATTTGGGCATTCAGCCTTAAGGTGACCAAACTGGTTGCAATTATAACATGGCCCCACTTTCTCTTTATTAGCATTTCCACTTTTTTTATATTTTCCAGTAGACTTCAGCAGAATTTTCTTCGTCATCTAACTCAACTCCCCTTTGCTCAAACTCAGTCCTAATCATTTGAACAGCATGTTCCTTTGATCTTGCAACATTTCTTATCAAAGTAGACAATTGACTGTTGTGAGAAACTGACCTAGCCAATGACAAAATCTGATAGTGTTCATTCAGAATAATTCCTGCCCCATCAAGATCAGCTATAATAGAGTCAAACTTCTCTAAAAATTCTGTCAAATTATCTTTTTCATATAGCTTCAGTTTCCTAAGTTGCTTTTCCAAAATATCAATCTGAGAAGACGTTTTAATCTCATATTGATTCATCATATATTTCCACATATCTTTAGGATAACTTGAGTTTGATAGCAGCTCCTACTTTGCTTGTAATAATTGCTTGAGCCTCCATTATCTTCAATTTTTCTGTTGGACCTGCAATTATTTTTGATGCAACAGTAGCCACATTGCCTCCATCACCTGCAGTGGATTTTTCAGCAGTTGAGCTTTCAGCTCCTTCAGCACTTGAACTCTCAGAATTTACACCTGTGTTAACATTGCCTTCCTCAATGAGATACCATAAATTTTCAAACTCCAGCACCTGCCTAATCCCATGTTTCCAAACTTGAAAACCTGTGTCTCCCTTAAAAACTTCAATAGATGTCAACAGGTTTGCTCCAAATCTTGTTGACATTGTTAGCTCTGATACCAATGAAGGGATTTTAAGATTTGCTAAACCAAACAACTCAACTTATTAGCACAAATCTTTAAAGACAACCTTGAGCCTAGAGCAATATCATAAATTTGTTTAGACCATTACAAGAATAATAGCATGTACTATTCATATGGACATGAATTGTTTACTGTAGCAATTATACCCGTTTACTTTATACAACACCTCGAGAGCCCAAGCACTCGAATTTGCTTGACGATTCTTCTGTCTGCTCTAGCATAACTACAATCGTCTCCATTCACGTTTTAAATGCAAGAACAGTCGGTGCCATCAGCTCGGCAAGCTGGATTTCTTGGTGTTTCTATTTTCTTCTCTACACAACAATATCCCACAGGCAAATTTCCGTTCGCGAGCCCAGCTGTGTTTTCTTATAAAACAATATCCCACATGCACCTCTTAAATTTTACGACCTCGAACCATTGAAACAATTTAACTTAAATATTATCTCACCTCAAGTGAATGTCTTGACCCTAAGTGAAATTAAGTTCTTCATTCTTCAGCAGTATGAAGATCATATTGCTCTGATACTTGTCATTCAACTCAAGTATGCAATGACCCTTAGATTAGATCATTTTTCTAGTAACTTCACAAGCAGGCTCAACATAATATTACATGATCATTTTCCTTCACGAGGACGCTTAGGTGCCATTGCGTTCACGCTTGAGGGTGGAGGGGACGTTTAAATGGGGCAAATTGATAAGACTGTCATTTAATGCTTTATGCTACAATATCTACATGCCTAGATTGAAGTACCAATCATTGAATAATAAGACAGTTAACCAATTCGAGACAGTTCTAAAAGAAACAAAAAGAAAAGTATAACAGAATGTATGAAAGTGAACATCATACCTTTATTCTTTGTTTTTAGCTGCCAATTTGGCAATTTCGAGAAATGTGTCCTTTGTCATCTGACATATGCTCTGGGTCATTGCTGCCATAGATTCAGCAATCTTCAAAGAATTTGCAGAACGAATTGTCTCCAATTCCCTAACCAATTCCGTTTTCTTTGCAGATTCTTCCTTCATGAAATCCAGTTTCTTCACTTATGTTTCTCCAAAAGTGCTTGCCATTTGTGAGATTCCAACAACAATATCTTCATCAATCTGCAATCTGGACTTTTTTCTGCCAGTTGGTTTTCCACAAACTCCAGGTTGATTGCGTGCTGCAGATCTAGGGGAGGAGGAATCAGTATTGTTTCCTGTGGGAGTTCGATTGTTTGGCATTTCATGCACTCTTGGGCTACCTGAATTGTCAATGTTGACATTGACATTGGGAATGTCTTCAGTACTCTCAAAGGGGTCATCAAAAGCAGCATCAGATCTAACTGTCTCATAGAAACTGTCAGAAAAGTGAGTGTGCAAATCTGCTGCCTTAAAAGCTTCATTGCCAAATTCCCCATCATCACTAGCCCCTGGAATGGGGTTATCAGAAGTCACTCCATATTTGACTTCTTCCATTCTGTCATACCATTGCCAGCTTGAAGGCTCTGAACCCGTTTGACTGGAAGCCTCCTTCTCATCCTTGAATTTTGTCTATAGCTTATCCCATTTGTTCTTCAGTTGCCTGACTTCCACTAATCCATCAACAATTGGCTCCAATTTCACAAGAATTTCTCTCCGTTGTGAATTAGAAAGATTCAAACTGCCATTGGTAACCAGTTTTATTTCATTTCATTTAGAAGATTCAGGAAGGTGGAAACACCCTGATCTATCCATTGGACTGGAGCCTTCCTATTCTTTGTGTCTATTTGCTTGGGATTTTCTTTTTCTTGAACAACAAGAGCCATTGAATTATCGGGCTGAGAAGAATCACTCACAGTATTGGGAGGTGCTTGGATTTCGCTGAGAACTCGCTTGCATCTCCTTTCCTTTGGTGGAGGAGCTATTATAATAGGCTCAGAATTTGTTTTCAAGCTCACGTTCATTGAAATTTGCCCTGTCATCTTTCGTGTCTTCCTTGGAGCCATTTTTTCAATGCGAGGAGGCACAAAGGGTTTGCTGCTTGATGGCAGAGCAGATTTGGTTGCCTTAGACATTTGAGTCTATAGAAATCAAGCTAATCAACCAAGAAACAATACCTGCTGGGCTAGAATTTGAAAACAGAACAATGTAAGATCGAATTCAAATGAATTAACAGGGATTGAAAGGGCTAAAAAATACCTCTAGGCCGGAAATCAATAGCGCGGATGGAAGAATTAGGGGGAATTCAAGGAATTGCGCGGTGTTGAAGACCAAGAAACAGGGGAAAATTGTGCCCCGGAATTTCGATGAGGGAAAGTTTTCAGTCATGAAATTCAGGCGACATAATTTTAGGGGGTTGTTAAGTTAGTGGCTAATGGAAACGCCCCTAACGGCTGTTAGGGGCGAATCATCTCTCAAGGTGAGAGTTGAGTTTTCCCACTCTCACCCACCTCTCATTATCTCTCACCTCTCGTATTCTCTCGTATTCTCTCTCACCTTCTCTAAGTCAGCATGTGGCCAAGGCATCTCTCTCTCTCTCTCTCTCTCTCTCTCTCTCTCTCTCTCTCTCTCTCTCTCTCTCTCTCTCTCTCTCTCTCTCTCTCTCTCTCTCTCTCTCTCTCTCTCTGGGCATTTGGTCTAGTGGTAACACACTAGTTCCTTAGCAATGTGGTCTCGAGTTCAGAGGCTGCCCGAATCGCTCCTTTTCGATCTTGTTGGGGTCAAATCCCCAAAGGCGCGCAATGTAAGGTGGTTGGGGGCAGGGCCCAACCAAGCAATGTAGTGTGGTGTGGTCACATATCCAGTTGGATGCTGCCTAGTGGCGTGACGTTAAAACTACTATCTATCTATCTATCTCTCTCTCTCTCTCTCTCTCTCTCTCTCTCTCTCTCTCACAGTGCCATTCACATCTTCTCCAAGCTCTGCGCTAGATATTCTTAACAAATTCCATGAGCATTGTAATCTTTATCATTTGATGTTTTTTTAACCTCTTCTTTTTTGCTTTCAGATGCCGATTACTTAATCACAATTGAAAACAATTAAGGCTGCTTCAATGTCTTCATTGATAGCTTCATTACTCTCTACCTTGCTGCCAGGATGAACTTGGGGTCAAATGAAGCAGGAGGAACAATGTTTCTGCACATTGGAGGGTCATCAGGTTTGAGTGTAAAAAGGAATTCTATGTCTTGGTTAATCTATATGCACACCATTTGAAATGGCAAAAGAGAAGATCAGATCTTCCAAGCTTTTCCTGAACTGCAGGCCAATTATGGGTAAATTTACTATGTTTCCTTTCTTTACTGTAATATTTAGCAATTGAATTTGTATTTTTTTTTGCTCTCAGGGCTTTGTGTTTCTGATATGCAAAACATGGGGCCATCAAGCTCCATAGCAAGCTTGTTCCAATGTTTTTACAATGATATCATTTCTCTACTCCTTGAAGGTCAGACAACTGCGCAACTCAGAAAGATAGGGTATGGTTTTGGCGCTACGAACACTATCCTGGAAGAATAAGATAGTCGAACAACCTCTGCCCCCTTTACTCGCACCCTTTGGATAGTACAACAGTTTTTTTTAGCGAAAATGAAACTGACCCAGGAAATATCGACTGCAATGAGAGAAAAGCATGGAGTATGGGACATATTAAGGTAAATTTAGCTATGAGCATATTCATTGCATTGGCTATGACCATGTTCATTGCATTGTTTAAGGATGATGAGATGGTCATCATCCAAGAAGTATACAATGAATGGTTTTGAGATATTTTTGGATAAGATTTTCTATGAAGGTTGGTCTAGTAGATTGCATGAGTTTGCTGAGTATGTCGAATGCAGAATAAAGAAGGAGAGCACACCAGGGTTCTGTTTATCTTTTGCAACCTAGGGTTGGAAGCAGGCATCAAAAGGCTAGGAGAGTCTTCTAAATTTCCAGTCGCAGTCCTTATTTCCCAGTTCGAATTTTTATTTGTCGGCAAAAAACTTGTAAGGTTTTCTTCAAAATCCGGCAAATAATCTTGAGCTTATATTCAAAATCTGGTGGAGCATGACATTTACTGGCAAATTATCCAGTTAGCGCTATTGGAGATTTTGAAGCCTGGTTGGAAGGTGTGGTTTTAGCATATGTTGGCGATATTCTATCTGGTCGCATATATACGAATGTGTGAGGTTTCGACGATTGAGATTTGGCATAAGAGCTAAGGCAAAGTTTTTGCGGCATATAAGGATATAAGATTTTCTTGTATTTTAATTTCATTTTCCTCTCTTTAGGGCTCAAAAATAGTGATGTCAACCAATAAAGATGTCGCCTTTTATTTCAGACTACCAAAAAAAATATTGAAAGTGCAATTTTTGTTTTTGGTGTATCCTATCAAAATTTTTTGTTATTAAAGCCGAAAAATTGCCAGAAACATTTTTAGATGGTTGATCACTTACTGTACAATTTTGCAATAGTTCTCTCAATCCATTTGTGAGATAAGAGGGAATTTCAGCCATTTTCTATCGGCAGTCCTGCTTCTGCACGTGTTATGCCTAGATCTCACATGTTTCCACTAGAGGTTTGATGGGATCACTTAAGGGCCCAACCCCGATGTCAGCATAGAAAACCCACAGCCAATACCTAATCTGGCATGTATGGACTTCTTTTAGTCAAGCCTAAAACTATGCTCCAAGTGTCGCTCATCCGCAGGATTGGCAAGATCCGAACCTATTTTTATTTTCAGGCTTGGATTGCATTCTATTTGGTGAGAAAATGATGATGTGTATCAATGCAAGAAGGATCCACTTACCATATTTGGTAGTTCCTTGTTTTCAACATATCAAGTGCCACTGTATTTAATCACATCAATTTAAATTATTGGAAAGAGAAAAGGAGGTCCTTGGCTTGGCAAGGTAAAGATATCATTAGGTAAACAAACGTGTATAGGGTAAAAAGGAATAACCCTGCTTTAGAAGTTACCGAACAAATATCTACAAAACTCTTGATAAATTCGAGACTACCTGCCTTCAGAAGAAATACAGAAATCAGTTAACAAGAACATATATGGAGTGGAGTAAAGCTATCATTTAGCACATGATGGCAATCCATTACTCTTGTTACCGACTACCCCACAACTTATGATGCTTGCCTATAACAGATGCATGTCCCTCCAGCCTTTGCAATGTTACATAAACGAAAAAGGATCTTGAAACTAACTTTGAGTATGCAACTATAAAGCATTTGCTTGCAAGTCACAAAACATAGTCAATGCCAACTTGCACATACTCCAGTTCTATAAGAACCTCAGCAGCTATAAACAATAGAATAGAATAGAATAGAATATGATTTTATCGTCCACGGAGACCAACTGGCCTATGGGACCCAAGTACAAAGAGAGAGCAGCAGGCGTATTACTACCAGGATTAAAAAACCCCCGCCCCGAAGGGTTTTCGGGGGAAAAACCTTAGTAGCAATAAGGATGCTGACATACTGCACAGTTATATACATAATCCCAAGTACAGCTGAGGTTAATGTCGGACAGGGGGGCATAACTGAGTCCGCATATCCATTACCTCCCGGAGGTACGATCCCAACAAGCCTACAGAGGCCGTGCTCAGTAGCTCATGCAAGGCCTGATGGGGCACAACTAACCGAGCATACCGAGCCCGGATATGCTCGTATGCCGGACAGGCCTGGAGGGCGTGACTTTCATCCTCAATGGCGCCCTGTTGACAGCACTGACAAACTCTGTCCTCACGCGGCTCACAATGAAGATGCATCATAACAAGGTTCCAAGGTCCTTTCTAGTCAATGATACAGTGGGCATGCTTTATGACCTTTAACATGCTCTGATATGCTGCAGGATGAACTAGGAAAGAAAACAAAAGATAGAGACATAATTTAGAAGTTAGAATGTTCCACATCTAACAAAAGCAGGGACATTCGGTATTTCAAATATATACAATTCTTACTCCATCTAATATTCAAACAAATCAAGGAGGCAACCAACAAAAGTGCTAGAGAGCAACTCTCAATATGCATGAAATGACTCTAGATTGGCATCCGACTTGAATAGACTTGAACTAGGCAATGTGAGATAAACGGACATGTGAGATTTGAGCAATTTCTACTGATCTATGCGGCAGTGGACTACCCGTAGAAAATGACTAGAATTCCCTTTTATTTCGCAAATGGATTGAAAGAACCACTACAAGATAGTCCAATAAGTGACCAACCTATTCACATGTACATTAAATTCGAATTGAACTGAAAAGTGAACTGAAAAGCAAATGCAACTTCTAGGATCGCATTGATTTCTGATGTTGTAGATGGTAACATAAGGAATGTAAACCCACATATATAAAAGTGAAGGGAAAACAATAATGCTCAACCACCTGACATTATATCCTAATTATTCAAGATGGTAGTTAACATTTTGCTCACCCATTTATCAAAATTATAATAAGGTAACATGATATTCAGAATAGAATAGAATAGAATAGGATGAGTAAGAAACGTGGAAGTTGAACTCCCAACCTTAACAAGAACTTTTGCTCCAAACAAAAAATGATTGTCTTGAATATATACATAGAAGGAAATTTGAGTATGCGATTCCAACCTGCCAGCAATAGCTATAAAATAACTAGTGGTCCAATCACCAAATAGGGAACTTAACCATAATGATATTAACAATCTGAAGTCCACCAAATAGGGAACTTAACCATCATGATATTAACAATCTTCCTATCCTTGTAAAGAGTTTTTAGAGTTAATCAACCAAAATTTGGTCTCGCTTGAAGAAAGACTAAAGAAGTGTCAATTCTGGGTGTATTTATTCAGTGATATGTTATTTCTTAAGCCCAATAGTGTCATGTTCTGTAAGATCAGTACCATCCACACAATCCAAAATTGAACCAAATTCAAATGCTAAAAAACCTTTATTGCCCAAAACCAAAATAGACAGTTAGCAATTTTGATTATGTGGCTAGAAAAGCTGAGCATTGTTCATTTTGCCTCCTCAACCCATCAAAAAATTGTCTGCAAGTAATGGAAAGCCACATAAGGTTCTTGGAACCTCTGGCGTCACTAGCGGTCCTATCAGAACCACCTCTCATCCCTTTCTAAGCCAGTCATTGTTGCATGAACTGTTTCCAATCCATCTCCAGTCATTGTTCTAAACTGTTTCGAACCATCTTGGGTTATACTGCTTCCATGTGGACGCTTGGAATGAATCCCGTGCTGCACCATCCCTTCTTGTTTAATCTGTAGAAATGCCTTTTCTTGTGCTTGTACACTCGGCCATCAAATTGCAGCCATGAAATCTCTAAATCACAAACACCCCCTAAAGGGACAATCCAGAATTAGTATGCAAGTTAAAATTTGTTGGTTTACAATGGAAGAAAATGGTCATCTGTAAGGTTAACATGTCATTAATGTCATTGATACTTAAGACAACAAATGCTCCATCTGCGCCATGGTTTTTTGAAACGAATCATTTTGCCACAGCTACGGCAAGGGACCTGGGCGAGTTTAAATCATTCACGGGTAACTTCAGGACACCAACCACGCAAAACAATATTTGATAACAGTACAGCAATATTTACAGTTCCGTGGACATGAAACAGGTTACATCATATGGAGCTTCCAAACTTTAACGAAGCAGCTCCTTCTTTCACACAATATAGAATAGTCAATATTGTACAGTTTAGTAAGGTATCAAAATTGAGTCAATAAGCTCTTGCAAGGGTGCAAGTTCTTTCTTCTCTACCAAACCAAATTCCTGTAATTGCAAGTGTGAAAAATGTATTAAATGGCTGCTGCATCATGCATTGGGAATAGAACTTGTTTGTACTTACATAAGTGTAAAGGATAAAATGCTTAAAGCAGGTATTCAGATGCGCTTCCTCTTTCAGGTTCACAATTTTCTGGAAATGTGAATGATAGATATGTGCATAAACCCGAAATAACCTCTTAAATATAGGCTTTACCACTTCTTTGAAATTTGGTGGAAATGGGGCACCTGATATGTCAGAAAGCAACTTAGTAATTGCAGTATCCTTGGCAATAAGATAGTTCAGTCAATTACCAAGCTTTTGGGGGAAAATTGCCTCATTATCAAGCTGGGCTTCAATCCAGTCCATTAAGTACTCCACATACTTGGGCGCTGATACCTCTATTGGTTTCTTTACCTGGACACCATCAGCCCATCGATACTCGTACCTACAACAAACATAAGGCACTCACTAACGTTTGGGAACAATTATGGAAACTAGTTGGCAGTGTACAACAACAGTTTATCAGTCTTCATTTGCATACCGAAGATTTCATTCAGACTGAACACAAGCCCCACGAGATAAATCTAAAGCACCTCTGAATTCACGTTAAAGGTAGGCATTACTGTTCCTTGAAATCTTACTTTTGGTCGTACAGAACTAACGAAACCATATAAAGGCTTATACAAAAAAATGAGGAATATTCTGGTGTAACATCAAGCTGATTCAAAATTATGGAAGCAAGTTTACAGCAAGTTACAAAAATAAATATAGCTGAGTATGTAGTTACTTGGGTCCTGCTGACATTGTGGGACAATTTTCTGGAGTACAGAACTCTGTCAACGTACTATAAAGTAAGTTCACCTGATTAAAAAAGTCGACAGCTGCATGCAAAGGTGCAGAATAAATTGATGATATGATTTCTAAAATCAAAAGGATGCATGGAACAAGAGGCCTTACTGTTGATTGCCAACCACTCATTCAGGTCTTCACCGGGTGGAAGACGAACAGCTTCTCTTAGATTGCCACTTCCTAAAGTGGCATCTATATGTTTCCTTAATTGCGCACCCTGAAAAATTTTGCACGATGTCAATGCAAGAGCATGTTGAAAATCACATAGATCTCTACTAGAAAGGATTCCGACTGTTCTATGTTGTGACTGCCAAACAGATTACATTGAGAATGGAAATTGCCAAATAGTAAAGACAAGAATATACGACTCAATGAACCAGATAACCTAGCAAGATGACCAAAGGCATGTGAGCTTCAGCTTAGTAGATAACATAATAAGACAAGCTTGAACAAGTACCTTGCTCCCAGATGGTGTGCTCTTTTTGGGCCGGAAAGTCCGCTGGTTCCTAGAACATCATAGAAGGCTAACATAAGATAGCAGTCTACATGTATACTTACATTACAGAATGGTAACATAAAATAGCAGTCTACATGTACACTGATGAAATGTCTTAATAACAACCAACATTAAGTACAGAATCATATCAATGTCTCCTATTCTACTGGAAACGTTCTTTTACCATAAATATGAAACCCTAATAGATGTTGTATATCCTAGATACCGAGCTATAACAAAAAACAAATGTGGATTCCACAAAGAGGAATCCACAAATACAAAGCATCACGAATAATAGGCTCATTTTGCTCTTTTATCAGAACACAGGTCCAAGAAAGAATTTTAAGATTTCAATGTAATGTAAGAACAATAGATCAAACAACCTGCCCAGCCCAAAAAGGCTCATGGCGCGAAAGGCTGCCGTGTCGACGGACTGATCTTGTCGAGGATTAGTATCCCAACCCAATTCCCTCTCCTTTAGGCTATCAGCTTGCTCACGACCCCGTTTACGGGTCAGCAAACCCCCCTGCAAAAATGTTTCTTCGCCCCCTTCCTCCACGCTGAATTTTGGGATGCAAGCTCCACACCAATCTGCAAGTTAGTGCCGTACTTTAATTTTGATAGAAGAAAACAGACCCACTGAGTTGATCCCTCAACGGTGGAACCCAAGTTGGCAGACTCTGCATCTGGCCGGCAGATCGAGCAGAATACTGTGCTTTGTCGGAGAAGAAATCGAATAGAATGCCTAAACAGGACACTGGGTACGGGTTTATTATTGGAGGCGGGTCCACCATTAGGAGGTTGACATGTGGCACGTCGCCCTTTTTAATCGCCCCTTCAATTAACCAATACACGCTTGTTATTGAACCATTTGGCGCAACATGTTACCTAAAGGGCAAAACCTCGCTCTTGTTGGTGAGTGGTTATCTTCCAAGTATATGCCCAGATATTCCCGAAAACCTGCAACAAGCTAACGTGCCGGTGGCAAGTAAAGATCAGGAGGCAATTCGACAGGGATTAGAGGGTTTTGCATTTGTAAGGAACACTGAAAAGTTCTAAGCAATGGCCGATGGTGGCTAGGGATTGACAAAGAATCTTTTGCAGAAGGGGCGTTTAGAGGGGATTATCTGCTTTATCTTCTCCTGAAATTGGGCCGAGCAATGGAGGTGCAACAAATCGAATGCCCACAACTTACTCGAATGATCTGACATATGGCTTTTACTCTTGAATCAAGGCAAGTTTTGCACCTATCTACCCTTTTTAATGTCCCAAATTAGCCAAAATTCTGTAGCCATTTTATCTCTTTATAGCAATTTAAGCCTAACTATTCACCCCTTAATTTAATTGTAGTTTGTTAGCCAAATGTTAGCTTGATAGTGTGCGACTAGGAAATAAAGTTGAAACAAGAGATGGTTGAACAAGATTGTAAATAATCCGCAATGGACTTAAAAAACATCGTACCATAGCAGCATGACACAAACATTAACAAGTTGTCCATACTTGGGCCATAATGCCCTTATTTTTGCTGTTTTTTCTTGTAAAGTATGCATTTTGGGTTTCAGACCCTTGTTTCTCAAATAATGATAACTGACACCACTATGTTTATCTCTTATTTGAGAAACGGCTTCCAACATACTTCTCCAACAAGGCAGTTTCAACAAATTAAATGACAAGTTAGCTTCAATAATGCATCGCATTTCCATCACATTTGCATAATTCTTCCTTTGCATTTGTATGATGGTATGTTTTTTTAGAGTTTGATGTTTTTGTGACGCTCCCCAAACCTATACGATGCTCCCATCGTATAAATATGGGAAATCCCCTCTTCCATGGCGACAATACCACCATAGAAAGGCCCTCCGTCTGACTCGGACCACTTGTGATGAGCAAGTGTCCGGGTGAAGGACACGGAGGTGTCATTTGTCCCACGCCTTCTATGGGAATCCTATATGGCGGAAGCGTACATACAAGGTTAGCACCTGGCAACAGTACAAACAAATAATATACCACCATGAAGGGTGGCCCATCATCATCCATAAGAATGCAATAGAATACCAACATAACAAGGAAATGCAACATAAATAAGGGCTCTACCCCAGCTCAGACTCATGGGAATCAACTAACAGTCAAGGCCTCCAGATAACAACAGACGGAATCATAACAATGGCATTGGCTGGCATAGAACAATGGCTAGGGTAGTCCACTCCATTCGCCCCTCCTATGCACACTTTGCAGATAGGCTGGAACATGCTATGGTGTGATTGTAGCCCTCCGGAGACGCAATCCCATGGAATCACCCTATGGGACTACTCCGGGTTACATCTCCCCGGTCCGATGAGGCAGGTCAGAGAGGCGTCCCCTCCCCGAGCATAATGGATCCCTAGGTGTGCTAGAGAATGCGTGCCACCTCAGTGACCCCCGCGTTCATACCCGACTTACTCCCCTAAATCTAAAGGCTGGCTCACCTGCCCGTTCGAGTCCAGGGCGTCCACATAACATTTGGCACGTCACCTGGGACCCAGGGAGTGTCAGACCCATACCCAGCCCTCTCAGTGACCGGCTATAAGCCTAGCACACTATAGGAGTCCTGTAGCCGTGCTACGCAAGACCCCACCCCGATTCACCATCATACTCGTTATTTGGTGCTAAATCACATCATAGCATCCACAGCCAGGTGGGCTCTTGTGCACAGGCCGTATATACTGGGTTTTAGGAGGTTCTAGCTAGGAGCATCACTAAATCTAGATAGCTTTTAGGTCTCTACCCCCTTTAATCCCATACAACATAGGGGGAACAGAAAGAGAAGGCAGAATCAGATACAAACATCCATCATCATCATAAGTAGATCATAGAATAGAATCTAATCATCCATCTACTCAAACGGGGGTTAGAATAGCACACAACTATCTAAAGACTGACCTATGTCCTGGCTGGACCCATTGTCTCCAAGAACATCCATAGAACTGGTCAAGTGTTAGGTTGCAATAGCTCCTTCCTCCCTCTGCCCTTCCCAAACTCGAGTTTGGGGCAGAATTGGGCTGGGAGCTCAATTTGCCACCCAAAGATGGCAACCTGCCCTTGGCCAATCGAGTTAGGCCAAGTGGCAACTTTAATTAGCCTATTTGGCTAATTAATACTATTAGTTGGTCTACTTAGGTTAGTTAATTACAATAACCCCTTTTAGGTTAGTCCCCAATGGTCCCAATACCTTGGTGACTTGTCAAGTTAGGTATAACCATATACTTACATGGAACGTCACATTCTACCCTCCTTAGAATAATGTTGTCCTCGGCATTAAGGATCATAGAGAAAATATTGAATAAAGGAAAAGGAGAGTAGTTACTTTATTATAAAACATAGGATATTACAACAAGATCATCAATGATCAAAAGTTTTGGACCGGAGCCCTTTCATACCATAACATAGAAACACTTATTATGCATAACAACAAGGTCCTCAGTGGACCGTAAGGAACAAAGATAAAAACACAGCATGACTCCTAAAGTGAACCGTCATGAAACTGCAGATGCTGTTGTATGCACTACACACCTGCAGGATTACAGTACATCAGTACTCAAGATAATTATATAAAGTTGTGGTTGAAGGGACCACCCCCTGTATGTAAACAAAGGAGAAAATGGAAATGAGGGAATCCTATAATGCCTAAGGCTGCAAGTCGTTGCGACATAAGGAATAGTAATGTTCCTATTGTAGCCGTCGACGGTTGCATCCTAACATGCGTAGATGCACTTCCCCCCGTCCTAGGATGCGTCTACCTCAACCCCCCTGCATGATCCCTGCCGGATCTACTACACACTACATTGGAGTCGGACTCGATAGCATGATGGATGGTCCGACCCTGGCATTGCCGCATAAAGTCCGGATAGGCCTTGTCAAGGTCTTGTTTTAAGCACCCAAGTGGCATTCTTAGTAGGTAAGTGTTTCCACTTAATTAGATACTGCAATATCTGGGTTCTTCTTGTTTGTTTATATGCTCTGTCGAGAAGAGCTTCTAAAACAATTTCCAACTGCTCGTCTGTCATCTCCAGAAGCGTTGGTGTATCAAGAATCTCATGAGGATCCGGGGTGTGCTTCTTCAGAAGGCTTACGTGGAAGACTTTGTGTACCTTGAGATAAGCAGGTAAATTCAACTTATAGGCTTGAGGACCTATACATTCGATGATCTGAAATGGTTCCACCCATCGTGGTGCTAGTTTCTTACAATTCCCAATTTTGAGCTTGGCCTGCTTAACCTTGATCTTCAACCATATAGATTCACCAATCTAGAACTCACGCGAGGTACGGTGTCTATCTGTTAAACTCTTTTAGCGACTCCGTGCTGCCAATAAATACCCGCATATTCCTCTACCAGAAGTTGCATATCGGTAAGCAACTGTTGTGAGACTGCCACTTTGGAAACTGGGTTATGCCATGTTATCTGGAGTAAGACATTGATAGACATAGGTAATCATGAAGGGAGACATCCGCCAGGACTCCTGCTTAGTATATTGTAGGCAAACTCCACCAAGTGAATGAAATCTGCCCATTGAGATTGCTTATTCCAGACATAATTCCGTAGTATATCCTCAATAATTCGATTGGTACGTTCTGACTGCCCATCTGTCTGAGGGTGATAGGCCATACTCATGGCAAGCTTGGTTTGTATAGTGCTGAAGAAGTCCTTCCAGAAAGCACTAACAAATTTAGGATCACAATCCAAATATTGGTACGTGGCATCCCATGGAAGTGAAAAATCTCCTTGGAAAATAAAAGTGCCGTATCCAAGGCAGTGTCGGTGGTGCGGCATGGTAAGAAATGTGCCATTTTAGAAAGCTTATCAACTACTACCATCAAGGCGTCAAATCCTCAAAGTGTTCATGGGAGGCCTACAATGAAGTCCATGGTAATGACTTCCCATTTTGCATTGGGGACATCCAGAGGTTCCAGTGTACCTGGCGTTCTTAGTTGTTCTGCTTTTGTCTGCTGGCAAAGTTGGCACTGCTTAATGTAGCGGGCAATATGCTTCTTCATACCAGGCCAAAAGTAACTAGATCTTATCTTGAAATATATTTTCGTGAATTTAGCGTGACCAGCAATAGGACTGTTATGTGTGTCATGGAGAATAAGCCTCCTAACTCCTGATGACTCGGGTACACACAACTTATCGCGGTAATATAAAAGATTATCGTCCTTCTTATAGTGCTTAAAGGTGTCCCTTTCCTTATTGGTCCTGGCCTCTCTAGAAAGGCTGCCCCACACTTCGCTGAACTCGGGATCCGTTGGAAGAGATTGCTCAATAGTCTTCCCAAATTCACTTGCAAGAGTGGAAATAGCATTGCAATGGGTACGTGTGGTCAACGGATGCCGAGATAAGACATCTGCAACAACATTGTGTTTCCAGGGTTTATACAGAACCTCAGTCATATTCTTCTAAAAATTCTATCCTTCAGATGCGCAAGGCACGCACGACTGCAAGCAATTCCTGGTCATGAGTGGGATATCTCTGTTCTGCGTCATTCATTTTCTTAGAGTCATAGGCTATGACTCGTCCCTCTTGCATCAAAACAGCTCCAGTTGCTATCTTACTGGCATCAGCTGCAACCGCCTTATCCTTCTGAGGATCAGGTAAAGTAAGGACGGGTGCCGACGTCAAGGTGTCCTTCAACTGTTGGAAGCCTCATTGAACCTTGCTTAATCCTTGATCTTCTCATGCTTTGTTAGGTCAGTAAGGGGTGTGCAATCTTAGCAAAGTCCTTAACGAACTTGCAATGATATCCCACCAATCCTAAGAAACTGCAGACTTACGAAACATTGGTAGGTGTTGGCCACTCTTTGACTGCTTCAATTTTTGCTGGGTCCGTAGCAATACCATCAGCAGAAACAATATGGCCCAAATAGTCGACCCTGGTGGTCGCAAATTTGCATTTGGAAAACTTAACAAATAGTTGGTGACGCCGCAACTTCTGGAGGGCCAGCCGAAGATGGCATTCATGATCCTCCAGGGTTTTACTATAGATAAGAATGTCATCAAAGAAAATAATGACAAACTCGTCTAAATAGTCTTTGAAGACATCGTTCATGAGACGCATAAAGGTTGCTGGTGCATTGGTGAGTCCAAAAGGCATAACTGTGAATTTATAATGTCCATAACGGGTGCGAAAGGCGGTCTTGTGAATGTCCTCCTCCTTAATCCGTATTTGATGGTAGCCAGAGCGAAGATCTATCTTGGAAAAATACTTAGAAACACTGGGCCGAATGAAGCCTAGCTTCAGAAGTTCCTGTAATTGTTTCTTAAGTTCTGCAAACTCAGGTGTACTCATGCAGTAAGGAGCCTTACTGGTAGGCTTGATACCTAGTTGGAGTGCAATCTCGCACTCTACCTCCCTAAAAGGTGGTAATCTCTGAATCTCATCTGGAAAGAGATCCTGGAACTCGTGAATGAGGCTGGCTATGGTTGGCGGCAATTCTTGAATGATTTCTTCTTGTTGGGCTTCAAAGGACCCAAGCCTAACAATACAAGCCACCTGCCTACGTCGAATGGCTTTATCCAGACTACGCAAGGAGATGCACTACATAATAGGATGTACTGCATTACCTGTTATAGTAACACGGGCCCCATTTGCTGCGTTGAAGGTGACAACACACCTTTCACAATCTATATTTGCCTTTGCTGCTGCCAGGAATTCCATCCCCACAATCAAGTCATACTTGCCAATATTCATAATTTCAGCCCCTAAAGTGACGGGTGCCCCTGGTAATTGGATGTTCAAGTTAATATGACGGCCTTGGGTGTGGCGAACAGCTCCACTAACCAACGTGACTGGTCTTGGTTTAGATTTCAAAGGGGATAACTGCAGAGTTCCGGCCAACCTAGGGGATGCAAAGTTGTGAGTACTACCCGTGTCCATGAGGATAATCAAAGGTTGGCTATCAATTTGATCCACTGTAGAGATGACACTGGGCTGACAATTGGCCTGACCGGTCTCAATAGCAGCAAAAATGTGAGACTCGCCTTGTGTATAGTCAGTCGGCTCCTCCTCCACCAAAGCTGGGAGTTCACAAAAGGGTGTCAGCTCATCCCAATCTAGCTCTCCCATGGCTGCCTGCACTGCCTGAGTGACGTATGGACATTCCTGCATCCGATGGCTCAGACGGAAGCAACGGTAACAGGCCTTATCTCGTCGTAGCTGGTCTCGAGTTTCTCGTGGAATAGACTGGAGAATCTGCTGCACTGCGTTGTTTGGGGCACCTGTCTTATCGGGAACATTAAAGCTGACTTTCTTTTCTGACTTCTGATAAGGAGGCTGCTGCAGAGGGCCCGGACTAGGAGAGCGGGCTTTATATGATATATATGGCTTGGCTTGGCTCGCATTTGGAGGTCGCTGGTAGGGGGTCTTCGGTGTGTCATCCTCCAAACTCAAAGCTTTTGCTTCAGCCTCTGCTACAGTTTTGGGGTCAATTGTGCGGACCATCTTCCTTAAAGTGGGTGACGACCCCTCAACATAGCCCTCGACTGCACGACGTTCATTGATCCCTGGAACATAAAGTCTGAGGCGCATGAATTCATCGGTATATAGGCCTGGACTGTCATGCTGCGCTACTCCAAGCGGTAGAAAGTTTGTATCTGCTTGTAGCGATGTGCCCGAGGGACATAATGTGACTTAAAGGCTTTAGCAAAGAGTTTGAACTTGCAATGTCCTCTGTTCAACCCATGAGATCGGGCATACCCTTTCCACCAGATTTGTGCAGACTTAGTAAGATTGGTGGTGGCCACTTTGCCAATGTCTTTTTTCGGTCATACCGTAGGATTTGCCAATTTCATGCATCTCGTCTAGCCAAGATTCTGCATCAACTCCAGAACGGGAAGTGCCTGAAAACTGTGCGAGTCTGCGGTTTTTCTAAATGCTAGTAATGGCGGAATCCACCATCTTCTAATAATCCTTCATTATGGTTCTGCTCGGAGGCGACGGAATCAGAAGAATCATCAGAATCCGATGAGTAAGAACTACTGCCCGAGGATGAAGAATGGCAGCGACGTTTCGATCGTGACGACGTAGAGGATTGGCGGCCACTTCAGTGATAAGCATCTCTTGCCCCTCATCCGTCATGCCAGGGCCGATAGGCCTTTGCAGGACGTATTGTTGGAGTTGCGCCATCTGGCGCTTGATGATGAGCAATTCCTATTCAGGCGTAAGGCGGCCTGGTTCCACGGGCGTCGCCCATGAAGGGGAACGTGCACCGTCTAAGATATCAATAAAAACAAAATGAGCACAACATCTGCACATTGTTATAATAAGATAATGCATAAGTAGACGAAAGGTTACATTTAAGATAAGTTCCAAAGGGCGAATATATACTCTTGATTGTTGAGAAGAATCGTGGGAAGCCCATCGAATCCGTCGAGTTTTGGCCCTGAGTCTGGGGCATGGGCATTTTGGCAGCGAGTTGCTTCCAACAGTTAAAATTTGTATGGCTAATCTGCTCATCCTCTTCGGGATCATCAGGGATAGGCACCTTCCCTTTTTCCAATGGAGTAGAGTCAGGCTCTACATATTGGTCCATGAGAATGGCCAAAGCAAAGCGGACCTCAAAATAAGTCTGCTAACAGCCCAGATGAAGAATGGGAGCATGCTTGGCCCGGCGCTGAATGCCACGAAGAGTGTCCTCTGCATGTCGATCATCGCCTCGCATTTGTATGAGTATATCCCTGTGAAGATACAGCTGAGGGGGGTCGCCATAATGTCGACATTGGGGGACCATTTCTTGGGTGTAGAACTCCAAAAAGTCTGCATAATTGGATGAGCCTCCATATTGGTGATGAGATCCACCTGCTGCAACAAATAAGGGTGGAGAAGCTCAAATGGAACTTGTGAATCCCAGTGCTCTCCATCCTGGTACCACTAGTGGCGCTTGGCGTAGTCCATCATAGTTTGATGGAAGGAAGAGCAAAAGTGTAGAAGGCTAAGCAACAATGAAACCCTAAAAAGCAGGAACACTTTTTTTTTAAGGAAAGAACTTTTATCAAGGAATATTCCTTGGGGTCTGTTACTTTTTATCATTAATATTGTATTTTTTTTTTTGTAAATTCGGGCTCTGTGTGTTGTTTGTATTACGGAGACAGACACGGAAACACATAGCTGATAACAGGTAACATTGTATTAATACAAAAACTTAGGTACAAAAAGATACAAGTATATTACAAAATGGGGGGTCTAGATGCGATCCTCGCGTATCCTACGATTTAAGGCCAAATTCTTTGGCATAATAGTCATGCGCTTAGCGTGTATAGCACAAAGGTTGGCGTCGCCGAAGAGGGCGACGAGATAATCCTCAGCAGCTTCTTGCAAAGCGAGAATAGCATGTGTTTGGAACCTCAGGTCCGTCTTAAATTGCTGAGCAATTTCTCGAACGAGCCGCTGGAAAGGTAGCTTCCGCAAGAGGAGCTCCCATCGACTTCTGATACTTCTGGATCTCTCGCAAGGCTACTGTTCCCGGCCTGAACCTGTGGGGCTTCCTCTAACGAGGTGGGGACACAAGAAGAAGGGTCTTGCCTCCAGTGACTGGATGCCGAGCCCGCTGGACTAAAGTCTCCCGGCGAATATCCCCCTTCTGCTTTGCAATTCCACCCATCACTTGGAGCTTGGTTTTGTACTGGGGTTCCAAGCGCGTAGGGTTGGTGGTCTTCCGCTTCCGTTGTATGGTACGGTTGGCGGGCTCCTCAGCAGTCTTCCTTGCTTGCTCTTCTGCTAGCCGAGCCGCTTCCTGTTCGGCATGCTGCTCTCGTAACAGGCGTATCTCTGTCCGTCTCCGGCTCTGCAAGATACCTCTCGGGTCGGGCCGCCATGTCAAGCTCAACCGGCAGCAAATCCTATTGTGTGAGGGGCGCCAGTATATCTTCCCATATGAAGACCTGGGCGTCCTCATCATAATAGTATGGGGGCAGGGTAAAATTGTTCCCCCGGGTAATGGCCCTCTCTCTTCCTAAATAAACATACTCATGTCCTCGGATAGCTGGGTCTCCGCTTGCAATCTGCCGGGCATCCTCCTCTTGTGCCATAGCCATAATCCTTTCGGCTTCTCGACGAGCATCGGCATCGGCAGCATCTTGGGGCATGTCCAGAGGGTAATAGTGAACAAGAGTCAAGACTTGGTCCTCTTGTTCCACAAGGGTATAAGTCTTCCCTTCGGCGTTAAGTTTCAACAGAAATCTCTCTATAAGGTGGAAGATAGGGTATGGTATCCGATCTCCTTCCACAAACCTCTGCACTAGCTGCTCGAGAAGGAGCTCGACCTTCCTAGGGCCGTCAGGTATATCGCGAAGAGTTGGAAAACATTACAGGAGGAAAAACTTTTTGTCCCCTTGGTGCGAGCCATGGCCTAACGAAGGTGGAGTGCTAGGTGAAGCAGGGCTGAGGGCATCAGGGTAGTATATAGGAGCAGTTAGGGCAGACAGGGTCGAACACAGCGGTTATGGCATTCCGGTGGCTATGGCGGGCAGAGGTTACTGTGGGCGAGGCTAGTACAAAAAGAAAATAATAAAACCCAACGTAAAACGTCCGTCAGTGTTAATGCCTTAATTTTTTTTTTTTTTTTAAATTGTCAACGCGCGGTCAAACTGGCGCACTTGGATTTTTGGGTGTTTAGAATCGAAAAAGAAATCGGTATTTTGGCAAGTGCGCCGATTTAGGGTTTTCTGCCTTCTGATGATGCTTTTGACTTGATTGAAAGGTGTCCTAAGCTAATTTGGGGTCACCGTCACAATAGAATAAGAATTTCTCCGATCCGAGCTTCCTAGAGAAAGTTATGGCCTCTGGAAAAGCGAGACCATTTCCTGCCAAAACTCAATACAATCTTACATTTATACCTGCTGTTAGCACAAATTTGGTCCTCAATCATTCTAATTACAGAGTTCTAAGGAATTTTCCTATGTTAGAGTCCCCAACTACTTAACGTTCTATCGAATTAGAACATGGCCAGCGCATGATCTGGTCCACCAAAATCATGCTCTGATACCATTGTGACGCTCCCCGAACCTATATGATGCTCCCATCTTATAAATACGGGAAATCCCCTATTCCATGGCGGCAATACCACTATGGAAAAGGCCCTCCGTCTGACTCGGACCACTTGTGATGGGCAAGTGTCCGGGTGAAGGACACGGAGGTGTCATTCGTCCCACGCCTTACAGCTGAACCAGCTCCTTCTGAGGGTAGGGGACAGATGCTTTGGGAGAGGCCGCTCTCGACGATCCACAGGGGCTGCAACCACCTTCCCCCGCAATCACCGGGTTCGATGGCCTAATGTCGGAGTTGAAACGATGGTCTCGCCAAGTCTTTGGACCCCACCATTAGCCCCTTGAGCCGTCCGTCAATACCGCTCCTTCCTCAAGACCAAGAAAGCCAGGTACCTTGCGGAGCACCAGCAACAGATGTTTGGTCTTCTAGACCGCCACCCTAGGGCCTTCTGGAGAAAGGTCTTGAGTAAGCCCGCCGCGACCCACGTGAAATATTACCCCGGAACAATGGGTGAGATACTTGCAGCACGGTTGATGACCCAATGGGAAGCCGGGCACCAAGCACCTCATGAGATGTGCCTAGTTAACCGGGTCATTACCGGGGGATGTCATAATGGGCCCCGCGCGCCGCTAATGGGAAGGCAGCAGATTTGGATGGTATGCGTGCGGAAGCTTCTCAAGTGGGGCGGGCCCCAATGGTGCCCGGTTCTCACAAAGACTCTTCAACGGGGCATTGCAAGAAGGCTTCCCCGCGACCGGACTACCAAGAGAGTTGTGCCCATATACAAAGCGGGGACCCCCATAGCCCAACCAACTATCATACCATTATGGTCGGAGTTACGTCTTTGCCAAGTTGCTTAGGGATTCTTGAGCGGCCATTGACACTTTGGGCGAGGATGGAGAAGACGGGCTCTCACAGTAGCAGGGCTTCGCCAAGGCATTCTACTATTGACCATATCTTCACTCTGCGAACACTCATAGAGGATAGCCGGAATCGGCCTTGAGAATCTATCGTTGCTTTGTGGATTTCGCAAAGGCTTTTGACACCGTGCCTCGGGATAAGTTGTGGGATGATTGAGACAGCTAGGGACCCCGTCGACTTGCGAATGCTATATACAGACTATCACGAGGCTTGCTCCGGCCGCTCTCATAATCGTCGGGGGAGCCCAGTTGTTAGTAGCATTGGGGTGCGCCTGTGGTTGCCCTCTATCCCCGAGCGCTCTTCGGCTTGTACATTGACCGCCTAGAAGAATGGCTAGGCCGAGCACCGGGAGGGGGGAGGGCCGGGGATTGATGCACCACATAATCCGCAACTCATATATGCCGATGATGTTGACCTGCTTTCGCGATATACCCCGTGAGGACATGCAACGCCACCGAATGCTTTGGACACTTACGCCAATTCACCGACATGAGAGTTAACTTGGCCAAGACAAGGGTGTCGGGCTGGTCCCATCATCCCAAGCACACCACGCCTTCCCTCATTCACTTACCAGTAAGGTGTAGTGGAGGTGTCTCGATCTTATAAGTATTTGGGCATTGAGTTTTCTACTACCACACACCGGGATGCATCCATCGTTACGGGTCACCGCAGCCGGAAAGCCCCAGATGCAATGCAAAACAACAATCACAAGGCGTAGTCAGATGCATGGGGTCACCAGCACACTTGTTCGTGGCCTTGGTTGAACCGGTCCTCCTCTATGGGGGGGCGTGTGGGGGCGGTGATATCCCTCACCACTTGGAACGATCTAGAGCAGTACGTGAAGGCCTTCTTGGCCAGGCACCGGGAGGAAATCCACTGGTCCCATATCGATCTTGCTCCTGGGAGACAAGCTTCCTTCCATTCTGAGGGTCGCTTACTGGAACGCCACATTATTTACTTCCGGAAGGTGGTGGCTATGGATGAAGCCCCGGCTGCCCAACCTTTCTTTGGCAAAGGGCGATGGGCCCCTTGGCGACTCAAAGCCTCTTTGGAAAGACAAGCAAGCCCGGTGGTTCTCGCTATGGAATGTGCAGGCACACAGATGTGGACCGTGCATACACCGGAAGGAACGCTACGCCTTGAAGCAAGATTTGGATGCTTGCTTCATGGCCAAGCTTTGGGATGCAGAGCCCTGTCACATGTCAAGGTGGCAAATTATCGACAAAGAGTTAATCCCATGCTCACGAGGGGCCCACACCACTACCCGCGCACCCATCTACCCATGAAAAAAGCGCCAGGTGATTGCTTCCATTCGCCGACAGTGCACACCACCTCCGCATTGAGGCGGGGAGATGGATTCGGAGGCAGCGGAGGACAGAGTCCGCCGCCGATCTTTGCCAACGAGGCCATTGAGGATGAAAGTCACGCCCTTCGGGCCTGTCCGCTGCTACGAGCATATCGGGCTCGGTGATACTCGGTTAGTTGTGCCCCATCAGGGCCTTGCATGAGCTACCGAGCACGGCCTCTGTAGGCTTGTTGGGATCATTACCTCAGGGAGGTAATGGATACGGACTCGCTTATGCCCCCCCGGACATTAACCTCAATTGCATTTGTGATTATGTATATAATCGTGCGGTATGTCGGCATCCTTATTGCTACTAAGGTTTTCCAAAAACCCCTACGTGGGGTTTTTAATCCTGGTAGTAATACGCCTGCTGCTCTCTCTTTGTACTTGGGTCCCATAGGCTAGTTGGTCTCCGTGGACGATAAAATCATATTCTATTCTATTCTATTCTTATTAATGGTGAAGATAAGGACATAGATATAGTGATCTCCACAATGGAAGATAAAATAGCATAAGGTTCAAATGAAATATCAGCAGGAGCTCTAAAATCTACTCCTCTCAGGCAAGTTTCCTCAATTCTAAATTCTTTGGATGTCAATTTGGATAACTCTGACACACATAATGTGACTAATGGTATTAATAAAGAAAATTGTGTTCTCGAGTTGAATAATGTCTGTTGTCAATCTAAATTCTGGGTTTGCTCTCATCAATTAGACTCTGACTCTGATAATTCTAATAATTCCTCTGATAAAGAGAATGATCCAGTGACTCAACCTTGGAATGATGATCAATTCCTATCCTTTCCTAAGACTGCCTCTTCTAAACTAAAGAAAGATTCTAAGTTGTCCAAAGATTGTAAGAAGATCTCAAATAAATTTGAGTCTCCAGCCTTGAACACTAAATATCAAACCAAAAAAAGTACTAGAAGCCAAAAGAAAAAATTCCATTAAGTTTTTTCTCCTGTTGTCTCCTTCTCTCTCCTTATAAAGATATTTTCCTGGAATCTTAGAGGTATTAAAGGCCCTCTTAAAAGAAAAAGAGCTATTGCTCAGCTGATATTATAAGAGCTAAGGAGTCTAGTGGTAATACACTAGGTCTAGCAACTATAGGTCTCGAGTTCGAGACCGCCCAAAATCGCACTCTGAACTGTTGGGTGTCAAAACCCACAGACGCAATGTAAAGTGGTTGGGGGCAGGGCCCAACAAAGCAATGTAGTGTGGTGTGTGGTCACATATCCAGTTGGATGCTGCCTAGTGGCGTGATGTTAAAATACTATCTATCTACCTAATTTTGGATGCTGCCTAGTGGCGTGATGTTAAAATACTATCTATCTACCTAATTTTGAATGCTCTAACCTTGCTAACTGGATTGCTCCTGGTTACTCTTCTTGTTGGTATCTGCATTATGTGGAAAAATATCAATCATTGCCTCATTTATAACAGCCCTAATAAAAATTGGCAAGCTATAGTGCTCAAGCATAAAGACCTTGCCTTTGGTGTTCTTAATATTTATGCTTCTACCAATTCTAAGGATAGAGAGAAGCTCTGGCCTTAGATTAATAGCTGGCTTGATAACCAAACTTCTATTTCCTGGATTATGGCTGGAGATTTCAATAACACTCCTACTTGGGATCTTAAACATGGCAAAGATCTGAATATGTCTCGAACTGAGAAGTCCAACTGGGATAATCTCCTTGAAAATCATCTGTTTACTCATATTTCTTCTTCAACAGCTAATTACACATGGTCAAACAAGCAAGAAGGAAATAAAAGAGTCTTCTTTGCTTTAGACAGATTCTACATTAATAATTCATATTATTCTTTCTGGGATAGTTGTGTGGTTTATAGTGATGAGAGTACATCTATTTTTTATTACCAACCTCAGTTCATGGAAACCAAGCATATGCTTAGCATTTTGAGGCAAAGGAATTGTCCTTTTAAGCTAAGTTGCACCCTAGAGTTCAAATTTCTAATTCTATGAGAGACTTTTATTCTAATATCAAATCTTCCAAATCATGGATCAAACAATGGTCTAAGAATCACTTTGACCACGGAAAAGCAAAGAAGAAAAGGCACATGATTGAAATGAAAAATATTAGGACGAAGATTCAAGAAGATCCTTTTAACATTGATCTTCACTTAGGGAAAGGGAATCTTGAGCAAGCCATTAAGGTTATGGAGGAGTATGAAGCCAAAGGTGGTGCCATTAGAAGTAGCATTAAATATCATTCAAACATGGATAGCAATAACTCTAAATTCTTTTTTAGAGTTGCAAAAAATAGGGCTTTATGGAATCAAATTGCCTCTGTCAAAGATGATCAGGGTATCTCTCTCAATGACACTAAAGAAATTGAAGATTTTTTCTATTCCAATTATTCGAGTATTTTCTCTGATAAAAACAATTCCTCCTGGCAAAACAGCCAAGCTAAAGATTTCCTAGATCTAATAAACTCTCTGCCTGGAAATATTAGTGCCCCTATTTCTGCCAATATCTCATATCTACCCAATGAAATAGAGATCAAAGCTACTCTTCATAATCTTGTTAAAGGCAAAAGCCCTGGGCTAGATGGTCTACCCCCAGAATTCTATATCAACTTCTGGGATGATATAAAAAATGACCTCATTCATATGATTCATGGTTTCTGGCTTAGTAATCATTTGCATCCAGCCATTGCTTCTGGTTTCGTTGCTCTAGTTCCAAAGGTGGACAACCCTGAAACTTTTAGTGATTGGAGGCCTATTTCTTTAACCAATACCTCCTATAAGTGCTTTCTTGCCTAATAGATTTATACTGGATAATTATATTGCAAGAATGGAAGGCTTGCATTGGGCTAGAATCTCTAATCAAGATTGTGTCCCCCTCAAACTTGATTTTTCTAAGTTTGACTCTGTTAGATGGGATTTTCTTGAGCTGGCCCTTAGAAAAATTGGCTTCCCTGAAAAGTTGATTCATTTGATCATTAGTCTTAACTCTCGTGCCCAATCCACTGTTCTTATTAATGGATCTCCTGGTAAATTCTTCCCTCTTCAAAAAGGGGTAAGGTAAGGTTGCCCCCTGGCTCCTTACCTTTTTATTATTGTTGCTGATCAGCTAACTAGAGCCATTCTTCACCATCAGAATATGGGCAATATTAAAGGTCTAACTATGCCAAACAGTGATAATCAGTTGACCCTACTACACTATGCTGATGATTCGTTTAGTTGTTTACACAATGATATTAGTAACAGTGATTTCTTCTTAAAGCGTATCAAGAACTTCAGTGAAGCTTCATGTATCCATCTAAACTGTCATAAGTGTGTGATCATTGGTGATTCAAGTCAATCTGATATTTTAGAGATCAAATGCATTGCTATCAATCAAGCGACAACTCTTTTAGATATGCCTCTAGACCTGGACATTAGTTCTAGGAATCTGTGGAACCCATTTGTTGCCAGAATCAGGAAAAAACTCAACAACTCCTTAGCAGGCAGGCCCATCATTGCTTCCTCTGTTTTAGCAAGCTCCCATGTTTATTTCTCTTCAGCCCTTCTTGCCCCTAAATGCATAGCAAATTGAGAGAATTATTAGAAATTTTATATAGGGTAAGAATCATATGATCAATTGGAATTTTGTTACCAGAAAGAATATGATTTCTTGAATAATTCGAATATACCATCTAAAGCATCCATTTATTGGAATATCTCTAAAGAGGAAGAAGCTAAGTTATTCAAAAATGTTTGGAAATCCTATTGTGCCCCAAAAGTTTCTTATTGGTTGATCGCTAATAAGAGTGTCCCAAACTTACAAACCATCAGCAGACACTAGGCTAAAATAAATGATATTCCTTCAAATATTTTAGCATCTCCTCTTTGTCCTCTTGGTTGCAGTCAACAGGAATCCATGGACCATATCTTTCTCTGCCCTAAGTTAAACACTTTCTGGAACTAGTTTGAAGTGCATTTCAATATCCAGAGGCCTGTCAGAATTATTGATTTCATCATGATTAATAATGCTTTCTTGAATACCATTTGTTTCACTGCATTATAGAATCTTTGGAAGCATAGAAATAGATGTATGTATGGTGGTCACAATCTTGCTATGTTTTGGATAAAGTTGCAGGTTATTTATGACCTTGAACTTGCAGTCACCGCTCACAAAAACAAATATGAAGATGCTCAATTTGATCAACAATGGAATATACTTGGACATTTTTCTGGCTTTCATAATTTCTTTAAACTTAATTATCATGATGAGCTTATTAACAATGATTTTGTTGATGCTAGATTATCTATGGAATTGCAAGCATAAGTTGGATCTACAATTCGATGACATACAAGCCTCCAAGTATATAGGTCAGCCACTATCTGTTCAAAGCCAGATACAGAATCAGGTGCAGTCTGAATGTGATTATAATTTTTGGGAAGGGCATGTCAAAGGGAAGCTCATGCAGAAGCTACATGAAATCCCTGAAAAGGCAGTGGCTTGGGCAAAAGAATTCTGCAAAGAAACACAGCTCATGTATGTCCTCTGGTGGTTTATGAATGGAAACAACAATGATATGATAGATAGACAATTTGAATTTTATATAGAGTGCTATTATTACCACTTATATTCCACATGCAATTTAAACAGGTTGATGGAAATTGGGAAGCATTTCATTCCAATCCAAAACCCTCAGTTTCGAGATCATTTCCACTACATTGAATCCTATAACTTCTAATTCCCTATCTGCTTTTGTACTCAGTTTCTTGGCAGACCTTTGGCTCTTAGTATCTCTGCAAAGTGATTCGGCTTAATCAAAGAGGATGTCCTAGAGTTTTGAATCAGCAACAACAACTTGGCTGGAATTTAAAGCTGTGAAGATTTCTGCCTTGAGGTCTGGTTTTAAGACCTTATATCTTCAGTGGTCTCTGAAATACATGACTATTGAATATATTTTTACAGGCTATTATGCTACTGGATTGTTCTACCTTTGCTATTAAGCCTACATAATTTTAGGCTGATGTAGCTGATCTTTTTTTGTACTTAATTTCGATAATTAATGATTAAAAAGCTTCATTCCCTAAAAAAAAAAAAAAAAGGTTGTCACATCAATTCCAACTCGAACTTGTTCGAGATTGCATCTTCCAACCTGTTCAGCTGATTGGAACTGGCAAAAGCCCATGTAGTGAAACTGGAATTGGCAGAGGCCCCTGCCGTGAAACCTTTTGGGCGGCTGCCTGCCTACATGTAAACAATCTTTCTTTTTTTGGATTTTTTTTTTGCAAACAATCTTCTTCTTTTTTTTTTTGGATTTTTCAATGGTCCGTGCAAATAATCTTACCTTTTTCTATTAAAACTTTTTTCCCTTCAACCAAAATAGAACACATTTGCAAACCTTATCTTCCTACTGTATTTCTACCTTGTATCTGAGGAGAGGGATATGCATGCCTTAGTGATTAAAGGTTATAATTTCCTAAAAGGTAGAGGACACATAAGCGTCAAATGCTGACGTTGCCTTGCCAAGAATGCATAAGGGCATATTCATCCATCAGAATGCTGCCATCCAAGAGCACCAACATTAAATGTTTGTTGACTTTATAATTTTCCCAATTAAAGTGTTCCAAAACTACACTCAGAAAGGAGTCGTGCCATAGGACAATCCAAAACACCTACATTTTCTTTTCTTTGAATATATCCCAGACACTAAAGTGCCAGAACATTCCTATATAATGTGGATCGCCATGTCACATGTTTGTAATCTATGTCCAGAACTGGGACTCACCAGACTTTCCCACTAAAACATCTTCATTTTTTCTCGTCTCCATTTAAGTTCTCGCTTTCAGTTGAAATAACTACTGCAAGTCTATCACAGACCTGCAAAATGAAAAAGTGCACTAGGCATGTCAAGTATTATCACATCAAATTTGCCCAAACGTCTTACTTAGACTAGAAAAAAAGACAATATGAATACAGAATTATCACATTCCAAATAAACGCCTTTACAAAAGCTCTTGCTTTTGTAAGACTTCTACAGGGCATCAACAAAACAAACGGTAAAATATCACATAAATAGGACAGCCCAAAAACATCACATTGATACCTCATGAAGGGGCTTACTGCACTTCAAGTCCACATTCGGTACAGATTTATCATACCTGGTGAATCCACGGCGCATAAGTATTTGTATGTAAAAAAGCAAAGATATAAATAGTACTAAGAGAAGATAAATTTGGCCTAGGTAGCTGAACTTCTGAGATTACAATAAATGGTGCCATGTTGTAACAGTCATTTTAAGTCATGGCAGAGTTTTATATTTGCTATACATCTCGTGTCCAATGCCAAGTATAAGGATAAAGCACATAAGAGAACATGTAACTAACCAGTTCTGAGGAAGTCCAACTGCTGCACGAGCTTGATAGTTAAAAGGACCTTTCAGCTCCACATTATACCTGTCCATCATTTCTATATGTAGCACAGTTAATACATGTTCCACACGAAATAAATGAAAACAAGATCAAATAGAAGACACTGTTACCTTTAAACCTTGCTTCTGGATTAACACCCATATGATTACAGCACTTCCGAAACCAAGAAACCCCAACCGCAACATGGGCCATCTCTTCTTCTGATATCTGCTTAACAATCCCCGCTGTCCTTGTGTCATCAAGACAAATAAGCCTCTCAACTAATCTTGGACCAGCATCCAGGCCTCGTGCTTCCTACAAACAAAGAACCTAAACTTTTTATGTAAAGGTTGGCAATTTGATTAGACAAGTATATGCAAGGGAGAACATTAGCAAGACTTTTTTTAGCTCCATTAGAATGTTTCCAAAGTCTGTCCTCCACACTGGTAGAAACTGGGTCTCCCATAGAGATTTTTTCTTTCTTTCTTCTTCAAAAACAATGACTAGCCACCAAAAGAGCCCTAGGATAGTTTGGCTAATATGAGATAACAGATGGGTATAATTAAATCCCAAGCATATGCATATATATAATCTTCACTGCAACCCATCAACTGCAGCAATTATATATGTCTTGATAGAAAAGCAAAATATAGCATGAACGCGTATACATATCTTTGCAAAATAAGACCTGAGGTACTATAGATAAGAACAATGGATATATAAATTCAGAAATACAAGAAGATCTCTATCAATGCAGTACCACTAACAGTAACTCACGGCACAACTAACCTGAACCATTGGAATGACTGCTAGGCGTCCATCCACCATGTCTGAAGTCTTCTGACAGTCCTTCCACAGCAGATTATGGGCTGGAATGTCTCCATAACTGATGCATAAACCACCAATTTTATAATCCAAAGTTGTATAGCAAATGTACTAAAATTAAGGTAACTCAGTTCGACCTCTTCACCTATAGTTGAGTTCAGCAAGCCGTTGCAAACACCATGAGAGATGACGACTCTCGTCATCTGCAACATGAGCAAAATCAACAAAGAACTGTTCATCAAGCTCATAATCTGAGCCAGAGAATCTCACTACAGTATCCCATGCGAGGTCAATTGCATTGAGCTCAATGTGTGCAAGATTGTGAAGGAGATGAGCATTAGGTGGAAGCAATGAAGCCTTTGCATGGGGTACCTTTCTTGGATGAACCTACACACAGAAGCCTTAGGTAGAGTACAGCAGTAAAAACTCAAGCTGTGAAATTCTCAACAGGAACGCAAACGCTTATATATACGTATGCAAGAAAACAAGGTATTTTTTTTACTAAACAGAAACAAGCTGGGTTGACATCGAAGATTGACGCTCAAGCTTTGCACTAAACAAATTTCATGCATTTGAGACCATATTGAATGCATATATACAGATTGAATCCAAATTTTACTGTTTAAATATCAAGGACATAGTACGAGCTTACTAGTTCAGGTTTTGATGGCCTTGCAGGCATCTGGGGTGCTTCTGCAACTCCTACTGGCAACTTTCCCATGTGCCAAAGCAAGTAAGCATGGTGTGTAAGAGAGGCCTTCTCAAGCGGATCTGCAGTGCTTAAAACACGAGCACCCCATTCTGCGAGGGACTTCAATTTCTCACATTCAGTGGAAACATTACTAGCTTCAGTATGTTCAGGCCCTTCAGTTCCCCATTTTCGCCGCTTATCAGGAACAGAAATGCGCCACCCAGAAAGGCCAGACCACTCTGAAATAGCTACATTGCTCATGCCATTGCTGGGCAGTGTTGCCGAAGCTTGACAACAGCTTCTGGCAATTGCAACCCTAGCCAGAAATCTGGTGCTATTCCCAAATTGAATTAAAGGGGCGCCCATTTATCTATCTTCGTTGTGGATTACCTTATGATTCATACACTCCAACACAAACGCAAAGATTAACTGAACTAAGCGCATACATCACTTTAAAACAATCCAATGGTTTCTTGTGTGCATTGGTTGGCAGAAACCACACCATCCATTTCTGCAATGTGCTAATAATTCCATTTGTTCGGAATTCACCACATCACCAAAGGTGTCGTTCATGCCCCTTCTGTTCTTTGATAAAAAACTTATCTATCTATCTCGTTTCACGAACTCGCCGCTTTATCGTGCATAAATTTTTGCACAAAGTAAATCTCATATGCCTTGTAAACGAAGTTGTTTGCAAACAAAAAATAAAAGGGAGACAAAAAAATTACTGTACCAATATCATAACAGTTTGCCACAATCCATTTCAACCTCATCTCAAAAGAATTTCGACAACAACAAAAATTTGAATTTGTCACAACCCGTTTCAACCTTGTGTCAAAAGAATTTCCACAACAACAAGAAATGAACCTCCCACGAGAATTAAATTTGCCACAACTCGTTCAACCTCATCTCAAAAGAATTCCCACAGCAACAGCAACGAGAAAGGAACCTTCCACCCATGGGGTTGAATCTCTCTCTCTTCCCCCCCGTGCCAACTACTGACGACGGGCATCATTTATCATTCTTCAAGGCTACAGAATTTCCAAAGTTGAAGGCCATAAAAGTTAGTTCCCTTCCCTTCTTCTCATTCTGGACTGATGTTATGGATATATCGACCCCATTATTTTTCTTCAAATCCCATGGACATGCACATATATGGGGAGGTCACCTACTCCCACAACTAGCGCGGAGGGGCCAGCATAGCAATCAAGCTTATATTGAAGAATGTCATGGACTCCATCCCAATTCATAGGACAGACGAAATAGGTAAGGCTTACAACAAGGGCAAGGCCATGTGAACGCACTTGGCTAGGCAAGCTTATGGTCGGTACTCAAATCTAGTAGCAAGTCACTCATGAGCAATACCAGATCGGGCATCTGAAGAGATCTCGAGACAAATCCAAACAAATGTTGAGAGCAATACAACTAAACTTGCAGGCCTGGCAAAACAGAAACAATCTTCGGCGCCCACATTGATGAAAAGGCAATTGGATGCAACGCATTTCCGGCACGGAACACGCGCATGATAGCTTGATGATCGCCTTCAACTGATACAGTTTGAAAGGCCAAAAGATGAGTCGGGCATTGCGACCTCCAAATTCATCTAGTCACAATGTCAGAATAGACACCATGTTCCAGGACAATGAATGTTTTGAGCAGGATATTAAGAAGACTATATCACAATTTCAAACAGAAGTTGTGAAGATGATCGCCATGATCCGACAACTGTTGAAATAACTACAGCATAAAGTTAAATAGAACATCAGCATCACCAGGCCCTACAGGACAAGATCACCATTCTAAACACCACAAATTTGCTGAAGATACAGGGGCAACTTCCAGACTTCAGATTCTTTAAAAGACTTACATGGAATACATTGTGTAACTTAAGGCAATTAGGCAATTCCAATCTATAAAATTGATTTCCTCTCCTTTTACTGATCCCAAATGGACCCACCCATCTTCGATCAAGTTTCTTAGACCTACAGATTCTTAGTTTGGTTTGCTTCACTTTAATGTTTAGCCAAGCATTAATTCCTATTTGGAATTCCCTTGTCGATCCATGCTTATCGGTAAGACTCTTTTGTCGACTCCTAGCTGCTAGGAGATAACCCCAAACTTCTTCTACTAACTTTTGTATATCCGCGAGAAATTGGTGGGAGACTTCTATTTTTGATACGGGATTGTGCCAAGTGTCTGGTTTGAGGCATTGATAGCCATAATTGCTCATAAATAGGGATAACCATAATTGCTTATAAATAGGGACATCCTGGATGACTCTTGTTTGGTACTATTATACACAAACTTCATTGAATGAACATAATCTCCCCATCTAGGCAAGGGTGGTCTTTGGCTGCGCAGGTGCCATTTACGACGTGGCAAACTTCCATTTGCAAATGCAACAAATTGCTTTGATTCTCTATGAAAATATCCAGCTTGAAGGTTTAAAGCACAATTTCATTAATTATGGACTTTTCCTAAGTCCATATGACTCCCAAATGGACCCGAATTTTTAGAATATAGGGGTTTTATTTGTTAGAATGATGCAAAATTTTGGGAATCGTGCAGGTAAGTGAGATGGCAGGCCTTGTATCTATTAAGCCAAAGAAGAGCCATCCAAGTTTGTGTCCCGCCCAAGCGCCTTCATTATATGTGTTCTTGCTACTGAAGCCGGCTTTTGCAAATCTGCATAGTGTATTCATAGTCGGGACACTCAGAATGGTCCAAACCAGGCGCAGCGATGGATTCACAATGAGCGAAATGCAGTCCCATATCTGCGAGCCAATCTTAGCTCATGCGAATCAGCTTCAGGTTGAGGTGCAAAACGAGATAAACCAGAATGGAACAGAAGAAATCAGACACCAACTCAGGAAGCTCCTCCGTGGGGAAGGGTTGGTAAAGGAAGGCAATGAGGAGGATCACCTCAGTAGGGTGGAGCTGGAAGGCTGCCTGATTTCATTGAAACGCCATATTTACAGGACAGAGGCTCTGAAGAGGCTGCTAAAAATGGAGGATGTTTGGCTGCACAATAGGTTCAGGTCGTTATTTAAGAAGCTTTATAAGAAGGAAAAAAGGGAGCGTGTGGCTTTGGTAACCAAGCTCATCCTCAGCACTCCCCATTCGGTCCAAGAATTGGATGACTGACTAGATCTGTATAGCCGAAGTTACATTACAGAGTTCGATCTGGGGGATCTAATTGCGGTAGAACTGGGCATTGAATGAAACCTCCATGTATAATATTATCTATTATCTATTCTGTTTGTGTTGAAGTAACTCTTTTGAGGCATGATGTTTAGTTGATTTTATTATCTATGTACTCCATCTATGTACTCCATTCCTATATGAATAGAAATGGTTTTTGTCTACATTGATAAAAGCGCATAACGTATAATTTTATAAAAGTAATATCCTGTGTACAAATTGGGCGCCCGCCCACTTTGCCCCGGAAATGCCCTGAAGATAGTTCCCTCGAGGCCTCCAGAGGAAATTGGACACTCGCCCACTTTGCTATGGGAATAGTCTGAACAAAGCTCCCTCGAGGCCACCAGGCGAAATTGGGTGCCCGCCCACTTTGTCCTGGAGATGGTCTGAGCAAAGTGACCTGGAGCCCACCAGAGGTATTGGGCGCCCGCCCACTTTGCTCTAGGAAGCTCCTTCGAGGCTACCCAGCTTAATTGGGCGGCCGCCCACTTTGCCCTAGGAATGCTCTGTTCAAAATTCCATCGAGACCTCCCGAGAAAATTGGGCGTCCGCCCAATTTCCTTGGAGTTGCAGGCAAATGGAAAATGAGAAAAACTAGAACAGATACGACACTAGAAGATAACAACTGAATGATGCACAATACAGTTATATCATATAAACTTATGAAATACATGACGCATAGATTGTAATTATTGGTGATTTTATCAATCTCATCAGCGTCGCGCTCCGGAACCCAAACAATATGGATAGTAACGTGGTACTCGCCGGGGGAGTCTTTCGGTCGACCAGTAGCTATATCATGCAGCCAGGGATCAAGGGTGGTCCCTTTGAAGATGCATGCATGAAGATCGTCGAAAGTCATAAGGCAAGTGAGGGTGTCGAGATGCTCTGGAGGAGGAGGCAATTCCGACCTCTGAAGAACTCTAGCAGGACGGCGAGACATAGCAAAGGAAGGTGCTATGCACTCGAATGCGGCTATACTTATAGCCATGGAATTATTGATGACCACTGTAGCAACATTATTGGGTGTATATACGAGCCTCATACGTAGTATATATATCCAATAATTTTTGTGTACAATACCATCAATAATTTTGGTGGGTATAAATATATATCAAACTGCAGAATCCATCAATTTTGGCCTCCGTCTAGCCATGTGGGCTCATTCTGGTCCTGAATGTGATTCCATTACCTGCAGGATGAATCACGAAAACTTCAAGCAGTGCCGCGAGCGAGATATACCCATGGAAGACTGGATGACCACTGTCGCTCTCAATCCTCGCCATTATCCTGATCCCGTCGATGTTATCATCCATCTGATATGGAATAGAGAGCATCAAATGTTCATGATAGAAAAGATCACTGGGGTGGCTGGTGACGATGATTCAGAAGAGTCCCCCTAAATCAATACTTGTCATGTTGTTGTAATCAGATTGTGTTAGTATCCAACGCAATCACACATGCTTTTGTAATACACAGTTCTCTGATATAAACTATAAATCCAACTTGTCTTGTATATGACTCCTGTGAAACAATATTGATATCCATTCTGGCGCTGAAATTGGGCGCCCGCCCAGTTTGCGTTGGAATGCATAGTTCTGTCGAATATACGCTTTATTCCAACTTGTCTTCAAAAATCCGAAGTGAATGGCTCCGCTTCAAAATGGGCGGCCGCCCAATCTCCCAAGCAGAACCAAGGCCAAACATATATCACAAGTCTTCCAATTCATCTCACGTTCAGCTGCTGGCACTGATAGCAACTAAATTGGGCGCCCGCCCAATTTCCGCAGGAGGACAATGAAGGTCTCAAGTTCACAGCAAGTAAATTGGGCGTCCGCCTGATTTCCTCCGTATTAGAAGGTAGGATATATGTTGAATTGATGGCACTCACAGCAACCAAATAGGGCGGGCGCCCGTTTTGCCCCAGGAGGTCTGCAAATAAATTTAATTATAGGTTCTAGGTTCTATGGTAACCAAATTGGGCAATTTGGCTAGCAAAGGAAACTAGTGAACTTTAAGACAAGGAACTGAAGGAAAAATTATCATTCGTTAGAAAAAAATAATTACAATGTTTTCAAATCTGTTCATGGTTGTAATCACATGTTTCTCATGCGTCTGGAGGCACCTCTTCTGAATGCTCCTCTCTGGGTTCTTCATACTGGGGCGGAGGTTATTGTGCTGTCTCCTTGATTTTTTCCATCTTCTCCACGAAATCTTCAGACCCCAGTTCCTCATTCTCCTCATCTGCAGCCTGATTGTCTAATGTGTTCCATCCTGATTGTCTAACGTGTTGGAGACCTCTTCCTCCCCTTCCTGAGTTTCCATGACGACCACAGACTCAAGATCCCTAACAACCTGTTTTTCGAACCTTAAGGTCCCCTTAATCATGTCCTGAGTATTCACCAGCGCGGTCCCTGCCAGTGCGTTGATGGTATCTTTTCTTCTCCTAAAAACTTGCAGATCCTGAGAGCCAAGGGCTGCTGCTTTTTTGAGCTCTTCCTGAATCGAGCTCTTGGCCATTCTCAGAATGGATTGCACTTCGTTTATGGTTGTAGAGGAGAACGGACAAGGTGTCTCAGGAACAGAAAGCTGAGGCTGAGGAACATTTTTGGAAGTAGAGACCTTCTTCTTTCCTTCGTTGATCTTTTGTAATGCTCGAGCTCTTGATTTTTTCTCGTCTAACATGACATCGAGTTGCTCGAATATCTGTACAAGCTTAATTTGCAGCTTCTCGTCTGTCTCAAAAGACAACGCTTTATAGCCCTCGCACAATGCAGCCCGGCTAAAAGCACCACTAGAAAAGAAGTCGAGAACAGTGCAACCTTCCATCATCAACTTCTGTATTAGATAGGTGCACGTCCTACAACCTAACTGATTCTAGACGAGAACTCCTCCCCCACCTGCTGCACCCTTATCGCACCAGGGACGATATAACCAATAAGCTGCAGGCAAAACAAATGTTAGAAACATTCAAAGTATACAACGAAATCTGGCGGGCGCCCAATTTGAATATGTATACCTGTTGCACACTCATGATCAGGCAAATTCTTTCGATGTCCTGTTTTTCTCGCAAATGCTTGGGAAATTTAGCATATTGCTTAGGATGGTCAGAATTGCCAAAGCAAATATTTAATTCATCTAGAGATGGCGGAGCCGCGGTGTCTCTGGCAACATACATTAGACAAGACTTTGCAACTCTCGCACTCTAGAGGTAGAAGCACTTTTGGCCGGGGGGTCCTGGTAGGAACCAACCCAAACACGGTGCCACCGTCTATTGTCTTCATGACGGATAGGCACTCATTGAGGCGGTCCGGCGTTATAAATATAGCTATCCAATAAAGCTGCTGATCCGTCATCGTGCTAAGCTGGTCAAGGAATTCTTGATAATCTTCCATTGCCCATTTCTTTGTATATCTGAAGTCGCAACCAACGAAGCGGGCAGAAGTGTTCACCACGTCTACGCACAAACCTAATGGACTCACGTGGAAACACTTGAACGGTTTGCCCCCCTCCTCAACTGGCTCAAGAAGATATTCGTCTACTTTGCCGTAGAGGGACTCCGGAAAGCTTTCCTTCTCCATCTCTTTGCGTCCTTCTGCCCATCCACTGATACTGCTGGCGAACATAAGCATTAAATTCTCCGTGAATATGGGATGAGCTTGCCTCAAGGCAGCCATATCTTGAAATGGGAGTTTTTTCACTTCCTTCAGGTATCTGACAAGCGCCCGCTCCATTGTTCCAATCTTCTTCAGCTCAAGGGCCCTGACTTTCATGGTACATCTGCCAGTATAATCTTTGCTTCCTTTCAGGAATGTGGTGCCATCCTTGATCTCCTTCATCAGCCTTTGCAGATCTAGAGGATGCATGGACTTCAATGGGCGACAGGAATTGTTGGTGAAAAGTCTCAGCCTATCTTTCACTTCAATTTTTTCTCCCTTCTCATCCTTCAAACGATCTTCGTAAAATAACTGCGCGACTTCAGTGCACATGGACCACTTTTCGTCATCCAGATAAACAAAGTAGTCATAGTCATGCATAGTTGCCTTTTTCAATGTTTGCAGCGCCACAGCCACCCAATCCTACAGGACACAGAACGCATTAGATAAGGCCCATACAGATTTGCCAAATTCGGCGTGCGCCCAATTTTGTAACTCTTTAAGGCAAATTGGGCGCCCGCCCAATTTGGCACTCGTCCAGGTAAATTGGGCGCCCGCCCAATTTCCCTTCACGAGCTACAAAATCGGCGGTCGCCCAATTTGCCTCCATGAGTAGCAAGTCCGCCCAATTTGAACTACCCAGGGACTGGCTGCGTTTCCCCTTCTGAGGCTTCCTGTAGAATGCCCACTGGTTTCGAAGCTGCTGAATTTCTTCGAAGAATACTTCTTCGTGTATAGTCTTCTTCATTATATCATTGTTCTCCTGGCTGACACGAACGTACTCAATTGCTGTGAGATTTCCTGCCAGCACTCGGCATCTCCTTTTGGCATAAAAAAAAAGAATATCAGTTCTGCCAAGTGCTTTCTTTCAGGAGGCCATGCCAAAGCTTGTGTGACAAGCAATTGAGCAACCATCGTCGTATGGTTGCCATTGACAATCCAAAATTCTGCATTTTCCAGGTCCGTGGCCTTCTTCTCTCATCCCGTCTGTGGATCGAATGGTACGACGTCAGCACAGAGAGGGTGCATCTGATGGCTGATAAATGATTCATACAGAGTATCCAAGTGCTCTGGACTGACGACCCTGCATGTCATATTTGCCGGGGCTTTGTGCATCTTGAACACATCGATTTCAATCTCAAAGCCCACCCCCAGAGGGTGAATTCTCTCCCTGTGCTTGATATTGACAATGGCACTCTGGGACAACTCATGTCTGCTCTCTTGTGTGACGTCGCCAGCAGATGGAGTGACTTTTACGATCTGCCAGCTAGTCTCCCGTTCTTCAGTTGAAGAAGCAGACAAAGACTTCCTCTCTGAACCATGTGGGCTCTCAGGTGAGATGTCCTGCTTGTGTCTCTTGGAGGATGGACCAGCTACAAGTTGTCCTCTGCGCTTACCGGCTTCCTCTTCAGATGACTGTTCCTCTTTTGCACTGACCTCGGGTGACCTTCGTGTCCTCGACATTCCACCCAATAAAAGTTTAGGGGTAGCTTTACTGGGATTAGTCGTGGCAGGTGTCCTCGCCTTCTTTGCAATTGTCGGCGTCTCCACGGGCGCTTGTGCTGTCTCACTTTTCTTTGGAACCCAGTATCTAGACCTTAGCCACTTAGTATCGTAAACTTTGGGTTGGTTTTTGCCTTGATACTCCGTATACAATGCTTTAGACGTATTCTGTTTGTGTTCAAATATCCACTGACGGACAGCGTAGAAGCCATCCAAGATATCAGTTCTTGATTTGATGCCCGAGCGCTCTAAACTCTCATATGAGTCTAGCACCCATCCTCTATGAGCGCAAGATTGTGGGCTTTCAGTTATATTTGCATGTAACATTGTGGGCTTGTAGCTAGAAAGGGGAAGCTTATAACGGACGAAAGCCCGATCTATGGTGTCTTCGACATCGATCTGGAAATTGAAACGCTCCGAGAGCGTTAAGCACTTGAGATCAAACAAAAGAGAGTAATGGAACTCGAATAATAAATATCTTTCTTTAACTACTATCTATCCATCTATCCATCTATATTCATAAACTCAAAGTTACAATTGAAACTACATAGGATTATATGCAAGACGGCATCTCTACTATCACGCATACTCCCCTCGCCCGACGGTCTCGTAGCTACCAGATTAATCTGTAAGAAATGAGAAAGAAATGGTGGGGGGTTAGTCCAAGAAAAGGACTAAGTGGGCAACCGTTACCTGGTCTAGACAATCTGGAAAGAAACACAACATTACAACACAACTTCAACAATTATTAATGTTATCCAGGGATGATCAATCCCTCGCCTCGGCTCTCACGTACACCGTTCGCGACACAGATGCACGTTCACATACCAATCACCTGGTATGCACGATGCTCAACCTCTCCAGCCCTCCGGCATCGACGAAGGGGCGGGTTCATTCAAACAGTTAAACCATATCTTATTAACATTCCACTGGAATCATATTAGATCATAAAACATTATAAAGAAAACGATTCGACAATCATTAATTACAAGCAAGAATCCTATGTAGAATACTCGGTATATATGTTTGGGGCAATATAACATAATAAAGTTTAAAAAGAAAAGGCTAGTCAAAAGTTGGGTTTCAACCGAATTTGAACCTAGATCTCAGGGGCAACGGGCTATAACCTTAACCAACTAGTCTACCAATGGATTCTAAAACAAATGGCGAAATATGAAGTAAGAATGATGCAAATGTTTTAAAAAAGGGTATAACAGAAGCTTTTAGCTGCGCAAAACATGGCGGATTCAACAAATATGTTCGGAACTAGCAGGGGATAAGCGGAACAGGCCGGAATGGTCAAAACTCGAATCGGTTTAAAGGTATGAAGCTTTGCATGGCGTTTAGGAGCTAGATTCAGGACCCCTTCGGTCTGGAAGCAAGGGTTTGCGACTGCCACAGCAACTACATGAGATTCCTGGAAGAAAAAGGAAACAAACTAGAACAAGCGAAGAATGGATAAGCAACGACTTCAAAGGCTTATAACAAGAGTTCGAGCTTGTAGAGACCGCTGGCAGCAAAGACGTCAACCATGGCAGGCATAGAATACAAGGTATTATCTATGGATTTAGCAACAAAAACACAGCAATATAGCGTTTGTGGCCTCAAGCCTTCACCAATTGCATAGTATTCGGCTCCAGTTACCCACCTGTTCTGATTGTTCTTCTTCTGTAACTAGTCTTGAAGACGCTGGCAAAGCTTCTAGAATTTTGATACAAAAGGCCGTTTTTTTCCTTTTAATATGTTATAACCTAAAGTTAAGGACAATCACCTCCCTTTTTCTTATTAATAGTAAAAATCTTCCTATTCCTAGCTTCGCTATTCTAACCCAAATCTAGTATTCCATCAGATATCTAATATACCATAGTATGAATACCGTATTTACCTTACTTCCCAACCATTGCTATTCTTTCCTATAATTTATTATTTCTAACCTAAGGTTAAGACTCAAACATTAACTTGTCCGTCAACCCCCTAGGTGTGTCACAGAAATCGTCATTGTTATCAGGTGAGACCTCTATATCGATGAGGATACCCGCTGAGTGCATTTTCCGTGTCCCTTTCTCGCCAAAATAAAGCAAAAGGTCCTTGAGGTGGTTCGTCTGCGACCCAGGGTGAATATTCCCTATCTCCATGCACCAGGTCCATTCCTCAGCAACTGTCAAAACTTCACGGGGCACTACAGTGATGTCAGCAAATAGTTCTTTGTCTTCTTCCGTCCGTGCTTCGGCTACAGCTTCTGCAAATCTCGGTGCGGGCCCACAAACTCTAGCAGTCTGCTTTGTTCGCGCCATAATTCCTACACAACGGAAAGAAGTGTTAGAACATGGCCCCAGCAAAATTTCCCAGTGCATTCTAGACTCTTACGAGCTCAAATTGGGTGTCCGCCCAATTTCCTCACTGGGCCATGGTGAAACTATTAAAACTCTATTCTGGAAGGAGAATTGGGGCTGAAGAAATGGATGGATGATAGAGGCCAAATTGGGCGCCGGCCCAATTAGGAGTGAGGGGCATGCCCTGAGATGAACATGATCAGGATCCCTTTTCACACCAAATTGGGCGGGCGCCCAATTTGCTCCAGCGCATGCCTTCAATCGAAGGAAGTCGGGCTCCCCTATGAATAAATTGGGCATCCGCCCAATTTGCTGCGAGGGGCATGACAGAGGATGAACGTCAAGGGGCTGACTTCTGTAGTAGGACCCATGGCCAATTTGTCCAAGCATTGATGTGAGAAGAGAGCAATCAAGGTCTCAGTCACAGCAAATTGGGCGGGCGCCCAATTTAATCAATCTCAAAGGCAAATTGAACGTAGTTAGGCTACCCTTCGAATAAATTGGGCGGGCGCCCAATTTATTCAAGGGGTAGCCTTCTGGAGAAAAAGGGCACTCTTGTGCAGAATCAGGCGCCCTGTAGGAAACAATTGGGCGCCCGCCAAATTTCTGGACAGAGGTATGCATTGGTGGGGACCAGTGAGGCGTCTTTGCTAGTCACAGCCCAATTTCTACAATGCAAAGGTGGGATACCTTAAGGGCCAGGTTCATGATATGGCAGTCTCAATCAGGCAGGCGCTGAGAGATACTGCCAAGTTAATTAATATTAAGAAAGTAGTTCAGCTTACCTTTGCCTCCTGTCGTGAGGCGAGATGCCATCAACTGGTATGCTTCTCCCGGTGTACAGGGATTCGAAGGCGATAGGACAATCAACAGAGGAAGGCGCCAACAGGAAGGCGACATGACAAGTGTCGTGCCTAAAAGAAATTGACCTTTCCAAATAAAAATGGACCGTTGCCATGTTCGAGCGTGAGGAATTAATTGTGGACCTTGTTATTAAATGCACGGAGAATTTGAATTTCAAATATGTCATTTAAAGCCCGCCCAATTTTAATTTTAATCATGCACGTGTCGCAGGCATTTTAGGCGGGAATATATGTTTAAAAGTTGGGGGGAGGGATATTTTACTTTGAAATTCGGGGGGACATTTAACTTTGAAATTAGGGGGGAAATTACATTCAAAGTTTGGGGGGAATTTTGGTTTAAATGTAAATGCGCATCAAACCTTTCGATCTTCTGACACTACTCTACTTGGCTAGTCTCTTATCTTCAAGACACAACCATCTTCAGCGCTTAATAATCATGGCGACTAGATCTCCAAAGGTTTGTGCTCTTCCACGGTTTGTACTCGCCATAGCTCGATGTGTAATTGCCATGAAACTAATCTGAAAGGATGTGTGTGTCCTAATTCAAATACACACCTCTTCATTCACGCCTTTTTGCTGGCGCCTCTTCATCCACGACTCCTGAATCACGCCTCTTCACATGCATTGGTAAAAAATTTGCCTGGTAACCCAGAAGAACTCGATTAGGGTCACAGGGCTTGGTAGTTCAGTCACAGTTCTGGAGTTTGGATTTTGACAGCTACTGTCAGATTTACATATACTCTAAGTTTCGATGCTGTGCTTGCTTGTCCTGAAATTGGTGTGTAGGGAATGTGTGCATGCTATTTTCTAATGCTTGTTTGTTTCTAATGTTCTAATCCATGATAAGTCCACCCTGGTGTGCAGTCAGGCCCTTCCAGTGTTCGTTTGTTTTTTTCCAAGTTCCTCAATGATAATTCCACTGTGGTGTGCAGTCCAGCCCTCCCCCCTTTCAAAAATTGGGGGGGCACCCAAGATGTTCTTTTAGTGTCCCCCCCGTTCACGTTCATCTACACGAAGGGACAAATTGGGCGGGCGCCCAGTTTGTTTCCGATGAAGACAAGCCCAGAAGGTGAAATTGGGCGGGCGCCCAATCTGTCTCTGAAGTTGAAACAACGCACTTTACTGACGTTGAAACAACCCCCCAACGTGGGCAAATTGGGCGGGCGCCCAAGTCGTTCTTCTAGTCTTTCTCACTTGAATGTTGTTTTACACAAAGGGCCAATTGTAGCGCCCGTCCATTTTTTAAGCGACCAAGGCATGCCCAGAAGGTAAAATTGGGCAGACGCCCAATCTGACTCTGACTACATGAATACCTATATTTCTATTCGGAGTTCTGCCAGCTAAATTGGGCGAATCATTTCTAGATTGCAACTACTTAGGGACTGGTCCAGGTGTGTCAGGTCTATTTAATAGACTGCAAAATCGTCAAAGCAGTGGTGCTAAGGCTAAGGAGGTAAGCAATGTTATAAACTTGGAAGCTGAAATGGCAGGCTTTGAAGAGCATGACAGTGGTGCAGGAGGTAACTTGAAGACTGTATACAAGAAGCAACGTTCCATAGACACTGTTGATCTCACAGCAGAATCAGGGACTCATCGTCCAGACAAACATGCAACTAATGTTAGCAGAGTACGTAAGGATGATCCTATAGTGAGGACTCTTTTCAATGATTCTTTGGAAGAGAAGTCAGTGCACGGGTCTCTTTGGGCCATTAGAAGAACAGAAGCAGGCAGTAAAGTCCGGTGCCAAGGGAGGAAGTCAGAAAATGGAAAAAAAAATGTAACAATCTAATTAACGTGGGTATACAACCAACTGCTGCTCCTTGCTTCTATGGGTTAAGGGAATTCCGGGGACAACAGGTATCACAAATGGTGTGGTTTTGTCCCAGTACTGTTGAGTGTACATGGTTTCCGGATAAGTCATTGGTGTGTCCCCCACAACGACCACCATTGTGGCCCATTGATAAAGATACTGATTTAACCAATGAAGAAATTGAGAAACTTGGAGCAGTGGGATTCTTATTGGGTGGTAGATCCCAATCTAGCTTGACAGCAGCGAACGCAGCATCTAGTATGCAGCCATGTAGATCCATCATGGCAGGGTCTGCTAGCTCTGTAAAAAGTAGAACGAAAATGACAAGGAAGGGGAAGGTTGTTAATTACAGGAAGGAAATGAATGGAGAGACAAAGGTGAGATTTGAGCAGTCAAAGAGAATGAAGGTGGATTCTGTCCGAGAAAAGACCTACTTGAAAAATAAGCATGTGGACTTTGTAGTGAAACGTGAAGATAGCACATACATTGTATCCATTAAGGAGGAGCCAGAATGCAGTTGTCCAGATTTCATCCACATGGAAAGGATTAGAGGATTCATACCGTGCAAGCACTTGTTGTACGTATACAATCAAGTGCTTGGCATCGATCCAGTAGCAGACCCTGCAATAATCTAGCCAATGCTAATTGAAGCTGTGTTGTCACGAATTTTACCAAATTAGTTGCTTGTAGTGAAGTTTATGCATTGTTGATTGTATTTTAGGTTCAGATGTGAAGTTCTGATGTAACAGATTCAGTAAAGATGAAATGCAAACCATTTCATTTGAAAACAGCAGGTTATCTTCTCACTATGTGAATTGCAAGAACAGTTACGATGCAAAATAATATTATCATTACAGAAGTATGACAGGTTAGATATACGCAATGACTTTGAAACAACATTTCATATATTCAAATTTTTTGCCCATAGGGCTACACATTCTGCCCAAAGGCCTTTCATATTTCACAAGAGCCCGAAGGCTTGAAATCTTTTAAACAAAAAAGCCTGGAGGCTAGCAAGCATACTGTCTGGCTGGAGGGATATACAACATATTAGCCCGGAGGCATGCACAAGAAAAAAGCAAAACAATAAAAAAAAGGGGCCCTTTCAATTTCAATTTCCTTCGCCTTCTTCACCATCTGCATCACGAGAAAGAAGAGGAGTCCTGTTAGGTTTACTCTAAAACAAATTAATCTACAACTGCAATTACCATTCAGCATTTCCAGGAAGTCCTTGAAATTTGCAGACTCGTCTTCAAATTCGGCATCTTCTTCTTTCTCGTCTTCTTCCTCCGACCACTCCTCTCCAGACGAGTCCTCGATCCATCCCTGAAGAACACCAGTAACATACTCTTGCTCCGAGAGTTCCTCTTCTTCCTCAATCTCTGATTCCTCATCAGAGAAATCAGAGGAATCGAAAGAATTAAAAGCAAGGAAACTCTGGAGTGGAGGGAAGAGTGGAGGGAAGACCTCCTCCAGCCGTAAGAGACGCCTCTTGGAGGACAACTCTGGCTCTTCGACTGCGGAGCGCTTCATGACACAGGTCGGGAGGAGAATTCTGGCAAAGATTAGACGGAGAATGAGCGGAGAATATGCGCCAAACTAAGCATGAACAGATATATGGCGGATTTGACGTAGAATTCGTAGGAATGATTAGACTTCCAGGCCTATCAACCATCATTAAATGCCATTATTTGCATGTCTCAAAATTCGAGCCATGCAATATACCATAAATATCCAATATCTTCCTTATTTAACCTTTTGTCAAATATTATATGCTCCGTATTTAACCTAGACATCAATACAAATATGATTCGAATGTAACCGATATTTTAATAGCAAAATGCTACGTCACACTATGCCGCTAATTGGGATCATAGAAAAAAACACTCCAAACGCTTTTGGAGAAAACCACGTAAGTGCTGATCTCCCAATTTCATTGTCCGTGTAACCATTGAATGGCCATACCCCTATGTCTTTCGCATTGCTTTCTCACGTCCTTATTCGGTTTTAACACTACTGAAATCCTTGTGCAGGTTGTGTATCTCTTCCTTAATGATCGTCTGGTAGCAAAAGGAGTTGTGGGGCAAATGACACAATGCCACTTCAAGGAAATACCGAATGGAGTAGTGAGCGTTGGTATGGAGGAAGTGATCGAAGGCCACCATACCCTTCCTTGGCCGACTCCAGATGCAAACACAATAGCAGAAGAAAGGGCTCATTCGTTCTCTGGAGAAGTGAAGATGCTCGTGAGTCGTCTGTTAATGACGTCCCTAGTAAAAGACAACGGACAGATGTGGGAAAGGAGGCACAACCGCTGACAAGATATACCCTTCTTGAAATGGATTGTGAGATATGGCACTCTTGTGACTCCATTATCGCCGGAAAGGGATTCATATCATTCACTGGCCCCGATGATGCAAAGCAGTGTGACCGGGCCGGGTTTTAAGTTTGTGGGAGTATTTGTTACCGAAGGTCCTTCCCTTCCCCCCCTCCCCCCCCCCTTCTGAATTGAACATCCGTTGCCAGGGATGCTTGCAGCTGCTGAAACCGGGGGATGCTCGTGAGATGGAACAATGACCTCATTCGTGTTGGCGAAATGAAGGTCTCGGAGATATTGACCGCGACACCACAACAGGAAGCAGATATAGTGTCCAGCCAGGGCAGCTCAGAGCATCAAAAGCACCCAAATTATGAGAAACGACATTACACTTTTCATTCCCGACAGTCCAGGAAGGTTGTAAGACCACCAAAACTTGTTCGTCTCACCACTCAGAATGCTATCCTCAGTTACAGGAGGACCTTGTGCTGCAAAAATAGATGTTGCCTCAAGTTCTCTACGAATCAAGTTGTTAACATGCGAAAGGAATTCCTTGCCATGAAATCTAGTGATAGGGTTACTTTTGTTTATGACATGTTCGGCAACAACATGAAAGGTCGAAGAGTGGGAAGACTAGTGCTGCAAGGGAATCTCGTTTGCGAGAGGGCGTGGTACCTTGGTCTCGGGATCTCAAAGTTGGCATATTCGAAGTGGAATGCCCAATTTCTTGAGGGTGCACACAAGGCCGAACATGGCAACTGCGGCACCATGAAGCCTCGTTCCTCGACATTGGCATGCGAGGCCGTGTTTTCCATATTTGTGAGGGAAAACTGTGAATCTTTGCCCCACCGCGGCAGGAGAAACGAGGAGGGGATAAGAGAGAACATCACGAAGTTGCCTGCAATGTTTACGAAGTCCAGCATTCTCGAGAGGTTAATACAGAGGTTGTGGCACTGACTGGCAAGAAGGTATCATCGACTGGGTTTCATAGAATGTGGAGGCAGAGCTTCCGGGATGTCAGCATCGCAAAGAAAATTGCATTCTCCAAATGCGATACGTGCGAGGTGATCCGTACAAAGTTACTGAAGACCAAGGATGAAGGAGAGAGGAGGATACTGCATGATCAAAGAAGAGTGCATAGACTAGAGCAGGCCTCATGTCGCACACAATACTGGTCGTGGAGATTATACTCCCACAGGTATCCCGGCCAATATGTTTGTATTATTCACGACAAAATGGATCAAGCAAAAACAATGATTCCGAAATTGCAACAATCTGTGAAGTCTCTCTAGAGACCTAACAAGCTCAAAACATCATTGACTGGTGCACTGACTCATGGTCATGGAAATGGAAGCTATGGAAACTTTGCCCTGGACTTATGGCCAGATGACTCTAACTTCCATGTAGGTTCTTTGAATAGCATCTTGAAGAGATTAGAGATGGTGCACGAGTATGCAGGAGGCCACATGTCAGTGCCTGAATCATCTGCTCCAAAATGGATGTCCTTCTTGCGAGACACCACGACCTTGGAGTCAAAGTTGTCACTATCCAATAGCAGCATACCTGCTAATTTGCCACAGGCAGAGGGACCATCATTGAAGCCTCTGCCCAAGATACTTTATTTGCAGCTGGACAACGCATCTGGACAGAACAAGAATAGGTGTGTCTTCTCCTATCTTTCTTACCTAGTATATCTTGGTGTGTTTGAAGAGATTGAGCTAGGGTTCATGATGCCCGGTCATACACATGAGGATATCGATGCCTTGTTTGGTAACTTCTCATCATCTTTAAAGAAGGCCGAGGTGCTCACAATGCCAGAACTACTGTATGAATTCCACAAATGCAACTTGAATACACCTGTGCCCTATGTTGTTGACAAAGTTCCGGATTGGAAGGGTTTTATAGAAGGCTACATACCAGATGGGGATGATAGATTGACGGGTCACAGCACCCCTCTAACTTTCAGATTTGCTATGAATGGTGATTGGCCAGTCATGTATTACAAAGCTCGACCCACTTACATGGATTGGTTGCCTGCTAGTGGAATAAAGATATGGAAAGAAAAAGACGACGGCAAGTCCATGATGCCAGTTGGATATCCTAAGCTGCTTCCTCCCAAAAAATCGGTGAAGGACCTTGGCCTGCTGCAAAACAGTATCCACAAGCATATATTGCATTGGGTTGCTTGTTCAACCAGTAACAAGGGTGCTCCAGAAACAGCCAAGTACTCGGCACAGTTCACGTCAACGATTGAATATTGGATGAGACTCTTGCAAGAACTGGGGAATATCAGCAGTGACGAAGGCACTTACTATGACTTCTGGCCACGTACTAAGCAAGAGCGAGCTCCACCTGATGTAGCGGTTGTGGTGGAACCCATTGCTACTATCACTCCTCCTTATGTCGGTCCGTGGAAGGACAAACCTGTACCGGAATTCAATCCATACAAAGATTTGAAGAAAGGTATGTTTATGGTACTTGGGTGGGCCTAGCTACTAAGGAGCCACAAATCCCGGGGATGTCACATAATTTAAGGCGTATATAACATGTGAGTGAATGGGGTGGGTTTTTTTTTATCTTAAACCGTATGTGTATATATACGGATAGGGGCTTGGCTAGGGGGTTTTCTGGGGGAGAATCCAGTGTAATATGTATACGGGAAGGGGTGTTTAGAAGGTTGGACAAGGCGTATATGGAGGGTTTTTTGCTGACCCCATTAACGCACGTGCATATCCCCTTTATAGTAGGTGAAACCCCCGGGCCACAAATGGATGATAAGAAGGAGAACTTTGAGACTATTCTGGTGACTTGGTGGGAGCCAATCCCAGTGAGGAACCAAGTCTACCCAGCTAATTATGCCAATTGCTGGAAGAAGAGATGGAGGCCAACGACTGTAAGTGACCGCATAGAACTAGAGACTATCGACTACGCTTGGGAGCCATCAAACAAGAAGAAGATACCTAATACTATCAAGATACCTGTGCATGCTACTGAAGCATATGCAGCACTCGCAGGGGATGTCAATTAGTGTATGAAAAAGAGTCATTGATGCAAGTGTATTAAAAAATGATCCATAAATTCAGGTATTGTCCATAATTAATGAAATTGTGCTTTTTAAAGCCAGACAACAATACATTTTCAAGCATCCTAGAAGATTTTTAAGCATCCTAAAAGCATGTGCCATCATGGAAGCAATTGAATATGGAATGTTAGTTCAGAGCCAGATCACTAATAGTGGCCTTGAGTTAGATTCCCTTATTGATAACTCCCTTGTTGATATATACTCTGAACGTGGTACCTTGAGGAGGCACAAAATATATTTAATAGACTACAAAATTAAGATATTTGTATTGGAATGCACAGATTGTAGGTTATACTCGGCATGGAGATGGGCTTCATGCATTAGAACTTTCAAGAAATGCAGTATAAAAATCTAAGACTAGAGGCAGACATTTTTGAGTACTTAAAAGGCATGTGGTGACATGGGATCGTTAGGGCATGGAAGGTTGTTTCATAATGAGATCATAAGAAATGGACTTCAGTTTGACATTGTGGTCATGGCTGCTCTTGTTGATATGTATGCCAAGTGTGGAAACCAGACATGGCAAGATAGTTGAGGAGTCTCTAAATAAGAATGTGGTTTAATGGGCTGCAATGCTTGCAGTTATGCGAGGTCAGACAATGTTAGCTTGGTTGAAGAATGCTTCAATGGCATGCAGAAAATGCGTATTAAGCCAAATGATAGAGCCTTACTAGCATTTTTTCTACATGTAGCCTGGCTTTATTGATGAAGGTTGTTGTTACTTCAGGTCAATAATAGAAGAACATGAACTTACTTATAGCATTAATTGAATTAACCGCATGGTTGATCTTCCTGCACATGCAGGATATCTAAATGATGCAGGATATTTTCTTCAGGCTTGCGAACTTGACGTCATAAGATGGCTATCTCTGCTCACAGCATGCAGAACTTACTTCAACTTTTGAGTATGATAAAACATTTCCGTGAATGTTACCTTGAGTATGTTAAATTTCGGTTTTACTATGCTAATATAGTTACAAAACATTTTGATAACTATTAAAAATTACTGTCAAATTAAAGGTTGTTGCAAAAAGATATTTATCAAGTTTATTTAAAAAAAATATTGCTTGTCCTTCAAGTTTCTTCATGGCCTATCATTGCATCCTTCAATGGGCACCCTGGTATCCTAGGGGGCTATAACCTCAGCCCTTGTGGTATCAGTACCCCCACCACTTTGACACCTTATAACTTGAGGTGGCTGTGCTAGCTTGGCAAGCAATTTACTTTTCCATATAGGCAATCTTGTTAGGCATGTTGCCATTTCATATGCATAGCCATTGAAATGCTTGCACGATTGCAATTTTAGTTTTGCGCTCAAGTGCGCAGCCGATGGACCAGCCCCCTCTCCCCCCCGGAAAAAAAAAATAATAATAATAATCCAAGATTGCTTTTTCTAGATGTAATTCCGTAACATGTCTTCCAGAATCCTATTGGTGCGTTTGGTCTGCTAATCCAAAGCTTGGTCTCTATGGTGTTGAAGGAATCCTTCCAGAAAGCATTAATAAACTGCGGCATTGCGATGTGCTATTAGGATCCATGCAGTGGAGATTCCAGAATAAATTACTGTAGACACTAGAATTGCATGAGGCGACAGACGATCTAGATCATTGAATCTATGTCGATGGTAGGGTATGGCTCACGAGATTTAAGAAATGGGCCCCGTTAGGAACATATAGGAGGGTGTCGCCGATGGGAATAAAAAGCATTGGAATCAATATAACATGGGTATATATATATCCTGGGCAGAAATGTGGGGCATTGTGTTTCATGTTTTAGTGCACAAGCTAGTTTCCAATGAGGCAATCTAGACAACACCCAAACAAGTGGAAGATGATGGCATGAGAATCAAAACTTATGAACTTAAAAACAAGGGCCTGGGCAATTGGTAAAGAAGGCCTCATCAAACTTCCACATGGGAAGTCGTATCAAAGGTTCCTGGCGTCGCCCATGAGATCCTTGGCCAAGGCCAAAGACCTGACTAACAAGGTCAAGTTCCGCAACATCCTCAAGAGAATTGAGCCAGAGGTTTCCAAGAGAGGCATCATCTTCGTTTTGAAGGGGAGGTTCATCCTTTTGAGGAGGGACATCTTCTTCTCTGTCTAATGATGCCCCTCGCAAGGCTTCTTGAGGGAGCTCTTTACGATAAAAATCATTCTTTCTTTCTTCTATAGCACCATGTGAGGCCATGGAAGAGACCCCATCAGAGGCCATATCCATGTCGGGGGATATGGCCTCTGATGGGGATGCCTCGGTGCCATTACTCTTTGCCATTCTCTTGGAGCTCTTCCTTCTTCTCTTGGTCTTGGAACATGTTTGAGTGGCGCTAAGCACGAGCCCGAGATCCGGCGCGCCATTTCTGAAGTTGAGCTTAGCCTTGGCACCCCTTATTCTGCTGGCCTCCATATCATAGGCTATGGCAGCCTCTTCTGCTGTATTGAACGATCCAAGCCATATCCTAGCCTTCTTATTTTTATCTCTAATCTCTGCTACCCACTTGCCCGATCTCCTCTGTCTCACCCCCACAAAATGCCCTCTTTTTTTCTCGCATCTCTGCTGCACCTTTGCAATGGTGTAAATATCTCCACAGTCCTCAAACACTGTGACAGAGCACAACCTCAGCATGCCGCTTTACTTCATAGCTTAACAATATTAGAGCAAAAAAACGAACCGTTTACCTGCCATGGGCTGTATGAATGAATCGCCGAAGCCATGGTATTCTGGAGCTTGAGAAAATATATTATGCTCTGTATTAGCAACATAGTCGCTTCCTTTTTTGAACAGACTGTTCAATCTTGAAGCTGCCGGAATGGCATAGACGCTGCCTTCTGTAGTATCCTCGATTCTTTGGCGACACATGCTCGATTTTGGTACAAAAATAAGATCGTCCCAGGAATAAATGGACAGGTATAAATGCAGTACAGAGTACTATCTGTTTATCTATTTTTTTTATATAAATGCAGTACAAAGGCATTTAGGACAAACAAAGGAAGGAAAGAAAATCTTCCAAGGGAAAGGAAGCTCGCTAGGAAATTTCTTAGCATTACATTGAGCATATAGCCATGTGGCATGTTGCTAACATGAATGAGGCGCGTGCACGCCTCGCGTCTATGGCCCCACCTCACATTTATCTACAAATCTGTTTAGTTTTTACAAGGTAAGTTGTTTGGGATAGCTTTCCTTTTTACTGCTGCCACTTGCCACTGGCGGCAGTCCATCCACTTGGCATTGGCGGCAGCCAGGAGCCGCCCATCGAATTAAACAGGGAAAGCTATAGTTGGGGAGTGCCCTTTGTCCCCAAATTTTACTTGGTTGCCACTGACATAGGATCATTCAACGAAAATAGCATTCCTTGTTATTTTGCTACATATTCTAAATGAAGTGCACCCTGGACTACCACAATCGTCAGATTCATCGATCCTACGACCTAGATTGTATGTTGGGTCCTGTGCGCACCTCTCGTTTCGCTTATAATCATTTATGATTGGAGGCGCCTATAATTTTGAAATATGAAATACGATTCTACCTAAAGTTTTGAGGGAATATCAAACCTCTATACGGCTTTGCCTAAGATTTTAGAATATGAAATACGGGGGCTCGAACCTCTAACAAAATAACTTAATATCCTAATAAGACTACTTTAACCAATATACCTAGTAAGCTAATATGATTATTTTTTATCTTGAATCTATGTTTTTTTTTATAACAACCCATTCAATTGTTTTAGGGATATATGGTCTATGATTTTAGGAATTGTTATTTTTACATCGATATCAAATCCCCCTGGAACCCCCTGTTATTTTGCTACATATTGTTGTAGGTGGCATGGTAGTCTGAAATTACGCCGCTGGAAATTAGAATGACTCAACTATTGTATTAGTAAGTATAAAAAGAAGCACCCATTGTATTATTATTTTCTATAAAGTTATATGGTATGTCTGTTGTAAATGAGCCCTTGATTGATGGCTTAGATTCAACCCTAGATAAGACGGCTTAGATTCAGCCCCATATTAGGGCGGCTTAGATTCAGCCCTAGATCGGACGGCCTAGGGTTTTTTCGTTACCTTTCTTCTGCTTATCAATTAAGGTAATTGCTCTAGCCTTTTTTAGTTGCTTTTTTTTTTTTTTTTTTTTTTCGATTTGATCGTGGATATCCCTTTGGTCGTGGTTATATAGGACTTCCGCTCTGCCCTCGCTTTGATCTACTTACATGTGCTTTAATTTCACCTCTCTTGGATTCAAATCATGTGCTGGCTACTAAAATTGTTCCCATGGTATTAATTCTTCGATTCTTCTTCGAAATAAATAGGATCTAGGATTCCTATACATTGTGAAGTCTCATTAATTATGCAGTCCTCAAACATGCAGACAAGATCAAGAATTGCTCTAATTACTTAGGGTGGGGTTATCATAAAAGATCATGGTGATGGAATTTATATAATAACTTATGCAGTTAAAATGTGGTAATTATATGGTAATGTGTCCGCTATCAAAAATAGTAGTTTTCTAACATATGATACTGGAAGGTTAATTCTAGTATTCGTATTCAAATACGTATTTTAACAAGGTTTAAAATGAAACGCACTTATTTAAGAAGTGCGTTTGAAAGATTCCTTCTGAAAATTTATAAAATTCTGAAATCCCTCTAAAAAGGGCCTTTTTATTATCTTTAGTCCAAAGATTTATAAAATTGCTCGTGAAAACAGACATTTTAAGAAGACTTAGTATTAAGGAAAAACACACACACACAAAAAATCCCATTGTAGAGGGGGAAAGAACTACAATGAAATTCAAAGATTTACTATGGGGCAAATTCGTATGAAGAAATTAGATGCTTTTGTACCTTGTCCTTGAAATTTTTTATATTAGTTGTTTTAGAAGACAGGAAATTTGTTATTTCACAACCATTTTGGCTGAACATCCTAATGGACCTTAAAACACATTGGGAGGCAGTTGAACAAACTTCTTGAATGACAAACCATTGTTTTTGCATCACATAGTATTACAATTACCAATACATCCACGATATTTTGTAGTTAAGCTGAAGTTTTAGTTGATGATGCAGTATAAATTTATACCGAGGATACAAAAGTTGAAGTAATGAAGCCATGTGATTACATGCCCTCCTTTTTTATTCTCGGAGATGTATTTTTGAACGCACATACCAATCTACAACATGGTGATGCTTCGGGGAGATAGTCAATCTCCTTAGCAATGTTGAGCATATTCATCACAATTACGCATCTCAGAAAGTGGGCACCATGCACATTTCTCTGGCGTTGAAGTATTCGTCATTTTTACCCTTTCCTAAATATTTTGTAAATAAATAGGTAAACTTCTAAGGGGTTGCTACTCCTCGCTCCCCTCTGGATAAACCACGTGGTTTCCTTCTAGTCAAAACACCGTGTCACCATAATATTTTGGAGTTCTTTTGCCTTTAGTAGCAATTTTTAGTTGCCTCAAGTGAAGTTCGCATGTATGTAGAGAAAAAAAAGTAGAAATAACAACATGATTCGACTACTTTATGCTCTAACATTGCATTACAAGCTCAGAAATTTTAGAACCGTTTTAGAACTTTTTAGACTAAAAAACTAAGAAAAGTGCGTAAAATTATCCCTTATGTGTGTTACTTTAGTAGTTTTCAGTTGCCAAACCCTTTGGCGAGTAAGAAAGACCCCAAAAGATTTTACACGATATATACTTTACCTCTAGACTGCATATATATATACATATATATATATATAAACGTTTTATATATATATGCAATTCGGTATAAATTTATACCGTTTCTCCGTATAGATTTATACCGCAAGAGTTCTCTTTTCTTATATATATATATATATATATATATATATATATATATATATATATGTAAGTATGTATATATATTACTATATATATATACACATATATGTGTATAAATTGATTGTCTGAAGGTTATCTGCGGTATAAATTTATACGAGAGAGTCGTCATGCAGATAAATTTATACCGAGAGAGCTCTCATGCAGTATAATGAGGGAGCTCTCACACGGTATAAATTTATACCGTGGGGAGCTCTCGCAATGAAGAGAGAGCTCTCGGCAGATAAATTTATACTTTCGAAGTCCTCTTGGCGGTATAAATTTATACCGCCGAGTCCATTTTATGTATAAATTTATACCATGCGAACTCTCTGGCATGTTATATCCGCACAACACTACCTATTATGGTATAAATTTATACCACCCAGAAATTTATTTTGAAGACGTTATGTCCACGCATTGTCCTCGCGGTATACATAAGTCTATAGCAAGACGGATGAGCAAATAAGAGCAAGTATATAAGGCGAAGAGCGGCGTCTTCGACTCCAACTTGGCGCTTCAAAGTGTAAGTTTGTTCAATGAGGCATACTTTCATGTGAAAATGTTTGCTTCAATGAGGCAATGTCAAAATGTGTTGCATTTTTTACAGTTTTGTTCATAGTTTTGTATTGATTTTGAAAACTTTGAATAAAATACCTTTTTGGCACTTTAGTGTGCTTGCTATTTTTTTCAATGTCTATTTTGTTTAGTTTTTGAAAATATTACTATTTCTCAAACCAAACTAGGGGGGCCAAAAAGGGATGTCAAACAATTTTGAATGGAAGCTAAGTTCACACCCCCCCTCAAAAATGATGCCTAAAATTTTCAAATTGTCACACTTGTCACAAATATACCATGAAAAGGGACCTTTTTGGGGGGATTTTAGGGAATCTTTCAAAGATTCCTTTTGAAGTGCGTTTTGAGCAAATTAGTGCGTTTCATTTTAAACTTTGTTTTTTTATGATGGTGGCACCTGGGCTGTGTTTGAAAACCGACGTGGATCTGTGTTAGATAAGGGGCATGGTCTTTTTCTCAGATTTGGATTGGGTCGTGCATGGAGCCTACTATAGGTGTCGATCATTGAGGTGGATGCTAATTTGGCTGCCTGAAGTGTCGATTTGGTTGCTTCAGGTGTCACCAAGAAAAGCCTGGGTATTTTGCAGATGACGGTTTCTGATTCGGCATGATAGTTGTGGTTGGGTGTTGTCTGTTATATGAGGCTGCGCTGAGGACGGAGGCTGGAGCGACCTGCACAGATAACAGGTTAGCGTCCTAACCCTGTTTGCTCTTTGTTTCTATTTATTGATCATGTCTGCTATGAGAGGGGCTGCTAGAAAGCGTAAAGCTGGTGCTGCCCATGGACCCTTCCCCTGCGATAAATCGGACTTGTCAAGAGTCTGGGGCACTAAAAGAGGTCCTTGCCGTAGTATTGTGTGGGCCATTAGTCAAAAAGAAGATCTGCAGGACTGTGGGTAGCATGTTAGCTTGAAATCCATATCATTTGAAGGAGCGGCTTCTGAAAGAAATAGTAATATGATGTAGCAAGTTATCTTACAAATGGGATATCAGAGGAGAATATTAGAGATGAAGCTCGAAGGCAGGGATTAAGAGCACCTGGAGAATCTACAGATGAGGAATATTCGTTAAGAAAGGGCTTTGTGGATGTTGCCTCCTGCTATCTGCCGCCCTTCTTCGCCTCTGCTTCTCGTCCTCATGACTGTTTGTTTAATCCACACAATACTTTAAAAATGAGTTAACAAACGAAATACATCTAAGATGAGAATACTAAAACGCATACCTCCTACAAGAATCAGTGCCCATAGTGAAGCTTCACGTAATCCTTGAGCATTGTTCATGTAATCCTTGAGCATTGGATTGGAACTGGGGTTCGATTCCCCAGGTTCATGTGATGATTGGAACTGGGGTTCGATTCCCCAGGCTCATGTGATGGTGGAATCCTGTTCATATGTTTGAGTTGTATTTTTGAGTTGTATTGGACTGTATTACTGTGACACTGCACCGTATAGAGATGCCAAAATACTATTTTAACTAAGGGGTTGTTGCTTTCTTAGTGCCCCCTTTAAAATCGGGTCAACAGGGGCCAGTTTGACCAGAGGAAGATCCTAGATGGGCGAGCAGGATCTGTGGAGGGCGAATATGCTACCAAATGTGCCACGATCCAAGGGCCGAAAAACAATAATACATGATTTAGCGATATGGTTAGTCTGGAATGTGATGGGAATTTTGTGTAGCCCCTTTCATCTGTTTTCAGTGGTGGCAATTGAACTCTTTTTGAAGTAGACCGAACCTCACTGCTTTGTATGGAAGTCTGTATTGGCAGTCTCTTAAAACCAATGTGCTCCATGAAATTTTGAGAACTTATGATTACCCTAGAAGAGCGATGGAGCCAAAGTTACAGAAGAAAAGAATGTCAGACTGACATTTGTCTTAATCGCCATTATCTATATACTTATAATTGGAAGCAACTTTGTAGAAGAGGAGCTTCGCAATTCTCAAAGGTATGCATTCTCAAGTTGTATGAACTCGATACATGATTTATCATAAGTAGGAAAGTAGGGTCGCACTCTAAACCAGAATCATGTCCTTCAGTTAATGAATATGATTGAAGATGTGTGATACAGTTTGGGTATAGTAGAGTTGGTAGTCTTTTAATTTTCTATATCATTTTATTCCTTACTAGAAAAGGGCCCGGCCTGACGGCCGGCCCCTTTTCTTTTGCACCCTTCCTTGGCTCGGCCCCTCCGTGGCCTCGCTTCAGTTTGGACATCTTTGGGACTATTCCTCGGCAGGGCCTCGGCCGCGCCTCAGTTTGGGCCCACCCATGTAGTCCTACTACTTCCAAAGTATCACTTATTAGGAGCTTACTCAACCTCGGTTCGGCATCACCTCGCATACACACCTGCTATCAATATCTACTACCAATTCTAGATTATCACACATTAAGGAGCTTAGTCACATTTACTACCAATTTCAAAGTATCATCCATTGGGAGTTTACTCACACCTACTATCAACTCTAAAGTCTCGCCCATTAGAAGCTGACTCACACTTACTACACCGACTACCAATTTCAAACTATCACCCATTGGGAGCTTACCCACACCTACTATGACTTCTAAAATATCACCCGTTGGGAGCTTACTACATATACTATGAATTCTAAAGTACAACCCCCTATATGTTCAAGAAACTTCCCATGTTATTCAGCATCCATTGCCCAACCACCCATGAGGAGCCTACTCACATATACTACACTCCATAACACTTGATATTCTTATTGATACGTGCTATCAATTCTAAAATGTCACCCATGAGGAGCATATCCACACATACAGCCATAAAGACCTATACCACATCTACACCTATGAGGATCTTTACCATATCTATTAATTGGCACCCATGCATGAGGAGTTTACTCACACCTACTACTATGCAAGTTCATATACACACATGCCCTACTATCGATTCTAAAATATCACTTATGAGGAGAACACTACCGATTCCAAAGTATCACCTATGAGGATTTTATTCACACCTACTGCACTCCAAAGCATTTCACATCCTTATTCACACATACTGCTTAACCCCCTATTCTATTACCAACAAAGTATCAATCATGAGTAGTGTATTCACACACACACATGAGGACCTATACCACATCTACACCCATGAGGCCACATCTAATACATCCACTATTTTTAGACTAAGATGCTTACCCAAGTACATCCGCTATTTTGAGTGTGCAAAATTTCAAAAAACATTCTATTTTTAGACTGAGATGCTTTCCTAGGTACATCTGGGACATTCTAGAATATCCTATTGTGAGTATTTGCAATGTTTTAAAAAAATTTACTACTTTTAGACTGAGGCGCTTAGCCATGAGTATCTGGAACATTCCAGAACTTGATACTTGCAATCAATTCCAAAGTACCACCCATGAGGAGCATATCCACACATACAGCCATGAAGACCTATACCACATCTACACCTATGAGGATCTTTACCATATCTATTATTTCGGGCCCTTTTCTTTTGCACCCTTCCTCGGCTCGGCCCCTCCGTGGCCTCACCTCGGTTTGGACATCTCTGGGACTATTCCTCGGCTCGACCTCGGCCTTTGGTCGAGGCCTCGCTTCAGTTTGGGCCCACCCATGTAGTCCTACTACTAATTCCAAAGTGTCACCTATTAGGAGCTTACTCAACCTCGGTTCGGCATCGCCTCACATACACACCTACTATCAATATCTACTACTAATTCCAAATTATCACACATTGAGGAGCTTAGTCACATTTACTACCAATTTCAATGTATCATCCATTGGGACTTTACTCACACCAACTATCAACTCCAAAGTCTCACCCATTAGAAGCTGACCCACACTTACTACCGACTACCAATTTCAAACTATCACCCATTGGGAGTTTACCCACACCTACTATGACTTCTAAAGTATCATCTGTTGGGAATCTGTTGGGAGCTTACTACATCTACTATGAATTCCAAAGTACAACCCCTATATGTTCAATAAACTTCCCATGTTATTCAGCATCCATTGCCCAACCACCCATGAGAAGCTTACTCATGCCTATTACTAATTCCAACGTATCATCCATGAGGAGCCTACTCACATATACTACACTCCATAACACTTGATATTCTTATTGATACGTGCTATCAATTCTAAAATGTCACCCATGAGGAGCATATCCACACATACAGCCATAAAGACCTATACCACATCTACACCTATGAGGATCTTTACCATATCTATTAATTGGCACCCATGCATGAGGAGTTTACTCACACCTACTACTATGCAAGTTCATATACACACATTCCCTACTATTGATTCTAAAATATCACTTATGAGGAGAACACTACCGATTCCAAAGTATCACCTATGAGGATTTTATTCACACCTACTGCACTCCAAAGCATTTCACATCCTTATTCACACATACTGCTTAACCCCCTATTCTATTACCAACAAAGTATCAATCATGAGTAGTGTATTCACACACACACATGAGGACCTATACCACATCTACACCCATGAGGCCACATCTAATACATCCACTATTTTTAGACTAAGATGCTTACCCAAGTACATCCGCTATTTTGAGTGTGCAAAATTTCAAAAAACATTCTATTTTTAGACTGAGATGCTTTCCTAGGTACATCTGGGACATTCTAGAATATCCTATTGTGAGTATTTGCAATGTTTTAAAAAAATTTACTACTTTTAGATTGAGGCGCTTAGCCATGAGTATCTGGAACATTCCAGAACTTGATACTTGCAATCAATTCCAAAGTACCACCCATGAGGAGCATATCCACACATACAGCCATGAAGACCTATACCACATCTACACCTATGAGGATCTTTACCATATCTATTATTTCGGGCCTTTTTCTTTTGCACCCTTCCTCGGCTCGGCCCCTCCGTGGCCTCACCTCGGTTTGGACATCTCTGGGACTATTCCTCGGCTCGACCTCGGCCTTTGGTCGAGGCCTCGCTTCAGTTTGGGCCCACCCATGTAGTCCTACTACTAATTCCAAAGTGTCACCTATTAGGAGCTTACTCAACCTCGGTTCGGCATCGCCTCACATACACACCTACTATCAATATCTACTACTAATTCCAAATTATCACACATTGAGGAGCTTAGTCACATTTACTACCAATTTCAATGTATCATCCATTGGGACTTTACTCACACCAACTATCAACTCCAAAGTCTCACCCATTAGAAGCTGACCCACACTTACTACGCCGACTACCAATTTCAAACTATCACCCATTGGGAGTTTACCCACACCTACTATGACTTCTAAAGTATCATCTGTTGGGAATCTGTTGGGAGCTTACTACATCTACTATGAATTCCAAAGTACAACCCCTATATGTTCAATAAACTTCCCATGTTATTCAGCATCCATTGCCCAACCACCCATGAGAAGCTTACTCATGCCTATTACTAATTCCAACGTATCATCCATGAGGAGCCTACTCACATATACTACACTCCATAACACTTGATATTCTTATTGATACGTGCTATCAATTCTAAAATGTCACCCATGAGGAGCATATCCACACATACAGCCATAAAGACCTATACCACATCTACACCTATGAGAATCTTTACCATATCTATTAATTGGCACCCATGCATGAGGAGTTTACTCACACCTACTACTATGCAAGTTCATATACACACATTCCCTACTATTGATTCTAAAATATCACTTATGAGGAGAACACTACCGATTCCAAAGTATCACCTATGAGGATTTTATTCACACCTACTGCACTCCAAAGCATTTCACATCCTTATTCACACATACTGCTTAACCCCCTATTCTATTACCAACAAAGTATCAATCATGAGTAGTGTATTCACACACACCTATACCACATCTACACCCATGAGGCCACATCTAATACATCCACTATTTTTAGACTAAGATGCTTACCCAAGTACATCCGCTATTTTGAGTGTGCAAAATTTCAAAAAACATTCTATTTTTAGACTGAGATGCTTACCTAGGTACATCTGGGACATTCTAGAATATCCTATTGTGAGTATTTGCAATGTTTTAAAAAAATTTACTACTTTTAGACTGAGGCGCTTAGCCATGAGTATCTGGAACATTCCAGAACTTGATACTTGCAATCAATTCCAAAGTACCACCCATGAGGAGCATATCCACACATACAGCCATGAAGACCTATACCACATCTACACCTATGAGGATCTTTACCATATCTATTATTTCGGGCCTTTTTCTTTTGCACCCTTCCTCGGCTCGGCCCCTCCGTGGCCTCACCTCGGTTTGGACATCTCTGGGACTATTCCTCGGCTCGACCTCGGCCTTTGGTCGAGGACTCGCTTCAGTTTGGGCCCACCCATGTAGTCCTACTACTAATTCCAAAGTGTCACCTATTAGGAGCTTACTCAACCTCGGTTCGGCATCGCCTCACATACACACCTACTATCAATATCTACTACTAATTCCAAATTATCACACATTGAGGAGCTTAGTCACATTTACTACCAATTTCAATGTATCATCCATTGGGACTTTACTCACACCAACTATCAACTCCAAAGTCTCACCCATTAGAAAGCTGACCCACACTTTACTAATGACTACCAATTTCAAACTATCACCCATTGGGAGTTTACCCACACCTACTATGACTTCTAAAGTATCATCTGTTGGGAATCTATTGGGAGCTTACTACATCTACTATAAATTCCAAAGTACAACCCCTATATGTTCAATAAACTTCCCATGTTATTCAGCATCCATTGCCCAACCACCCATGAGAAGCTTACTCATGTCTATTACTAATTCCAACGTATCATCCATGAGGAGCCTACTCACATATACTACACTCCATAACACTTGATATTCTTATTGATACGTGCTATCAATTCTAAAATGTCACCCATGAGGAGCATATCCACACATACAGCCATAAAGACCTATACCACATCTACACCTATGAGGATCTTTACCATATCTATTAATTGGCACCCATGCATGAGGAGTTTACTCACACCTACTACTATGCAAGTTCATATACACACATGCCCTACTATCGATTCTAAAATATCACTTATGAGGAGAACACTACCGATTCCAAAGTATCACCTATGAGGATTTTATTCACACCTACTGCACTCCAAAGCATTTCACATCCTTATTCACACATACTGCTTAACCCCCTATTCTATTACCAACAAAGTATCAATCATGAGTAGTGTATTCACACACACACATGAGGACCTATACCACATCTACACCCATGAGGCCACATCTAATACATCCACTATTTTTTAGACTAAGATGCTTACCCAAGTACATCCGCTATTTTGAGTGTGCAAAATTTCAAAAACATTCTATTTTTAGACCTGAGATGCTTTCCTAGGTACATCCGGGACATTCTAGAATATCCTATTGTGAGTATTTGCAATGTTTTAAAAAATTTACTACTTTTAGACTGAGGGCTTTTAGCCATGAGTATCTGGAACATTCGAACTTGATACTTGCAATCAATTCCAAAGTACCACCCATGAGGAGCATATCCACACATACAGCCATGATGACCTATACCACATCTACACCTATGAGGATCTTTACCATATCTATTATTTCGGGCCCTTTTCTTTTTGCACGCTTCCTCGGCTCGGCCCCTCAGGTGGCCTCACCTCGGTTTGGACATCTCTGGGACTATTCCTCGGCTCGACCTCGGCCTTTGGTCGAGGCCTCGCTTCGATTTGGGCCCACCCATGTAGTCCTACTACTAATTCCAAAGTGTCACCTATTAGGAGCTTACTCAACCTCGGTTCGGCATCGCCTCACATACACACCTACTATCAATATCTACTACTAATTCCAAATTATCACACATTGAGGAGCTTAGTCACATTTACTACCAATTTCAATGTATCATCCATTGGGACTTTACTCACACCAACTATCAACTCCAAAGTCTCACCCATTAGAAGCTGACCCACACTTACTACGCCGACTACCAATTTCAAACTGTCACCCATTGGGAGTTTACCCACACCTACTATGACTTCTAAAGTATCATCTGTTGGGAATCTGTTGGGAGCTTACTACATCTACTATGAATTCCAAAGTACAACCCCTATATGTTCAATAAACTTCCCATGTTATTCAGCATCCATTGCCCAACCACCCATGAGAAGCTTACTCATGCCTATTACTAATTCCAACGTATCATCCATGAGGAGCCTACTCACATATACTACACTCCATAACACTTGATATTCTTATTGATACGTGCTATCAATTCCAAAGTAAAAACCATAAGGAGCATATCCACACATACAGCCATAAAGACCTATACCACATCTACACCTATGAGGATCTTTACCATATCTATTAATTGGCACCCATGCATGAGGAGTTTACTCACACCTACTACTGTCATATACACACATGCCCTACTACCGATTCTAAAGTATCACTCATGAGGAGAACACTATCGATTCCAAAGTATCACCTATGAGGTTGTTACTCATGGGCCATTGAAAAATCCAAAAAAAAAAAGGAAGATTGTTTGCAAAAAAAATCCAAAAAAGGAAAGATTGTTTACATGCAGGCAGCTGCCCAAAAGGTTTCACGGCAGGGGCTTCTACCAGTTCCAGTTTCACGCAGGGGCTTTTCTCAGTTCCATACAGCGGTTGGAAGATGCAATCTCGAACAAGTTCGAGTCGGAATTGATGTGACAACTTCATCAAATGGTCTTGCGACTTGTGCTATAGCAACGGAATTAGGGTTGGTATCCTATGCTTTCAAATTGGAGAAGCACGGTATCAAGATATATACCATAAATTTGCGGAGGATGTAGAAATAGCAGCTTCAGCCAAAATCAGGGAGTCATCTTCGACATAGCTGAAGCCTTTTTCATGGTTGGAACAAATGGAGCAGAGCTTTTATCCTTAACACAATCTCACACTACTAGTAGTATATAAAAAAAATAAAGCGCACTCTCTTACCCACGTCTTGTACAAAAAAGTTGAATATTATTGGAGATATGAGGGGCAATAGAATAGAATAGAATAAATTTTTTAACGTCCACGGAGACTAATAGGTCATGGGACCCATACAATGGGCTAGTACAATCATTACTACTAGGATTGGGGCAATGAATAGCCATTACCAGCCGCCTAAAAGCACTCCTTTGAAAAATCAAATTTGAACTCCTAGACCTTATTCCTTTAGGCCCCTCAACCTCAACATTCTTATTAAGTAGAAAGATGAGACGAAAACGAAGTCTTATATTGACAATTGTTACACTCAGAAATAAGCAATTCTACTATACAAGCACTAACAAGTCCCAATCTCCACACATCCAATGGGATGGGAATCCTACACTCTTGCATTATTTGTGATGTTGATCTAATAGCGAATCAAAGGATGCCGGTCAAATGTCAAAAACAACAACCTTGCTCTTCTTATTTCCTTATTTACTCTCTTTCATGCGTTGTTCTTTCTTACAGCAGTTCGCTTCATTGTCTCCAACTTCCATCATCACCCTTTTCTTTTTTTCCGATCTGATTTCGATCTTCACCATGATTTTCTTTCTCATGCTCATCGAGTTCATAGTCATCAGCTTGCGGTAGGTAAAATTTCGTTTTCCTTCTGCTTTTGGTGGCGCGTTAGTTGGAGGAATGATCTTTCGTATAAGACGATTTTCTTTTTTACAGGATCTATCATGGAATGATCTTTTTCATTTATTCATTTTATCTATTTGCTCATGTTTGCTTGTCCATATGCCTGTTTTGATTCCCTCGGTATCCATTGGCTTACGCTTGCATGTTCATATGCATGAGCAAGTCATTTCTTGTATTCTAGTTTTGTGGGCGTGTGTGGTCCCAAAATTAGTGTATAATCTACGTAATAGGAAACCGCCAGGGGGAGAAGTTCCCGAGGTGGCGCTTACGTGGAAAAAGTTTATTGTATGCGTGTGTTATTTTTCTCTTCAAGTTTTGGCGATGGCGTAAGTCCGGCAGGCTAAGGGACATTTTTTTTGAGGCGTTGCTTTGGCGCTCGCCTCGTAGTTTACTTCTGCAGTTGTGTCTTGGCCTTAGCTTCATTTTGATATGCGTTTTGCCGAATTTGGAGCTTCTTTTCAAGTTGTGATGAGTTTTTACTTTTCTGTGTCTTTTGACAACTTCTTAATTCTGTATGACGAGTTCTGCCGCGTGCTTGAGCTTTTTCTTGCTGTGCTTGAGGTTTTTCTTGCTGTGGCTGGAAATAGTACACTTGTGCCGTGTTCTTGAAGATCTGCAAGAAGATCTAACGTGTTCTTGAAGCTTCTTGAAGATTTACGAGAAGATCTGTCGTGTTCTTGAAGGTTCTTGAAGATTTACGAGAAGATCTGCCGTGTTTAGGGTAATTTTTTTACTTTCGTGTCTATTTTTAACCCTCTCTTGTTTCTTTCTTGCAGTTCTCGACAGTATGGAGAAGGAAAGCAGGTTCTGCTTTGTCATGTTATTTTTTTGAATTGTATCTGGGATTACCACTCCCAAACTTTTGATCAATGGAATAATATGACTCGAATTTCTTGTATATAAGTGTACAAACTGTTAATATTAATTGAGAAGATCTTAACAAAACACCCATGAGGAGCCTACTCACATATACTACACTCCATAATACTTGATATTCTTATTGATACGTGCTATCAATTCTAAAGTACCACCCCATGAGGGGCATATCCACACATACAGCTATAAAGACCTATACCACAGCGACACCTATGAGGTTAATTAGCACCCATGCATGAGGAGTTTATTCACACCTACTACTCTGCAAGTTCATATACACACATGCCCTACTATCGATTCTAAAATATCATTCATGAGGAGAACACTACCGATTCCAAAGTATCACCTATGAGGATTTTATTCACACCTACTGCACTCCAAAGCATTTCACATCCTTATTCACACATACTGCTTAACCCCCTATTCTATTACCAACAAAGTATCAATCATGAGTAGTGTATTCACACACACACATGAGGACATATACCACATCTACACCCATGAGGCCACATCTAATACATCCACTATTTTTAGACTAAGATGCTTATCCAGGTACATCTGCTATTTTGAGTGTGCAAAATTTCAAAAAACATTCTATTTTTAGACTGAGATGCTTACCTAAGTACATCTGGGACATTCTAGAACATCCTATTGTGAGTATTTGCAATGTTTTCAAAAAATTTACTATTTTTAGACTGAGGCAATTAGCCATGAGTATCTGGAACATTCCAGAACTTGATACTTGCAATCAATTCCAAAGTACCACCCATGAGAAGCATATCCACACATACAGCCATGAAGACCTATACCACATCTACACCTATGAGGATCTTTACCATATCTCTTAATTCGGGCCCTTTTCTTTTTCACCCTTACTCGGCTCGGCCCTCCGTGGCCTCACCTCGGTTTGGACATCTCTGGGACTATTTCTCGGCTCGGCCTCGGCCTTTGGTCGAGGTCTCGCTTCAGTTTGGGCCCACCCATGTAGTCCTACTACTAATTCCAAAGTATCACCTATTAGGAGCTTACTCAACCTCGGTTCGGCATCGCCTCACATACACACCTACTATCAATATCTACTACTAATTCCAAATTATCACACATTGAGGAGCTTAGTCACATTTACTACCAATTTCAATTTCAATGTATCACATTTTACTACCATTTACTACCATAGGCCGATTGGTCTCAGTGGACGATAAAAAAACTATTCTATTCTAATGTATCATCCATTGGGACTTTACTCACACCAACTATCAACTCGAAACATTAGAAGCTGACTCAACTTACTACACCGACTACCAATTTCAAACTATCACCCATTGGGAGCTTACCCACACCTACTATGACTTCTAAAGTATCACCTGTTGGGAGCTTACTACATCTACTATGAATTCCAAAGTACAACCCCTATATGTTCAATAAACTTCCCATGTTATTCAGCATCCATTGCCCAACCACCCATGAGAAGCTTACTCATGCCTATTACTAATTCCAACGTATCATCCATGAGGAGCCTACTCACATATACTACACTTCATAACACTTGATATTCTTATTGATACTTGCTATCAATTCCAAAGTAAAAACCATGAGGAGCATATCCACACATACAGCCATAAAGACCTATACCACATCTACACCTATGAGGATCTTTACCATATCTATTACTTGGCATCCATGCATGAGGAGTTTACTCACACCTACTACTGTCATATACACACATGCCCTACTACCGATTCTAAAGTATCACTCATGAGGAGAACACTACCGATTGGAAAGTATCATCTATGAGGATGTTACTCATGGGCCATTGAAAAATCCAAAAAAAAAAAGGAAGATTGTTTGCAAAAAAAATCCAAAAAAGGAAAGATTGTTTACATGCAGGCAGCCGCCCAAAAGGTTTCACGGCAGGGGCTTACGCGGTTCGTTTCCACGCAGGGGGCTTTTCTCAGTTCCATACAGCAGTTGGAAGATGCAATCTCGAACAAGTTCGAGTTGGAATTGATGTGACAACTTCATCAAATGGTCTTGCGACTTGTGCTATAGCAACAAAATTAGGGTTGGTATCCTATGCTTTCAAATTGGATGAAGCACGATATGAAGATATATACCATAAATTTGCAGAGGATGTAGAAATAGCAGCTCCAGCCAAAATAAGGGGGTCATCTTCGACATAGCTGAAGCCTTCTTTCATGGTTGGAACAAATGGAGCAGAGCTTTTATCCTTAACACAATCTCACACTACTAGTAGTATATAAAAAAATAAAGCGCATTCTCTTACCCACGTCTTGTACAAACTTTGAAAAGTTGAATATTATTGGAGATATGAGGGGGAATGAATAGCCATTACCAGCCGCCTAAAAGCACTCCTTTGAAAAATCAAATTCGAAATCCTAAACCTTATTCCTTTAGGCCCCTCAACCTCAACATTCTTATTAAGTAGAAAGATGAGACGAAAACGAAGTCTTATATTGGCAATTGTTACACTCAGAAATAAGCAATTCTACTATACAAGCACTAACAAGTCCCAATCTGCACACATCCAATGGGATGGGAATCCTACACTCTTGCATTATTTGTGATGTTGATCTAATAGCGAATCAAAGGATGCCGGTCAAATGTCAAAAACAACAACCTTGCTCTTCTTATTTCCTTATTTACTCTCTTTCAAAATCCTTAACCAAGATATTCAGCATTTGTCTCCATATGTTATTTGAAAATGGGAATAGTATTTTTGGAAACTACAAGTACTTTGGAAAATTTGCTTTTAAAAGCCAACTATAAGGTTTTTGCCTAAGGCCACAATAACGGCCAGGACTCCTCACAGCAAAAGAGAGGAATGCACTTCCAACAACCTTGTGACATTGCTTGTCTCAATGGGAAATTGCCATTCATATCATCAATCCGGGCCACCGGATCAGGTTTCTCGGGGAGGTCGTGTAGTATATATAGTGGTGTCTCATCTCATTCTTCTCCTCATGCATTGTTCTTTCTTACAGCATTTCGCTTCATTGTCTCCAACTTCCATCATCACCCTTTTCCTTTTTTCCGATCTGATTTCGATCTTATCCATGATTTTCTTTCCCATGCTCATCGAGTTCATAGTCATCAGCTTGCGGTAGGTAAAATTTCGTTTTCCTTCTGCTTTTGGTGGCGCGTTAGTTGGAGGAATGATCTTTCTTATAAGACGATTTTTTTTTACAGGATCTATCATGGAATCATCTTTTTCATTTATTCATTTTATCTATTTGCTCATGTTTGCTTGTCCATATGCCTGTTTTGATTCCCTCGGTATCCATTGGCTTATGCTTGCATGTTCATATGCATGAGCAAGTCATTTCTTGTATTCTAGTTTTGTGAGCGTGTGTGGTCCCAAAATTAGTGTATAATCTATGTAATAGGAAACCGCCAGGGGGAGAAGTTCTTGTCGTAGCGGTTCCCTTACGTAAACAACCGCGGGGGGCGGGGGGGAGGGGGGGGGCTTTTTCCCGAGGTGGCGCTTACGTGGAAAAAGTTTATTGTATGCACGTGTTATTTTTCTCTTCAAGTTTTGGCGATGGCGTAAGTCCGGCAGGCTAAGGGGCAATTTTTTGAGGCGTTGCTTTGGCGCTCGCCTCGTAGTTTACTTCTGCAGTTGTGTCTTGGCCTTAGCTTCATTTTGATATGCGTTTTGTCGGATTTGGAGCTTCTTTTCAAGTTGTGATGAGTTTTTGCTTTTCTGTGTCTTTTGACAACTTCTTAATTCTGTATGACGAGTTCTGCCGTGTGCTTTAGCTTTTTCTTGCTGTGCTTGAGGTTTTTCTTGCTGTGGCTGGAAATAGTACACTTGTGCCGTGTTCTTGAAGATCTGCGAGAAGATCTAACGTGTTCTTGAAGCTTCTTGAAGATTTACGAGAACATATGTCGTGTTCTTGAAGGTTCTTGAAGATTTACAAGAAGATCTGTCGTGTTTAGGATAATGTTTTTACTTTCGTGTCTATTTTTAACCCTCTCTTGTTTCTTTCTTGTAGTTCTTGACAGTATGGAGAAGGAAAGCAGGTTCTGCTCTGTCATGTTGTTTTTTTGAATTGTATCTGGGATTACCACTCCCAAACTTTTGATCAATGGGATAATATGACTCGAATTTCTTGTATATAAGTGTACAAATTGTTAATATTAATTGAGAAGATCTCAACAAAACACCCATGAGGAGCCTACTCACATATACTACACTCCATAATACTTGATATTCTTATTGATACGTGCTATCAATTCTAAAGTATCACCCATGAGGAGCATATCCACACATACAGCCATAAAGACCTATACCACATCGACACCTATGAGGATCTTTACCATATCTATTAAGTAGCACCCATGCATGAGGAGTTTACTCACAGCTACTACTGTGCAAGTTCATATACACACATGCCCTACTATCGATTCTAAAATATCACTCATGAGGAGAACACTACCGATTCCAAAGTATCACCTATGAGGATTTTATTCACACCTACTGCACTCCAAAGCATTTCACATCCTTATCACACATCTTTGCTTAACCCCTATTCTATTACCAACAAAGTATCAATCATGAGTAGTGTATTCACACACACACATGAGGACCTATACCACATCTACACCCATGAATCCACATCTAATACATCCACTATTTTTAGACTAAGATGCTTACCGGTACATACGCTATTTTGAGTGTGCAAAATTTCAAAAAACATTCTATTTTTAGACTGAGATGCTTACCTAGGTACATCTGGGACATTCTAGAACATCCTATTGTGAGTATTTGCAATGTTTTGAAAAAATTTACTATTTTTAGACTGAGGCGCTTAGCCATGAGTATCTGGAACATTCCAGAACTTGATACTTGCAATCAATTCCAAAGTACCACCCATGAGGAGCATATCCACACATACAGCCATGAAGACCTATACCACATCTACACCTATGAGGATCTTTACCATATCTCTTATTTCGGGCCCTTTTTGTTTGGGGTCTGGGTTCGGGAACTCCTGCAAGACAGCCCTCTGTGAGGACCCTTGGATCAAACAAGAGAATCCGGGAGCTATGTCACGCGGGATTTGCAAAAAGAACAAGGGAAAAGAGAAAAGAGAGAACAAAAGAGAACAATAAGATCACAATAATGAGAACAACTCCTTGATGTCAATGAAGATACATGAGCTCTCGCAATTGAGAGAAAACAGAAGTGAGACAAGACTCAAAACTCATCTAAAAACTCATGTGCTAGCTCTACTCATATATATAGTACAATGGCCTTTGGCCCAATATAGACACTCTGACTGATTTCGGTGCCGACTCCTGGAAGGAGGCCTGATTTGCAGGAATACTGGCGGTGCCTCTTTAGGTGCCTAAAGTCATGCTGACGCTGACGGTGACGGGCCATCACTTGTCTGAGCACCTCTTGGTAGCAGGCGTGGCCTTTGACTGTGTGGTCTGCTGCTTGGTCTTCTGCTGGGCCTTTGACGACTGACCTGTGCCTGACTGTGGATCCTTGGCCTTGACTTGGTCCGTCGTATGCATGAATAGTCTGTGCACGGACGTCTGGGACTAACACTCCCCCCACCAAAGCGACACTTTCGGGGTGAAGAAAAGAAGGAAGTGTTTCGACGGGGAACCCAGCAGTTTGAAAGTGATCCTCTCGGGAATGAGGACGGGCACCATTGTGGTAATTGCCTATGAGATCCTGGCGTGTTTGAAGAGCATCAGGAGTGTTGAGCCCAAGCGCAGGATCTGCATCAATGAGAAATTTGGAGCGGACCATGTCTTCAAGTGCAGCATGTGCCTCAGAAGAAACGAACTGGCACTCCATGAGAAGGCGAGTCACGAGGCGAAAGGCAAACGACGCGGCATTCGGGTTGCAATAAAAGATAGGATATTTGCCGATTTAGCGAGCTTAGCGGGGAGGCACTTGAGAGCGGCCTGGCCCGGCTTGGCGGTGAACGAAAGAAAAGGTCCGGTGAGGTGGCGGCATTCTGCAAGAAGGCATCAAGGCCATGAACAGCATCAGCGGGCTTTTGCCAACCACGCTCATTGGCAATATAGATCCAATTGTCGGTATGGTCCAAGGTGGCACCATTTTCCCAATCTGAGCGTCGAACAAATCGCGGATCCCAGCGGAGGTCCGTGGAAATCTGAGGAGGAGTCCATCCAGCGTGGGCATCCATGACCTTGGTCCAAAAAGGAAGACGACAGAGGTAAAAAACCTGGGGCGTGGAGGGACTCCCAGTGACGCATATGGAGAGTGAGCCATGCCCGTGGGCGTGGGCTGCTGCGCCTGCTCCCTGAATTCACGAACAAGGTCTTGATCAAGAGCACGGCACCAATGGTCCCATTCTGAAGCAGAGAGCTGAGTATAGAGTGGAGGATTAACCCAACCCGTGGGCATGGTCTTGCTTTCCAGAAGGCCACGCAATTGATTGTAGCCTCCCAAGTGCTGCATATAAATTTGGGCAAACTGAAGATCCTCAGGATGCGCTAAATTTTTCCGTACCTGTTCCAGTGTTTCAGCCTGCCACAGAGGTAAGTGATGAGCAAGCTCAGGCATGTACTCCTGGCCGAGAGCGTGAGACTGATCATGATCTTTTAGATACGGGTTGGTGTCTAATAACAACCAGTGAGCATGGGGGTCGCCACGAAAAACACGATGGGCCTCATCTCGGAATTTGTCTTGTGTATCAGCCAGATAAAAGTCATGAAAAATATAGGCCATTGGCTGAACAACTCGGAAGATGATCAAATCAGGGTCTTCACAGTGGATGAGGTCGAAGACTACGAGGGCACAGAGTAAACCTTTATCTTCGATAGAGAGGTCCGGCCAAATCCTGAGAAAATCCTCACTGCGGAGCTGTGCATCAACCTGGTCGTCGGCCGCATACCACTTCAGAAGAAAGAGGTGGCGTCTGGCAACCACATAATCCAGGTAACTTGAAGGAGGAGCAAAATCCACAGGAATGTGGATGGCTATATTAATATAACCCTCCTGTTTGTGTTGTGCGTCTTCAGCAGATTGAACAGCTTCCTGGAGTTGATGGTCGAGGTCACGGATCTGATTCTCTTTTTCAAGGAGGAGACGGGATTGATCGCGGATCCGTTTGTGAGGAAGCGTGCCATGTGAAGAGGATTGCCCAGGAGTATGGAGTCGAAGCGTGGCAATCTCTGCGTCAGCAATGATCTTCTGTTTCTTAGCCTCCGTAAGTTGATCCTGGAGGGGCGTGAGCTGACTGGTCAGCGTGGAAAGCTGATCTTCTAAGGAGGTGATTCGAGCATCTCGTGCTGTAAGGTCATGGACTTGAGTGATGTGACTTTGAGAAAGCTCTGTATACAGGGTGTTAAGTTTGGCAAGGTCTTTATCCTTGTCGCCCAGGAGGTTATCCTTGGCTTTGACGTGCTCCAGCAATTCCTGAATGGTGGATTGCAACTGAGTCTGTTGATCAGCAAGCAGGCTGTTCTGATCTTGTGCAGTCTTGAGATCCTCACGGGCCCGTAAGAGAGCCTCGTGCTTTTCCTGAAGTTTGGCTTCCAGGGATTGAACTTGCGTGTTGGCAACTTGAAGATCCCTGTGAACAGCTTCCGATGCCTCCAGGGACGCTTGAACGCCATTCATGAGAACTTCTTGGGATTCTTGTAACTTGAGGACAACAGCTTGAACATCCTGCTGGTATTGATACAGGAGCTGGCGAGGATGTGGAGGTGCAGGGTCCTGGTGTTGCCGTGTTTGTGACGTCTGAGAGACATGATGAGAAGTGGAGGGCATGGATTCTGTGGAGGAAGAGGAGACAGTGACATGCGTGGCGTTGTGTTGAACATGACCAGGAGAAGAAGGGCGTGAAGTTTCAGCCTGTTGGTTTTGAGGAAGGGAATGAAAAGATTGATGAGTGGAGGTATGAGAAATGGAAGGTGAGCCAGGGAGAGGAAGGTAATGACAGATGAGGGCTTGAAGATGGGCACCCACTGAGGCTTCAAAGACTGAAGAGGGGGCGGCCCTAATGCGATCTACTTCATGAAGAAGTCTGAAGAACAGCATTTGTGGCCAATCAATATGATGTGTGGAGCGGATGGCCGTGATAACAACATTGTAGAATTGTTTATTGATATGGGTGTTCTTGATAGAATACCCAAGCAATTTGCGCCACAAAAACTTGACAAAAGTGTTGTGGGTCTTTGCAATGTTTGTGAGGCGATGCATATTGGCTTGATAAGGAACAGCGCCAAACTGAGTGACATCCAGGTCCTGTAAGGCAGCCCAAGATAAAGAAGGTCGTTTCAAAGGAATGTGGAATACCTCAGAAATCAGAGCCTGAGTAAGCAAAATGGTGGTGCCATCGACCGTGCTTGTGTATCCTTCCGGGCTGTTGATGATATGAGCGACAAACTGCTTCAATTGCTCCGGATTTGGTGCAGGGAGATCCTGTTGTGAGAATTCGTAAAGCCCCTGGCGTTCCGCCACTTCTCGACTCGGACCAACAAGCGCTTCGCGAAAGGTGGGTGTGGAGAAGACCACGGACTCAAAAAGAGCCGGATCCCTTGGAGCAGAAGCTTGAAGTTGAGGAAATTTGGGTGAAGCAACCATGGCAAAGAGCGTCGGAAAGGAACAGGGAGAACTGTCTGGAGAAGCCGGAGGGCGGAGAGCAGAAGACGAAAACGAAGATGGACGAAAAGGTTTTAGGGCTCACAAGGTGTGGCGAAGGGGCGTGATGAGAAGGAAACAGTAACCGTTGATGAGGCCAGGTGGCGATAGATGCAAAGGAGGCGATTGAGAGGCAAAAATTTGGCTAAGTCCCCAAGCAGTGAAGGGAGAAGCAATGGACGGTGGAGATGAGACATAAATGAGCAATCGGATGTGACAGCTGGCGAAGGTACACATATTAATGTTCGACGGGCGTGAAAAGAAGGAATGTCATTTAATGCGGGCAACTCGAAGTGGGATATCATTAAAACGAAGGTGTCAGAAGGTACCATGGCTAGATATGCGGCGGGATAAAAGATTCCAATTTAGAAACGGCCTTGCATTGCAACCACGTCGGCAAGTTGTCGGATTGGTCCACGTCGCATTAGAGGTAATTTGAGATCTCCTTTTGTCCCCATAAGAATCCTCCAATAGAATGACTACTCTACATCAAACTGCAATTAATGCAGCATTAACAACTTCATTGCTGTCGTTTTTTCCCTATAACTTTTGATCTACTCATGAAAATGCTGCGGCGTTTGTTGCATTAGATGCAGAATGAAAAGATCTTTCAAGTGATATATGGTTATGATGTATTTCAATACAAGCCATATGTGTTAACCTTAAAAAATATGGTTTTTTGTTCTTTTCTTATATATTTACATCCCAAAAGATATAACAATGGATTGTCATTAGAAAGATCTTGAGGAGACGAATCCATTGCCACAAATAGTGTTCGAATCGGAGTTTTTGATCAAAAGTTATAGTAGAAAAATGACACTGCAAAAGTTAGTTAGAACTGCATTAATTACTGCTGCCACATAATACTGGAATAAAATACACTGGAGCTCTTCTCTTATTGGACAGTTTAAAAAGCTGATGTGGCTTTTTAAGCATCCCTTAATGGGACAAAATGAGATCTCAAGTTACCTCTAATGACAGGATTCCCGTCGGTGGGGCTATATAAGACGAGCAGGGGGCGAAGCTGAGACACCCTTGGCGACCATGAGTATGGCAGCGGCTGGTTTGAACGAGAACTGCACGATGCCAACGAACTGTCAGGAATGGATCACCTGCAAGATGAACTGTCTGGATCTCTGGAAATGCCACAACCGTGGCATCCCTATGGATGGCTGGTGTAGTGGGATGGCTGAGCATCCCGACCCTCTGACCAATCCCATGGAGGTGGTGGTGCATCTGCGCTGGGATCCAGAGCAGAACTACTACCACATCCTCCGCATCACCTTTGCTCCCAACCCGGAGTAGAGGGGTTTTAATCTTAGGATTTTGTAAATAGGGCACTGCCCATAGAGCTCTGCTCATAGCGGAAGTAAGTGGGCAATGCTTACATTTTGTAATTTGCCTCTACTATAATATAAATATGCCGCTTTTAGTCACTATCTGTGGAGTCAGAACTGTGTGGTGCATCTTGTGTAGAACTGTTTGTAACTTCTGTATGAAATTGTTTAAGGCGAAAGCCATTAACCAGAGTAGGTAATGGAGTGCCATCTAATTCCGCCAACTTGAAAACACTGGGTTGAACCACTTGAATAATTTGATAAGGACCAAGCCACCTGAATTTTAACTTGCCCGGAAAATTTTTGTAACGAGAATCATAAAGAAGAACCAAATCACCTTCTTTGAATGTTTTTGTCTTAAGTCGTTTATCATGTAACGATTTCTGCAACTGTTGACCATGAAGAACACGAATGTAAGCATCTCTCCGAAGTTCATCTAACTGTTCTAATTGATAAACTCGTTCCTTGAGTGCAGCAGGTGGATTATGTGCTGTAGCAAGTTGGAAACGGAGAGTGGGAAGAATATATTCGAAGGGCATGAGTGCTTCTTGACCATAAACCAATTTGAAAGGAGTGTGGCCAGTTGCAATTTTGAAACCGGTGTTGTAAGCCCAAAGAACAGTAGGCAACTTGTCTTGCCAATCTGTGCGAGAAGCGTCACAAATTTTCTTTAGAACAGTGATGAGAGTTTTGTTGGTACTTTCAGCCAAGCCATTTCCTTGAGGATAATAAGGTCTTCCTGTGCTGTATGTGAAGATAATCCGTCAGCTCCTTGATGGTATGATTGACAAAATGCACGCCACGATCACTAACAAGTTCCGTGGGACAACCAAAACGCGTGATGATGTGCGTGTAGAGAACCTTGGCAGTACTGGCAGCAGTGTTGTCTGGAAGTGCACAAGCTTCCGCCCATTTGGTAGCATAATCCGTGATGACCAGAATGTAGCGGGGACGGGTGTGCCGCGCCGGTGGGTCCATGGGCCCCACAAAGTCGATTCCCCATTTGCTGAAGGGAAGTGGCGTGGCGACTAGCGTCAAGGGAAGAGCGTCACAGGCCGTGGGCTTTCCCACACGCTGACAGACGTCACACATGCGAGCATAAGTGTGGGCATCTTTGAAGAGCGTGGGCCAAAAATATCCTGCCAAAAGAATTTTGCGTGTCGTGGCGTCACCACTAAAATGACCACCACCAAGCCCGTCATGGGCTTGTCGAACAATATTGGGCACCTCATGAGGGAGGACACAACGACGGAGGACCATGTCTTTACCGCATTTGTATAGATGGCCTGCAACCATGGTGTAGTCACGAACCTCTCTGAGAAACTGACGGCGGCGTGAGCGAAGCTTGTCTGGAGAGAGCGTCGGATCGTCTGGAGGAAGAGCACCAGTGAGAAGATATTGCTGAAAGTTGTGAAACCAATGGGGCGTGGCCGTGACCAGGAACAATTGAGCGTCTGGAAAGGCATCAGAAACACCCGTGGAGGGATCATCTGTGTGGATGCGCGAAAGATAATCAGGCACCACATGAGACTTGCCTGCCTTATGAACAATTTCAAAGGGAGCGAATTCTTGCAGAAGAAGGACCCAACGAGCAATTCTACCAGTGGGCGTGGCTTTGTTGATTAAATAAAGAAGAGCTTGATGATCAACAAAGAACTTGATCTGGCTGCCCAACAAATAATGACGGAAATGTTGGACACAGAAAACTAAGCCCAAAGCTTCTCGTTCCGTGGCAGAGTAGTTGCGCTCAGCAGGATTGAGTTTTCGGCTGGCATAGCGGATCGGTTTATCCGTGTGGTCATCATAGGCCTGAGAAAGAACAGCACCAATGGCAAAAGCAGAGACATCAATATGAACATGAAAGGGCTTGTCCCATTGAGGAGGAACAAGCACCGGGGCCTACGTAAGTAACAGCTTCAACTTCTGAAAAGCAGCTTCCGCTTGGGGATTCCAAGCCCAAGTGGATTCATCACCCGTGAGTTTATGAATGGGATCAGCGATAGCTGCAAGTCCAGGAATGAAGGTGGAATAGTAATTAACCTTACCCAGGAAGGAACGTATCTCTTTGATATTAGATGGTGCTTGAGCCTTCAGTACACAACTGATTTTAGCAGGATCCGTGGTGATCCCATCTTTGCTAACCACATGACCCAAAAGAACACCTGAGGTGACGCAGAAAGTGCACTTCTCAGGATTGAGACTAATGCCAGATTCATCACATTTTTGAAAGACAAGCTCTAACTTCTCCAAGTGATCATCCATGGAGCTGTAGGCTGAAAAATCATCTTGAAAGATCTGGAGAAAAGGATGATCCTTCATATAGCCTTGAAAGACAGAGAGCATGATGCGCTGAAAGGTTGAAGGAGAGTTTGATAACCCAAAAGGGACCATCTTGTAGGCAAAAGTGCCCCACGGGGTGGTGAAAGTAGTTTTGAGTTGATCTTCTGTCTTGATAGAAATTTGATTGTACCCAGAGAAACCATCCATGAAAGAGTACATCTCATGACCAGCAACTTCTTCAATAACCTGGTCAGTGAAGGGAAGCGGGAAGTGATCACGCTCCGTAGCTTGATTGAGTTTTCGGTAGTCCACGCAAACGCGGATCTTACCATTGTGTTTGAGAGCAATGATGATGGGGCTCACCCATTCAGAATATTTGACCTCATAAATCAGGCCAGCAGCTAAGAGTTTGTCAATTTCAGCCTTGACGCGGTCATGGTAATTTGGGTTGAGCCTGTACTGTGACGCTCCCTGCTAAACGTACGGCGCCCGGCCGTACACTCGGCAGGAAATCCCCCATCCGGCTCAGCAACCGCATGGGCCCTTCGTCTACCCCGCACTCTGAGGTGACTCTTAGTGCGGGAAGGGAACACGAAGGTGTCTTGCGCGCCCTTCCCCTATGGGCTCCTATAGCGTGAGGCGATAACACGTCGAGAACTAGCATCAACATATACAAATACTACCTCGAAGGGTAGTGCATCACTCATAAACCAAGGCAAAGATGATAATCATGAACCATAAAACATGAGAGCTCCTACCCCGGCTCAGACTCGTAAGGAGGATGACTGGCCGGCTAGGCCTCAAGATAGAGCAGACCGAGTCATGGCAACGGCGAGGGCTGGCATAGAACAATGGCTAGGGTTGACCACTCCATCCGCCCCTCCCATTGCATACTTTGCGGATGGGCTAAATCAGGGCTCGGCATGACTCTAGCCTTCCGGATCGCAATCCCATGGCATCACCCATCGGGACTACTCCAGGTTGCATCTCCCTGGTCCGATGAGGCAGGAAGGGTTGCATCTCCCCTTCCCAGGGTCTAGAGGTTCCGTGGGCGGCTAGAGAATCGTGGCGACACACGATTCGTACCCGACTTAACCCCCCAAAACGAGAGCCAAGCCAACACTTGCAGCTCTCGAGAGGCAGGGCGACACCATTGCCCCAGGAGGTGTCGGACCCATGCTCGGCCCACACGAAGTGACCGACCATAAGCCTAGCCCACTATGGGATCCCCCGAAGCCCCCACTCGGCAGGGATCCTCCCTCCGCTTTCCCTCTAGCCCCGTTATATGGTGCTGAGTCATATCATAGCCTCAATAGCCGGGTGGGCTCCTATGCACAGGCCGCAACTAATAGGAACTAAGGGGTCTACTCTAGGAGCATACTACATATGGCTCTAGGTCTCTACCCCCCTTCCCAATACAAGAGGAGCAAACAAGATCAACCAACATCCATACTCATCACATCATGAGAATAATCATAAGAAGAACATCTTAACCTAATCATACAAATTTAACTAATAGTTAGGGTTCCTTGATTAGGGTTCAAGATGTTGAATGTGGGTTCTAGGATGGCTCTACTCTAGATACAAAATACTAGCATATCTGGAATGCTAATTTCCAGATGAGCTATCACAACTACTATCCTACATACCTGCTCCTGAAGCTCTCCCTCCAGATCCGTGTGCCTCCATGGTCTCCGACTCACGAGATGCCGCTCCTACTCCAAGAATGAGTCTACCCTGCTGGGGCTGCTGCACCAGTCTATGCCACAACAAACGATGTTCGAAACGGGGTTTCGAACGAGTAGGTGAGTCTCTGGGTGCTAGGGCTGGAAAGAGGTCTAGGGTTAGGGTTTATGCCTATATGAGTTAGGTCCACCTAGGATGCCACGTGGCACCAATCGGGTGAGTCCTGTGTGGCGGTGCCCCAATAGGTTAAGGCCACGTGGATAATGGCTTAACCTATGGTTGGCTAAGTTATGAGAATATCTTAGCCATGCCCCCCTAGTGCCACAATCTATGGTATACAAGGCTACGAGGATAGACTTGTATGGTGACGGATCGAGGGAATATCACGTATTTATGGCATTATATTCCCCGACCGTCACATTCTCCCCCCCTTAGGACAATGCTGTCCTCAGCATTGCGCTAAGGTGACGAACCTACCTTATGCCTGCACAAGCAACAACATGTCATAACCTTTAGTTTATTATAGTAATCAAGTTTTATTAGTTCAAGTCAAAATTTTAGGCTATATTTGTACTTATACAAAATTATATAGCCTTAACACGGTTATTTCTTACGATAATTCAAAACATTATTGTAAGAGTTATTAGGGTTCATAATCTAAATTATGGCTCCCCCTATCTTCTCGTAATGCGCTCCTCGTTGAAGTCCACCTTCTACTTGCCTGCAAAAGGAGCACATTACGTTAGTTTAGTTAATAATTTGTGGTTTTAGGGGACCACCCCCCTTACCTCCTTGAGCCGAACTACTGACTCAAGGTTGTCCTACTACCTTGCCCAAGATCATGGCCCTTTCGGATTTGAGCTTAAGGATCATTTAAGATGCTCCCATCATCGCCCATGATCGAGTGCTACCTTGTACTCGGTTACCCGGTGCCGAGTACCCCTAGTGCATCATGCCCCACGGGTTTGAAGCTAGGGAACGTCTCACGATCCCATCATCGGCGATGATCACTTTAACCTTCACCATGCATGACCCTCCTACGGCCAGGTGTGCGTACCCCGCATCGTGGCATAGAGATCATCCGATCGATGTCCCATCATCGCCCACTATGCCTCATTCCTCACTCACATGACCCTAATGGTCATGCGCACCTCTTGGTGCGTGTGGCCTAGAGAATGCCCTAAAGGTGTATCCCATCATCGCCCACACGATCCAAGGTTACGGCACATGCACCCTAGTAACTAGAATGCATCGCCCGGGCTTAAACTAACTAACAACATACTAGCTAACCACCGGCGGGTCGGGTCGACCAAGTCGGAGCGACTTCGCCCATCAAACTCCTTCATAAACTCACGGGTATTGCTTCTCCAAGTCTTGTTTCAATACCCATGTCGCATCTTCCACGGGTAAGTGCTTCCACTTAACCAAATCTTTGGAGGGCGAGACCTCCTAGTCTTCTTGAATGACTTATCAAGAAGTAACTCAGGCACTATTTCTACTTGCTCCTCCGTCATTTCCAACAAAGTTGGAGTGTCCAAAACCTCCTCAGGGTTAGGATTGTGCCTTTTTAATAAACTTACGTGGAAGACCTTGTGCACCTTGAGATGGGCTGGAAGATCCAACTTGTAGGCTTGAGAGCCCACTCTCTCCAAAATCTTGAACGGACCAGCCCACCTAGGGGCAAGCTTCTTGCAGCTCCCGATCCGCAGCTTGGCTTGCTTCACCTTGATCTTCAACCAAACGGTATCGCCTACCTTAAACTCTCTTACGGTCCTGTGCTTGTCGACTACACTCTTCTGCCGACTTCTTGCTGCCAATAAATAACCTCTACTTCTTCCACTAACTGCTGCATATCCCCTAACATCTGCTGGGATACTTCTACCTTGGACACAGGATTGTGCCAGGTATCCGGGGTTAAGCACTGGTACCCGTAATTTACCATGAAAGGAGACATCTGAGATGACTCCTGCTTGGCACTGTTGTAGGCGAATTCCACCAAGTGGATGTACTCATCCCACTTGGACTGCTTGTTCCACACATAGCTTCGAAGCATGTCTTCAATGATCCAATTCGGCCCTTTCCGTCGGCCATCGTTTGGGGATGATATGCCCGTGCTCATGGAGAGCTTAAATGCGAATGGTCTTTGAAGAGGTCCCGCCCGGAAGGCACTCATAAACTTGGAATCCCTATCAGATATTATCTCCCGAGGCATGCCATGGAGTCTGAAAATCTCCCTTACAAATAACTTGGCAGTATCTAATGCGGTGTCAGTAGTCTTGCAAGGCACAAAATGTGCCATCTTAGATAACTTATCTACGACAACCATCAATGCATCCTTGCCTCGAAGAGTTCTAGGGAGACCTGTGATGAAATCCATGCTTATGACCTCCCACTTTGCATTTGGCACCCCCAATGGCTCAAGAGCACCCGGAATCCGAAGTTGCTCCGCTTTGGTCTGCTGACATAACTGGCAATCCCGAATATATGCAGCTATCTGCCTCTTCATTCCTGGCCAGAAGTAGCTACTTCGAATCTTGAAATAGGTCTTCATGAAGCCAGCATGCTCTGCTATTGGGCTGTTATGTGTGTCATGAAGAATTAGCTTACTTACCCCTAATGATTCGGGCACACACAACTTATGCTTGTGATACAACAGGTTGCCTTCCTTCTTATAATGCTTGAAGGCTTCCCGCTCCTTATCTGTTCTGGCTTCCTTGGAAAGGCTTTCCCATACGTCCTTGAAGTCCACATCTGTTGGCAAGGACTCCTCAATCTTCTTGCCAAACTCACTTTCGAAAGAGTGGAAATCGCATTACAATCGTCCTTGTCGAAATGGTCTCTGGAGAGGGCATCCGCTACAACATTAAGCTTACAGGGCTTATATATAATATCAAAATCATACTCCTCAAGGAATTCCATCCACCTCCTTTGTCTTAAGTTGAGGAGTGGTGGGTGAAAAGATACTTGAAGGCTCGGTGATCGGTATCCAACTGAAACTTCCTTCCCGATGAGATAATGCCTCCATATCCTCAATGCCCCGACAATGGCTAGCAGCTCGATCATGGGTTGGGTAGCGTTGCGTTCGGCGTCGTTCATCTTCTTAAGTCGTAGGCGACTACCCTTCCTTCTTGCATCAAGGCGCTTTTGTTGCTATCTTGCTTGCATCTGTTGCTACCAACTTATCTTTACTTTCGGATCCGGGAGAACAAGCACCGTGTCTTTGTTGTTAGGGCCTCTTTAAGCTTCTCAAAAGAAGCTTGGACTTTCTCTAACCAATGGCTAGCCCAATCCTTAATCTTCTTGGCCTTAGTGAGGTCCCGAGCCGGGGGGCGCCCACTTAGCAAAGTCCTTCCACGAACTTTACGTAATATCCCGCCAACCCGAGAAAGCTTCTTACTTCGCCACATTCCTTGGAGCTGGCCAATCAACTATTGCCTCAATCTTAGATGGATGTGGAGATTCCCTCGGACGTTACTACATGCCCCCAAATACTCCACTTTCTACTGTTGCAAAGTGGCACTTAGAGAGCTTCCCATACAACCGATGACGTCTCAACTTCTCCAACACTTTCCTGAGATGCTGACAATGCTCCTCAAGGGACTTGCTGTAGATTAGGATGTCGTCGAAGAAGACAATAACAAACTCATCCAAGAAGTCTCTGAAGATGTCGTTCATGAGGCGCATAAACGTTGCTGGAGCATTCGATAGTCCAAAGGGCATTACTGTAAACTCAAAATGACCATACCGCGTTCTGAAAGCGGTCTTATGGATATCCTCTTCTTTTATTCTTATCTGATGGTATCCTGACCTCAAATCAATTTTAGAGAATACCTTTGCTCCTTGTAACTGGTCCATTAGATCATCTGCCCTTGGCAATGCATACTTGTTCTTTATCGTCTGCTTATTAAGCTGGCGATAGTCTATGCACATTCTTAAGCTCCCATCTTTCTTCTTCACAAAGAGTATAGGTGCTCCGAAAGGAGACACACTTGCTCTTATAAATCCAAGCTCGAGCAATTCCTGAAGCTGTTTCTTGAGCTCAATCAATTCTGGGGTGCTCATTCTATATGGCGCCTTACTGGTAGGCTTCGCATCCGGAGCCAATGTGATCTCGCATTCCACACCCCTATGCCGGATTTCATCCGGAAATACATCCTTGAATTCTGAAATAAGCCTGGCTATCTGCCTGGGCAACTGATTTCCCTTTGGGTCACTTCCATCCTGCTTGCCTGGCTCAACTGATTCCATCCTCAAGATGTAATCCACCTTATTCTTTTCTATACTCTTCCTTAGCTGCTTCAAAGAAATACACTGCATAGGAGAATCTAGCTTCTTACCTTTCACTATCAACTTGCTGCCGTCTGGTGCCGTCATGGTGACTTCATTCCGGTCGCAATCAATCATGGCTTTGGCTGGCTTCAAAAATTCCATCCCCACTATCAGATCATATCTTCCGATATCCATGACTTCTGCTCCCATCGGCCACTTAGCCCCACTAAGGTCTATGTCAAAGGTGATCCTCCTCCCCTTAGTGTGCCGAATGGCGCCGTTTTGCCATAGCTCTTGGCCTTGGCTTAGACTTCAATACCTTGTTCTTCATTAGGGCAGCCAATCTAGGAGATGCAAAATTATGAGAGCTACCTGTATCTATGAGGACTACATAAGGATTACTATCTATGATCCCGTCCGCAGCGATGACAGTTGACTGATTCTCTATATCACCTGCCTCAATGTTTGCACATATGTGACACTCACCATCTATGAAGTCACGGGCCTCTCCCCGCCTGGTCGGAGTAAATCCGTCGATAAAACTTACGTTGGGGAGTCCCAATCCAAGAGTTACGCCAAAAAATTTCGCATGACGAATGGACAATCGTGTGTTGGTGCCCCGGCTGGAAGCACTGAAGCATAACTTTTTCTCAATGCATTCTGTCTCTTTTCCTTCGCAACCTGTCTAGGAGGCGGCTTTAAGAGCTGCCCCCGATGCGATGCGTGGCTTACGGTCCCCAAAAGCTTTGCTCGACCCTTACCTTTGCTGACTGACTCGATGGTGTAGTTGCTGATTGCTTACCCCGATATTGTCCCCGAGCATCACGAACTCTTACCCCGAAGGTTGATTGCTTCTCTGCTTTGGAGTTCTTTGGTGCCTCTTCTAAACTTATAGCTTTATCTTCGGCTGCGCAAGAACCCGACCTTGGGTTGATTGCTCTAACAAGCCTCTTGATATTCTTTGTTCAACCCCTCAATGTAAGTATCCACGGCTTGCCTCTCACGAGACTCGAAACATGCGTACCGAGCCTCATAAATTCTTTGGTATACTTAGCCAGCGATAAGCTACCCCGATTCAACTCAGCAAAACTGCTGAATCGTCTACTAGTATGAGACCTTGGCACATAGTGCTTTACTTTTAAAGCCTTTGTGAAGGTTTTAAACCTGCAATTGTTCCTCTTGACTTGTTAGACTTAGCATATCCCTTCCACCGGATCCTTGCGGGTCCAATAAGGTTAGCTGTAGCAACTTTCCCTATGTCCTTGTCTTTCATACCGTAGGAGTTGCCAAATTCTTCCATTTCATCAAGCCATGCTTCAGCCTCCATGCGACTGTGTCTTTCCCCGAAAACCGGCCCGACTTTCTTGTCTTCCATACATTGCTCATAGCACTATCCACCTTTTCGATAGTCATCCGTCTTTCTTGCTCTTTTCCTTGCTTTAGGTGTGTGCCGGTGTTTGTGAGCCCGAGCTGTCCTCTTTGGAAGAGCTATCGATGAGCTGGAGCTAGATGATTATGGACTCTGGTTCTCCTCTTCCTTCTCCTATCCACGACGTTCCCTGGTTGCCCTCCCCTTCCCTTTGAGGGACTTCGTCACCACCGGGAAAACAAGGTGGAGGTGGAGGACCATCTTCTGTGCATTCATGAGAGGTGTCGCCCGGTTGATGAGGTGTTGCATCCGGTTCCTCATCCGCACCAACCTTTGCGTTGGCCGCCCTCGGTGACATATCGCTCAAAGTCTTCCTGTTTCTCGCCAAACAAGTTCCTTGGTACCCAATTGCGTGGTCGGTGCTGATCTTGAGATCCTCGCACTTGAGTTCCTTCTTTGCAAGGATTGATCATCAATACATTTTATTTGGGTTAGATGTTGATCAATTTTACTTGCAATTGAATTATCTTTAGTTATAAGAAATCATACAAAGCCTTACATTGTTAAAACAGTTAATAGTCATTAATACATAAGGATTACATGATAAGGTAAATATATCTTAGCATAATGGGTACACGAAAACATTTAGCACAAAACTTAAGAAAATTTCACAATTATTGAGGTGGCCTCAAAGCCTTTGAAGAAGTTCTTGACATCCCCGAACCGGAGGCCTTTGCCGGGGTTTGCATAAGATGTTCCTCGTCGATCTTCCTTCAAGTGCTTTCGGGCCATCTCCGGTTCAGGGAGTTCGGTGTGCATTCTTTGCTACCACCGAAAGTGTTGCATCCCTAAGGTGCCCTCTCGCAAAGTCGAGGCAATGGAGTTGGCCGCCTGTTGAAAAGAATGATGTGATCGGCATGGGTATATCTTCGAGTCTTTGCCCAAGCCCGAAAGTGCTATGAGAAGTGCCACGGATTCTTCCCCTTGGGCTGAACTCCTTGTGGAAGACTATCATTTGCCCTTGGCCGAGGGCTGGAAGATAGTAGCGAAGTCGCAGGTGCCCTTCCCTAGGCCTCGCGATCCGATTGCCCTTCCTCGAGTCACGCTTCACCGTAGGCATCCACCGCCATCGGTCTTCATGATCCCTCCACATCTTTGGTTGCATTGTCCAAGTTGATCTTTGGACCCTTCCCTCATGCTCGGCTCGAACCGGGTGCGCTTGAGCTTGGGCCCTTCCACGGTTTTGTAGAGTGTGCTCAGATCTGCTGGAACTCCTCCTCCGAGATGATAGGTTCTGGCGTCGATAGATCTCCCTTATCTGGCGATAGGCTGCTATATCGACATTGTCTCCCCAAAGATAAGAGTGTCTCTCGCCCGACTCCCTTGGGATCTCCGGTATGAGTAGTCGATGAGGTGCGCGCTCTACCCGTGTGCTATCATGCCCAAGAGCTCGTCGATTCAAGACCTTGTTCCCGATGGGACAAGTTGAGGATGTCATTTGCAAAAAATGTACTCCTCCCCGTCGATGACTATCGGTGTGAGTTTGTGATGCCGCATTTGGTGGGTCGGTGGGTCGTTTCTCACGTCGTCGTCATGCCTCGACGCATACCTCCGCATTCTTGTTGCCTCCCTGCTCTCCCATTACGGGTTCTCGCTCCCCTAGTCGCTTCGTAGTCTTCATGGATCTGCGAGAGATGGTGCCCCCGACGTCGTGCCATAGTATTCGTAGGGCGGAGGATTCTATATTCAGGATTTGATCACGGGCTCACGGGTATCAAGTGGCGCTAAGTCTAAGGGCTGAACAGAGGGTTCCCCTACTTTGTTGATTGACTTATAGTGCATGAAGAGGGCAAGGGTCAGTGCGAGTCGAAAGGTACCTATGCCTATTATGTCGGGCAGTCATGTAATCGGGCATGGTCCTAGTCCTATCCCATAGCCGCTTCTTGCCTTTGGATCCCGCCAACTCTCGACCTAAGGCTTGGGTAAGTGTCTCAAGAGAAACCCAATTCCCTCCCCCTAGGAGGCAGATCCTAACTTCCCAAGGCGGGGACCTGGCTGGTCATATTGGCACATAATGTCCAGGTGTAGTAGGGTGTTCTAGTCAAAGTTGCGTGAAGATCAAACAAGTGATCAAACATGAGAGAAGGCTTGATCTCTTTGGAAGTCGATGGATATGGTGGCAAAGATTGTACCATCTCTCAAAGTTCTTTGAAGCCATTGAAGCAGAAAGGGTATAGAAAATGGCTTGCAAGGATCGGTGGAGGATCGAGAAAATCGCCCTAAGGGGCTGGGGAGCAGTTTCAGAGGGAAGAAAAATGGCAAATGGGGCCTATTTTTATAGACTATGGGTGACCTCGGGGTTCGTGCAAAAAGGTACCTACCTAACACGACCTTGGTTCTATGGCTCTGGGTGTCCAATTGAACTACCATGAAGTGCAAACTTAAGCAAAACAAAGCAAGAAATACTACATGGCAATTTGTTGGATCAAATTTGGCTAATTTGGGCCAAAGATGGGCTGACCCGGGTGAATCCGCGCGGATGGCCTCCGCGTCGCGGACGCAGACGCGTTTGGCGCGGTCTCACCCGGTTGGCCTGTTTTGGGCCAATTTTTGGTCATTTTTGGGAATTTAAAGATGCTAATATGGCTAATTGGGCCAATTCTAACCTAACTAGCAACTTATTTTGAGCAAAACTGACATCTAAAAGCAAGATTTTGGGGGTAGGCGGGTGAATCCGCGCGAAACGCGCCCGCGTCGCGGACGCAGAGGCCATTGGCGCGGTCTCACCCGACTGGCCCAATTTTTAGCATTTTAGATGATTTTTTTGCCAAAATTTTGTTGTAGTCATGATTTCTAGGGTGTTTCTAGGCATGCTATGAAGAATTCTACTACAATTGGGTTCTATTTCCTACATTTCAAGCATACAACATTTTTTCTAATTATAGAGGAAAATAACTTTTATATTAATAAGAAACATAGTTACATGAAAATTTTAATTCTTCTACAAAATTTACAAAATTTGAGGCCTAGGGCCTCTCCCTGCGGATCCTCCGTGCTAAGTGAATATCCTTAGGCATAAGGGTAACTCTCTTAGCATGGATAGCGCAGAGGTTCCCTTCCTCGAAGAGCTGGACCAGCTCGCCCGGAAGCCTCTTGCGGGGCGGGTCATTAGAGGGGGTAACCCTATAATCGGTAGGAACTGCTGCAAGAACCTCTCTAAGGAGAGGCGGCTCGGGCGCCTTCCTTATCGGGAGATTCGTGCACATCCGGAAGTGCCGAATCTCCCCTAAACACCCGGGTATGTCTTTGTTCGGCCCGTGGTGAACCCTCTTGGGTTTTTCCGGCCTAGGTGGGGGTGGCTTGGGCTGGTTCTTCTTCGGCCTGCCGCCCACCACGACGCGCTGCACCTCCTGGCGGCAATACCACTCATTGTACCTCGTCCAACGACGAAGGTACTCCTTGTATGCCACCATCTTCCGCTTGAACTCGCGGTCCTGGCTGGGCCTTGAATGCCCGCCTCCCTACCTTTTGCTTCTTCACCACCTTAGGTGGTTCAGCCCACTGGGGTAGGGTGGCTGGCGTCGAGGGGGTCCTGCTGCCCCTCTGCTCTTCTTCCTCCTCGTCATCCCCGCCCTCCTGCTCTTCTTCCTCCCGCTGAGGCTCGTCAATAACGATGGTCCGGCGAGGGCCATCGTTCCTCTTCTTCGTCCGTCGCTCTTGCTCCCTCAGCTCCCTCTCTCTCTCCCTTTTCTTCCTAGCGGCCCTCTCCTCCGGCCACTCTGCTACTTTTTCCTTTCCCTTCTTTTTGGGCACTGAAGGCCCCGCTTCCTCCACCTGCTGCTGCACCTGCTCTTCCACCTCTTGTTCCACCTCGGTGTCTGTGGCACCAAAGTGGCGCGACTCGTCCGTTCTTTGTGTTCCTGCCGACGACGAGCTGCTGCTGGGGCTCTCCTCGGCATCATGATACGTATCGCCGCCGCTGCTGCTGCTGGGGGGAAGGTCCTCTTCCCCTTTCTTGGGTCGGAGGTGCTCCGGGATCTTCTTCACATGTCGCCCTGCTGCCTGCGCCATGGAGAGGGTAGGTCTTGGTCCAGACTTCCTGTAGGTTTGTTTGGTGCGAGCCATATCTTATGGATCAGAAAATGGGTGACGAAAGGCTGAGCAAGAGAGAGTTGGAGGTGAAGGGTGGGAGAGAGAAAATGAGGTGTCAGATATTTAAAAAGGAGGGTCCCTGGGAATATTCTCCTACCATAATTACCCCTATTTATTAGCCCCCCTTATTAATTACAAGATATTTAATAATTATTTAACTATTGATGTATATATTAACCTATATTAATTGATATTATCTTAAATTTTCGAATTTTCCTAATGGTTCGAAGTGCAATTTATGAATTTGCGCCATTTTTCACCTGGGTCTCCGATTGGCATGATTCTTCGACCCATTTTAGGTGAAATTTGATGCAGATGCATAATTTTCACTCCAAATTTACTAGAAGGTTCGTTTGACTCGCTCAAATCTTCGTCTAACACTTAACCTAATTCCTGACCCACTACCTAGGAGAAATTTTTTTTTTTCCCCATTTTCGCGGTTCAATGGTGGAAATGTTTATTTCACACCCCTATAGGCCTGTTAGACTACTTCATGGTTATGGTCAGTGCTAGTTCTTGGTCAACCAAGAACATCGCTCTGATACCATTGTGGCGCCTCGCTAAGCGTCACGGCCCGCGGTACACTCGGCAGAAATCCCCATCCCGGCTCAAGCAACGCGCATGGGCCCTTCGTCTACCCCGCGACTCGAGGTGACTCTTAGTGCGGGGAAGGGAACACTGAAAGGTGTCTTGCGGCGCCCTTCCCCTATGGGCTCCTATGGCCGGAAGCGATAACACGTCGAGAACTAGCATCAACATATACACAAAATACTACCTCGAAGGGTAGTGCATCACTCATAAACCAAGGCAAAGATGATAATCATGAACCATAAAACATGAGAGCTCCTACCCCGGCTCGGACTTCGTGGGAGGATGACCGACCGCTAGGCCTCAAGATAGAGCGGCGAGTCATGGCAATGGCGGGGGCTGGCATAGAACAATGGCTAGGGTTGACCACTCCATCCGCCCCCCTCCTGTGCATACTTTGCGGATGGGCTAAATCAGGCTACGGCATGACTCTAGCCTTCCGGATCACATAATCCCATGGCATCACCCATCGGGACTACTCCAGGTTGCATCTCCACGGTCCGATGAGGAGGCAGGAAGGGTTGCATCTCCCCTCCCTGGGGTCTAGAGGTTGCGGGCGGCTAGAGAATCGTGGCGACACACACAATTCGTGCCCGACTTAACCCCCAAAACGAGAGCCAAGCCAACACTTGCAGCTCTCGAGAGGCGGCGACACCATTGCCCCTGGGAGGTGTGGGACCCATGCTCGGCCCCACCTAAGTGACCCACCATAAGCCTAGCCCACTATGGGATCCCCGAAGCCCCCACTTTCGGCGGGGATCCTCCCTCCGCTTTCCCTCTAGCCCCGTTATATGGTGCTGAGTCATATCATAGCCTCAATAGCCGGGTGGGCTCCTATGCACAGCCGCCCAACTAATAGGAACTAAGGGGTCTACTCTAGGAGCATACTACATATGGCTCTAGGTCTCTACCCCCTTCCCAATACAAGAGGAGCAAACAAGATCAACCAACATCCATACTCATCACATCATGAGAATAATCATAAGAAGAACATCTTAACCTAATCATACAAATTAAACTAATAGTTAGGGTTCCTTGATTAGGGTTCAAGATGTTGAATGTGGGTTCTAGGATGGCTCTACTCTAGATACAAAATACTAGCATATCTGGAATGCTAATTTCCAGATGAGCTATCACAACTACTATCCTACATACCGCTCCTAAAGCTCTCCCTCCAGATCAGGTGTGCCTCCATGGTCTCGGAGACTCACGAGATGCCGCTCCTACTCCAAGAGCGAGTCTACCTGGCGGGGCTCTTTGCACCGGTCTATGCCACAACAAGCGATGTTCAAAGCGGGGTTTTGAAGCAGTAGGTGAGTCTCTGGGTGCTAGGGCTGGAAAGAGGTCTAGGGTTAGGGTTTATGCCTATATGAGTTAGGTCCACCTAGGATGCCACGTGGCACCAATCGGGTGAGTCCTGTGTGGCGGTGCCCCAATAGGTTAAGGCCACGTGGATAATGGCTTAACCTATGGTTGGCTAAGTTATGAGAATATCTTAGCCATGCCCCCCTAGTGCCACAATCTATGGTATACAAGGCTATGAGGATAGACTTGTATGGTGACGGATCCAGGAATATACGTATTTATGGCGTATATTCCCCTGGACCGTCACATGTACTGTCGTTGCTAGATTGGGCGTGCATCAGGTTTGGTAGGAATGGTGAGTTCCCCCAACTCTTTTTTGATACCTCGCAGGTCTTTGTAGCTCCAAGCGAAGATATGTTTGAACTTCTTGAAGAGCGTCACAGCGCGTGCTTTATAGGGGGATGGAAGATGAGCAGCTAAACGGACTGGTTGATTGTTACCAATGTCCACTATTTCCACTTCTGGAGTTTGAATATGAGGAAAGACCTCCGTGTCCTTAACCTGATGAGCAGGAGGTTGAAGCATGACTGGAGGAGCAGCATTTTGAGTAGTGAAGAAAAGAGGCTGCTGAGTGTCATCAAGCAAGGGTTGCTTCATGACTGCATTAACATCAACAGTCTCCGAAGAAGGGGTGCTGTCTGAAAAATGATCAAGACGTTGAATGCGATTGCAGGAAGCCAGGTAAGGGTCCAAGAGAGCAGCCACAGCCTGGTCCTGATCCAGCGTCATCTCCCCCCAAGGATCAGCATACTCCGGGTAGGATGAGAGAGGCAGACCCACGGGTGGAGCTTGAACATGATAAATATTTTGTGCTTCTTCAGAGTCAGTATCTGAGATTGAAGGTTCTGCATTCTCGACAGAGATCAATTTGCCAGTTTCCAGATCCATTGTGGCATTGAGATGTCCATCTGTGATAACAAGTTGGTCCGTGGCCCAGTAATGAATACTCTTAGCCTGGCGGAGAAAAGGTCTTCCAACCAGCATTTCATAATCATCAGGGTCTTCTCCAGCTTTCCAAACACCAAATTCCAATGGGAATTTGAGATCACTAATGCTGATATGGAGAAGAGGAGTGACACCTTGAGGGCGTGTGATATGGCCATTGACCAACTTGATGTGATAAGGAGCACGGTATAATTGTTTGATGCCCAATTGTTTTCTGAGTTTATCAGTAATAAGATTGACGGCACTACCACCATCGATTTGAACATGATTGATGTGTTGATTGCCCACCGTGGCGTGCACCGTGGGTGTTGAGGTCGCAAAAGCTTCAACCAGAACTGTGGGAAGAGGTAACTGATCTTTAAAAGCTGGACAGAGTTTCAATATGGTGGTCAGGCTCAAAGGAATCTTGATCTTGGCGAGTTCTTCCTGAAGTTCCAAAGGAACATGTGAAAAGGGGTCCGCAGGATCCAGTGGAGCTGGAGTCTGTGGTAAAGAAGCAGAGACTTCTTTGAGAAGCTCTACCTCAACATCAATGTGTGGATACGGCTGAGAGCGGGTGCTGGTGGATGATGACGGCGCTGCCTGACGCTGTTGAGCTCTAGTGGTGGCGTGAACATTAGTGAGGGTGCGACCTTCCGCAGCCTGCATGAGTTGAAGAATACTTTGTCGCACTTTAGGCATGACATGAGGCATGAGTTTGTCAAGATTAGGTGCAAAAATGAACTTTTTTATCCTCTTCATGAGGGACTGTGTCCACAGCAAAAGCGGGTTGCGTGTCGTGAGGGATGATGGTCAAAGGGCGTGAAGCCCGTGTGTGAGGTGTGATGAGACCAACCCAATTGGACTGCTAGACTGGAGGGTTCAGTGCCTGATAAATCTCCTCTTGGGCTTGTTGATCCATAGGATTGGAGGTAGAGGCTGCTTGCTGAGGGCGCTCTTGTTGAGGCGGCCGAGGGGGCTTTCTCAAAACAGGACGAGGGCCTTGTTTACCGTTGGCCACCTATAGTTGATAAGCCATGAGACGTACTGAAGCTGGTTGATTTGAACCTGGAAGTTGGACTTGAACTTGAGGAAGCTGAGGACACGCCGTGGTGGTGTGACCCCATTCATGACAATGATAACATTGAGCCTTGGAAGGATCAAAAGGAGGACGGTTGCCTTGTCCCCGTGGCTGCTGAGATTGCTGCGTGTGTTGATACTGCTGAGTTTGTTGAGTTTGATATGGCTGAGGCGGATATGACTGTTGTTGTTGAGGCGTGGTCTGGACTTGAAAGACCATTTTATTCCTGAAGGGTGTAGGATGAGAACGAGTGCATTCCTCCGTGGCGTGATTGCACAGATTGTACCTTTTACAGTGAGGAGGTCCATTTGAGGAGTTGCATTCATTGGCCAAATGGCCTTGATATTTACAAATATGACACCAGATCTGTGAGCGTTGTGGATTGTTTTGCTGAGGCTGAACAGAATTCTGTGGAACCATGATGGGGGGCATGAAAGGGAGTTCCGTGAGAGCAACACCTCGAGAAGAAACATTGACCGAGTGATTGACCAATTCAATGGCCTGCTCCAGAGACTTTGGACGCAGGTATTCTGTCATGAGTCGAATGGCAGGAGGAAGGCCCTGCAGAAACCAGACAAGAATCTGGCTTTGCGTGGGGTACTCCTGGAGTTTACTGACGAGAATGTGTAGACGGCCCGCAAAATCCCTGGCTGACTCCGTGGGCTCTTGCTGAAGGTCATTGAGTTGCTTTAGAAGAAGTTGATCATCATCTATGGTGCCATAATGAGAAAGGAATGATGTTTTCATTTCATGCCAACTTTGTTTCCAGTGACTTTTGTTGGCCATTAACCACTGATGCGGGGCGCCTCTGAGCGTGGTCGAAAAGATATGAAATTTGAGTTGTGGTTGCGCATGACCATTCAGAATGGCCAAGGCTTCAAATTCCTCCATATGGGCTTGAGCACTCTGATCCAGAGGTTTGCCTTTAGTGTTGCCAAAAGTGGGATAAGTCAGCTTCAAATTATGAATGGGTGATGAAGGCGGAACTGGCGCATAGACATGTGGATTGGTTGGAGGATATGCACATCAGCGGGCAGATGCTGGTTTGAGGGATGATCTCCAGTTTGTATACGATCGGGGCATCGTATATGAGCTGGGGCCGTCACACTGCCAGCATTCCTGCAAATCAGGTCTCCTTCCAGAAGTCAGTACCGAAATCAGTCAGAGTGTCTATATTGGGCCAAAGGCCATTGTACTACATATATGAGTAGAGCTAGCACATGAGTATTTAGATGAGTTTTGAGTCTTGTCTCACTTCTGTTTTCTCTCGATTGCGAGAGCTCATGTATCTTCATTGACATCAAGGAGTTGTTCTCATTATTGTGATCTTATTGTTCTCTTTTGTTCTCTCTTTTCTCTTTTCCCTTGTTCTTTTTGCAAATCCCGCGTGACATAGCTCCCGGATTCTCCTACAAAGGGCTGTCTTGCAGGAGTTCCCAAACCCAGACCCCAAACACTGTCGCCGCTGCCGGGTCTGATCTTTCTTTTTCCTTTCTTTCCATCATGTCGGCTCGAGGTTTCACTCCTGAAGAACTTCTTTGCCAAACGGCGGCTCGACTGGAGCGCCATCAACGACGCGAGGCTGTTCGGGATATGTATGATACTGCTTATGACATTGAGGGTGGTCGTGTCCGCTCCAGAGCTCAGTCGGCAACTCCTACCCCTCGTGCTCATTCTCGACCAGGCTCTCCCCCGGTGTGCAGGCATTGTCCTCAACCTCAATCTCCCCAACATACCCCTGTTCAGCCCACGCCTCACTATTTTCAGACTCCTGAAAGCACCTATATCCATATCCCTTCAGGTCATACCCCTCAGCCTTCACAACCTTCTTCCCCTCCTGCTGGGATGGGTTACCCTCAAGTGTCCTTTGGCCCTTCCTATGTTCATGAATTCCCGCATTCTCCATCCTTTCAGCATGCTCTTCCTGTTTACCAACTCACTGATCTCAAGCCTCCTGAGGAGGGTTCTTAAGGTCCTTCCCCACCTGATGCTACTTTCTCTGGACCACCGGGTTTTTTCAGTTCCACCTCCATGCTCTCAGCTCCCGGCTCTCTCTATGCTGCCGTCCACCTAACATCGGGCTCTCGATGGTGGCCAAGAACCCGACGGGGAAGAATGGACGTGTCATTCATCCCGTCTCCCTCGGGATCGACCTAGCAACGGAAGCGTAAACAAAACATGAGCACATGACATCAATCGATAATAAACATACCCACCTCGAAGGGTGGTCCACCATATCACAGTAGCTGCATCACACATCAGTACATCAACATAACATAGGGAAGATCCTACCCAAGTTCGGACTGATGGGGATCGACTGACGGCTTGGGGTCTCCAGATAGCAATGCAGACAGAATTCATGGCAAATGGATTTGGCTGGCATAGGAGCATGGCCGTTGGGTAGTCCACTCCATCCGCCCCTCCTGTGCATACTTTGCAGATAGGCTGAAAAGTATTGGAGCCTGACCGTAGCCTGCCGGGTGAATAGCCAGAGGGGCTACTGCTACTGGGTTGCATCTCCCCAGCCCCGATGAGGCAGGAGGGGATCACTCCCCTCCAGAAGGTTCATGCCAATCACATGTGAGCCAGAGAGCCACTGCTCGTACACGACTTGAACCCCTAGAAGACGACGCATCGCCCAAGAGGTGTCGAGCCCATACCCTGCCCTCCCGCAGTGCCAGGGTATTAGGCCTGGCTCACAATGTTCCCCGGCCATCGCTACGCACCAGAGGGATCAACCGTGATTAGACAAGACCTCCCTTGTCAGCCGGTCTAGCTCTGCCACCCACAGCCAGGCGGGCTCTTATGCACAGGCCGCATTAATTGGGAATTAATGGGCTAAAACTATGATCATACAACTACTTGGGCTCTGAGTCTCTACCCCCCTTCCCAATACACAAGAGTGGCGCATAGAATGTCAAAACATCATCACAACCGAACTGAAACAATAGAACATATCTATTCTAATCTACCTAATCATACATGGTTAGGTTCCTTTGTTAGTGTCTATCATTCTTAGGCTGTAGGGGTCGCCTATAGCTAAGAATGAATACTAATCCTATGGAATGAGGGCTGAAAACTCGAATCTAACTATCGGATCAACCACTAACCCGCTTCTTGGCTGGCTCCCACTCCTCTGAAGGCGTCCATGCTGCTGAATCTCGAGATTGCTGACTTGGATCGAGCTGCCACTAAGGAATTCCGGTTCCTCTGCTACTGTTCACGCGAGAAGACGTCCACTGCTGCTCCAATCCGACTTATGGGGGCTGGGAACTGAAAAGATTTCCCCTTTTAGGGTTTATGCCCCTTTATCCCCACGAATTTAGGGCTGGGCCCTTTTTGGTCAATGGGCTATTGCCACATGGCAAAAGGATATTATATTCACATGTGGCCTTAACATGTGCAATATAATGGGTCACAAGGTTGTACCCTAGGGTACTACCCCTTTATGGTCGATGCATACATGTCGTCTAAGTGGACATGTACTAGTGACGTGTCAGTATAATATACGTATTCATACCGTATATTATCCTGGAACGTCACAGGCGGTGCCTCTTTAGGTGCCTAAAGTCACGCTGACGCTGACGCTGACGGGCCGTCACTTGTCTGAGCGCCTCCTCTTGGTAGCAGGCGTGGCCTTTGACTGTGTGGTCTGCTGCTTGGTCTTCTGCTGGGCCTTTGATGACTGACCTGTGCCCGACTGTGGATCCTTGGCCTTGACTTGGTCCATCGTATGCATGAATAGTCCTGTACCTGGACGTACAGGACTAACACTTTTCTTTTGCACCCTTCCTCGGCTCGGCCCCTCCATGGCCTCACCTCGGTTTGGACATCTCTGGGACTAATTCTCGGCTCGGCCTCGGCCTTTGATCGAGGCCTCGCTTCAGTTTGGGCCCACCCATGTAGTCCTACTACTAATTCCAAAGTATCACCTATTAGGAGCTTACTCAACCTCGGTTCGGCATCGCCTCACATACACACCTACTATCAATATCTACTACTAATTCCAAATTATCACACATTGAGGAGCTTAGTCACATTTACTACCAATTTCAATGTATCATCCATTGGGACTTTACTCACACCAACTATCAACTCCAAAGTCTCACCCATTTGAAGCAAGGTATCACCTGTTGGGAGCTTACTACAACTACTATGAATTCCAAAGTACAACCCCTATATGTTCAATAAACTTCCCATGTTATTCAGCATCCATTGTCCAACCACCCATGAGAAGCTTACTCATGCCTATTACTAATTCCAACGTATCATCCATGAGGAGCCTACTCACATATACTACACTTCATAACACTTGATATTCTTATTGATACTTGCTATCAATTCCAAAGTAAAAACCATGAGGAGCATATCCACACATACAGCCATAAAGACCTATACCACATCTACACCTATGAGGATCTTTACCATATCTATTACTTTGCATCCATGCATGAGGAGTTTACTCACACCTACTACTGTCATATACACACATGCCCTACTACCGATTCTAAAGTATCACTCATGAGGAGAACACTACCGATTCCAAAGTATCACCTATGAGGATGTTACTCATGGGCCATTGAAAAATCCAAAAAAAAAAGGAAGATTGTTTGCAAAAAAAATCCAAAAAAGGAAAGATTGTTTACATGCAGGCAGCCGCCCAAAAGGTTTCACGGCAGGGGCTTCTGCCATTTCCAGTTTCACGCAGGGGCTTTTCTCAGTTCCATACAGCAGTTGGAAGATGTAATCTCGAACAAGTTCGAGTTGGAATTGATGTGACAACTTCGTCAAATGGTCTTGCGACTTGTGCTATAGCAACGAAATTAGGGTTGGTATCCTATGCTTTCAAATTGGATGAAGCACGGTATGAAGATATATACCATAAATTTGCAGAGGATGTAGAAATAGCAGCTCCAGCCAAAATTAGGGGGTCATCTTCGACATAGCTGAAGCCTTCTTTCATGGTTGGAACAAATGGAGCAGAGCTTTTATCCTTAACACAATCTCATACTACTAGTATAAAAAAATAAAGCGCATTCTCTTACCCACGTCTTGTCCAAACTTTGAAAAGTTGATTATTATTGGAGATATGAGGGGGAATGAATAGCCATTACCAGCCGCCTAAAAGCACTCCTTTGAAAAATCAAATTTGAACTCCTAGACCTTATTCCTTTAGGCCCCTCAACCTCAACATTCTTATTAAGTAGAAAGATGATACGAAGACGAAGTCTTATATTGGCAATTGTTACACTCAGAAATAAGCAATTCTACTATACAAGCACTAACAAGTCTCAATCTCCACACATCCAATGGGATGGGAATCCTACACTCTTGCATTATTTGTGATGTTGATCTAATAGCGAATCAAAGGATGCCGGATGTCAAAAACAACAACCTTGCTCTTCTTATTTCCTTATTTACTCTCTTTCAAAATCCTTAACCAAGATATTCAGCATTTGTCTCCATATGTTATTTGAAAATGGGAATAGTATTTTTGGAAACTACAAGTACTTTGGAAAATTTGCTTTTAAAAGCCAACTATAAGGTTCATTGCCTAAGGCCACAATAACGGCCAGGATTCTTCTCCTCACAGCAAAAGAGAGGAACCCACTTCCAACAACCTTGTGACATTGCTTGTCTCAATGGGAAATTGCCATTCATATCATCAATCCGGGCCACCGGATCAGGTTTCTCGGGGAGGTCGTGTAGTATATATAGTGGTGTCTCATCTCATTCTTCTCCTCATGCATTGTTCTTTCTTACAGCAGTTCGCTTCATTGTCTCCAACTTCCATCATCACCCTTTTCCTTTTTTCCGATCTGATTTCGATCTTCACCATGATTTTCTTTCCCATGCTCATCGAGTTCATAATCATCAGCTTGCGGTAGGTAAAATTTCGTTTTCCTTCTGCTTTTGGTGGCACGTTAGTTGGAGGAATGATCTTTCTTATAAGACGATTTTCTTTTTTACAGGATCTATCATGGAATCATCTTTTTCATTTATTCATTTTATCTATTTGCTCATGTTTGCTTATCCATATGCCTGTTTTGATTCCCTCGGTATCCATTGGCTTATGCTTGCATGTTCATATGCATGAGCAAGTCATTTCTTGTATTCTAGTTTTGTGGGCGTGTGTGGTCCCAAAATTAGTGTATAATCTATGTAATAGGAAACCGCCTGTGGGGAGAGGGAGGGGGAGGGAAGGGCTTTTTTCCAAGGTATTTTAGGTGGAAAAAGTTTATTGTATGCGCGTGTTATTTTTTACTTCAAGTTTTGGCGATGGCGTAAGTCCAGCAGGCTAAGGGACATTTTTTTGGGGCGCTGCTTTGGCGCTCTCCTCGTAGTTTACTTCTAAAGTTGTGTCTTGGCCTTAGCTTCATTTTGATATGCGTTTTGCCGGATTTGGAGCTTCTTTTCAAGTTGTGATGAGTTTTTGCTTTTCTGTGTCTTTTGACAACTTCTTAATTCTGTATGACGAGTTCTGCCGCGTGCTTGAGCTTTTTCTTGCTGTGCTTGAGGTTTTTCTTGTTGTGGCTGGAATAGTACACTTGTGTCGTGTTCTTGAAGATCTGCAAGAAGATCTAACGTGTTCTTGAAGGTTCTTGAAGATTTACGAGAAGATCTGTCGTGTTCTTGAAGGTTCTTGAAGATTTACGAGAAGATCTGCTGTGTTTAGGGTAATTTTTTTACTTTCGTGTCTATTTTTAACCCTCTCTTATTTCTCTATTGCAGTTCTCGACAGTATGGAGAAGGAAAGCAGGTTCTGCTCTGTCATGTTGTTTTTTTGAATTGTATCTGGGATTACCACTCCCAAACTTTTGATCAATGGGATAATATGACTCGAATTTCTTGTATATAAGTGTACAAATTGTTAATATTAATTGAGAAGATCTTAACAAAACACCCATGAGGAGCCTATTCACATATATTACACTCCATAATACTTGATATTCTTATTAATACGTGCTATCAATTCTAAAGTATCACCTATGAGGAGCATATCCACACATACAGCCATAAAGACCTATACCACATCGACACCTATGAGGATCTTTACCATATCTATTAATTAGCACCCATGCATGAGGAGTTTACTCACACCTACTACTGTGCAAGTTCATATACACACATGCCCTACTATCGATTCTAAAATATCACTCATGAGGAGAACACTACCGATTCCAAAGTATCACCTATGAGGATTTTATTCACACCTACTGCACTCCAAAGCATTTCACATCCTTATCACACATACTGCTTAACCCCCTATTCTATTACCAACAAAGTATCAATCATGAGTAGTGTATTCACACACACACATGAGGACCTATACCACATCTACACCCATGAATCCACATCTAATACATCCACTATTTTTAGACTAAGATGCTTACCCAGGTACATCTGCTATTTTGAGTGTGCAAAATTTCAAAATACATTCTATTTTTAGACTGAGATGCTTACCTAGGTACATCTGGGACATTCTAGAACATCCTATTGTGAGTATTTGCAATGTTTTGAAAAAATTTACTATTTTTAGACTGAGGAGCTTAGCCATGAGTATCTGGAACATTCCAGAACTTGATACTTGCAATCAATTCCAAAGTACCACCCATGAGGAGCATATCCACACATACAGCCATGAAGACCTATACCACATCTACACCTATGAGGATCTTTACCATATCTCTTATTTCGGGCCCTCCGTGGCCTCACCTCGGTTTGGACACCTCTGGGACTATTTCTCGGCTGGGCCTCGGCCTTTGGTCGAGGCCTCGCTTCAGTTTGGGCCCACCCATGTAGTCCTACTACTAATTCCAAAGTATCACCTATTAGGAGCTTACTCAACCTCAGTTTGGCATCGCCTCACATACACACCTACTATCAATATCTACTACTAAATCCAAATTATCACACATTGAGGAGCTTAGTCACATTTACTACCAATTTCAATGTATCATCCATTGGGACTTTACTCACACCAACTATCAACTCCAAAGTCTCACCCATTTGAAGCTGACTCACACTTACTACACCGACTACCAATTTCAAACTATCACCCATTGGGAGCTTACCCACACCTACTATGACTTCTAAAGTATCACCTGTTGGGAGCTTACTACATCTACTATGAATTCCAAAGTACAACCCCTATATGTTCAATAAACTTCCCATGTTATTCAGCATCCATTGTCCAACCACCCATGAGAAGCTTACTCATGCCTATTACTAATTCCAACGTATCATCCATGAGGAGCCTACTCACATATACTACACTTGATAACACTTGATATTCTTATTGATACTTGCTATCAATTCCAAAGTAAAAACGATGAGGAGCATATCCACACATACAGCCATAAAGACCTATACCACATCTACACCTATGAGGATCTTTACCATATCTATTACTTGGCATCCATGCATGAGGAGTTTACTCACACCTACTACTGTCATATACACACATGCCCTACTACCGATTCTAAAGTATCACTCATGAGGAGAACACTACCGATTCCAAAGTATCACCTATGAGGATGTTACTCATGGGCCATTGAAAAATCCAAAAAAAAAGGAAGATTGTTTGCAAAAAAAATCCAAAAAAGGAAAGATTGTTTACATGCAGGCAGCCGCCCAAAAGGTTTCACGGCAGCGGCTTCTGCCATTTCCACTTTCACGCAGGGTCTTTTCTTAGTTCCATACAGCAGTTGGAAGATGCAATCTCGAACAAGTTCGAGTTGGAATTGATGTGACAACTTCGTCAAATGGTCTTGCGACTTGTGCTATAGCAACGAAATTAGGGTTGGTATCCTATGCTTTTAAATTGGATGAAGCACGGTATGAAGATATATACCATAAATTTGCAGAGGATGTAGAAATAGCAGCCCCAGCCAAAATCAGGGGTCATCTTCGACATAGCTGAAGCCTTCTTTCATGGTTGGAACAAATGGAGCAGAGCTTTTATCCTTAACACAATCTCACACTACTAGTATATAAAAAAAATAAAGCGCGTTCTCTTACCCACGTCTTGTCCAAACTTTGAAAAGTTGATTATTATTGGAGATATGAGGGGGAATGAATAGCCATTACCAGCCGCCTAAAAGCACTCCTTTGAAAAATCAAATTTGAACTCCTAGACCTTATTCCTTTAGGCCCCTCAACCTCAACATTCTTATTAAGTAGAAAGATGATACGAAAACGAAGTCTTATATTGGCAATTGTTACACTCAGAAATAAGCAATTCTACTATACAAGCACTAACAAGTCCCAATCTCCACACATCCAATGGGATGGGAATCCTACACTCTTGCATTATTTGTGATGTTGATCTAATAGCGAATCAAAGGATGCCGGTCAAATGTCAAAAACAACAACCTTGCTCTTCTTATTTCCTTATTTACTCTCTTTCAAAATCCTTAACCAAGATATTCAGCATTTGTCTCCATATGTTATTTGAAAATGGGAATAGTATTTTTGGAAACTACAAGTACTTTGAAAAATTTGCTTTTAAAAGCAAACTATAAGGTTCATTGCCTAAGGCCACAATAATGGCCAGGATTCTTCTCCTCACAGCAAAAGAGAGGAACCCACTTCCAACAACCTTGTGACATTGTTTGTCTCAATGGGAAATTGCCATTCATATCATCAATCCAGGCCACCGGATCGGGTTTCGGGGGAGGTCGGTAGTATATATAGTGGTGTCTCATCTCATTCTTCTCCTCATGCATTGTTCTTTCTTACAAGGTTAAGCTTATTGTCTCCAACTTCCATCATCACCCTTTTCCTTTTTTCCGATCTGATTTCGATCTCCACCATGATTTTCTTTCCCATGCTCATCGAGTTCATAGTCATCAGCTTGCGGTAGGTAAAATTTCGTTTTCCTTCTGCTTTTGGTGGCGCGTTAGTTGGAGGAATGATCTTTCTTATAAGACGATTTTCCTTTTTACAGGATCTATCATGGAATCATCTTTTTCATTTATTCATTTTATCTATTTGCTCATGTTTGCTTGTCCATATGCCTGTTTTGATTCTCTCGGTATCCATTGGCTTATGCTTGCATGTTCATATGCATGAGCAAGTCATTTCTTGTATTCTAGTTTTGTGGGCATGTGTGGTCCCAAAATTAGTGTATAATCTATGTAATAGGAAACCGCCAGGGGGAGAAGTTCTTGCCAGAGCGGTTCCCTTTACGTAAACAACCGGGGGGGGGGCTTTTTTCCAAGGGTGGCTTTTTAGGTGGAAAAAAGTTTATTGTATCGCTGCGTGTTATTTTTTACTTCAAGTTTTGGCGATGGCGTAAGTCCAAAGCAGGGCTAAGGGACATTTTTTGGGGTATTTGCTTTGGCTCTCTCCTAAAGTTTATACTGCTGTTGTTGTGTCTTGGCCTTAGCTTCATTTTGATATGCGTTTTGCCAGATTTGGAGCTTCTTTTCAAGTTGTGATGAGTTTTTGCTTTTCTGTGTCTTTTGAAAACTTCTTAATTACGTAGATGACGAGTTCCGCGTGGTTTGAGCTTTTTTCTTCTTTGGTTTTGAGGTTTTTCTTGCTGTGGCTGGAAATGATACACTTGTACCATGTTCTTGAAGATTTGCGAGAAGATCTAACGTGAACATGAAGGTTCTTGAAGATTTACGAGAAGATATGTCGTGTTCTTGAAGGTTCTTGAAGATTTACGAGAAGATCTGCCGTGTTTAGGGTAATTTTTTTACTTTCGTGTCTATTTTTAATCCTTTCTTGTTTCTTTCTTGCAGTCCTCGACAGTATGGAGAAGGAAAGCAGGTTCTGCTCTGTCATGTTGTTTTTTTGAATTGTATCTGGGATTGCCACTCCCAAACTTTTGATCAATGGGATAATATGACTCGAATTTCTTGTCTATAAGTGTATAAATTGTTAATATTAATTGAGAAGATCTTAACAAAACACCCATGAGGAGCCTATTCACATATACTACACTCCATAACACTTGATATTCTTATTGATACATGTTATCAATTCTAAAGTATCACCCATGAGGAGCATATCCACACATACAGCCATAAAGACCTATACCACATCTACACCTATGAGGATCTTTAACATATCTATTTATTGGCACCCATGCATAAGGAGTTTACTCACAGCTACTACTGTGCAAGTTCATATACACACATGCCCTACTATCGATTCTAAAATATCACTCATGAGGAGCTACCGATTCCAAAGTATCACCTATGAGGATTTTATTCACACCTACTGCACTCCAAAGCATTTCACATCCTTATTCACACATACTGCTTAACCCCCTATTCTATTACCAACAAAGTATCAATCATGAGTAGTGTATTCACACATACACATGAGGACCTATACCACATCTACACCCATGAGGCCACATCTAATACATCCACTATTTTTAGACTAAGATGCTTACCCAGGTACATCTGCTATTTTGAGTGTGCAAAATTTCAAAAAACATTCTATTTTTAGACTGAGATGCTTTCTAGATACATCTGGGACATTCTAGAACATCTATTGTGAGTATTTGCAATGTTTTGAAAAAATTTACTATTTTTAGACTGAGGCGCTTAGCCATGAGTATCTGGAACATTCTAGAACTTGATACTTGCAATCAATTCCAAAGTACCACCCATGAGGAGCATATCCACACATACAGCCATGAAGACCTATACCACATCTACACCTATGAGGATCTTTACCATATCTATTATTTTGGGCACTTTTCTTTTGCACCCTTCCGGCTCGGCCCCTCAGGTGGCCTCTCACCTCGGTTTGGACATCTCTGGGACGATTCCTCGGCTCGGCCTCGGCCTTTGGTCGAGGCCTCGCTTCAGTTTGGGCCCACCCATGTAGTCCTACTACTAATTCCAAAGTATCACCTATTAGGAGCTTACTCAACCTCGGTTCGACATCGCCTCACATACACACCTACTATCAACATCTACTACTAATTCTAAATTATCACACATTGAGGAGCTTAGTCACATTTACTACCAATTTCAATGTATCATCCATTGGGACTTTACTCACACCAACTATCAACTCCAAAGTCTCACCCATTAGAAGCTGACTCACACTTACGACACCGACTACCAATTTCAAACTATCACCCATTAGGAGCCCTACTATGACTTCTAAAGTATCACATGTTGGGAGCTTACTACATCTACTATGAATTCCAAAGTACAACCCCTATATGTTCAATAAACTTCCCATGTTATTCAACATCCATTGCCCAACCACCCATGAGAAGCTTACTCATGCCTATTACTAATTCCAACGTATCATCCATGAGGAGCCTACTCACATATACTACTCCATAACACTTGATATTCTTATTGATACTTGCTATCAATTCCAACGTAAAAACCATGAGGAGCATATCCACACATACAGCCATAAAGACCTATACCACATCTACACCTATGAGGATCTTTACCATATCTATTACTTGGCACCCATGCATGAGGAGTTTTCTCACACCTACTACTGTCATATACACACATGCCCTACTACCGATTCGAAAGTATCACTCATGAGGAGAACACTACCGATTCCAAAGTATCACCTATGAGGATGTTACTCATGGGCCATTGAAAAATCCAAAAAAAAAAAGGAAGATTGTTTGCAAAAAAAATCCAAAAAAAGAAAGATTGTTTACATGCAAAGGCGGCCGCTAAAAGGTTTCATGGCGGGGCTTACGCGGTTCGATTTCACGAGGGGCTTTTTCTCGTTCCATACGGTTGGAAGATGCAATCTCGAACAAGTTCGAGTTGGAATTGATGTGACAACTTCGTCAAATGGTCTTGCGACTTGTGCTATAGCAACGAAATTAGGGTTGGTATCCTATGCTTTCAAATTGGATGAAGCACGGTATGAAGATATATACCATAAATTTGCAGAGGATGTAGAAATAGCAGCTCCAGCCAAAATCAGGGGGTCATCTTCGACATAGCTGAAGCCGTCTTTCATGGTTGGAACAAATGGAGCAGAGTTTTTATCCTTAACACAATCTCACACTACTAGTAGTATATGAAAAAATAAAGCGCATTCTCTTACCCACGTCTTGTACAAACTTTGAAAAGTTGAATATTATTGGAGATATGAGGGGCAATGAATAGCCATTACCAGCCGCCTAAAAGCACTCCTTTGAAAAATCAAATTTGAACTCCTAGACCTTATTCCTTTAGGCCCCTCAACCTCAACATTCTTATTAAGTAGAAAGATGAGACGAAAACGAAGTCTTATATTGACAATTGTTACACTCAGAAATAAGCGATTCTACTATACAAGCACTAACAAGTCCCAATCTCCACACATCCAATGGGATGGGAATCCTACACTCTTGCATTATTTGTGATGTTGATCTAATAGCGAATCAAAGGATGCCGGTCAAATGTCAAAAACAACAACCTTGCTCTTCTTATTTCCTTATTTACTCTCTTTCAAAATCCTTAACCAAGATATTCAGCATTTGTCTCCATATGTTATTTGAAAATGGGAATAGTATTTTTGGAAACTACAAGTACTTTGGAAAATTTGCTTTTAAAAGCCAACTATAAGGTTCATTGCCTAAGGCCACAATAACGGCCAGGATTCTTCTCCTCACAGCAAAAGAGAGGAACCCACTTCCAACAACCTTGTGACATTGCTTGTCTCAATGGGAAATTGCCATTAATATCATCAATCCGGGCCACCGGATCAGGTTTCTCGGGGAGGTCGTATAGTATAAGTAGTGGTGTCTCATCTCATTCTTCTCCTCATGCATTGTTCTTTCTTACAGCAGTTCGCTTCATTGTCTCCAACTTCCATCATCACCCTTTTCCTTTTTTCCGATCTGATTTCGATCTTCACCATGATTTTCTTTCCCATGCTCATCGAGTTCATAGTCATCAGCTTGCGGTAGGTAAAATTTCGTTTTCCTTCTGCTTTTGGTGGCGCGTTAGTTGGAGGAATGATCTTTCTTATAAGACGATTTTCCTTTTTACAGGATCTATCATGGAATCATCTTTTTCATTTATTCATTTTATCTATTTGCGCATGTTTGCTTGTCCATATGCCTGTTTTGATTCCCTCGGTATCCATTGGCTTATGCTTGCATGTTCATATGCATGAGCAAGTTATTTCTTGTATTCTAGTTTTGTGGGCGTGTGTGGTCCCAAAATTAGTGTATAATCTATGTAATAGGAAACCGCCAGGGGGAGAAGTTCTCGTCGTAGCGGTTCCCTTACGTAAACAACCGGGAGGGGGGAGGGGCTTTTTTCCGAGGTGGCGCTTAGGTGGAAAAAGTTTATTGTATGTGCGTGTTATTTTTTACTTCAAGTTTTGGCGATGGCGTAAGTCCAGCAGGCTAAGGGACATTTTTTTGGGGCGCTGCTTTGGTGCTCTCCTCGTAGTTTACTTCTGCAGTTGTATCTTGGCCTTAGCTTCATTTTGATATGCGTTTTGCCGGATTTGGAGCTTCTTTTCAAGTTGTGATGAGTTTTTGCTTTTCTGTGCCTTTTGACAACTTCTTAATTCTGTATGACGAGTTCTGCCGCGTGCTTGAGCTTTTTCTTGCTGTGCTTGAGGTTTTTCTTGCTGTGGCTGGAATAGTACACTTGTGCCGTGTTCTTGAAGATCTCCGAGAAGATCTAACGTGTTCTTGAAGGTTCTTGAAGATTCACGAGAAGATCCGTCGTGTTCTTGAAGGTTCTTGAAGATTTACGAGAAGATCTGCCGTGTTTAGGGTAATTTTTTTACTTTCGTGTCTATTTTTAACCCTCTCTTATTTCTCTCTTGCAGTTCTCGACAGCATGGAGAAGGAAAGCAGGTTCTGCTCTGTCATGTTGTTTTTTTGAATTGTATCTGGGATTACCACTCCCAAACTTTTGATCAATGGGATAATATGACTCGAATTTCTTGTATATAAGTGTACAAATTGTTAATATTAATTGAGAAGATCTTAACAAAACACCCATGAGGAGCCTACTCACATATACTACACTCCATAATACTTGATATTCTTATTGATACGTGCTATCAATTCTAAAGTATCACCCATGAGGAGCATATCCACACATACAGCCATAAAGACCTATACCACATCGACACCTATGAGGATCTTTACCATATCTATTAATTAGCACCCATGCATGAGGAGTTTACTCACAGCTACTACTGTGCAAGTTCATATACACACATGCCCTACTATCGATTCTAAAATATCACTCATGAGGAGAACACTACCGATTCCAAAGTATCACCTATGAGGATTTTATTCACACCTACTGCACTCCAAAGCATTTTACATCCTTATCACACATACTGCTTAACCCCCTATTCTATTACCAACAAAGTATCAATCATGAGTAGTGTATTCACACACACACATGAGGACCTATACCACATCTACACCCATGAATCCACATCTAATACATCCACTATTTTTAGACTAAGATGCTTACCCAGGTACATCTGCTATTTTGAGTGTGCAAAATTTCAAAAAACATTCTATTTTTAGACTGAGATGCTTACCTAGGTACATCTGGGACATTCTAGAACATCCTATTGTGAGTATTTGCAATGTTTTGAAAAAATTTACTATTTTTAGACTGCGGCGCTTAGCCATGAGTATCTGGAACATTCCAGAACTTGATACTTGCAATCAATTCCAAAGTACCACCCATGAGGAGCATATCCACACATACAGCCATGAAGACCTATACCACATCTACACCTATGAGGATCTTTACCATATCTCTTATTTCGGGCCCTTTTCTTTTGCACCCTTACTCGGCTCGGCCCCTCCGTGGCCTCACCTCGGTTTGGACATCTCTGGGACTATTTCTCGGCTTGGCCTCGGCCTTTGCTCGAGGCCTCGCTTCAGTTTGGGCCCACCCATGTAGTCCTACTACTAATTCCAAAGTATCACCTATTAGGAGCTTACTCAACCTCAGTTTGGCATCGCCTCACATACACACCTACTATCAATATCTACTACTAAATTCAAATTATCACACATTGAGGAGCTTAGTCACATTTACTACCAATTTCAATGTATCATCCATTGGGACTTTACTCACACCAACTATCAACTCCAAAGTCTCATCCATTTGAAGCTGACTCACACTTACTACACCGACTACCAATTTCAAACTATCACCCATTGGGAGCTTACCCACACCTACTATGACTTCTAAAGTATCACCTGTTGGGAGCTTACTACATCTACTATGAATTCCAAAGTACAACCCCTATATGTTCAATAAACTTCCCATGTTATTCAGCATCCATTGTCCAACCACCCATGAGAAGCTTACTCATGCCTATTACTAATTCCAACGTATCATCCATGAGGAGCCTACTCACATATACTACACTTCATAACACTTGATATTCTTATTGATACTTGCTATCAATTCCAAAGTAAAAACGATGAGGAGCATATCCACACATACAGCCATAAAGACCTATACCACATCTACACCTATGAGGATCTTTACCATATCTATTACTTGGCATCCATGCATGAGGAGTTTACTCACACCTACTACTGTCATATACACACATGCCCTACTACCGATTCTAAAGTATCACTCATGAGGAGAACACTACCGATTCCAAAGTATCACCTATGAGGATGTTACTCATGGGCCATTGAGAAATCCAAAAAAAAAAAGGAAGATTGTTTGCAAAAAAAATCCAAAAAAGGAAAGATTGTTTACATGCAGGCAGCCGCCCAAAAGGTTTCACGGCAGGGGCTTCTGCCAGTTCCACTTTCACGCAGGGGCTTTTCTCAGTTCCATACAGCAGTTGGAAGATGCAATCTCGAACAAGTTCGAGTTGGAATTGATGTGACAACTTCGTCAAATGGTCTTGCGACTTGTGCTATAGCAACGAAATTAGGGTTGGTATCCTATGCTTTCAAATTGGATGAAGCACGGTATGAAGATATATACCATAAATTTGCAGAGGATGTAGAAATAGCAGCTCCAGCCAAAATCAGGGGGTCATCTTCGACATAGCTGAAGCCTTCTTTCATGGTTGGAACAAATGGAGCAGAGCTTTTATCCTTAACACAATCTCACACTACTAGTATATAAAAAAAATAAAGCGCATTCTCTTACCCACGTCTTGTCCAAACTTTGAAAAGTTGATTATTATTGGAGATATGAGGGGGAATGAATAGCCATTACCAGCCGCCTAAAAGCACTCCTTTGAAAAATCAAATTTGAACTCCTAGACCTTTTAGGCCCCTCAACCTCAACATTCTTATTAAGTAGAAAGATGATACGAAAACGAAGTCTTATATTGGCAATTGTTACACTCAGAAATAAGCAATTCTACTATACAAGCACTAACAAGTCCCAATCTCCACACATCCAATGGGATGGGAATCCTACACTCTTGCATTATTTGTGATGTTGATCTAATAGCGAATCAAAGGATGCCGGTTAAATGTCAAAAACAACAACCTTGCTCTTCTTATTTCCTTATTTACTCTCTTTCAAAATCCTTAACCAAGATATTCAGCATTTGTCTCCATATGTTATTTGAAAATGGGAATAGTATTTTTGGAAACTACAAGTACTTTGGAAAATTTGCTTTTAAAAGCCAACTATAAGGTTCATTGCCTAAGGCCACAATAACGGCCAGGATTCTTCTCCTCACAGCAAAAGAGAGGAACCCACTTCCAACAACCTTGTGACATTGCTTGTCTCAATGGGAAATTGCCATTCATATCATCAATCCGGGCCACCGGATCAGGTTTCTCGGGGAGGTCGTGTAGTATATATAGTGGTGTCTCATCTCATTCTTCTCCTCATGCATTGTTCTTTCTTACAGCAGTTCGCTTATTGTCTCCAACTTCCATCATCACCCTTTTCCTTTTTTCCGATCTGATTTCGATCTTCACCATGATTTTCTTTCCCATGCTCATCGAGTTCATAGTCATCAGCTTGCGGTAGGTAAAATTTCGTTTTCCTTCTGCTTTTGGTGGCGCGTTAGTTGGAGGAATGATCTTTCTTATAAGACGATTTTCCTTTTTACAGGATCTATCATGGAATCATCTTTTTCATTTATTCATTTTATCTATTTGCTCATGTTTGCTTGTCCATATGCCTGTTTTGATTCCCTCGGTATCCATTGGCTTATGCTTGCATGTTCATATGCATGAGCAAGTCATTTCTTGTATTCTAGTTTTGTGGGCGTGTGTGGTCCCAAAATTAGTGTATAATCTATGTAATAGGAAACCGCCAGGGGGAGAAGTTCTCGCCGTAGCGGTTCTCTTAAATAAAACAACCTGGGAAGGGGCTTTTTTCCAAGGGTGGCGCTTAGGTGGAAAAAGTTTATTGTATGCGCGTGTTATTTTTTACTTCAAGTTTTGGCGATGGCGTAAGTCCAAAGAAAGCTAAGGGATTTTTTGGGGCCGCTTTGCTTTGGCTCTCCTAAATGTTTACTTCTGCAGTTGTCTCTTGGCCTTAGCTTCATTTTGATATGCGTTTTGCCGGATTTGGAGCTTCTTTTCAAGTTGTGATGAGTTTTTGCTTTTCTGTGTCTTTTCAAACTTCTTAATTCTGTATGACGAGTTCTGCCGCGTGCTTGAGCTTTTTCTTGCTGTGCTTGAGGTTTTTCTTGCTGTGGCTGGAAATGATACACTTGTACCGTGTTCTTGAAGATTTGCGAGAAGATCTAACGTGAACATGAAGGTTCTTGAAGATTTACGAGAAGATCTGTCGTGTTCTTGAAGGTTCTTGAAGATTTACAAGAAGACCTGCCGTGTTTAGGGTAATTTTTTTACTTTCGTGTCTATTTTTAACCCTCTCTTGTTTCTTTCTTGCAGTCCTCGACATTATGGAGAAGGAAAGCAGGTTCTGCTCTGTCATGTTGTTTTTTTGAATTGTATCTGGGATTACCACTCCCAAACTTTTGATCAATGGGATAATATGACTCGAATTTCTTGTCTATAAGTGTATAAATTGTTAATATTAATTGAGAAGATCTTAACAAAACACCCATGAGGAGCCTATTCACATATACTACACTCCATAACACTTGATATTCTTATTGATACGTGTTATCAATTCTAAAGTATCACCCATGAGGAGCATATCCACACATACAGCCATAAAGACCTATACCACATCTACACCTATGAGGATCTTTAACATATCTATTTATTGGCACCCATGCATAAGGAGTTTACTCACAGCTACTACTGTGCAAGTTCATATACACACATGCCCTACTATCGATTCTAAAATATCACTCATGAGGAGCTACCGATTCCAAAGTATCACCTATGAGGATTTTATTCACACCTACTGCACTCCAAAGCATTTCACATCCTTATTCACACATTCTGCTTAACCCCCTATTCTATTACCAACAAAGTATCAATCATGAGTAGTGTATTCACACACACACATGAGGACCTATACCACATCTACACCCATGAGGCCAGATCTAATACATCCACTATTTTTAGACTAAGATGCTTACCCAGGTACATCTGCTATTTTGAGTGTGCAAAATTTCAAAAAACATTCTATTTTTAGACTGAGATGCTTATCTAGGTACATCTGGGACATTCTAGAACATCCTATTGTGAGTATTTGCAATGTTTTGAAAAAATTTACTATTTTTAGACTGAGGCGCTTAGCCATGAGTATCTGGAACATTCTAGAACTTGATACTTGCAATCAATTCCAAAGTACCACCCATGAGGAGCATATCCACACATACAGCCATGAAAACCTATACCGCATCTACACCTATGAGGATCTTTACCATATCTATTATTTCGGGCACTTTTCTTTTGCACGCTTCCTCGGCTCGGCCCCTCCGTGGCCTCACCTCGGTTTGGACATCTCTGGGACTATTCCTCGGCTCGGCCTCGGCCTTTGGTCGAGGCCTCGCTTCAGTTTGGCCCCACCCATGTAGTCCTACTACTAATTCCAAAGTATCACCTATTAGGAGCTTACTCAACCTCGGTTCGACATCGCCTCACACACACACCTACTATCAACATCTACTACTAATTCTAAATTATCACACATTGAGGAGCTTAGTCACATTTACTACCAATTTCAATGTATCATCCATTGGGACTTTACTCACACCAACTATCAACTCCAAAGTCTCACCCATTAGAAGCTGACTCACACTTACGACACCGACTACCAATTTCAAACTATCACCCATTGGGAGCTTACCCACACCTACTATGACTTCTAAAGTATCACCTGTTGGGAGCTTACTACATCTACTATGAATTCCAAAGTACAACCCCTATATGTTCAATAAACTTCCCATGTTATTCAACATCCATTGCCCAACCACCCATGAGAAGCTTACTCATGCCTATTACTAATTCCAACGTATCATCCATGAGGAGCCTACTCACATATACTACTCCATAACACTTGATATTCTTATTGATACTTGCTATCAATTCCAACGTAAAAACCATGAGGAGCATATCCACACATACAGCCATAAAGACCTATACCACATCTACACCTATGAGGATCTTTACCATATCTATTACTTGGCACCCATGCATGAGGAGTTTTCTCACACCTACTACTGTCATATACACAAATGCCCTACTACCGATTCGAAAGTATCACTCATGAGGAGAACACTACCGATTCCAAAGTATCACCTATGAGGATGTTACTCATGGGCCATTGAAAAATCCAAAAAAAAAAAGGAAGATTGTTTGCAAAAAAAATCCAAAAAAAGAAAGATTGTTTACATGCAGGCAGCCGCCCAAAAGGTTTCATGGCAGGAGCTTCTGCCAGTTCCAGTTTCACGCATGGGCTTTTCTCAGTTCCATACAGCGGTTGGAAGATGCAATCTCGAACAAGTTCGAGTTGGAATTGATGTGACAACTTCGTCAAATGGTCTTGCAACTTGTGCTATAGCAACGAAATTAGGGTTGGTATCCTATGCTTTCAAATTGGATGAAGCACAGTATGAAGATATATACCATAAATTTGCAGAGGATGTAGAAATAGCAGCTCCAGCCAAAATCAGGCGGTCATCTTCGACATAGCTGAAGCCTTCTTTCATGGTTGGAACAAATGGAGCAGAGTTTTTATCCATAACACAATCTCACACTACTAGTAGTATATGAAAAAATAAAGCGCATTCTCTTACCCACGTCTTGTACAAACTTTGAAAAGTTGAATATTATTGGAGCCGCCTAAAAGCACTCCTTTGAAAAATCAAATTTGAACTCCTAGACCTTATTCCTTTAGGCCCTTATTAAGTAGAAAGATGAGACGAAAATGAAGTCTTATATTGACAATTGTTACACTCAGAAATAAGCGATTCTACTATACAAGCACTAACAAGTCCCAATCTCCACACATCCAATGGGATGGGAATCCTACACTCTTGCATTATTTGTGATGTTGATCTAATAGCGAATCAAAGGATGCCGGTCAAATGTCAAAAACAACAACCTTGCTCTTCTTATTTCCTTATTTACTCTCTTTCAAAATCCTTAACCAAGATATTCAGCATTTGTCTCCATATGTTATTTGAAAATGGGAATAGTATTTTTGGAAACTACAAGTACTTTGGAAAATTTGCTTTTAAAAGCCAACTATAAGGTTCATTGCCTAAGGCCACAATAACGGCCAGGATTCTTCTCCTCACAGCAAAAGAGAGGAACCCACTTCCAACAATTTTGTGACATTGCTTGTCTCAATGGGAAATTGCCATTAATATCATCAATCCGGGCCACCGGATCAGGTTTCTCGGGGAGGTCGTATAGTATATATAGTGGTGTCTCATCTCATTCTTCTCCTCATGCATTGTTCTTTCTCTGGCTAGTTAAGCTTCATTGTCTCCAACTTCCATCATCACCCTTTTCCTTTTTTCCGATCTGATTTCGATCTTCACCATGATTTTCTTTCTCATGCTCATCGAGTTCATAATCATCAGCTTGCGGTAGGTAAAATTTCGTTTTCCTTCTGCTTTTGGTGGCACGTTAGTTGGAGGAATGATCTTTCTTATAAGACGATTTTCTTTTTTACAGGATCTATCATGGAATCTTTTTCATTTATTCATTTTATCTATTTGCTCATGTTTGCTTGTCCATATGCCTGTTTTGGTTCCCTCGGTATCCATTGGCTTATTAGACGTTCGATGCGATATATATATACGGTCTCAAGGCGTTATACCGATGCTGCTTGTGGCAGCGTACCGCCGTCCGGTCGGCGTAATGCGCCGGCGATAACCAAGCAAGGACGCCCTAGGGGGCAACTTGCAATGGTGCGCACACTTAGCAATGCGCGCACCTTTAGACCTTTAAACCATTAAAGGTAGACCAAGGGTCATGGGAACCCTAAACCTAACTGATAGCCTACATAAGGCACCAAACCCTAACATTCCTTTTTAGCCCACGGACCCGAGCTCGATTCACGGCGCCTAAGGAGTCAATTCCAACTCCCACGATCGCGGTATGCCCGGCTTGTCGGATCATCCCTCCGACCGCATCCGGCGGGGGCGAGACATGGGCGCCCGGATCAAGAGGAGTGAACCGGGATCAGGTATTTGGTCGATTGAATAGCTTAAACCTTATTCCAGCCTTCGAACCAGTAGGTTTAGCCTATTAAATCGCCCTTAGTAGCCAAGCAGACCCTGAGATTGACTCTAACTAAAGAACCTAACTCTATGTATTAGATTAGTTCTTATTATTTATGATCATATGATGGATGGTTGTATACGTGGACTCATTGTATTGGGAAGGGGGTAGAGACTTAAAGCTTAGTAGATGATGCTCCTAGCTAGTCCCTCTTAGTGCATTACTAGAATTAGGCACGTGTGTACAAGAGCCCACGGTTTGTGGGTGAAGGGGCCCGGCCCGGCTTACAAGGAGGTTCGTGTTCTGACCCTTGACCGATCCCTCTGGCGTGTAAAGTCTACCGGGGATCAGAGTGACTAGGTCTAATGGCTTGCCACTGAGTGCGGGCAAGGCATGGGCTCGACACCCGTGGGGTGGTGTACACCTTCCAGTGGGTTAAGTTGAATAAGGGCAGTGGCCCTCTAGTCACCTTGGGTCAGCATGTAGATCTCTGGAGGGAGTGATCCCTACCTGCCCCATCGGGATGGGGAGATGTAACCCGGGAATAGCCCCTTTGGCTATGCACCGGTGGGCTCTGGTCGAGTCCCAACACTTTTCAACCTACTGCGCAAAGTGTGCCTGGGAGGGGCGGATGGAGTGGACAACCCAATGCCATGTTCTTATGCCAGCCAAATCCATTGTCATGGTTCTGTCTGCAATGAACTCTGGAGGCCCGAGCTTGTCAGTCCATCCCTGTGTCTGAGCCCTGGGTAGGAACTTCCTTTGTATTGTGCTGATCTTTGTCTATGCAGATGTTGATGCACCACCCTTCGAGGTGGATATATGATGTTATGTTACGGACGTGTATGTTTACGCTTCCGCAGCTAGGTAGGCCCTGAGGGAGACGGGGTAAAATGACCCCTTCACTCTTCCCACTGTGGATACTAGACGGTCACAGTGATATGTGGAGGGCCATGTATCAGTGTGGAGCTGGTGCGGGGGATGAACTCCTGTTTGTATACGGTGCGGGCATCGTATACAAGTAGGGGACGTCACAATGGTATCAGAGCTATGTTCTTGGAGACCAAGAGCAAAGCACTGACCATACTCCCAGTAGTACTAACTTGATAGGATCTTGAAGCCTCGAAAAGTGGGAAAATGTTTTCTCATTTTTGGTAGTTTATGCTAAGCTAGTAACAGTTAAGTGAATTGGAACTTAATAAGACTAAAAAGAATGAGCCAAAACCTTCTCAGGCAGGGTGGTCTCACAGGTCGCGCCTGGTCAAAGAACTAAACTTTAGTTTTTGAATAGGGCGCTAGCTGTGAGACATCGAGCCAAGAACACACTAAATTTGATGAATTTGAGAAAAGTAATATGGTGAGGCTAGTTCTAAGGTAGGAATTAGTTGGAATAGCATGCTTAAATTACATAGATTACTTAAAAATGTGTAAGATCTCACAGCTCGCGCCTGGTCTAAAAACTAAACTTTAGTTTTTGAACAGGGCGCTAGCTGTGAGACCAATGAGTAGAAAAAGTCTGAAATAAGTATAAGTTTTGAGCAAATAGGTGCCTTGGCATGTTAAATGGAGCAACTCGAATTTTGACCTAAAATTTGCCCAAGCTATAAATAGAGGTAGACCCCCCTCATTTGAATGTTCCCGCCTTAGAAACCAGCTCTCGCTCCCTAAGGCGATCTTTGGCGCCAGATATCCGATTGACGATCCGTCAAATATGGCACGGACCAAACAGACTGCGAGGAAGACCCGCCCAGGCGAATCGGCCAGCGCCCTTGATTCCAATACGATTCGGCGCATGCTTGAGGAGCGCCTTCTTAACCCCAACGGTCAATCTTCTTCGAGTGAGGGAGAACCCTCAAATGAGCGCAATAGTGAAGGATCCCAGCAGAGAGCACCACAGAACGAGGAGGTAAGCCAGCACTCGGATGCCAGGACAGAGCTGATTGACGAAGAAGAGGAAGAGGAAGCAGCAAGCCGGGAGAGGAGAACCAAGGCCCGAGAGGAGCAGAGGATGCCGACTCCAGAGCCGACCATTGAGGAACAAGTTGAAGCCTGGATTCGAGAAAAAGAGGCAGAGGAGCAGCAGGAGCAGAGCGAGCCGAGGCTTGAGCTGGAGGAGGAAGCAGACCTCGCTGCATTTATCAGAAAGTATGAACGCCGAGAAAAGAAAAAGGAACAAAAGAAGAGGAAGAGGGAAGCAGAGGAGGCGGCGAAAGCGGCGGAGGCACTGAAGCAGAAGAAAGGTAAATGGGTGGGGAGCCCAAGGAAGCTCAAGGAAGTCCCAAAAGTAAGGAAGCCCAACCCCAAGATCACCATTACCGAACGGCCACCTGATCAGCCCCCGGCCTCCTCCGAGGATTCTGACGAGGATTACATCCCCAACCCTGAGGGTGGAAGCTCATCTAAACCCCCAGGCGAGGAACAGCCAGTACCCAACCAGGAGCAACCCGACCTGGAGCAGCAGGATCAAGTGCAGAAGTCCCCTCCTTACCCGAAGTAGGACAGGAAGAAGCAACCCCGACCTGCCCGAGAGTCGTATATCACAAACCCGGTCAAAATCTATGAGCGCAAGATGAGGGAGCACGAGGCCTATATGAAGGAGTGGGAGGCTTACAACTCCTACTACCACGAGAACAGGGTCAAGACTATCGAAGGGGGTCACCCAACAAAGCAGCAGACCCTAAGACCCCCACCACCAAAGCCCAAGGTCCCGAAAAAACATGCCCAGAAGAAGCTCACCAGGAAGCAGCTTGAGCAAAGAGCACTACGGGAGATTCGGCACTTCCAGCGCAGCTACGGCCTCCTGATTCCCCGCGCCCCCTTTGCTCGGCTAGTTAGAGAAGTAATGCAGGATTTCAGGACCGACTTTAGGGTCACCGATGAAATGCTACTGGCACTGCAAGAAGCGGCTGAGCAGTTTATAGTGCAACATTTTGAAGACTCAACATCTTGCACTGTTCATGCCAAATGGGTAACCCTTATGAGGCAAGACATGTATCTGGCTAGCCGCATTAAGGGAGAACGCCATTAAATTGTAAATAGCCAAAAATTTTGTAATAGAAAACAATTTTGGGTACTTTAATTGTCTGAACTTGCTTAATTAGGACAAGTTAGCAGGTTTTAGTTTTTATTTTAGTGAAATAGGACATTTACAGACCGAAAGGGGTGATGTCTCACAGGTCGCGCCTGGTCAAGAAACTAAACTTTAGTTTTTGGACGAGGCGCTAGCTGTGAGACCTCGCCCAAACTTGCCTAAAACTGCTCCAAATTGACCAAATAACGGGTCAATTCTACCTGATTTGATGAGTCCATCATCCTTACACCCTTAATTTACCTAAATTGGACATGTTTTGATCAAAATGGGACTGATGTCTCACAGGTCACGCCTGGTCAAGAAACTAAACTTTAGTTTTTAGACGAGGCGCTAGCTGTGAGACCTCCTACCATTTCTTCACCAGAACTTGTCCAAGTGATCTTCAACCTGTTGTATTAGCATCTTTAGGTAGCCCATTCATGCTCAAACCCTTAAATTAGTCTTCAAATTCCCATTTTGACCCCAGTACATGCTAGAATTGCCCAACCCCAAGAATTTTCCAAGTCACCCAAAAATTAGGGTTTCCCCTTTTTCAATAAATAGGCCCTTATTTCACACGTAGTACCCTACAAGTCTGCTCTTGCCCCCTTAGCCGATTTTCCAGCTCCCTGAGGCGCTCTTGCAACCATTTGCTACTCTCTTGCTCATTAAACTCATGGCAACCTCTGATTTCAGCAGATGGTACAGCGCCAGCGCTCATGCTGCCGAGGCCGACATTGACGAAATTTTCCAGGTCTTCCGCAAGGAAATAGATGTCCAAGCAACCTTGCACGCAACCCCAGCCTATAGCAGAGTCCTGTCTGAATTTCAAGATAGGGTAGAGCCATCACTAGTGCAGCTTCCACCTTGCATAGGCTACTTTGTCCCCAGGCAATCCCTCCAAGCGGCCTTAGGCGATGTTCCGAATATTGCCAAGTATATCACAAACAAGGCCCAGCGCACGCCCGAGCCAATGGTCCTGACTGTCAACAGGACCAAGTACTTCTCTTTCAACACTGCCTTAGCCATTTTCCTTACCCACCGTGCCGAGAACCCCATGGGAGAGACCTCTATTCCCCCCATGGACGTGGACCCATTAGCCATAGCAGCAGAACAACGGCTCCTTACGCAATACGAACAGGAGCAAGAAGGAAAAGAAGAAGACGAGGACTCAGAAGAAGAGGATGAAGACTACGACGAGCTCGGTCCCGTGGAAGAGCAGCGACAAGCAGAACAAGAGTGGCAAGACTTTGAAAGAAGCCGGCGAACTCTGAGGATTGCGCCACCCCTTGGGCTAGGTATCACAAGCCTAGCCCCCATCATCCTCGAGGGCGAAGAGTATTTGCTCTTGAGCGACATCCAAAACCTCCCGGAGTGCAGGGAAAGAGAGTATCGACCGGACGAATTGCTGCACCAACTCCGGAGAACAGATCTGGACGACTTCATCGTCCGAGGAACCTCCGACTTCCCACTCCAAGTAAGGGAAGCCGACACTTACACGGGGAGTCGACCTCCCTTATCCAAGCCTACAGCAACGTCAGGCAGATTATGGAGGCTCGGGAATTACCGACGGAAGAGGAGTTCCTTGCTCTACAGGAACAGATGGGGATCCGCCACGCGACCTCCAACATTTTAACGGCAAGTTCGTCGGCAACACCTCCCCGGGAGAGAAGAGGCGAGTTTGACCTCAGGAGAGCTTCAGCAACAGTCAGAGACTACAGGGAGCTTACCACGGTGGAGGTTGATGACTATGCGGGCAGACACAGGCCGAGCAGGCGAGGACCCGTCATGCAACGACAGGTCGTTGCGGTATTACCTTCCCCTGCTGATGGACGGAAGAATAGCGGTAATTCACCGCAAATTCACCCCCAGGGGCGAAGAAGGAGTGTCGATGCTAATTGCGCTCTCAGGCTTTGGCCGGCATGCTCGGCTACCCCTTAACATCGAGTATGCTATCCTGGTAAAGAGAGCGGTAGCACTCGATGTTTTTTACTTCGCCATACCTTACAGAAGGCAAGGAAGACTGGCAGTGACCGCAGCCTATACCTCCGAGCGCAGAGTAGAAGATTTGGCGAGAGCCTTGTAGGGGGGATCTTCAGTCAACGTCCTTAGGAACTTGGGTCATTCAGTGGGAACAGCCCAAGTGAAGAAGTTCCTAGAGGATAATCCATCCTACCGGCGTTATCAAGAATAGTTAGGAATCTTGATACCAGAAGTCTTTTGTAGTAAACATATTATATAATATGAATATAACTTCTTTTGCATTTTTAAATGTTTTGTTGATGTATTTTGTTCCGCAACTATACCAACAACACATATAATGCAACAGAACAAACGAAACTAACCGTACAACCATGACCAATTGTGTATGCAGAAAGGGAACAACGAACAGTCGAGCAAAACAGGAGGCCCAACAGAGATGAAGAAACTCCTGACAGGCAACCCCTTCAAAGGAACCTCTTCGAGGGATATGGCCCCATGACACCAGAAGAAGAGTTGTCGCAGATGCGAACAGACCTGGACCAGATAAAGGCCCTACTAGCAGCCCAAGCATCATCCGGGCCACAAACGACACCCCGAAAGACGGGGAAAGACAAGAGAAGGAGTAAGAGAAGGAGGTCCCCTAGCACAGAGACCTCCGAATCAAGCTCAACCTCAGATTCTGAGTCCGAAAAAGAGGCCGAGAAGGCGCCGGACCGTAGAGACGGCAGACAGAAGGACACTAAGGCCCTGGATTACCAGAAGAAGGTGGACTCAACACTGGGCAATGTGTGGAAAGCCCGGAAACTCGAACAGTTCTCGGGCGAGAACAGATCCGGCTTAAAGGCAGAGGCATGGCTGGACGAAATGAGTGTATGGCAATGCCTATGGCATGAAGGACAAAGACAAAGGCAGGGTGGCGACAGCCAACCTAAAAGGGGCCGCACGCATATGGTGGAAGGGCTATGCCAAGGCCCATGGTTTGAGCAGAGATGCATGCCGCTTTAAAAAATTCTCAAAAGCTTTCAAGAAACACTATGTTCCTCGGGAACACAAGTCGAATATGATGCAGCAGTTTTACAGATTGCAGCAGGGGTACAAGACGGTGCAGAAATACACCGAAGAATTCATGAGGTTAAGACTGTACGTGCCAAAGCTGAGTGAGAAACATGCAGTGGAAAGCTACATAGAAGGGCTGAACGAGGAAATCAGAAAACTTGTAAGGGCAATAGACCCTAAAACGGTATCGGAAGCAGAATCCAAAGCAATTAGCTTGCAAGGATCCGGACCGCAGAACAATGCACAGAGGCAGCCTTACTATCAGGATAGAGGCAAAGCAACAGGGAGCTACAGTCCTAGGGCAGCCAGCCCAAGCCCAGCAAAGTCCCCATATAATAGCAACCAGGGGAGACAGCAGGAAAGAAAGCAGGTGTCCTTCAAGGACAAACAGGAAGGTTCCAACTACTCGAAAGCAGTACGGTCCTTCTTGCAGGCGATGCCCAAGGAGAAAAGGCAGGAATGCATAGAGAAGCAGCTCTGCTTTAGATGTTTCCAGCCGGGCCACCGAACGGCGAACTGCCCATTTGTTATGAGCTCAGCACTGGCAGAGTTGGGCGGATGGGACACTCCGTCAGACGAGGACGGCGAGGAGGCACGCGATTACATTCAGGGTGAGTGCCACATCTTCGCTGTTATAGATACAGAACAGGCAGAGACCCAGTATAAGGTAATCTCCACAATAGGGAAGGCAAAAGCCAAGTCTTTTATAGTCTTGATAGACTCCGGAAGTAGCCATAACTTCGCATCCCCGAGGATGGTTGAAATGTTGAAGTTGAAGCCCTTAAAGTCAAAACCAAGACCCGTAATCTTGGCAAGCGGCGCAGTAAGACATACAGCAGGAAAAAGGATCAATTTCGACATCGATTTGCCAGGGATTAATATCCAGATGGGGGCAGAAGTGATGGGCATTGGCAAATATGACTTGATCATTGGAATGGAATACCTTGGACCGGCAGGGGCCATCATTGATTGTGGAAAGCGGAAGGTGACCTTCCCAACGCCCGACGGCAAAGCCATAGAGATCACAGGTAAAGAAGTTACTCCCATCATGCAGTGTATGTCCGTTAAGAAGCTGCTCAAGTCCATAAAGAGCGAGCAGGTAGCATACATCTTCAAACTCGAGGTTCAGGAACCCGAGTCGGAGGGAAGCAAAGAAGACAAAGTGCTCAACAAGTTGCCCAAGCAAATCGCCAACTTGATCACGGAATTCCACGATCTCTTTCCAGATGAGATCGAGAAGCTTCCTCCTTACAGGGGAGTAGAGTGTGAGATAGCACTCGAACCAGGGACCAAACTGACGAGCAAGGCCCCATATAGAATGACCACACATGAACTCACGGAGCTAAAGAAGCAGTTGCAAGAATTGCTCGATCTAGGCTTCATCAGGCCTAGTGTCTCACCATTTGGGGCACCCATCCTTTTTGTCAAGAAGAAGGATGGAAGCTTGAGGATGTGCATAAACTACCGACAATTGAACAAGCACACCATCAAGAACAAGTACGCACTCCCCAGATCAGATGACTTGATGGATCAGCTCCAAGGGGCAAAGGTCTTCTCCAAGATCGACCTAAGATCAGGTTATCACCAAATCAGAATAAAGGAAGCCATTTGGGCTATCCAACGCCCCAGCTACGTTCATGAGGCTCATGAACGACATCTTCAGAGAATACTTGGACACCTTCGTGATAGTATTCTTCGACGATATTCTGGTGTATAGCAAATCCATTGAAGAGCATGTACAACACGTAAGAAAGGTGTTCGAGAAGTTAAGAAGGCATCAGTTGTACGCCAAGTTGTCGAAGTGCCACTTCGCAACAGAGAAAGTGGAATACTTCGGTCATGTGATTTCAGCAGAAGGAATCTCGACAGACCCCGCCAAGATTGAGGCAGTAATCCAATGGCCGGCACCAAAGAACGCCCATGAGGTCAGAAGTTTCCTTGGCCTAGCAGGGTATTACAGGAAGTTCGTGAAGAACTTCGCAAAGATAGCAGCCCCACTCACAGACTTGACAAAGGCGGAGAAAGTGAAAAATTGGGCAGACCATTGGTTTAAGAAAGCCCAAGCAGCATTTGAATTGTTAAAGGAAGCTTTGACAACCGCCCCCGTCTTAACCCTGCCAGACCCGGAAAAGGACAAGTTAGTGGCAACGGACGCAAGCAAGATAGCCACAGGTGCAGTGCTCATGCAAGAAGAGTGGGTAATAGCGTACGACTCAAGGAAGATGAACGACGCCGAGACGCGTTACCCGACGCATGACCAAGCGTTGCTAGCAGTTGTCAGAGCATTGAGAATCTGGAGGCATTACCTCTTAGGCAGGAAGTTCCAACTGGACACTGATCACTAGAGTCTCCAGTACGTATTCACACAACCACATCTCAATCTGAGGCAGCGGAGGTTGGATGGAGTTTCTCGAGGAGTACGACTTTGAGATAGTCTACAAGCCCGGGAAGCTTAATGTGGTAGCCGATGCACTTTCAAGGCATCCACTGACAACCAGGGTCCACTGCAACGCAATCTCGACGCTCTTCAGCGATTTCGGGAAAAAGATAGAAGAAACCTTGCCAACAGATGTCGACTTCAAGGAAGTATGGGCAAGCCTGTGCAAGGAAGCGAGAACGGATAAGGAGAGGGAAGCCTTCAAAAATTTTAAGAAGGAAGGTAACCTCCTATACCATAAGAACAAGTTGTGCGTGCCGGAATCATCTGGGGTAAGAAAGTTGATCCTCCACGACACCCACAACAGCCCAATAGCTGGCCACGCAGGATTTATGAAGACATACTTTAAAGTGCGTAGCAGCTACTATTGGCCGGGAATGAAGAAGCAGATAGCCCGCTACATCAAGGAGTGTCAGCTATGCCAGCAAACAAAGGCAGAACAACTCCGAATACCAGGGGCATTGGAACCATTAGCAATCCCAAACGCTAAGTGGGAGGTAGTCAGCATGGACTTTATAACAGGACTGCCAAGGACGGTAAGAGGCAAGGATGCCTTGATGGTCGTGGTCGACAAATTGTCGAAAATGGCCCACTTTGTACCTTGCAGGTCCACGGATACAGCTATGGATACGGCAAAGCTCTTCACCAAAGAGATCTTCAGACTCCATGGCATGCCAAGGGAAATCATCTCCGACCGAGATCCAAAGTTTATGAGTGCCTTTTGGCAGGATCTCTTCACAACGATTGGAACGAAGCTATCCATGAGCACGGCATATCATCCACAGACGGATGGACAAACGGAACGTATCAACAGAATATTGGAAGACATGCTCCAAACCTATGTCTGGAACAAGCAAGGTATGTGGGAGGAATTTATTCACTTGGTGGAGTTTGCCTACAATAGCACCAAGCAGGAATCATCCCAAATGTCTAGGTACTGAGATGCTTATCTAGGTACATCTGGGACATTCTAGAACATCCTATTGTGAGTATTTGCAATGTTTTGAAAAAATTTACTATTTTTAGACTGAGGCGCTTAGCCATGAGTATCTGGAACATTCTAGAACTTGATACTTGCAATCAATTCCAAAGTACCACCCATGAGGAGCATATCCACACATACAGCCATGAAAACCTATACCGCATCTACACCTATGAGGATCTTTACCATATCTATTATTTCGGGACTTTTCTTTTGCACCCTTCCTCGGCTCGGCCCCTCCGTGGCCTCACCTCGGTTTGGACATCTCTGGGACTATTCCTCGGCTCGGCCTCGGCCTTTGGTCGAGGCCTCGCTTCAGTTTGGGCCCACCCATGTAGTCCTACTACTAATTCCAAAGTATCACCTATTAGGAGCTTACTCAACCTCGGTTCGACATCGCCTCACACACACACCTACTATCAACATCTACTACTAATTCTAAATTATCACACATTGAGGAGCTTAGTCACATTTACTACCAATTTCAATGTATCATCCATTGGGACTTTACTCACACCAACTATCAACTCCAAAGTCTCACCCATTAGAAGCTGACTCACACTTACGACACCGACTACCAATTTCAAACTATCACCCATTGGGAGCTTACCCACACCTACTATGACTTCTAAAGTATCACCTGTTGGGAGCTTACTACATCTACTATGAATTCCAAAGTACAACCCCTATATGTTCAATAAACTTCCCATGTTATTCAACATCCATTGCCCAACCACCCATGAGAAGCTTACTCATGTCTAATACTAATTCCAACGTATCATCCATTAGGAGCCTACTCACATATACTACTCCATAACACTTGATATTCTTATTGATACTTGCTATCAATTCCAACATAAAAACCATGAGGAGCATATCCACACATACAGCCATAAAGACCTATACCACATCTACACCTATGAGGATCTTTACCATATCTATTACTTGGCACCCATGCATGAGGAGTTTTCTCACACCTATTACTGTCATATACACAAATGCCCTACTACCGATTCGAAAGTATCACTCATGAGGAGAACACTACCGATTCCAAAGTATCACCTATGAGGATGTTACTCATGGGCCATTGAAAAAAAAAAAAAAAAAAAAAAAAAGGAAGATTGTTTGCAAAAAAAATCCAAAAAAGGAAAGATTGTTTACATGCAAAGCCACTAAAAGGTTTCATGGCGGGAGCTTACGCGGGAGTTCCAGCCAGGGGGCTTTTTCGGTTCCATACAGCGGTTGGAAGATGCAATCTCGAACAAGTTCGAGTTGGAATTGATGTGACAACTTCGTCAAATGGTCTTGCGACTTGTGCTATAGCAACGAAATTAGGGTTGGTATCCTATGCTTTCAAATTGGATGAAGCACAGTATGAAGATATATACCATAAATTTGCAGAGGATGTAGAAATAGCAGCTCCAGCCAAAATCAGGCGGTCATCTTCGACATAGTTGAAGCCTTCTTTCATGGTTGGAACAAATGGAGCAGAGTTTTTATCCTTAACACAATCTCACACTACTAGTAGTATATGAAAAAATAAAGTGCATTCTCTTACCCACGTCTTGTACAAACTTTGAAAAGTTGAATATTATTGGAGCCGCCTAAAAGCACTCCTTTGAAAAATCAAATTTGAACTCCTAGACCTTATTCCTTTAGGCCCCTCAACCTCAACATTCTTATTAAGTAGAAAGATGAGACGAAAACGAAGTCTTATATTGACAATTGTTACACTCAGAAATAAGCGATTCTACTATACAAGCACTAACAAGTCCCAATCTCCACACATCCAATGGGATGGGAATCCTACACTCTTGCATTATTTGTGATGTTGATCTAATAGCGAATCAAAGGATGCCGGTCAAATGTCAAAAACAACAACCTTGCTCTTCTTATTTCCTTATTTACTCTCTTTCAAAATCCTTAACCAAGATATTCAGCATTTGTCTCCATATGTTATTTGAAAATGGGAATAGTATTTTTGGAAACTACAAGTACTTTGGAAAATTTGCTTTTAAAAGCCAACTATAAGGTTCATTGCCTAAGGCCACAATAACGGCCAGGATTCTTCTCCTCACAGCAAAAGAGAGGAACCCACTTCCAACAATCTTGTGACATTGCTTGTCTCAATGGGAAATTGCCATTAATATCATCAATCCGGGCCACCGGATCAGGTTTCTCGGGGAGGTCGTATAGTATATATAGTGGTGTCTCATCTCATTCTTCTCCTCATGCATTGTTCTTTCTTACAGCAGTTCGCTTCATTGTCTCCAACTTCCATCATCACCCTTTTCCTTTTTTCCGATCTGATTTCGATCTTCACCATGATTTTCTTTCTGATGCTCATCGAGTTCATAATCATCAGCTTGCGGTAGGTAAAATTTCGTTTTCCTTCTGCTTTTGGTGGCACGTTAGTTGGAGGAATGATCTTTCTTATAAGACGATTTTCTTTTTTACAGGATCTATCATGGAATCTTTTTCATTTATTCATTTTATCTATTTGCTCATGTTTGCTTGTCCATATGCCTGTTTTGGTTCCCTCGGTATCCATTGGCTTATTTAGCGTTCCAAAGACGATATCACGGTCTCAAGGCGATACCGTCATCAAGGCTGCAGACATCGCCCGATCCGGTCGGCGTGTAATGCGCCCGGCGTGTACCAAGCAAGGACGCCCTAGGGGCAACTTGCAATGGTGCGCACACTTAGCAATGCGCGCACCTTTAGACCTTTAAACCATTAAAGGTAGACCAAGGGTCATGGGAACCCTAAACCTAACTGATAGCCTACATAAGGCACCAAACCCTAACATTCCCTTTTTCGCCCACAGACCTTCTGAGCTCCGATTCACGCGCTAAGGAGTCAATTCCAACTCCCACGATCTGCCAGTACGCCCCAGCTTGTCAGATCATCCCTCCGACCGCATCCCGAAGCAGGACAGAGACATGGACGCCTTCGGATCAAGAGGAGTGAACCAGGGATCAGGTATTTGGTCGATTGAATAGCTTAAACCTTATTCCGCCCTTGAACCCGAGGGGTTTAGCCTATTAAATCGCCCTTAGTAGCCAAGCAGACCCTGAGATTGACTCTAACTAAAGAACCTAACTCTATGTATTAGATTAGTTCTTATTAATTATGATCATATGATGGATGGTTGTATTCTGTGGACTCATTGTATTGGGAAGGGGGGTAGAGACTTAAAGCTTAGTAGATGATGCTCCTAGCTAGTCCCTCTTAGTGCATTACTAGAATTCGGCCTGTGTACAAGAGCCCACCTGGTTGTGGGTGAAGGGGCCCGACTGGCTTACAAGGAGGTTCGTGTTCTGACCCTTGACCGATCCCTCTGGCGTGTAAAGTCTACCGGGGATCAGAGTGACTAGGTCTAATGGCTTGCCACTGAGTGCGGGCAAGGCATGGGCTCGACACCCGTGGGGTGGTGTACACCTTCCAGTGGGTTAAGTTGAATAAGGGCAGTGGCCCTCTAGTCACCTTGGGTCAGCATGTAGATCTCTGGAGGGAGTGATCCCTACCTGCCCCATCGGGACTGGGGAGATGTAACCCAGGAATAGCCCCTTTGGCTATGCACCCGGCGGGCTACAGTCAGGTCCCAACACTTTTCAACCTACTCTGCAAAGTGTGCACAGGAGGGGCGGATGGAGTGGACAACCCAATGCCATGTTCTTATGCCAGCCAAATCCATTGTCATGATTCTGTCTGCAATGAACTCTGGAGGCCCGAGCTTGTCAGTCCATCCCTGTGTCTGAGCCCTGGGTAGGAACTTCCTTTGTATTGTGCTGATCTTTGTCTATGCAGATGTTGATGCACCACCCTTCGAGGTGGATATATGATGTTATGTTACTGACGTGTATGTTTACGCTTCCGCAGCTAGGTAGGCCCTGAGGGAGACGGGGTAAAATGACCCCTTCACTCTTCCCACTGTGGATACTAGACGGTCACAGTGATATGTGGAGGGCCCTGTATCAGTGTGGAGCTGGTGGGGGGGATGAACTCCTGTTTGTATACGGTGCGGGCATCGTATACGAGTAGGGGACGTCACACTTATGCTTGCATGTTCATATGCATGAGCAAGTCATTTCTTGTATTCTAGTTTTGTGGGCATGTGTGGTCCCAAAATTAGTGTATAATCTATGTAATAGGAAATCGCGAGGGGGAGAAGTTCTCGCCGTAGCGGTTCCCTTACGTAAACAACCGGGAGGAAGGGGGGGGGCTTTTTTCCGAGGTGGCGCTTAGGTGGAAAAAATTTATTGTATGCGCGTGTTATTTTTTACTTCAAGTTTTGGCGATGGCGTAAGTCCAGCAGGCTAAGGGACATTTTTTTGGGGCGCTGCTTTGGCGCTCTCTTCTTAGTTTACTTCTGCAGTTGTGTCTTGGCCTTAGCTTCATTTTGATATGCGTTTTGCCGGATTTGGAGCTTCTTTTCAAGTTGTGATGAGTTTTTGCTTTTCTGTGCCTTTTGACAACTTCTTAATTCTGTATGACGAGTTCTGCCGCGTGCTTGAGCTTTTTCTTGCTGTGCTTGAGGTTTTTCTTGCTGTGGCTGGAATAGTACACTTGTGCCGTGTTCTTGAAGATCTGCGAGAAGATCTAATGTGTTCTTGAAGGTTCTTGAAGATTTACGAGAAGATCTGTCGTGTTCTTGAAGGTTCTTGAAGATTTACGAGAAGATCTGCCGTGTTTAGGGTAATTTTTTTACTTTCGTGTCTATTTTTAACCCTCTCTTATTTCTCTCTTGCAGTTCTCGACAGTATGGAGAAGGAAAGCAGGTTCTGCTCTGTCATGTTGTTTTTTTGAATTGTATCTGGGATTACCACTCCCAAACTTTTGATCAATGGGATAATATGACTCGAATTTCTTGTATATAAGTGTACAAATTGTTAATATTAATTGAGAATATCTTAACAAAACACCCATGAGGAGCCTACTCACATATACTACACTCCATAATGCTTGATATTCTTATTGATACGTGCTATCAATTCTAAAGTATCACCCATGAGGAGCATATCCACACATACAGCCATAAAGACCTATACCACATCGACACCTATGAGGATCTTTACCATATCTATTAATTAGCACCCATGCATGAGGAGTTTACTCACAGCTACTACTGTGCAAGTTCATATACACACATGCCCTACTATCGATTCTAAAATATCACTCATGAGGAGAACACTACCGATTCCAAAGTATCACCTATGAGGATTTTATTCACACCTACTGCACTCCAAAGCATTTCACATCCTTATCACACATACTGCTTAACCCCCTATTCTATTACCAACAAAGTATCAATCATGAGTAATGTATTCACACACACACATGAGGACCTATACCACATCTACACCCATGAATCCACATCTAATACATCCACTATTTTTAGACTAAGATAGGTACATCTGCTATTTTGAGTGTGCAAAATTTCAAAAAACATTCTATTTTTAGACTAAGATGCTTACCTAGGTACATCTAGGACATTCTAGAACATCCTATTGTGAGTATTTGCAATGTTTTGAAAAAATTTACTATTTTTAGACTGAGGCGCTTAGCCATGAGTATCTGGAACATTCCAGAACTTGATACTTGCAATCAATTCCAAAGTACCACCCATGAGTGTGACGGCCCCAGCTCATATACGATGCCCCGATCGTATACAAACTGGAGATCATCCCTCAAACCAGCATCTGCTCGCTGACATGAGGCCGTCCACCTAACATCGGGCCCTTGATGGTGGCCAAGAACCCGACGGGGAAGAATGGACGTGTCATTCATCCCGTCTCCCACGGGATCGTCCTAGCTGTGGAAGCGTAAGCAAACATGAGCACATGACAACAACAATAACATACCCACCTCGAAGGGTGGTCCACCATATCACAGAGCTGCAACAACACATCAGTAACATCAACATAACATGGGGAGATCCTACCCAGGCTCAGACTCATGGGGAAAGACTGACGGCTTGGGTCTCCGGATAACAATGCAGACAGAATTCATGGCAAATGGATTTGGCTGGCATAGGAACATGGCCGTTGGGTAGTCCACTCCATCCGCCCCTCCTGTGCATACTTTGCAGATAGGCTGAAAAGTATTGGAGCCTGACCGTAGCCTGCCGGGTGAATAGCCAGAGGGGCTACTACTACTGGGTTGCATCTCCCCAGCCCCGATGAGGCAGGAGGAGATCACTCCCCTCCAGAAGGTTCATGCCAATCACAGGCGAGCTAGAGAGCCACTGCTCGTATATGACTTGAACCCCTAGAAGATGACGCATCACCCAAGAGGTGTCGAGCCTATACCCTGCCTTCACGCAGTGCCAGGGTATTAGGCCTAGCTCACAACGTTCCCCGGCCGTCGCTACGCACCAGAGGGATCAACTGTGATTAGACAAGCCCTCCCTTGTCAGCCGGTCTAGCTCCGCCACCCACAGCCAGGCGGGCTCTTATGCACAGGCCGCATTAATTAGGAATTAATGGGCTAAAACTAGGATCATCCATCTACTTGGGCTCTGGGTCTCTACCCCCCTTCCCAATACACAAGAGTGGCGCATAGAATGTCAAAACATCAATACAACAGAACTGAAATAATAGAATACATCTATTCTAATCTACCTAATTATACATGGTTAGGTTCCTTTGTTAGTGTTTATCATTCTTAGGCTGTAGGGGTCGCCTATAGCTAAGAATGGATACTAATCCTATGGAATGAGGGCTGAAAACTCGGATCTAACTATCGGATCAACCACTAACCCGCTTCTTGGCTGGCTCCCACTCCTCTGAAAGCGTCCATGCTGCTGGATTTCGAGACTGCTGGTCTTGGATCGAGCTGCAACCTAGGAATTCCGATTCCTCTGCTACTCTTCAGGCGAAATGGCGTCCACTGCAGCTCCAATCCGACCTATAGGGGCTGGAAACCGAAAGGGTTTCCCTTTTAGGGTTTATGCCCCTTTATCCCCACGAATTTTAGGGCTGGGCCCTTTTGGTCAATGGGCTATTGCCACATGGCAAAAGATATTATATTCGCATGTGGCCTTAACATGTGCAATATAATGGTTCACAAGGTCGTACCCTAGGGTACTACCCTTTATGGTCGCCGTGTACATGTCGTCTGAGTCGACATGTGCTAGTGACGTGTCAGTATAATATACGTATTCATACCATATGTTATGCTGGAACGTCACATTCTCCCCACCTTAAAATGATGCTGTCCGCAGCATCGAGGTTCTCCCCACCTTGGGATCTTCCTGTCCTGCAACCAACTTGATGCATGGAATTATTATTATAGTTACATAATTATTAGAATTACTCTAAGGTAATGTTTAAGACATTACTGTATTATTTCATTGTCCAATTAACTTATCGCTTCATAACTTAATCAACGCAAGGTAATTACTAAACTTACTTAATACAACATTTAAGTTTATCAAAGTTTATCAAGTCCATACAAAATTTACACTTCCAAGGTACTCTTCATCCCTTGCAACACGTTATAACAAAATTTGTGTTGCAAGTCTTTGCACCTTGAAATCCTGCATTAATTTTACAATATCTATAATTACATACTTACTATCTCACACAAAATTTAAGCGATTAGTTTAAATGGTAGAAATCACAACTATTCTAGAACTCTTGTTGCGAGAGGATATCTTCGTACTTCCTCCACCAACTGTTGCATGTCGGCTAGCATCCGTTAACGTCTATAAGTAAACATGACAGTCTTGGACGCCTGCACGATCCTGCTGGACTTCCCTTAATGCATACTATTAACATAATTACTCTAAGGTAATGTTTATGAATTAACATTATCATAGTATCGGATACATTACTTTTGATCGTACAATTATATTTACTCTAACTTTGCAAGCGATTATTTAAACAATAACCCTGATTTAGACCTATTGTTACATAGACAAGGTTTTAATTATCCTACACAAAAATTAGATGTGCTTCTTATTCTCTTCCTTGGGTCCTGCATTACCCTTGGAAGTATATCCCTAAGATGCACTTAAGTATATCTGAATTCTATTTTCTATTTATATTTATAAGGACCCGAGGTCATATAGCTATCCTTGGAAGGAATTGCATCCTTGCGAAGGATTAATTAACATGCTACCTCACATTACCGTTGTTATTTAACTTATTTCCCTATGATACATATACGTACAACAATTTCTATCCAGTTATTAGGATCTATATTTAACTTATCTATAAGACACATTAAAGCTTATAATGCATACGCACACCTTACCTAAGGCTAGAACGCATCCACCCATTGAGCCGGCGTCGAGTAATTTTGGAGATGACTTGGTCGTTGCATTGCTCCCATAGTTTTGCTCCACTTCATTGGTGTAGTTAGCTACTACGTCAGTCTCGCACGTTGAAGGCCTCCTGAGCACTAAGGTATCGATCTATCTTACGCTCTATTCGCTTCGGCCATTGCCAGAGTGAACTCTATTCTACGGGTCGGTCAATTCGATACAAGTACGTTCAATCATAAGATTGAGCCCTCCCACTTTCTTCGAAGAGAAAATGGTCATGCACCCCTTCAATGGCGTTGTACACAATGTCATATCTATTCTCTCCCCTTAAGAGGTTATATGCTTCTTACTTAGCGCATTAATTTACTATCCTTAGATAACATATATAACCATCTAAGATGGATGCACATATTATGTTATCATTTATTTCAATATAGTTACGGGTTACCTACTTAGTTAGAACGATTCTAACCCACAAGGTTTTGTCATCATGACAATTCCTTTTGTCTCAAAAGACTATTTGATTACTATAATTTTTATTTTAGATGTACCTTGCATGTACTATTCTTTTATATTCTAGAGATTCCCCCTTTCTTAGTTATTTAAACTCTTGGAATATTCCTACCAATCGAATTGATGTCATCGTAACAAGTTGGCCGGACTTGTTAGATTACTTCTTTTCTTTCGGTTGGATTATTCTTTGGAGGTACTAAATTTATACATGGTCAACAATTATCCTAGTAATGATTCCTTCTTAGCGAGGAGATCAATCTCACCAAGTGGTTTCAATACGTTGGATGACTGTTAACAATCGTGTATAATTTTAGTCACTCCTATGCATTTCCTTCCCAATCCTTGACGCTTAGCTCAATATTGGGGCAATCCTTTCAGCGAGAATATCCGGCAATGCCTTCTAATCTCAATATGGATGTTGCCGTCCGCACATTTAACCTACTAGGCCCCATGGCCTTAGATCCCTGAGCTTGCTAGAAGCTCATCCACTCGTTGCCTGCTTGAAGTAGCAAGGTTCGTTCCTCCGAGTCGCAGGATGGCTTGATGGTGTAGTTGATCACTTGAAATCTTCCATGCCGCTTTTCAAAAGCCTGAAGGTGGCGCCGTTGAAAAAGATCTTTCATCTTGAACTTTTTGTCTTGGCAGCTAACGGATGACTATGTATCCGATATTGTTTCTTCGACTCCATCGACGTCTCATACGTCGAGTCCTCTTGTTGCCTGAAGAGTGTTGAGGATGTTGATTGCTTCACCCCTGCAAATTGCCTGACATCTCTTCCTTTGATTTGTTACGCTATGGGAGGGAAGGAATAACAAGGGAACTATATATGCAAGGCATATAGCTTACATAATTACAATTACTACTAGAGCTATTAAGTCCCCCTTGTGCCTCCCTTCGAGTTGCACACCTACTCCTTGGTAATGTCATCGGTGTTCCTCCCGGTGCAATGGTGTTGACGATCTATATCCTCCTATTTGTACGTCAGCTCGTACTCCGGGGTAATTTGTTGATATATTTGGGCCCTCCGATGTTTGTCGGCTATGGCACGACACGCTTTGCATCACATTCTAACTAAAGGTGTGCTGGTCGTTGATGCTTCGACATTTCAGTCTGCTTCCTGATCCTGTTCTCGAGCGGTAATTGTTCCCCCCTTCATGATACTTGAAGCTATTCGGAGGCGTCTCTTGAGGCTGTGCGTGCTTCCTTTGGCTATACTCCTCTGGAGTTGTTCTCTTCTGCAGTTGTTCTTTGAATCGTCCATCCTTGGGTTCACCAAGTTGCATGCAAGTCCGCGTGCAAGTCATCGGCTCGCCTCGCCTCGCCTCACCTAGTTGGTTCTCCATCGAGCTTCCAATCTTCCTTGCTGATCCCCTCGATCACCTGGCTTGGACGTTGTCACGTTCCTCAGTGCTATGCCGTCTTCTTGTCTTGAGGTACCCTCTGGTGGTTTTGATTGTGCCCGTCAGTTTTGATCCTTCTGTTGCCTCTAGGAAGCTCGTGGAAGAAATCGGTTGCTAGCACTTCTCCAGCTTTCAGTTCCTGACCTTTGTCCCTCTATGCATGTCGGTCTCTCTGTCAAGTAAAGCTTCATGGCTCTCCTCCCTGCTGGCTATATTGTCGGGATGATGGATCCGTATATCTGCGCAGCTTGACCCTTGAGTTGAAGAAATACCTGCCTTAGATATACTCTTGTCGTTGAATAGTCTGGCTATTATCTTGAACTCTCTTTTTACCGAAGGTGCTTCAGTTGCTATCCTTGTCGTTAAGGTGCCGAGTGCTTCTACCTTGGGCGTTTGACGTGCCACATGTCGGAGATATGATCGGCTTCCTCTCTTCTAATTACTGGTAGGAGTACCTGACGAAGCCATCACCTAGTTGTTGGAGGCATATCTCCTCGTCGCAATGCCTTTCGTAAGTGCATCTCCATCTTTTTAGTTGGTTCGTTGATGTCGGGTCGTTCCTCCTTTGGTTTCTAGGTGTTTCTGGGTCCGGAATTCTTGTTCGAGCGGAATATTCTCCTCCTTGATCTTGTCCCTAATGCTGATATAAGCCTTCAAGTCGGAGATGTTCCTTCCCTAATATGCGTCTCCTCCCCCTCATGTACTCCTACTTTTTTGGAACCGATGAAAGTTCTCCTGCTGGTGCAAGGGAACTGGAAGCTCGTCCTGGTCAGCCTTAGGTGCTTTGTGGTTGCCTATCTTGGTTGCTCCTTTTGTTGACGTTGCATGACATTCGCTTGAGCTGCTGGGCTGCAAGGTGGTGGTGGTCTTCCCTCCGGTTTCTATACGCTCCTGTGTCGCGCTGACTTCTCTCCTCGATGGAAGATTATGCCCTCTGGCGCTAGCTCGTGATGCTAACGCGGCATCGATGTCTAACGTCTTCCTGTACCTGTATTTTGCTGCCTTGCATTCTTCCATTTGAAACTCATGTGCGTCGAGTTAGTGAAGGCGTCGAGATCCTCTTTCTGATGTGAGCTCGTGGACGTGGTAGCCGGGAGGTTGACATCTAGAAGATTCTTGATGCCGTTGGTTACCAAATATTCTTCCCATTTGATGAAGATTGTGATAGGCTGGTGGTGTCCTGTTCTACTCGTTTGTCGGTTGAGGTGTTTGTCGTCGTGCTTCCCTCTCTTGGGTCTGCTTTTTTTTTCAGTCTCCTCTCCTTATCTGTCTGTACATCGGCTGGGACCTTGATGTCTTCAAGAAGTTGCATCTCTAGCTCTTCTGTGGCTCTGGCCCTGTACTTCGAAAGCAACGCTCGTATATCCTAGAGTCTAAGGGTCTACTTGAAAGGCTCTCCTACAACATTTTGGGCTCGATAAGCAAGCAAGATGGCTCGAGCAGCATTACTGGAGACATATCTATAATCTCCAAGTCTATGGACATTAGGACGTGTGGTATGGCATGACATGAGGGTTGTTTTGCAAAACCTCCATGATGTTTGAGGCATACTCTAAGGTCCTAGCAAAGTTGATTTGGGGGAGTTCAATCTCTACACATGGAGTGACTTGGGCAGCTCTAGACTCTAGCTCCTTTCTAGGTATCCTGGCAATAGGGAGTGTCAATGTGGCGGCTATATAAGTCAAACTCTATTAGAAGGACACAAAATTAGGTCAAGGTTTATGCCTTTGGCATGAGCAGAGGTGATGTACCAACAGTTGGACTTGGGTTGCTATGCTGAGGTCTAGATGACTATAACAAAGGGGTGTTCTTGGGCACTTCTATCTAGGAGTGAGGCATCAGCTTTGAGCTGAGAGCAATACTTGCGAGGTACTAATGGGGTATGCTTCTATTTACAAACAAACCACAGTTTGGGAAAATAATTCAAGGGTTTGAGCAATTTTGGTCATTTTGAGCTGGGGTTTGACATTTCTAGCCTAATTTGAGGTCATAAATGGATTCTAGGCTGTCTAACGGTCCTATTGCAACAAATTTCAGGCGATTTGGAGCTCTGTAGCTCAAGTTATGGGGTTTGGAAAATCGGACCCCTCTAAGAGTGCGCGAGGAGGGTGTTAGGTTGGGACCTAAGTGGCCTCTGGCGCGCTCTTGGAGGTGTTGGCCTACCTATGCCTAATGGGTGCCAAGAACAATTTCAAAGACGTGAATTCCTACTTATTTTCTTCTGAACTGCAAGTTTCTTTGCTTATTTACTTCATTTGGAGTAGGTAAGTGGCTGATCAAGGGCCCAGTTGGCTGGACCCCTCTAAGAGTGCGCGAGGAGGGTGTTAGGTTCAGACCTAACTGTGCTCTGGCGCACCCTTAGAGGTGTTGGCCAAAATTTCACATTTGCTACTTAACTACTATTAGACTTATTCCAATGCACATTTAAACAACTATATATCCTTTTTATTCAAAATTTTCATACATTACATATAAGCCTGTTAGTTACAAAAAGTAGCTTTTGTTCTATTTATCTGTCCTCTTGATGTATTTGGCCAGTCTCATGTCTTTTGGCTGAAGCGTGACTCTCTTTGCATGGACCGTGCATGCCAGTGAATCTTCGAAGTGTTGCACGGTCTCCATTTCTGCTGCTTCTTGTAAAGCGAGTAACATGTCGTTGGTTACTCGCTTGTCGGGGTCGAAATCCCACAAAATCTCGGGACAAATCTCGGAATGCAGTTTCACGGGGATAAGAAATCCGTGACTCCGTTGGAAGTGTCGGATTTTCGCAAGGCTTTCCCAAATACTGAATTTTGGGATCTTCTCTTGGGCTACGTGGGGTCCGGAGGAAGCTCGGTGGGGGTTTCATTTGGAGTGTCTCACGTGTTGGCCGCCCTCCTTCAATATATTTTACCTTGTGTGCCTCGTAATAGGCAGCGTACTTTCGTGTACATCCTCTTATATATGGTATAGTCACGCTAACTCTTCTCGGTACCTCCTCTCGGGCCCTAAAGTGTATGATTCTCGGCGTTTTGTTAGCCTTCTTTGCGGTTGCTTTATGCGCATCTAGCTTCCTCGCTTCTTGCCAAGTAAAGCGGTGGAGGCATTGGCGGGGGTAGTTCAATCGGGGTCTGCGGGTCTTGGGCTGGGGTTTGGCCCTCCTCTTGGGGTTCATCTATCTCGGGGTGGTTGTTCTTGTTCTTCTGCGAGGATTCTCCTGTTCCTACAAGTACTTCTTCCAAAAGTTTAGCGGCGTCCCTCGAATCTTAGGCGGCGATGGAGGTTGGTAGCCAGGGTGGTTCACCCGATGGCGGCGTCGGCCAGAGCTCCTCCTCTTCTTCTGCGGGGCTCGTGCGTCATCACCCTTTTGCCTTTCTGTGGTGTTCTTCCACGCTCTTCGTTCCCTGTTTGCGCCATTGGTCTTCGCCCGGCCTCCTCTTTTGCTTCTGTGCTTTCTTCCTTGCCCTCTCCTCTCTCCTCTTTGCTTTTTCCTCTTTCCTCTTTGCCTTATCTTCTTTCCTCTTGGTCTTCTCTTCTTTCTTCCGCCTCTTCTCTAGATTTCGGTAGTATCTAGGTCGCCTCTCCATGTCGGCCTTCAGTTTCTCTTCGGCATCTTTGAGTTTTACGCTTTCGTGGCGAGGACTTGGGTATTTGGGCTTATCATCGTTGCTTACCTTAGGAGTGGTCTGCTTCGTCCTAGCCATTGTTTGACAGAGTTCGATTTGGATCAGGGCGCCGGAAGATCGCTTGTTGGGACAAGCTCGAAGGACAACGTGGGAAAACCTAAAAAATGAGGTCTAAGTCCAACTTAATTTATAGGGTTAAATTTTAGGGTTTGACCTAGGTGCTTATTTTCTTGGTTTGTTGGTGAAATCATCCATATCCCGAATCCTTCTAAGCATGCGCGAGGAGCGTGTTAGGTCCAGACCTAACTATGCCCTGTTGCATCCTTAGAGGTGTTGACCTCTTTTTGCTTTAAACTTATCCAATTTAAACAAATTAACATGCATTTCTAACTAATTTAAGCATTATAAGCAAGATTCTATCATTATTTTTAGAATTTGAGTAAATTTGGATCGAATTCCGAGGTCACTTTTAGGGGACCCCTCTAAGTGTGCGTGAGGAGGGTGTTAGGTCATGACCTAACTATGCTCTGGCGCACCCTTAGAGGTGTTGCTCCAAATTGACTTTTATTTAACGTTTCTCTGTGTTTTAACATACCAATGTACCTAATTCGAGCTTTTTAAATGGGATTTCATCTTTTATTTTACCATTTGGGGCTCCTATGGCCGAGTTCTAGAGTTCATATGGGGTGACCCCTCTAAGAGTGCGCAAGAGACCCATTAGGTATGGACCTAACATGCTCCTGGCGCACCCTTGGAGGTGTCGGCCAAAAAGTGACTAACATTTACTAGGCTTTCGTAGATGGCTTTTCTTCAATCTACTTCATCTAAATTATGTTCTCTAATTATCCTAATTCTAGATAGTTACTAACTCTATTCCTGGGGAAAAATTTTCCCACTACTCGAGGTTCGTGCTTGGGCTTTTATCTCCAAGACTGAATGTCTAGATTAGTTAGTTCCTATAGGAATACGATCAGTGCTCGATCCTGGTCTGCCAAGATCGGCGCTCTGATACCATTGTGACGGCCCCAGCTCATATACGATGCCCCGATCGTATATAAACTGGAGATCATCCCTCAAACCAGCATCTGCTCACTGACATGAGGCCGTCCACCTAACATCGGGCCCTTGATGGTGGCCAAGAACCCGACGGGGAAGAATGGACGTGTCATTCATCCCGTCTCCCTCGGGATCATCCTAGCTGCGGAAGCGTAAGCAAACATGAGCACATGACAACAACAATAACATACCCACCTCGAAGGGTGGTCCACCATATCACAGAGCTGCAACAACACATCAGTAACATCAACATAACATGGGGAGATCCTACCCAGGCTCAGACTCATGGGGAAAGACCGACGGCTTAGGTCTCCGGATAACAATGCAGACAGAATTCATGGCAAATGGATTTGGCTGGCATAGGAACATGGCCGTTGGGTAGTCCACTCCATCTGCCCCTCCTGTGCATACTTTGCAGATAGGCTGAAAAGTATTGGAGCCGACCAGTAACCTGCCGCGGGTGAATAGCCGAGGGGCTACTACTCTTTGGGTTGCATCTCCCCGGCCCGATGAGGCAGGAGGAGATCGCTCCCCTCCAGAAGGTTCATGCCAATCACAGGCGAGCTAGAGAGCCACCGGCTGTATACGACTTGAACCCCTAGAAGATGACGCATCACCCAAGAGGTGTCGAGCCCATACCCCGCCCTCACGCAAAGGTGCAGGGGGTATTAGGCCTAGCTCACAACGTTCCCGGCCATCGCTCGCACTGGAGGGATCAAGCTGTGATTAGACAAGCCCTCCCTTGTCAGCCGGTCTAGCTCCGCCACCCACAGCCAGGCGGGCTCTTATGCACAGGCCGCATTAATTAGGAATTAATGGGCTAAAACTAGGATCATCCATCTACTTGGGCTCTGGGTCTCTACCCCCCTTCCCAATACACAAGAGTGGCGCATAGAATGTCAAAACATCAACACAACAGAACTGAAATAATAGAATACATCTATTCTAATCTACCTAATCATACATGGTTAGGTTCCTTTGTTAGTGTTTATCATTCTTAGGCTGTAGGGGTCGCCTATAGCTAAGAATGGATACTAATCCTATGGAACGAGGGCTGAAAACTCGGATCTAACTATCGGATCAACCACTAACCCGCTTCTTGGCTGGCTCCCACTCCTCTGAAAGCGTCCATGCTGCTGGATTTCGAGACTGCTGGTCTTGGATCGAGCTGCAACCTAGGAATTCCGATTCCTCTGCTACTCTTCAGGCGAAATGGCGTCCACTGCTGCTCCAATCCGACCTATAGGGGCTGGAAACCGAAAGGGTTTCCCTTTTAGGGTTTATGCCCCTTTATCCCCACGAATTTTAGGGCTGGGCCCTTTTGGTCAATGGGCTATTGCCACATGGCAAAAGATATTATATTCGCATGTGGCCTTAACATGTGCAATATAATGGTTCACAAGGTCGTACCCTAGGGTACTACCCTTTACGGTCGTCGTGTACATGTCGTCTGAGTCGACATGTACTAGTGACGTGTCAGTATAATATACATATTCATATCGTATGTTATGCTAGAACGTCACAATGAGGAGCATATCCACACATACAGCCATGAAGACCTATACCACATCTACACCTATGAGGATCTTTACCATTTCTCTTATTTCGGGCCCTTTTCTTTTGCACCCTTACTCGGCTCGGCCCCTCCGTGGCCTCACCTCGGTTTGGACATCTCTGGGACTATTTCTCGGCTCGGCCTCGGCCTTTGGTCGAGGCCTCGCTTCAGTTTGGGCCCACCCATGTAGTCCTACTACTAATTCCAAAGTATCACCTATTAGGAGCTTACTCAACCTCAGTTCGGCATCGCCTCACATACACACCTACTATCAATATCTACTACTAATTCCAAATTATCACACATTGAGGAGCTTAGTCACATTTACTACCAATTTCAATGTATCATCCATTGGGACTTTACTCACACCAACTATCAACTCCAAAGTCTCACCCATTTGAAGCTGACTCACACTTACTACACCGACTACCAATTTCAAACTATCACCCATTGGGAGCTTACCCACACCTACTATGACTTCTAAAGTATCACCTGTTGGGAGCTTACTACATCTACTATGAATTCCAAAGTACAACCCCTATATGTTCAATAAACTTCCCATGTTATTCAGCATCCATTGTCCAACCACCCATGAGAAGCTTACTCATGCCTATTACTAATTCCAACGTATCATCCATGAGGAGCCTACTCACATATACTACACTTCATAACACTTGATATTCTTATTGATACTTGCTATCAATTCCAAAGTAAAAACGATGAGGAGCATATCCACACATACAGCCATAAAGACCTATACCACATCTACACCTATGAGGATCTTTACCATATCTATTACTTGGCATCCATGCATGAGGAGTTTACTCACACCTACTACTGTCATATACACACATGCCCTACTACCGATTCTAAAGTATCACTCATGAGGAGAACACTACCGATTCCAAAGTATCACCTATGAGGATGTTACTCATGGGCCATTGAAAAATCCAAAAAAAAAAAGGAAGATTGTTTGCAAAAAAAATCCAAAAAAGGAAAGATTGTTTACATGCAGGCAGCCGCCCAAAAGGTTTCACGGCAGGGGCTTCTGCCAGTTCCAGTTTCACGCAGGGGCTTTTCTCAGTTCCATACAGCAGTTGGAAGATGCAATCTTGAACAAGTTCGAGTTGGAATTGATGTGACAACTTCGTCAAATGGTCTTGCGACTTGTGCTATAGCAACGAAATTAGGGTTGGTATCCTATGCTTTCAAATTGGATGAAGCACGGTATGAAGATATATACCATAAATTTGCAGAGGATGTAGAAATAGCAGCTCCAGCCAAAATCAGGGGGTCATCTTCGACATAGCTGAAGCCTTCTTTCATGGTTGGAACAAATGGAGCGGAGCTTTTATCCTTAACACAATCTCACACTACTAGTATATAAAAAAATAAAGCGCATTCTCTTACCCACGTCTTGTCCAAACTTTGAAAAGTTGATTATTATTGGAGATATGAGGGGGAATGAATAGCCATTACCAGCCGCCTAAAAGCACTCCTTTGAAAAATCAAATTTGAACTCCTAGACCTTATTCCTTTAGGCCCCTCAACCTCAACATTCTTATTAAGTAGAAAGATGACACGAAAACGAAGTCTTATATTGGCAATTGTTACACTCAGAAATAAGCAATTCTACTATACAAGCACTAACAAGTCCCAATATCCACACATCCAATGGGATGGGAATCCTACACTCTTGCATTATTTGTGATGTTGATCTAATAGCGAATCAAAGGATGCCGGTTAAATGTCAAAAACAACAACCTTGCTCTTCTTATTTCCTTATTTACTCTCTTTCAAAATCCTTAACCAAGATATTCAGCATTTGTCTCCATATGTTATTTGAAAATGGGAATAGTATTTTTGAAAACTACAAGTACTTTGAAAAATTTGCTTTTAAAAGCCAACTATAAGATTCATTGCCTAAGGCCACAATAACGGCCAAGATTCTTCTCCTCACAGCAAAAGAGAGGAACCCACTTTCAACAACCTTGTGACATTGCTTGTCTCAATGGGAAATTGCCATTCATATCATCAATCCGGGCCACCGGATCAGGTTTCTCGGGGAGGTCGTGTAGTATATATAGTGGTGTCTCATCTCATTCTTCTCCTCATGCATTGTTCTTTCTTACAGCAGTTCGCTTATTGTCTCCAACTTCCATCATCACCCTTTTCCTTTTTTCCGATCTGATTTTGATCTTCACCATGATTTTCTTTCCCATGCTCATCGAGTTCATAGTCATCAGCTTGCGGTAGGTAAAATTTCGTTTTCCTTACGCTTTTTGGTGGTAGCGTTAGTTGGAGGAATGATCTTTCTTATAAGAGGCGATTTTCCTTTTACTGGGGATCTATCATGGAATCATCTTTTTCATTTATTCATTTTATCTATTTGCTCATGTTTGCTTGTCCATATGCCTGTTTTGATTCCCTCGGTATCCATTGGCTTATGCTTGCATGTTCATATGCATGAGCAAGTCATTTCTTGTATTCTAGTTTTGTGGGCGTGTGTGGTCCCAAAATTAGTGTATAATCTATGTAATAGGAAACCGCTGTGGGGAGAAGTTTCATTTGAAGCGGTTCCCTTCACGTAAACAACCTGGGGGGGGGGGGAAGAGGGAAGGGGCTTTTTTCCAAGGTGGCGCTTAGGTGGAAAAGGTTTATTGTATGCGCGTGTTATTTTTTACTTCAAGTTTTGGCGATGGCGTAAGTCCAGCAGGCTAAGGGACATTTTTTTGGGGCGTTGCTTTGGCGCTCTCCTCGTAGTTTACTTCTGCAGTTGTGTCTTGGCCTTAGCTTCATTTTGATATGCGTTTTGCCGGATTTGGAGCTTCTTTTCAAGTTGTGATGAGTTTTTGCTTTTCTGTGTCTTTTGACAACTTCTTAATTCTGTATGACGAGTTCTGCCGCGTGCTTGAGCTTTTTCTTGCTGTGCTTGAGGTTTTTCTTGCTGTGGCTGGAAATGATACACTTGTACCGTATTCTTGAAGATTTGCGAGAAGATCTAACGTGAACATGAAGGTTCTTGAAGATTTACGAGAAGATCTGTCGTGTTCTTGAAGGTTCTTGAAGATTTACGAGAAGATCTGCCGTGTTTAGGGTAATTTTTTTACGTTCGTGTCTATTTTTAACCCTCTCTTGTTTCTTTCTTGCAGTCCTCGACAGTATGGAGAAGGAAAGCAGGTTCTGCTCTGTCATGTTGTTTTTTTGAATTGTATCTGGGATTACCACTCCCAAACTTTTGATCAATGGGATAATATGACTCGAATTTCTTGTCTATAAGTGTATAAATTGTTAATATTAATTGAGAAGATCTTAACAAAACACCCATGAGGAGCCTATTCACATATGCTACACTCCATAACACTTGATATTCTTATCAATTCTAAAGTATCACCCATGAGGAGCATATCCACACATACAGCCATAAAGACCTATACCACATCTACACCTATGAGGATCTTTACCATATCTATTTATTGGCACCCATGCATAAGGAGTTTACTCGCAGCTACTACTGTGCAAGTTCATATACACACATGCCCTACTATCGATTCTAAAATATCACTCATGAGGAGCTACCGATTCCAAAGTATCACCTATGAGGATTTTATTCACACCTACTGCACTCCAAAGCATTTCACATCCTTATTCACACATACTGCTTAACCCCCTATTCTATTACCAACAAAGTATCAATCATGAGTAGTGTATTCACACACACACATGAGGACCTATACCACATCTACACCCATGAGGCCACATCTAATACATCCATTATTTTTAGACTAAGATGCTTACCCAGGTACATCTGCTATTTTGAGTGTGCAAAATTTCAAAAAACATTCTATTTTTAGACTGAGATGCTTATCTAGGTACATCTGGGACATTCTAGAACATCCTATTGTGAGTATTTGCAATGTTTTGAAAAAATTTACCATTTTTAGACTGAGGCGCTTAGCCATGAGTATCTGGAACATTCTAGAACTTGATACTTGCAATCAATTCCAAAGTACCACCCATGAGGAGCATATCCACACATACAGCCATGAAGACCTATACCACATCTACACCTATGAGGATCTTTACCATATCTATTATTTCGGGCCCTTTTCTTTTGCACCCTTCCTCGGCTCGGCCCCTCCGTGGCCTCAACTCGGTTTGGACATCTCTGGGACTATTCCTCGGCTCGGCCTCGGCCTTTGGTCGAGGCCTCGCTTCAGTTTGGCCCCACCCATGTAGTCCTACTACTAATTCCAAAGTATCACCTATTAGGAGCTTACTCAACCTCGGTTCGACATCGCCTCACATACACACCTACTATCAACATCTACTACTAATTCTAAATTATCACACATTGAGGAGCTTAGTCACATTTACTACCAATTTCAATGTATCATCCATTGGGACTTTACTCACACCAACTATCAACTCCAAAGTCTCACCCATTAGAAGCTGACTCACATTTACGATGTTGATCTAATAGCGAATCAAAGGATGCCGGTTAAATGTCAAAAACAACAACCTTGCTCTTCTTATTTCCTTATTTACTCTCTTTCAAAATCCTTAACCAAGATATTCAGCATTTGTCTCCATATGTTATTTGAAAATGGGATGGTATTTTTGGAAACTACAAGTACTTTGGAAAATTTGCTTTTAAAAGCCAACTATAAGGTTCATTGCCTAAGGCCACAATAACGGCCAGGATTCTTCTCCTCACAGCAAAAGAGAGGAACCCACTTCCAACAACCTTGTGACATTGCTTGTCTCAATGGGAAATTGCCATTAATATCATCAATCGGGGCCACCGGATCAGGTTTCTCGGGGAGGTCGTGTAGTATATATAGTGGTGTCTCATCTCATTCTTCTCCTCATGCATTGTTCTTTCTTACAGCAGTTCGCTTCATTGTCTCCAACTTCCATCATCACCCTTTTCCTTTTTTCCGACCTGATTTTGATCTTCACCATGATTTTCTTTCTCATGCTCATCGAGTTCATAATCATCAGCTTGCGGTAGGTAAAATTTCGTTTTCCTTCTGCTTTTGGTGGCACGTTAGTTGGAGGAATGATCTTTCTTATAAGACGATTTTCTTTTTTACAGGATCTATCATGGAATCATCTTTTTCATTTATTCATTTTATCTATTTGCTCATGTTTGCTTGTCCATATGCCTGTTTTGATTCCCTCGGTATCCATTGGCTTATGCTTGCATGTTCATATGCATGAGCAAGTCATTTCTTGTATCTAGTTTTGTGGGCGTGTGTGGTCCCAAAATTAGTGTATAATCTATGTAATAGGAAACCGCCAGGGGGAGAAGTTCTCGCCGTAGCGGTTCCCTTACGTAAACAACCGGGGGGGGGGGCTTTTTTTTCGAGGTGGCGCTTACGTGGAAAAAGTTTATTGTATGCGCGTGTTTTTTTTTTTCTTCAAGTTTTGGCGATGGCGTAAGTCCGGCATGCTAAGGAACATGTTTTTGAGGCGTTGCTTTGACGCTCGCCTCGTAGATTACTTCTGCAGTTGTGTCTTGGCCTTAGCTTCATTTTGATATGCGTTTTGCCGGATTTGGAGCTTCTTTTCAAGTTCTGATGAGTTTTTGCTTTTCTGTGTCTTTTGACAACTTCTTAATTCTGTATGACGAGTTCTGCCACGTGCTTGAGCTTTTTCTTGCTGTGCTTGAGGTTTTTCTTGCTGTGGCTGGAACAGTACACGTGCCGTGTTCTTGAAGATCTGCGAGAAGATCTAACGTGTTCTTGAAGGTTCTTGAAGATTTACAAGAAGATCTGTCGTTTTCTTGAAGGTTCTTGAAGATTTACGAGAAGATCTGCCGTGTTTAGGGTAATTTTTTTACTTTCGTGTCTATTTTTAACCCTCTCTTGTTTCTTTCTTGCAGTTCTCGACAGTATGGAGAAGGAAAGCAGGTGTTTTTTTGAATTTTATCTTGGATTACCACTCCCAAACTTTTGATCAATGGGATAATATGACTCGAATTTCTTGTCTATAAGTGTACAAATTGTTAATATTAATTGAGAAGATCTTAACAAAACACTTATGTTTTATCCAAGTTATAGCATAAACAAAATATCAGCTTATAGCACTAAGAATAAAAATATTCCATGTCACCTAGAGATAGCAGAGGAATGAAATATCAATTATTGTATATATATTTGAGATCTTAGCTTCGAAAGCCCAAGCATACTCCTGCAAACTAGCACATCCGATTAAGTCAGCGTGCCTTATACATTAATTCGCTCCTTCTTATTGTTTATTTTACGCGGTTCCAATCATGAAGATCAACGCGCCCTTCTCTGATTCAAACCTTCCCTTTCAAGATAATGTATCATGGCTTCACCTCATTTGACCGATGCCATTGTCTCCGAAACCATTGGGCGACCATAGAGCATCCTTAAGACTAATGTTTAACCTTTAATTTTGTCACTTATTTGACCGTAGGATATTTCACGTTTTCCCTTTAAACGTTCTGTAGGCTCAAACCTTAAGTCAGATTATCTTGCCTCTATTCTCATATCACTATAACATGAACACAAATTCTATCACTCTCCCTTTCATGTTATAGTAGCTATATCTGAACATATAACTCTCCCTGCATGCAATATCTGTGATCTGCAACCTTCCTTATTACTTGAATTTCACAGCAAATAACCTGATTCACTTCAAAAATTCCTTGCATTTAATCGAGTGCTGCAATATATTTCAAGCATTAACAAAACTCAAGGTCAGCTATAGATCTGAATCTTGATGCTCTCCCTGCACATTTATAACTTTTGCAACTTACCATATTTCTTAACATCCTTAATTTATTATCTGCTAGTGGTTTTGGTCAAAATATCAGCCAGTTGTTTGTCTGTACTTACATACTTCACTTGAACAATATTTCTGCTCACCAAGTCTCTTATGAAATGCATTTCTAGCTCTATGTGTTTTGTCCTTTAATGCAATATTGGATTTTTGGTCATGGCTATACAACTAGTGCTGTCTGACTATAATACTAATGGATCCTTTTGTTTCATCCCCAACTCAGCCAGTAGTCTCCTGATCCATACTATCTCCTTTGCAGCTAGAGTAGTTCCAGAATATTCTGCTTCAGCAGAAGACATTGAGATATAATGCTGTTTTTTACATTTCCATGAGATTGGTCCTCCACCAAGCATTAGAATGAAACCTGAAGTTGACTTTCTTTCATCCAAGTCCCCAGCCCAATCAGAATAAAAAAAAAGACATAAGTTCTAAATTTTCAGAGCTGAACATGTTGATTGTACCTTTGAGATATCTTAGGACTCTTTTGGCAGCTTGCCAGTGGTTGATCCCTGGATTATTGCAATATCTACTTAACATATTTACAGCATATGCTATATCAGGCCTAGTACAGTTGGCTAGGTACATCAGACAGCCAACTAATTCTCGATATGGGTAGTTTTGTGCCTCAATTTTCTCTTCTTCTGATCTTGGGCATTGTTTGCTGGATAACCTGCTTCCAACTGCCATTGGAGTATTTACTGCTTTGCAATCTTCCATGTGAAACCTTTTTAGCACTCCTGTGATATTTTGACTTTGATAAAGAGTCAAAACGTTATTTTTCCTGTCCCTATAAACTTCAATTTCCCAAAAATTTCTTTAGTGGTCCCAAATCAGTCATTTTAAATCTATCTTTCAGGATTGTCTTGCATTTCTCCAGAATATGTGTATTACTACTGATCATTATGTTGTCATCAACATATAATGCGATATAACAGAAATCTGATCCCTGCTTGAACAAATAAATATTTCCATCCTCCTTAAGCTTAACAAACCCTTGTTCCTTGAGATAAGTATCCATGCAAAGATACCATTGTCTGGGCGATTGCTTGAGACCATAAACTGCCCTTTTCAACCTCCAGACTTTATTCTTATCTTCCTCAAATCCAGGTGGCTGTCTCATGTAGATTTCTTCTTCTAATTCAGCGTTCAGGAAGGCAGTGTTTACATCCATGTGATGTATCTCCAGATCCCTTGCATTAGATAATGCTAGCATCATTCTGATGCTGGATATTTTAACTATTGGAGAATACGTGTCATCATAATTGATCCCTTGTTTTTGAGTGAAACCTTGTGCAACTAGCCTAGCTTTGTGCTTGATATCCTTCCCGTCAGTTCCTTGTTTTACCTTGAAAACCCACTTGTAGCCAACTACATTCTTACCTTTGGGTAAGTTTGTCAATTCATAAGTTTCTGTTCTCTTGAATGCCTTAATTCCTCTTCCATGGCCATTTTCCAATCTGCAGCATCTGTGGCCCTCATGGCTTCATCATAACTTTTGGGTGCTTCAGTATCTAATATGGCTAAAATTTCTATTAAGTTTAAATTGGCAGCTTCTTGTCTTAGCCTTTTACTTCTTCCAAACTCATCTCTACCAAAGTCATCAAGGCTTACCTTTGCTTCGTCAGTTGTTTGTAATGACGTATTGTCCTTCTCTTCTTGATCTGAAATATCTGCACACATTGGGTCAGTTATGGCTTCTTGCCTCTGCATAACATTTTCAGATTTAGTGTCATCATCATCTATTAAAATATTCTCCAATTTTCCTTTTGTCCATTTCTTGACAGCTCTCCTTTTGTTTACTATTTCCAGTGATGAACCTATTACCTTTATAGCATTGTTTCTCATCAAAAGAGATATCTCTACTCACTAATATTTTTTTGTTAACTAGATCATACATCCGATATGCTTTAGAAATGTCATCATAGCCTACTAGGTATGCAATCCTTGCCCTGTCATCTAGTTTAAGCCTTTTCTCCTTTGGAATATGAACAAATCCTAAACAACCATATGTTCTCAAGTAATTGTATGCTGGTTTTATACTAGACCATAGCAACTCAGGTATTGAACCTCTTATGCTTACAGATGGCAGCATGTTCTGCACATGTACAACATTCTTTACTGCTTCTTCCCATATAAAATCGGGAAGTCCTGTATGCTTTGACATAGCTCTGACTGCATTTAATATGGTCCTATTCTTTCTTTCTGCAACACCGTTTTGTTGGGGAGAATATCTACAGGTTAACTGTCTTTTAATTCCCCTTTCTCTACAATATCTTTTGAATTCCTTGGACAAATATTCTCCTCCCTTATCAGAGCGTACTGATTTAATTCTTTTTCCCGTCTCAAGTTCAATTTCGGCTGCAAACTGCTTAAAATCTTCAACGGCCTCGTTTTTAGTTTTTAAGCAAAACACCTTAGTTTTTCTACTGAAATCGTCAATGAAGGTAATGAAATACCGTTTCCCAGTAATACTTCTTACGTTCAGGGGACCACAAAGGTCAGTATGAATTAGCTGTAATACTTCTTTAGCCCTTTTCTGAGATTTCTTGAAAGGCAGTCTTGTGTGTTTACCAAGCATGCATCCATAGCATGTATTCTCTCCTGCATTCTGCTCACAAGATTCAATGAGACCTTGTTTGATCATATTCTCTACATTTTTAACATTTGTGTGGCGGAGCCTTTCATGCCGCATAGTAATATTAGGTACTGATATTGCATTTATAGATGGTAGGCATTTAACATCCAGACCAAACAAATTCCCTACTCGTTTGCCAAGAAATTTAACTTCATTATTCAATAACACAGTACATTGTAGCTTGTCAAACACGACTGTATAACCGAGATCAACCAATTGTCTAACAGATATAAGATTCCTAACAAGTGAAGGTACACAAAGAACTTCCTTTAACATCACTGCCTTTCCGTTCAGATCAAATAATTCAAGAACTCCAACACTTTGTACTTTTTGCAATTCTCCATTTCCTAGTTTGATAAACCCAGTCTTGCCTTCATTATCTTTCTTGAGCAATTTGGCTGACCCTGTTACAGTCTTTTCTGCTCCATTATCTAAGATCCACAAATCACTGTCATCATTAGCCCCTTTATTTTCAGAAATGGACAAAGCATGTGTATCACTTACCTCTGCATCTTCATCTTCTTCAATTGCCTCTTCGTCAGTATCCTAGGTTAGATTTACTGCTGCAGAATGCCTCCTAGAACCTCTACCACGTCCTTGAGACCTCCTCTCCCTCTATTTGGTTTGCCTCTTCCTCCTTTGCCACTGGAACACCTATTTGCAAAATGCCCTCTTCTGCCACAATTGTAACATTCTACTTCTTTCAACCTTGGACAATCAGCCTTCAAATGTCTGTAAGCCTTGCAATGAAAACATGGGCCTAACTGTCCTTTATCTTTCGTTTCTAACACTTCCCTAGAATTATTTCATTTAAACTTGTTCCTTCTAGCATATAATATTTCAGTACTATTGTCAGCATCATCAGACAATACCTTATGCTGTTCGAACTCAGTCCTTATCATCTCCTCGGCTGCTTCTCTTGTTTTTGCTACGTTCCTTATTAGAGTTGCTAATTGTTTATTATCTGCCACAGCTCGTGCAACATGCAACAGCTTTTGCTGTTCACTTAACATCCAAGATCAACTACAATATTATCAAATTTGGAAAAGAAATTTGTTAAATCATCCTCTTCTCCAAGTCTAAGTTTTCTCAATTCTTTGTCCAGAAGGTCAATTTGCGATGAGGACTTTTCCTCAAAGTGTTTCAGTAAGTATTTCCAAATTTCTGCTGGAGATTTACCTCTGGCTTTCAATAGAATGGAGGCTCCAACCTTACTGGTCAAAATAACATATGCCTCCTTTAACTTAGCTGTCTCGTTTGCACCACCAGTTGGAATAGTTTCCTCACCTCTTCCTACAACAGTGCTGGTTGAACCATTAGATTCACTATCTACATGCAACAACTCCCACAGATTCTCATTCTCTAGAACATTCTTTATCTGTTCTTTCCATATCTGAAAACCTAGTCCTCCTTCATACACTTTGATTCCACTTAGCAGAGATGCTTCAAATCTGCTTGACATATTTCCTCAGCTTTGATACCAATTGTTAATATTAATTGAGAAGATCTTAACAAAACACATGTTTTATCCAAGTTATAGCATAAACAAAATATCATATTATAGCACTAAGAATAAAAATATTCCAGTATCACCTAGAGATAGCAGAGGATTAAAATATCGACTATCGTATAGATATTTGAGATCTTAGCTTCGAAAGCCCAAGCATACTCCTGCAAAATAGCACATCCGATCAAGTCAGCTTGCCTTATACATTAATTCGCCCCTTCTTATTATTTATTTTAGGCGGTTCCGATCATGAAGATCAACGTGCCCTTCTCTGATTCAAACCTTCCCTTTCAAGATAATGTATCATGGCTTCACCTCATTTGACCGATGCCATTGTTTCCGAAACCATTGGGCGACCTTAGAGCATCCTTAAGACTAATGTTTAACCTTTAATTTTGTCACTTATTTGACCATAGGATATTTCACATTTTCCCTTTAAACGTTCTGTAGGCTCAAACCTTAAGTCAGATTATCTTGCATCTATTCTCAGATCACTATAACATGAACCCAAATTCTATCACAAATTGTATAAAATCGTCTATAACGTGTCTTGTTTTTAATGTGTGCACCTTCAATTTTCTGTATAAAACAATACTGGCGGCACCGCTTAAGCTCCTCCACCAACAAAAGTTTCCAGAGAGGAAACAAAAACTGGAATCCAGGAGGAAAAAAAGCCCCCGGTTGTTTAAGATCTATATAGGCAGTTTGGAATGGGTTTCAAGTAGTGTATAATCTATGATCAGTATAGGCGGTTTGCCTCGGTTTGCAGCTGGATTGCAAGATCAGGGGCTGAATTGGGAATGCGACCCTGTTCCCCGCCGGCCATGTTCTTACCTCGCCAAGGCATTTCGATGCGCCTCTTGCCTAGGCGTAGTAAGTAGCCATTCGTTGGTCGCAGGCCATGTCAGCCTAATTTTCCCTTTCTTTTAAGACGAGCTTTGCCCCTTTCAATGGTGTTAGTCCTGTGCCTCTGAGTGCGGGACTATTCATCCATCTGACGGACCCAGGTCAAGCTCAAGGATCCTCGATCAACCCGAATCGGACATCAAGGCTCCTTGAAGACTAAGCGGCGAGCCCGCCTTGATCAAAGCCTTTGGTACATCAACAAGGCGCTTCTCGGACAAGTGGCGGCCATCCCGCCAGCGTCGGCGTCGGCGTGATTCTAGGCACTTCAAGAGGCACCGCCAACATTCACCAAATCGGGCCTCCTTCGTGAGTCGGCAGAATCGGTCGGAGTGTCTATATTGGGCCCAAGGCCATTGTACTATATATATGAGTAGAGTTAGCTCATAAGTTTTTAGATGAGTTTTGAGTCTTGTCTCCTTTTCGGTTTTTCTCTCTATTGCGAGGAGCTCATGTATTTTCATCATTGATATCAGGAAGCTTATCATTTTTCTCTCATTTGCTCTGTTCTCCTCTTTTTCTTCTCTTTCGGCAAATCCGGCGTGACATAGTCCCGGACTCTCATTAGATCCACGGGTCCTCCGCGGAGGGTCTTCTTCGGAGTTCGAACCCGGACCACAAACAACATGCGCTTCTGCTTGCGGGTGCGATTTTATCCTACTTTCTTACGTGCCGCCATGCGTAGTAATTTCCGCCCGGAAGAACTCCTTTCTCGAGCGGCATCTGCTTGGGCGCCATCGGTCAGGGGAAGCTGGCGACATGTATGGATCTGCTTATTATGACATAGGGGAGGCCATCTTCGGTCTAGGGCTCGGTCGCGCCACCCACCCCTCGTGTCGATCTCGTCCGGTTCCGCCCCAAAGCGTGCAAACATTGCTCACAACCTCGGTCCCCTCATCACTATCGGGGGCCTTATCGGCTCAACCTTCTCAACCGTACTTTCACACCCCCGAACATGCCTACATCCATCATTCTTCGGCCATACGCCTCTTCCTTCGCGAACCATCATCTCCCGGGTGGGCATGGCTATCCACATGTCTCCTTTTAAGCCTACCTGTGAATATCCTTTCCCCACGTTTCCCCCTTTGCTCTTCCCATTTTACAACCTTACCACAGATCTCAAAACCAATGCTCGGCTGCGCCCGGTTTCAACCGCATGATCACCCCTTCATCGAGGGTCCGTCGGGCACAATGCCACATCCACCTCAACCTCAATATCCTCACTATCTTCATTTCTGTCCAGCCCAAAGACTTTCACATCTACCTTTCGGACTGGCCCGACTTATCCCACCTTTGGCAACATGAAAGGCAAACCGTTAGACCAAAGTGCTCGGGGCCCACATGGAAGAATTTGAGGCTCTAGCTGTCCTAAATGGTCACGCGCAACCTCAACTGAAATTCCACATCTTTTCCACCACCACACTGCGTGGCTCTCCTCATCAATGGCTCATGTCCAACAAAAGCCATTGGAAACAAGACTGGGTCGAAATGCGCATGCTTTTTTTCTCTCATTACGGGACCACGGATGATGATCAACTTCATCTCAAGCAACTCAATGAACTTCAACAAGAGCCCGCGAGTGCGCCCGGGATTTTGCGGATCGACTTCACATTCTCGCTAAGTAAGCTTAAGGAGTACCCTACACAGAGCGGATTTTGGTCCGGTTTCTCCAAGGACTTCCTCCCGCTATTCGACTCATGATGAATACTGCGGCCAAAAACTTTTTGAGCGGGCTATCGACCTTGTCAATCAATCACTCAATGTTTCCTCCCGTGGCTCTTCAAGAGCTCCCGTTCATTCCACTGTCATGGTTCCACAAAGCGGTACGCCCAAAGCCTCAACACGCTAATCCGCAGTAGCGATCAAATCGGTGCCATATTTGCAAATATCAAGGCCATTTGGCCAATGAGTGCAACTCCACCAATGGCACGCCTCATTGCAAGCGATGCAACATGTGCAATCATGCCACGGAAGAGTGCACTCGCACTCATCCCACACCGTTCCGCAACAAGATGGTTTATCAAGTGCAAACCACACCTCAGCCACAATCGCACTATCAGCAGCCACCTCTTCAGGTGCAGCCCACGCAACTCTATCAGCACCAGGACCAACCACGGGGATCCAACCAACGTCCTCCTTTTGATCCTTCTAAAGCTCAGTGTTATCACTGTCAAGAATGGGGTCATACCACCACGGCGTGTCCTCAACTTCCCCAAGTTCAGGTACAGCTTCCTGGCACAAATCAGACCACCTCGGTCCGCCTCACGGCTTACCAACTCTGGCTCGCTAATGGCAAACAAGGCCCGCGACCAGTTCTTAAGAAGCCACCAGGCGCCTCGGCAATCACGCTATCAACCAGCTCCGGCAAATCAACCTCAAATTTTGGATCAACAAGCCCAAGAGGAAATTTTTCGGGTGCACTTAATCCTCCAGTCCAGCCGTCAAATTGGGTTGGTTTAGTTTCACGCCAGACCAAAGCATCACGTCCCTTGACTATTATTCAGAAGGGCACGCAACCTGCCTTTGCAGTTGACACCATTCCTCATGGGGACGAAAAAAAGGTTCACTTTGCACCTGACTTGGAAAAGCTCATGCCACATGTCATGCCCAAAGTTCGCCAAAGCATTTTGAACCTCATGCAAGCCGCTTTGAAGGCGCACATTGGCAAATGTTCATGCCACCACTAGAGCTCAACAAAGACAAGATACCCCCTCAACATCTCAACCTCCACGCCTCGGGACGTATCCCAATATTGCAGCCGAGGTTGACTTACTCAAAAAGTTGCCGCTTCCCCCGCCACGCACTCCCACGCACTGGAACCAAAGCAGATCCTTTTTTCTCATGTACCTCTCGAACTCCAAGAGGAGCTCGCCAAGATCAAAATTCCTTTAAGCTTGGCAACCATTTTAAAACTCGTCTCCGCTCTCAAGGACCGGTTACCACTCCCAAACTGTTTTTAGTTGGGGCTGTGGCTACCTCTACACCCACGGTCCATGCCACGGTGGGAAATCGCAAGTCAACCATGTTCAAATCGATGGAGGTAGTGCGGTCAATCTCATCACGGATAAACTCGCCAAACAAATGGGCATCACACAACTCTTTTCGTGCCCCCTATGACATCAAATTGGCTAATGGCCACATCACGAGACCTCAAGGCGCCACACCTATTCTTCACATCAACATAGGTGATCTCCGCTTTCCCATGGAATTTGGAGTGTGGAAAGTCTGGCGAAGATCCGGTGACTATGAAATCTTTGGTAGGCGACCTTTTCTCCGCCGGGCAAAGAGTATCCATTATTGGGCCACGGACCCGGTTGGTCATCACAGATGGTCATCTAAATGCCACCATGGACTTGCAAACAGCGGGGATCATTTCGGTGACAATGCGGAACCTTCTCTCTCGCATAACGCATTCAAGAAGCTCGGAATATTTATCAAGTTCAGGCTCCACCTGCGAGGATGCCCTCGTCATCCCTACCAGAATATGCGCGATCCTTGGGGAGAAATGACTCTTGATCGGGACGGTCCGTGGCTGCCTTGCTTGACCCCTACCGGCTTCTTGCAATCGAATCCAACGCGTTGATCACTTTTCAGATGCTGACACTCCTGCAACTCCTGGTGATGTACACGCCGTCATGAAGCAACCACTGCTAGATGAAACTGAGCAACCGCTCTTTTTCACCACGCAAAGTGCCACGCATCCGGTTATGCTCCAACCTCCCGCACACATTGTCCGGGATCTTCGAAGTCATACCCCATATTCGGACTCGTCGGTCGAGATTTGTGCGTTGGCAACAATCAACGTCCGTCGCATTGCTGCAAACCTTCCGGCTCCTTATCGTAACAAGGCCGTCACGCTGTTCAAAAAATTCAAACACATTTTCGCCTGGAGTTACAAAGATCTTCGGGGAATCAACAAAAGCTTGGGGGAACTTACCATTCCTACCAAATCGATGCCACGACCCGGTGTAACAGCGGCGATACATCGGCTCAACCCTAATTACCGTGATCGCGTCAAGGCGGAAATTGACAAACTCCTTGCTGCAGGTTTGATCTATGAGGTCAAACATTCTGAATGGGTGAGCCCCATCGTCATTGCCCTTAAGCACAATGGTAAGATCCGCGTGCGTGTGGACTATCTGAACTCAATCAGGGCACGGGCGTGATCATTTTCCACTTCCCTTCACGGACCAAGTTCGGAAGAAGTGGTGGACATGAGATGTACTCCTTTATGGATGGTTTTACGGATACAATCGGATCTCCATCAAAGAATCGATCAACTAAAGACCACTTTCACCACCACCGGGGGGTGTCACTTTTTTTGCCTACAAGGTGGTTCCTTTTGGATTATCCAACTCTCCTTCAACATTTCAACGCATCATGCTCTCGGTCTTTCATGATTTCATGAAGGAAAATCCCTTCTTGCAAATTTTCCAAGATGACTTCTCTCGCCTCTGAGTTCCATGGCTGACCATTTGGATAAATTGGAACTCGTCTTCCGAAATGTGATGAGTCAGGCATTAGTCTCAATCCCGAGAAATGCACCTTTTGCGTCACTTCGGTGTTTCGCTAGGCCATGTTGTCGAGAAAGCAGGAATCACCACCGATCCCGCCAAAATCGGTTGTGTGCTCAAAGCTCAAGCACCAGCCAATATCAAAGAGACACGCTCTTTCCTGGGAAAGGTCAATTATTACTCCACCTTCATACGGATCGGGACCATTGCGGATCCCATTCATAAACTCACGGTGGTGGCGAATCCACGGGCTTGGAATTCCCTGCGGAAGTCGCTTTCCAACAAATTGAAGCTTTTGCTTACTCGTGCACCGGTTCTTGTTCCTCCTCAATGGGACAAGCCCTTTCACGTTCATGTCGATGTCACCGGCATTTGCTATTGGAGCTGTTCTTTCTCAAGAATATGATCGCGCTACATCGATAAACCAAATCGCTACGCCGGTAGAAAACTCAATTCTGGCTGGCGCCAACTATTCTGCCGCGGGCGTGAAGCTTTGGGTCTCATTTTCGTGTCCAACGCTTCCGTCATTACCTTTGGGCAGTCAAATCAAGTTCTTTGTGGACCACCGGGCACTCCTCTATTTGATCAACAAGTCCACGCCCACGGGCGCATTGCTCGTTGGGTCCTTCTTCTCCAAGAATTTGCTCCTTTTGAAATCGTTCATAAGGCGGGCAAATCTCATGTTGTTCGGATTATCTTTCACGCATCCACACGGATGATCCCGCAATGAGGGGTCTCGGGCGCCTTCCACGATGCTCAACTCTTTTTTAGTCACGGCAACACCACATTGGTTCCATGATTTTCAGTGATATCTCCTCACGGTGCTCTTCCACCGGAAGATGAGACGCTCTCTCACGCCAAGCGACAATCCTGTCGCCATCAATTTCTCCAGGAGGTCCGTGACTACACCATGGTTGGGACATCTCTACAAAAAGGGTAAGGACACCATCAGCCGACGCTGTGTTCTACCTCATGAAGTTCCGGACATTGTTAGAAGCTCATCAAGGGCTCCGGTGGTGGTCATTTTCATGGTGACACCACGGCACGCAAAATCCTTCTCCCGGGTATTATTGGCCCACGCTCTTCAAAGATGCTCACGCCCACGCCAAGACGCGTGTGACGCTTGCCCGGCCGGTGGGGCGCCCACCCGTGGCGGCTCTTCCCTTGACGCCGGCCGCCACGCCACTTCCCTTCAAGCAAATGGGGAATGGACTTTGTGGGACCTATAGATCCTCCCTGCGAGGCACACTCGTGCCGATACATTCAGTTCTCACCGACCACGCCACCAAATGGGCGGAAGCTTGTGCACTTCGGACAACAACTGCTGCAAGCGGCTAGAGTCCTCTATCAACAAATCATCCGCGCGATTCGGCTGCCCCACCGGAGCTGGTCGGTGACCGTGGTGTTCATTTCATCAATCATACTATCAAAGAGCTGACGGATTATCTCCTGATACATCATCACAAAAGCACACCTTACTATCCTCAAGGCAATGGGTTGGCAGAAAGCACCAACAAAACTCTGGTCACCATTCTCAAGAAAATTTGTGACGCTTCCCGCACAGATTGGCAGACAAAACTTCCTACTGTTCTTTGGGCCTACAATACTTGTTTCAAGATTGCTACGGGTCACACTCCTTTTAAATTGGTTTATGGACAGGAAGCTCTTATGCCATTTGAATACATCCTTCCAACACTCCGTTTTCAACTGGCTACTGCTCATAATCCACCAGCTGCTCTCAAAGAACGGGTCTATCAATTAGAACAGTTGGATGAACTTCGAAGGGATGCTTATATTCGTGTTCTTCATGGACAACAGTTGCAAAAATCTTTACATGACAAACGTTTGAAGACAAAAACATTCAAAGAAGGAGATTTGGTTCTTCTTTATGATTCCAGGTACAAAAATTTTCCGGGTAAACTCAAGTTTCGTTGGCTTGGCCCTTATCAAATTGTTCAAGTGGTTAGACCAAGCGTTTTCCAACTAGCTGAGTTAGATGGCACTCCATTACCTACATTGGTTAATGGTTTTCGTCTCAAAGCATTTCATCACACAGAGAGTGAACATCAACACACAGAGACAGTTCCAGAAGCACACACCACAGAAAGTGACTAGAAAGGCGGTAGATTATATTATAGTGGAGATTTTTTTACAAAATGTGGGCGCAGCCCAGCTATTTCCGCTATGGGCACTGCCCTATATACAAAAACGGGCTCAGAGCCCTATCTACTAAGTCCTAAGAGGAAAAACCCTCTACTCGGGGGTTGGGAGGAGGTGATGCGAGGAGATGGTAGAGGTTACGCTCCGGATCCGAAGGTGCGAACCACCTCCATCCCGTTGGTCTTCGGGTCGGGATGTTCAGCCATCCCGGCACACCAGCCGTCCATGCGAATGCCACGGTTGTGGCAGCGCCAGAGATCCAGACAATTCATCTTACAAGTGATCCACTCCTGACAGTTAGTGGGCATGGTGCAATCTTCGTTCAAGCCCGCCAGCAGCCCATCGCGGCGCCATCGGATGCCTTCGTTTTCTCGGTTTCGTCTTATATAGCCAATCGAGGAACTCCTTGTCGGCGTGGACCAATCACACAAATCGCCAGCGTGTTTGCAATGCAAGGTTTTGTTTCTAAAATGAGAATCGTTCTCCGCAGATATCTAGCCATGGTACCTTCGACACATTCCTTTTAATGATATCCCCTTCGAAGTCGCCAAACATTGAATGCCATTCCTTCTTTCCACGCCCGTCGAACATTAATGGGTGTCCTTTGCCATCTGTCACATCCGATCTTTCTTTCACGTCTCATCCTCACCGTTCATTGCTTCTCCTTTACGTTTTTGGGACTTAGCCAAATTTTTGCCTCTCAATCCCCTTCTTCGCATCTTTTGACACTGGCACCATCAGCGGTTCGGTTTAAGCACTCTTCATACCTCTTAGCCTCGGTTGTGAGCCCTAAAACAAACCTTTTCGTTCCTCTGCGCCGTCCTCCGTGCTTTCGACTTTCGTCTTCCGCCTTTGGCATCTCTCTTCGTTCAGCACATCATTTCCATGGCTGCCCCAAGATTTTCTACACTTCAAGCTCCGCTCCCAAGGATCCGACCCTTTTTGCATCGTATCTTTCTTGGCGCCCACTTTCCGTGAAGCCCTTGTTGGCCCCGATAAAAAAAGTCATTTGAGCGACACCGGCTTCTGAATTCTCTCAAATGGAACTTCGGCTCCAAATCGACCCGATTCGCGGCGGTTCATCGCCAAATATCGTTAACGACCCGCAAGGTTACACCGCGTGGTCGATGGCACCACTATTTCATTGACTCAACATTTGATTTCTGAGGTATTTCATATTCCCTTGCACACTCCTTGTGTATCATGGTACGCTATACGGGATATTGATGTCACACGAGTTTGGTGCACACGCTTATCATGCCAATGTCCATCGTCGACCAATATCGACAAGCCTCACGAGACCTTTGTTAAATTTACGTGGAGAAAATTCCTTGGGTATTCTATCAAGAACACCCATATCAATAAGCCCTTCTATAACCTGGTCCCTTCTTGCTACACACTCCAAACACCACATAGATTGGCCCCAAATGATGTTCTATCGTCTTCTCCAAGAAATGGACCGCCGGGTACCACTTCCATTTTGAAGTTTACGTGGGAGGGCACTTTCAAGCCCTCATCCGTCATTACTTCCCTCCCACACCACCAAATTCTCATAATTCCACTCGGGCTCCCTTCCCATCACTCACCAAGTTGGCACATCACGCCCATCTTCCCCGGTCATGACCACAGTCCACACTCATGTCCTTTGTCTCTTCCTCCGCTACACCATCCACTTCACACCATTTTTCCTGGACCTCCCAAAACCGGGCAAATGGCCGGTTCCACCACCACAACACCCTCGTCGGTTGTTGTATCGATGATCGGCCGAGGATGCTCAAGCTGCTTTGCTCTTAAGTTACAAGAATCCCAAGGCGGCTCTTATGGCGGGGTTCAACCCGCACTCGAGGCCTCGATGCGGTACACCAAGACCTTCAAGCCGCAAGCTGCCCAAGTTGCAACTTTGGAGGCCAAACTTCAAGACAAGCATGAAGCTCTCTTACAGGGCTCATGCGGATCTCAAAAGTACACAAGCTCAAGTCAGCCAACTTCGCGGATCAAGCGGGCTCGGCTCGGTCAGAAATTCAGACTTTATTGGAGCACAACAAGTCCAAAGCAGCTCTCACGAGTACCAAGGGCAGATATTGCTAAACTCAATGCCTTGTACTTTCGGGCGTGTGAAAATTTCAGCACTCAAGTTCAGAATCTTTCAGCGGGGGCGCTCAAATTAAGCCTCCTTGCCGGCTCGGCTTTCTACATTGAACCTCTCGGCTCACCTCTCTTCAAGATGGAAACTACGGAGGTGCGGCGAAAATACTAGATGACGCGGAGATTGCCGCGGCTTCGCGTCTCAATACACCGGGAAATCTTCCTTCGGGTCAATCCTTCTCGAACGGGTCCGCGGACGATCCACTGCTACTCGAGCGGAAAATCGGATCCGTGATCTCGAACAACAACCTGCGGCAAGCTATTTATCTGGCGATGAGGCTCAAGCAAAACTTGGCGCCTTGATCGCAATTCTTCCGCGAGAATGCCGGTTGACTTCCCAGCTCCCTCCTCGCTATCATGATTATGTGGTTGCTCGACGCCACCTCTTCCTTTCAAAGTGGCACGCGGCAGATGGACCTGTGGATATTTCCCCTCGAAAGCACCGCAGATTTTCTTGGGATTTGGCCAGAACTCTCCATTGAAGACAAAGGGTTGTCTTTGTGCCCTTGTCGTCTTTGATCTCATACTTTGTGGCTGATCCGGACTTTCTCACCTTCCGAGTGGTTCAGCCCATGGCTTATATCTTTCATGATTTCTATCTGGGTGATACACAGGAAAACTTTGGAAATGGGCCACGCCAGCTTTTCCAGGGTGATCCCACTGTGCAATGGGTGCCGGGATCACAATCCATATCTTGCGGATCCCGCTTTCGGACCCAAACTCTTCATCGAGGGAGTACATGCCCGAGCTTGCCAATCATTTATCTCGGCAAAAGCGGAAGCGCCAGCAACAAATTAGGAAGTATCTAGGACATCCAGAAGATCTTCCCTATGCACAAATTTATATCAAACACCTTGCTGGTTACAATCGATTACAAGCTCGTTGGATAGCAAGGCGGTCCCCCACGGGATGGGATAGCCCTCCCTGTCAACTCTCGACTCTCGCTTCTCTTTGGGATCGTTGGTGTCGGGCACTTGATCCAGATCTTGTCGATCAATTCAGTGGAGATCGCTTTCAAGAACCCACGCCCCGGGCATGGTTCCTTCTCCCTATGCTTCCCCCGGGCGTACCTCCACGCCCGGGTTCTGACTTTCGATTGGCGCCTTCCTTTTTGGACCAAGGTCATGGATGGTCATGCGGTGGACACCACCTCGGATCTCGCCGGATCTCCGGTGGGATCCACGTTTTGTTCGCCGCTCACATTGGGAAGAAGGTGCCACTCACGGACAACACCACCAATTGGATCTACATTGCTAATGGCGAGGTTGGCAACAGCCCGCGGATGCGCTTCATGGTCTCAACATCTTCTTGCGGGGAATGCCTCCACCTCACGATCCGATCCTTGTCCATCTTCAAGCCGGATTTTGCGCTGCCCTCAAATGCATTTTGCTAAGCTCCTTAAATCGGCGGCGTCCCATTTTTCTTTGCAATCCAAATGCGGCGTCGGTGCCTTTGGCCTTCGTGACTGTCTCCTCATGGAATGTCGGTACATTTCTTGGGACGCCCACGCCGCACTTGAAGACATGGTGCGGCTCGTTTTCTTGTTGATGCTGATCCCCGCCCTTGGCCAAAACACACCTCAAGCTCTTCAATCACGCCAAGATCTCATCGGCCCGATTACCATAATGGTGCGATCCTCACTCCCGTGAGGATCACTTTCAGGCCCGATGGCTTCCGCCCTCGGCGCTTCCTCCTTTTCTTCACTCGAGTGTCGTTTGGTGGGGGAGTGTTAGTCTGTGCCTCTGGTACGAGGACTATTCATGCTCTGACAGACCTGGTCAAGCTCAAGGATCCTCGGTCAACCCGGGTCGGACATCCAAGGCTCCTTGAGAAGACTAAAAAGCGGCAGGCCACCTTGATCAAAGCCTTTGGTACATCAACAAAGCGCCGCTCGGACAAGTAATGACCCGTCACACCGCCAGCGTCGGCGTCGGCGTGATTCTAGGCACTTCAAGAGGCACCGCCAACATTCGCAAATCAGGCCTCCTTCGAGTCGGCACCAGAGATCGGTCGAGTGTCTATATTGGGCCCAAGGCCATTGTACTATATATATGAGTAGAGTTAGCTCATAAGTTTTTAGATGAGTTTTGAGTCTTGTCTCCTTTCAGTTTTCTCTCTATTGCGAGAGCTCATGTATTTTCATCATTGATATCAAGGAAGCTTATCATTTTTCTCTCATTTGCTCTGTTCTCCTCTTTTTCTTCTCTTTCAGCAAATCCCGCGTGACATAGTCCCCCGGACTCTCCTGTTAGATCCACGGGTCCTCACAGAGGGCTGTCTTCCAGGAGTTCCCGAACCCAGACCACAAACAAATGGTACCCATTTTTCCTCTCCTTTCCGTCTTTGTTGATTAGGCATTGAGTTTGCTCCTCTTTCATATTCTTCGGCTCTTGTCCAAGCTTTTCTCCCTTTTAATTGTGCTTTACCATTATCTTATTTTTTCATCATGGTTACAACAGTCATTAGGAGTTTCTAGATGTCGATTTGAAGCTTGCTTAGTTTGCCATTATCATCGTTGCATTTGCCTAATTGCTATTGTTCTAGTTGGGTCGTTCTTCAATTGCACTATCTTCCTTTTGCCATAGCCACAACGAGTTGTTAAGGCTTCTAGATGTTAATTTATAGCCTATATAATTACCATTCATCAATGTTTGTCTAAGGGTACACTCTTTTTTCAAGTAGTTAGTTAGGTTATATATTTCCTTTTTAGCCTTTTTCATGAATATGGGTGTGCTAGTCAGGGCTTATTTGCTAGTACTAGGGCCTCTATGTTCTTTGAGTCGTCGTCATTTGGCCTTTTCCATTTTTATTGCCACAATGCATTGTGCTCCTCCTTTGTCCATACCTGCCTGCACCTGTGTGCTTGCACATTCCAATGTGAGAACCACTGAGCTTGCTTGTCCTTCCAGCAGGCTTTGAGGCGTCGTGGACCCATTGCTACTGCCAATGCAAGGTTGGGCAATTGGGCATCACCCATACCAACTATCTTCTGAAAGTAAATGATATGGCATTCCAGTGCAGCCCTTTGAAGGGGTAGAAAACCCATCTCCTGGAGCTGGATTTGATATGAAACTGTGGATTTCACCCCGAGTGCCGGTGCTAAGAAGGCCTTCTGTACCTGCTCCAGGTCATTCCAGGTGGTGAGGGATATCACCGGACCCCACACTTCTGCCCCGTACAAGAGAACCGGCTCGACCAAGGCCCTAGACAGGTGTGACTAGTGGCCCTAGGCATACTTGTGGCTATTGTTCTGCATGGCATATAGTGCTTTCCAGCCTGCTGTGACACACAACTTGATGGAAGCACCCCAGTGTGTGGTAGTAGAAAACTCGATTCCTAAATACTTATAGGACGAAGCCACCTCTACATCTTGTCCCCTGGTAAGTGAATGACGGGAGCCTTGGCTGACGGGATCATGGAACTAGAAGCACTCTAGTTTTGGCCAAGTTAACTCTCATGCCAGTGATTCGACAGAAAGTGTCTAGAGCCATCCAGGTGTCGTTTGCATGTCTTCTGGGGTATAGGCTAGAAGGTGGTAAGACTTATTAATAATACCAATTCTTTGGTCTGAATGTAGTATAGCAACTCTGAGCGATCAATCTTACATAAAAGATCCATATAAAGGCGCATTTCCATTTGCTCTTTTGGGCGTATCTGACTGTGGCACATAACAAAACTTGTCCTTTATCTGGATTTTCTTTGTCTTCTAGCAGTTCAATTCTTCTATGTCTTCGTTTGAATTTTTTTTTTTCAAGTTTCTAAACAAATATGTTCAGTGTTTTAACTCAAATAAATAAGGTTAGCGCATACATACTTGCTTTTTGGGTCAAATATATGTTAGCTACTGCGAGAATTAAGGGTAACTTTTTTTGGAAATCTAACAGTTATTTCTAAGATGATAAAGGGTAGAGTTCTTCTCTGTTGGCATGCCAATTACTGGACAATGAACTATAGAAGCATACCATAAGTTAATTACTTGTTTTGTTATTTTATTTCGTTATTTTGTTTCTGACATGTTGCATTGTAGGCATGATAAGACCATAGATCTGCAAGCCAAGTGTGCAATGGATGTGGTGGCAAGTTCATTTGATGGAAATTGTAGAAGGAGGACATTCGATGCCTTGTATAATGATGAGCTTAAGAGAATTGATGATATTGATTGTTCTGCTGGCGGTGATGCTTCTGCTTTGATTGATCTATTGATAATGGTAATGTAATAGATGTCGACTGCAAGAAGTTGAATATTGCTGTTGGTATTGAAATTGTGGACCAGAAAAGTACTTTTGTTATGGATTCTAGTCTTATGACATAGCTAATGATATTGAAGTATCTATAATGCTATCTCTAGTTCATGAAGAATTATATGAAGTTTGAAATGAGTTGATGTAGTTTAATCATGACCTTGAGACGCTTGTAGCAACATCTCCTTTGTTAGATATGCATTAGGTTGATGTAGTTTGCCAACAACTATGGTGGAACATTTCAAAATTGTAGCATTGTGATGTCGCACATGACAAGAAAAGATTTGGGAGAATTCATTGAAACATGATGAAAAAAATACATGCAGTTGAAACTTGTGTTTTTTCTTGTCTGTGTTGTTTTGAACTGATGATTCAACTCGAATGTTGATCATTTTATTAATTAGTAAACTTCCTGACTTGATCTATGCACTCTTATAAATTTCTTCTATGTTAAAATTTGAGTTTTAGACTTTGTATAAATTCTTCCTTCAAGTGTATGTACAGTAAAAGCTTGAAAATGTAAGGTTAAAATTATAAAATGTGAAGAAAATAGTTTAGAATGTCGAGTAAAACTCAAAATGCAAGGTTTTAAAAATAGCACCAAAACAACTAAACATTCCTTAAAAGGAAGTTATCCACCTGACAGCACATCAATGGATAGTAAGTCAGAAAAGTTGTCAGCTTACATTTACCTATACGGGAATGGCCCTTTGGGCTATTCGTCCAGCCATTTTCAGCCCTAGATCTAGATCTTCGCCACGTGGAATGACTTAGATTTTGCTTGTTGCAGAATGTGGCACAGTGGCAGAATGACAACTAGAATAGAGACCAGAAAGTAGAGTGGCAACAATAGGCGATATTTAAAAAAAAAAAGGGGGTTGACACATGTCACAACCACATTGGGTTAGAAGGCTAGAGACACCTAAATGCCCGCTCCTACTTATGCAGTAACGCCTCGATTGTCAGGTTTATACGGTCAGATTTAAACTGAACTATTGGTTTGACAGCTGTTACCAGATAGTAACTTGCTTGTGGCTCAAAATTTATGGAGACGTTCTCTAACATGGTAGGATAATTGTTGGAAAATGACATCACACTCTAGGGATTTCCAATTTTTCCGGACCGTTGTAGTCTTCATGTTCACAGGCCCGAGCAGGAAAAATAAAGGGTTTTGGAACCATGATAAAGTTTGGAAGCAAGCACATTTCCCTAGCATGCTGAAAAAACTAGAGCTCAAAAAAAGGCTCTTAAAAAAATAGCGATAAAAAACGGGAGCTCAAAAACTAGCTTTAAACACTTGAAGATCTAATAATCTTAGGAGCCTTCTCTGTTGGAGTAGGCAGTGAAAACCCTCGAACCTGGGCATTAAGGGCGATAGCGCCCTGGCCCTTGGGATTAGTAGCGAAAAAAATTTCTCGGGCCATGTGGCCATGGCCAAAATGGCTCCGGCGTGCACTGGGTCCAGGGCGTTATCTACACCATATAAACATGTGCCACTACACTACTCATGCACACCACCAGGCTCATTTTTGCTAGTACCAGGGATTGAAAAAGTGGGGGTTCGAGGATTGCCGGTTGAAGTTCTTATTTTTTGGTTGACACTTTTGCATGTCAAAAAAAAAAAAAAAAACTGGTAGCCATAATAGAGTTTATATGTAAAATCCGGTAGTTTTGAGCTTTACCATAAAAGAAATCTGGTATACACTAACATATATACTGGAAAATTTTTTGTTGTACCTCAAATATTTTTCGAACCCTGTTTAGTACTCGTTAAAACAACAATACTTTCATCGTCTAAGTGCAACCTTATCGTCTAAATGCAACCTTTTTCTTGTTTTTTAAAGTTAACCATTGGATGAAATAAATTACATACAATTAAAACCATTGGATGACGTGGATAACATAATCTGGTGGCACAAAGACGACTGATCCGGCCTCAAATAAGAACGTAAATACCACACAAAAATCCAGAAAGAAATCCGAAATAAAAATTTGGACCAAGCAAGGAAAATAGTCTGTTGACGGAAGGAAGATCGTTTGAAGGAAAATCGTTTGAAGAACACCGTCATGGCTACATAGAGGATCCACTGGTCGGGGGTCGAACCCTGGTAAACGCCTTACCAGTAACCTACCTCGACATGGGCTCTCTGGTCTATTCTATTCTATTCTGGCCGTAGCCAGATCCACGAGCCATGCTACCCAGAGCAAAATCCAAACCACATAATGGCGAATCCCGCAGTAGATGCAGCAGATGGCAAACCTAGATGCAACAGATAGCAAACGTCATCTCCACGCCCTGCACAAAAACAACCAATTCTGGCAACTCTGCTCCAGGATAGCGGATGCATGAATCGTAGCCCTGAGGCCCGTGACCAAAAAGGAAAGAAACCTAATTTCCAAAAAAAGGGAAAAAAATCATATCAAACCATTACAAGAAGGACCATTCAAAACCATTAAAAAAAAACCAATTCCAAACCATTGCAAAAAACCCTGGAAATCGTCTATAGCGAACCTTAATTTAACATATAGGCCTAATCATCAAACTATGATTCCAATCCCATTGTTTTCTAAGTTTCAAAGCAAATTCTTTCGCCGTTTTTTATTTCAACGCCGGGAAAATAACACTGCAAATGAGATCACATCAATCCGCAAGCATGAAGCCAGGCACCGTGAAATTTAGGATGTTAGTTCCCTTAATCTCTTTTGTTCATTTGCCTCAATTCCAAACTAAACCTCTCAGCTTCTGCCCAACAGGCCATCGGTAGAAAATCTGCTTCCCATACGTCTCGACATCGAAATAGAAGGACAACGTCTCAAGGATGCATTCACTTGGAACCTTGCAGGTATCTCAATATTCTTTCTTGCTTTCTCCATATTATTTTTGAATTTGTATAACCCATGTATCTCTATTAGGTATGTCATCTGGTGGAAGGGATGGATGTTTTGTTTGATGCAGCATGCAATGGATAAAAAAATTGTGCTTTCATTGACTTCTATGGTTATTCTTTCTTAGGTCGAGATTCGGAAATTCCTCCATTTGCAAGGCTAATGGTCAAAGATTTAAGCCTTCCCCCTGCGTTCATACAACAGATTGTTCATGCTATTCAGGTAAGTTTATAATATTAACGTTTAAGTACTTTATATAGCTGAATATTTAAGGCTTTTACAATTTGCAGCTATTGCCACCAAAATCATGTTTGCAATTATTTTTGGTCTTATGAAAATAACATGATTGCTTAAGGTCTTTAAATCATTTACCAAGCTAATATTTTATTTGATTGCATGGATAATATGTGCTTCTCTGCTTGTAGTCACAAATAGCAGAGTATAGATCATATGAAGAGTTGGAAATGAGTACGGAGGAGAAGGTGCAGATTCTTAAGGTAATGCAAGTATCTGAATTATTATTTGTAACGTCTCATTGTCGCAGAAATCTTTCAGAAAGAAAAAACCTTAGTGAGTCCATTACTTCTCTTTAGGGTTGTTACACTTCATTGAAGCTGAGCCTTTAAGAGACAACTGTATATGGAGTAAATCTGGGGCTTACGATGATAATTTTGATTTTGGAACTTTTTGAGCATCGTCATTCTCAGTTTTCAACCATGAAAGGTTGTTCAAATCTTATGTGGTTTTTAACCATGAAAGGTGGTTCAAAATTATTTTACCCAGATAATCATTTCACTAAAGCTAGGAAGAATTTTAAAATTATAACGGAGGGACTTTATACCATGCTTCATGTGAGCAGATGCACATGAGTGCAAGGATTTTTTTCTGGGTCTTGAGCTTCTCCATTTATGCATTGGCAACTTATGAGTTACTTCTGTTTTGCAGTTGGATTTAAGGGTTAACAACGTTGTCATACATGATCAATTTCTTTGGGTAAAGACTGACTATATTCATGTTTTAGATGTAACCGTTCTACTAATTCATCCATATGGGGAGCAGGATGTAACAAACTGTGACAGTGATCCAGAAGGCTTTGCAAGAGGATTATGTAGGGACCTTGAGATTACAGACCCAGAGGTTGGGGTAAGTCACATTGTGTACTTTTACATGGAAATTTCTGTGGAGTTTACTGTACGTAAATCTCCTTGCTGGTTGCATGTTATGTCACATCTTACTTAACATCATGTTGGCTTTATTCTATATTGTTATGCAGCCTGCAATTGCAGTTTCCATACGTGAACAGCTATATGAGGTTAGCTTCTGTAAGATATAATAGCTTCTGTTTTTTTTTCAGTATACTTATATTATAGTGATTTATCCTCTTTCGTGCATAACGGGTTTTCAACCTTGATTAATAAATGTCGTATCTTCTGCTTTGGCAGCTAATGACATAGATCTATGTCTTAGTACATTTTTTGCTCTAACATGTATGCGGACTGAACCATATATATCTGGATCCTTTGTCTACAAAATTGGAACACCTCTGTTTGGCACATCTGGCTGGTCTGAATTCTTTTCATCTGGAACTACCTACCTTTGTTCAAGGCATGTATTGTATCACAATGTCTACAAGTTGAAATCCCAACTTTCAAACTCAGCAGGGGTGTAGGATGAATGTAATGAAAAAATCTTTCAAATAAGTAATTAGATGTGAATAAACTACTCAAATGTGACAATGTGATAGCTGTCATAGAATAAGAAGGTTACCCAACAAAGGACATAGAACCATGCAGCCTCAGCCTGTCAAAAGTTGATTCTCAGAATCCAAGCTATGTTACGGCAGCGATAAAATTTAAGTTGTAACATAATTGGATCAATGGACTTGAAATTCCCCATGTTTTTCTAGTTGTAAAATTGTTGTCTCATCTCATGGATCATAAACTCATGACGCTTGACATTTCATGGCTGTGTTCTAAAGTGGTGACTTTTCTTAGATAGCTAAGCAGAATATCACATCTGGTCGGGAGACTCGCATCAGTAAGAAGTCACGACGCGAGAGGGGAATAGATTTCAGCCAAACAAGGTGGTTCTGCTTACTTAGTATACTTTCGGTCAATGATGAGCATATGTATGTTTGAACTTTAATGGGCTTTTAGCAAAAAGCCTATAACCATCTGCATTTCAGTTTATTTGCTTCTCAAAGCTAACGAAATGTTTTATGACTGTGCAGCACACCAGGAACAACTGCATTAAACCTTATGAGAAGGCCAAACAGTAAAATTAGCATTTTGAGGTACCTAACTCCACAATTCTGTGTTGCGCTGTTGCTTCGAACTTTTCTTATTTATAAACATGTGATGGAATGTAGGTCCCTTATTCTTCATGGCTGCAATCTGTGATGAAAAGGATGAATTATCAAAGAGCTCATGTAATTTGACATCTGTATTTTCAGGAGAAAGAATGAGTGGGACTTGTTTGAACCTGCTGTCGAGATTTTAACAAATAAGGAAGTGGAGGCACTGGATGCAAGAGACGAACGGAATGCACGGTAAATATTTCATGGATGACAAGCCATGTTATGGAATGATCGGTCATATGCATTCTTAATGCAGGTTGAAAAAACGAGGAGATGATAAGGAGGATATGTTTCCAAATCGATTTCTCCGCGCCTAGAGGAGATACACTCATCTTTTATGTGTGAATACCCATCATTGGAAGATACAGTCACAAACGACAAGAACCTATGTAATACAAAGGAATATATGTTGCATTCAAAAACATCTGGCCCATCAATTTCCAATCTCTCAGATTTAATATATGCGAATCTGGTTCTCATTCTGACGTCTTCGTATAAACATGATAAATAACGAAGCAGAAAGCAATGCAATCTAGTTTTATGGAAAGATGAACTGGCCAAATTGGTTGTTACAAGCTGAAATGTCTGAAATTTCAATCCACATGTTCTCCACAAATGGCTTCTTATTAGAATGGCAGAGCATCTTGTCTTATGAGGATGGAACTTCTGTCCTCTTGTGGATGCATCAAAGTGGATCGAGTGATTATCTTGCATTAAAGTGAATGGAGTGATTGGAAGCATTTTTATGGGTTGCCCTAGGGGGCAACCCTCTTGTTGGAGGGTGGAGTGACGGGATAGAAGGCCTTGATTTATTTTAAGTATAATATGCCATAGAAAATTCTGTATACGCGGTTACGATTGTTTGTGCTTTTTTAGGGTTTTATGAGACTCAGTGACACTTAGACGGCTAAGATTCGTTTGTGTCTGACGGTAGAGATTGTTTGGGACTTCTCTGGAAGATAGTGGAGCTATGGCTATGCAATCCCCTCCGGCGATGCCAGTGGCATGGGCCAGGGCGGCAGCAGCAGGGGCAGGGGCGTCTGTAATATCTTCTACAATCATACCCCAGGCGTTTACTTCTTCCGTTAGAGTTAGAGTTATCCAACGATTGCTGCAATGCTTTGGATTTTAGGCAGTCGAATTCCGCAAGGGTTTAATCACGGTTTCTTTTGCGGATTGAAGTTTGTTAAATCTTGCGGGGTTGTGTACTCCGGCAATAACACGGCAGCCAAATCCAGTTTAAACTCAAGGTGAAGAAGCATTTGAGACAGAAATGGGGCCGACAAAAGGCCTGAGAAAAAATACAGCTCTGTTTGCAGTTATATTGCTAGTATGCGGGGTTGCTTTTGTAATGAAAGCAGAAGCAGAAGGTCCATCTCCAGCGCCCGGCTCCAGGCTCTGCTACACCAGCATCAGCTCCATCCCCAGACTCAGAAGCTCCATCTCCAAGTGCAAACACATCTTTATCTCCAAGCCCATCTCCAGGTTCAAATCCATCTCCAACCCCATCCCCATTTGCAGGCCCATCTCCAGATTCAGCCCCATCTCCAGATTCAAACCCAACTCCAGGCCCATCTCCAGATTCAAGCCCACCATCACCCCCTGCCCCTGCTCCTAAATCCCCAATTACAAGCACCCCTCCTGCAAGCCCCCCAGATTCTCCATCAAAATCTTTTCCCCCTGAAAAGCATGGCATAAGCACAGGCAAAAAGGCTGGTATTGCTTTCGGTGTCATTCTGGGTGTCGCTGCAGTAGGGCTTGCAGCCTGTATTTACAAGAAAAGAAAGGATAACATGAATCGAGCAGGTTATGCCTATGGCAGATAGATCTGGCCATCTGAAACTTGGTTTCTTCAAAAAAAAAAGTTCTGGCAGCAGGGATTATATGCTTTCCTTGAGGTAGGTGTACATTGATTCTTGTAGAATTTGTTCTGATGATTAAAGAGTCGAGCAGTTGCCTGTTTTGTCAGAGATATTTGTTGAGATTTGTCTTTTCCCGGTCTTTTCTTAGTTTCTTGAGAATCAGATCATAAAGTGACAATGGGTGTCCATTGGTTCTTATAGAATGTTGTTCTGAGGATGAAACAGTTGAGAAACTACATGTTTTCTCCAAGTTATTTCCCGAGGTTTCTCTATTTTTGGTTTATTAACCGATTATATTTCACGAGGACGAAATCAAGATGTCTATGCTGCTGCATAAGATGAACTGACATGGAAGAGGTGTTGATGATTCATCTATGACACCATTCTTTTGCACAAGAAACTATGTTCCAGTTTCAACTAACAAATATGTTAAAACATATAAATTGTGATAGAAACAGGTTTTGTTTTGTAGAATTTGTCTTACTAAAGCCAGGTAGACCATTTCAGAGGAATATGTGGACTAGATTACGAAAACAAGATCTGCAAGGAAAGTTATATGGATGTGACCAAGTCTGATGACAAATCTGGCATTGAACGAATCCTGCCCACAAATTTTACTTTTTGTCTAGTCCCTATTTTTTCCATTGGACAATCCATGCCATTTACTTGGCAAAAGCCTAGTGCTGAAAACAAGAACTGTCCAGAGCATTTTCTTCACATCTTGGATTAGATCTATTGTTTTTGCTTTCCTGAACATTAAAGCTGCCATAGTCCAACCCAAACCCTACCTATGTACCATCTTTGCATCCAAGTGGCTTTTGGATGTACATAATTACTTGGCTACATGCATGTTTATAATTGTTGCACCTCACCATTTTCCAACATTCTAGGGGAGATGCACCAATAGTGGACCACTTAAGAATCACGTGCAAAAAATAGAATATTTTTGTCAATTAACATATCCGCATCATTGGGGAAACTTTTAAACCCTCCTCCTGTTAACCTAGGTAGTCAAATTTCCAAGTTTCAATTGCAAACTTGTCAGTCCTCATAGAAAAATACAAAGTCTTAACGGAAATTTTCCCTAAACCTGAAATTTTCAATTTTCAATCATGAAAACCTTCCTTATCGGACTCTCTAGTATAAAAGGAGAGTCCTTGTTTTTTCGTTATCATTATTGATGTAGGCTAATAACTAGTTATTAGTACTATTCCACCCATATAAGACCGATAAGGTGGTTGTCGAGTTATTGATCTTTACCTCCGCCGATAACAAAAAATGCGTGGTTATCGAGTTATTGATCTTTACCTCCGCCGATAACAAAAAATGCGTGACCTTGGTTGTACGTCCTCGGCCAGATATTTGGCACGTAAGGCCGAGGCTCGGCACAATATTATTCGACACAAAAACGTCCAGAGTAATAAGGCAACTGCTCGACTCTTTAATCATCAGAACAAATTCTACAAGAATCAATATACACGTACCTCAAGGAAAGCATATAATCCCTGCTGCCAGAACTTTTTTTTTTGAAGAAACCAAGTTTCAGATGGCCAGATCTATCTGCCATACGTTGGAACCGGCTCGGAGTCTAGTTTCCGAATTGGGGCGGCACATATCCTAGTTCATCCGTATGAGGGAGTAATGGCCGAAAAGGTGACAGGGGGTCACAAATTACTGCCATAGCGACTTCAAAGATCTGCAATTGCTTTTGTGATGTGTGGCTACGTGGAGTAGCTAGACTAGCCTGGAGGGCCAATAAGCCAGATATTGTCTTTGCCCAATGGTCTACGCGGAGTAGCCAGATATTGTTTGCTCATGGTCTACGCGGAGTAGCCAGATACTGTTTGCTGAGCCAGTTGCATTGCCATAACCTTGTGGACCCGGTTGGGTGGTTAAACGTGCTCGTCAATGTATTTATCTGATATATATAATTGTTCTTCTAAGTAGTTACGTCTTTAAGTCACCTTAACGCGTATCAAGCGTAAGTATTAATTTAGTAAGGATGTTTTACTTATGCTTCAACTTCTTTCATGCAATTATGAAATTAATCGATAAAGAATGTTTACTGCTTTGTATATGTTTGTTAGGCTTGGCTCAATATAAGGTTCATCGTTATGTAGGATTTTTTGGATTACTCAAAGGTTAAATGTGTTCATCAAATTTTATGATCAACAATAGTGTTTCTCGGATCATTCCCTTACCTGCCAATAAAATTCCATTCCCCTCTAACATATAGGCCTATGCACCATTTCATTAATTGGACAAATATGTACCTTCACCTTTAATTCAAATGGTAACCACATGCTTAAACTTTACTTTATGGTAACATCGTGCCTTGGGTGGGATAAATTTACCCAAGCATTTCATGAGGTTATAGAGGCAATTCACGTGTCACAAGGTTTTTCAGCCAAGATTCCTTCTCAGATTCTTAGCAACAGACTCCTACATTGTCTGAAGCTGATTTGGAGTATGTTGAATGTTTTTTAGGTTGATTCAAGGCTTCCTAGGCTTGGAGCTGTTATTAGGTTATTACCAGTTGAGTTCATGATGAACAAGTCAGATTCAAGGTTTTAACAGGTTTCAAGCTGATTGGGGTTTATTGAAGCTTTCTAGGCTAATTCAGAGCTATTATTAGGTTATTACAAGATGATTTCATGATGAACAAGTTAGATTCAAGGCTTTAACAAGGTTCCAAGCTAATTTAGGTCTATTGAAGGCTTTTTTGACTAATTCAAGGCTTCCTAGGTAGATTTGGAGCTCTTATTAAGTTATTATAGACTGATTTGATGATGAACAATTTGCATTCAAGGCTTTAACAAGGATTCAGTGAGTTCAGTATTCTTACTTGATGAGTGTTTCTTTGGCTAAATCTTGGTTTGTCTTTACTTTAATTTATTTTTGAACAACCCCTAAACCTTGGCTGATCCTGCCCTATTTTTTGCTTCTCAAGATCGCAGTGGCGATCTGGGCAAGCAGGTCCACTACGATCTTGGGAAGCAAAAAGTAGGCCGTGAAAGCAGGAAATCCGCGTCACTAGATTGCCATTGCAATCTTGTGAAAGAGCTAGCAGGACATGAAAGTAGGAAGTTTGCTTGACCAGATTGCCATTATGAGCTTGTTTATTACGGATATCATATATGAAAGGCATTTCTTTAGGAATCTTAGCTTTCGTGTATATCATATAGGTATAACATTAGCTGATATAATTGCTTTAAAACATATAAATTGCATACTAATAAGAATGCCTATGTCAGTTTTTCTTGTTTCCCATATGTTTTGCATTGAAAATGTCGCAATGGCGTTTTTTCTGACCAAAATAATGTAATTATTTATTTGCTAGACCTTACATCTATCGATATATTATAGCATTTGTTACAAATTTTTTTCTCACTCCTTTTTGTGAGCAGGATGTGAGTCATATTCACAGGCCTACTTATATTTTCTTCTTGTTGTCTAGTATCATCATTATTGCAAAGGGGTTTCCCTTGAAAACCTTTCGAGGCAGGGGTTTTTTAATCCTAGTAGTAATAGTTGTGCTAGGCCATTGTATAGGTCCCATGGCCTCTTGATCTTCGTGGACGTTGCCCGACCGCCGTTAAAGAAGAGCTCCTATTCTATTCTATTCTTTATAAAAATTAGGCCAAACAAAAAAATGCTTCATTACGTTGGCAAATGCCTTTTCCAAAATTTTGGTTGAAGGAAAAAGTTTTTTAATCAATTTTTTTTTTTTTTTGCTGGATGGACCATTGGTTTTAAGAACCTTATCCAAGGGCCACTAAAATATCTAGCGGTTGAGAAGATATTATTACGGCATCAAGCCTACAATAGAAAAAGGTGGGCCATTTAAGTATAGAGGAGGAATATTTATATAAAGAATAGATTCTTGCACTGCGACTCGCATGAAAACAACATCATCCTGATAGATAGGCTTTTCAATAATCTCAGCAGTTTTTTCTACAATGGTATAGGGTGGGTAGCTGCACATCGCAGGCTACCCGAAAAATGAAAAACATAGGGAATATCCAGTTATAACACCTGGATCCCAAATAAAATTGTGTGCTACAGATGTTGGCTAGTGTACCTGCCGAGAGCTTATCGCCGGGATTAAAAAACCCCGCCCTTTCGGGTTTTCGAGGAAAAACCCTAGCGATAAAATCTCGGCAAGGGGCTTGGACAATGCAGGGCTGCTAAACATTCCCACAAAAAACCCACGCCCACGAGAGAGAATACCAGAAGTCGCCAAGATCATCACCCCGGACGCACATCACCAACAAAAAAACCAATAGAGAAAAAACCTCGAAAAGCGAGGGGCTGGTCACGCGTGCCACGGGACAATTATAACAAATATGAACATATAAATAACAATTTTAAGGGGGAAGGGTGGGAGCCATGGATACTGCTGAGAGATGAGAAAGTGCCGATGAAAACTTGATGAAGAACTCTGCAATAAATAGCGATCCCCCAACCTGATGAACGGCCTAAAAATGCATGCGATATGCATCGCATGCAATGCATGCATGCTCGTCTTGTGCAAGAATCTCGATCCGCGTACGCGAATCGATGACATTCTTGCACTGCGACTCGTATGAAAACAACAACATCCCGATACCAGAGAACTTCAAATACTAGATCCGAGGAGAAAAGTTGAAGATTGTCCTATGCCGGACAAAAGGGCAAAGATAGAAAATGTTAGAAAGGATATGAATGGTCAAGAAAGAGTAGCTCATGCAAGAAGAAGCCCCTCCTCTGCATGAGATCAAAGAATAGATGCCATGGATACTGCTGAGAGATGAGAAAGCGCTGATGAAACGTCGATGAAGAACTCTGCAATAAATAGCGATCCCCCAACCTGATGAACGGCCTAAAAATGCATGCGATGCATGTATGCGACGCATGCAATGCACGCATGCTCGTCTTGTGCAAGAATCTCGATCCGCTACGCGAATCGATGACAATGTATATAAAGGTGGACATTGAAGCTAATAAAAGGAAAGCCTTTATATCCACAAACATTTTTTGCTACATGCTATATTTTTTTGCTACAGTTCGTGTTCCATCACCTCCTCATACATTTTGAGTGGTTGTTTGCTGCAGTCTCATAGACAGGGCGCCAGAGTTGGAGCTCCTGGTTATGGTGATGATTAGCATTCCGGAGAGGCTAGACACTTTGTTTTCAGGGTCGATAGCCATAGTTCCGCTTTATAAAAAAATCGAGATGATGTGTTTTTGGATTTGCGGGGAAAAAAAAAAAAAAAGGATGATCACGCATTGTATTGAAAAATGTTATGGGATTTGTGCTATATTTAATAGTTTATACGTTATTCATGAACTTGCCCATGTTCTTTGAATTTTTATCTTGTTTTCAAAAACAGCGTCTCCCATAACACACCAAAACAAAAAAATTTAATTTTCAAAAACGCACTTTTGAAGCAATTTCGAGTGCGTCCAAGAATGTATTTTTTCTCAAATCAATTAATTCGTGCATATATGTAATGCGTTAAACATCTAAGTTTTACTCCTTCTTGGACGAAAATTGTGAAGAATTCTATGGTTTTTGACCGGGAAACTTCCTGAGAAACTTTTTCTATCTGATGTTCTTGATTTCAATAGGTAGACTACTCGGAATTTGTCGCTCACTGATTGTGGGCTACCAAATGTATTAGGCTTTGTCAAGCTGCCCATTTGAATTAGTTCTTGGACTTGCAGTCTATGCTGAACATGATTCTGGCCATAAGTCACTAGACCAACCGGGCTATCCAAGTAAGAGAAATTATAAAAGAAAAAAATGAAGTTTTTGAAGATACAAGGAATAAAGGACTCTTTTAGCAAGAACTAGGTAAGAAGGGCTAGGAAAAGGGTAATTCAAGATAAGCACTAGAGATTTTGCTCTAGCAATACACAAATTCAAGAGTTAGGCTAAAGAGAAAGGAATTCAAGGTTTGGCTTACAAAGTATAGGACATTTAGAAGGTTGATAGATCTTGAAAATCTGCAAATCAAAAGAGACTGCTAAATATTTAATTGGCTGAGATCCAAGTTTGAGGATCGCTATTGAAATAGGCAAGTTCAAAATCGTTGTTGGGATACCGCACATCTGCCGAGATGCTGAGCAGGTCGTTGTCGCTTATGGTCGAAGCCCTTGTTGCCTGTTGCAGACAAATCACTGTTGTTGTCACTCATGTTCATCCCCTGCCATCTATCATATATTTTTACTTTATCCCGCATTTGCCCTTTTTTATTTGTCCCCCTTTTTAAACGTCCTATCAATAATAATAGCCCTTATCTAATTTAATCCTTAGATAATCAAAGCCATAGTTTGGCCTAGATAATTTGTATTTCCTTCTCTTGCTTTCATAGGCACTCCCCCCAGCACCACCATATCAATTCCTCCCTTCCCCAGGATTGACTGTCCTCTATCAAGGAATTATGTCACAAACTGGCATAACCAAATCCATCTATGGTTACAACCCTAGTTGAGTCCATGATAGAGTGGTGCTTGGGGAAGTGCCTATGGGAGCAAGAAAAAGAGAAAGAAAGTCAAATATTCATGCTAGGCCATTCATAAGAAGATATTCAAACCAAAACATAGATAGGAACCTGAGGAAAAAGGTAAGGCTTAAATTAGGCAAAGACCTTTGACTCAAAAGAAATTAAAAAAAAGGCATCGGCCTATTTCTGTGCATCGGCTTTTACGAAAGGTCCCGCCAACATGATTCAGATTTATCACTACATGGGATAGCTACCTCAAATTCGTAAAAGCTATAGACAAAAAGAAACTTCAGGTCATGGACAAACAAACATGACTAGAATTTGATGGCAAGGAAGGAAAAGAATGAATCCAAAATATTGATATGGGAAAGCTTTAGAAGAGCTTTCGAAGGTTATAACCTGACTGCCAATGAGCAAAACGACGTAAAATGAGAATGGGACTTCTTCAAGCAAGGTGATAACAAAACGGTTTATTAGTACACTTCCAAGTTTCAGTACTTGTGTACTCAGTTGGAGGTTTGGATGAGAAAGAACTGCTACGCAAGTATATAGCAGGACTCAACAATTCTTTGTATACAAAAATTAAGTTTTATGGATCCTTAAACTATAGAAGGGGCCACAACAAAAGCTATTGCAACGGAAAGAAAGCTAGATCTAGATTCAATAATTTATAGCATATGGGATGGATATCTAGAGGATTAGAGCAATGACAAGACAAACATCAGCAAGACTACAGACAAAGGGAATAAGAGGCAAAGTTCTAATACAGAAGATAACCAGGATAACTCGCAGAAAGCACGATGGAAAAATGAACATGATTGAGCTTTGTCAAGGAAAAGCAGATGTTTCTACAGTGAAGGGCCACATCTTAAAATAGATACTGAAAATTAAATGCAAAAGGAGACCGAAATGATTGAGGCAACCGAGATGATTGAAAAAATCAAGTCAGAATGGAATTTAAACCAAATCCACATTCTACTGGCTTCAAATAGAAGAAATCCTCCTGAACCAAACACCAAGGAGAGCAAACAAGTTTCATTTGCGGAAGAGTTCAGGGAAAACAGAAGCTGCAGATTGCTTACTTAAAGTAGTTAAAAAGTTTTAGTTAAGTTATTAGCTAAGCTTGTAACTCTTGAAGGAGGAAGGTGAATTCATATGTATAATCTTGTTCATAGTATATTTTGAGACAACAACTATGTTTGCAGCATAACTATTGGTCTTGTTATCCATTATCATTATAATAAATACTTTTTAGCGTTTAAGGACTGGACTTGATTATTCTACTTGTGAACTCAATTAGGATTGTAACCATGGACTTTGTTATATTAATTTTTCATATAATTCTTCAATCGAGGATGATCAATCCTAGGAAGGAGAGGAATTAATATGGTGGTGCTTGGAGGAGTGGCTATAGGAGCAAGAGAAAGAGAGTCAAATGTTTATGCTAAGCCATATAGAATAAAATATTTAAGCCAAAATATAGATAGGAACCTGAGGGAAAAGTAAGCCTAAAAATTAGACAAAGATCTTTAAAGTCACTATGGAAGGACTCGAAAGAAATAAAAAAGACATTGGACTATTTCTATGTAACGAACTTTTTACCAAAGGTGTAGCCATTTATATAAGAGGCATCAGTGACAATTTGGGAATACAATGAGCATTGACGGTCTATTTAGTGACACCTTAGAATAAAAGCAACAATCGCGACTAGTATCTCATATGAAGTTGGATGTTTGCAACACAATTGATTCCGTCTATTCAGCACCTGCAACTGGCCTCTACAGAATCGAAACTGGCCCACTAATAAAAGAGCTTTTGAAGGTTATAACCTGACTGCCAAACTACAACGATGTAGAACGAGAATAGGACCTCTTCAAATAAGGCGACAACAAAATGGTTTATCAAAACACTTCGAAGTTTCAGTAGTCCACTCAGGTGGAAGGTTTGAACGAGAAAGCACTGCTATACAAGTACATAGCAAAGCTCAAGACTTTTTTGTATGCAGAATTAAGAAAAAATGAATTAAAAAAATATTAAGATGGGAAAGCTTTAGAAGAGCTTTTAAAGGTTATAACCTGGTTGTCAATTACCACAATGATGTAAAACGAGAATAGGATCTCTTCAAGGAAGGCAACAACGAAATGATTTATCAGTACATTTCACAGTTTCAGTACTTGGGCATGAGCATGCTACACCCTATCAAAAAAAGTACCATTTAGGAACCATGAAACTACCTAAAAAAGTACCCAACACTGGGTACTGGGTACTTTTATAATATCTCAATAACTACAAATGTTAAATTGAATGCATTCATTTTGGCCTCCAATAATATTGTCTCTATCTTAACCTTGAACATTGATATGCTTTCGACATTTTATATTGAACTTTTGAATTAGTTTTGACCAAAAGAAGAAGAAAATAGTACCCAATCCAGAAGTACCTAGTGCAGGTACTTTGGCAGGTTCCAAAAATGGCAGGGTGTAGCATGCATATGCCCACTTGTCTACGTGGGTGGAGGTTTGAACAAGAAAGAACTGCTACACAAGTATAAAGTAGGGCTAAAAAATTCTTCGTATACAGAATTAAGTTTTTTAGATCCTCAGACCATAGAAGAGGCCACAAAAGAAAGCTATTGCAGCGAAAAGAGAGCTAGATCCAAATTAGAGGAACCCACAAGAAAGGAGAAGAGTGGTGATAAACTGAGGCATAGTCTAGCTGGAAGAGCACACGCACATGATCCCAAGCCCGCAACACTCATGTGAGAAAAGGGGATGCATGTGGGAAAGGCCGGAGACCATACAACAATGCCCAGGGCAACTCCACATGCACAGACGGCTTCCCAAATGCCACACAATGGCGAAGAGACTGCAACAACAATGGGCCAAGACTGTGGGAGAAGATGCACCATCCTGCAGAATGCTCCAAACAAACTTGGAGACCAACACCTTACTATGCAACGCCAAATCCAGAATGGCCAAGCCCCCATCCTCCCGGGGACGGAGACACTTCCACCAAGCCACTTTAACAACCGCCCCTTCATCATCCCCGCCCCACACAAAATTTCGAACAATCTTATCCAAAGCTTGTATCTTACCCTCAGGAGCTAGCATCGCAGATGCACATGAGTGCTACAAAGTACTGACTTGGCAATAGTGATCCTACCTGCCATGGACAACTTGCTACCCTTCCACCAATTGAGGTATTTACGCAAGCCCCCGCAAAAATCTCATCCCACACCCTCCCCATGGAAACATCCCTCCAAAGGGAATACCCAAATGACTTAGTACACACATTACACGGAAGCACCTTCCAAGGGAATAGAGCCAAACAAGGGGAGGCGGAGTCAATTTGGGCCCATAATGCGGAGCACTTACCCCAATTCAGAAGAATACCTGAGGCCAAGGAGAAAGTATCTAACAAACCCTTCACATTCCGCAAATTCCTCTCTTCTGCCACCAAGAAGAGGAAAGTGTCATCGGCAAACCGGTTAATAATCTGGCTGGCTACCATCCCGCATCCAAAGCCCATCCACCACTCCCTCATCCATCGCAGCCAAAAACAATCGAGGCAAATTGCCTCCGCCACAATCGTAAACAAAAACGGCCAAAGGGGGCCCCGACGCACCCTCCGCCTAAGGAGAAAAAGGCGGAGGGTTCACCCCGGCACACCACCGTGGCCCGTGGCCGACCTATGCGACTTCATGATCGTCTCTCGTAAAGTGTGGACCACAACCCAACGCTAACATCATGGCGGATAAGAACTCCTTAACGGACACTATCGAAAGCTTTGGCAAAGTCAAGCTTAAGATAGGCAATGTCTTGACTGTTCTTTTCCGCCCAATAAAGGCCCCTCATAAGTCGCGGCAACATTAGTCAAAATGTTCCTCCCGGGGGACAAACCCAGATCGCACCTTACTAATGGAAGAAGTCAACACCGACTTCAACTTTCTGCGCCTGGGGCTTTTCATAATAATCTTATACACAGAGGAGGACAACAAGGAGATAGGCCTCCAATCATTAATAGTAGAAGGTCGCTTAACCTTAGGAATCAAGGAAATGCATGCGGTATTCAAGATCCTATCCATTTGAGAAGACTGCGGCAACTCAAGATACACACGGTACAATCGACTCACCAGCCCACTCCCAATAAGTCCGAAAGAACTCCATTGGGGATGCCATCCAGCCCAAGACATTTATCCTTGGCCATGCACATATATGCCGTCGCTAAATCCTCTCTCGGAGAGCTCTGCTCCAATCTCTCACGCTGGGGTGAGGCAGAATAGATGGCTTAATGACCCCCAAAACAAGCTCCCGCATCACCTGCTCATAGGGAAGAGGCGCCTGTGCGAAAAACCCGAGAAATGGGCATGCACATACCTCTGCGCAAATCAGGGGGATCCTCCAAAGTCCGGCCATCGGGCAAAGCAAGGGATGCCATAGATCGCGATATCGCCCGCTACCTAGTCGCTCGAAGAACACCGACAAACTTGTGTCCCCCTCCTTCAACCAGGTGGGGCCGCTTCTTCCGTGCCTCCGCGACTTTAACCCCGCTCGAGCAACAATACGGCTGCAACACTTGCATTCTCCCTAATGCCATCGGAAGGTCATGCGAATCCTCTCCAACTCGATAGAGACCATGCAACTCGCCGCTCTCCCGCATTGCACACGCGCGCCTACCAAAGATCTTGGCAAAACGCTTCACCCTAGCCACGCGCAGTCACCATACCGGACATACCCTTCGAGGAGATGAAAAGGTATCAAGCCACAACTCCCGGCACTAGGGCCGAAATCCGTGATCGCCTTAAGCCGGGTGTTCAAAGGAACATCGCCCTAGAGGGCCGAGAGGCAACCGCACTCGATTTGGACAAAACCCGAGGGTAATGATCAGAAATAGAGGTAGATGTAATGTTACTCCGGTAAGAAAAGAGGGCACACCATCCAAGGCGCATGGGGAAGCATAACACCGGGTCATGCCTAGTATACGCGTGTCCGCACTAATCTGCCTATTACAATAGGTGAAAGACAAGTCCCTGTGGACCTCAACCAAGGCCAAATCCGCAACAAACGAGACCACCGGGTCCCTCTCAAACCCATGCACAACCTTTGAGTTCCAGAACCGTGAGCGATCCTCTACTCGCTCTACCATATTGAAGTCCCCTAACAACAACCAAGCGACCCCAAGAACCCACCAAGGGCTCAGAACTTATTCGAACTATGGCCCATAAAGCACCCTCACCGAGAAGGCTGATTAGGGGCATAAACATTAACAATTCCCCACTCTTGCCCTCCCTCCAACCACTTAATTATTGCCCACCGACCAAACTCATGCGCTGCAGCAGTACGTGACATGCACATCCATCCTCCAAGCAATAAGAGTACCCCCACTAGTCCGCCCAGAAGAAGAAGCAATAGAGGCAAACTGCCTACCAACCATATTCATGAGCCTAGACATATCATCCCTGTGACACTTATGCTCCTGAATGCAAACAATATCAGGACGCAACTGCCGAAGTGCCAAAGAAACACGGGCCCTCTTACTACTAGAGGACTGCACCCCCCGCACATTCCAACTAAGGATTGACCTATTCATCCCGGAGGAGAATTGTCCAGCCCCACATGCCTACCCACCAGCCATCAGCCCACTCCACAGAGTCATCATCTAGAGCTAGAGGATTAATCACAGCAATGTGACCCACAGCCACTCTACGTGAGATTCCACTTCCAACACGTGTTGAAAGTCCCCCAGGCATCTCCATAGAGTCATGGGCTACACTAGTCTCTACCTCCAACCGGGCTGCTCCAGCCACCTCATGCTCAGCACATACTACTACCGAGACATCCCCACCAGGATCATCAGCCCCTCCCACAGCCCTGTCCTCAGACCTAGCCACAACCAAATCCTCTGAGCCCTCCCCTGAGCCACCACGTCCCCTAGCCCCGCCATCCAATGGGCGGCCAGCAGCAAGCCTGCCCCGGCCTCGTCCCACACCACCTCTCCCAACCACACCACCTCGTCCAACTCCACTCACTGCACCACGGAGTCCTCTATCTATTGCCTCAGGAACAGAGGAATCCCGGACCCCTGCATAAGCATCCGCAACCCCTACCACACCACAAGCACCAACAGGATCATCAACATGGTCAGATGGTAGCACAATAGATGGAAACATCCGCTGGATCTCGAGCCATTCAAAAGCTTCAATCGGAAGAGAAAATGCCGGGGACCACTACGCCTTTGGAAGAGAAGTGGGCACAGCCGCAAAGCAGAGCGAGCAACACGGATCTTGGGGACCGCACAATAGAATGAGCCAAATATACACCCGGGCCATTAGCCATAGAAACCAAGAAATCAGGCACCATCGGATCGGGAGGAAGATCCGAACTGGAACCAACACGGGATTTTAACATTTGTCAAAGAACGGTGGACATTTGGGGAGTATAATCTCGATACAACACATAAGATTCACCCAAAGTATCCACCCCCGACTAACCAATTGCCGCACGTAAGACTCAGCCTCAAACATGATTATGAAGAAATTATTTAGTAGGAATTTCGTGAGACCGACACGGGCAAACCAATCCGCCTCGGATGTCCAGGCAAGCCAAGAGCTAAACCTCCTCGTGTCCAATATGTAACCCGTGAAGTAGCCCAATACCGCATAAATGAAACTAGATTCTCAATGGTCCGAACATGTCCGGTATGATCAATATCTATCCATGGAGTCTCCGGAAGAGCTGCTGCGCAGTCAATAGAGTGATGATCCTCCACAAATTTCAAAGCCTCTTGAACACGGGCAGTCCTACACTCGGAGCCTTGGCGCTTGATCCAATCGAAAACCCGGGCCGAAAGTGATGCGAGCAGCGGTGTCATTGCTCGCCCAAAGCGGGCGACGGGAGTTGGGGCTGCTGCCCTGGCATCCTGAGAGGTATCCAGCGGCACCCCAGGAGGCACATCAGCTACATGCACCCTAGAAGAGGGCGCATCACCAGCAAGTGATCCCTTCCCAAGCACAGGGGAAGAGGGCATCACAGATTCAGTTTCCAAAGGGGGCATGCTTGATGGGATCAAGACTGGAGTCTCCAAAACACAATCTACTGGGGTCTCAGAATTATGTTGAGAGGAAGAGCAATCCACATACCTCTCAACCGAAGGGGATTCCAAGAGCTCCCTCATCTCTGCCACCAATTGCATGCCACTTCCTACAGCCCGCGCCTCTTCATGCATGCCGAGACCCGCGCCCTTCCCCTTTACTAGAGGATTCTTCCTCCTCGCCATCTCCCTTGGCTTCAGCCCCAAGCCATGAGGCTCAATCGATCCCCCATCAGCCTGTCGGGCAGGAGCCATGACATCCGAACCAGTTCAGAAATCAGCTGTTTGCGGCAAAAAACCACATGCAAAACAGGTGATGCTATACACCTCCGAAAAGAGCTCGGAACAAGCTTTCCAACGAGCCTAAGCACGCCAAAATCTGACACCAGATAAGAGAGATATCGCCGATCAAAGTTTCGCCGTCAGAACCAAAACCGCCCAATTCGACCGCCTTCCATCAAATCTCTCCTAAATGTCTTCCAACCCCCTGCGCACTTGTCCTTGGCTGCCACTGTGCATGCTCGGACGCAGGCCCGTTGGAGGCGAGCTGCTGTGCTCACCTTGGAGGATTGGTATTGGGGTGGTCAGCTAGCTTCGTGGGAGTTTTTTCGAGCTCACTTTCGCCTGAGGGGCAGTGACCGGGCTATCTGGGGACACGTGGCGGGGAGTATTCCGCTACACATACCTATAGTCCCTCAGGATGATGTGGTGGTGCAGGTTTGGAAGGTTCATCCGGATGTTGTGTCTTCTTGCTTTGTGCGGTCTTCTTACCGGGTGCTGGCTATTCATGACACACTGCCCTCTTCAGGCAAGTGGTCTCTGCAGCTTCCGGGTTCTCGATGGCGCTCGGTTTGGACGTGGACATGGAGCTCACTTCCCCCACCGAAGGTTAGGGTGCTTCTATGGCAGGTGGTGCACCGCTGTATCAGGGTGAATGCCCTTGTGAGTCGGTTTAGGCTGGGTGTGAGCCCTCTCTGCCCTTGTTGTGGCCTTCATCGTGATACTGTGGAGCATTGTCTGGTTTTATGCCCTCACTTGCAGGCTGCCTGGGATTGGGTTAGGGCTCTGTTTCAGGTGAGATTGACTAGCCAGCAGTTACTGCTTCATTTGTATCCTGGTGCTTGGCCGCTCTTGCGGCAGCAAGCCTTACATCTGTGCGTGGCTTGGTTGGTGTGGCTGATTTGGAAGCGGCGGCGGTTGTGGATCTTTCAGGGGATTCAACAGCCTGCAGCCTCTCTAATTCCTCGACTCAGGTACAAGCTATTTCAAAGCTTTCTGGTGTTCCCGGGAGTAGTAGAACGGAAGTTTGCCATTTGGCGAGACTTCTTGGGTGTTGTAGATGGTGATGGTCGGTTTGTACAGCAGTAGAGTTGCAGTTTTTCTGTGAGTTTGTTGTGGAGTGTCGAGGTATTGCTGTCTCTTTGGGGCAGTTCTCCTTCCTCCTCACTTGCTTTGTAACATTACCATTCTTTTAATATATTGATGACACAGTTCTTCAAAAAAAAAAAAATTACAGTATATGGGACAGATATCAGGAAGGTAAAGGTAACGATAAGACAAACACCAACAAGACTCCAAACAAGGGGAATGATAGGCAAAGGCCTAATATGGGAGATAACCATGATAACTCGCAGAAAGCACAATGGAAAAATCAATATAATAGAGCTTCATCAAGGAAAAGTGAATGTTTCTAGTATGATGGACCACATCTTAATGTAGACTACCAAAAATTAAATGCAAAAAAAAGAGACCAAAATGATTGAGGCGATCGAGATGAGCAAAAGGGTCAAGTCAGAATGGAATTTAGACCAAATCTATGTCTTATTGGACTCTAGCCTAAGTGTTTCAAATAGCAAAAGCTGTAAATTATTTACTAAAAGTAAAAAGCTCTTCTATGCAAAGAAATGTTTTTGACCTGTTTTTTGCTTAGTCACTGGGCCCTTCAACTAAAAGGAAAATACAGTTTCTGCAAGCATTCAGAAAACTCACATCCGCAGGAAAAAAGCTCTTCTACATGTGCAAGCTGCAAGCAAATTTATACTTTTTAATACTATATGGTTTCAACCAAGTGCACCTATTTCGATTGTTGTAAATGCTCTTATTTGGATGTACAGTATCTGCAAGACTTATTTGGAAATTCTGAGCTTCAGGATTCAAGTTTGGTGATCAATTTTCTACACAATATGCATTAATAACCACTGCCCTAACCATGATTTGTTCCCTCCAAGGAGGACTTGGATATGTGTAATGCAATTCATCGGCGTAATTTCGCTTTCTTACATGCATTTTTAGCGCAACAGCCCAACCTCGAGTGTCACATTATCCTGAAGCCTAGCCTATCCACATGTATGAAAAAATGAGTTGAATTCTCTAGACACCATTAGATCATGATCTAACTAAAGGAACGATGGAGAAAAATATTAATCCATGCCTTTTGGAGATCGTCGGCATTTTCTGCTGCGTCTGACTGGTTATTCAATTTGTATATTCTATCAATCCCGGGGCCTTCTTAAGCACCTGCCCCGTTATTTTTCGGTATCCTTGATCATCTCCTATATATGCTCACATTGTTATATCTTAAGACAAGAAGGATTTAGACACATTTGTCTATATGGTCACATAGTCTATCTTAGGCCAAGATTTTCTCCCTCACATGTTTTCTTTGAGCCCTAAGAAGCTACAACTCCTTTTCGAGAACCTCAATGTGCCAGAACTCTACGATAACATAAAAAATTGAGCTTAAAAAGAATCGGTGGAAAAATGCCCTCAAAGAAAGGTAATTGAAAAGGAAAGAAAGGCGGACCTAAGCAGAATCCTGGATGGAACAATTTTGCTACACCATTTATGTTTTAGGCACGAATGTTTGGGATGGTTTTAAGGCTTTGCTACACCATTTATGTTTTAGGCACTAATGTCTGGGATGGTTTTAAGGCATTTATAAGTACAAAAGATTGGCAACTTATAGAATAATACTCAAAGGTTAGGTCCAAAATCCTTGGCGCATAAAATATCCCATTACATTAGGTGGCCACAGAACCTTTAATAGATCAATTTTTCATTGAAGGTCCATACAAATTCAGGCCACTACATATGCACGGCAAAGCCAGGAATGTTGTTTATGCAGATGTGCTTTGAGAGAGGTAGGTGGAGGTGGAGTACATGTATCTACCTATTGGGTAATGTAGTGCTTTGACTAAGCTCCAATTGTTTGTCTCTTTTATCAGATGACAAACAATACTGTGCACTAGAGAATTGGTGTTTTAGTGGCAAAAGAACTCACCTGTGTTGGAATATATAATGGAGCGCATTTTAGGGTCTATAAATTGTTTCGTCCTCTGATGTTTTCTGATTCTATTATACAAGCCTACCTTTGGGATGAGTTGTCTCACGTGCTGGATAAATGTGAGACATTGTGCGTAGTTCGAATCAATGACTTGCACGTGCATTTCACTTTTACCCCGACCAAGATGTTATCTATCACGAAAGCATAAAAGACAGTACAACATTAGGTCCTTGGTGATGTGCGCCATGTGAAGATGCATATTTAAAGTTCCACCATGAACTAGAGTACTCTACTAAACCATGTTAAAATTTTGTGTTTTTCTTTTTTGTACCTATATTTTTTGTTGATGTACTTAACTACTTCTAAATATGACATTTTGAGCATAAGTTTTGGATCTGTCTTTTCAAATTTTCGTCCTTAGAGATAAATTTAATTGCCCCCCATATTCCTTATAAAGCATTATTTCTCTACTGAAATCCATAAATGCAAAGTTAATACATTGATGTCGTTACATAATTTCAATAACAAAAATAAGCAAATAATGTCCATTTTTGCTAATAACAACATCCGCATTAGGACATTAGCCCGCCAATGTCGGGCACACGTTTCCTAGTCAAATTTAAATTGAATTAAGGCCGACCGAGAATAGCTGGAAGACGTGTTTTTAGGACAGAGTTGCATGTTTACGTGTCAAATTTAGGAAAGCTGAACTTTTTGTGAAAATGGAAAGAGTAGGCTAGAGGGTCAAAACATTTCTTCCTTCCATGGATTTGCAGGCCGCAATCCGGCAGCAGACTAGCTTCAGCCTGGATTTTTACAAGGCTGTTTTGCATGACAACCCACATGGCAATGCAGTGCTCTCGCCGCTTTCTATAGCTCTAGCTATGGCTATGGTAGGGGCCGGAGCAAAAAATGCTACCCTACATCAGATCATTTCCGTTCTCAAGCTTCCAAACGAATCTGCTCACGAATTTTCTAGTCAGTTGCGGACCATAGTGCTCTCCGATGGAAGCCAAGCTGGGGGCCCGGAAATGACTTTTGCAAGTGGGATTTGGGCTGACAAAAGCCTCTCTTTGAAGCCTACTTATGCTAAAGTAGTGAAAGAAAAATATCAGGCAGAAGTTACGTCTTCTGATTTTGCTCATAAGGTTAGTTTTCTCTTATCACTTCTTCAAAGGATACTTGTTACACAAAATTTAGGTTTAGGGTTTTGCAAAAAGAATAGTCATTCCAATATTTTTGTTTTTGGCTTATCTATGTAGGCAGATGAAGAACGAAAACTTATTAATAACTGGATATCGGACTACACTAAGGGCAAAATAGCAGAATTGCTTCCTTCGGGCTCAGTTGATGACCAGACAAAGTTGATAGTAGCCAATGGTCTTCATATGAAAGGTGCTTGGGAAACCAAATTTGATCCATCTCAAACTTCTGATGGAAACTTTTATCTGCTAAATGGAGAATCTGTGAAGGTGCCAATGATGAGAAGCAAAAAAAAGCAATTGTTTGCAAATTATGGCAGCTTCAAGGTGCTGCAATTGCCATATGCTCGCGGCAGTGATCAAAGGCAGTTTTCCATGTACATTCTGCTTCCCACTACCAGGAATGGATTGCCAGATTTGGAGAAGGGACTTGATGCAGCTTTGGATCAGGTTCAGTCTCGGAAGCTGCAGAAAAGGGATCTAAATGAGTTTCAGCTTCCAAAATTTAAAATGTCATATACTCTGGAAGTGCCCAACTGGCTGAAAGAACTGGGGATGCTCTTGCCTTTTTCTAAGGATGCAGATTTTTCAGAGATTGCAGAATCACCATCACCTGGAGAGCTTTATGTTTCTAATGTGTTTCATCAAGCATCTATAGAAGCGAACGAGGAGGGAACCGAGGCATCTGCTGCGTCAGCTGCCACAATTGCCCTTAAATCATTGATACTATCTCCTCCTGACGACTTTATAGCAGACCATCCTTTCCTCTTCCTTATCAGGGAGGATTTCACAGGTGTAATTCTTTTTGTAGGGCGTGTTACAAATCCATTAACTGGCTGAAGGGTGACAGTCCTAAGAAAGCAAAACACACTATTTTATATATTATGGTTTAATTCTGTACTAATACCTTGCTCTTCAAAATACTTGGAGGGTATGCTGAGTCTATCATCAATAACCATGAATTAGGTTGATTATATTATGCTGATCAATCTGATCACATGTAATGCACGTTGTAACTTCTCTTTTCAGAACTTTGTTGTTTGGTAATAGGACTAACAGGCTATGAGCAAGATAACCTGCCAAGATGGAAAAATAAAAATCACGAAGGGACAGACCTATTATATGCAACAAAAGTGCCATCTTGCATCCTTCAGATGAGTGGAATGGGAAAGCTCTCTAGCTGCTGTAAAACAGTGCTCACTTTACTTTTCCATTGAGAATGATTTCGATGCAAGCTCCTCTTCTAATAACAAAAGTTTAAAGCAAACATAAATCATGGCCATGTAACCCTAAAGACTAACGAGGCATGGGAATAAATCACAAGAATGCCAAAAAATAACGATCGGTGTTTAGCAAGTCCATACGATATGACTACGTTATTTATTTACGGACTAGAATTTCTCCCGCTTTGGTGAATGATATGGGCTACGGAAGGGCAAAATAGCGATTGGTGAAGCAACTCTTATTTTTTTCTTTCTTATTCATGAATAGGGGAGAGTGCTTACAAACCATGCACTTACCACCCAAGTCTTACCAATTTGTAAGCATCTCTATGAATCGCAAAAATTAAATTCCTCCTCTAAAAAGGAACTGCCACAAGAAAAAACTGAAACATGTCTGTCATGGAGGTTAATTTTCGTAATAAATGGACAGAGATACTTGTGAATTTACATGGCATTTTAACGTAAACATATGTGATTTTGCAATGGATGCAGCAGTACTTATCATCATCATCCATCGTGAAATACGAGGCATAAAAATCAATACATGCAACTTGAATCCTTTCCATTTGAAAACTATGTTTACTTGTCACTTTTATTGCTTGTTTTCACTTATTATCAAATTGTGGCCACTTGATTTGCAAAATATTCCCCGATATATTCTCTCTCATGCATTCTCCACCATCCACAAAATTTGTGATGGGGTCAAACACCCTTGTCCACCACCTCAGCATATGATTCTGTAACCATTGCAACAAGTCAATATGGAAGTCAGAGCAATGCCTTAACCTAAAATTGCCATTGTATCTGTGACGTCCCCTGCTCATATACGGTGCTTCACACGTATAGAACTGGAGTTCATCCCTCCTGTCAGTGCATAACTGCTAACACGAGGCCTTCTACTTATCATCAAGTACTTGATGGTGGCAAGAACCTAACGGGGAAGAATAGACATGTCATTCGTCCCGTCTTCCTTGGGATCTACCTAGCTGCGGAAGCGTGTAAGATATAAGCACATAGCATCATATAAAATACATATCCACCTCGAAGGATGGCTCACCATATCATAACATTTGAACATCAAATAACAATAACATCGACAGAGAAAGGAAATCCTACCCAAGGCTCAGGCTCATGAGGATCGCCTGATGACTTGGATCTCCAGAAGACAACGCAGACAGAATTCATGGCAAATAGATTGGGCTGGCATATGCACACGCCGCAATTACTGGGTGCTAAGGAGGTTACTCTAGGAACATCATCTACAAAGGCTCTGGGTCTCTACCCCCCTTCCTAATACACAAGAGGTGCGCACAGAGATAACTATCATCATCCAATGAACCTGAAAATACAGAATAACTTCTAATCTATCTACCTAAACATACATGGTTAGGCTCCTTTGTTAGAGGCTGAGATCTGAGGATCTAGAAGCTTGCTAAAGCTAAAAAAAAGGTGCAAACTCGGCTCAATGCTGGTCGAGAAGCCGGCATTGCACGTCAGATCGATCACATACCAGATCCTTGGCTCGCTCCCAGTCCTCGGACGATGTCCATGCTATCGGGGTGGTTCGAGCCCGGAGGATGCACTTAGTAATAAAAGGGTATGGACATCTGCGTTCGGAGGGTGCCCAAAAACATCCCTAGTATACTGATCTTTGGAAGCTAGTTTAACCCCTAAAGTATATATTTTGTCCCAGATAATGGTGAAAAACCCCCTAATGGTAAGTAAACAAATACGAAATGGTAAAAACAAAACCCCTTTATTGCATGCACATGTCCCGTACTACAAAGAATACTGAATCCCCCGGGGGCTCGAGATGGTCGAAGCTTGGTGATTTGCTTGGGAAAGTGAGCTCCACAGGTGCCGACAGGTTGGAATGGATCTGTCACAAGTGCAATGCGAGCTCTAAAGGCTAGAATATGAAAGGGTTACTTTTAGAATTCTAGACTCCTTTTATCATGACGCTTTTAGCGTTGACATCTAAAGGGTCATTTAGAGCTATTGCCATGTGGCAATGGTTATAGGCATATGTTAATGGTTCCAATGGTCATATTTCAGGGTATAACTCTATACAGTTGCCATGTACATGTCATTGGGTTGACATGTACTGGTGACATGGCAGTATAAGATACGTATTCACGCCATATATTATGCTGGAACGTCACATTCTCTCCACCTTGAGTTGATGTTGTCCGCAACATCATGTGTTTCCCCACCTTGTAAACCTGCATGATCCCTGTCGGAGTTGTTTGATCCATGCAATTACAAGAATTACTTTAAAGTAACTACTATATTTTCATCCTTTTAATATCAAAGTTTTACAAAATGATAGCAAGGCGATTAATTAATGCCCTGCTTCAAGATGTGAATGCTTTCTCTTTGCTTATAGCATGTTGTGGTTATCCATGCATTGCTCGTGCTTTCGCCTGTTTAATATTTAACTTGCAACTTGAATTTGGAACTTGAATTTGGCAGTACAGACTTGAGAATTATGTAAAACTTAACTTGCAACTGGTATAAGACATGCAATATGAATTTGGCACAAGTATTTGGAAGTACAGACTTAAGAATCATGTAAAACATGTTTGGTCTTTTGCAACTGGTATAAGACATGCAACATGAATTTGGCACAAGTATTTGGTTGCTCTGAGGTAAGTTGTGCGATTAGGAATAACAACTAAGAAAAAGGGCATTGCATCCTCAAGTCTTTATTTTCAAGTGTCCAAGGAATGCTGCATAGGCTAAAGCTAGGCGTCTTATTTTGAGATTTGTATAGGTGATAATGTTGGTCCTCCCCCCATCTCGGCACTAGCATCTTCAGGTTCCTCAATCACAGTGGAAAAGTGTTTGGATGTGGACATGGGATGAATTGCTCCACCCTAAAGTGTCAGCACTGCGATGGCAAATTCTCCATAGGTGCGTTCGAGTAAATGTTTTGGTTTACAAGATGAACCCTAGAGTCTCAGATCGTTGCCCTCTCATGGCCAATGTGTTGAAACTATTGAACACTGCTTCTTCTATATGCGATCATCTACGGCTTGCACTTTATCCCCCTGTTTGGCCTAACTTGCGTAAGGGGGCATTTCATCTTGCCTCTAGTTGGATTTTGTGGTCTATCTGGCAGAGGCGACGTTTTTGTATTTTCCAAGGTGCACACATCTCTGATCAGCAGCTTCTTCGTTGTGCTCAGCAGCAGATCACTAAAGCTTATCGTTGCTCATCTCTAGCTAATGAGATAATTTGGCGGACTTATTTACAGTGTTCTTCTTATGTATAGACGAGTGTTTGTGCCTAGTTGGGTCAGCATATCCACTAGGGTTTTAGTCCTGTCTGTTCTTTGTTCTTGTCAATAAAAAGAGTCTCGCGTCCTTCCAAAAAAAAATAAAAAATAAAAATTGTTGGTCCTTTGAATATTGCATTTAATCATTAGCTCAATCATAGCTTCTGCCATGTTCTGATTGGGTTTACAACACAGGAAAAGGTTAACATTGCATCGGTTCTTATCATATAATCATTATAGCAATTGTCTCCTATCACAAGAAAAGATTATCATTGCAGCGGTTGCCTCCTATCATATAAGACCACACGTTAATGCTTATTGGATGCAAAAATCTTAGGTGTCATTTGCAGCCCAACAAATATAAGAATAAGCATTTGGAGGTCACTAGATTAAAGGCAAATAACGCTATCCGAGTTTGCAATCATGAAATATGGCAAATTTACTACTGCGTATTCTATTTTGGTCTGCGCCTGTCTTTCAGATGTTCTTGCCTAAGAACAGGATGAAGACATAGACTTGAAAGCTAAAGTGCACTCTTCCTCAATGAACTCTAGAAGTGTATAGTAACAGTGCACTAGGGCGCGACGTCTTCTTCATTCGATTGAGGGTATTTGTAAAGTTTATCATGCATGATGTTCTTAAAGATGTTTCTCCAATGTGTAGACCTTAACAGATATCCTCCTCTGAGATAAAGATGGGTGTTGATCTAGATGAGGAACAAGACTTTTGACTCAATTTGTGATAAGATACTTGATGGTTTTTTAAATGGATGTTTGATCTAGTAGTAAGACACTAGTCTAGTACAAATAGGTCTCGAGTCGGAACCACTTAGAGTGCGCACTACCTAAGTTAAATATAGAAGCATTTTCGTATTTTTTCCTAAAAAAATTGTATATTTCATTGTTGATGCTACTTCTAAATGTAAAATCATATCCATTCTAAACATAACCATTCTGCCTTACCTTCATTGTATTTTCTTTCATGCAAGGTATGCCAATACTGCATCTACCAATTTCAACAAACAAGAACATTCATTAACATCTTCAAACTACCTATCCAAAACTTCTTCAAATCCAAAACCAAAACTAAATCCTAAATTACAGTTGCCCTATAAGCCATAGTGCATCCACATCTTGTCATCTTCCATGCGTTTTCCTTGTAAAATTTTGCTCAAAAGATTGTCATTTTTATCGTCAAAATGTTGAACCAAAGTATTTAGAGTATTTATGTCTTCCATATCAATCACGACGTCTACCTCGAGATTATATCTATCATCATGTCATATGTGGTTCATCTACTAATGTTTCTTGCCCGTTCAATGTGTTATATTACTCACTATTAGAACTAAACTCCTTTTCTTTCTTGCCAATTCAATGTCTTGTGTTACTCATCACTCAAATCCTTTCCCGCTAAGGCCCTCCCTTATGCCAACCATCTCGATGCTCTATGATTTTTGCATTTTTCACTCCATTTTGTCCCTTTCAGCATATTTGCAAGTGAGATTTGTGTCTTTTATAGTTCCCTCCTAATATAGATGCAAGTGTTGCATCAGTTTGATTCCTCTCCTCTTTTAGGACTGTGCTTTCTTTGTTTGCTCTTTTGGGTATCCAAAACTACACTCTTCAACTTTTGAAGTTGGCAAACGTCCTATGTGATTGCATGGTTTGAAAACAAATCATCAAATATTCTCCTACACTCCACTCCATTCTCGCAAAAGAGCACGTCAGCGCTAGCAGTATTAGATCTCGGCCAACCTGAATCTCCGCAGCAGGCAGCTATGAAGTTCAACCTGGAAGGATTGACAGTTTATTTCCCCTATGAATACATGTATCCAGAACAATACCAATATATGGTAGAGCTGAAGCGGGCTCTAGATGCAAAGGGGCATTGCCTGCTTGAGATGCCCACAGGAACAGGCAAGACCATTACTCTCCTGTCTTTAATTACCAGCTACCAGCTTGCAAATCAGTCTGTTGGTAAGCTTATATATTGTACTCGCACAGTGCATGAAATGGAAAAGGTTTTGGAAGAACTTAGGACCCTTCAAGCTTATCGGGAGAAAGAATTAGGCAAAACAGCTGAGATATTGGCATTAGGTCTAAGTTCAAGGAAGAATCTGTGCATTCATCCTGTGGTTAGTGGTGAAGGTTCTAGGGAAAGCGTAGATGCTGGATGTAGAAAGTTGACAGCTTCTTGGGTTCGGACTGCTGCCATAGCTAATCCCAATATCGAAACTTGTCCCTTTTTTGAGGGCTATGAGAATAAGCCCCCTGGTACAATACTTCCTCCAGGGGTCTATACTTTACAAGACCTGAGATCATTTGGAAGAGAGAAGGGATGGTGCCCATATTTTCTTGCTAGGCAGATGATCCATGTTGCCAATGTGGTGGTGTATAATTATCAATATCTTCTAGATCCTAAGGTTTCTGGTATTATATCAAGAGAGATGCAGAAGGAATGTGTGGTAGTGTTCGATGAGGCACATAACATTGATAATGTCTGCATTGAGGCACTCAGTGTCAATATTCGGCAGCAGACTTTAGATGGTGCTACTAGGAACCTCAACAAACTTTCACAAACTGTTGAAAGGTACGTTGCTAAGAAAAGTGTTTCACATGAAATTATATTTTATATACAGTTGAATGAAATGAAATGATTAAATCATGCCCCTTTTGGACTCTTAGTAGTCATTCTGCGGCAATATACAAATGTGCTCAAGTAGCATCTAGCTTTATAAGAAATGTTCTATGCTTATCTACCTCCATTAAAAATTTTCCTAATCTTCAGCTGGCATTTGAAATAGAGAACGGAAATTTGATGCTTTTACGTCATACTTCTCTCTTATGCTCATACATTGCTCGCATGCCAAGAATACGCAGTGATCATCTTTTACTTGATTTGAGGAACATAGAGTGCAAACCCGTTGCTCCCTTGGTACCGACCATCTTCCAATCTCTATCCGAAGGTAATGAATACCTGTCCTATGCCTGCTGATATATTTACGGAGTGAGAGAGGAATTGGTGTCAACATAGCTTCCACAATTTCTGAAGCACTCTACTTTTACCAACTCAGGATCTCTATCACTTCGAAAAAGCTATAAAATGCTCTGCGCAACGAATGTCTTCTGGAACAGCCACCAGTTCTCCATTGGGCATGTGAAACTGAAGAGAGTGTTTTTCACATGCACTAAATAGGATATCGCCTCTTCAACTGGCTCAGTATTTCAAAATGAGCATTTAGTAGCTATTCGTCATTTACAAGCAATAAAGGTTCTCCTAAGAGAACTCCTTCATATATTCATCCAAAGTAGATAACTTTATGTTTCACAACATTCTAACTTCCAGGAAAATACATGGTCTATGTGTATGATTCGTTGACATGTGATTTGAATTCAGGTTCAAGGCCACTGATGCAAATCGATTACGTGAAGAATATAATAGACTGGTAGAAGGCTTAGCACAGCAAGGCAACTTCAGAGGTATGTTAGAACTATCTTTTTGATCTTCCTTTGCATTTGCAAGGTGGCCTCTAGTGAAAGCATGAACCCATTGGTTGTGCAGAATCGGATGTATGGCTTGCAAATCCTGTCTTGCCAGAAGATATTTTACGCGAGGCTGTTCCTGGAAATATTCGTCGTGCAGAGCATTTTATAGCCTTTTTAAAACGATTAATACAGTATGTTCAAAATCGGTTAGAAACAGACAAAGTGGAAAAAGAAGGACCCGTGTCATTTACAAGCTCCATGGCAGCTTCTGCAGCAATTGATCAGAAGGCGTTGAAGTTCTGTTATGATCGTTTGCACTCTCTGCTGCTGACTTTGGAAATTACAGAGATTGACGAGTTCCTTCATGTACAAACCGTTTGTGACTTTGCTACCTTAGTGGGAACATATACCCGAGGATTTTCAATAATAATTGAGCCATTTGATGAGCGCATGCCGCATATTCCTGATCCAGTGTTGCAGGTATTCTCTCACCTTTAAGACCTTTATCTTGTCTTGTGCCAGTGCCTGTCGATCAATGTGTTCATCTCATGCAGCTTACCTGTCTTGATGCATCATTAGCTATCAAACCCGTGTTCGAACGGTTTCAGTCTGTCGTGATAACCTCAGGAACTCTCAGTCCAATCGACTTGTACCCACGACTCCTCAATTTTAATCCTGTTATTCTTCGGAGCTTTCCAATGACTTTAACTCGCGATTGCATATGTCCAATGGTTCTCACACGGGGAAGGTCCGTACACTGATTTGCTAATAGGAAGTATGTAAGTTATGTTTCAGCTTATAGTGGTTCAGCAAAAACATGCCTTAAATTTCAGTGAGAATTGGCCCGCAATAGTCTGAGTTAATGATGTTTTAATGGAACTGGATAAATCATTAAGAGAACTGTTACGCATTTATGAAAGATCTTGAACAATGAACCACATCTATTATGAACATGACGAATTCTGTCATTTTATTTCACTATGATACTAGAAGCTAGAGTGATGCCATAATAATCAAAGAATTATGACAAACATAATGATAGTCTGCGCTCATACATTTCTCTACAGCGATCAACTTCCTGTTAGTACCAAATTTGACATGCGGAGCGATCCTGGAGTTGTCAGAAATTATGGAAGGCTATTGCTAGAGATGGTTGCAACAGTTCCTGATGGAATTGTCTGTTTCTTTGTTAGTTATTCCTACATGGATGCAATCATAAACAGTTGGAATGAGATGGGCATCTTGAAGGTATTTTGGATAGAACCACTGCTTTGTAGGAGCTGGAGTACTTTACTTGAAATTAATGTCACTACCATTTTAAACAATTGCAGGACATCATGCAGCATAAACTAGTATTTATAGAGACACAAGATGTGGTTGAGACGACGCTGGCTCTAGACAATTATCGCAGAGCTTGTGATTGTGGCCGTGGTGCAGTTTTTTTCTCTGTTGCCAGGTTTAACTTTTATTTTCTCAACTTGTTATATTGCTCTAAGTAGTTTACTCGTTTCTGTTGATCTCACATCATGCCAAACCCCTACATTAGTGTGGCTTAGTCTTATGTGCCTCTAGTTAAGCATATTAGTTTATATAGTGTATCTCAACAATGCAAGCCGATAGGTAACAGTTCTGCTGGTTGTGCCCAATTTAGAAGGCTGTGATAAATATAGAGGATGAAGTATCAACATTAATTACTTCATTCATGAACTCTTCTAATGCAGGAAGAGAATGGAAGGCAGAACCAGGATGATGAGCGAGTAGCTCTTTTGAGTGAAGGGTCCAGGAAGGAGAAAAATCTCTAGCTCGAACTTATTATAACTAATAGATGTAATGGAAAATGAATATTGTGGGATGGAGGCTACTATAACTTAAACGTCTGAGCTGTGCTGATGTCAATTTTTCCCCTTTTTATATATGAACACATTCTTCCTGTTTCACCTTTCCGCAAGTCTCTTCTGAAATTGTGTAGTTTTTTCCCGCCAAATTCCCTGTTTTGGTGGCAGATGCAGATCACCTCCTCTTTCGAAAAATTACAGGGTTTCATGTTTGTCAAAGAATCATTTTGCCTAACTAAAGGAGTGTTAAAATGATTAGTTATGAGTTTGAATCGTGAAGTATATAGGGTCATCATTTTGTGACTTTTAGAATTAGCCCTATTGACAACCCAGTGAGGTAATTCTTCTAGTGTTCTTAATCCTTTGCATCAAGATAACTTCCCAGTCACTGATGTAGAATAAATGATACTGTGCTAGAACTATTAGAAATTTAGAGTTTGATGACCAAGAGGAGTGTGGAAAGCCTTTCAATATGAAATGTGAGGAAGAAGAGGAATGGAGATTCTTATTAATGTGCAAGGTTGGCCAGAATATGTGTTGAGTGGAACTGATATTAGCTACCTTTGCTTCTTTTTTTTCTAACTTCAAATGCAGGGGAAAGGTTGCAGAAGGAATAGATTTTGATCGCCATTATGGCCGGTTAGTTATCATGTTTGGTGTACCATTTCAGTACACCCTAAGCAGGTAAGACAGCGTTTTCCTATGTCATCGCAGATAAACTGCAGAAACTGACATATGACATATATTTTAAGAATCTTAATCTCTCGTTTGGAGTACCTACGGGAAACATTCCAGATCAAAGAAAGTGACTTCCTTACTTTTGATGCTGTGGTAATTGTTAACTGCTCATTCTCCTGAACGAAGCTAAAAATGACTTCTATACTAAGGTTCTAGTTGTGGGTAAAAATATTTACATACCTCTTCAATAGGAGAATTTCAAGCTTTTTTTCATTACACTGCATTTTCTGTTTGTTTTGGGCTCAAGAACTGGTGATTGTCTTTCCAGAGGCAGGCAGCACAATGTGTTGGTCGTGTGATTCGTTCAAAATCAGATTATGGGATGATGATTTTTGCAGATAAAAGGTATGTATTGTAATTCCTGGAGATTAAGTGTTATCCTGTGCGTATGAAATTCAATGTATTGGTCTTGAAAACCCATGCAGCTGCTAAGAACAACAATAGATATACGCTATTATTAGGATTATAAAGGGCAGGCATGGAAGTCTGGAATGGGGCAAGCCATTCATTTTCTCGCATGGAAAGAATTATATCCTTTCTGGTCATCATTGTCAATCAATCAGGGTGCCACTTCAACTCTTGTGCGATTTTTCAGGTACAATCGTCATGACAAGCGGTCAAAGCTTCCTGGATGGATCTTATCGCATTTGCGGGATGCTCATCTAAATTTGAGTACCGATATGGCACTCCATATTGCACGTGAGGTGAGCAATTTTGGATTTGTACGTAGTGGCAGTGTAATAATTGTGCTATTTCTGTCAGACATGTCCGTTATTGTGCACAAATATTCCGTACATTCATGCCTCTTAGCCCTCATTCTTTTTATGGCACCTCTCTTCTTGGTGGTAAAAGATTGTTGTTCAACACAATACCTCGTTGCCTGGAAGGCACTTGAAAGCCATTGCTGATGGGTACAGTATAAATTAATGCTCAATAGTTCGTTGAAGCCAACCACATGCATGAGCCCCTAGTTCTGGGTGACGCCTTCCATGTTGGAATCCATTATCCTATGCATCAGTGTTCCAGAGTATTTTAACCTTTGCAGGAGGTAATATAAGACAAATCCTCAAATGTGCTTGGTACTTTTAAGTTAGGAACTTTTGGATGTCTAATGAAAATACTAATTTTACTGCCCTACATTTTGCAGTTTCTAAGACAAATGGCTCAACCTTATGAAAAAATAGGTTCTGGCACCAATGCCACTTTGTATACCCAAGCAGATCTTGAGAAGATGGAAACTGCCGAGCGTACATTTTGAGGACTTTAGTATGGGTACAAGGGTTGCGTGAATCAGTCCCAGGTATGCCTTTTGTTGTTCTATTGTACAGCTGCACAAAGTTGAAGAAAATATTGGATTTATAGAATTTAAAAAAATATGTCCATTATGCCTGTGTCACTTTCTATATGACGATGTTGCTTTAGGCAACATTCCTTTTTTCTTTTTGTCATTTCCTCTCCCTTACAGGTCAAAGCTAGATGGTACCTTGCATGTTCTTATTCTTTGTGTTATTGCATTCTTCTCTGGACTTGTGTTCTTTATCCATGCAGAGAAACTTTTGATGATTCTTGATGCAGTTTTTGATATGGCTTGAGGTTGGAGCATAATTTCGATGTATGTCTTCTTCCATTGCTGTTGTTTTCAGCATTGTTTTGTTAGCCTGCTTTTCTGTTTTCCTTTTCCTTCTTTCTCTGAAGCTTTCTTGTTTTCACACATGCAGAATGTTACTAGCCAGTTTACGATGTTGAAGTTACATGTATATAAAAGGATAATCATCGCTCTTGAAAACATGAGATGTCACTTCATCATAACATACATGCCTGATGAGAGTACATTTTACTTTTAACACCGACTCCTCAAATGAACTCTTAACTTAAATGAACTGTTTACCTCGTCCCATGCAGGTTCATTTGGATTAAGCCAAGATAATTTAGATCTAACTAGTGGCTTGGTGAATCCATCAGTCAACTGCTATTTTGTAGGGCAATACAAGAATTCAAGGGTGTTATTTTGTACCTGTTCAGTACAAAGCAAACTTGTGTATCAAAAACTTAGTATGTGGATGGTACCTGGCATTTCTAGCTAGCTAGAAAATGCCTGAACTTGCAAGAGGTGAACAAGATATAAATCTGTATGTCTTTAAGCTCTAAGTTGTGCCTTTGTTGTCTCCGGCTGACAATAGATTGTTTTTTCGAAAATGAGAGGTACACTGGTAATTCTTGTAATTCAATCATGACTTGCTTATAACGTTTCCTAGAGGTTTTTGACTATGTAGATAGGCAAGTACCCTCTTTGTTGTCTTAAAATGAGACAGTTTAGGATATCGCAAAATATACTTACTATACGTAGTGGAAAAGCAATATCAGATTGCGTAATTATTAAGCAGATCAGTTCTCCAACTAATTGGCAGTAGTGGAAAAGCAATATCAGATTGCATAACTATTAAGCAGATCAGTTCTCCAACTAATGGGCAGTAGTGGAAAAGCAATATCAGACTGTGTAACTATTAAGCAGATGAGTTCTCCAACTAATTGGCAATAGAGAGTGGCATACACATTTGCACCATTGATATCTAATGAAAGCTCCGATCCTAGCTCCCAACTTGCAATATCCTATATGAGCTTAGCCAAAGAGTTCTTTAATATATGTTTGTTGGCCGTAGTTCAACCCCCCAAGTGCTAAAATACCAAGAAGGGTGATCCAAGTGCAGATTTTAATTATTGCCGATTTGTTCGTTCCCTTTTTTTTTGGTGGACTTTTTTTCCCAAAGGTTGAAATGCAATGACCGAATTTGCAGCGGATAGAATAAGGAGCCTGCCTAAAGGGTACACTCGTGGTGGATCTGCGATTTTGGATCTGGCAGATTCTGGTGGAATTTGTTGGAGTGGGGCTTTTGGATTTGCTCCAAGCATGCATTTTTATCAGAGGTAGAAAGGCTTCAAGACCCGAGTTTTGAATCAACAATCCTAATCCTGCACATGATTAAAAGCTCAAATTGTAGAGGGGAAAATGGGCCTAATGGTGTAAATCATGCTCAGAAGATTATATTTGGACAGCTTGTGTGACGCTCCCTGAATCCATACAATGCTCCCATTGTATAAATACGGGAAATTCCCCTTTCATGGCGACTCCATCACCACGGAAAGGCCCTCTGTTTGACTCGGACCACTTGTGATGGCCAAGTGTCCGGGTGAAAGGACACGGAGGTGTCATTCGTCCCACACCTTCTATGGGAATCATATATAGCGGAAGCGTACATACATGTTAGCACTTGGCAACAATATTAATAAATAATATATCACCGCGAAAGGTGGCCCATCATCCTCAACACAACTAACAACAGAATACCAACACAACAAAGGAAATGCACCATAGATAAGGGCTCTACCCCGGGCTTAGACTCATGGGGATCGACTTACAGTCAAGGCTTCCGAATAGCAGCAAACAGAAGTATAACATGGTGTTAGATGGCATAGAACAATGGCTAGGATAGTCTACTCCATCCGCCCCTCCTGTGCACACTTTGCAGATAGGCTGGAACATGCTATGGCGTGATTGTAACCTTCCGAAGACGCAATCCCATGGAATAACCCTATGAGACTACTCCGAGTTAGATCTCCTCGGTCCGATGAGGCAAGTCAGGGAGGCATCCCCTCCATGGGCAAAATAGATCCCTGGGTATGTTAGAGGACACGTGCCACTTCAGCAGCCCCCGCATCCGTATCCGACTTACTCCCCTAACTAGGAGCATATCTAATCCTAGATGGCCTTTAGATCTCTACCCCTCTTTTACCCATACAACACCGGAGTAACAGAAAGAGAGCATTCATATCTGATACATCCATCACAATCTCATCTAGAACATAAAATAGAGAGACTAATCATCCATCTAACAAGCAAGGGTTAGTTCCTAGCTAGAATCTCAAGATAACTAAGCCTACTAACCGGATCTGAGCTAGATCTCCCATCTCTCAGGTTCTCCATGCCCTACTGGTTGAATAAGCTCCTCCTCCTTCTCCAACTACCCCCAAATTGAATTGGGGTACCCCAATTTAAATGTCCCAAATTGGCAAGCCTGCCTTGCCCAATCGATTTGGGCCAGGTGGCAACTCTAGATTGGTTAATATTAACTGATTTAATATTTTAACCCCTTTTAATATTAGGTTAAGCCCTAAATTCGAATTAGTATTTAGGGTTAGGTTTCCATCTTAATACTTAATGATTAGCATAGCTACCCTTAGCTTATGAATAATTAATATTTAATGTGCCATTAATTATTCATAGTGATGTGTCATGTATTTATACTTTAAAAGGCGTATAAATACGTGGAAAGTCACATTCTCCCCACCTTGAAAATGATATTGTTCTCAGCATCAAGACTAGTCTTGCTTGGGGCCAACACATGGAATGCCGGAGACAAGTCTCCACCTTTAAGAGGTAACGCGAAATTATAAGTCACACAAAAGTTGTCATGTTCAAAGTGATCAAGTTTGAAACGACGCGTAATTGCGTAATGTGCAATTCATAATTGTACGAGAGTTGAACAGTAATTAGTTTGAGCAACGTTATGTGGAAGGGAACATAATGAGTTATGTTGTCCTTAACATTGGCATTAGATGGATAAGTACAAGGAGAGTTAAAGGAAGATTGAATGGACTCGATGATATTCTAGATACATATATAGATCGTACAGGACAACTAGAAAATACATATCACAACAAGAACATGAGCCCGTAGTAGCCTTTAGAAGAAGCTGCAGGCGCCAAGGTAAGTGCGTCTGGCGTGCAGAATCATAAGACATCAATATTTACAAAATAATTTATATGTTGTGGTTGAAGGGACCACCCCCTTTGAAGAAGATAAAAATGAAGAAGGGGAAACCTATCATATCTAAGGCTTGCCATCCGTCTCGGTGTAAGAAATGGTAATGTTCCCATTATAGCCATAGATGAAGGCGTCCTATCATGCCTATATGAACATCCCCATTATGCATCTAGCTCGATCCCCATTGCATGAAGGTTGGCCTGCATGATCCCTGTCGGATCTAAAACTCACGAGATATCGGCTTTCCGTCAAAGCCGGAGTTGATGGCGTGGTTAGTGGAGCATGCATGACATTGCAATAGGAAACCGAGGTAAGCCTCAACAACTTGCATGTCGGTGGACATGTGTTGTTCAACCATGAGCATTAGAGGTCAAATGCCTGACGGTTTGTGGAAGTCCCGCTGTTACATTCAGAATGATGAGTTCCACAATGGTTGGAACTCTTCTGGAATCCATGACTACTGAGTTTTTTATTTCACTATACTGATCGATCTATAACTCTCATTACTAGACTATTCATTCATGTTATACTTTTATAGATATACATTGTAGTGACATTATATCACGGTATATCTAATTTAGAAATCATTCTTTATTCATACACATATAGGTGATTATATATTATACACGGGCATAGACATAGAGAACTTTTATTTCTTCACTTTACAATTTATTTATTACAGTCTGCCCTAATCTAATTTTGTATCAAAAATTTGTTTTCTTATTTCATTACAGTTTTAACAACTCATATATTGCTATCTCCAGTGTTTTACATGCCCATCACATTTATACTTGTCCTTTAATACAATTATATATTGTACTATATCTCATATTTTTTTACATATATACTTTAACATTAATTACACACACACATTCTTCGTCATTTATTATTCATAACCTTTTTATAATCATAATCTAAGTCTCGTTATTCCTTCAATACTTTGTGTAACACATGGATAATTATATGCCACTGCATGCACTCTACACTTTATTATATTAACATTTTCTTTCCACCATATTTTGAAATACTTTTCTTCTTTTGACTATCTCGCCTCTTTCCAGACCCACACTATCTATCTTAACTATACTTTACATTCACATGAACACACATATTAATTCATTAGTTATCTGTATACATTTATCCGACATACAAATATTCTTATATTGACATCGCATAGATACATTTGACAGAGACATTCTATAGCGCACCGTTAAGTTAATGCCACCTGGGCTGCTGTCCACTAGGTGCTATGGCCATGAGATCTTCCTGTATAACAGAAGGGCAGTTGTGACTACTGTGTCGATGGCGGAAGTATTGAAAGCATGCATGGTGCTTCTTGAGCCTGTTATATAATGATGGTTGAGCAGGTCCTGGACTTTTGCTTGAAGTAGAAGTGTTGAACGTTGGGAATAAGGAGTGGTAAGGTATCCTTAATTTGGATCGATAGTCGAGAGAATTGGTATGACGATGTTTGTTATCCCATTGAATCACTGGACTTAATAATTACGAGGATTGATTTATCATGCGGCATATATATTGCCATTCAACGTAGAAGGAGACTGGATATAGCTTATGAAAGGGAGATCAATTTAGAAGTATATGTTTCGACAATGGTGGTGAGGGTATAGAATGTTGACCCGACATTTCATAGCTATTGCTACTTGTATTGAGGTATGATCCACGAAAGGTAGAGAATAATGGCATATGAGGACGTGGGTCTATTATAGGTTACAAAATTACGCATAAGTTGCATTTTGTAAGGAGGCTGACGTTCCTAAGGCATGCAATATAGAGTTGAACGAAGGCGGGAATAAGCATTCCATAAGATCGTGTCAATTCTTTGTTTTTGTGTCTCATATTTTTCAAAGCCTCATATTCTGCTTAAATCTCATCCATTCCAGCAGAGCTGCACTTGCAGCGAATCTTTTCCTCGGGTCCATGCCGAAGGAGCTGCATTTGCAGCGGATCTTCTCTCCTCTCCCTTCGCCGGATTGGAACATAGGGTGTATATTGCCATGTGTAAGGCCCAATTTTTTTATTTTATTTTTTTTTTGTTGCATCAAATGGTTGGAAATCAACAGTGGTTTTTTTTTTTGAATTTTTGTGGGTATATCAATTAGGATTGGGAGAACGTAGTAGTAAAAGGTTTAATATGCTCTACTTTTCGTTTTTTTTAAATCAAGTAATTAATAGTCTTGGTGTATCAGAAATAAGGTGCTTGCTTTAGTCCGTAAGAGCTCTTCTTCAAGAATGCATATCAAGTTTTCTTGCTACTTGTTTTATTCTAAAGGATGAATGTAGAACTTATTCAATCTTCATTTAAGAAAAGTTAATTTCAAATTTAAATTGCAACCCATGATCACAACTCCAACTTTTGACATTCTAAATATTGGCACAAGGAGATTAGCATAATCAAGCTGCAAGTCTTATTCGAGCTTTCTTTCTAGCAATACTTATCTCTACGAAAATACCATCTATCTATCTATCTATATGAAATTTTATTTTGAAAAGTTATCTGGCTCCAATTACATTCTCCTCAAATTGTCAACACATAATATCAAGGATAACCTCCTCCGTCCACCCTAATCATAAAGAAGTAGGCATGTACAATCAGGAAGTGTAAAAAATCTGACTTTGAATGCCGTCACCAGGTTTCCTGGCATCCTTAAAATCCAAGGAAATTTTAGAAGCCATTGAGCCTTTTTCTCTCGTTCACCATCACCAAGGAAGGGTGATGTCTAGGGAACATTACGCAGGGTAAGGGGCCCTGAACCTCGCGTAATGTTCCCTAGGGGAACATTTCCCTGCGTGTGTTTTGGGGAGGGGTGGGGGTTTGGCTAATGTAGTACTGACATGGCGCCATTCTTTTACGTTTCTTTCTTTCTACAGAAGAATGCAGTCTACAAAAGAATATGGCAGCCCCGAACTTCGTCCCTGCAGCTTGATAAGTGACTGTGCTGCTGCTGCATCGATTTTGTAGCTGCACTGGCTTGCCGCTGTTGCAAAGATCTTTTAGCAGTATCTTGGAGTAACAATTCTGGAGCAATCTTTCTCAATGATTTTGGTGTAATCTGCTAGATTTTGAAGTAATCTATTGCCGATTTTGGAGTAATCTTCTTCTCTATATCCTTCTTGCACTATCTCTTTATGTTCTTGCATATCTAAGTTCTGTTTTAAGTTTTTTCTCCTTCTAAGTTTTTTTTCTTGTTTGCAGGCTTTCTTTCTTGGATTTTAGGTAATGATTCACTTGTGGTCTAGGCTTTTTTAATATAATCGATAATTTTAGGGACTAATCCCTTTTCTTGTTGGTTTCAGGTCTGGCAGTTTGTTTTCAAACACTTTTTGTGTGTCTTTGCATTTCGTAGGCTGAACATGCATGTTCTTGCTAGCTCATTTGTGATAAATATCATCTTTCTTGGTGTTAATCTTATGAAATTGAAGGACTTGAAGGATGCTGCAAACACATGTGCTGGAATGAGTGATGCATGAATTGTTCTCACATTAACTTGAGTGATACATGAATTGTTCCCACATTAACTTTTAATTTTTAATTTTCAGTGTTGGATTGATTTCTGATGTAAATAGTGAATTGCCTTGATGTTAAACTTTTTGGAAACTTCTGATGTAAACAGTGAACAGCTTTTGATGTCTTGTTAATCTGTTATTTTGATGTCTTGTTAATCTGTTAATCTGTTGTGACTTAATGTTTGACTTCACATTTTGCTAGACATTTCACTGCACATTTAATAGAACATTACAAACACACAGGAAATTATAAAAGATAAACTGGGTTTCACAGGAAATTATAAAAAATAAACTGGGTCTGAAACCCAGTGAAATTTCCCCCCTGCCCTTTGCATTAACGTAGTATGCATGTATAGTCAATGTATAGTCAGAAAGTGTAAAAAATCTAGCCTCAAATATCTTCCCCAACAGCTTTCCTGAAATCTTTCAAACTGCACTGCAGTAGTAATCATTGTGAACACAGAACTGCCCAGAGTACCCAGCTTTGTATGGAAAGAAAACTATACAAAGAGTACATAGCATGCCAATAAACAATAACATACAAAATAATTCTAAAAGACTGATTTCTTGCAAAACCATATACATAGAGCATCAAAAGGGATTTCCCCAGAAACCATTTCAACAAATATCCCTTTCAAACAAAGCCCGTAAAAACCAACCAATTCTGGGCCAGATCTACACTAAAAAGCCCAAAAATGAATCGATTCACCAAAAAGGGCCAAGACCTGACCTAAAAGAGCTTTAAGAGCTGGCAGTTCTGTAACGATATAAGTTGCCGACAGCATGCAGAGCAGTGACGAACCCAATGAGGCACAAGCTCATAACCAAAACGACAGGAGGGCTGATCTTCAAACCAGGGAAATCATCGGTGTAAAAACGGAGAATGCTGCCAGTAGAACCGCCACCGGAAGAAACACGGCGGCGCAAGAGGCCGGATGCGCGAGAAGGGCCGGAACCTCTGGGAAGCATGGAAGCTGCTTGGCTCTGCGATCCTCCCTTCACCATAGCTGCGCTTGTCTGGGCTTTTGCGCGAAAACACGTTCGTTTCTCGGCTTATGGTTTGCCGCCACGTGAACCCTTTTTCTCGATTGGCCACTTAGAACGTCCCTAGTTTCCCAAGATCTCTATGCTTTATATTTGCAACCCCAAAGGTATAAAAGGTAAAAGATAAAAGATGACCCTTTACTACTTTGAAAGGGAAAGTTATTACCTATGTAAGGCCACGTTCCCATGCCCGTAACTGGACTTCGACATTCAATGGTGTCACCGCATCTTTCAGAAATCCTCGACCATTTTTTGAAAACTCAAAGTCAACTTTTTCAATAACTTTTGCAATAATTTGAAGACAGGAGCCAGCATGGGAACGTCGCCTAAACTTCAAATACAAGCAAGTTTTCAAACAAGATTAGCTTACTTGAGACAGCTTCTGCTTGGTGTGCTGCAACCATAATAAGATAGTTATTTTTACAAAAATGCCTTTGGTGGGTGTTAACTATTCGCTTCAACTATACAAAACAATATCTATTTAATACTTTGACATCTAAATGCAACGTTGTAGATAATATAATATACAAATTATAGGATTTTTGTTTGTTGAAGGCAAATGTATAATAAAATAAAAGAAAAAACTTCGCCTCTCGGCCGAATTTTGTGCAGTGGAATATTACAGATACGTAAAGAACACCAACAACACAGGCAAGGGATCTGTGAAGCAACATTCCCTTCTTTTTCTTCTGTCTCGTGATCTTGTTTTCATGTTCTGGTACGGTTATGCTCAGCTCACGTCAACTATACTCAATCAAAATACTTCACACCTTAGCACTGAATTCCACCTAGAGACATAATTCTATTTTATTCCACCTACAAAATCCATTGCATCAACCATTCCAAACCAACGACTAATGTCGGGCATCATAATGCATTACAATTCTATTCTATTCCACTTTTAAAATCCATTGCATCCACAACCAAATCAACGACTAATGCCTGGCATAGCCAAGCACATGTTCCTAGTTGTTTATAACATATACCAAGCACATGTTTCTAGTTGTTTGTAACATGAAAGTCGTCAACAAGTCTATTATCAAATCCTCAAGACACTCTTCTAAACTAATGACCTTTGTCTAATACATAAGGAAGAAAGCGCATACTAGCACCCTTGATTAGACGTAACATGTATATGCACATATACTTTAGGGGACATCTCTAAGTTGTATGAGCCCACAATATGCATAAAACTGCGAGACCGTACCCAATCAAAAAGGATGCAAAAGGTTGCTATCATTACGCAAGTGTCAAGAACATAAAGACCAATTTAATCTAAATATTAACTCACATCTAATACATGCTCGTCCCAAGTTGTGACAAACACCTTCTCATACATTTCCATACAGCTAATCAACACACACGTTATATCTAAACTATATAATTGCTATAGGCAAGATTCTTTGAGAATATTCTTTTTATTTCGTTACTAATTTGCTGCCACGTCGTCGTGGCTGTCCGGGGGAAAAAATCGAAGAGGAGAAAAAAGTCTTATAATTTTAGATGCTGACACGTTTGGCAATTTTGGCATCGCCTCCTCATCCTGCAATCTTTGGCATCGTCGGCATCGCCTCCTCAGAGTATAAGAAAAACAAACCTATTCTTTGTGGATTGTGAGGGCTGAAGAGATGCAACATGAGGCGGACTGTGCGAATGCTATAAGCTTGAGCTCCTCTAGTGAGCAATTTCTGTAGCTCCAATTCATCGACAGAACCACTGTTATCTTTATCGGCGGTCTGAACATCCTCACGACCTCCGGATCGGTGTTAGGAGGGAGGGAAGCACCGTATGCACCGTATGCAGCAGGGGTGATCTGGCCCCAAGGATTAGGGGGCTGGCCATAGCCAGGAGCTGGTGTTAAAATATTCAAGCTGTGTGAGACTGACACATGTCCTAGGAGAGTCAAGCAGTTGGTTTCCCCGACTGATCTCAAGCGGTTGGGTTCCTGCCACTATATTTATTCTGTTGTATTCCTTTTGTTATTACAGACAATCTAGAGTTTCGTCTGCATTTCTTGTAGTTCTTGATTCTTCACATGGTATCAGAGCTTTGCTCAATCTAAGAGAAGAAATTCTCATTTTGGGGAAGATCCTGAGACTGTGAGCTCTTTGTGTCCATGGCAAACTCAAACTCCATGCTCATGAACTTGAAACCCCAACTTTTTGATGGGAAGGGTTTCGAAGCATGGAGGAGGAGGATTAGCCTTTATCTTAAGGCTGAGATGTTGTGGGAAGTTGTGGATGGCAACGGAACAGCCACCAGACCTTCCAAAGGATAAAGCTGGAGATGTTGCTCTTCAGAAGGAACTCCTTTTGTGGAAACAAAAGGACAATAAGGCCTTGGCATGCATTGCCATGTGCCTTTCAAAGGGCCAGTTACAGATGGTCCGAGGAGAATTGGAGAAAAGTAGTAAACATTTGTGGGATTTTATGGCCAGAAGAGTGAAATGGAGATTATGCAACTTCATACAGAACTTGAAGCACTGAGTTTTCAAGACGGGCAGGATCTAAGGGGACACATTCTGAAATTACAGGAGTACTTTGATCTATTGGCTGATGCAGGTGAGGGAAATGCCCTTTCAGAAATTCAGAAGAAGCTTTGCTTATACAAATCTCTGCCAAAGTCATGGGGATACACAGTTGAAATGATGCTGACAAATCGAAAAGGAACATCTTGGGAAGATGTGGTGGATGACCTACTGAAATATCTCTTATGCATAGGAACGAGGTGACAAAAGTAGTCGTTCAGAGCAAGTCTGCATGGCTCAGAATAAGGGACGTTCCCATCCACAAAGGGAAGGAGCTAATGCTCAAGGCAAAGCACAAGGAGATCCACAGCCTCAATATGCAAGGGATGGCACTTTGCTCAAAGCGGGATCAATGCCGGTTGCGCAAAGGATTTGGCCACCATGCATATCGGTGTCCTAGTAAGCCATCACGATCCTCCAATACCGCTTCAAAGCGCGTAAGAAACAGTCCAAAATGTTGAAGCAAAGACGATCCAAGAAGAGAATTGTATGCTTGAAGAGGCGTGCATACTTGAGGACATTGATGCGGTGACAATTTCTTGGTGAAAGCCATTTTGTGCAAATCAGACGTTCTTTCCTTCAGGAGGAAACCTTTATCTTGGAAGATTGGTCATCAAATGATGAGGCACATCATGCAATAGCTGAATTATCGACCTTCACGGTCGACTCTGGATGTACCTCCATCATGGTTAAGCAAGAAAACCTTCTTCAAAATTCTGTGGCTAGTAAGGGAGGTGTACAATTGGGATCCAGTACAGAAGTTCCAATTGCAGCACGAGGTATTTTTTGCTTGCCACTCACAGGGAGACATTCCCTTTCCATTTCTGATGCTTTATATGTTCCTAGTCTTCGCAAGAATCTTCTTTCTGTTGCAAAGTTGGCTGATGCAGGGCTTAATGCCTTTTTCACTGATGAAGCGGTTTATTTCTTTCCAAAAGGGCTTCCTTTACCTGGAACACCTGTGGCTCAAGGAGCCCGCACAGGGAACCTATATGAAATTGTCTTGCCTTCAAATGAGCAGCTTTTGTTGACTGCACAGTCTCATGCCTCACTGGAATTATGGCACAAGCGTATGGCCCATGTCAATCCTCAAACCCTCAAATATCTTCACAAGAACAGTCTTGTTTCTGGTTTTTATCTGACCAACGATAAGGCATTGGGTCTTTGCCATGCATGTATGCTCGGCAAACATTGCAGGCGTGCATTTACAGCCCTTGGTACAAGAGCATCAGGGATCTTAGATCTGGTCCATTCTGATCTTTGCGGACCAATGGAGATACGCAGTAGACAGGGCAATTTTTATTATATCATTTTTGTTGATGATTGCAGCAGAAGAGTGACAGCGTATTTCCTGAAAAAGAAAAGTCAGGCCCTTGAGGCTTTTAAGGCATATAAAGCTTCAGTAGAAACTCAAACTGGAAAGCATATCAAATGCTTAAGAACAGATGGCGGAGGAGAGTACTTAAGTACACTTTTCCAGGAATTATGCATTGATGCGGGCATTCATAGGCAACTCACCACTCGTCATACTCCGCAACAAAATGGAGTTGCGGAGCGAAAGAATCGCACAATATGCGAAGCAGCAAAAAGTCTTTTGGTTCAAGCACAACTTAGCAAGTCCTTTTGGGAGGAAGCAGTAGCTACCGTCATCCATGTCCAAAATCTTCTTCCTACTGTCGCAGTCCCAGGACTCACTCCTCATGAGGTATGGTTTGATAAGAAACCTGATGTTTCGCATTTGAGAGTTTTTGGCAGCACTGTTTATATGCAAGTTCATAAGGATCTAAGATCCAAATTCGATGATAAGAGCATCAAATGCCGGTTTCTTGGATGTTCTCCCAATCATAAGGGCTATAAATGTTGGGATCCAATCACTAACAAAGTTTTTGTTAGTACAGATGTGCACTTTGATGAGCTTCAGAACTCTGAAGTTTCTGCTACAGATCCTCCGCTTGATACAGATTTTATTGATTGGGACTTGTTAATCAGCGACCCTCCATCATTTCTTGATCATGAAGCTGAACGCCGATCTTCAGATATTCCTTTGGAGCCTTCTCAGCCCACCCATGACCCGTCCGAAAATTCTGATCACCAAGCTGATCCGTCCACAACTCCATATGATCCCCAAGAACCTCCCCCTGCTGTTTCACATACCAATGCCGCCATTCCTCATGTCGACCCTGATCCTGTTTCTCATTTCCCATTGTTACGTTGCTCTCATCGCACTCGTACTCCTTCACAGAAAGTCATCGAGAATGCTGAGACCAGCCTTGCTGAATGGTTATGCCTTGCCTCCCATGATGACCCCACTGATATTTATGCTGCATTACAAAGCCCTGAAAGTTCCCATTGGCATCAGGCTGCTTTACTAGAGCTAGAGCAGATGCACCAAAACGATGTGTGGGACTTGGTTCCTCCACCTACACATAGAAAACTTGTGGATTGCAAATGGATTTTTTCTAAAAAGTACCAGGCCGATGGGTCTCTTGACAGGTATAAGGCCCGCCTAGTGGCTAGAGGTTTTACGCAGATCCATGGGGTTGATTATGATGAAACGTATTCACCGGTAGTACACATGAATAGTCTAAGAACTATTCTTGCAGTGGCCGCTAAATTGGATTGGGAAATTTTGCAACTTGATGTTCAAACAGCATTCCTTCATGGTGAATTAGATGCTGAAATCTTTATGAAGCAGCCTCCTGGGTTTCAAGATCCTTCTCGTCCTCATTATGTTTGCCGCCTCAAAAAGGCCATCTATGGCTTGAAGCAAGCCTCGAGAACGTGGTATCACAAGTTTGATCTTGTCCTTCGTGGTATGCATTTCACCCCTTCCGATATTGATGCCAATGTATACTTGCAAGTCAATGGTAATTCTATCATCCTCATCTTATTGTATGTTGATGATATGCTGCTGATTGGTAATGATCGATCTGAATTAGATCATATTCACCAACACCTTTGTGCACATTTCTCCATGAGGTTTCTTGGAGATCTTTGGTTTTTCCTCGGTATTCACATTTGCCGAGATAGAACTTCGAGATTGCTTCATCTTGATCAGCACAAGTACATTTGGGACATCCTCATAAAATTTGGCATGCAAGATGCCAATGCCACGTGCATTCCCATGGAGCCAAATCTCGATTATTTGATCGACCTCCATACGGAGATTGATTCATCTTTCCCATCTGAGATCACTCATTGGCAGTTTAATGTATCTTATGGTTTGTACACGGCCGGATATCTGTTTTTCAGTTATCACATTGAGCCAGTTCAGTGATGCATTCACAATCTTCCATTGGTCTCTTGCCAAGCGTATTCTTAAGCTACTTGCAAGGTACTTCAAAGACTATGGCCTTACGTATTCCAACAGGACTTTCATGGATCTTGAATTAATGGTAGATGCCAGTCATGGCACGAATCGTCATTGTCACTCAACCACTGGCTGCTGTTACCTATATTATGGAGCCCCTGTTGGATGGATATCTAAGAAGCAAACCACCATTGCACGCTCTAGTGCTGAGGCAGAATACTTGGCACTTTCTCATGGTGCTAGAGATCTGGTTGCTTTTGCTCGGATTCTGGAATTTATCCATGTTCCCCCCAGTCTTCCTATTCTGGTCTCAATTGACAACCAGAGTGCTATGAAGCTGGCCATTGTTCCTGCTCACAGACCAAGAACACACCATATACCAGTACATTATCACTATGTTCGCCATCAACTTGAGGAAGGCTTTATTCGTCTGGAATATCTCTCAACCAAGCAAATGCTAGCCGATACTTTTACCAAAGCTCTTCCTAGTGTGACCTTTTCTGAGCATCGACATTCCTTGGGCATTACAGACTTTCCTGTTTTAGCTTGAAGGGGGAATGTTAAAATATTCAAGCTGTGTGAGACTGACACATGTCCTAGGAGAGTCAAGCGGTTGGTTTCCCCGACTGATCTCAAGCGGTTGGGTTCCTGCCACTATATTTATTCTGTTGTATTCCTTTTGTTATTACAGACAATCTAGAGTTTCGTCTGCATTTCTTGTAGTTCTTGATTCTTCACAGCTGGAGCAGATCCAAATGGGGCGCCAGGCTGCTGAACATATTGCTGAGCATAAGGATTTGAATTTGGATTTGGGTTATACCCTTGAGGGGGAGGGGCACCTTGTGTAGGAGGCCATCCTTGGTAAGGAGGAGCTGATGGGTTTCCACTGTAAGACATAGCTGAAAAGCAAAAAGCAAGATTGGGCTGTTGATCCGACTGCCGGAGTTGAAGAGGCAAAACGAATGCCAAACCCAAAAGCAAATATGAAATAATACCAGATAACGTCCGGATTGATGGCGCTGGGGATCGATGCGAGCTGTCGGAGCTGCAACGGGGGATGAAAAGGTACTTAATCGCCATTTTTTGCCGCTTTTCCATTCAGGTGAGGCTTTCATGGGAACACCGGAAGTTTAAACCTGACCTTCAAAAGGTCAGAAACCTGGAGGCTTTCTGTCCATGGGAAAGCACCCTTATTCAACGGCAAGCTCATGGCCGCGCCAGATCCTCCATAGCCGAGCTTGGGCTCTGTTTTTTTCAATTTTTTTTGTTGAAGAGGAGCAGCTGATATCAGGGCCTATGCACATTTTTCTGGTACTTGAGAAATTCAACAACGTTTTCTTGGCATTATGCATGTTTGATAACATCATGGTTGGTGCATACTTGATGAATTTGTCTTTCTTTTGTTCTTTGAAATAAATTACAAATTATACCGCTGGGACCACAATTCAAAGGGTCATTTAATTTTATTTGATCATAACATGAAGCTGCTTCTTCTTTGGCAAACCATTGTCTAGGTTTCTTAATACGCATACAAGAATGTCACCTTAGGTGACAGTCTCCTGCCGACGCGCGTTAGGGACTAGAGAAAGTTGTGATTGAACATAATTTCAATGTAAGTACCAAAGCATTGAAAATGTTGCCTTATCCCTAAGTTATGCATCACTTACGTTATCCCTAACTTATGTGTCAACATTAGGTACAATTATTTATGTAGGAAATAAATGATGCACAAGGAGAAATGTTAGAGGATCAATAACCCTATCACATTTACACGAGTTAGAGGGAATCTCAAAAGCTCAAAGAAACTTGGGTATGTAACTTCGACTCCAGCCCTCTTCATAATGATTTGGAAAAGAGAAATGTTCGCGGCGGCCTTGGCCACCGCGATAAATTTCTTGTATTATTAAAGATAAAGACATGGATGTGTTCCTTAATATAGATAAGATTGATAGGGACACATTAATATACAAGTTTCAAAGAGGCTAAATCCTTAAACCCAACTTTGGGCAAAAGACAACCACCCTCCTTTCACTTTTACTACATGACAATGTCATCAGATTGGTGGATAATAGCTCTTCATATTATCCATTTGCTTGGCTAAAGACTCATGTACAACATCATAGAGAAAAGCATACATTCTTTTGGTCGCCTACTATGAGAAGTTGTGAAGAGTTCAAGAGATACTAAGACATGACCATCATTTGCTGGCCTCGTGGGAGTATAAATTCCCGAAATATCCCAGAACTTATTACTCGCTAAATTTCCAAGAGTGACAATTCTTGTTTTCTATACAGAAGATACTTTACCAAAATTGGCTCTATTGCGAGGTCATACAGATGCAATTTGGCTTCTTCGTATTCCCCAAAAGGCTTTTGGACGCAAATCCCTCCTTGTGGCTGTGAAGCGCCACCCCATGTGAGCATCGCAGATACAGTATGCTATTGTCCAGGCATATCTGTAATGCAAGTGCAGACAATATAATAAGCAGATATACAATAGACATCAATCCAGGTAAGAGCAATTAAATATATGAGTAATGTACATACCCAGGAAACCAACTGTGTTCCTTCTCTGGGAGACCTTTCAAGTTCAGGCCACGTGCACGACGGAGCGTCAGTGTCTCATGAACATAGCCATGGCTGTTAACAAAAGCACTCACAGGGCCATCGGTTGACATCACTAGCATATCACTACGCCTTGCAATAGTTGCCTGTTCAATGTCAATATACTAATTGATAAAAAACAGATGCTCAAATCCATCTATAATGAAGCGAGAATATCACCTTGCAGCTCTTGCAACAGATCAGGTCCATTAATTCAAGCAACTGAATCTCTCTTCTAAGGCGGTGAACAGCACCATCTATTTCAAGCAGCTCCTGCCTCCTTGCATCCGGCAATGGTATCTTATTTGCAATGAAAAATGAAAGTGCTTCAGGACTACTCCTAACCAGATTTCTGATCATATCATCTGTACATGGAAGTTCCACCATTTGCCTCCACATATCTGCATAAATAATCTGGTGAGAAATTTTGTCATCAAATTGATGAACACTAGATGTCAACATTAAACTCTTGTATGCTCCAATCCATATGGCAACCAGATTGCACACAGACTAAAGCATGCAAAACCAGTTTCCCGTTTCTACTCGAGGAGGAAAATGTGTTATTACAAAACTGTGTTTGATAGAACTAAGTATTTCATGTTTTCCCTAAACTTCTCATCCTTTATGATCATTGCAGCATTGCTACATTAGATTTGAGACCATAGCTGCAATGCCTGTAATGTCCGTAAATTATTCATCAGACAACTTCATCAAGTTATTCGTCAAAACTGTGTTTGACAGAACTAAGTATTTCATGTTTTCCCTAAACTTCTCATCCTTTATGATCGTTGCAGCATTGCTACATTAGATTTGAGACCATAGCTGCAATGCCTGTAATGTCCATAAATTATTCATCAGACAACTTCATCAAGTTATTCGTCAGACAACTTCATCAAATGTGTTGAATGTTTACTTTAATATTTGTATTGACACAAGACCAGGCTAATAAAAAGACCAAGGCTGAAGTCTGTTTCGAGCAGTCTGTTTCCAGATGCCTGAATATTTTCATATAACAAAAGGCAAAGATAAATGGGTGAATTTATAAAAAAAAAAATCATTGAAATGAACATATAAAGAAAGGCATCTGATTATTGAATGTTAGATCAAACGAAAACACCTGAAACTTTCCCATGCAAAATTTCCCATGCATGGACCTGAAGCTACTGAGAGGTTAATTGCACTCTAATGGCTCACGCAATGAGGATATGATCTTGTAAGGTTTACACAATTACCTCATTCCTCTATTGGTGCGGAAAGTTACCCAGAATAGATAATGATAGAGAGAATGCACAATACCAATGAAACATGATGGTATGCAGCTGGCTATACGGTACAAAATGGAGGAAATGACTTTGAACTACTTATTTGATGGAATTCCATGGATGATATAAAAATTACCTGCTGCACGACGGGCAAGATCATATGCATCGAACATCCTGTACACCCAATGGGGCCAGAATGCACGGGAGGTTCTATACTGCCACTTCAATTCATCAGCTGCCCATGCCTTAGAAGCTTCCCCCCACCCCCTGCCATTTAACTTTTTGCTGGTGCCTGTGTTTTCTGGAATGTTGTTTTCTGCAGGCCTGCTAATCGCATCTTCTCGTTGGTTTCTTCTGGGTATTCTCCTCCGTCGCCATAACCACCTAGGTAAGGCTGATTCCTCAGCATCTTCACTATCTAAGCCTTGAAGATGAAAGACAACCACATTTTCTGTATCCAAACTAGCGCTCTCCTCATTATCAAATTCCTCTATGCTTCCATCACTTTGCTCATGAACATCATCTGACTCATGCGATGGACGTGGCACATTGCCACTATGGATATGTGGAACACATGCTAACAGACCAAATGCATCGCTTGGAATATGAAGGGACCTATCCTCTTCAATAACTTGGACCTCTGCACATGGCTGAAAATGCGAACAGGACAATGTGATAAACATCATCACAAATTAGAACAAAAAGCACAAGCTTAAATAAATACTTACAGTACCGTCAGCATCCGTCCAGGCACGTCTCATGCGAAATCTTTGCCGCCCTCGCGTCACCACATTAATAGATCCATCAGGAAGATGTCTCAACTGACGAATCTGGACGCTCATAAGACGCAATGTAAAATTCAATAACCTTTATTTAGTATATGCACAATATAGATACCTCTTTCTTATTTAGCATACATGCATTATGAACAATTGAAGAGAACAAATTACATCAAAAATTGTTCAAATCTCTCTAGGTCCATGCCCGCTAATACTTAACATCATTTTTTCCCCTATACTTAATTGATATCCATATCTCCATTTTTCAATATGTATACCCAACAGAGAACCTCCAGAAATGTTGTATATACCTCAGCTGTTGTTCCCACACAGGCAATATGAACACCATCTTCTTGCAGACGTGCACGGACATGGACCTGGTGTTATAGCATCAAATTTGAGATTTGATTAGGATCTAACTTATTAAGAGTTACTCTAAGCCTGAGAACAGACATACCACACCAAGTGTATATGGGGCATTTTCTTGTTGGACAGCACGTTCAACGGCTATCTTGAAACGGGGTTGCAACACCCTGAGTGGTAAGGTAGCCTCTGGAAACAAGACAATTCCTTTACATAAAACCATACAAAATCAGTAACAAAAGATTGGAAGGATACCTAGAAATACTTAAGGACATAACCTCGAAATTCCAAGTCTAATGCCTATATTACCTTCCAAATAAAACATAGGTAATGTTATAATGGCTCCTCCCTCTAGGAAAGAACGAGTATGTCCAATATCCTCAACTTCTGCACGATGTCTATATCAGACATGTTTTGGAAAATAATAATAGAATCACTCCAAAATAAAGCATAAAATACCTCCAAGATAGCTATGTCTGCAAGTGAGGGATGTATCAAAAGTGAACCCACCATGAAATCCTGCTCCCCCATCGCCTCGCCCCTCCACACTTGTATACAAAATCAAAAGGAAATGCTGAGAAACAAATTTCTTGCACAGAATTTCAGCTTCTCTATAACTCTAATTCACACGCATATAAAAGGTGGCATAGCTTGATTTTTTACCTTGAATCATCATCCGGGTCAGGCTCAGAATCCACCTCCTCTTCTTCTAGCTCTTCCAAATCGAGTGCACGGATCTGCTGCATCCGAAGGCGCTCGTTATATGGAGGGGTATCACCCTCTGCTTGATTATGATAATCGGTCATAGTACATAGCTCACAAGTTCTTCCAAAACATCCCAAATTATGCAACCTTCAGCGTGTTTAATAACTGGACAGGAGCAGCAGAACAGGAACAATGAATCGAAATTTCAAGAATAGGAACTTCTGAGAACAGGAACAATCAGAAGTAGAACTTCTAATTTTAAAAACAGATTTAATATAGAATTAAAAACCTTTTCAAACACTTAAAATTGAGAAGAGGGGGCATGGAGGAGTGATGAATAAGAGAAGTTCAATAAGCTATATATTTTGAATCTAAAATAGCATATTTCAGCGTACTTCTTAGACATGTTTACATTGCATATATTGATTACATAGGGACAGGTAATTAGCTTCTACATTGAAAGAAGCAGAGTTAGAAGGAGCATCATAACATAATGGCCAAACAATGCATGCCACTAGTGAGAGTGAAAAAAAGGCCCAGCATGCAGACCTTAGTTAGACCCACTTAATTATCTCTGTGTGTAAATTAAACTAACAAGAAAACAATTTCATTAACACCATGTTGCAGCATCAAATGAATGTAACCCTACGGGATGAGAAGCTAAATTTGTGAATCGTTGACAGAGCTGAAATAATTCAAGTCACCTGAAAAATCCAAAATATGCTGCAGCTCCAACCTGGAAACAATCTGGAGACTGGGAATAAACGATCAACAGCATTCATCAGTCCTTTCCAACACAAAATACAAAACAGAGCTATGGTGGATAGCGGGTACCTGTCACACGGCAGAAACAATTGATCAAAGAAGGTCCGAAGCTGCAAGTCGACGGAAAGGGGCTTTTTTCCATTTTTTAAAAAAAAATTAGGGTCCATTTATGTGCTTCCATTTTGGGTTGCCCGAACTAGAATATGTTGCTAGATGCTGTTGGATGTGCCAATTTAACGACCGTGATTGGAAAGAAGGCGAAGAGGAACGCAATAAAGTTACCCTGGTCATGCTGACATCATGCTGACATGGCGCAATCCCAACGGTGGGTGATTCCATCCCGTAGAATAACCCACAGTGATGATCGTGCCACGACCCATAACCAGGGTAACTTTATTGCGTCGGAAAGAAGGGTGAAGGCTCTAAGTGTTATGTTGACATACGCAAGGGGCTTGGTTTGGTTGGATGAGGGAGCATTAGGGTGTAGTTGCGGTCGTCTGACCCCCTCTTGCACTATTATTAGAGTTCCCAACAAAGATTCAAGATGCTCGGGTTTAATTTTTAGCACGCTTGCCTAACCCTCTCTACAACATTTACTGCAATTCTTCTAGGTTATTCACGGTGAACTACCACCTAGACCAAAGTCAACCTAAGCCATGGATCTACAAATTTTTTAATCAACGGTTTAGAAAATTAGAGAATAGACCAAATTCCTTCCTTTCTTTTCCACGCTTTTCTTTCAGTTTCGGTTCTTCGACGTTCAATTTGATTAGAGCTATGTTGCTTCATACGGCTAAGCAAGGTCAAAGCCCTTAGATCTCTGGCTTTTTGCATAATGTTGTGAAAAATATTAAGATAATACAGAATCATATCATTGGATCGCAAAGCTATAGCAATTGGAAGGGATGCAATACTCTTTGCCTGGACGATGTGGAGCCTCTTCAACCATCATTTTCTCAGGCCTCAGAGTATTAGAGCTATTTTATTGGACCTCCTCGGCAATATGCTGCAAATTTTTTATCTGAGAGCAAAAGCTCATGAGAATTATTTCAATAAAAAAACACATGGTATTATTGACAATATTCTTCCGGACGTGATAATGGATATCCTCTCTAGGAAATCCTCCATCTTGGCAAAACCCCATGTGTAATTCTAGAGGATCTTGCTGGAAAAGGTCTAGTATCAGCTGAAGAGAGGATTGGGCACAGAGGAGACGCAAGCATATCTCCTGCATTTCATGCAAAGAAGCTCAAGGCGCCATTTATTCTATTACTCTGTTTGGTTTTTGTGAATATCTAATTTCGGGGCAATCTTTAGTTGGATCTGATGCTATTGTGCTGCAACTAGCTGGCCGGTATAGACATGCTTTGTAGTTTATATTTAAGCATTACATTCTATGCAACAACATCTTGCTCATCCATTCCGTGAAGAAATTGAATGTCGTCATTCGCTTAGCTTCGTTGCATAAGGCAAAATTTCATCTTAAGGTAATCATCAAAAAAGGCCATTTGAAGGATGAGCAACAGAAAATTAAAGCATTCAAAGGAAGCATCTTGACACATCTTCTAGACGCTTCTATGTAAACTCTATCTCCTCCTTGCTATGTTATGGACTTAGCCGGTTTATATATGATCTGAGAGACAACCATTAGCACTGCCTTTGTGCCATCTTTTTTCTTGACAAAGAGTATGGGGGCACCAAAAGTTGAAACACTAGGCCTAATGAAGCCTACTTTGAGGAGTTCCTGCAACTGCTTCTTAAGCTCGGTCAATTCAGGAATACTCATCCGATATGGGGCCTTACTGGTAGGCTTAGTGCCTGGTTCCAAGGTGATTTCACATTCCACCCCTCTAAAAGATGGTAACCGATGGATTTCATCGAGAAAGAGATCATGGTATTCCCGAAGAACTACGGCTATTGCCGGGGGCAAGGCATCAAGAACTTCATCCTGTTTGGACTTAGCTTCTACTGAAGCAAGTCGAATCATGCCCGTGACCTGCAATTTCCTGAGAGCCCTATGCAACTGGCGTAATGAAATACATTGCATAATGGGAATGATCGGCTTACCTGCTATAGTGACTCTGGCTCCATTGGCTGCATTAAAGATGACCTCCCGTTTGTCACAGTCAATGTTGGCTTTAGCAGCGGCAGGTTCTCGCAACAGGTGCTCCTGGCATCTGAATATTCAAATTGATGCAGCGGCCGCGAGTGTGGCGTATAGCGCCACTTGCCAACGTAACTGGACGTGGCCTAGACTTCAAAGGGGTGATTTGTAAGGCTTCTGCCATTCTAGGAGATGCAAAGTTATGTGTGCTACCAGTGTCCATAAGAATGACGAAGGGTTTACAACCTAATTGACCAACCGTAGAGATGACAGATGGCTGGTGGTTGGCTTGACCTGTTTCAATGGCAGCATAAATATGAGACTCACCTGTTATATGGTCAGGCGCGTCGTCCTCAGCAGCATCGTCCGGACGGTTTGGGTCCCCTGCGTCTTTCCAATCCATATCCGCCAGGGCAGCCTGCATTGTCTGTGTAATGTAAGGGCATTCTTGCATACGGTGCCCCGGGCGAAAACACAGATAGCAAGCCCTATCCTTCCGTAGCTGTTCACGGGCCTCCTTAGGGATTGGTTGGAGGATATCTCTGAAAGCTCCCGCAGTATTGGTAGACTTCTCTGGTACCGTAAAGGAAGCTTTCTTTTCAGTTTTCTGATATCCAGTAGAGGCGGGAGGCCCTGGACTAGGTGAACACCCCCTGTACGGTGTATAACCCTTGTTCTGAGTGAACGAAGAGGGTCGGGGTGGCTGGTATTTGGGAGTGTCTTCTTCTAGGCTAAGTGCTTTAGCCTCTGCTTCTGCAACGGTCTTAGGGTCTATTGCTCGAACCATTTTCCTTAAGGTAGGGGATAAGCCCTCTATATACTCTTCAACTGCCCTACGCTCATTTATCCCGGGGACGTATAAGCGTAATCTCATAAACTCGTCCGTATAAGACTGGACGGTCATGTTTTTCTGTTCCAGGCGGTAGAAGGTCTGGATCTGTTGGCAACGATGGGCCCTGGGCACATAATGTGACTTGAAGGCTTTCGCAAAGACTTTATAGCGGCATCTTCCCCTTGTGAGGCCATGGGAGCGGCATATCCTTTCCACTAGATACGCGTTGACCGTGTAAGATTGGTGGTGGCAACTTTGCCGATATCCTTCTCGGTCATTCCATATGACTTACCGAACTCCTGCATTTCGTCTAGCCATGATTCCGCATCCACTCCGGACCTGGTTTTCCCTGAAAATTGTGCCAGCTTTCGGTTCTTCCAAATGCTAGTGATGGCCGAATCTACTGTTTTCTGATAATCCTTTTTGTTGGCCTTGGTATGGTCGGCCTCGTCCTCGAAGGAGTCAGAGGAATCAGAAGACTCGGAGGTAGCATCCGAAGACGAAGTAGGGCGTGCCCTCTTAGATCGACTTGCTGTGGCGGGCAAAGGTGCAGTGCGGGTGGCGGTGGCTGCGGATTCTGTGGAGCAGGAATCTCTGGTCCATACTCCTGTGGCATTTGAGATGGATTTATTTGCAGTACATAGGCCTGGAGCTCAGTAAGCTGGCGCTTCATGATAGTGAGCTCTTGCTCGGGGGTAAGACGGCCCGGTTGCACGGATGTCGCCCAAGGGGGAGGGCGTGCACCGTCTAAGATAGAAACAAACTCAAGATAAGCATACTGATTCAATTAATTATAACAAGAATTTTGCAACAGAGAAACATTTCTTTTTATTATAATAAAGACACGGTTACAAAAACATGTTGGAATCACATACATGAAGTGAAGTTGCATTTATACAAGGAGGATATTAAAACAAGCTAGCTTAGGGCTGCGTAAGGGGATATAGGATAGAGTATCGAATACTCTCCCTTACGGCTCGGACTAGCTTGTACCTAGCCCAAGCTTGGATGATGACATCTTGGAACTCCAAAGTGGGGCTAATGATTAAAAGATTGAAGAGATTGCAGAGCGCATAATATATCTGCCAAAGATGATCATTAGCATCGTCAAAAGCTTCCTGCTTAATACAGTCCCAATACAATCACGTTCGACGAAGCGTAAGCTGTAAATGTTCATAAGCATGGTCGCAAAGGATGTTAACTATTTGGAAGCCCCAATTGGGGGATAAGCTTTGTAAGCCCTTCCCTGGTATGGGATTTTTCTGCGGCTGGGTCGACCTGGGATAGATTGAAAAATATAGGATGAATTAATGCAAATTGAAGCAGGCTGAGTCTTTGAGTTCTTTCTGGGTAAGCTTATCTTAAGAAATACAATCTTGAAGTGATTTAGAATGTCCTGGTTTATTATTACCCTTTCCTGCTGGCAGAAAGACTAAATTTGTGGTTCAGATAAAGATCAGGTACTTATGCAGTTTTGGTCTTCTTTAGCTTGTAATGCAAGTAGGTTGAATGGATTAGACTGGATTGGATTGTCGAGCTAGGGTTTTGCTGATATCTATACACCTTGCACCGGGCTTTAAATAGAGGAGTATGGCGGTTGGACATATGCTTTGTCTAGCTAGTTTTAGGTTGAAGGCCTACCCCGACAATGCAGCATCTGATATAATTTAATGTACAGGATAATTTGCTTGCTTATGAGATTGGAAACTCGAATTGAAGAAGCAGTGACAAGTGACAGCTTCTATGAGTAGAGTATTTTTTTCTCTATCATATTTTTAGTGTTATGGTAAGAGTGATGCAACTTGATGATAGGGCTTGTCCACCTATCCCACTTCCAAAGTTACATATAGGTAGAAGTGACGGTGAATGTTTCACGGTGTCTTCTGCATATGGTCGAGGATGTATGGGCTCCTTGATCTACATACAGTTGGGCTCCTTGATGGATAATGGAAGTGGAAGACACCCTCTACAGGGTGACCCTTTCGTTTTGATTCAGAGGATACCGAAAGACATGTTCTGTGACCTCTATCTTATATCTCTTTGGTTTTCTTGCTGCTCAATCCAATAAGTTTCAGTTCGTGGAGGATGAAGATGTTGAGGCTTCTCCTGTAGTAGTCCTCTATGAAAGTTGAAACATTGTACTCTATACTTTTCATGTATGTGCAGAAATACTTCCTATAACTATAATCAACCTGCTCCTTCATCTAACTCTCCACTGAAACTGCCTGACATGGCGCTCTCCACTAAATATGAAGGCGTTGAGACAACGCCTTAGATATGTGAGCTCTACTCGAGCTCTAAGACTACCTTCTGCCCTCCAAAGTCCAAAATGACCATCGGAAGTGTCCGAACTCGATCTTGGCCCAAAACTTAAAAGGTTTTAAAGTTTAAGCTCACTCCTTTATATAGGCCTCGAAAATGGGACCTTGGTCTGCGATTGGGCCACTTGGTCCAATGATGCCTTGCCACATGGCAAGTGGGGCCACTCGCACATTTATGGCAAATACCTGTTAATAGGTATTTGGGGTGGGGTGCTCTCCCCTTGACACGTATCACACATGCAATGGGGCATGTACCACACATGTGGGTTTTAATGGCTCACACTTAACATGTTATGTTATGGGTGTTTGCCACTAGGGGAAAATATATTATGGGATCCACATAATATATACAAGAAATTTATCGCAAGGCCGCCGCGAACATTTCTCTTTCCCAGCTCGTATGTCTAATTGTAACAGACCAATTTTGGTCCATAAACACGCAAGATTGGAACCTTTCTAGTGCATGCATGATAGAGGGGTGCAGTTCATAACACACTATAGGCTGGAGAGATGCTATTCATACAATATTAATGTGTACCAATACATGCTGCACTTCTTACATTCTTAAGATTACTTACCTTGGGATAAGTAATCAGATTTGGCTGATTTTTATGACAATCCAGCCTGCATCCATGAGCATGTTCATCCTGTTTGTACTGGAGCTTTTTGCCCTCATGTCCTTGGGTTTTGTTTGGGCTTTTGCCTTCTTTGCTCCGGCTGTTTGGGCTTCCGCCCCCTTTTTTAGTATGGGTCCTATAACTCTATTGGGTTTCTGTGGACGATAAAAATTTATCTTTATCTGTATAATGGGATCCATGTCACTGCATTGCCTAATGGTATATCTTGGATATTGCATATACTACAGCTACCCATAATGTCTTACAATCTGACTAGATCTTCTGTAATGATCATTACAAAAAAAGGACGAGTAGATTTGGCTAATTTTAATGACAATCCAACTTATCCTGTATAATTATCCTGTATAATGGGATCCATGCCATTGCATTGCCTAATGATATATTCTGGATATTGCATATACTACAGCAAGACCAACAGCATAAAGAAAGACAGATGTTTTTGGTGATAAAGTCAAACTCGATGCCAAACTGGCATAGTATGTTCATGCCCACAATGCCAGCTACTGAGCCATCCAGTCTTCCAGAAAGATCCATAACAATTGCCTACAAACAAAACATGATATGCAAATGTTCTATTGTGAATCTCAATTACAGACCTATATTACATAAGTCAACAAAATAATATCACTAGCAGCATAGCCAGCTCTTATCAAATCCAGTTTAACTCTTATAAACATCAACAGGTTTGCAAGTTTGATTTCCAATGCTAACGTTAGAAAGTTTCTCTGTTTATGTGCCACTCAAAGGGCTCCCTCCAGCACCAAGACCGAATGTTTGTTTTCCTATTTCATGTTTTAGTTGCATCACTTCAGATGCTGGCATGTTATTTGCTATTGTGGCTGCCACCCGTAGAATGGCACAAGCTGAATCCTGCGATGCATAAAAACTAGTGTTATAGACCTAGCTTGAGTTGAATAGAACACTGGCCATCAAATTGCAAAACTCCCAGCCCTCCAAAATTCTGCATCCGAGCAATGTCATTACCGAGATGCAGCTTGCCAAGATCCTGCAAATTAGGTAAAGTACGCCATGTCATGAACAACTAGTTTCACTATCCATTGTAGGATGAGCTGAGTCATCAACTAAGGTATAGATGAACTGATAGAAGATTAAGAATCCCATCCCTAGCCACTTAAGGATTTTGTGAGCTGATTCTTGAAGGATAGAAGCGGAACTCTGAATCTATCTGCTAGAGGTAGCAAAGGCAACAAAAGTGCAAATTTCTCAAGGCCAAGAGAAGCAGAATACATATATTTAATCATTGTCTCAAAGATCTCAAAATCAGTATCTTTAATATAAACTTGAGTTGTCCTGCTTTCGCTCATGCCATTGATAAACATCTAAAACATCATAGATATGTTCATCAGCTAAACTCCTTTCATATATTATAATATAAGATAAAAATAATGTACAAAATGGCATTCTTAGACATAGAAGATCTGACAACGACTAATAGACTGACGAACTTTTGGAAGCTAATGCCATCATTGACAAATTAGAGCTGGGATGCATGTGTTAAAAAAGTATAAGTTTTATCACAACTGAATTTGGTTTTATGTAATGCTGAATATAGCTAGTAATTATCATGGTCTGTATTGCTACATGAAAAATCAAACTTTCATGGCTTGCACTTCAAATCTATATATCTCATTATCCTCACAGTAAAAAACATAGTCTGATTATCAAACTTGCAGCTCCAAATATGACAAAAGGATGGATAGATTGAAGGTTCCCAATAGACATGCACTCTTATCCTGGGTATTACTATCTGGGGCATGGAGAAAGGAATATGAACAGCAAAAGCAGGCAGAAGAGAGAGTGCTGGCAAATTCGGAAGAGCCTAAGGGCAAAATAAAGAGATCCAGATACTTCTCTTCTTACAGCAGGGAAGAGAGTCACACAGACAAACACTCTGGCAAGTCTAGCAAAAGATCCGAAAAGGATGCAACAACCTTGTCACAGGAAAATAGCATAATGCTACTCCAGTTTATAAAAAGAGCTGGAGAAAAAGGACACAGCAAAGGAGAAAGCTGAAGACAATGATTGCATACAAAACCAGCTCTTGTGCATAGTGTAGCTTGGATAGAATATTTTCGATGCCTTCCTCCATCACAGGGCTCGGATTCTGCAAAAGCTCTTTGAAAATGTTCAGTCCTGGCATCTTCTCCCTTATTGCCTGCAATGCAGTATGTCTGGAATCTGCCTTAGCTCTCCATATCTGCATTAACAAATGCCCACACTTGAAGTTAACACCATAACTACATTACCCATTCTATAGATCTGGCTAGCATATATCATATGGCATCTTACGATAGAACAAAAAATGATTGTCAAGATTGCTACCCTTGCTGTACTTCAAGGGGCCACCTCCACTTGCTAATGGCCTACATTTGCATAAGGATTGATCTGGTAATTTACTCGCTTTATCAACAACTTAAATGCAGAAAAAGACCAAACATCAATAAGCCATTTAAGAATCTAGACACATCTAATCAGACTACCAACATTAAGTGGGGGACTGGTTACAACTGGCAGTGCAACTGGCATAAGTGTAAGTTACAGGTGCATACAGTGGCTGAAGGACTAGACAACTCATAGATAATAAAAGAGAATTTGCATATGATTCTGAAATAGGTAAAAATCCAGGAATAGAGTAATGTTCTAAATGCTTATTAATTAACTTATAGAAATTGCTGCTACATTTTTGTAGGTATGCATAAAAGCTGAAGTTGAGATCCTAATGGATGACTCAGATTTGGCTGCATATACATTTGCTGCATTGGATCTAATTACCTGACAAATTAATTGTACCTTGAATAGGCTGCATATACTGAAAAAGCTGACTTTGTGCAGGCTGTGGCATTTGTTGCATTATGTGAACTAGTTGCAGTGCATTGGCTCCACTTGTTGAATTGGCTGTATCGATGCTCATACAGTAATATAGCAATTATTTCCACTGGAAAGATCTTTAGCAAACCTGGGCCGTTTCGAATACACTATCACCAGTCTCTCAGTAAATGATCAACGTACATAAAATGATCAAGGGGGAAAGGACCTACTTGGTGAATGCAGGACATAATGGTGAATGGATCTTCTTCTAGAGTTGCATGCAGAGAAGAGATAAGACCCTGTCCATTTTCTGCCAAACTGATCCATCCCAAAAGAAGAAAGAATATGTCTTTGGCATTATGGAAGGAGCCTCTATCTAACTACCGTGAAAGCTGAGAGTGACTTCTTCAGTAATGATCCACAGAAATTTGTTGTTAACGTTTTTCTTGATCATGATCTTAACCTACAGCTCAAATCGTGGCATTGCAACACATCTAACATTATCTTCTGAGCCTCCCTTGGAGAAGATTGGCTGCAAAACAAAGAAAGCGGCTCTGTTTCAAAAGATTATGTTTCAAAAGAAGGCGGCTCTGTTTCTCCGGCTCCAACTGAAAACATCAGCGCCTCCTTATTATCGGCTGCAAACCAAAAGATTTAGGGTTCAAAATATTTGCAGATCACAAATACCTGGGAGCAATCGAATGACATCGATTGGAGCAGAACAGATTTTAGTAGAGCAGAGTGGGCACGCTTCTTATATACGTGAATGCCGGATCAATCTGTCCACCTTGCCAGACTGTTCACCGACATAGGAAAACCTGCATGTCTCGACAAGTTACAGCGTCGGAGGTCTCGAAGAAAGACGTGGCAATAAAATATGAAGCTAGATTGCGGCGCAGAAATATTCAGGGGGAACAAAAACAAAAATGAAAAACTCAAGACTGCATTATATATGTTTAGATAAGGTTCATTGATGGTATTATACCATTATTAGTATATATAATACACCAATTCCCTTTGTGGTCCCTACGCACCATCATACCTATAGTATGATCGTGATCTATTCTTATACGTATCATGTTGGTGACGTGTACTGTGACTTGGTGATACAGTTACATAATCCTAGAGTATTTTATACTGGAACGTCACAGTTAGTGAATGACGTCTTCAGAGACTTTTTTAATGAGTTCATTATTGATGGCACAACCTTTTCAGCAAGCTTTCGAAGTGCCACTTCGCAACATCGAGGGTGGAATATTTAGGCTATGTTATGTCGGTTGAAGGAATTGCTACCCACACATTCAAGGTTGAAACAATAATCGATTGGCCATCACCTAAGAATGTGTCAAAGTTAGAAGCTGCTTGGGTCTTGCAGGGTTTTATAAGAAATCTGTGAAGGACTTTACTAAATGGGCAGCACCTCTTTCAAACCTCATTAAGCACTAGTTGCACATTGGATTTTGGATGTTCAAACTTCTTTTGACAAGCTCAAGGAAGCTTTGACCACAGCACCAGTGCTGATCCTTCCAAACCCAAACAAGGACAAGTTGGTAGTGTTGTGTGTTTTATCTTGACTATTTTTGCATAATGAGCTTAAATTTATGAAATGTATGCATAAATGAAGAATTATATGGGTGTAATGTGGAGAAAATGTAAAAAATGTGCAAATATTGTGGAGGAAGCATTTATGATGTACTAAAGTGGAACCTATGGACTTGAAGGAGTATTAAAGTCCTTAAGAAATATTTTCAATGGTTGATAATTTGATGATGTGTCATGAATCTGGGGAAGCATGGTAGTTGCAAAGAAGTTTGGATGACCTAGATTTGAAGTTGAGGTGGCAAAATCTAGTGAACTTATGGTAGTTAGAATTTGGATCTAAGGTTGTGATTTGCCTAGATCTAGTGGCTAGGATCAAGTAGAGTTTTCTATAAGATAGCCAAAATTCGTGTAGAAGGGAGGCCCAAATTTGGAAGATGACATCTGGGCAAAGTTCTTGAAGTTGTGAGTATGTTTCTTGATCAGTTGAATATTATTATGTTGAAGTATGATATTTTGATTATGATTATGTGATTCTCCTATTTGTTATCTCTATTTCTATAATCTCAAAAGACTTGTGTAAGAATGATTATGTTGGTGATTTATGATGCCAAGAGAGTGAGGCCTAGCCTATCTCATATACCTTGAGATTTGCTTGGGTTGTTGTAGTTAGCGCTTGTTCTTGGGTTTTCCTTGGGTGCGTAGAAGAGGCTAACATATTTTGGGGGCATTATGAGAAAGCAACACTTTTGCGGGCAAGATATTTCTTATCTTTAGATCAAAGATGGTAGTGGTACATAATTATGTTGCAATCGGTATCCATGGAGTATCATTTAAGTGCAAGTGGAGAATACGATGTTCAAAGAATGGTAGTGTATCAATGGTAGATCGAAGTTTGTAAATGTCTTTGAAGCCTATTGCAGAGGTATGAAAATGTTGTTTCTATTCTTGTTATGCCACGGCCAAAGATGATTGAATGGAATGCCAAATGCTTCTAAAAAGAAAAAATCGGCCTTCGCTCTGATTCTAATGATATGCATGCTGCCATAGCCCATGAAGACACTGCCTAAGAAATCCGAAGGCCTTAAATCGTTCTGCCATACCCTAAGCCGGTTACCCATCTGCCTTCTACCAGATCTATCCTCTGTTTGCCTCAGATCTATGCTTGCAGAATATGAATACAGAAAGGATGTCTGATCTGAATGACCTTTGCTGCCATAGCTTCACCCTGTATTACCATTTCAAAGCTCTTCAAAACCTTATCATATCTCTGTTTTATCTGTTCCATCTGCGTCTTGATTATCTAATATGCCATGGCCGTGCAAAACAAAGAAGAATTGAAGCCTAATATACTCTGTTACAGCCCAAAACCGTCTACCTTTGCTTTATTTCTCCATACTGCCATATTCAAGAGTCGCCTGATCCATCTATGCTTCTGCCATAGCCGCCAGCCCTGTTTGCTTTCCGCCACTACCCAATTCGTCTCCGCTCCTTTTTGCCCATGATCCTGCTGGAAACTCTAAACCACAGCCACTATCCTTCCGCCATATCTAAGATCAGGTGATGCATCCTCTGTTTGCTTCGCCATAACCTAACGGCCCTGTCCGCGCGCATAGCAGAGAAAAGAGGAAGAAAAATAAAAAGAAAAAAAGAAAAAGGAAGTAAAAGCTCTTTAATAGAAAAAAAAGATAGGAGAAAATTTATAAAAGAGTAATTGGAATGAGATGGTAAGGGATGTGGCCTAGCAAATGCGAGGTTTATTGTTCGAATCCAGACCAAGTTCATATTTTAGCAGTCCAAGTTCATATTTTAGCAGTCCCAATATTGCACTTGATGATATTATTTATGCAAGTATATGTGCCCAAAACATATTCCCATGTGTTAAGAAGAATTGAAGTCCCTTTGAAGAATCAACCTTTGTTTGAAGTTTTAATATTTTTGAAGACCATCATTATTTAGAGAAGACTATTCTCCAACAAGCTTATTCAAGTCAAACACCATATTGTGAAGATCAAGATTATGTGGTTAGTGTTTATGCTTTTGCAATTCGATTGGATCTAATTTCTAAGTTTTTTCAAGAATTCAAGCTATCAAATGAAGTTGTACAAGTTTTATTTTTTATTTAAGTGATTATGGATGGCATGATGGACGTGCTGACCTAGAAAGGCAGCAGCATCTCATGACCTATGTAAAATGTGATGAAAAATTATAAGTGTTGTGAAGGGGATAGAGCGCCATGCCAGGGCAGTAGAGCGAGGGTGCCACTGACCTGGATGGGACTTGCCACCCTATAATTGATGAAGATGAAGTGATGTTAGAAGTTTTAGTATTTTTTTTCCTTGGAAGGCTTCTATAGATGTTTTTGAAGACTTGAAGATATTTTGACATTGGATTTTTGTTAAGTTGTGATGCTATTTGAGGATCAAGTTGAAGACATGAAGATCGAGGAAAAGATTTTTGAAGAATTCATCGGGACGATGAATAATCTTGGGGGGGAATAATGTTGTGTGTTTTATCTTGACTATTTTTGCATAATGAGCTTAAATTTATGAAATGTATGCATAAATGAAGAATTATATGGGTGTAATGTGGAGAAAATGTAAAAAATGTGCAAATATTGTGGAGGAAGCATTTATGATGTACTAAAGTGGAACCTATGGACTTGAAGGAGTATTAAAGTCCTTAAGAAATATTTTCAATGGTTGATAATTTGATGACGTGTCATGAATCTGGGGAAGCATGGTAGTTGCAAAGAAGTTTGGATGACCTAGATTTGAAGTTGAGGTGGCAAAATCTAGTGAACTTATGGTAGTTAGAATTTGGATCTAAGGTTGTGATTTGCCTAGATCTAGTGGCTAGGATCAAGTAGAGTTTTCTATAAGATAGCCAAAATTCGTGTAGAAGGGAGGCCCAAATTTGGAAGATGACATCTGGGCAAAGTTCTTGAAGTTGTGAGTATGTTTCTTGATCAGTTGAATATTATTATGTTGAAGTATGATATTTTGATTATGATTATGTGATTCTCCTATTTGTTATCTCTATTTCTATAATCTCAAAAGACTTGTGTAAGAATGATTATGTTGGTGATTTATGATGCCAGTAGAGTGAGGCCTAGCCTATCTCATATACCTTGAGATTTGCTTGGGTTGTTGTAGTTAGCGCTTGTTCTTCAGTTTTCCTTGGGTGCGTAGAAGAGGCTAACAGGAAACCCATGTGAAGATGTGGCCGACATTATATGCTTGGGAGAGGAGTCTCTCTCCCAAATGGAGAGAAGGTTTAACTTGGATAAGACTCGTGCATCCTTACAGGAAGTAATTGCTAGAGTGGTGTCAAGGGCAGAAAAAGATCCTAGCATGCTTGTTGCTACTGATTCTCTTATGAGACAACTCGACACTAGGCTAGAGAGAATGAATGATGTTGGGGGCACCAACATGATAGCCATAACAACTCTCCCCACCTTGGCAATTGAAGAGAAGTGTGGAAATAGTTTGGCAAGGCTCAAGCCTTTGATAGAGCTTGGGAACAGGAAGGACAAGGAAATCAAGAAGAGCTGGAAGCAAGTTGAGATGGAGGGGTTATTGTAAGTATGCAGTTGAACAGAACATGTTATCAAAGGGTATAAGGTGAGTCTACTATACAAGTTACTGCTACACAGAGAACCCTTAAGAATATGCAGCAGAATAGGATATGATGAAGCAGACATACTACCTTATTTGGTGGATAGCTGGAATCTGTGGTGCAGCAGAAAAATCCAACATTTCATTTGGCTTGCATGGCAAAATGGAATAGATACCTTATGTCGGCTGAAGCAAAGAAAGATTGTCTTGGATACAGACTGCCCATTCGGATGTAAAGCAGAAGAGGATACCAATCACATGTTTTTCTGCCCAGCAATCAGGCCTTTTTGGGATTGGGCAATGCCCATACTCGGGATTACACCCCAGGAACTTGGTTGGCCGAGGATTGCTATGCTCAGGACCTCCAAGCTGAAAAGGTCGATGGTTGCCATTGCATTGTGGTGTGTGGAAACACCGATGTGAGGTGGATAGGGGCAAGCTCAACTCGGATTACAGAAGGATCTCAGCAAGCTTTAGTTTTGAAGTTTCTTTGATGGGCATTGCTCATAGAAGGAAATTCGGAGATAGTTATGACCCGGAATTCGACTCTGTTGGAAGAATCTCAGGCTTTTATGAATACTTTCTATGCTTTTTGGCCAGCAGAGGCACTATAGAGGATGACTAGATTAAATAGGGAACCTAGGCAATTGCGCCATAAAGATGTTCAGTCCATATAAGGGACAACTTGCTAGCTTTGTTTGTTTATGTAATTTTTTTCTATATAATAAAATATAAATATCCTGCCTTCAAAAAAAAAAAAAAAAAAAAAAAAAACAGAACATGTTAAGTCATTTATGAGTTTACTTTCAATTGTTCTCACTACATACGACATACTTAGGGGCAACGCAACTCATTTAAGAAATCAAACCATTGAGGTTAAATTGGGACATTTAAGAACCGGACGTGTGATCCCGGAGGTGGGGATCACACGGCATCTACAGAAGAATATGCCTTAATATCGAAAATAGTAACCATACCATTGAAATTAAATAATGCTTTTTTCGCGGACGTGTGATCCCGGAAGAGGGGATCCCCATTAATTATGTTGTGATCCCTGAGGAGGGGATCACACGGCATCTACAAAAGAATATGCCTTCATATCGAAAATAGTAACCATACCATTGAAATTAAATAATGTTTTTTTCGCGGACGTGTGATCCCGGAGGAGGGGATCCCCATTAATTATGTTGTGACCCCGGAGGAGGGGATCATCCCAAGCATCTACAAACTAATATGCCTTAATATCGAAAAAATAATAACCATACCATTGAAATTAAATAATGCTTTTTCATGGACGCAGGATCCCGGGAGGGGGATCCCCATTAATTATGTTGTGATCCCGGAGGAGGGGATCATCCCAAGATCTACAAACTAATATGCCTTAATATCGAAAATAATAACCATACCATTGAAATTAAATAATGCTTTTTTCGCGGACGTGTGATCCCGGAGGAGGGGATCCACAGCCATGCGCGTTGTGATCCCGGAGGAGGGGATCCCCAATAATTATGTTGTGATCCCGGAGGCGGGGATCACAAGTTGTGATCCCGGAGGAGGGGATCACATGTTGTGATCCCGGAGGAGGGGATCACCAATAATTATGTTATGTCTCATATTCCACATTGACCAATATTTCACAGAAAGTTCATTTCTTATATTCATAGATATTCATATGTGCAGATATACAGTATACAGATTAGATCCATTGTTATTTTCAGGGGCCATTTAACAGTAGACGGGTAACTGGACGAGAGAACTGATCCGGGCCTTCGGGCAAATAGAAAGTGGATTTCCCTTGGGCTAGACAACCACCAATTTCGCAACACCGTAATGAAACACTTCAGGGTATTGTCTATCTCTTCCTTCCGAACCAATCCCTGTAATGACAACCCTAAAAAAAAGAGACAATTCTTAAGCAATGACAACCGAAAAGTGACAATTCTTAAGTCATTTCAATTGTGATTTACCCGATCTTTGGTGCCGCAAACATCTCGAATAAATCTATTCACATAATTTATGACATATACACCACAATCTTGGCTGTTATGTTGCTGGGGAGCATCCATCAGTATGCAAGGAGCATTGTGAAGTGCTGATTCCTTGTGCTTCCACCTCTTGAATAGGTCACTCAAGAACATGGAAATGTAATCCGAAGTTCAATCCCTAAAATAAGAACCTAATTACCTATCTTTGAAACCATAAATATGTGTACACCAAATAACTCACAAAGTTATGAAGCCTCGAACATCTGCATGCGGGGATCATAAGAATCAAAGTGAAAAATGCACGGCGGGGCTTGTTCAAACCGCATGCCAATTGATCAACAACTAATATAAACAGCTCCAATGGCCCACCGCAGTTCGATAAAACTAATCACTTGACAATCAAAAATGAAGGGGATCTTTTAACTTGACAAGCAGATGTTACCTTGCATTAACAGGAATGTAGTAGTACTGAACATGTTGAATTCTCCGTTGAGCAGCTTTGCCAAACGGTGATGGCGGGATCAACTTTGCAAATTAGTCATATGCCCCCGCCTAAACCCCGCTTTGCTTCCACTTAGAAATAATCCGAATGCAAAGAGGTGAACCATTACATGGTGACATCTCTTCTAAATAGGAATCGAATGGACAAGTACAATCGAGGAGAGGATGTGCAAATTAAAACCGAATTCCAATTGTTTGAGCAATGTAATGAATCAGAGTAGCAAAATTACACTCACAAGAAAAGAAGCTCCAATGCAATTCAGATCCACCTCGCATGCCAAATCTCCGAGGCCACTTGGAATTGTTTGGAATTTTGGGCCTCGCCCGGTGATGAACTCCACGGATTGCGCATTTGTTTGCCCACCTTAAGTAGCGGACTCTCCACAACAATTGGATATGTCAATGTGAAATTAAAGATCCATCTCTCCGGAGACCTCTCCGGTAGGACGAACAACAATAAAAAAGGAGGGATCTATGCAATACAAATAATGAAATCTTATCCTCTTTGGGTTTTATTTGGAATCAACCGGCTCCTCTTCGTCATCGGGCTCGGATTCTTCGAAATAATATGATTGGGAGCCATGATAGCAGATTCTCGACGCCTTAGTCGGCCCGGCTTCAATGGTGCATCCGAGCGATGTGGTGTCCTTTTTTACCTGGGGAGATTTCAGATTATCATCTGCAGCAGAACAACCTCGGCACTCAATCGTCTGCGTCCACTTGGGCACTTTCGGCCGCTTCGGCATCCAATTTAGGGCTGGCCAAATTTCCTCCTCGGTGACCCCATTGCCATGGCTCGAGAGCAATTCGAGCCGAATTTCCTTATTTGCTTCTCCGGGATTCGGGCTCCGTGCTTTCTTTCTCACGAACACGCAAATTGATGAAGTCGGCTTCGCCCCGGTAGAAGCAATCCTAATATCTATCGTTGATCCACTAATACCGCTGCATTTCGTCTAGTCCTTTGAAGTTTCCTGGTCAAGTTATGGGCATACTTGAAATCGGGATCACAAGATCGGTGCCACACTATCTTCCCATAGTCCCTCTTCTTGGATTCACCCTTGCTCTGACTGCCAGGAATCCGACCCCTTGGAGCATCGGGGAGCTTGAAATTCTCATAAATCTGGTGTGCCCTGAACCTATGATTTTCTAAATCAACCTTTCTGCTGTAACTCTTATCGCAGACGTCTACACAGCACCTCCATCTCAAGGGCCGACCGATCATACCGTAGAGTGGGGGGGCTCTTCCTGTGGGTGCTCCAAGAAATCTTCCCAAACAACCTCGCCATCCCCTTGAGCCCCATGAATATCCTCCTGCCAATGAGCCTCAACAGAGGCTGGATTTTTATCTGCAGGGGGCTCGACCACTGTTGTCGGATCAGGCTTTTCCTTCTCCTTGGAAGGGGATTCCACCTTCAGATCTCGATTCAAACCCGGCTATATCTCTCAAAACAGCCGGGTAACTTAAGGGAGTTTGCAGCCTCATCTGCGGGCCCCCAGTTCTCATTTATGGAGGTATTCAAGCTAACTTCCAGGTTAACAGATTCCTCCATCTGCAAGGACAGGCAAGATTACGTTAAAAAACAAAGCAAAGGTTAAAAAACAGTAAACCGAGGTCGACCGAGGTCTATTCAATCGATTTTTTACCTTAAACAAGTCAAAGACACTCGGCTTTCAGATCGAGACACAGCTGCAACTGCGCCTACTGAACCGGCCCCCCTCCTCTCGTAAAATGGCGCAGAGGTCAAAAAGTGAGTAATCCAAAATTGCACTCCGTGCAGAGTGGGGAATTCCCTCCTCGGAATCACTTATCTACGTGGCACCACATTATTGGCAACGCACGCGTAATAATTCGGTCGTCATTTTAAATTTGAATGGACGGCTCGATGCTACCACGGACGGCTCGTAATTGCAAGGACATGATTCCGAAGGCGATAACCCGGCCGCGATTTGACGCCACGCCAAGGGGGGATCCCTGAGGGCGTGATCACTCCCCAACACCGTAATAACAACTTGGCGAATCGCGGGCAAAACACCTGGCTGCCATCAAAGACGGAGGTGGGGATCACCACGCCGATATCTGAAGAGGATATCGACCGTGCCCCCGTGATCCCTCGAGGAGGGGATCACCGAGCCGGATCCCCGAGGAGGGGATCTACGCTACCGATAACCGCCGCCGCCAATGTGCCCAAAGTGAGACGGGCAACAATGGCCGTGTCAGCCTCGACTGATCCCTGAGGGCTGATCACCCAATTACGCCAGGGCTAACATCGTGGGCATATCCGCGCCGGCCCCGCGGCGGATAACGGGGTCGGGGGCGTGGATCCCTGAGGATGGGATCACTATCGCCATGGATGTGATCCCGAGGTGGGATCACCACGACCATTATCGGAGAAGATATCGCCAGTCCTCGCGGATCCCGAGGAGGGGGATCACCGAGCGTGATCCCGGAGGAGGGGATCTCTACGGACGGCAGAGATTCGACGGGGTTTCGGACGGCCCGGATCGACCTGACAGGTACCTGCATGTGTCAGTACGGAAAAACGGGGGTCTCCGAACGGATCCCGTCGAGAACGCCTGGGGATTCCGGAGGACGGGATCTCTAGCTCCGGGATCCCCGAATCCAGGGTATATATATCTTGAGCCGAACTCGAGATATAGATAGTCTAGGACCTGTGTGTTATCGCACTAGACCAAGTTCATAGGCATACTAATAAAGGCCCAACGGTTGCCCAGAAAGATTTTTTATGTCTTGCAATAAAAAAATTGCTTGAACCTTAACGTTCAAAAATATATATGTGTTGTAATAGGCACTTAAACGGAATCCGTCATCTCAACGGTCACTAGTTTTGTAACATGATCCAAAAAACCATCTTAGCTTTCGAACCCAAAGAGCCAGGCACAGAGGATTCCTCACATGGTCTGGGATACTCTTTCTTTTCCCTCAGATCTTAGTTTGATCTGTAAAATCCTGCAGCGGATTGTATATATCATCAAAAACATTGCTGATCTGGGAGAATTTTCTTAGCAAACGGAAGATCAAGAACACAATGCCGGTGGTTCGTAGTCATTCATTTAGGGGAGTGGATTCGCCACACAGAGATCCATTTTCTCCAGCTCTTTCTCGTCAAAAGAGTGTTCCTACAACTCCGACAAGGAGGGTGAAGCAGAATGCAGAAAATTTACCCCCAAATACAGCCCCTGCATTGATTAAGGCAGACGGGTCCTTGAAAAGTCCTGGCCTTCCTCCTCGACCTCCTTCTGCTAAGCCATCTCCTAGTGCAAACAGAGTTCATGGTAATCAGGAAACAAACGGGAATGCTAGACGCAAGCTTTCCTGGGATGTGCAGAACAACCCTAATGTTCTTCAGGAACATATTTCTTCAGTTTCTCCGCAGGTTTCCGAGAATAATACCAGCGATACTGGAGTTCAGGTTCGATTTAATACACCTTAGCTTTATTCTTCAATAAATCAATGCTTAGGCATTCAAGATCCATGCAAAGAAGGAAAATGACGCTAACAGGTTGGTTTCTCTAGGTTATGGTGAGAATTAGACCACTGAATAAGAAAGAACAAGATGAAGAAGCTGAGCGCATCATTATCAAGACGTCCCCAAATACGTTTTCTATGTCAGATCAGCATTATACATTTGATGCTGTTGCTGGAGAAGATGCATCTCAGGTAGAGAGTCTTTCTGGCCCTATATTCTGATGATTTGCAACAGGCATCTTTTAACTCATCTCTCAAATTCTTAGGAGCAAATTTTTCAAACAATGGGCATGCCTATGGTGGAAAATTGCTTGCAAGGGTTCAACAGCTCAATATTTGCATATGGACAGGTAAGGTGGTGGTAAAAGTTCTTGGTAGGTTAGTCACTTTCTTTATTGTTACTGAAATGTGAAAATCGCAGACAGGGAGTGGGAAAACTTACACAATGTGGGGAACCATAGGTGATCCTAGTAATGGTTCTGCTCCAAAGGAAGAGCGGGGATTGACACCTCGGGTATTTGAGAAGTTATTTGCCCGGATAAAACAGGTAAATGATAAGTCATTGGTAGCAGCCATCTGGTTGCAGGTACAAGCAATCATACTAAGCTCAAATCTCATGCTGACAGGAAGAAAAGAAGCATCATGCCAAACAACTAAGATATCAATGTAGATGCTCATTCCTTGAGGTAACAGACCTTTTTCCTAATCCAATTTGATTATAACAACCTGGGGTTTCCTTAGGCATCAGCTTGTCTCTACTTCTCTCAGATATATAACGAGCAGATCATGGATCTTCTTCAACCTAGTCTGAAAAATCTTCAGGCAAGTGGGAAAATGGTGTTTAATTGTCTTGTACCGTCTCCAGACATTTATGATTTGTATCATCTTTTCTGCAGATTAGGGAGGACACTAAGACTGGCGTTTATGTTGATAACCTTACTGAGGAGTATGTGTCTAACATTGAGGATGTCTCGCGGCTGCTTTTGAAGGTGATAAAAGTTGATCTAGTTTATTATTCCAGTTCTATAATTTGTATTTACTTACTGGTACGCTTGAAACAGGGAATGTCAAATAGGAGGGTTGGCTCAACCTCTATGAACGCAGAGAGTTCAAGGTCTCACTGTGTATTTACCTGTATCATTGAATGCCGTTATAAGGTTCTTTGCCACTTTTTGCAGTTTTATTTAAAAATAACCAATGAGTTGCATGTTAACATTCCTTTTTTGGATGCTATTCTTCAGAGCATGCCTGATGGAATGAGCAGTGTAAGAAGCAGCAGAATAAACCTTGTAGATTTGGCAGGGTCTGAGAGACAAAAACAAACTGCAGCTGCTGGAGAACGTCTTAAGGAGGCTGGAAGCATAAATCGTTCACTTTCCCAGCTTGGGTAATGTTATAGTACTATCAAGTTAACGTCAAAAGGATTCTAATAGTACATTTGTGAGGTGCAGGAATCTGATCAACATTCTGGCAGAGGTTGCACAAACAGGAAAACAGAGGCATATACCATACCGTGATTCTCGTCTCACATTTTTACTGCAAGAATCGCTTGGTGGCAATGCTAAATTAGCGATGGTTTGTGCAGTCTCTCCTGCCAACAGGTGAGAACTGAAAATTGAGTAATAAGTAGACCATTTTATTAGTCAGTCTGATGGAATTTTCATGTTTTGAATAGTTGCAAAAGTGAGACTCAAAGCACATTAAGATTTGCACAGAGAGCAAAGGCAATACGGAACAAAGCAGTTGTTAATGAAGAGACTACAACTGATGCCAACCTGCTTAGGGAGCAGATACGGCAATTGAAGGTCAGTGATTACCCACTATTATATACATTAAATATTGTTCTCGTGTTGCTGAAATGTTATTCTTCTTTTTAATTTGCCAGGAAGAGCTTATGAGAATGAAATCTAAGGAGATTCAGCAAACTGGAACCGTGGGTGCATATTCAAATGCATGGAATGCCCGAAGAAGTTACAATCTATTGCGCTTCAGTTTAAATCACTCGGTTGCACCTCCTACTGTAGATTCTGATACCGAAGAGGACATGGAGATTGATGATGATGTTGCTGCCCCACAGGCTTCCAACAATAAATCTGTAGATGTGAAGAATTCTCCTTCTGCTTCTATAGGAGAAGCCAAAATTAATGAAGCACAGAAAGCTGGCCAGTCTGCAGAATGGCATTCAGAGTCTCTAAACGAAATACAGACTTCCACAACAAAAGAAATGGAGATTGATGATGAGATTAATGTCACACAGACTTCCAACAATAAATCTGTAGGGGTGAAGAAAGGAATGGAAGTGCATTTGGAATCTCCTTCTGTAGGACAAGCCCAAATTATTGAACCACAGGAAGCTGGCCTTTCTATGGAATCGCACCCTGAGTGTCTAAGAGAAATACAGACTTCCACAACAAAAGAAATGGACATTGACGATGATGATATTGATGTCACGCAGACTTCCAATAATAAATCTGTAGGGGTGATGAAAGGAATTGAAGTACATTTCCAATCTCCTTCTATAGGAGGAGCCCAAAGTATTGAACAGGAAGCTGGTCCGTCTGCAGTATCGTATCCAAAAGAAATGCATGCTGAAATAGAAGTTTGTGAGAATGTCACACAAACTTTCAACAATAAATCTGTAGGGGGAAAGAAAGACATTGAAGTACATTTGGAATATATAGGAGGAGCCCAAATTATGGAAGCTCGTCTGCCTACAGAATCGCATCCAAAAGAAATACATGCTGAAATAGAAGGTTGTGAGAATGTCACACAAACTGCCAACAATAAATCTGTAGGGGGGGAGAAAGACATTGAAGTACATTTGGAATCTATAGGAGCCCAAATTATTGAAGCACAGGAAGCTGGCCTGTCTGCAGAATCGCATCCAGAATGTCTAAAAGAAATATATGCGGAAGTAGAAGCTGAATTAGCTTGTGGGACCTCTGGAGATAATCATGAGAATGGCACACAAACTTCCAACAATAAATCTGTATGGGAGAAGAAAGAAATTGAGGAATCTCCAACTATAGGAGAAGCCCAAATTGTTGAGGCACAGGAAGCTGGACTGGCCGCAGAATCGCATCCAGTGTATCTAAGGGAAATAAATGCGGAAATAGAAGCTGAATTAGCTAAACCTGCAGGGGTGAAGAAAGAAGAAGTACATCTCGAAACTCCTATAGGAGGAGCCCAAATTATAGAAGCACAGGAAGCTCGTCCAGAGTGTCTAAAAGAAATACACGAGGAAATAGAAGCTGAATTAGCTTGTGGGCCCTCTGAAGATACTTGTGAGAATGGCACTTATGAACTTGTAGCTGATGACAGCAGAGATGAGCAATTGAGAGACACAGAATTTATCAAAATGGAAGAAGATGAGGGCAAAACCAAAGAGAAGAGAAAAAGAGATGGATATACTTGTGAGGATGTCATAGATGAACTTGTATCCAGTGACAAAGGAGATGAGCAATTGAGAGACACAGAATTTATCAGAATGGAAGAGGACGAGGACAAAACCGAATGGAAGAGAAAGAGAGATGGAGATACTTGTGAGAATGTCACAGATGAACTTGTATTCAGTGACAGAAGAGATGAGCAATTGAGAGGCCCAGAATTTATCGAAATGGAAGATGACGAGGGTAAAACCGAAGTGAAGAGAAAAAGAGATGACGACGAAGCAAGGGAATGGGCTGAAAGAGAAGAAGAATGGGTTGCTTTATTCGAGGAGCTTAGAGGTGAAGCAAAGGCTTATAAACGTCAGGCTACAAAAAGGCAACGAGAATTAGAAAAGGAAAGACAGCATTCGGAGGAGATGAAAGAAGCTCTTTATGTGGCCATGGATGGTCATGCACGCCTGTTGGAACAGTATGCAGAATTGCAGGAAAAACATGTGAGTCTTTTGGCAAAGCATCGAAAGATTCGTGAAGGTGTGTGCGATGTGAAACGCATGGCTTCAAAAGCCGGAGTACGTGCATCTCAGTCCAAATGGTTAGAAGCACAAGCTGCACAGATAGTTGCACTCAATCTAGAGCGTGATCAAGAGAGGCAGGCAGCAAATGAAGAGATTGAAGGTCTAAGGGCACAGCTCCGAGATACAGCGGAGGCAGTACAAGCTGCTGGAGAGCTTCTTGTTAGGTTGAAGGAAGCAGAGGAGGCTGTCACCATTTCTCAGGTGAGAACTTATAATTTTGAATGATAACATTAATTTTTACAACTTTGTTATAATACTACATTTGGGCTCTAAATTGTTCGTTCAATCTAGGCATACTTATTTAGGAGTTTTAGTTCTGTTTATTTGATCTAAGAATATTCAAATAGTTCATTCGACTTATAATACTACATTTGCTCTATGTAGTATATAAGTTTGTTCTTTTAATCTTGAAGTATACTAATTTTTACCAGTTAGTGCTAGGAGTTTTAGTTCTGTTCATTTGGTCCTATGCCTGGCTTATTCTTACCAGTTAGATTGGGTTTCTGTGTTAGGATGCCGCTGCATTGGCAGAACAAGAAGCAGATGCAATGAGACGAGAAATAGAGAAGATGAAACGAAGGCACGCAACGGAAATAGCGACACTGCAACAGCGTTTGCTTGAAGCCCGTTTGAAAAAGGCCTCTGCATGTCCAATGTGTGTGATGGCAGAACGAGTAAAATTTGAGTTCACTGAAGTGGATGCTGAAACAGCTCAAGCCGATTTGGAGGCAGAGGAGGAGGCCATTGCTCGGGCAGCCATTTCTTCTGCCCAACCAGATCCAACAAACGCAAACATGTGGGGTGTGGAACATCAGCAGTTTTATGAATGCTCCCAGCCCCAACAGAACCACGGAATGCAAGAGTGCTACATGGAAATGGAAAACGATACTTGCAACTTAGGTTGCGAAGGGTCATTTTATGAATGACTCGCCACTATTCATTTGTTTGTTTCTCCTTGATGAGCCAATTGCTCATCCTCTGTAACTATATGTCATCTATAATAAATACATTTTTTTGATCAAAGATTAAAGTTTTAGATTTTGATTATGAAGGTGGTATGATTCTTAAGGACTCGCCACTATTCTTCCTTGTCAATTTCTTGATGAGTAAATTTGCTTATCACATGCATCCTTGCACATATGTTTCCTCAATAAGCTATTTTAAAATTAAGAGATTATGAAAATTAATCTTGTGGGCATTTGGTCTAGTGGTATGATTCTTGCTTTGGGTGCAAGAGGTCGCGAGTTCGATTCTCGCAATGCCCCATGTTTTTGCATTTGACAATGTATTAGTGCCCCATGTTTTTGCATTTGACTATGTATTAGTGGTGGTGTCGTTCTTGTTTGAGTGGGTGCGACATCATCATGTGCATTTAACTAGCATCTTACTTTGTATAGCAATGATGCAATGGTACGCCTCTTGTTTAAAAGATCCGACTATTTATAACATTAGTAAGGTAGATGCATTTGACTATGGATTAGTGGTGGTATGGTTCTCGTTTTGGTGAGTGCAACAACTTCTTTTGCATTTGACTATATATCTTCTGTAACATCTTACTTTGTAAACCCACTTAAGATCCTAACTTGGGTTGGTCATGACTGGTCGGTTCCCCTTCCCTTGGTCCCTCCTGTTAGTCGGCTCCCCACCCGACTGGTTGGTTCCGTTGGCCGTGTTGGTTGGCTCCACCGGTTTGGTCACCTCTGGTTTCTTGGCTTGGTCATCTCGGTGACTGATTTAAGTTCCTCCTTGGGTTGTGCCCGACTTGCTAGCTCCTTCCTTTGGCCCGATTGGTTGGCTTTGGGTGCTCGGGCCTGTTGGCTCGCATTGTTGGTTGGTTGGTGATGTGCACACCGTGTGAGGGAATGTTTGGCTGGTGACTTGTCCCGATTAGCCCAGGGCGGATAGCTGGTGCGACGGCATTGGCGCGGCTTAGCCTTGGCTGGTTGGGCTGGTTGTTGGTTTGAACTAAATGGCTGGTAGCTTCACTCGGTTTGTTCAATGCTTTTTGAGTTAGGATGTGTCATCGTCCCGACAGTGATCTTAGCTGAGGGCTGGTCGGGCTGGTTAACAGTGGCGGGCTCGGTGATCACGATTTGCACTAGTTGGTGGTTTTGCTTCCCAACTGGGTTGCTCGGCTTCCCCCTTGTCTTGGCCACGGAGTCGTTCACGGGGTCAGAGGAGACATGGTGAACTTTGAAGCAGTTTTGGGCAAGGTGGGTGGTCCTTGTTGGGTGGTGTTGGTTAGATTTTGATTATGAAGGTGGTATGGTTCTTAAGGACTCGCCATTATTCTTCCTTGTCAATTTCTTAATGAGTAAATTTGCTTATCATATGCAATATATCTTCCTTGTACATATGTTTCTTGACGAGTGCTTCTTAAGTTAATGTACGTTCATTTAGTATTATAATTGAAAAATTACAAAAAATAATGTTGTGGGCATTTGGTCTAGTGGTATGATTCTTGCTTTGGGTGCAAGAGGTTGCGAATTTAATTCTGCAATGGCCCATGTTTTTGCATTTGATTATGTGTTAGTGGTGGTGCCGTTCTTCTTTGAGTGGGTGCGACATCATCATTTGCCTTTGACTAGCATCTTACTTTGTATAGCAATTGTGACGCTCCCAGAACATATACGACGCTCGGGCGTATACATACGGGGACTTCCCCCTCCCATGGCAACCATCTCGCCATGAGCAGGGCCCTCCGTCTAACTCGGGCCATCTATGGAAAGATGCTCGAGTGAAGGACACAGAGGGGTCATTCGGCCCACGCCTTCGATGGGGCTCCTATGTCGCGGAAGCGTGAATACAAGGTTAGCATACAACATAATCATATCATAAATACCACCACGAAGGGTGGCACATCCATCCAACTGATAATAACAGAGAAGATACATTTAATACTAGAGAAAACACCCCAAACCCATGGTTCTACCCCGGCTCAGACTCCAGTGAGGATCGACTGACGGCTAGGTCTCAAGAGGTCAGCAGACCGAAGCTTGGCATGGCATTGGCTGGCATAGAACATCGGCTACGGTTGTCCACTCCATCCACCCCTCCTGTGCATACTTTGCAGATGAGTCGAATCATGCTATGGCATCACTATAGCCTTCCGGAAATGCAGACTCAAGGTATCACCCTTCGAGCCTACTCTAGGTTTCATGAAGACCTGGTCCGATGAGGCAGGTCAGGGAAGTGTCCCCTTCCAGGATCACAGCGGTTCCATGGGTGAGCTAGAGAATACGTGCCGCATCAGCGACCCCCGCATCCGTACCCGACCTACTCCCCTAACTTTATCTTCAAAATACAGGATGCCCCTTACGGGTCACACCTCTGCATCCAGGGAGTGTCAGACCCATACCCGGCCCTCTGCGTGACCGGCTATCAGGCCTAGCCCACTGTAGGAGTCCCAGGAGCCTTTTATGTTCGTGCAAGACCCCACCCCCACTTCACCACTGCGTCCCTTCTCTGGTGCTAAGCAATTCCATAGCATCCACGACTCGGTGGTCTCTTGTGCACAGGCCGCAATAGTTGGGAGCTAAGGAAACTACTAGGAGCATACTAAGAACATGAGGCACAGAGGTCTCTACCCCCCTTTAATCCCGGCTTTACGGAAGGCTAACAGAGATACTATCATAGATTCATCCATCCATCCATAACAAAGCCTAATTCATATTTGAAATATAATCCTAAGTATCAAAGAAGGGTTAATCTTAACAAAGATAACCAGAGAAGACTAACCGAGGCGCTATCCTAGAAGCTCAAGCTAGACTACTCACTAACCCGAGTTTCTGCTAGATCTGTTATCATGGGGCACTTCCATCTTTTAGCAACTTAGGTGTTCAGCAACAACTGGGGCGCTCAACAGCTCCTCCTCCTGGCTCGATTTTGGGGCCAAATGGGGTAGGGGTCCAATTTGATGGCCCAAGTTAGCATTTCCCTGCTGGCCAATCGAATTTGGCCAAGTAGCGCCTTCCTAATTATTCATTTATTCTATTTAAGTTAATTAAATACTACTTCCTCAACTTTAGGTAATTATCCTTTAATTACCCCTTTATTAATTGAGCATAGCTAAATTAATCCCTTCCCCTAGGTTCAAATACCCCATGGTGGCGTATCTTCACTATGTGACGTGTCAGTGTCTTTATACGTATACCGTATAAATACTTGGAACGTCACATTCTCCCCTCCTTAGAAATAATGCTGTCCTCTGCATTAGGGTTAGTTAAAAAAAATATAAGAAATTATACACAAAAGAAGGAAAGTAATTCCTTATTTCCGAAGGTAATAACATTAAAACTTAAAGCATAAAATAGTTTAAGCACCAAGGTGCATTTCACATGATTATCATAAGAAAAAGATTCAAGGACGGAAGTCCAATATCAACATCAGAGTGACAAAAAGGTAACACATGTAGACAAGATAAAACTGGAGAAGTCGGGCCATCAGCAACCCTCTATACATGGGCAGGTCACGTACTGCTCACTGGCCTGCACATGTCAATAGATCAGTATATATAGATAATATAAGTAGGTTGTGGTTTAAGGGACCACCCCTTATAAGAAATAAAAGGAAAACCTATCTACAAGGGAACCTATCATGCCTATGGTTCGCAATTCATTGCGGCGTAAGGAATGGCCAAGTTCCCATTATAGCCGAGATGAACGCGGCCTATGACCTACATGCTTTCCAAGCAATTCGCGGTCATGCCAACATCGACAATACACCACGTCCTAGAGAACACGAAGGTGATCTCATCATCGGTAACTATTGTCAACCACGATGCATCTACCCCTCTACTACATGATTCCCGGCGAATCAAGCCTTCAAGCTTACTGCCGGGGTCGGGGTTGATAGCATCGTTGATGGTGCGGCCGTGAGATTCCCGCATAAAGTCTGGATAGTGCTTCTCAAGGTCTATCTTCATCACCCACGTAGCATCTTCAACTGGCAAGTGTTTCCACTTAACCAAGTATTGCAACATTTGAGTCCTTCTGGTCTGCTTATAAGCTCGATCAAGAAGAGCTTCAGGCACTATATCTAAATGATCTTCTGTCATTTCAAGGAGGGTGGGTGTATCCAAGATCTCCTCTGGATCTGGGGTATGTTGCTTCAGAAGACTCACGTGAAAGACCTTGTGGATCTTCAAGCGGGGTGACAAATCCAAGCGATATGCCTGTTCTCCAACACGTTCAATGATCTTGAACGGCCCAGCCCATCTGGGTGCCAGCTTCTTGCAGTTACCAATCTTAAGCTTGGCTTGTTTTACCTTAATTTTGAGCCAAACTGATTCGCCCACCTGGAAGACTCGCGGGGTTCTGTGCTTATCCGCGACACTCTTCTGACGACTGCGTACTGCCAATAAGTAACCACGAACTTCTTCAACCAAAGCTTGCATTTCCAAGAGGAGTTGTTGAGAAACCTCCACTTTAGAAATGGGATTATGCCATGTGTCTGGAGTAAGGCATTGGTACCCATAATTTATCATGAAGGGAGACATTCTGGAAGACTCCTGTTTCATGCTATTATAGGCAAATTCGACCAAATAAATATAGTCAGCCCATTGTGATTGCTTACTCCACACATAACTTCGTAGCATATCCTCTATAATGCGATTGGTACGCTCTGTCTGTCCATCCGTCTGAGGATGATATGCCGTACTCATAGCAAGCTTAGTTTGGATGGTGGCAAAGAAATCTTTCCAAAATGCACTTACGAATTTGGGATCCCTGTCGGATACGATAACTCGTGGCATTCCATGCAATCTGAAAATCTCCTTTGTAAACAGCAAAGCGGTATCGAAAGCTGTATCCGTGGTACGACATGGCAAGAAATGAGCCATTTTCGACAATTTGTCGACCACTACCATCAATGCATCATATCCACAGAGAGTACGTGGAAGGCCTACAATGAAGTCCATGGTTATTACTTCCCATTTAGCGTTGGGCACATCCAGAGGTTGCAACTCTCCTGGAATCCTTAGTTGCTCAGCCTTGGTTTGTGACACACCTGACACTGCTTAATATATCTGGCAATGTCCTTCTTCATAGAAGGCCAAAAATAACTGGAGCGGATCTTAAAGTAGGTCTTCATGAAACCTGCATGTCCAGCTATAGGGCTATTGTGTGTATCATGGAGAATAAGCTTACGCACTCCTGAAGTCTCAGGTACACACAACTTATCTTTGTGATATAACAAATTGCCCTCTTTCTTATACGAATGGAAAGCTTCACGTTCTTTATCTGTGCGTGCCTTCTTAGCCAAACTATCCCAGACATCACGGAACTCGGGGTCCCTGGCCAAGGTCTGCTCTATCTGTTTTCCGAACTCACTGGTGAGTGTGGAAATCGCATTATAATGGGTTCGGGTTACCAAGGGATGGCGTGACAACGCATCCGCAACCACATTGTGTTTCCCAGGCTTATACATAATCTCAAAATCATACTCCTCTATAAATTCCATCCATCTCCTTTGAGGAGATTGAGATTCGGCTGGGTTGATAGATAACGGAGACTCTGATGATCCGTATCAAGCTGAAATCTTCTACCAAGAAGGTAGTGTCTCCATATACGCAGAGCGCGGACAACGACCAACAATTCCTGATCATGGGTAGGGTATCGCTGTTCAGTCTCATTCATTTTCTTTGAATCATAGGCAATAACCCTCCCCTCCTGCATTAGGACTCCACCGGTAGCAATCTTACTGGCATCCGTTGCTACTAGTTTATCCTTTTCGGGGTCCGGCAATGTGAGGACTGGTGCTGACGTTAAAGCATCCTTAAGCTTCTGAAAACTTCCCTGGACCTTTGCTTTCCAATGCTCAATCCAATCCTTCACTTTCTCATGCTTTGTAAGATCAGTAAGAGGTGCTGCAATCTTTGCAAAATCCTTGACAAATTTCCGGTAATACCCTGCCAATCCTAAAAAACTTCGAACCTCTGAAACATTACCTTGACTGCTTCTATTTTTGCTGGGTCTGTAGCAATTCCCTCGGTTGAAATGACGTGGCCTAAATAATCTACCTTGGGAGTGGCAAACTTGCATTTAGAGAACTTGGCAAAGAGCTGGTGACGTCTTAGCTTTTGTAGGGCCAACCGAAGATGTTTCTCATGCTCCTCCAGGGTCTTACTGTAGATGAGAATGTCGTCAAAGAAAATAACGTTAAAATCATCCAAGTATTGTCGGAAGACATCATTCATTAACCGCATAAAAGTTGCGGGGGCATTGGCATAACGGTAAACTCATAATGCCCATATCTAGTGCGAAAAGCAGACTTATGGATGTCCTCCTCTTTAATTCTTATTTGGTGATATCCGGAGCGTAAGTCAATCTTTGAGAAGTACTTGGCCCCTTGCAACTGATCCATAAGATCGTCTGCTCTAGGCAAAGCATAGCGATTCTTGATCGTATGCTTGTTGAGCTGCCGATAATCGATACACATCCTCAAGGAGCCGTCCTTCTTCTTAACAAAAAGGATAGGAGCGCCAAAAGGTGAAACACTAGGCCGAATGAAACCTAGGTTTAATAACTCCTGAAGTTGCTTCTTAAGCTCTGCCAATCCAGGGGGACTCATACGGTACGGGGCCTTACTGGTAGGCTTAGTACCTAGTTCCAAAGCTATCTCACATTCTACCCCTCTAAATGGAGGAAGTTTCTGGATCTCGTCTGGAAAGAGATCGCTAAATTCCCTGAGAAGATTAGCAATGCTCTCTGGCAACGCATCAACTACTTGCTTCTGTTTAGCATCCGTCTCAATGGATGCAAGTCTGATGACGCAAAGTAGCTTATCCTTGCGTATAGCCTTATTTAACTGCCTGATGGACATAGACTGCATAATGGGGTTTAAGGGATCACCTTTTATAGTTACGCGGGCTCCATTAGCTGCGTTGAAGGTAACCTCCCGTTTTTCGCAGTTTTGGCTTTTGCAGATGCCAAGAATTCCATGCCAACAATCAGATCATATTTGCCAATATCCATTAACTCGGCACCCAATGCGACTGGTGCACCTGGCAGCTGCATTTTAAGGTTAATGCGACGGCCATGAGTATGTCTGATTCTACCACTGGCTAAAGTCACAGGTTTCGGTCGGGACCTCAAAGTCTCAAGCTGCAATACCTGGGCCATTCTAGGAGAAGCAAAATTATGTGTACTTCCCGTATCCATAAGAATTATGAAAGGCTTACTGTCTACTTGACCTATAGTGGAAATAACGGCAGGCTGACTTTCAGCATTGCCGGTTTCAATGGCTGCAAGGATATGGGACGCACCGTGAATATACTCGGGAGCCTCCTCGTCGACAGGTGGTGCAGACTCGAGATCGTCCCAATCAAGGTCGGCCATGGCCAGCTGGGCAGTCTGTGTGACATAAGGGCAATTTTGCATGAAGTGCCCGGGTCGCATACACCTGTAACATGCCTTCTCTTTGTGGAGATGCTCTCGGGCCTCTTTGGGAATAGATTGTAAGAGGTTCCGAACTGCGTTACCGACATTGTTCGGTTTGTCTGGCATGTTGAAGGTGACTTTCTTTTCCTGGCGACCGTTAGAGTTCTGCTGAGAAGGCCCAGGACTTGGTGAACGGGGCTTGTAAGGTGTGTACGGGCGCGGCTGGGAATAAGAGGCGGGGCGTTGGTACTGGTTTCTTGGTGTGTCCTCTTCAAGGCTCAATGCCTTAGCCTCAGCCTCCGCAACTGACTTCGGGTCTATGGCCTTAACCATTCGTTTAATTGAGGGGGGCAACCCTTCAATATAGCCCTCCACCGCCCTCTCTCATTCATACCTGGGACATACAGCCTCAAGCGCATGAATTCATCTGTGTAGGCCTGAACTGACATACCCTTCTGCTCCAACCTGTAAAAAGTCTGAATCTGTTGGCATTTGTGCGCACGGGGCACATAATGCGACTTAAAAGCTTTGGCAAACTTTTTGAACTTGCATCTGCTTCTGTCTAGATGCTTGGCTCTAGCATAGCCCTTCCACCAAATACGAGCGGCCCCAGTAAGGTTTGTAGTGGCAACTTTTCCTGTATCTTTCTCCGTCGTCCCATAGGATTTCCCGAACTCCTTCATTTCGTCCAACCAAGACTCTGCGTTCAGGCCGCCTCTAGACTTCCCATCAAACTGAGCTAATTTCCTGTTAGCTCCTATTTTTCCATATGCTGGTAATGGCCGTGTCAACCGTCTTACGGTATTCCTTGTCCCGGCGATATAAACGACTCTGAAGACACAGAAGTGGCTGATTGTGAAGATGTGGCACTATCCGTAGACGAGCTTCGACGGCGTTTGGAACGGTGCCTCCTTTGTGCGGGTACAGGGCCTGGTTCCGGTGCAGGTGGCTGCTGTGGTGGTGGACTTGGCGGTAACGGAGGTAACTCCGGTCCGTCCTTCTGCATATTCTGTGGTGGGTTGGCATTCAACACATAAGCCTGCAGCTCTACTAACTGTCGCTTCATCAACAGGAGTTCCTGTTCAGGCGTTAATCTGCTAGCATTTGAGAGTGTCTGCCATGAGGTATTACGTGCACCGTCTATATTGACCATAAAAAGGTATAAGCAGAATTACGGCGATATCAAGTCTCACAAGAAGATCATTTTGAGTAGTGCTAGGAAACAATAATAAAGACAGTACAAGAAAATTGAAGAAAAGATCTTTATTATAAGTCAAAGTGGTAGTTACATTGGAGGTGTGGTTTACAAAAACTTAAGGTTGTACAACACAAAAGTAGTGATTATACATTGGGCAATTTTTAACCAACTCACACTTAGCCATAACAACAAAAAAAACTGAAGAAATCAGGCCTAGGGCTGCGCAAAAGGTACAGGATAGAGTAACGGATGCTTTCCCGTACTGCCCTGACTACCTTGTAGCGAGCCCATGCCTGGATGATAACGTACTGGTAGTCTAATGTAGGACTAATGGTGAGTAAAGTAAAAAGGTCTCTTAGCGCATAAAAGAGCTGCCATAAATGGTCATTGGCGTCGGCATAAGCCTCGTGCTTCGTCATTTCCCAGTAATCCCAGGTACAACGAAGAATTTGTTGACGATGCTCAAAGGCGCGCTCACGGAGGATATTGACTATTTACAAGCCTTTAGTTGAATCATAGGGCTCTCCTTCTTCCACGGGTTCCCCTACTTCGTAACCATCATCCCGATCCTGATACTCCCCATACTGTTGACCGTAGTCTTGGTCGGGAGGTACCTGATCGTCCCTTCGTAATTCGTTGGTTATTCTGTCCTCGATTTCCTCGAGCTCATCGTCTGTAAGACGGAAAGAATGAATATACTATATTGAACGACTTCTTGTACTCCAAACTCTAAAAGAGACAAACAAGTACCATAGGGAAACAATTCAATCGTACTCAACGATACAATAATCATAAAGCATACGAAAATAGCACATATATTATATGATGGCTTAAAAAAAATGCCAATCAAGGATTACATATGCTTGAGTAGCCCAAAGGTTATACTCATACAATATATACTATGAAGGACTAGGAGCTAGGCTTCACATCCTGATCCATTGTCGTAGGAGATGGTGGCTCCCGCTGGCGAAGTAGCGCGACACCGGGGCTAATGGTGAGTGCGGCAGCTGAAGCAACTGCGGGAGGAAAAGCAGTAGCTAAGGGTGCTGCCACGAGCATTTTCATGCTCATCCAAGCCGCAATGTCCTGGTGTCAAGTCACGACTCACAAGTACGGCAGAATGGAGATTTGCAGGAAGCTTCCGGTGTCCTGCCGTAACTGACAAAGCCTTCAGTGCCCAAAAAAATGCCTCAACCTCAGGAGCGAGAGCGCGAACAAAGAATAACACCTGGCCTTGGCGAAAAGCTGAAAGGAAAAACCGTGTAAGGTGGTTCTTAAAAGCTATTACGTCTGGATCTCTGGAAGTCGCTATTTCCCTTTCGAGATTTACATGTACCTGCTCCGCATAGGCCTCTTCCTTATCCTCTTTCAGATGGTCTTTGTTATCACATAACTCTTCCCCCTCTTCATCTTCCTCCATTGGTATGGCCACCTCGTTAATATTAGGAACGTGGGGTCCCATGGCAGCAAAAGCATCCTCAGGTGGCGGAGAAGGGGGATCTTGGAGCATCAAATGCCTTAGCTGTAGCAAGGTCTCAACAGGTGCTAAATCCTCAGGGTGAAACCTAAGTAGCTGTTGGACCTCCGCAGGATAATCAGGAAGGGAGAAGTCAATGAAGTCATCCTGACAATATTCGGCGAGCTCATACATGACTAGGTCCTTGGTCATGTGTGGGAGGTTAGCGATGACGTGATATGCCCACATAATGTCATCGAGGAGCAGATACTCTCGACCATTGTGAATGATTGGGGGAAGTGCATCTAGCCCCGCAAGCTTGCGACCCTGGGCTCGGACGATAGGCGGTTCGGTGGCGAGCTGCTTCCATTGAGCAAAATCTGTATGGCTGATGCGCTCATCCTCCTCTGGATCATCAGAAATAGGTAACTTCCCTTTTTCCAATGGAGTGGAATCAAACTCCACATATTGGTCCATAAGAATGGCCAATGCAAAGCGGGCCTCAAAATAGGTCTGCTGCCGTCCAAACTGAAGAATAGGAGCATGCCTAGCACGGCGCTGAATACCCCTAAGTGTATCTTCGGCATGGCGGTCATCCCCAAGCATCTGCATGAGGACGGATCTGTGGAGGTAAAGCTGAGGAGCACTGGGGCACGATCTCGTGGATATAGAACTCCAAGAAGTCGGCATAATCGGGATGAGCCTCCATATTGGCGATGAGATCCACCTCTTGTAACAAGTAGGGATGAAGATGCTCAAAGGGAACATCAAGATCCCATTGCTCACCATCGTGGTACCATTGCTGGCGCTGGGTATGATCCATAGTGACTCTGGGAAAAGGAGGAGGAGAAGAAAAGAGAGGAGCTTATCACAATATTGGAAACCCTAAAAGGAAAGGGATACGTTTCAAAGAAAAAGTGAGACCTTTAAAAGGGAATATTCCCTAAAGTGAATGACTTTATTATTATTACTGTTATTGAAAAGTTTTTTTTTTTTTTTTTTTTTTGAACTGGAGTTTTATATGTGTTGGTTGCATGCAGATGAAGTAGTAAAACACCCTGTTAAGAAAACATATTACATTAATTACAAAACTGGATATACAAAAGATACAACATATATTACAAAAATGGGGAAATCTAGGGCCTCTCCCCACGTATCCTTCGGGCCAAGGCCAAATCCTTGGGCATAATGGTCACACGCTTGGCATGTATGGCGCAAAGGTTTGCGTCGCCAAGAAGCGCGACCAGATAATCCTCAACTGCTTCCTGAAGGGCTAAGATAGCATGAGTCTGGAACCTAAGGTCGGTCTTGAATTCCTGTGCGATCTCCCGAACAAGGCGCTGAAACGGCAACTTCCTGATGAGAAGCTCCGCGGACTTCTGATACTTGCGGATTTCCCGCAAGGCTACTGTCCCGGGTTTAAATCGGTGGGGCTTCCTCGGTCGAGGAGGGGGAATAAGAGGAAGTGACTTTCCCCCTGTGGCCGGGTGTCGGGCTCGCTCAACTAAGGTGTCTCTTCGACTGTCCCCTTTCTTCTTTGCAACCCCACCCATCACCTGGAGTTGGGTCTTGTATTGTGACCCCAAGCGAGTCGGGCTGGTGGTCTTCCTTTTCCGCCGGTAGAAACGGTTAACGGGCTCCTCAACCCGAGTATCAGCCTCTGCTACTAGTTTCGCTGCCTCTTCAGTAGATCTGGCGACTTCCTCGGCAGCTTTCCGAGCCTGCTCCTCGGCTAGCCGAGCTGCCTCCCGCTCTGCATGCTGCTCACGTAGGAGACGCACTTATGTCCTTCTACGAATCTCTGCAACGTCTCGATCAGGCCGGGCCGCCATATCAAACTCAATTTCCTGCAGAACCTCCTGCGGAAACGATGGGGAAACATCTTCCCAGATGAAAATCTGGGCATCCTCATCATAGTAGTACGGGGGTATTGTGAAATCAAGCCGCCGACATATGGCTCTTCCCCGACCCAAATACTGATATTTCCGACCCCTAACAGCCGGGTCTGCGCGAGCTGTCTCCCTAAGGTCTTCTTCGTGAGCCATGGCCATTATCCCGGCGGCTACCCTCTGAGCCTCGGCCTCTGCAGCATCTTGGGCCATATCCGCAGAGTAGTACTTCACTAAGGTTAAGGTTTGGTCCTCCTGCTCTACCAGGGTGTGAGTCTGCTCTTCGGCGTTGAGCTTAACCAGGAACCTCTCTGTAAAGTGAAAAATGGGGTATGGTATGCAGTCGCCCTCAATGAACCTTAGGACGAGCTGTTCCAAGAGGAGCTCGACTTTATCAGGACCCTTTTCTGTGTCACTAATACTGTCTCCAAGCGCAACAAAGAGCTGAGGGATGCTACAGGTAGCATAACTCTTAGTTCCCTTGGTTCTCGCCATCTCTCCACAATGTAGCGGTGCAGGCGCCCGGAGACTGTAAGCAAGGCGGCTATGGCAGCACTAAGGGGGTTGGTGGAATAGGTACGGACAGGTACAACGGCTATGGCGCTCGGCGGACAGGTTAGGAGGCGAAAACCCTAAAAAAAAACAAATGCGGGAAAAACCCTAAAAACGTCCGCTTCCAAAATCCCGCCTCTTAAGAAATTTTTTTTTTTTTTTTTAATAAAAATGGTCAACGTCCGGTCACACCGGCGGACTTGGGTATTTTGGCCTTTAAAATCGCGAAAGAAACTCGTTTTTACCCAAGTGCACCGATTTTGGGTTTCGGGCCATCTGCTCACCATTTCTTGCCAACCAAAGAGTGTCCTAAACTAATTCGAGGGTCTCCGACGCAATGGAACAAAAATTTTCCGATTCCGAGCTTCCTGAAGAAAGTTATGGCACTTTCCAAACTTGGGTCCTCCAGTCGCCCTAAACTTATTAAAACTTATAATTTATTACTTCAACCTAGCACAAAACCAAACATCGAAGAGTTAAACAGTCCAACTAGCTTAAACTCCCACCTAACTACCGAACTAACGAGTTAGGGGTTTGGTCAGTGCTATGATTTCGGGCTACCAAAATCACGGCTCTGATACCACTGTGACGCTCCCAGAACATATACGATGCTCGGGCGTATACATACGGGGACTTCCCCCTCCCATGGCAACCATCTCGCCATGAGCAGGCCCTCCGTCTAACTCGGGCCATCTATGGAAAGATGCTCGAGTGAAGGACACAGAGGGGTCATTCGGTCCACGCCTTCGATGGGGCTCCTATGTCGCGGAAGCGTGAATACAAGGTTAGCATACAACATAATCATATCATAAATACCACCACGAAGGGTGGCACATCCATCCAACTGATAATAACAGAGAAGATACATTTAATACTAGAGAAAACACCCCAAACCCATGGTTCTACCCCGGCTCAGACTCCAGTGAGGATCGACTGACGGCTAGGTCTCAAGAGGTCAGCAGGCCGAAGCTTGGCATGGCATTGGCTGGCATAGAACATCGGCTAGGGTTGTCCACTCCATCCACCCCTCCTGTGCATACTTTGCAGATGAGTCGAATCATGCTATGGCATCACTATAGCCTTCCGAAAACGCAGACTCAAGGTATCACCCTTCGAGCCTACTCTAGGTTTCATGAAGACCTGGTCCGATGAGGCAGGTCAGGGAAGTGTCCCCTTCCAGAATCACAGCGGTTCCATGGGTGAGCTAGAGAATACGTGCCGCATCAGCGACCCCCGCATCCGTACCCGACCTACTCCCCTAACTTTATCTTCAAAGTACAGGATGCCCCATACGGGTCACACCTCTGCACCCAGGGAGTGTCAGACCCATACCCGGCCCTCTGCGTGACTGGCTATCAGGCCTAGCCCACTGTAGGAGTCCCAGGAGCCTTTTATGTTCGTGCAAGACCCCACCCCCACTTCACCACTGCGTCCCTTCTCTGGTGCTAAGCAATTCCATAGCATCTACGACTCGGTGGTCTCTTGTGCACAGGCCGCAATAGTTGGGAGCTAAGGAAACTACTAGGAGCATACTAAGAACATGAGGCACAGAGGTCTCTAACCCCCTTTAATCCCTGCTTTACGGAAGGCTAACAGAGATACTATCATAGACTCATCCGTCCATCCATAACAAAGCATAATTCATATTTGAAATATAATCCTAAGTATCAAAGAAGGGTTAATCTTAACAAAGATAACCAGAGAAGACTAACTGAGGCGCTATCCTAGAAGCTCAAGCTAGACTACTCACTAACCCGAGTTTCTGCTAGATCCGTTATCATGGGGCACTTCCATCTTTCAGCAACTTGGGTGTTCAGCAACAACTGGGGCGCTCAACAGCTCCTCCTCCTGGCTCGATTTTGGGGCCAAATGGGGTAGGGGTCCAATTTGATGGCCCAAGTTAGCATTTCCCTGCTGGCCAATCGAATTTGGCCAAGTGGCGCCTTCCTAATTATTCATTTATTCTATTTAAGTTAATTAAATACTACTTCCTCAACTTTAGGTAATTATCCTTTAATTACCCCTTTATTAATTGAGCATAGCTAAATTAATCTCTTTTAGGTCAACCCCCTAGGTTCAAATACCCCATGGTGGCGTATCTTCACTATGTGACGTGTCAGTGTATTTATACGTATACCGTATAAATACTTGGAACGTCACAGCGATGATGCAATGGTACGCCTCTTGCTTAAAAGATCAGACTATTTATAACATTAGTAAGGTAGATGCATTTGACTATGTATTAGTGGTGGTATGGTTCTCGTTTTGGTAAGTGCAACAACTTCTTTTGCATTTGACTATATATCTTCTGTAACATCTTACTTTGTAGCAATGATGCAATAATATGCTTCTTGCTTAGAAGATTGACTATTTATAATATTAGTAGGGTAGATATTTTGCTGCATTGCAAGCTGGAAAACTTCAGGTTGCTCTTCTAAATGCCCCACAAGGTATCACTATCTACAGGTTCTCCTCTAGGAATATGTTTGAGTGCTGAATGTTGCATGTATAACTTTCCCGAACCGTCTTGCTCACTTCCCAATGGTATTCTCTACCCAAATCTCAAGCTCAGTTGTTTTGAAAATATATCTTTATCTTTTCCAACTAAATGCAGGAATGTTTGGATGTATTGGTTGTGACGCTCCCTACAAAATATACGGTGCCCAGCCGCATACTCCCCAGTAAATCCCCCATCCGGTCCTTCGACCGCACGGCCCTCCGTCTATCCCGCACTCCAGGGTATCCCTAGTGCGGGAAGGGGACACGAAGGTGTCTTGCGTGCCCTTTCCCTATGGGCTCCTATAACAACGGAAGCATAAACAATATCAGAACTAGCAACAACAATACATCGAACTACCACGAAGGGTAGCACATCCATACATCCATAGATACAATAGAGATAAACATATGCCGTAAAACATGAGAGCTCCTACCCAAGGCTCGGACTCATGGGGAGGTAGACTGACGGCTAGGCCACAAGATAGAGCAGACCGAAGCATAACAATGGCGGGGCTGGTTATAGACAATGGCTAGGGTTGACCACTCCATCCGCTCCTCCTGTGCATACTTTGCAGATGGGCTAGATCGAGCTCTGGTGCGACTCTAGCCTTTCGGATACGCAATCTCATGGTATCACCCATGAAGACTGCTCCGGGTTGCATCTCCTCGGTCCAAGGAGGCAGGAAGGATTCTGTCTCATATAAGCGATGTTGTCTTAGCTTCTCCAATACTCTTCTCAAATGTACGACATGCTCTTCGATGGATTTGCTGTAGATGAGGATGTCGTCGAAGAAGATGATGACAAACTCATCCAATAATTCTCTGAAGATGTCGTTCATTAGCCTCATGAATGTTGCTGGAGCATTCGATAAGCCGAAAGGCATTACCGTGAATTCATAATGATTATACAGCGTTCTGAAAGCGATTTTATGGATATCTTCCTCCTTGATCCTTATTTGGTGGTAGCCTAACCTTAGATCAATCTTCGAGAAGACCTTTGCTCTCTGTAGCTGGTCCACCAGGTCGTCTGCCCTAGGCAAGGCATATTTATTCTTTATCGTTTGCTTATTCAATTGACCGTAATCTATGCACATTCTTAGACTCCCATCCTTCTTCTTCACAAAAAGAATTGGTGCCCCGAAGGGTGACACACTTGCCATGATGAACCCCAGCTCAAGCAGTTCTTGTAACTACTTCTTGAGCTCAACTAACTCATCCTGTAAGGGGCCTTGTTGGTAGGCTTATCATCTCGTGCTAGTGTGATCTCACACTCTACGTCCCTATAGGGTGGTAACTAACGGATTTCATCCGTAAATACATCATGAAACTCCTTGAATAGCCTTGCTACTGGCCTAGGCAACTGGTTCAAGCTTCGCTCACTTTTCTTCTCCAAGGGGTGTGCCTGGGCTCCTGAACTTCCAGGTTGTATGTTTGGTTCGGGCCATATCTTACGGTTAAGAAAATGGATTAGTGGTATGATTCTGGATTTGGTGAGTTCTCATTTTGTGAGTGCAACAACTTCTTTTGCATTTGACTATAAATCTTCTGTAACATCTTATTTTGTAGCAATGATGCGATGGTATGCTTCTCGCTTAAAAGATTGACTATTTATAACATTAGTAGGATAGATATTTTGCTGCATTGCAAGCTTGAAAACTTCAGGTTGCTCTTCTAAATGCTCCACAAGACATCACTATCTACAGGTTCCCCTTTAAAAATATCTTTGAGTGCTGAATGTTGCATGTATAACTTTCCCGAACCGTCTTGCTCACTTCCCAATGGTAATCTCTACCCAAATCTCAAGCTCAGTTGCTTTGAAAATATATCATTATCTTTTCCAACTAAATGCAGGAATGTTTGGATGTATTGATGGACTAACAACTTCAAAAAGCAAATGACATTCTCTTACTTTGTATAGCAATGAGCAATGGTATGCTTCTTTCTTAATCATAAGATGAATTTGGTGCTGCCATGTGGCAGCTCCCTACACTTCAAAATGGAAATAGGAGCTACGATTCTGTTCAGCCAGTGCAAATGAGAAGCAGTCGGTGAAGATCCGGTGAAAATCAGGAGCAACCGGCAAAGCTCCCATCTTCCTTGTTGTAGGGGGAAGCAAATCCCCTCCCCCCCCCTCCCCCCCCGCAGTGAACAGGGGACTCGCACCGCACTAGGCTCTTGCGGTCGCGAGGCTCCCCCTGTCCATTGTGGAAGGGGATCCCAATTTCCTTCCCCCTATACATCAATCTAGCTTTCTGATGTGTTTTCACTATCAGAAGCATTATCTCGCAATCTTATTTTTTCCGATGGCCTTTTGTTGGTCTCTGTGGATGTTAAAATCCAACCTACCTACCTACCTACCTACCTATCTGTCTATCTCATATTCATTGTTTTGCAATAGCGAGTGTATGCATTTTATGTCACTACATATCATGTTATTATATCGATTGAACGATATCGTCTATTATTATGTCTATTGAGACCATTAGCCTACCAGACGTTCAAAAAGATTTATACATCAATCCGTCTACCTCGGGCTACCTGGGATGGTCAAATGCCCGGGTGAAGGACACGGAGGTGTCATTCGTCCCATGCCTTCTATGGAAATCCTAGATAGCGGGAGCGTAAATACAAGTTAGCACCTGACACACAATATATCAAATAGTATGCCACGTCGAAGGGTGGCCCATCCATCATCAATATGAATAACATCCCAACAATAATATAACATATGCAATGCATCAATTTGGGGCTCTAACCCATGCTCAGACTCCAGGGAATTAACCAACGGTCAAGGCCTCCAGATAACAACAGACGGAATCGCGGCAATGGTGTTGGCTGGCATAGAACAATGGCAAGGGTAGTCCACTGCATCCGCTCCTCCTGTGCACACTTTGCAGATAGTCTGAATCGTGCTATGACGTGGTTATAGGCTTTCGGAGATGCAATCTCATGGATTCACACTATGAGACTACTCCGAGTTACATCTTCCCGGTCCGATGAGGCAGGGAGGAATGAATTCACTCCCAGATCATGATAGTTCCATGGGTGGCTAGAGGATCGTGGTTCCTTCAAGCAACCATGCATCTGTACTCGACTTTACCCCTCCCTCCCCCTCCCAAAAAAAAAAAAAATCCATGGGCCACCCCGGCATACCCATCAAGCCTAAGATGTCCCTTTAGGTATGTATCTTGCGGCCCAGGAGGTGTCGGACCCATACCCGGCCCTATACACACTATAGGAGTCCTGTAGTCATACTAGGCAGGATTCCACCCCCGTTTCACCATCATGCTCATTGTCTGGTGCTGAATCACAACATAGCATCCACAGCCAGATGGGATCTTGTGCATAGGCCGCAATTACTGGGATTTAAGGGATTATAGCTAGGAGCATCACTAAATCTAGATAGCTTTTAGGTCTCTACCCCCCTTAATCCAATACAACAGAGGAGGAACAGGAAGATAGAGCAATCATATAAAAAAGCATCTATCATCATTCTCAAATAGACCATCGAACAGATATTAATCATTCATCTACTCAAATAAGGGTTAGCATAACACAAACTATGCTAAAACTAACCAGTATCCGGGCTGGAGCCAGTATCATGAAGAACATCCATGGTGCAGATCAGGTTTCAGGGCAGCTCCTATCTTCCTCAAACTTCCCCCAAATTCGAATTGGGGTAGAACTGGGGCCCAATTTTCCATCGGAAAATGGCAAGCTACCTCTGGACCAATCGATCTAGGCCAAGTGGCACTCTCTAATGAGCCTACATTACTAATTAATACCATCAATTAGCCTAATTAGGCTAAGTTAGTTCCATTTTAGGTTAGTCCCCAATGGTCCCGATACATTGGTGACGTGTCAGTGTAGTTATATATATACCGTATAAATACATGGAACGTCATAATCACAACCAATAATGTTATGAAAAAGGCCTAGATCTGCTGCTAAAATCAAAGCCTGCATTCCCATGAAGTTCCTGTCTAGATGTAGCAAGTTGTAAACTAAATCTTCAATATCCCTATCCCGACAACAAATCCATATGCATTTGCTACTTTACCATTGGAGAGCTTACATAGCTTACTTATCCCTTGACAACATCATCACTAGTGATAAATTGCTCGAGCCTTTGTTACTCCCCTATTTCAGAGTTTTCTGTTGGTTTCTTTTTCAATTTTTTTTTTCCAAACATTTTTTGGGCCTTCTAAGCCCTAGCATGTATTGTTCTTGTCTAATCCTAAGGAACTTCCTTTTTCTTTTTAACTTAGTGTGACATAAGCTTTTTTCTTTAATTTATTATTTTTCCCATCTGCCACCAAGAGAGCATGGTAATGGGATCCAATCTACAATTAAAGAGGGCTCCTTACAGTTTGGGATGCTTACAAGGTACTTAAGCTTCTTAGCTAGATTAGTTGTTGTAAATTTTCAATTTTATTTGGCACATCACTAAGAGATGCAGTCAAAGCTGAGAGAGATGACCATCTGCCACCATGGGGTGGTATCTATCTTTTGTCTTAGAGTTCCTCAATATGCTGGGCTAGTATACCTTGGCAAAATCGTATTCTTGTTCAAAGTGTCTTGGAGGTTAAAGCTATGGTTGAAGACTTAAAAGATGTCGTCGATTGGTGTGTCTATGGCATGAGCAGAGTCATTGTACCAAGTTTGTTGGGGCCACAATGACTAGATTGACTGCTACAATGGCTAGGATCAAAAGGACTACAGAGAAAAATTGCCCGAGAGCTAGGAGATAGGAGAAATGTATCAAAATTGGAAAATTGACATGTCTAAACAGGCTACAGGAATTTAGGATTAGGGGTTCCTAACCTTAAATTTGAAAAACCTGTTTTCTAGAGGGTATATGCTACCTATTTGGTAATGTAACAAAATGAATTAGCTAAAAAATTGCCAAGAAACTCAATTTTAGAATTCATTTCATCTGATTTTGACATATAGAGCTCCAAGAATTGGTGGGCATACATGCCGCGCATTTGGGCAAGCGATATTCTTGCTTGGCCAAAATGTGGAGTGTGAGTATTCAGGTTGTTTTTCACTAAAAAATTATTCTTTTCATCAAAACAAGATGGTAACTAGTAAGTGCAGAGATCGGAAAACAGAAACAGATGTGCCTCCTTCATTGGGTCAAACCCGGGTAGGTTGCCCTTGCTCTAGATGTTGGAATGGTTCCGGCGGCCTGCATCGAACCCCTAAAGAAACCTAAAGGGCAATACAGAGCCATCGCGATTCATGGCCCGTTGAAAGATCAACGCTTTTTTGCCCTTTGTTTCTGGAGTGATGATGACGGTCTATTCGAAGAGTTAATGTGGGCCGGCCAATATAGGGCGTGATCCACGACACATCTGATAACATTATAATATCATAACAACTGATCAAGTAAGACAGGTGCTTCTAGCTGTAGAACTCAGCCCCGATCCCTGGCTATAATGCCGCCATCAACTTGGCCAGTGCCTTGCGAATTCACTGCACAATTCAATCATTAGCTGTGGTTTTAATATATTTCACTATAAACTTACTTTCCATAACAAAGACATTTATTCACGCAACTAATGAAAAATCTCAAAACCCAGCACTTCCAATTAAAAATCAATATAACCTGATGGCTGCAACTGCATTTAATTCTCGCCACATTATTTTGAATCATAGCTCCATCCTTATGAGAGAAAACAACACAGATGGCACAATCCTTGAGTTCCATGCTCAACTTACTGATTAGCTACCTAGATGCTCATATTCTCCTTTACTCGTGTCAAGGAGGATCTACTTAAGGTCCATCTCATAGATCAATTTATCATGTTCTCTACAATTTTAGAATTAGTAATCCTTATATTTCATACTATTTTAGTTACATTACAATCATTCAAAGCAATGCATTTCCTTACTATTACAATTCCTGTGATTATTCTGACCAATGTGTGCAGTCTTCACTGATTCCATCCACGTGCAAGACAATTAAGCCCCATTCCAATGGTTTATTCCTTAATTAACTCATTAGATTAGCAACAAAATATTAAACCAAGCAAATATAGAGACAACTCAACCAAAAAAATATAAACAATAGCAAAAAAAAACGTGATCGGTTAGTTCCAAAACTTGTAGACGTCCAGCAAGAAGATTCAAGACATGCCAATTATGTGGATTCAAGCCTTATTGGCACTTCCCAAGTAATTGCAGATCTTCTTGACTTAGAATTAGCCCTTCCAGATATGTTTCCATTGACTGGTTACCTTCCATAGCCTTATGAGTCCAACAATTTCATAATGTATCATATGCACATGCAAAAATCATGTACAAATTAATCACGGCAGTTCACAGCACCTCAATTAATCAATAGCAAAACCCCACCTGAGAATTTCTTCATGCATAGACCTCTGGACCTTTTCCCATTGCTTGCGCCTCAAACAATCACCTTCTAGCTCCAAGAATCAAACTGCAGAAAAAGATACGTAGTGCAGTCAATTCTGATCCAACGTCACTATTTATATCATAACTTTTGCTTACGGATAAAGTTTTAGCTGATCAGATACATTCTGGAAAACTTATTTAGAAATCTTTCTAATAAAAGAAAAATCACCTAAAATGGATCTCGGGTCGCCGAGATATGATGCTTCAAAGTTCCGCCTCCAAAACTGCCCAGAATTGCTCCCTGCCTTCATGCTTTGCAACAATCACTTCTCCAAAGAGACAAAACCTTGGACTCATGATGCATACATGCCATGCATGTGTACATATGTATTTAAGTACATATACTGGTCCATCAAGTGACCAGGACCATTACAGTCTCCCCTTCTAAAATTGAACCCATGTCCTCACGGGTTGATCATTGATTTGGTAAAGCATTCCTCCAACCACTTATAGAATCAATATGCAATACCAACTTATTCACTAATCTATACCTCAACATCATCAAGGGTTGCTCTCATTGCTTATATGAAGACTTATCCCTTGCCATACTTCCGTGGTAACCATAAAATCTCTAGATGTTGCTCCTCCTTCTGAGGATACCATCTCCAAATGTCTATGAAAGAAGAACCATTAGTATCAAAATTCTGCAACCTCAATTTAATTTCTGATTTGCTATGTCAACTCCCAAAGATCTAATATGCTCTGATACCAACTGTGAGGAGCCTGCCAAGTTGACCCTCCTGGCAACTCGGGATCTTGTCAAACTCATCTAATTCTAGATTCATAATATTGGTGAAGAATTGAATCTTCCTTTGCTTGACATTTGAGCCATTCTTATATTTCCATTATCCATTATGAACAATATAAATCTAGAGAAATTATACAATTCATAACATTCTCAATATCTAGATTCATAATATTGGTGAAGAATTGAATCTTCCTTTGCTTGACATTTGAGCCATTCTTATATTTCCATTGTCCATTATGAACAATATAAATATAGAGAAATTATACAATTCATAACATTCTCAATATATACATCATAACAACTGATCAAGTAAGACATGCGCTTCTAGCTCTAGAACTCAGCCCCGATCCCCGGCTATATTGCCGCCATCAACTTGGCCAGTGCCTTGCGAATTCACTGCACATGCACTCAAATGGAGTTAGTCCTCGTGACTATGTGGGGATCCCTGGCTCCCACTGCATGTATGGAATTACTCTAGAATCTTGGATACAAAGACGTAAGCACAAGCAAAACAAAGATTCTACGTGAGTACAGTGCTAGACAATAACAACTTAGTCCAGGAAATATCAAACATGAGCATTAGAAGCAAGGAAACATAGTCAAAGTGACAAAACATCATAACATAGCTCCGGGACAATGGGAAGCTCAGCCCGCCTACATGTAGGCCCTGTCAGCAGAAATATGCCCAGCCAGCTCACATTCCGAGCCCTATAGCAGGAGCGTTGGGATGAACCTCATATGCACATACCCTTCCCAGCCCACGTCTGGCACTGGAGGACCTCTTATCATGGAGTCACAGAGGTGACGTAGCATCCCTTCCAGGAGAACTATGCCCGGTGTCATAGAGCAGCAATATCACAGAAAAAAATAGATGAACATGCGCATGCCAGAGCAACCTAGGCCACCGAACCTAGAAGCCCAACCCTAGAGGATCAAGAGACATCAAAATACCAAGGCAATACCAAAGACCAACACATGTGATGTTCATTATATTATGTAATATACATGTGCCTAAAAGATCAATTCTCGATCATGCCCATGATCCCAATCACAATTTGGCTATGTCGCAGTAGCTTGTTGTAAGGTTCCTAACCGACATGCCCTTAACCAACTAGGCAAAACCATCTAGACCTTTATGAGTAGTCGCTTCTACCCATTTATGCCGGTGTCTCGGGAATGCCCCACAGGCACATTCAAGGATCGAATACTCGAGCGGTCTACCATGGGCCCGTTACAGTCTCGCCCACTAGGACTATGCTCGTTCTCGAGCATCCAAGGCCATACCATGTCCATGTCATACCATGTCACAATGATTACCAAGTCTTTGCAAATTACCCATGCATATAGGCACTCATGGAGACTCGAACTCGAGACCTGCTCTGATACCAACTGTGACGAGCCTGCCGAGTTGACCCTCCGAGCAACTCGGGATCTTGTCTAAACTTGCACTAATTCTAGGTTGATAGTATCGGTGAAGAATTGAATCTTCTTACTCATAATAATCAGAGATCAACCATAGTATATCTATTATCAAATACAATAACATTAAGAGAAACACTAATACATTCACAAGATCTAGCTGAGCAATTTAACACAAGAGCTTCTCCTCTGGAACTCAGCCACAATCCCCAGCTACACTGCTGCCGCTAGCTTGACTACTGCTTGCTAATCCACTGCACATACAATGCACTCAAAGGGGTTAGTCCTCGTGACTAAGTGGGGATCCCATAGCTGCCTTTGCATGCATAGAACATCTTGCAATCTTGGATAACAAATATAACAACTCAAAGACACAAGAATATGGTGCAACGCTAGACTATGACAATTAAAAAAAATCATGAGCATCAAGAGCAAGGAACATAACCAGAGTACCAAACCATCATAAACAAACCCCAGGACAATGGATAACTCATCCAGCCTACATACAGGCCCTGTTAGTAGCATGTTGCCCAATTAGCTTACATTCCAAGCCCTGTAGCGGGTGGTGGGGTGAACCTCGTATGCGCATACCCTCTCAGCCCACGTCTGGCACTGGAGGACCTCTTACCGTGGGAGTTCACAAGATTTGACTGACGTAGTAATCCCGGCCAGGAGAACTAACGCCCGGTGTCACAGAGCACAAATACAAAGAACATAGAACATGAGTCATGCCGGAACAACCCAGGCCACCGAACCTGGAAGTCCGACCCCGAAGGATCCAAATACATAACAAAATACCAAGAACAACAGTGAGACAATGCAAAGACCATTACATGTATGTTCATTAGGCATTTACTAAACATGTGCCTAGACCTTGCCCTTGGTTGTCCGTACAACTTTACCATGTCGAAGTAGCAATTCGGTAATGAAAACCCAATTGTAGCTTACTCAAACAACTTTATAAGGTTGGTGCAGAACTTATTCAATGTGGCTAAATTACCACCTTAACAATAATATATCTCTATTAAGAACACTTAGCTAAGACTTTATGAAAATAATGTTTTTCATGGGGTTTATGAGTTTCCAAGTCGGGTTCCATTTGGGGCGTTGATTTACAGAATATTCTTCACATTATGCCATATGGAAGGCCAATGTTTTTTACGCAGGAAAAAATTCCGCCACTTTCTAAGGTCATGTTTAACCATAGGCACATTTAGCTCCACCTCTCATAGTACGTACACCCATTTCAAGAGTCATAGTCACATTACATTTACAATACATGTACATTTCAAGAGTCATAGTCACATTATATTTACAATACATGTACATTGCAGTACAACAGATTGACACAGAACGTAACTAGCAGTCCACAACACATAGCTATGTACAGCATGTCCACCTCTGGAATAAAACAGAACCATCACTTCTTCACATATGCAAAGCATGTCCATCTGTCCACTAACTTGCTACTGTGGAGCATTTCTCTTCCTTGAGCATCCAATGGAGGGATCATGTCTTCGCCTGAGCGCGTCCAGCTCACGAAGCTCCTTCAGTAGGAGACCTCGGCAAAGATTCAGATGCGGGCGCAACAAGCCACCTTCCAGTATAATGGAGCTGACCCCTTGCCTCTCCACAAGATCCACGCTCGCTTGAATACGGTCCAACACCTCTGCAAGTGCTAAACGGAGTTTTCCTACAGCTTCACAAACCTCTTTGATTGACTGCTCTGCCTCCTGCAAATGCATGGCAATAGTATCTGGCCCCTCTGCCATTGCGGAGCGTCCATCTGACACCTCCTCCTCAGAGCTGTCGCTCAACACAACGACCTCTACATCACGTCCATCACCTGCATGCATTCGTAAATAACATAGCAATTAGCAACATGTAACGAAGAGAGCACTACCTCAACCAACATCAAACGTCCAATCATGCATGTCTAACGGAATGAAGTCACAGTCATCAGCAGGGATCTCTGCACAAGGCGCCTGGACTCCACTATCTGCGTAAATGAATTCATCCTCATCATTGCTCCCATCCTCCTCTTCCTCTCCATCATCGAACACCCCTGCCTTGTCCCACATGCGCTTCCTTCTCTTGCCAATCTTCTCTACTGGGACAATGCCTGGCTGTGTCCCAAACAAACTCATTCTCACATCTTTGTAGGCACATCTTTCGGGTGCAAGCATGATCCTCCATGCTGCTTGCACACGCTCCAGTGATACGTAGGCTGAGTTATTTGGCAAAACCCACGAACTAGCAAGCCTAAACTTGCCAGTCTGTAACATACGCCTGACCGTATGGATAAAGGATGCAGTCCTAAATCTGCCACTATGGTATAACAGGTAATGATACGCTCTGCCCATGATATTCCTATTGTCAAGGAGCACTAAGTTCTTCAGATCTCCGGCGCCATATAGCGCATACAACTCCTTGCCAGTCTTCACTTGCTCAGCACTCACATTATGTAAATGAACCTGGAAATGTAACTTGCCTAAGTCTTTTAAACAATAGCCGACCAAGCCTTCAAAACAGTGGAGGCGACTTCCTGTCAGAGCTTTACATAGAATCATTGCCCCTGCCGGCCTGCTATGGCTCCAGCCAAGCAAATTTTTTATTCTCACGTTCACGCTCGTAGGCGTTTTAGCATGCAAGCGAAAGACAGCCTGGACGTGCAAATGATCCAAGGAGGAGCCCCTTTCAAGCGCCACAACACCAGCCTTGCAATTGTCCTTCATGAACTGCACTACATGCTCATACAGTGCAGTCGGCACATATGCACCCCCAAAGACAATGGTCACTGACACATCTAAAACAGAAGACATATCAACAACCTCCTCGCCGCCTCCTCCTCCAATGTCCATACCAACATGCTCTTCAAACATGCTGGCTGCTCTCCTTCCTCTCCCTCGGCCCCGTTTCCCACCTCGACCTCTTGTGACATATGTGATTCCCTCCCCCTCAGCTTCCTGTGTATGATCATGAATAGGCTCACAAATCCTAACTTGTCTCCCTCTTCCACGTCCACCTCTTCCTCGCCCACGGTTGCCTGCACCAACACATCTTCCCCTTCCAACTCCATCATGTTCTGCACCGCATCTCCCTGCTGCAGTCTCTGGAAACATAAATGGTCTCCGATCTTCGTACACCAGTGGCAGGCCCTTCCTGACCAAGCTGCCTCCTTCCCCACTCAGACCCTTCCTCAGAGAACTATCCCCCTGCCCGTTGCTGGCCAATCCACCTCCATCACACCATCCTCCTGGAGCTAGGCCAACGCTATCCCCACTGTCATATCTTCCCTGTCCACCAACAAGAACGCTAAAGCATGGAGCCCCTGGAGTACCCCAAGTCACCTCCTGACCTGTAGACCTGTTTCTCATATTCCGCATCTCACCAGATGCACTGCTCTCAGGCAGCCTCCCCTCTGCGTCAAGGCAGTGCTGCAACTTCCTCCCATCCAACCCTCTGCATCGCAAACACTGAGATCCCTGCACAATGACTCTTGGCAGACTCAACTTATGCACCTTCACTCTCAATCTTGCTGCCCTACGAATATCCATATGTGCACAACTTTCACAGCACCCTTCCCAGTCCAGCGCTGCCAAGGGAAAATTTCGAAGCACAAGCCGAATTCCAGCTCTGCAAACTAACGAAACCTACACACATGGACAGGGCTTCCATGCAGCGCACAATCCCCACTACTGCAGACTAAGGTATGAGACCTGGTCACCAAGTTCCTAAACGCACACTCGGCTTGCACCAAATTCCAACCAGAACAACAAGAAATTCAAGCATTCAAGCACACGGAATGGACATTCCTACCTGCAAGCGCCCCTCCCGCAGACATCTTCGGCAAGCACAAAGCCACTCCACCTCCTCCCATCCTCATCGCCCACAAACAGTTCGCTGTCACGCAACGCAGCTCCGTCACGTGAACGCTCCCCATTCTATTTGCAGACATGCAAATCCACGCTCCCCACAGAACATCTAAATGACGAAAAGCTCCTCAAAACCCCTAAAACATACGACTTCCCATACTATACACAGCCAAAACCTTACTGAGACCATTACATCCCAAATACGAAACAAAAAAGGGGAAAGCTTATAAAATATTTATAATGAAAGCTCACTTTCCTTAGATAAGGGATTTAAACATGCAACTACTATCATATCTCAATATCTAGCATTTCCAACTTAAAAATCCATATAGTCTAAAGACCACAATTGCACGTAACTCTTGCCGACTAATCGTAAACCCAGGCTGCATCCAGGTGCCAATAATACGATTAACTCCTTAGCCTTACTATTATCAATCTTGTATTCCATAATTTCTTAGTTAAAGTAAATTCAACCACTAAAAAAAATGCATGTTCTTACTACTTGATTATGCTGCCTGCCAAGCTCTTCATGCTCGGATCTCCTTTACTTGTTCCAAGCAAAGTCTTCTACTCAAGAGCCATATTGGAGGTCAATCTATCATGTTCTACTCCATTTTAGAATTACTAGCAAGCAATCAAGTCCGATTCTTCCATTAATTGGCATACTTGCCGCAATCATAACCTGCACGATGCTTTGCATTTTCCATCTCAAATTAATCCATTGGTTATTTAAACAATCCCAAGACAATTGGAAAATACCATGACAATAATATAACAAAGAACATAAAAATAAATATAAACAACAAAAAGACACAGACATCTAAAATCCGGCAACAATCGTGGCAATTTCCAAATTTAATCCTGCTTTTTCTGAGTTTTCCATGCTAAATAGACACTTCCCAGGCCCAAATCAGCCTTCTCCATTCAATTTCGACCTGATTTATACCACTTTACTTGGATTTACCTTCTTCTTTGCCCTGCGCATACGATTGCAAATTAAGCTTAATCTTCTGCATATACTTATCTTGCAAGCCAGCTAGTAGATCCCAACAATCACATGAATAATTCCTTGAAACGTCAAGAGAAGATCTGGCCTCATGTATCTAGCCTCTAACAATTCTTTAACATGATGCAAATCCAAGCTTTTCCTCAACTCAAGAATATATGCAAATTTAGCTATGGCAACATTTGAAACCTCAGATTGAATCCACAACGAAACCCCACCTGAAAGAAAAAGATGATTGATGCAGTCCATGACGTGATCTCCAAGGTTTTGCCTTCTCGGTGTCTCCTCTGCTTACTTGCTTTGCAAACTCTTGCAAAAACCTTCACATCTCCAATCTCCACTAAGCTCTCTAAAAACCTCTTGCTTATATGCTCTCAATACTGCATGCATGTTCTATATTGCATGCATGTCAAGCATGTATATACACACATGAGTACGTATACTGGCCATCAAGTGGCCAGGATCGTTACAGTCTCTCCTTCTAAAATTTAACCCATGTCCTCATGAGTCATTATGGATTTACTGAAGCATTAAATGCTTCAAATGTCTCAAATATAATACAACTTTAACTCAAATCAAAACTTCACCTTAGAAGTATAACTGCTATCCATCTTACTGAACATACCACGAGAAGAACCCTTATCTCAACTTGATCTATGATCCACCATCTCAATAGCTAAGGATCCAACCTGTAATCTGTAAATCAATATCAACACCCAAAGATCCAATACGCTCTGATACCAACTGCAACGTTCCTAACCGACATGCCCTTAACCAACTGGGCAAAACCATCTAGACGTTTATGAGTAGTCGCTTCTACCCATTTATGCCGGTGTCTCGGGAACGCCCCATAGGCAAATTCAAGGATCGAATACTCGAGCGGTCTACCATGGGCCCGTTACACTTGTCCATAAGCAAAAGCTTGTCCTTCATAAGGAATACAAAGCACCAACCATTCCCCCCCATAAGGATTGCAATTTCATATTATCCATTAAATCCATTAGCCATGATTGCCAAGGTTACTCATACATCTAATACTATGTTGAGGTAGCAAACTCAGTGATGAAGATCATGATCGCAACCCACACGTCAAGGAAGTCACAAGCCTAGCTGTCATATTGATGTAGATCCCACATCTATGTACTTCATCTGTTATGCCAACACTGCTCGATGCCATAGCCATACTCAAAAGCCCCCATAAGCTTATTATGACTCTGTTGCCCAAACTACTCAATCCCATATCATGCCTTACCTTCAAAAGTTCCATCTTAATAGTTACAATTCAATCATTAGCTATGGTTTTAATATATTTCACTACAAACTTACTTTCCATAACAAAGAAATTTATTCGTGCAACTAATGAAAAATCTCAAAACCCAGCACTTTCAACTTAAAAATCAATCTAACATGATGACTGCAACTGCATGTAATCCTTGCCACATTATTTTGAATCGTAGCTCCATCTTTAGGAGCCAAAACAACACAGATGGCATAATCCTTGAGTTTCATGTTCAACTTACCGATTAGCTACCCAGATGCTCATATTCTCCTTTACTCGTGTCAAGGAGGATCTACTTAAGGTCCATCTCATAGGTCAATCTGTCGAATTCTCTACCATTTTAGAATTAGTAATCCTTATATTTCATATTATTTTCGTTACATTACAATCATTCAAAGCAATGCATTTCCTTACTATTACAATTCCTGTGACTATTTTGACCAATGTGTGCAGTCTTCACTGATTCCATCCACGTGCAAGGCAATTGAGCCCCATCCCAATGGTTTATTCCTTAGTTAACTCATTAGATTAGCAACAAAGTACTAAACCAAACAAATATAGAATAGAATAGAATAGGTTTTTTAACGTCCACGGAGACAACTCAACCAAACAAATATAAAAAAAAAAAAAAAAACGTGATCGGTTAGTTCCAAAACTTGTAGACGTCCAACAAAGAAGGTTCAAGACATGCCAATTATGTGGATTCAAGCCTTATTGGCACTTCCCAAGTAATTTCAGACCTTTTTGACTTAAGATTACTGGTTACCTTCCAGAGCCTTGTGAGTCTCCAACAACTTCATAATTTATCATTTGCACATGAAAAAATCATGGACAGACCAACCACAACAGCTCATAGCATCTCAATTGATCAATAGCGAAACTCCATTTGAGAATTTCTTCATGCATAGACCTCTGGACCCTTTCCCATTGATTGCGCCTTAAAAGATCGCCTTCTAGCTCCAAGAATCAAACTGCAGAAAAAGATACATAGTGCAGTCAATTCTGACCCAACATTACTATTTCTGTCATAGCTTTTGCATTATGGATGAATTTTGGGCTGATCAGAATCCGGAAAGCTTATTTAGAAATCTTTCCAGCAAAAGAAAAATCACCTAAAACGAATCTCGGGTCTCTGAGATCATGGGCTCTGCAATGATCCTTTCTCTAAAGAGACAAAACCTTGGACTCATGATGCATACATGCCATGCATGTGTACATACATATATAAGTACGTATATTGGCCCATCAATTTGCCAGGACCCTTATAGGTGGAAGATGATGTATGTTCGACCATTAAGTGAGTTATGTCATTTGATTCGTTCCAACTTAAGGTTTGCAATCTTTGTATGACCAAAGATATGGGCTCATTGACAAGTTGCATTGTACACATGCTCAGGTCCTCTCCTATTAAGTTGGAAGGGTAGCTAACGAGCCAGTGGCTCCTAGTGACGTTAAAAGGGCACCTCCTCCTATTCTTCTCTCGTACATCATACTCTTCCTATGTAGTCATCCACGAGCAATCTGCTCCTAGTGGTGTTAATAGGGCTCCTCCTCCAACTAGTGTGTTACCACTGAACCAAAGGCCCATTGACCACGCCCTCAACACATTTTGACATCAAAGAAGATTCTTTCCTATTATGTTGGGGAGGGGTAGCTAAAGAAGCCATTCCTAGTGAAGCTTACGTTTGATTTGTGTGGAAGATGTCCAGGCAACAAAGTGGGTTGTATAACCACCGAAAACAAAATGCAGGGAGCCAAAAATCCGAGCGTCTTAAATATCATCCGAAGAAAATACACGGTGTTTTTGTGGACGTAGCGAGTTTTTTCTGTGTTATCGTTGTTAAAGCCAAAGCGAAAGAAAAAACATATGGTGTTTCTCAGATTTTACGCTGGTTCATATTTTAAGACGCTCACCAAAAATCACGATCGTCTTATTTAACAACCACGATCATGTTTGAACCAAAAAAATACACGAGGTTTTTGTGGACAACAAATTTTTTAGTGAGTGTCATGTTAAAGCCACAATGAGAGAAAAAATACACGGAGGTTTTTTTATTTCATGTGGCTTCAAACATGACCGTGGTTCTATGTGTGGCAAAGTCCTAGGCGCTTCACAGAATTTCTGGTTCAAAAAATGATTTTTCGATTCACTTGAAATATAGTAGGATATACGGCCGATCCAAAAAGAGGCGTATAAGGATTTTTCCGATTCATTTTTCTATAGGTAGGATTTTTTCTGGTACAAAAAATAAGTTATAGGAGTTTTTAATATGGTTAGCTAGTAAAGAATAAGTTCAGGAACTAAGGAACAAGTTCCACACTCACATTTCACATCTCATTAGAGGGAGCTAATATGGAAGACTTTTAACTTTGGTGGAGTAAGCTACTCATTGACGAAATATTACTCATTAGAGGCGTATTTTCCTAGGAACATGACCTGTTTATGTTATTTTTGCTAGAATTTAATACTATATTGTGTGCTTTCTTTGTAGGCTACAAATTTGTTTTAGTATCCTTTTGTTTATGAGATCTGAAGGAAATTTTCCGAACCAAAATTTTATTAGTAGGATAGGTCCCATTCAAATCTGCAGATGCCCGTTCATCCTAAAGCTAGAAGGAAAATTTCCCATTCATTTCAAATACTTTGCCATACACTGCCGTGGTTGTTAAATAAGACGGCTCGCAAAAATCATGCTAAAAACACTATCTTAAGAATTGCCCTTTCATGCGTAAAAATACTGTGCCATGGTTAGGTGACCATATCGTTCGGACGTCGTTTTCGCTTATGCTTTCACCTACCGTAAGGTAGGCCGTAGATCCTTTTCCGTCGTGGAATCCTCGGCTTTTTCTTCCCGCTCAGAATGTTTACTTTTCCGTCGGATTTCGTCTCTTCTCTGTGGCCTGCCTTGCTCCAGTTTGGTCGGTTGGCCGGAACAATCTGTGTTGCAAATCTGCCTTGTTTTTCTCCTTTTGGAGTTCCGGCATTATATATATTTTTAATTCTTGATCTTCTGCCCTTCGCAATTTGTTCAGCGTTCTAGCATTTTGATCTTGGATCCCCTTCTTGGCCTGAATTAGGCGCAGAGTTTTGATCCTTCAGCTGTCACATTTTGCTAACATGGCGATGGCGCTTTAAGGTACTATTTCTTCCTACAGATCTGATCTTGTCGAACGTGGCAACCGGTTTATTTTGTCTCTCTTTTTAGCAGCATTTTATGACGAGAATTGGCAGAGGTTCTTGGAACTGAAGAATTTTGATGCTTAATTATCCAAATCTGAGCTGATTTCATTGGTCTATGTAGACGTGTATAACAAGCATAGGGTCCGGATTGTTTTCCAACAAAACGATGGCAGAGTATGCACCTTCCGTAGGGCAGGTATGCGATCTAATTGCCTACTCCGATGGTATTTAAAGATATTTCTTAGTCTGATTCGGCCAATCTTCAGACGACTTCGAACCATTTTATGTTGAGTACGCATGTAATATAACAGTAGGTGATATCCAAGTATTCATCTCGAATCACTTTATACAAACTGGAGAGGAGCCATGCAGTGTCATATAATCTTTATATTTCCCACTGTGCTGTCCTAGAGCAAAGAGCTTAACAAGATTGCAGGTTACCAGGGTGGGAATAACAACAACTTGTAAACGCGAGTCATCCAAAGATAGTGTAGATGTCAGAGATGCGACTTTCCTCCATGCAACAGATCGTATTATTAGGATGTTTTCACTAAGGAAAATAGAAAGCAGGCGATATAACAACTTGAAAAGTGTGTATCTTAAGAAGTGGGAGAAAAACAGAAAGGAAGAAAAGGGAGAGAAATTTTCATTGTAAGAAGATTTCTTGTATCATTGTGGGAACATTTTCTATCCAATTTTCAATTATAAGCAATCTTGCTCAGCTGTTTGAAGACCCAACTTTTATTCAATTCAATGCCAATGGCTATGAGAAGGTTTCATTAAGAACATTGCAAGTTGCAAAATTATTATCTTAGTTACTGGATTTGTTGCTCTTGTTAAAGTTTGACTTTGATTTGAACATTTAGGTGGCTTTTTTTTTGGGAATAGTACCCGTCCTGACCGCATGGCTGTATGCGGAGTTTTTGGAAATTCAAAAACATCGAATTCAATCTAAAATGTAAGGAGTATGCCTGATTTGCCAATTTAGCTAGCAATTTGGTTCCATCAAATAATTTTCCCTACAATGCAATGGCACAGACATTCAGATATCAATCTCCAGCAGTTAGGGGACGATCCCAAAGATGAGGAAAAGGATGCACTTCTTGAAAGTGGTCTGCAGCTGGTAGGGAATGCTAGAGGAAATCTTTCAGTCAAGGAGCAGCTTATTAAGTAGGTGCTTTTTTTTTCTACTACGAAACATTAATAATAGTCTAAGCTCCTTTTTTTACATTCCAGATTTTTGAGTTTAAATGAGGCATTCCTATTGGAGTCACGCCTTACGCTTCGAGCCATGTAATCTCCCTACGAGTTATAATCGTGTGGTGCTTGAATGCTCTTTATGAATCTAACCTTATTCTTTACATACAGCGCCGAGTTTGCTGGCCTCCTATTCTATTTTTTTGTATGTGATCGCACAAATTTATTCCCTGAATCTAAAAAGGTGGGTGTTATCAGATTCATTGGATAGCAAGAAACAGAATAACTAAAGACTACTTGGATGCAGTTTTTTATTTGCACCTTTGCAGGCCATATCTAGGTTCTAATGGAGCTTAATGTTGCAGAGTTATAACAGGGATTTGTTCCTGTTCCTGTACCTGTTGTTGATCATAGCATCCTCAATTACTTCACTAAAGAAACATGTTGAGAAATCCATAGCTTCTGGGAAGTCTATACTTTACTTAAACAGGCATCAGACAGAAGAATGGAAGGGATGGATGCAGGTGAGAGTTATCAAATATTGTTAACTTGGGCACCACCTCTCCCCCCTTCGACTGGTTGTTGTCTCTGTTTAGGTCTATGGCTTCGGTGTCACCATAGTCTGGTTATAGGTGTTGCTATTGCTACTGAGCAAGGATCTCATTTGTAATTTCATTGTCTGCAGGTGTTGTTTTTAATGTATCATTACTTTGCAGCAACCGAAATATACAATGCAATTCGTATCTTTATTGCTGGGTATGTGTGGATGACAGGGTTTGGTAACTTTTCATACTATTATATTCGTAAAGACTTCAGTTTGGGACGCTTCTTCCAGGTATATTTGGATTTCTAACACCATGGAATATATAAAGAACTTTTGCTAATGCTTTTAGTGGATTCCTTTCCTTGCAGATGATGTGGCGCCTGAATTTTCTTGTTGTTTTCTGCTGTATTGTACTGGACAATAGCTACATGCTTTATTATATTTGCCCTATGCATACTCTCTTCACCTTGATGGTGTATTGTTCATTGGGAGTATTACATAAATACAATGAGAACAATGGTGTCATTGCTATGAAGATTGCTGCATGTTTTGCCGTGGTAATAATTGTTTGGGAAATCCCTGGGGTCTTTGAGATGGTTTGGTATCCATTTACGTTCCTTATGGGTAAGATACTAGTATTGTGTTATCTAAGCATGCTTCTGCTGCTCCTGCACCCGCTTGTAATTTATGTGAAGCTCTTGTTGTTTGCAGGATATTCTGATCCAAATGCAAAAGTGCCTAGGCCACTTCTACATGAGTGGAAATTCCGTTCAGGCTTAGACCGTTATATATGGATTTATGGAATGATATGTGCCTTCTTCCATCCCACGGTTTGTACCTTATAACATGGTCATATGGTGAAAGCAAACTTGTGTTCTGCAATTTTTATTTCCATGTCCTTTTTATTTCGAATTCTAATCTTGTGTCCCAAATTTGGTCTTCCCAACCTAGAGAGTCTCCATCTGCCCTGCATGATTATGATGTGTGTGAGATATCCAATCAATTAATCAAAAGAGTGCATGTCAGAAGCCTGTGAATTTAGGATTGTGACATGAATGGCAGCAACAACATTGTGCATCCTAAATCATTGCAGGTTGAAAGATGGCTTGAGAAGCTTGAAGAGCTTGAGTATCGCATGAGAACTGCTATTAGAGCAGCAATTATTGGCATCTGTTTAGTGGTAAGAGCAGCTTGTTCCTGGGGGAAGTCGAACTGGTATTCTATTGATCTAAATTATAGATCTTTTGCAGGTTGGGTACCTGTGGTACATTCATGTCTACAAGCTTGACAAGCTTAGCTACAATCGTTTGCATCCATACACATCTTGGATTCCCATAACGTATGTATTTCTACTTTTAGAGTTAGCTCTTACTTTCCTTCGCATTTATTGTCACTCACCTGATTGTATTTTGTGTCTTAACTGCAGCGTATATATCTGCCTACGAAACATTTCTCAGCCATTGCGTAATTGGTCCCTTACCTTATTTGCGTACGTTTTCTCGCAACATCTTTCTCGCAACATCTCGTGTTAAAACCAACTATGTTCATTCTCTAACTAAACTTTGGCAGGTGGCTAGGCAAAATCACTTTAGAAACATATATTGGTCAATTTCACATCTGGCTGAGGTAATATTTTATGTTCTCTATATGTCAAGCTGTCTGTGTGTGGCTGTTAAGAAATAAATATTGAGGTTCCTGCTTTTATGGTCGGGTCCTGTTATTCTAAGATATGGTTTGCCATTCAAATTCGTAATACTGCTCCACTGAGTTTCTTGTTTTGACATCATTTGTTTAAGGTCTACAGCTACAGCATTTTGTGTCCACCAAAGGTTTCAGATAGCTTGAATTGAAATATGCAGGTCAGGTATTCCAAATGCGCAGCCTGGTCACCTTCTTTCAATGATCCCCAGTTATCCCATGTTAAATTTTTTGCTTACAACTTCAATCTATTTGTTGGTAATTACTGTACCTATTCTATATTTATACAGTTGCTACTGTGGGGCTAAATGATTAGGCTGCTTTATTTAGGTCTCCTATCGGTTGTTTGAGCTGACTGGGAAGCTGAAATCAGTATTTGTACCAAACAAGGACGACAAGAGGCTTTTGCAGATAGCTTTATTTGGAGCAGTTATTTGCTCATCACTTTATGCCATTTCTTTTATTCTTCTCAAAATACCCCCTGCTCTTTGATGGTAAGTCTACATTTCACATCATGATTGGGTTACGCATTGACAACTCTCTTGCTGCATTCAGGTTTGGTTAGGATTCAAGCCATACAAAAATGTATAGCAAAATATAAGGGTTTGTAGACACAATTTTGCGGATGTGAGACCATTGTCTCAGATATCAGCAGGTAATTTATTTGGTGGTGAAGAGTTCCCACGTATGACAATTGGAAAGCAGAAAGGTCCTTTTAAGAGGAACATACATATCTGGTGTATCATGTTCTGCGATTTCATTTCATGATGTTGAAATCCTATTGATGGTTCAAATGGTCGTAGACTCATTATAATGTGATCGGGAATAAAAGCACCCCTTTCTTTCTTTCTGCTTGAGGCGTACTATAAGGATGCTACAAGTTAAATGGCTTTGAGTTGTACTTGCCATAAGCTTGATGAGTATTCAGGAGGTTGTCCTTGAAGCATATGGTGATTGGGGGTTTTGATGTGCATGATCAAATGATTGGCCATGTGCAATGGTTTCAGAGCTGACATGAAATTCTAAACTTTCAAATACCATATTAAGATCTAAGATCATAGAAACCATTTTGGGGAGGGAGGGAAGGAGAGTATTTCTATTATAAGTTTTCAGAAAGAATGCTTTCGTGCTAAGTTTGAGAACTTGAGCTTGCAATTGTACGCAGAGCCAATTTAGTAGGATGAATGAGCCAATTTTGCGCAGAGCCAATTATGAACTTATTTCACTTATTATGATCTTTGTTGGTGTGTTATGGGAGATTTTGTTTTTTTGTTTGAAAAAAAATAAAAAACTAGCAAAAAGGCACGCCAGGGGTTGTGGCCGGGTTATGCAATGTAATGAACGCCGGGCTAGGTAATGGACAGGCTAGATAATGTCCTTTGATGAGGTGTTATGGCCTCGATGGCTATGTAGCTAGCAAATTCCTCAACTGTACGGCAATGGCTCAGATTAAAACCTATGTCTAATTGTTGCAGCTAAGGACGCTAAGGTTGCCACACACACAAGAAGACTGATAAATTTATGTTTGGTGGCACTGTCTACAGGCAGGGCTGTGGTTGGGCTGGCATGCTATTAAAATCATTCAACTACTTATAAAAGGATTAGAATCCAATCAATAAAGTATGCAATGACTTTTAAATGTTTTCAGCGACAATAACTAGAACTCCCAATGAATAGTCAGAACCGGAGTCACATGCGGATAAGATTTGAGTTCAGTCTATAAATGCCTTGATAAATGCAACATTGCCAACTTAACACAATTTGAAACAAACAAAAGTGAATATCAGGCACCGTAACTAGTATCCCATGTTTTTAGATAAACGAGACTATGTTGGACTACTTATAGGCCAGTTGAAATGTCTAAATCTATTTCTGCATATACAATTGTCAGCTTTATATTTCCTATTTACAAGCAAAAGCATTTTTCTAAATATATTTATCAGGTTATTTGAATCTTTTAATCATTCTAGTTTTTTAAAATCCATAAATTAAGCATCATTTTTACAAAAACACATATTGCTACTATGCAGATTCTATATGGAACAGTCTATACAACTTCTAAAATGTTATGCTGCTGCACAACGATGCACAAAATGCCTATATGTGCAACAATAGATGTAATGGAAACAAATATCGGGGACCTTCGTAACATGTTTAGCATTGAGCTTTAACATAAAAAATGGTAGATATGAAAGCTTGTTGATCTTACTTATTACTCTGTTTAGACTATAACTAACTTAGAGAAGTGATCACTCCACTGGATATCCCTGAGACTGTTCTGGGCTTTGCACGCATGGCTTTGTATCTGCGAGAAATACTTGTTAGCATTCTTCAATCAATAATTCAGTAGGCATCTCCCTAACCAATTTCAACGCACATTCAAAACATGAAACTAGTTTCAACTTTCTAGAAAGGCTAGCAGGATGAAGATCAGGCACACTTTCTGCTGCTCACTTCTCATGCTAAGTGACAATATGTGCTTCATTTTACAGCTATACTATAGGTGAATATGAGCAAGGTATATGTTACATACATGATTTTGGCAGCATGCATTGTATGTTGTCCTTTGCATGTTTGCTGGTTGCATGTTTGCTGGTTGCTCAGGGCAACAGATACTTAGGGCAACAGAATATATTCCAGCAGCCAGAAAGCTCCGCCAAATCAATGTTAGGGCAAAAACCTGGCTATAACATAGAAGGAACATGCTTGAATAATTACCTCGATATATTTGACAAAAATGTCATTCCTTATTATGCAAATCCCTGGCAACCAACTCCTGTGCATGTGGCTGCTTTGTATAATCCTAAAGCAATAATCCATAAGTTTGTGGCGACATACACATAATGTAAAAAGAAGTTAAATATCTTACAAGAGGTGGAAAAACTTTCTCTGCAGCCCGTTTGGGAATTGAAAAGCCACCATGAGTGCTTGTGTCACTTGCTGTTAGCGTCTTGCAGAAAGAAATATTTGGTTGTTTTGCCTATATGCCAAGATCTGGTGCCAAGAACGGGTCCTTCTCTTATTGCTGCATAATGAACAAGATAAGAGCACTAGGGTTTTAACAAGACTGCCAAACTAGTTCATGTTATCTCCTTACCACATTTATTGGCTGCAAAGTCATCTGAGCATATACTTCATCAATCTCCTGATCAGCCTGCAATTTTCCATGAATGGTAAATAGCTTTCCATCAACCAAAACGAGTTTAAGAATACAGGGAAAACGTTCTTACATGGAGAGTAATGTTGTGAAGCTGGCAAATCAGCTGTGACAGAAGATTAGGATAGCCTGGAATCTGTATATCTGCATCCTTATGTGTGGAAGTTGCTACCTGGAATACGGGCAGGAAACATTCAAGGGAATAAGAAAGAAACGAAATAAAGTAAGACTGGGCTAAAACTTTTAGCTATGGACACCTAGTTTACCTGCTCACTGTGTCCCTGCAGAATGTCTCTTACATCGTAGGGAGGGAGATCCAAGGCAAAATAACACCATTGTGTGCCTATAAAAACACGTATCCAAGCTCTCTGAATCTTCTTCTCAGCCAATTTTTGAAATCCTTAGAAACAACAGCTTGCACCTTGGTAATGGGCTTCATTGCAGGCTACACAAATTCATGGTATGTAAGATATGCTTATTGACAGAAATTAAAAGAAAAGATACAAAGCAAGTCTTCATCTGAGCTATCTTCTGAATTCTTCTAAACTTTGTCTTATTCTTTGCTGTTTCAAACATTAACGTACAGGTGCTTCAGTTTAAGATGGTGCTTTAGCTTTGGGTTTTTGCAGCAAGCTATACAAATTCAAGGCTAAATTACAACAGAAAAAACTTGAGGTCCAAATACTATAATAGTAGATGTCTGGTGGAGGTTCTTAAAGCCGCATTCAAGCAGCGAATTTGAAAATGCAGGCCGGTCAAAAACGCATGGCCATGGCAAGGTGAGGTTGACCTTGCAAGGATTGAGGCCGATCATACAGCCGGCCATGGCAGAGCCAAAACCCTGCACAAGAACCTCCAGGTCGGTCCCATGGCTGGCCATTCTAGAGTTAGCGCAGGCCAATGAAATCAAACCCTGTAATAGAAAGTGTTAGAGAAAAAAATGAAGGAAGCAAAATAACCTCTTGCATAGATCCATTCTAATGCCAAAGAGACAGATCCGATAGGCTGAAGTATCCGAGTGCAGAACCTTGGCTATGGCCACTGGTTGTTGAACGAAAAGCAAAGGAAGAACCGAAAGCAAAAAGGCCCACTCCCGCACATAGAGAAGGAAAAAAAAAAAACTAGAGGGAAAGTGACAGACCGAAGAAGAAAGTTAAAGCAGGGAAGAGAAGCGGTACAGGAATCGGCACCCATTCTCATTCTCCGTATATATTTTTAGGCCTTTTCTAATTTTCATAGCCCTAGATCTTTCAAAATGAAGATCTAATGGTGATAGATATTGCCACATCAGTTTTTGATGAGGTGGAGGTGATACGTGGATAGGCTAGAATTGCAAGGAGGATTGCACGCTTGGTTAGGCTGGCATGCTAAAAATAAATAAAAAAACACCATGAACACATATATAAAATATTAAAAATAACACGTCCCATAACACACCGGAACAGATAGTGGACTTGTGCATGCAGATTGAAACAGCGGAAGGTTGAGGGATCAGGATCTTGGCCAAAGGCATGAAAAATTTATGTATTTGGAATCCAGCATGCTCAACTTCTTGAACCTTTAAAGAAGCATGTCTTCCAAATGCTTTCAAGAATATAGCAATCTGAGCATGGTATTTGAATTCCTAAAGATCACCAAGGATGAACAAATATATGCCACACATTAGGAAACATTTGTATATTTAACAACAGAAATAAAAATGAAACTAAGGGCAGATAAAACATCAACAAAAGCAATATAAGATTTTGCTGCATCTGCAATTATCAACAATTTACATTAAAGAGGGAATCACGCAAATTGTCTTACACTGTAAGAAGTAACAATGTTTACACCAGAAATGATCACTAGTAGCCGCCACATGAACAGACCATTTTGGAAATGACAAAAATGGAGATTGTCCTTTAACACTTTCTATTCCAGCGATGTTACAAATAAATTTAGTTCAATTTCGTTGCTGTATGGCAATCAGGGCATAGTTCAAGATTCTTTGCAACTCAAAGTGGTGTAATCTCAGAGCTGCTCATGAGTCCAAATGCAATGACAAGTTTCACATTATGGTAAAGTAGCTCTTCCTCCATATTAATGTTCAATTCTACCAAACAGATGAATCATACATCCATAACGTTCTGTTGTAGGCTTGATACCATGCTCATGACTTAGAGACACAAAATAAAGACCAGGCCTGAATGGCTACGCACACATTTGGTCTTACACCACATTTTTGCATTTTCTGGAAAAATTGAAGAGCCTCAGCACTACATCCACATTGTGCATGTGCGCCAAAAATCCATGTTCTTATGTCCACATTGTCCATTTTGTCAAATATCCTGAGTGCATCATGGAGTCTGCCACATTTTCTATATATTTGTAAAAGCAAAGACTTCAGAGCATTTGAAATCAAAGTCACTTTCTGTAACTGTATGAAGAAGTCTTTTGATAATAATGCATTGATTCTGATGTCGTGATTGAATCCGAAGCTTTGCAGCTGCATGTGGTGATCGAGGCCAAGTTATTTCCGTTTACGTTTCTTCCACAACTCCTCAGCAGACCACTTCAACACAAAGAATAAGCTAAGGGTCCCGCTATGGCAAGCGGATTGCCAAATGTTGCCAGGCCATGGAGCTAAATCTCAATGAATAATCAACAGGTAGATCGAACTGACCACATGTTGTGTTAGTCTCCAAGCAAACCTATTTGCGCTACCTCATTTTTTCCTTCTGCTTCACATCATTTTTCTTCTGATCTGCCCTAGTTACAAAATGCTCCCAAAATCTCCCAAACGAGGTCTTGATAATGGATTTTCATGCAAACCCCTTAGGGTACCTACACACCATGGGGTTAACTTTGTTTAGTTATTAAAAAAAAATAAAAAATTATAAAAAATAAAATAAAAATAAAAATAACTAGTACGTTGTCTACTTCATTGATGAAGCAGTATACAAGAAGCAGGCTTATCTGACATGTCGAACCAATTATCCTGTGATAGCCATGCCAACCTTGGCTGGCATAAATGATCTGGCACGAGGGCTGACAATATGGCACATATAAGCAACAATTTCCAGGAAAATTCTAATATAGAAGCTAAGGCCTAATAACACTTGTTGGTTGAGTGTGTGCTTTGCCGTTTAAAACTGAACACTGTTCACTGTGGAAATACAAGACTAAGTCTTGGTGTAGTTGGACTAGCTGCCTTCAAGCGCATTCTATGAACAGATTCTGATATAAGTTGCATTCAACTTTCTACTTCTCAGGGTCCACATGACGCCTGTTTTTCTCAGAGAAGGTAACCAGCTAGAGTCTCTGATAACATGAACCTTATTAAGGAGCAGCATATTTTCAAAAAAAAAACAATGGGATGTCCATCTGCATATAGATTCTCCAACATACGATCTTTCCTTGCTATGCGAGGCAGTTGTTCACATCTACGACGTGGTTTTATAAGGTGTCCTATTGGATGTCTGCTATAATTTGATGTTGACAAGGCATGCGAAGAGCATTCAGAACGTTGTTTATTTGATGCGGATGCAACGCCTTTACAAGTTGCCTTTGCATCTTCACATCAATGTGTTAAGCTACTGTCAATGTACTTCTCATCAATGTGTCATGTACTTCTTAGAGCAGAATGTGCTACACTGCAGATTCTTAGGAAAAATCATAGCAGAAAAAAGTATGAATCGAAGAAAGGTTGAAATAATGTCAAAAGAGCTCCGATAGATTTCTAACTGCGAAGAAAATGGCAGAATGGATATATAGCAAATATGCACATTTGTAATGGCTAGAGCAGTGTTAAGCACAAGGAGGCGCTGGATCATGAAAAAAATTCAACAAAAGCAAGATAGAATTTCATCCGGAGTTTTCTTTTATGCATCTCAGAAAACCTCATACAGAATACATGAGTTTTTCTCTTGAAACAATAAAGGAATAAACAACGGTAGAGAAATGGTAAGATATTTGCCTGATGCGCTTGCCGGTTCTACAAAGTTGTAAGCTCCATTGACTGCACAGAGAAGAACTCCTGCATTAGAGTTTTAAATCGAGGAATCCCCTGCCATATCCAATATCCAGTGTAACGGCACCGGTGTCGTCTCCTTCACAAAGTTCGATGCAGGGCACAACAAAGGAAGAGCACAAGCCCGATGCAACAAGAAGTTATTCCTTTAACCCTTTCCATCTCCGTATCCAATTTTTTTCCGATTTTCTAATTTCCCTGGCCTTAGATTTGAGAAAGCAGAGATCCGATGGTGCAAAATAAGCCACATCAGATTTTGATGACATGGAAATTACACGTGGATAGGCTAGAATTTGAGGAAAGGCTGTAGGCCCGGTAGGGCTAGTGTGCTAAAAAAAAAACACCATGAACACATATATAAAATATTAAAAATAACACGTCCCATAACACACCGAAACAACAAAGATTTTAATTTTTTTTTTCATAAAAAATGCGGCCATGTTTTGGTGCAATCTGATACAAAACTGTAAAATTTAAAGAATTTAAGAGCAAGAATTAGAATTGTAAAATTTATAGAATTTAAGAGTTCTTGCAATAGGATCTCTTTTACTAGATCAAATAGACATGGAAGCACATTTATCAACCCAACCAAGAAAGCACATCCCTGCACAAAAAATTAAGCCACAACCAAGATGAGGAAGCACATTTATCAACCCAACCAAGAAAGCACATCTTTGATGAATCTGCACAAAAAATTGAGCCACAACCAAGATGATGTGTATTAATGTTTAATTCACAGCATGATACTGCAGCGGGATGCCCACAGACTGGGCCAATCCAAATAAATCCCCAGATTGGGTGAACATATTGAGAATAGTTAACGAGAAAGACTTAGTGCCCAAAATGTCAGGGCTTCTGTTCAATGAGAGATTTACATGCTAAGAAGTTTAATAGACAAGCTTCCATAGACGTATTCGCATGTGGGCATGGAGCTTGAACTGAGCTCTGATATCTCGCCCTTTCTAAAGCCTACTCCAAACCAAATCCTCCATCAAATTGGAATCTCGTTTGCATTTGCTTGAGGGGTTTTACAGCTCTAGCAAGGAATTTTGCTAAAGTAGAAGTCTGTAAGTTGCACATGCACACAAAATAACTTAGAAGGGTATCTAAGCACAGAAGAAAAAGGACACTTGATTTTTCCCTGGAGCAGCCTGCATGAGCCGAAAAGCCATCGCCCAACAAAACAGATCCCTGGGAGAGCTTCTTGGGACTAAAAAAACTTTTATAAACCTTCAGGCCAGTACAATAGATCTGCGCCTTCAGGGCCGTAGCTTCAGATCCACGCCCTATTTTGGCTTCTGGAAATATGATCCAAAATAAGAAGGGGCCAAATAAATATGTGGCTTTTTTTTTTGTTAAAGACTCCTATGCCTATGCATGTCCCAGTGTTCTTTTTCTATTTTATATCTGAATGCTCTATATAAACAAGCTGGTGGAGATATTAGAATAGAATAGAATAGAATAGATATTAGAGAAAACATCCAGTGTTTGTTTTTTGGCAATAAATGTTGGTTTATTCATATTATTATTATGAGCATCATAGTTAAATATGTGTTATGGTTGTTCTTTTACCAAGCTTCTTAGTAATTAAGTCTACATACATTTATGCCATCCTGTCCGAAGGCCTTTATTAGGGCCCGAAAGGCCCAAATTATTTTTTAATATAACAACCCATACATCATTACTATTAACATTAATTAACACAAACCATTGCATCTAATACATTTAAATTAAAATCCCCCTGAAACCCCCTTTGGTTTGGGTGCATATTCACACGGGGGGTTACTCTGGGCAACGAGAGCTGTCGGATGGGTATATTTGCCCTTTATTCCAAGATCTAGACCGTACATAGCGATCCTCGTTTATGGGATATGGCTGTACAAGTTTTTGTATACTATATATTGCGATTTATGAAATACTATAAGGTTTGAAAGAATGTACTTAATGGTGTTAATTTTATACATGTATTATAAGTTTTTAAAGGCTCTCGCTGCCCTACGTAACCCCCGTGTGAATATGCACCCAAACCAAAGGGGGGTTCAGGGGGATTTTAATTTAAATGTGTTAGATGCAATGGTTTGTGTTAATTAATGTTAATAGTAATGATGTATGGGTTGTTATATTAAAAAATAATTTGGGCCTTTCGGGCCCTAATAAAGGCCTTCCGACAGGATGGCATAAATGTATGTAGACTTAATTACTAAGAAGCTTGGTAAAAGAACAACCATAACACATATTTAACTATGATGCTCATAATAATAATATGAATAAACCAACATTTATTGCCAAAAAACAAACACTGGATGTTTTCTCTAATATCTCCACCAACTTGTTTATATAGAGCATTCAGATATAAAATAGAAAAAGAACACTGAGATATGCATAGGCAAAGTAAAGTCCTTGTTGCAAGTAGTGTACAGGCCTGAAGTATAATCATGGTATCAAACCAACTGAGGGACATCCATATTTGTACCACATTTTGCAGAGCAAAGATCTTGTTCAAAATGTACATGAAACAGCATGTCCAGATAAAAGAACTAGATTTGCACTTGCCTCCAAAAAGAACAAGTCTATCCAAATCAAGTGCACATGCAGCTTTTGCATCATTTCTTGTTCCGATCATAACTGATCCTTTGTCCTTCCAAGGAGATAGTAACCACCTATATAATGAATAAATCATGACAGCAATGATCTGTTTAAACTCAAGAAATATGTGTACATAGTACCAGAATTAAAGGGTGAGAAACAAAATAATTACCTTGATTTCTGTCTCTTGATAGAAGGTCTTCTTTAATTTCAATAGCTTCTTGAGCGAACAGCTCTTCCGTCACTTCTTTTGCATTAGCCTCTGTCCATGGCCCTTGTAGCATATGCTGCAAACACACAACAACAAATTTCTTAGTAGATAAAGCTACTTTGCAGCAATAGAAACTTCAACGTAGGAGGCCAACTCCTTGTGATAATCTTTCCAACAACAAACGATAGATAATTACATAAAATACCTAGAGATTTTTTATTTTTCTTTTTTTGAAATTACTAGGAAAATTTGTTTTAACTGCCAAAGAACATATCAATCACTTCAATTTCCAGTACAGAGCCACCATGCATACATTAATGGAGCTTCTGCCCATTTTGCTGCTAAGGCATGATTTTCAGCATATTATAAATTATACAATCTACTGTAAGATCGAGTGACAATCACAATCAAGGTCTCACTGCTCCAAAAAATAGCATTCACGACAATCTTCACGAATTTCCATTAGCAATACTTCAAAGGTAAAGGTTAAGACTGTAAAGGTTATGCCATTCAAAGTCCGGCTTCTGCCTTCTCTTCCTCTTTGCCAATTGGATTAGAAAGCTTGGCCCTAAACCCCAAAAGCTTTGTCCTTGCATCCTTAAACAGCACGGTAGAATTGGTTGTCAATACTTGCTGTATGTGGCCCATTGCAGCAAGATTAAATCCCATGGTTCCTTTTAGCCACTGTATAGCAGGATGAACCGCTGCATGGAGTGAGAGAAGTATGGACCTAGCTGATGGGTTTATAAGAAGTTTTAGACTCTACCTACGGATTTCGCCTGGCAGACCATCCCGATCTGCGTCTTAAAGAGCCGAAACCGTGACCCCTAGCTCCAAATGAAAAAACAATACCTTTTTGCTCCTTAAAACAGACGTGCTGCCAAGTTTTGAAACGATCAGAGCCAATCTTGCTGCTTGCATCCAAGTCCTGCTGTTGTGTCCGGTCGGGGTCCAAGCAATCGGCAACCCTAAAACCCATGAGCTCGATATCTACACTAACTATGAACTTTGTTTAGGAAAAAATACACTAGGGAAATAGACGATGAAATAGGGTTTTTATTCTGAGCCCTTAATTAAGGACTCAAGGACTCAATCTTGACCATTAAAAGAAATGCATGGCACAAGCATCATGCAACCATGGGTCTAAACCATTAAGAATATGAAATTAGAAGATGAAAATACAATGCGCACTCTAGATGTACGCATTAGTACCCCCCCTGAAATACGGCCACCAAATCATATAAAAAACCATAGGAAAAAACGTACAAAAATACAAAAGAAACCCCCTGTTATTGTGCTACATATTTTAATTAAAACCTTTTTTTCCAAACCAAAATTCTGTAAAAACCATTTGCCAATGTAATGAATCAAAAAGTACTTATGTACCTATTTGTACTACTATGTAGTCTTTATATACATATCGTCTTATTAATATAATTACTGCGTTCATTATGGTTAAAGCGTGTATTATGGTTTCTGAGCCGTTAGATAATGGCACATCTGGGAATATATTCCCCCCTGCACAAATCCGCATCACTCAACTCAAGTCTTTTTCGGATCAAACCAGCCCGTGTTGATCCGATTTTAAAGGGGACAGTATCAAAGCACACACCATTGGATAAAAAAGTATTCTATCATTTATACAGTCCAGTATCAAACCCGCCATTTATACAGTCCAGTATGAAACCAATGGAATTGACCACTCTATAATGTTTCCACACATGACAATAAAATACAATACTTCATAACTGAAGAACACGAAGAACATTACAGAATCACATGAGCCTGGGGAATTGAACCCCAGTTCCAATCCAATGCTCAATGCTTTCCTGAAGCTTAAGTACAGGCAGACCAAAGAACATAGAAAAAACACATAATATCTTACAGTAGGTCCAAAGGGGCTTGTTCAGAATGGACTCGAGTTTATCAGAGATTGTGCAAAGATAAAAAAAAATATGTTTCAAATGCCAAGAACCAGAGGCAACAGTCTCCTGCAGAAAAAATCAATGGACTCAAATAATTCTAAGATCCGAATGATAATTCTAAGAACGGAAGAATAATCAAGGGTACTATGCCTGTCTAGAAAAAGTAGAATCGTTCGAAAATTCAATGCCTTAAGATGGTTTAGGGTGCTGTGCAGATCATCGGACCATCCGCCATTGCTAGCCCCCCTCTAAAACCTTCAGACATCTCTTAGTTGCTTACACAGATATTCAAAGGCAGTGCTGGCAAGAAAAGAATAGACCTGTCTCGCGGATCTTGCTTGCTTGCTCACCTCTTCTTCCTTCGGCCAGGCAGAATCGACATCTGCAGGCTTCGCCACACCTACAGAGGCCGAATTAGGCATCGGGATCGCTGGGCGCCAGGTGAGCCAGCATCACGTGATGCCTTATCCGCCCCTGGAAAAAAAATCTACGCTATTCCACGCTCCTTTCAAAACACAACCCAGGTGCCAGCATCATTTTCCTACGTATTTCGATACGAATACGGCACCAAACCATCAAGAATCATATGTTACATAAATACGGTTTTTTATTGTGGAAACATTATTAATATAAATACTACATTCAATTAAGAAAAAAGATAATATATTAGGAAAGCATAGACCTATATTTATTGGCTTTCCTCAATGGCAGGAAGGCACAATACATTGCACAGCCTCAGTAGGAAATGTTCCACCTTCTTGATCATTAGCCCAACACTTTGGAGAAGAATTAATGCAACCTACTGAAAATATTTCTCCAAAACAGTGGGTGCAGTACTTGATGCATCTTTACGATCCTAACGGGTTTCATACTGAGGTGCCAACATAGATAGGTCCAACACTAGTTATAACAAAGGCAGATGTCGTCAAAGGTTTGCAACGTCTTACAAATGGCAAGGCTGCAAATTTAGATGGCATGCATGCAAAACTGTTAATGTGGGTTGGACCAGACCACAAATTGTTCTTGTAGTTTCTAGTGTGTTCAATAGGGTCCTTCAAGAAGGCTTCACCTCGCACAGGAACAAAGCAGTTAATGAAGTTCAACCCTCTAGGCAGACAACATATTCCAGCTTCATATCCAATAGTCGTACTTCATTAGGGGGATTTGGTGGATCCGGTTCTTCTATATGGAGTGGAGGTATGGGAGCCAGTGATATCACTTTTCACTTGCGAGGAATTGAAATGGGTTCAGAAAGCGTTTCTCGCTCGAACACTTCGAATTAAGTCCAATGTCATATATCAAATTCTTCTGCAGGGGATATACTTCTTAATGTTGCATAATATAATGTTAGGAGGTGGGAAACATGGGAGACATGCACCTTCCAAACCTCGCTAATGTTACACTCTTCATAACTGCCCAACATTCGCATCTATCTGGGCACGTATGTCGGGTTGGTTACACATAACCAACCACTACATGTGATGTTTGCATATGCCTTCAACAGGAGCACTAGCATCATATATTCAAGAGGTACTAGATCTACGAGTTCAATTGTGTCCTTCATCACTATACTGAACGTACGAATGTACAGTTTATCAACAGGCTTATTACTCTAAGTTGTTTTCCTGGGCGTTTTTAATCCTAAAACAGTAATAATAACCGTGAAAACACTGCTATACTTGGAATAAACCAGGTGCCTTTGCCAAGAGCTAGTGGCAGTGGATTGATATAAGAGCTAGTGCCAATCCATATTCCTCTATGAGGTTGGGCAGGTGCATCGAGCTTGTTAATGCAACAAAAGAAAAACAATAACAACAAATTAGTCATGCAAGGTGCCACTGATGCAACGCAAAGACAGGGTAACAACATTTCAGTTTTCTTTTGAAGATTGTCGGAAATTTTTGAAGTCACCGACGTTTACTGCACATTCTTCCTTCAACGACGTTCTAATCTGACACTCTGGCATTTTCACTGCGCGTTCTTCCTTCAATAGCGTTTTAATTTGACACTAGTCACATGTGCTCGACATTGTCGTGCTTAAGTAGGGGCATGTGTTTATATAGTCTTTTGATATAATATTTAGAGCCCAATAACATTCTGCCTGATTTCACGCCACTGGATTGCTGTTTTTCTGATTTCACATTCCAATAAACATCCACCGAGCTTAAATTCTTAGATATTAGGAGTGCCTCAACCTAATGAGATAGACTACCCTGGAATTTAAATCCCAGGGTGTTTCTTGTATACCAAAAAAGGCAAACAATAACAAGTTCACACCTATTGTTATGTTATGTTAAAATTTAACTTTTAACACCTTACCTGTTATGACTAAATTATTTTGCGGTTCATACCAACCGTTATGTTAACTTTTTAACATAACAGATTTAATAAAAAATACATTCACATATACAAATACTTAAGTTAATTTACTAACATACTGAATTCAGTTAAAAAGAGGTTCACACCAATAATTATATATGTAACGGATTTTGTTAAAATTAGGTTCACACATGAGTTATTATGAGTGGGTGATAAAAAAAAATTAACGTCTTAAGTGTCCTCTCAGGGAGGGGTTAACATTTGCACTGCAACCGTTAAATTTCAACATAATGGAATCATGTGTGAACCACAACTTTAATGGAACTAAATCCGTATAAAATTAACCCCCTTTAGCTACCACGGGCCTAATGGAATTTTTAACACGAATGATGTGAACCCAATTAACCTAATTTTTTTAATTTAACTGAATTTTAACCCCCTAGTGTGAACCCACCATAAGGCGTAAACAACACTTACGTGTCATCCTGCCCTAGCTTCCATTGTGGTGCTGACACGTGGCATTTTTCAATTCCAGGAATGTGCACTAAATTTACTTACATTCTGTTTCTACTTGCATTTTGGATTTCTGCTTGCATTCCAAATCTATTTGCATTCTCCTACACCATCCAACTTTAAAGTTCAGATTTAACTCATGAATTCAAGTAGCAATTCAATAAATTTAAACAACAACACAAATTTAAATCATGAACAATCAGAAATCTGTTACCAATGCAAAAGTCTCATTATATTCATCATATATATATATATTTTTTTTTGAAGAACGACAAACTTTATTGAAACACCAAGCCAAAAGCCAGATACAAATGCAGAGGCGGGAATAAAAATTCAGAGGATAATCATGATCCACTGAATAGAGCCACCAGCCTATGCATAAGACAACACACTCAAATAGGACTCAAATATCAATTGTCGATTGGCAGGAGCAAGCGAAGAACAATGGTAGGCCTTAGCGATTCTAGCTTGTGCGTCCTGGAGGACTACTGCAGGGGGAATATCCAATCCCTGAAAGATACACAATCTTCTGCGCTTCCAGATGGACCACAACAACCATCCTGATGCCAAATGAAATGCTTGACTCCGCACCTTATTCCAAGTATCCGGATAAATGGCCAGAAGCACTTGCTGACTTGTCAAGCATTATATTCATCACATGATCACATTGTAAAGATAAAACCTGTATAAAACATATCCAAAATGGTATAAAAAAGTCTTGACTTCATCAAATGTATCAACGGAACTAAATCTGTGTAAAATTAACCCCCTTTAGCTACCAAGGGCCTAATGGAAATTTTTAACACGAATGGTGTGAACCCAATTAACCTAAATTTTTGTAACTTAACTGAATTTCAACCCCCTAGTGTGAACCCACCCTTCATAAGACAAAATAGGAGCCAAATCAGCGGAAAAAAGGGACCGTTGTAGAATGGTGTCGACACCTCGAGCCGATGCCGCATCTGTGGTAGGGCAAAGCCTTTTGGGGCGCGTGTCGGAGATATGATTCAAGACCAGTCGATAACTGGTAGTCCTTGGAAAACTTCCCCTAACCTTGATTTCGTCTTCTAAAAGCTTATGACCAAGCATGGATGTGCTTGACTCACACCAGCTCTTCTAGGAGTTTATGGGTGGCAAGAAGTAAAATCATATCTATTCCACTCCGACTAATGTTATTTTTTTAGAATGGTGTCGACGTGGCGAAGCTAGTTGGCATTTCCGTGACGCGCCATTTCCCGCCTCTTCTGCATTTCGCTCTCTGCTCCGCCACAGCATAGCCATGCCAGGGCCGGATTTCAAGGCTGATAAAGGTGCGTTTCCTTCCTTTTTATGCTCTTCAAGACCGCAGCACGCATTTTTTCAAGCTTAACTTAGTTGCTGAACCTGATGGATGTTTTACATCAGATCATTGTAGAGATTTTTTGAGGTCTTACGTTTCAGAGAATGGAGCCCGGAAATATATGGATATGCTGGTACACACTAGCTCTTTGAACTATAACAACATTTTGTTGCATCTACCCATCTGTTCTTATGAGAAATTTAATGTTTTTGCAGCAACAAGTATCTAATCGGAAGCTGCGCTGTATAGATATTGACTTCCATGATCTAAAAGATGTTTGCATCCTTTAACTCTTAATCCTCTGTACATGTTATTTGATTCCTCTAGCTACGTAGAAAATGTAAGCTAATGCAGCATGTTTATGAAAAGTTGCAGTCACTAGGCTTATTGTGCTCCTTTTGCTTATTCAGTACAAAGGTACAGACCAAGATTTTGTTGATAGAGTAAGGAACAATACCAGACGATATCTTGGATTGTTTTCTGAGGTCATTGATGAGATATTACCAGAACCAACAGAAGCCTTTGCCAATGATGATGACTATGATGACATTCTTATGCGTCAAAGAATGGAGGAAGCAGCTGACAATGCAGAAACTGTCGATCCCAAGCAAAAGATGCCGTCAGAAATTAAACGGTTCTTGTGAGTAATTTGGCACATACCACACATTCTCAATATTGAATCTGTTTTACAGCTAGAGGAAAGAAATAATAGTTTTGTCAAGAACTTGAGTACAGCTACGACGCAAGAGTGACCGGTTTTCAGCATTGTTCCTAATATCATCAACATATTAACATTCAGAATACACTTTTTTGCAGTGAAGTCCACATTAAATACCCTCCAAAGGAACCAGCACATGCTATAAGAGAAATTAGAGCTTCTCACATAGGTCACCTTGTGAAAGTACGTGGGATTGTAACTAGATGCACAGATGTGAAACCTCTGATACAGGTCGCAGTCTATACATGTGAAGAATGTGGATTTGAAATCTACCAGGTAACAGCACTCTCCGTTTAAATGTCTCCTGACATAATTCTTACCTTGCTGATATACTACAGGAAGTCACATCACGGACATTTATGCCATTGTTTGAATGTCCCTCTGCACGTTGTCGCACAAACAATGTTAAAGGTCGACTTGTTCTGCAACTACGAGCTTCGAAGTTTTTGAAGTTCCAGGAGGTAATTGGCAGGTTATAAACTTATGTGGTTCTTGTCCATGATTAGCATTGAACTATGGAATATGTGGCAGGCCAAGATTCAAGAGCTAGCAGAACATGTTCCCAAAGGGCATATACCAAGATCCATGACAGTCAACATTCGTGGAGAGCTAACTCGTCAGGTTTGTGTCTAGCTGGTTATATGTGCTTTGTATTCTTGTGATCTTCTAGTAGGATGGAAAGAAACCCAGTGTTGTGCACAATTTTAGGTTGGACCAGGAGACACGGTAGAAATCTCAGGGATATTTCTTCCTATACCTTACACTGGATTCAGAGCCATGCGAGCAGGGCTTGTTGCAGACACATATTTAGAAGCTATGTCTATCATGCACACCAAGAAACGTTATGAAGAGTATGTCCGTTCATTGATATATGAATTGTGCATAATTTCTGGGTTTCTTTGCATCAAATAAGGGTCCTCTGTCTGTTTTGTATATACTACTCTGCTAAATCATTTTCTCTCAACTTGGATAGGTATGTGCTGACGGATGCTGAACAAGCACAGATTGAACAACTTGCCGAGGATGGTGATATTTATAACCGGCTTGCCCTTTCAATTGCACCAGAAATATTTGGTCATGAAGATGTTAAAAAAGCACTTCTACTATTACTAGTAGGAGGACCTACACGGCAGCTCAAGGATGGAATGAAGGTAAATGCTGATTGTTTGTCTTTCGATTGTGTATAAAAGGTGCTTGAGCTGGAATGCTGGATGTTCAGATAAGGGGAGACTTGCATGTCTGCTTAATGGGGGACCCAGGAGTTGCGAAGAGCCAATTGCTGAAGCATATGGTGACCATTGCACCACGGGGTGTGTACACAACAGGTCGGGGTAGCAGTGGCGTCGGTCTTACTGCTGCAGTTCATAGAGATACCGTGACAAATGAAATGGTTTTGGAAGGAGGAGCTCTGGTTTGTTTTTGCTCTCTTTTTGTGGTCCAGTGCCCATTCTAGTGTGTTAGCCAGCTTTATTAAGATTGTAAATTGCTTTGCCAGGTCTTGGCTGATATGGGAATATGTGCCATTGATGAGTTCGATAAGATGGATGAATCTGATCGCACAGCAATCCATGAAGTAATGGAACAGCAGACTGTAAGCATTGCCAAAGCTGGTATTACAACATCACTTAATGCCAGAACAGCTGTCCTCGCTGCTGCAAATCCTGCATGGTAAATTGCTTACAAGTTTTGTATTAGCTTAATGTATTTCATGTAACCTTGGCCCAATTTAGGGGTTGCAAAAGAATGTGCTCTAGAACTTTTCCCCATTTGGCTTCAAACCTTTCATTAAGATTAAGAATATACTGGAACCATTCTTGCTTATGGCATCCATTTCCAACAGGGGGCGATATGACATGCGGAGAACTCCTGCAGAAAATATAAATTTACCAGCAGCTCTTCTTTCACGGTTTGATTTAATGTGGCTGATATTAGATCGTGCAGACATGGATAGTGACCTTGCAATGGCAAGGCATGTGCTCTATGTGCATCAGAATTCAAAGCCTCCAGTGCTTGACTTCGATCCTCTGGAACCCTCTATTCTCAGGTGCATTGCTGGATGCAATTGTTTCTTGTGGAACTCGCAAGTGAAAGTGTTTATTGCAGGGCATATGTTGCTATGGCAAGAAGAATTGTTCCAGCTGTGCCACGTGAGCTTACAGATTACGTTGCAAGTGCTTATGCATCTCTACGTCAAGAGGAGGCTCAAAGTGAGGTTCCTCATACATATACAACTGCTCGTACACTACTTAGCATTCTCCGGATATCAGAGGTCTGTTCTAATCTTTGTTGTTCCACTCAAAATGCCAGGATTGTTAGAAATATTTTTCTTTGATTAACAGGCATTGGCAAGGCTGCGGTTTTCTAAGTATGTAACCCAAAGCGACGTAGATGAGGCATTGAGACTCATGCAGATGTCAAAGTTCTCATTATATGCTGATGAACGGAAAAGAAGTGGCCTTGATGCCATCTCTGACATATACTCTATAATCAGAGACGAAGCTGCAAGGCTACACACCACAAAACTTAGCTATGCGAATGTCTTGAATTGGATATCAAGAAAGGTATTCATCTTCTTCGTGCCATTTCTAATTGTGATCTGCTTGTATGTACCTAAGACTTTGTATGATTCAGGCTTATTCGGAGGCTCAGCTCAAGGAATGCTTGGAAGAATACGCGGCGTTAAATGTCTGGCAAATAGAACCTTCTACATTCGATATACATTTTGTAGATGCATGCTAGCAAATAAAAGCTTGCCCGTGGCAGGTAATCCTAAGCAGAGAACGGTAGACTGGTTCTACTTTAGCCATTCTTGACCACTATGATCTATCAATCTAAACATGCGAAACCTTGTTAACTTTCCAACCTCAAACATGGGCCGTAGAGAGGCCTTTCGCTAGTAACCTTATCCGAGTACCTCTTTTACAGAGCCATGAAATGCTCGTTCGTTTCGGCTTTCTCTGAAAGAGGTTACAACTATAATTGAAATTGCCGTCCAGTCCTTTCCATCAGCTATAATATAAATTTATGGAATTATGGTTTCTAGCATCAATTAACTTTTTTTATAACCTGAATTTGTCACCTGCATCAAGGACTTGAGACATGATTTATGCGAGTATTGACCGGCATTCTACTAAATCAAGTGCACCCTTTGGATACATCACTAGCGCTACCATAAATATTGCATTGGCATAGTAGCAAAAACCTGCAATTTAATGTTCCTACTTTTATAACAAGGCCGAGATGCAAGCGTTGTAGCATGTGTTTTATGAAATAAATAGATCCCTCACGCAGATGAAAATAAAAGGCATCCATACATTGCGAACTATCCATTGTCATCAACATGGACACTCAATTTTGAGGCTAAACCTTGGAGAATATGGACACTAAGCAACGAGAAGGTAAGGTTATTAGTCTAGCCGAGGCCAGATATTTGGCACGTAAGGCCTCGGCCCGGTACCAAATATCTGGCCGAGAATCTACAGCCTTAGTCTTGTCAACCAAGGCAAAGATCAATAACCACCTTATCGGGCTTATATGGGTAGAATAGTACTGATAATTAGTTATCAGTACTCCAATAGTGATAACCAAAAACATGGACTCTCATTTTACACAAGAGAGTCCGATAAGGTGTAGATAACGTCCTAGCCCGAGGATGTTACCCAGACAAGATGCTAACGCATCAATGCATCAATGGGTTGCCCTTTGGAGGGTCCATTGATGCATCCATACCCACGTACAATTGTAATGATATATCTTACATTATATGTTTTTCAAAATCGAGGTCTATAATTAAACATGGATTTTTTTTACATATCACGTATTATCCTGGAATTCTATTTAACTAGATTGTTAGTTCCTCCATTTTATGGATGTAGTTAGCTATGTAGAGGAATGTTTGTCACCTACAAAATATTAGCTTTCTACGTTCGCGACCTTGCCTTGTTTAGTTTGACAACAGTCTTGTTAACTTGTAAGGATAAATTAGAAACATAATTTGAATTGTAATAAGGATACTTATAGCTCTAGGGGATATAGAAGATCCATGGTCTCAAAGCTTGTTATGTTGTTTGTCCGATGTTATATCATATATATTTTTTGGAAATAACAGGGATACTACTCATTGAGCGGCACTTTTAATGGTAATTTGTGATTTGATAGTACGGTGGATATTCAACATAATCAACACGCAAAAAAATGAGATCAAATCCAATATGGTGTTTGAACCTTATGATTTTCAGGTGCCTGGCAGCACAATACGGACCACAATAAGGCATTATCAGAGGTGACCAAAAAATGACTACAAATTAAAAAAGAAAAAGAAAAAAAAGAAAGACTACGAATAGATAAATTATTAAATGGTGCCTTTGTCATATAAAAAGTGAATTATAGTGAAGACATGAGAATCAGATGACCCAACAATTAGTAGATTTGCCGATTTGGATCACTAAGTTTACTTTCGTTTAGTGAAGTTCGTCTGGGAAAAGAAATCTGAACTCGTTAGTGTAGTCTCGTTTAGTGGAGTTTGTCTCGGCAACAAATCTGGACTCTCTAATAAGTTGAGGACAATACTCTAATTGTTCTTTATACAAAGAATGTAAGACGTACGACAATTAGTGCGATTTATTTATAATCCATCTGTACACAATGGCATCTGCTCCTACGGTTACTTCGGTGCGAGTTGAGGATTTGAATTATGTCAATGCCTTTGGTCAGTGTAATGATTCCATTAATTTAGAGACAGAGCTGCCTGAATTGGAGAGCTTGTTTTATATGGAGCCTGGTTCACAAGAGCCTCCATGAGTGCTGCTGCAAAATTGTTTTTCCTTGGCACAATTTCCAAGGAATCATATATATGTTCTTGTGCTTGTGCAGTATAGACATACAAAGTGGACAAGATCTTGCAAGGAATGCTTTATGATAGAGAACGTGATGGATCGATATTGTCAAACAATAGTGGTCAGTGCAAAAGGTAATGTATCCCGTCGTGTGCAATGAGTTTTTAAGCCGAGATCTTGGTTGGATATCAAGAGCTATGGCATTGTACCCATAGATCGTTCTTTTCAATACAAAGATTGCGAGAGCGTGATACAGATTATGCCTCAGATAGAAATGGATTATGTTTCTAGTGAACAAATAATGTTGGAACTGTTGCCTACGCGACGACTGCACGAAGTAGCTTGATCAATATTTACACAAAACCTTCGATATGTCGTTTGAGCAATCGTGCCTATGTTTGGGGAAAGCAAGTAGACTATTACCTGTATTTACCATCAGGTTGTATGCAAGCTGAACTCATAAATAATGAAGCTATTAGGCACTTTTGGAAAGGTGTCAAGTCATCTCCACAAGAAACAATTTGTAGTCCTAGTCCTCGAATAGAGTGTTAGAGCTGCAAACCCTTGTTAGAACCATAATCTATCGCTTTAGGATCTTAAGTATTTGTCATCTTGATATTCTAAAAAAGGGTCATTCTAAGTTGTATAAACCTTAAAATCTTTTGAGCTTGGCCTATAGGATGCCCTCGACACCAACTATGCAGCTGCTTCATGTCTTTGTGATTCGGTACTTTTTTCATGCATGCGCGTAAAATGTTGACGAAAGTGAAATGATCACTTTCTGAGCATGAGAACCGCTGTTTGGCTATATTTGCCTATTAAGAGTTATCAACATTAATTAGATCCAATGCCCCACCTTTGCAATTAGCTACGATATGTTGCCCCCAGGGGTGCACATTTAAAGAGACCTCCCATACATATGCATGTACGAAATGGGGTCTCTTTTAGGGATGATCCGTACGTATAGATACGAGATGCATAAGGGAGATGTTTTTCTGGGATACATTAGGGGGTAGGCCCAATGATCCCCCCTTCCCATACGTATACAGCAGGGGATCATGCTCGAAGAGCTTTCTCCCGGGTATTCTGTTCTTGGCGGTCGAGCTCAGATCGAGGAAACTTTGATCGTGGCTCCATTTTCGTATCTGCAACTTAGGTCGAGCCACAATCTACTGGAGGTGCTGCAAGAGGTAACCTAGAGGTTTAGTAGCAGAGTACTTTGAATCCCTTGCATAGTATTTAAAATGTAAGGGGACTGCATCGGGGACTAAATGCATCGCCCAATGCATTGTTACAGCCGTATAGATCCATTTTAATGGGATTGAATCCATTCTAATATAACAGGACATTTGCACATGTGTTGCTAATTTGGAAGCTCTCCCAGTTGCTAAGGCAATCCATGCCCAAATTATTCAAGTTCGAATGGGGTCAGATGGCATCGTTGTTGTTGCTCTTGTGATTATGTATGGAAAATGTGGGAGCCTGGAGGATGCCAGGGTCATTTTTGAAAGCTTATGGCTGCCAAATATGATTTGCCAAACAAACATGGCTGGAGTATATGCAGAGCATGGGAGGGGTAGAATGGCCCTTCAGCTCTTTCAACAAGTGCATGAAAATTGAATAACTTTCGATAAGGTAATATTTATCAAAATGCTTAGTGCTATTGTTAATTTAGAAGCATTAGATGGAGATAAACTGATCCATGCTTGGATTATAGAATGTTTTGAATTTGATGTGCTTGTTGGAACATCTTTGATTAGTGTGTATGGTAAGTGGAGGAACTTAGAGGTGGCAGGTTGAAGTCATGATGCCTTTCTGAATGATGCCTATATTTTACAGAATGATCTTGGGTAGGCAATCTCCCGACATATATTATTGATATATATGCTGGTTGTGGCAATCTAGCAGAAGCAAAACATGCTTTTGAGATAATGCATCATTCAAACATAGTTGCATGGACTTCACTTATTGCAGTGTACAGTAAGTATGCACATTCATTACAAGTACTCGAGCCTTATGGACTCATGGAATCAGGACTCCATGCAGATGAGAAAACATTTGTTAATGTCTTAAATGCATGCGCTAACCTAGCAGCATTAGAGAAAGGTAAGCTTATTCATCATAAAATTGTTAATACAGATGTTGAGTTGAATGGTACTGTTGGCGCAGCTCTGATCGATATGTATGGAAAATGTGGCTGTGTAAATGATGCAAGAAATCTATCTAATCAAATGAAATCTCAGAATTTGGTTGCATGGCAGCCTTGATAGCTGTGTTTGTCCAGAATTGCTATAGCGCCGAGGCACTAAATTATTGATAAGCCTTGTGGGTACTCGAGCTTTAGTGAGGAGAGGTACTCAATGGCACCGAGGTACATGAGTATGGATTATAACATCACAATCATAGCAGAGCATTACACTTACATGACTGACCTTGTTGGTAGGCTAGGATACTTTGATGAAGCCTTGATATTGTTAGTCAAATGTTGGTGGCATCAAATATACGTTGTCAATCTAGTTGCTTGGAGCCTCTAGGATCTATGGTGATGCAAATCTAGTAGGTGCATTTTGAATCACATGGAAAATGTTCCACCTTTTATGGAATCTGGCATGCTAGAGATAATGGCTAGATATGAGAAGTTACAATTTGGCCTATTAGAATAGTGGCTGTCAGATCTGTCAAAACAGTAATTAGGCATAAGTATTTGAGCTTTAAACTAAATCATTACCTATTTTAATAAGTTTTATGTCTAAGGTGCAGAAACTATCATGTTAAATATTTGCTCAGATTATGGGTGTATAGAGCTGCAGAGTATAAATGCCTTTAATAAGCATTGCAGGGGTTAGATTCATCTCATGGTTTGAAGGAAGAAAAGGGCATGCTAAATTATAACATGTTTGAACCATGTGTGGCGTTGCTATTTATGAATAGGCTAAACAACGTGGGGGAGAAAGGGCAGCCCTGTTTGACCCCAACATTAATTTTTTTCACTACTAGAACCTTTAGAAAGGAACACAAAATGGGCTTATACCCAATATAGAAACATGTAAATGGTACCTCAACAATTATTTAGCTTTAATGAGCTCAAAACTACCTAGGTACTTACTCTCAAATACAATAGAGAAAATATATTTTTCTTTTGGTAAAGTATTTGAGAACTTTTACAATGGCTTTTTTTGTACACTTCAATAATAGAATTGATAATAATAAATGAAATAATATTGTCCTCTTGGTACGAGAACATTTAGAATGGCATCTTTATGCATGAAATAATATTTTTCCCTTGGTAGGAGAACATTTAGAATGGCATCTTTGTGCATGTTATGCTCAATATGCAAATTAATAGAGACATCTACATGGGATTATGGGATTGTATCCAAAAGGCAACTTTATAGAGTTCTGGTTTCTACCTTTGTTAAAAAATTTAAGATTTGTCGTTTTTTGTGGTTGTGGGGCCCGTGCTAGAGAACCTTAATTAATTGTCGTTTCGTGGTTGTGGGACTACACTAGAGAAGCTTAGAAAATCTTGACAGAATCTTTGAGGATCAAAGGGGCTGTTTGATCTCGGGAATCTTATGAGAATCTTGAGGAACGCTTGTGGAACCTTAGGGGATATAGGGAAATATGAAGGGTATCAAGGGGAATCTTAGGGAAGTTTTTGTGAATGGTCATAGAATATTGAGGAATCCAGGCGAATCTTTATAGAATCTTAGAAAATCTAGAAAAATATACATAGAATCTTGAGGATTCTTGGGGAATCTAAAGGAATCTTCATGAAATCTTTGAGAATCTAAGGGAACGTTGATGGAATCTTGGAGAATTTAGGGGAATCTTTATAGAATCTAAGGGTATCTAGAAGAATCTATGTAGAATCTTGGAAAATCAAGAGGAATCTTGGGACAATCTTTGAGGATCTAGGGGACTCACAAGAGAATATTAGGGAATCTATGGGGGAATCTTCATAAAATATTTAAGAATCTAGGATAATCTTGATAGAATCTAAGAGAATCTAGAGAAATCTTTATAGAATCTAATGGAATCTAGGAGAATCCACATAAAATCTTGGGAAATCTAGAGGAATCTTGGAATAATTTCTGGGAGTCTAGAGATATCTTTGTAGAATCTTAAGAATCTAGGGGAATCTTTCATACTGGGTTCGTTTTGCATGGTCGACTTCATACAATCCGTCTAAAATCCTTAGAATAAATACATTCAACTCGTATAGGCCCTGCACAGTACAAAGACTTGTCTATATATATAATAGGACAAGAAAATTAGGGCAGCTAGCCGGCGCATGGGGGATTGTGTGCCAATATAGAATGTTTCAATGGTCGTTGGTATCATTGTAGATGTGGCTGCATATTAGTATATGCCCTAGAATAGTAAGAAGTTGCACCAGAAAATGAGTCATCGAGTTCTTTATGTACAGACAGAACAGATATAGCCAGAGAAGGCTTCCAAATGTTCAGGATTTTGGTTTCGAACAAAATGCTGTCTTCTATGCTCGGATATGATGCTCACACTATACAAAACTGAAAGTCCCTTCAAAATATGTCGGTTTTGGGCTGGTTTTGGGCTGATTCTATACCCGAACTGTAGAACCCCACTAATTCCCTGTTTTTCTGGAAAATTTTCAATTGAGCTACTCAAACATGGTCGTCTGATCATTCCAAGCATCTTTTTATCAAAAGCCCCTTCAAATTTGACCTGGAATGGGATGATTCAAGGTCTGAACCCTAATCTCCTTAAGAAGAATATGGCCCCTTCTAATTTTCTATTAGTGGGCAACCCCAACCTGTTTGAAACTCGAATGTGGTGCTTCCTTCCATGAATCTGGACTGTTGCATACCTCCAAATCAATCCCAAGACTCCGATCTTGCCTCCTTGGATCTCTAATATGCCCAAAACTCCTCCAAAGGATACAAAATTATGGGATGAAACCAACCTTTACATAGACAGCTTCTAAGACTGAATTTCAGCAAGAAAAGAAGGAAAACTTGAAGCAAAACCACCATCCTTACTTCAAGGAACTCCATACCTTTGATTGTAGCACAAAAATCCTTCAAAACAGGCCCAAACCGAAATGAAACCCCCCTTCTTGCTGGCTGAAATGCTCCTTGACTGTTCCAAGCTCAAACCCGACCTCTTCCTTGCCATTCCAAGCTCCAATCCCCACCAAAATCTTCGAGAAATGTGTCCCTAGGTCGAATTTGACTTGGCTAATACATTTAAGTGGCTGGAAACTGCTTCAATACTGGTAATTTAAAAACAAGGACTCTCACTTTACACACAAGAGTTCGAAAATGTGACATACCTCTCAACTTTACATGTAATATAATATTGACTTATGGCATATTAGACATATGTCATATATGTTATTATATATATTATATGACATATATCTAACTTATCGCATACGAGACGTATGCCATATGACATATATTTGACTTATAGTTTATGAGACATATGCCATATGGACCACGTGACATATCTCATAGATAAATATATGCTATATGACATTATATGATATTAGATATATCATGTAAACATATCTCATATATAAGCATGGTATCTGACATATATCCGAGTTATGACTTATGAGAATATGCTATATGACATTACATGTACCACATGACATATCTGACTTATGAGACATATGTAATATGATATTATCTATGCCACGTGGCATATCTTCTATATGGCATTACGAAAACATATATATGACTTATGAGATATATGCTATATGATATTACTTATACCATGTGACATTCTCATATATGGCAGTACAAAGACATTTATATGACTTATGAGACATATGATCATGCTATATGACATTACCTATACCATGTGACATATCTCATATATGGCAGTACAAAGACATATATATGACTTATGAGACATATGATCATGCTATATGACATTACCTATACCACGTGACATATCTCATATATGGCAATACAAAGACATATATATGACTTATGAGACATATGCTATATGACATTACATGTACCGTGTGACATATCTCGTATATGATATTACAAAGAAATATATCTGACTTATACTTATGGCGTAAGAGACATATGTCATAAATTTTACTACAGAAATGGTTCCCAACTTGGGCATAAGCTAGGAACTGTAACTACACAATGAAGAGCATTCAACCACCTTTCCCCCTTTTTTTGCCCTTCCTAGCTCTTTCCTTTTATATTTTCCCCCTTCCTATTTTCATATCCCATTTCCTCCATATTCTTTCCCTTTCTCCTTTTTCGCATCCCCTTTTCCCATTTTGGTTTTCCCTTTTTTCCCCTTCATTTTTTCCTTTCCCATTCCTTTTTCATTTCCCCATTCCTTTTCCTTTTTTCACTTCCCCTTTTTCCTTTCCTCTTCACCCTTTTGACTATCGAATTGAATGACTCTAGGCCATCAGATTAAGTGAGTCTGGACCATTCAAGGACCTTTTGATAATCTGGGACGTCTAATCTTGTGGGCACATATGGGCCGCTAGTCGCCTAACCCTAACTGCAATACAATAATCTCAACCCTAACTCTTTGATGATGGATTTCCCCACATCCCCATCATTCGACCTCAAAGGCAAAGATTGAGACCAAATTTAATGTGGCTCCAAGGCAAAAGAAAGATGTAAAAAGTGGAAGAGAAATTTTGGAAAAGGAGAAATCATTAAGGAAACAGTACGGAAATTGAAAATGGAATAGTATAAAAAAGGAACAATGGAAAAGATATGGGAAAAAAATGGGGTGCACCACTTTATTCAAAAATATGGAAATACAAGGCTTCAAGGAATCTTCACATGAGGGAAGAGATTTCACCTCTCTTCTCAGGGCCTGCCACTACCCTTTTTCCATGAAAATTCAATGGGCCAAAGAAGAAGAAGAAGAAGAAGAAGAAGAAGAAGAAGAAGAAGAAGAAGAAGAAGAAGAAGAAGAAGAAGAAGAAGAAGAAGAAGAAGAAGAAGAAATTATTTCTTCAAAAAATTATAGCCGGGGAATGGCATTCCTTGATGGAATAAGTCACCTAATGACATTTGACTTATGTATTTTAATGCTTTAACATGAGCCTAGAATGGCATAGGAATATAAAGATGTTGGAACATATTAAAAAAGGAAGGTGGAAATAATTGTTGATGGCTTAATTTTTCACAAGCTAAGGCATGTTGAGCACGTGAAGTAATGACCCATCATAAAAAGTTGGAAAATGAAATCTTTAATTCTATGGTCTTCACATGCTTGGTTTGGCATTTATTATGCTAAAGAATTGGATAGGGCCATGTCTATATTGGCTCCTAAACAGATACAATAAAGGGACGTCATTTCCTAGGATATGTCATTTATGACCCCTAGAAAACTTTCTTATGGTACATCCGATTGCATGCATCTAAGCTAAAAATCATCATTATTGTAGGTCCATAATTGAATACATATATAGGTCCAAGGTGACTACACATTTAATGGAAAAGGTCAGAACTTTAGTGATGTTTTTGGTGGCATGCCAAACTTTAAGGAAAACCTTAAAATACTTTGGGATACTTTATTATCTCAATACAATATTTTAGGTTTGTGCATACGATTTTGGAAGAAAGCATAAAGTGCATGTTTTATGGTTACGGCTTGTGCTCTCTCATATGAGCAAGCCGAATTTGTGAATCTGTAAAGCGCAAGTGCCGATTTGCATCTACCTGTGGTCAGATAACCAACAGGTATACTCCGGTGAGATGAAGCTGCAGACAACCATAAGATTCATATGTAAGAATCGCCAAGGGTCGTGGTATGATTTGTAGCTAGATTCTAAGATGGCCAAATGAGCCAAGTTCATGCACTAATGTGGTTTACATGTCACGGATTTTGCATGCAGAAAGTACCAGACACTTTCTTATGAGGATCTATTCGGATCAATAATGGCAAAGGGAGCGAAATCATTCAAAGTTGTTTGAGCCTTATTTACGCCTTAGTTTATATTTCTAGGTATGATCCGATGGGCTCATAAGCGCATGCAGTCATTCTCTTTCTTATTGGTATGGAAAAATGATAATGCTTTGGGTTTAAACTGAAAGTGTATTATGGTGATATCTATGGATTCGCGATAATCGCATATTTGAAAAGATATAAAATGAAATTTATGCTATAAGATAGGTATCTATCTTTGCAGATTAGGGCAGATTGATCTTTGCTACCGCTTGTTTTTGGGTAGATAGTATGCCGATTGGTTGTTAGGTCGCGTCTCTAAGGCATGTTTGTAGATAGATAGAAGATAGATGCGATAGTTTGCTTGTATAGTGTATGCTAATGCATGTAGTGTTTGCTTGTATAGATGACATATGCTAATGCAAATGCGTTGCTAGCATAGGTTCACACACAAGATAGATAGTTGGTTGCTTGGTTAGTGTTGGCAAAGATCGCATGCGGACTTGCTTTAAGGCTAAAGCTAGTTCTATCCTTGTTTCCCTTAAAATAGACATTATAAAGGCCAAATAAGGTGAACATTATATAAAGCGTTGTTCCAAAAAGCGATTCATCGAACACGTGTTGTGAACAAGTCATTTTCCGTTAAGGCGACCTTCCAATATGGAAATACTGTGTTTCTCGGTTAAATGATAGAAAGATGTGCATGACAAAAATACGATTGTTTGATATACTTGAGAAGTAAGATGTTTTGGCTGATCTGAATATACTTGCTGGCTGCTACTGCAATAGACACTGGACGTCCACGTCCAGTGTCTATTGCAGCTACTTTTGCTTTAATAAGTCTGGTTGCAACCTATGGTGACTTCCGAGCGCCGCTGGCTTAAAGTATTGTGATGCTACCTAGTTAAAGATTGATGGCCCGACCGATCTAAAAACACGATATATGTAATGGGTTAATGGGCTTCATTCTATTCTCGATTGGTCACACAATAAGTGTGAAAAATAATCTTTAATCGCCATCTTGTTATAAGATTCATGCTTTAGGTAGTAGTTCGCTCCGTTATATTTTATGGACTGTCTGTGCTAATGCTGCAGGATATCTTCTTTTATGCTTATGTTATCACTATGATAGGATATCTGGGTTAAATGCTGAATGATAATGCAGCATACCAAGATGTCTATGCGGGCCTTTAAAACACCATATCCAGAAAAGTTCTGCCCTATCTATTTCATCAATGGGTTTTAAGGCAGGATACAGGTCATGAGCTTCAGTAAATGACCAGTTTAGCTTGTAGCCTCTAAGTCTGATAACTCTAGATCTATTCTAGAAGCATCTATTAACTGAAAATAATAGGTGAAGGGCGAAGAGCCAGATTGTTCTATAGCTTACCTGACGCCCCTTGTGTAGTTACCATGAACTTGCTAACTTATGCATTGTTTGGGTGCAGGTAACCAGAACAATCTCTCCTGATGATATTTTCAGTTGCTTTGTTGTACAATCGAGGGACCAGAGAAGATATTGGACCACTCTATAGATTGTATTGGTATTTGGTGAGATCTTCCCCTTTGTTGAATATATAAGCAAAAGGGTACATGATAATGATTGACTGTTCTACAGTGGTAGTCATAAATGCTACTAGTGAGCTTTATTTGCTCTCTACAATACACAGAATTTAAATTTCGTGACATGAAGTATCAAGGAGGTTTGAATTGACTTACTATCATAGAATCAAAATCGATGGAAACGTTATGACATGCTTTTTTAAGAAATTAAATGCAGTGGAATATGATTATATATGAAGTACTATAAATGAAAAGCTTACTGTGATAATTGACTAAATAAAGGATAAAAAATAAGTTACATAGAAGAAGAAGAAGAAGAAGAAGAAGAAGAAGAAGAAGAAGAAGAAGAAGAAGAAGAAGAAGAAGAATTTGTCGGTGAGGCAAATTAATTAGTGAAAAATAAGGGTTTGACCTCATATGCACAATATGAGTGCAAAAACATAAGATCTTTCTTATATGGGCATGTAACTATGTCCTAACAAGGTACCTCCAATGGTTTGCCATGGGAAATTGCAATACCATTAGACCTTTGGTTGAAGGTTTAGAATACAAGACAAAAATAAAATGGTCCACGTTCCATTACCAAAGATAGCTTTTATTTTTAAGTCTTTAATATTTTGGGCTCAAAAGTGCCTAGTAAGCAATGCTACAATTAGAAATAATTTCACCTAAGGTGATGGGTTGGTGGAGTAAAGGCATTAAATGATATGCCATGTGCAATAATTGCTTTGGCTTTTGTAAGGATAAGATAATTTATTTGAGCCTACTACATAGTTTATATTTCGTACCAACTTTCTTATATGCTTAGGTTTTGGTCAATGGGGAAATCGATTAAGTCTCCTCAAAAGCTAAAAAGCCTTTCGCGACATCGTGAAGGAATTTTTTATGGCCTAATGTTTTAAGGATATTGTATGGCACTTCAGAAAGCGGCTCTCTTAGATAGCGGCTCCCTTTAAAAGATCTAGAAAGTAATAGCATGCATTGGAAGCTCTGATTTGAGCATGAATCGGAAGGTCCGCATACTAACAGTAGTATCGGAATGAGTCTTTGCCTTAAAGCGGCTGTCGCAAGTTTTGGAGCTGGCGATTGGGGCTAAAACAAAATCTCATGCTTAGGTGCTTCTGGCCAGATCCAACTAAAGGAAGCTGATATTTGGAACGACCATCAATCAGGTTTGCTTATGTTGTTTTGAGCCTTAAAAAATGGAGTTTTGGTAATACCACAGGTTTATTTTCTTTATTGCTATGGTGATCATAATCATGGGTTAGTTGCTGAGTGGTATGGCAGCTTATAGAGACGTCTATGCTGGCCTGTAAAATACCATATCCAGAAAAACTAGTCCCTATTTATTTATGTATTAATGGTTTATGGCGTGATACAGGTTATGGGCTTAAGGAATTGACCCATTATGATTTAACTTGTATCTTTAATATTTGGCCTCTAAGTCTGTATACTCTAGATTTTTTCTAGAAACATCTATTAACTGAAAATGATAGGTGAAGGGCGAAGAGCCAGATTGTTCTATAGCTTACCTGACGCCCCTTTCCTTATTACCAGTTTCATGCTAATATTGGTCTGTTTGGGTGCAGGTAATCAGAACAATCTCTCCTAATACTATTTTCGGTTGCAAGTTTTGGTACAATCGAGGGACCAGATAAAACATTGGACCACTCTATGTATTGTACAAACTTTTTGGTGAGATCCTCCCTTTTGTTGGCTGATTAAATAAAAGGGTACATCCTAAAGATTGAGTGATCTACAATGACACTCTTTAGAGGTTTATGAACTACCCTGGATCCTGTCTTAATTACAGGTGTTATGATTGTTGTTCATTTTCAAGGAATGAAAGCTGATGGAAAAATTTATTCTTTTACATATCTACATGCATTAAATACAGGTTCAAGTCTATATACGTAACATTATTATTGATAAGATTATTGTAATACATGACTGAGAAAATGATTATGATATGTTATTACTTCCATGAATTAATTGTTCGAAACAATGATATATTTGACTTCTGCATCGTACAGCATGTTAAGTGACATCATAACTTAAAATAAAATAAAATACTCTTATAATTTACTTATACTATGAAATCCTGTGAGTTATAATTTAAAGACACATGGGAGTAGGAGTACCTGATGTGGCCTGGCTTTATAACCCAGGATAGGTATTGGCTTATATGTCCTTACTATGAACAAGGTTGTTTAAATGTTTTTTATACTTTAATCTGACTGTAATCTTAGTAAGAACATCATAGAAGAAGAAGAAGAAGAAGAAGAAGAAGAAGAAGAAGTTTGAAAAATATGGAAATTATAAATTGCTCCAAGTTATTATGTGGAAAGAAAGTGATTGCAATGGTATGGAATATTGAAAATGGGTATTAACATATGGTGAGACTAATATTTATGAAAATTATGGTATGTGATAGTTGTGTACAAGTCTTGGGACTTGGCCAATATATATTTGGGGGGCCAAAGCCATATGAATAATTGCCTAATGGCGTTTTGTGGTGGCATGGATGGCTCCTTACATAAGGTACGTTCCTATATTACAAAGATATATCATTTAATCATGGAGGACTCTTACATAAGGTATGTTCCTATTTTACAAAGCTCTATCATTTAATGATGCATAAGGCATTAAATGATATGCCATGTGAAATGTGAGATATTATTAGGATCTCACTCATTACTTGGGTCTAGAAAGGTGAGCCTATCACTCTATCTATTTATGTATTTATTTATTAATATCGTATAGTGGTTGCATGGATAAGAGCTCCTAATGAAAATTGGAGGTATATGGAGCCGTAAGGGCTTTGATAAAAGTTCCAAGCTATAAATTTTCTGGTCAAAGATGACGTGGTAAAAAGTTGTTTGACAAAACACAAAGGCTTTTCCTTAGGTTTTTCCTTTATTGTACCTCTGCGCCAAAATGGCCGCTTGCCGGATTTGGACGATGGAGGTTAACCTATGGTTTTCAATATGCTGAAACACAATGCCTCAAGTCTTAGGATCGATTTGATGCCTTGGGCGTTTTGCTATGCCAACGGCAGGATGCTTTGCTCACAAGATACGATTTTTGAAGGCCCTCTAATCAGGTTTGAACAAGCTTTCATATTTACAGACTTGATGGCCGCTCAAAATGAATGGGAATGTATTTGAAAGTTTAAATCTATTGTTCAAGTACAGAAAATTGTGGCTTAATATCTGATGATATGCTTACATATAAGTAAAATCTTTGGTTTCCATTTTTGCTAGCTTTGTTGCAATGGCATGCTTTATGCTCAAAAGTGGTGGTAAGCAATGACTATGGTACATAACCTGAAAATGACCAATAGCCAAGTAGGTTGTAGAAGATTAAGAATAGCTGCTCCTTTATAAGCTAGTTGTAGTGCTTGTTTGCTCATAACAGGTGGCTTTGCTGCAATAGGTTCGTTTTGGTTTAGTTGTAATAGGTAGCTAGCTTCTTAATAGTTCATTTGCTTGGGCTCAATTTATGCTAGTGCCTTTCTTCTATGCACATAAATAGGTTGTCTCGATATTTGGTGGCATGCTAGGTAGTAGTTCTGCTGCTTCTGATGTTTCACATAGGCATTATTATGCTGCAAGGTTTTATAGTTGTTATAGTGCTTAGTGTCAGGTCGCCGCTTGGATGCTTTTTACTTGCTCTACATATGCAGTAAAATGTAATGATTAAAACAGGTTTATGCTGATTGACTATGATGATCATTTGGCAGTAATAAGTTAACAATAAGTTAACAGTTGTTGAAGACTCAAAGCTGATGGTGTAAGATAGTCAGCATGTTAATGATAATCATATGGTCAGCATATAAATCATAATCATATGGCTGCTGGTTTTTAAGCATCTTAGATGTATTTGATGATAGATCCATTGTCTACGACAAAGCTTGTGATAGGCTGGTGTAAGCAGCCTTTGACAATGGAATGTGCATGGCTCCTATGTCTTAATTTCTAGAGATGATCTAGAGGCATCTATTCGCTGAAAATGATAGGTGAAGGGCGAAGAGCCAGAGTGTTCTAATGCTTACCTGACGCCCCTTGTATAGTTACCATAATTTTGCTAACTTATGCATTGTTTGGGTGCAGGTAACCGGAACACTCTCTCCTGGTTTTGTTTTCAGTAGAAACATATGCACAGTAGAGGTTCACGAGAAGATATGTGGACAATCTCACGTGCTTAACAGATAAATTGGTGAGATCTGACTGATTGTGGATGGTAACCAATGAATAATTGAGACTTAAGCTGGTATAATAATTTACGGCTTTGCAATATTCCAAGTCGGAATCTGAAATTGAGCTGCAAATTCTCTTTGTTGATTTGCATAAGTGCATAATGTGTAAGAATGTTACTGTAAAAAAACAAAAGGACATGGAAAGAATTGCTGATTTATTGATTTACTCATTTTCCAATTTATTACTGAAGCATAAGAAGGTTTTTATTGAAATAAGAAAGGCTCTTATGAACAAAAAACGTATTGGGAACATGAAAATATATGATTGAAGTATAGTGATATGATATTCTTTTGACAAAATGGACTGAAATTTCTTTGACAATATTTTTCAACATGTTACATATGAATTCTATATTACTATTATATGAAAACCTTGAGTAGCAATCAATAACCTTAGGGGTCTACATACATCCTTGAATGGATGTAAAAGTTTAGTTGAAGGCCTTGGTGCAAGGTCTAAGCATATATTGGGGCTTTGTTACCCATGACAAATTGCATGATGGATATTTTGAGAAAGCAACATATACTATGTGAAGGTACGTGTAATAATTTTTTCATATGAGAATTGGAAGATAATTTAAAAGGTAGGTGAACTTTGTACGTACACTATTTTTAACATGAACCTTTATAAAAAGGCTAGGCATGCTCTTAAGGCCATGGGTACAAAAGAGCATTTTTAGCATAAACCTTTATAAAAAGGTTAGGCATGCTTTTATGGCGATGGATACAAAAGAAGAGCTACTTTAAAAGGTCCTACTAATATTCAACGTAGGAGTGGATTTTGTATCAATTTGGGTATGCGGATATTTATGTAGAAAAATTATTTGTACTTTTTGTGAAAGTTATGTGCATAAGAGTTTGGATACCAGTGATTTAGATATTCGTACAGACTGGAATGCGCCCATTTTTGGCGCTCATAAGTGCATCTCTGCACCAGTTCCCTTTCCTAAACAAGTAATGGAGTAGAGAAAGATTACATAAAAGCAGAGCCTTATATCTGAAGATGAAATGCTAGAGCATGATTGTACCCGTATTGCCAGTCTAGTTGTTCATAGACTGTAAACTATCAAAAGGAAGAGTGCATGCCTATGATTAAAGGGTTTGCAGCGGCAGAAGTAGGGCCGTCGTTCCATATATGGCCTTTTCTCCATACAATGGAAACAAGAGAGGCCATCATCGATCCTTGAGCACTACAAATGCATCTCGTTGATTAATTTGGGAGCGCTCACACACAGGTTTTATGGTGCTTTAAGATTTATATATTTTGATCAGCAATTTGTTCTTTGCATGATCTCTTCTTATCCTTTTATTTCTGATACATTTGCCATGTGCTTCATATGCTAGTTCTGCTTTTGAGATAGATAATGTAATATTTAGCTTGTGGCCTTTGCATAGAGTGGAGCATAGGATATGGACTGTTCATATATGTGGCTCAGCGTTGGTCTTCTTAGGACAGAGCTCCCTTGCCTTTCGAAATCTGCAGCAGCCCATATGCATGTTCAAAGATGCAATTGATATAGTTGGGGCCTTGAATCTTGACCGTGAATCTTAGTTCTAACTCTGACGATGTGCTGCAGCAGTTAGAATGCATGCCGTTGCATGTTTTGAAAATAATAATCTAGTGGTTTAGGGGTTGCATTGTTAAATGCACAAATGTACTAACCTGCTATGGAGTTAAATGCATGTTAGTGATATAAATACATGAGTTTGACATGCATTTCTTTTGTTATGCATAATTTTGAACTCATAAGCGGGATTATCATAATATGGGTGCGCTATAGTGGATAGAAAGCATTTGTAGTAGCATAAATAAAATTTGTAATTTTGGCTTAGCTCTTGCAAATCATTGCATTATGTCTAAGAAAATTCTGTTTTTAGTGAATTTTTACGAAGGCATGCATTTTACCAAGAGGTGAAAGGCGAAGAGCCCCGCGTAGTTTCATTGCTTACGGCAGCCCTTGCATTGTTACCAATAGATTTGCTAACATTTGTATTGCTTGGGTGCGGGTGCTTAGAAACTCGTCTCCTTGATGTTGGTTCAAATGCTTTTCATAAAAATATCTTGGGTTTGTTTTCTTGGACTGTTATGGTACAAAGAGAAATGGCAGCTTATGGTATGATCTGTCCAATATATAATATGCAGGCTTATGGTTTGGAGATCTGCTCTTGATCTTAAGACTTATACTTGACATTCTAGATTCTGAAACTATTGAATGAAGCATATTATGTTTATAGTGAATTGAGGAATATAAATTGAACAGTATGGATTAAGTTTTCTCTAATATTGTAGAATGTATTGCTTGAAACTAAATGATCAGATTCTTTATTTATCGTATGTTGCTACACATTTATTCTAATAATATATGATAAGAAAAGACTAAAACAATGTAAATACTTGAAGGCAAATAAACACTACAATATATGTAAAATGATAGTCTGGATTCTTTCTTTAATAAATCTGCTTGTTCTTTTAAATCTGCAACTTTACATGTGTGGCCTGGGTAACGCCAGGGTGGATATGGGTAGTGTTGTCTTTGCCTAGAAGGAGTACGGATTAATGTAGGGTATACAATAATCTGTTATGTAATCGTGGCAAAGATGTATCGAAGAAGAATTCGGGACTTCCACTTGCTAGAGATATCTGGCATGCACACATGTCTGTTATAAAGGTACATATAGAATTTCTGATTCTCAGCTTGCTGAAACAAGTTTCCTCATGGTTGGTTAGACCAACCTATCATTTAGTGTTTTTACTGTCATAAGGATATATATCTGCTGATTTTGGCTTAATGCTAATCTTCTTCTGGTATGTATGTACAGAGAAAAATAGGGTGGCATACACAGTTGGCTGGTCTCGGCTATGATGTGCTGGGAGATGCGCCAAATATGAAAGTTCAGTCAATATTATGTCTAATCCCTGAAAAGGAGATACATGACTTCCTGATTGCAAAAGCAAAGGACCTTCCGATATAACCTTAAAATCTTTTTTGACCTGTAATTTTGGAAGCATAAATTTGCCTCTAATTTTAGATGCACAAATTTTGTACTAAATTTTATACTGATTTTTTATTCTATATATTTACAGAGAAAGAATGCATGGCAAACAGTTAGCTGACCTTGGATTTAGCGATTTGGGAGATGAGCCAAATATGGCAGTCTAGTCAATCCTTGGTCTAATTCCTACTAAGGACCTACAGGTGCATTCTTTCCTATCAGCCATCTTGGCTTTAACGCATGGTTAGAGTAATTTCAGGAAATGGATGACAAGATCAGCAAACAAGTTTTTGCCGAGACACGGGATGATAGCCCATTGTGCATCATTCTTTGATAAGCGGCACTTTGGCCCACTGTGCCATGCCCTCTTGGATTTTGGCCCACTGTGCCTTGTCCACTGGAATGGTGGCCCACTGCGCCTCATTCTATTATAATAATAATAGAACTTCGTCCTATTAGGCCATGTCCATAATACTTGGTACATTGCACACTGACTTATTGAATTTGCATCTATGCTAATAGAGCAATATTGAGATTCTAAGCTATATGTTAGTAGCTATACTTTGCGTGTAGGATAGCAGGACCCTTCTTTTCATAGGAAGGGTCCTGCATCCTAATTTGCATCTATAGGTGCATCCTATGAAAAGTTGGGCCTTACTACCCGAGGGAGGGTTGTGGGCGAAGAAGAAGAAGAAGAAGAAGAAGAAGAAGAAGAAGAAGAAGAAGATAATGCTTTTTCAAAAAACAAATTTAGAACGATGGCTTGCTCTTTATCTGACCTTAATTTGTATTTCCAATCAATAACCTTAGGGGGTCTACATACATCCTTGAATGGATGTAAAAGTTTGGTTGAGAAGGCCTTGGTGCAAGGTCTAAGCATATATTGGGGCTTTGTTACCCATGACAAATTGCATGATGGATATTTTGAGAAAGCAACATATACTATGTGAAGGTACGTGTAATAATTTTTTCATATGAGAATTGGAAGATAATTTAAAAGGTAGGTGAACTTTGTACGTACACTATTTTTAACATGAACCTTTATAAAAAGGCTAGGCATGCTCTTAAGGCCATGGGTACAAAAGAGCATTTTTAGCATAAACCTTTATAAAAAGGTTAGGCATGCTTTTATGGCGATGGATACAAAAGAAGAGCTACTTTAAAAGGTCCTACTAATATTCAACGTAGGAGTGGATTTTGTATCAATTTGGGTATGCGGATATTTATGTAGAAAAATTATTTGTACTTTTTGTGAAAGTTATGTGCATAAGAGTTTGGATACCAGTGATTTAGATATTAAATACAGACTGGAATCGCCCATTTTTGGCGCTCATAAGTGCATCTCTGCACCAGTTCCTTTTCTAAACAAGTAATGGAGTAGAAAGATTACATAAGAGCCTTATATCTGAAGATGAAATGCTAGAGCATGATTGTACCCGTATTGCCAGTCTAGTTGTTCATAGACTGTAAACTATCAAAAGGAAGAGTGCATGCCTATGATTAAAGGGTTTGCAGCGGCAGAAGTAGGGCCGTCGTTCCATATATGGCCTTTTCTCCATACAATGGAAACAAGAGAGGCCATCATCGATCCTTGAGCACTACAAATGCATCTCGTTGATTAATTTGGGGCGCTCACACCACGGGTTTTATGGTGCTTTAAGATTTATATATTTTGATCGACAATTTGTTCTTTGCATGATCTCTTCTTATCCTTTTTATTTACGATACATTTGCCATGTGCTTCATATGCTAGTTACGCTTTTTTGAGATAGATAATGTAATATTTAGCTTGTGGCCTTTGCATAGAGTGGAGCATAGGATATGGTTTGTTCATATATGTGGCTCGGCGTTGGTCTTCTTAGAATGAGCTCCCTTGCCTTTCGAAATCTGCAGCAGCCCATATGCATGTTCAAAGATGCAATTGATATAGTTGGGGCCTTGAATCTTGACCGTGAATCTTAGTTCTAACTCTGACGATGTGCTGCAGCAGTTAGAATGCATGCCGTTGCATGTTTTGAAAATAATAATCTAGTGGTTTAGGGGTTGCATTGTTAAATGCACAAATGTACTAACCTGCTATGGAGTTAAATGCATGTTAGTGATATAAATACATGAGTTTGACATGCATTTGCTGGACTGTTATGCATGGGCTGAACTCATAAGCACAGGATTATCATAATATGGGTCTGCTATAGTGGATAGAAAGCACTGTAGTAGCATAAATAAGCTGTAATTTTGGCTTAGCTCTTGCAAATCATTGCATTATGTCTAAGAAAATTCTGTTTTAGTGAATTTTTCTGAAGGCATGCATTTTTACCAAGAGGTGAAGGGCGAAGAGCCACGTAGTTTCATTGCTTACCTGACGCCCCTTGCATTGTTACCAATAGATTTGCTAACATTTGTATTGCTTGGGTGCAGGTAACCGAAACTACGTCTCCTTGATGTTGGTTCAAATGCTTTTTCATAAAAAATATCTTGGAGCTGTTTTCTTGGACTGTTATGGTACAAAGAGAAATGGCAGCTTATGGTATGATCTGTCCAATATATAATATGCAGGCTTATGGTTTGGAGATCTGCTCTTGATCTTAAGACTTATACTTGACATTCTAGATTCTGAAACTATTGAATGAAGCATATTATGTTTATAGTGAATTGAGGAATATAAATTGAACAGTATGGATTAAGTTTTCTCTAATATTGTAGAATGTATTGCTTGAAACTAAATGATCAGATTCTTTATTTATCGTATGTTGCTACACATTTATTCTAATAATATATGATAAGAAAAGACTAAAACAATGTAAATACTTGAAGGCAAATAAACACTACAATATATGTAAAATGATAGTCTGGATTCTTTCTTTAATAAATCTGCTTGTTCTTTTAAATCTGCAACTTTACATGTGTGGCCTGGGTAACGCCAGGGTGGATATGGGTAGTGTTGTCTTTGCCTAGAAGGAGTACGGATTAATGTAGGGTATACAATAATCTGTTATGTAATCGTGGCAAAGATGTATCGAAGAAGAAGAAGAAGAAGAAGAAGAAGAAGAAGAAGAAGAAGAAGAAGAAGAAGAAGAAGAAGAAGAAGAAGAAGAAGAAGAAGAAGAAGAAGAAGAAGAAGACTATATTTTCTCTTCGAATCTTCAAATAGATGAAAGCTATTAATTTCTGAGGATTTGGTCATAAGTTAGTATATATTTGCTAAGGTTTCTAAGGTTTTAGATCTTGCCTAAGATGCTAATGGTGTGGTTCAGGGACTCAATAATCCTTATTATGGAAGGTTTCCTAAGCCTATAATGTGCCTTGTCAAAGGCGTGGATGTGAAACATATATTTGGCAAAATACATGGGAATTTTTAAGCCTAATATGCCTAAGGTGCAATATGGGCTACATAGCGATCCTCGTTTGTGGGGTATGCATGTACAAATATTTGTATACTGTATATCAAGATTTGCAAAATACTATAAGGTTTGAGAGAATGTACTTAATGGTGTTAATTTTGTACATGTATTGTAAATATATTTTTGGGGCTCTCGCTGCCCTACGTAACCCCCCGTGTGAATATGCACCCAAACCAAAGGGGGTTTAAGGGGGATTTTAATTTAAATGTGTTAAATGCAATGGTTTATGTTAATAATGTTAATAATAGTTGTGTGTTGATTGTTATATTAAAAAAAATTTTGGGCCCTTCGGGCCCTACGTCACCCCCGTGTGAATGCACCCAAACCAAAGGGGGTTTGAGGGGGATTTTAATTTAACATAGTTTGATGTAATGCTTTATGTTAATTAATGTTAATGTTAATTACATATTGGTTATTAAAAAAAATTGGCACCCTTCGAGCCCTCACAAAAACAAACATAAGTAAAGTTTAAGGGCCTAAATAGATAGATAGATACTTACTAAGAAGCTTCAGTATTGCAATTGAACCTGAGGAGGACTTAAATTTTTGTTTGGCAAAACATAGTTGAAACAAAACTTTGATTTAGTTGTAACTTGACTAAGGAATGGCATAAGAACACATGGTGAGAAGTTTAAATGTTTCGTTGGTAGCTTAAGCATAATTTGTATGACCACATTCATAAAATATGCACAGGATTCTAATGCAACACAAGAAGCCAAAGTCATAATTAGTTTTCAATATAGCATGGGATGCCAAAGCCAATATCACGGTACACAAATTTTAGCATAGTGTTCATGAAAATCTCTATGCACGAAATTCCTAGAGCATTTAACATCTATTCATGAAAATGTTTATGCATGAGACCTTATTATTTTACAGCATCTGTTTGTACTGCATCCTTTCAACAAATGAAGTGTTTGTACCGCATCCTTTCAACAAATGCATCCTTTCAACAAATGCAGAGTCCTTAAACTGTGAATGAAATACTGAAATGTGATGAAAAAAGACATACCATTTGATAAGTCCACATGTTGTCCTAAGATGGCTACAGAATTCCCATCTCCATGGAAATCTATCCTAGCAACTATTCTCAGCAAAGGTAGATGCTTGATGACAAGCGATCTGATGCTTTCTTCTGCAAGCCTTCCAATCCCTCCATAGTTTCCCTGGGGCATAGAACATATACTGTCGGTTCTAATGCCCAAGAAGCCTCTTGAAATTTGAGTACGCCATAGCTTAGGAATCAAAGCCTTTGGAGATAAAAGAGCTTCTAGCTATGAATCAAAGATGATGCCGGATGCATGTGCATTTGGGTCACATCTCGCGGGCGGCCTCCTTCCGCTACTGATGAGTCGGGTTTTTGCAATATGCGACCATAGGGTCACAAAAATTCCATCATATCCTGCAACAGCATGCCCACGGAATCTTTCCACAAAAACCTGTATGCAGGAAGAATCTAAACAGATTTGGGCACTGATGACTTGCAGTGTGGCATCTTAATAAGCTTAAGAAAAAATTAGATCAGGGAAATAATTCGAACTGTCTGTAGCTGCAAACGCTGGTTGAGATGATGAGACTACGCCTCGTAATATGATAAACCTATAGAGAACAAAGAAGCATTTCAACTATTAGGCATCAATTGCGGGCTTTTAACGGGCAAAGAAGGATTCTATATATAGTATCCAAGACCATTCATCGCCTTCTAACATAAGTTCTTTTGTTGGTATGCAAAAGTTTAAACTTATAAAGTATAAAACTAGCGGCCCACTTCCTCAGCTCAGCTGTTGGAATGTTCAGAAAAGGAAGATGGTCATATAAGATCAATGAGGCAATCAGACTGAATAGATGCAAGTTGGACAACAATTGTCAACAATCTAAATGCCTGCATATCATTGAAGAGATGTTAGAAAATAACTTACCGCCATCGAATAATTGCGTGTAGCGCAAAGAGAAGGCTAAATGATGTTAAGTCGGCGTGAGAACATGAGCGTAACATCGAGGTCGACTTAAGCGTGAAAAGGGCTTTTGAGGCAAAAGGACCGGCAAAATAGATTCAAAGATTCAAACAACTCAATAACCATAGCACCTAAAGCGTGTCCAAGCAAAACACTAAAACCCAGTAAAAGTTTCGTCCTCAAGGCTGAGAAACTGCGAAGCAAAACTAAATCCGATCTCTGGCAGCAAAATGGAGCTGATCCGGAGCTCAAGACAGGGCGATTTCTACAAAAACCCAAGTGAAGATTGGTATGCCAGAGGACCCTGCCATTGCGAAACTACCATAGGGCTCCTGCAAGCCATCGCTAAGCAAAAGGGCTACAATCCCTAAAACGTGAACTACAATCCGGGAGCCCTAAAACCTCCACTCCATTGCCATGGAGCTCCTCGAAACCATAGCCATACTTCCAGATCAACCAGAATAGAACCCTAAAGTAGAGCTCCGAAATCCAACCCTAAAGTAGAACTCTCGAGGTCTTGCATGCCATGATTTGAAGCTTAAAAATAAAAAGGTCTTAAACCATTGGAAAAGATTAATAAAACTAGCCCAAAATTAGTGCACTCGTATGCGCACTCTAGATGTACGCATTAGTACATCCAATTGCATACGCGATGAAATCATAGCAAAACCATATGCAAAAGCATATAAAAATACAAAAGGAACCCCCTGTTATAATGCTACATATTTATGGTCAAAATGGAAAATTTTGACATGGGAAGGCATTTTACATTTGAATTTGACAAATTTGAAAGATGGATAAGCATACAATGCTTAAAAAGTCTTTTTAATGCTTGAAAAGATGTTTTTGCATTTTACACTATAGGTGATATGTACGTATCACATTTGGTAAAGGCTTATTTAGAATTTAGCTTTTGACTAGTTTTTATGCAAGTTGAAAAAAATATCCTAGACTATAATGCAAGATAAAAACAAGAAGGCTTGTAATGCTTTTGGTATTTAAATGTTCTACAAGTGGGCCCAAAGGAAAAAGGTGCTACGTTTTTGGATGTCTTTTAATAGTCTTTTGCTAAAAGCTTTTTCACATGCTTACGTTAGTCCATGGAGGCCGATGCTTTCAAAAAAAAAGGACTTTACGAAAGAAAAAGGTGCTTTTGTTTCCTCAAATATGCTATGAAAAAATAGGGCTGAGAGAGGTGCTGTGGCGCCAAAACGGCCGCCCAAAGGGCTAAGCTTAATTTTTTTTGGCTGGAAACCATGAGCAAGGGAGTGAGCAATCTGCACTAAGAAGCTTGGTGCAGCCAGCTATGGTGAAATCAGATTTTATAGCATCATGAGATGCAAAAGGGCCTATAGTAGTGCCAGAGGACCTGTGGAGCCAAAGCGGCTGCTTAAAAGGGCACTTGGAGTTGGCCGATTTGCTCTAAGATGGAGCTTTCTGAATGCTTTGTGCTTCTGGCCAGGTTTATTGAGTCATATATGCTTGATTATGTCTGAAGCTAATTTCGTTTTTCTACATGTAAAGTCTTCAAGAAGTGTTTGAAGGCATTGGTTCACAAATCAGATGCCTTGACATGGTAAAAACAGGCATAAATGAGCCTACTGGCTATGGTGGCAGAGCTTGCTGAATGCTATCCTTGGCAAAGTATTGTAGTCGGTTCTCATGCCAACATGAGTGTGGCTATAATGAAGTTTGACGTATTCCACAAATGCTCTAAAATGGTGTCTCCGACCAGACAGATATAGATATAGATCTGATAGCAGCCTAAAACATGCTTATCAACAGCTGGAACTTTCGCTTGTGCTTTCATGCTAATGCTGATGAAATCAAAGAATTGGATGCCGATGTTGTAGCGGCACGGTTTTCTGTTTTGTGATGGTTTCAGAACTATTAGACTATGATTCTAATGGATGTTTCAGACCTGCAGCATCAGATCATGATGGACGTGCAGTATAAGGTTTGAATTATTACTTAAAGTTCTAGATGATTATAAACAATTGTGCTATGATTGATGCATAAACTTATGATTGCATGCTTCCATAGCTTGTTTTATGATGCCACTGTGCTTTAAAACAGGCATATGCACTATGCTTTATATGCATATGAATATACTTTATGCTTTATGCTGCCACTGTGCTTTAGGCTTTATGCATATGCTCTATGACTTATGAATATCCAAATGCAATGCTTTAGGCTGCCATTGTGCTTTATGTTTTACAGTTTTACATTTGAGAATGATGGAGGATTTTAGATATGGAGTTTCTGCAAGTTTTTGAGATAAATTAGCAATAAAACAATGTCTTTCAACAGAAAGAGTTCTAAAAATGTTCATGATTGCTATAGATGTTATGACTAAAAATATGTCTTACTGATTTGGGCAGAGTTTAATGGTTATGGTGAAATCTACTGGCTATAATGCCTTGGTCGTATATTATGTGTGGCCAAAAAGAATAGAAGACATGACAATGAAGATCGGGATAACATGATCCAGATAAAATAATGCTACATCATGTATGAAGCAAATGCAAAATTCTGATTTAAGAAGTGCGAAAATAAGGTCAGATAGAGTATGAATTCTGCTTACACAAACATGGCTCAATGAGTAATGTAAAATAGATATTTTATATGCTTATTAAACGGCCGGCAGATGCTTAGATTTCTAGCATAACTTATGCTTACATGTTTATTCCAATTTGATGCGTAGAATGCAACATCGGTGCTACTTAAACTTTCTCATGGATAGAAATAAGGAAATGAATTTATAATCTTATGTGACGCAATAAGGAAATGAGTTTAAATTCTGAATTTCTATGGCATGAAAGACATGGTAATAGAATGATATATAGAAAATGATTCAACTTTAAATATATTACACAGATCCGATGAGGTTATTTATAAAATAGTATTCCAATGTCTATCTAGTTAATGTCATCTCAGGGCAAAAGGATACAATTGGTGATCAGTGATAAACTGAGAGACCCAATGTACCTTTTGGCCCTTGCACATTTACCATTATCATGCTAATTGTGTATTGATTGGCTGCAGGTACGGGTTCTCTCCTCTAATTGTCTCCATTTTGCTGTTAGAGTTGGCGTTAACGTGGAAGAGGATGGAATACCTTATATCAAGATTCAAAGTTTACTTTACACTGTATACTTTCAAATTCAAAACTTTATAGATGTAAGATGTAAGATTTATGTTTGTAGTTGTAAGATTATATGACAAGACGTAAGATTATTCAAGTTTAAAAATGTAAATTTATATGACAATATGTAAGATTCTTCAAGTTTATAGATGGAAGATTATTTGGCAAGTTATATGGGCTTTGGTTTGGAGAGTGCCTGATGTGGCCTGGCCTAAAAAACCAGGGTGGATATTGGGATAAGTGATCTTGCCTTGAACAAGGTTCTTTTAATGTAATTGTTTGCATAACTGTGACTGTAGTCTTGGCAAGAACATGTACGAAGAAGAAGAAGAAGAAGAAGAAGAAGAAGAAGAAGAAGAAGAAGAAGAAGAAGAAGAAGAAGAAGAAGAAGAAGAAGAAGAAGAAGAAGAAGAAGAAGAAGAAGAAGAAGAAGAAGAAGAAGAAGAAGAAGAAGAAGAAGAAGAGGAGGAGAGCAAGTTCCCTCAAGATTTTATACTTTGTTGAGCAAATGTTGGCCATCCACTTGGCATGATTAATGTAGTCACAAAGGCCATGTATGCTTCTGTATTAATTGTCGGTGCTAGATGCTGGTAAGCATCTACCAGTCCATAGGAAGGATTTAGGCTCAGTTCCTGAATGATATGTGGATCATGACGAAATCCTTCAACATGGCTAGCAATTTCTTGACTTGGTGTGGACAACTGTCGTCGCTTTTTGTGAAGAAGAAATTGGACATTCTCATTTTTACTCCAGAATTTTGCACAGTTGCCAATTCCTTGAATCTTTTATAAGAAACCATGCACCGAACTTTTGAGTTTTGTAGGGATATTTCATTTGTATGGCGCCCTAGGGGAACATAGCATGTTTAGAGTTTAGATTGCCATAAACACAAAAATACATTGACATAGTGTAGATGTTGTTACCATACACAGCAGGAGGCCATTCCCATAACGCGCCAGCAATTTCAGACGTCAAACGACGTGTGCCTCCGACATAGTCTTGTGCAAGGACATCGACATGATGTCCTTTGTCAATGAGGACGTGGGCTGTGGTCAGGCCCGTGATCCCGGCTCCAATAATAAAAATATTGTACTTCCTCATCTTGCACTTTCTTTGTCTTTAAATGTAGTATATTTCTACAAGAATGTTCAGTAATATTAGATTTGTATGGTAAATGATATAGATGCATTTTCACTCATTGAACTTAGAGTGAAAGATCATAACCTTAAAATGGACAACATTAGAATAGTTCATAAACCTGATTTCGAGTAACTGAGTTTGGTTGAAGCATCTTTGAGGTCTTGCCACTAGGTGAATTGTTTCGGAAAATTGGGAGGGTTTAATTTTTAGCTTTAGTTTTTCTAAAAACTAACACATGTATTCTGAAGAAACTTGATAACAACATTCAACGCATTAAATAGCTAGCTTCAAAACTTTGGATTTCTTAGCATTCAAGAAACCTGCTACCGACATTTAATATCTGGTTTTTAAATTTCGAGTTCCGAGACAAGCACCGGATTTCCTGGTGTTCAAGAAACTATAGCCCAGAATTTTTTTTTTTGAATATACTAACGATATTTAAGCAGCAACATCGAGCTATTTTGAGAAAAAGTCACCAAATGGTGGATTTCTTAGCATTCAATAAGACCATCTATTTCGATTTACCATCTAAGATAGTTGGATCAATAATGTTGTAAATATAATTTCGATAATGATCTTACTATCAGGAATTGAGTCTTGTTTTGAAGAACTATAGGTCGTGTAAAACAACTATAGGCCGTGTAAAACAAACCACTTTTTAAGAATAGGAAATATTTTATAAATTTGATTGGATCTTCCTCTTCCAACCACGACTCTTATTGACGTGGTCTCAAGGCACTGCAAATTTCACTGGACGTATTAATTAAAGAGCTTCATGCATTTTTCACATCATCTTTTTCATATATATGGCCTATTTTTGCGAGCTTGGGTGTCAAAGGTCGGGTATGGCGACAATGGAAGTGAAGATCGTGCCAATATTACGCGAGAAAAAATGATGGATCAGAAATGGTGGCAGATTCAGAAGGTTAAATGATGCATTCTTTGCATCCTCGTCAAATGTGTATGGCAAACCAGAGAGGCAGATCCGAGGTAAAGTAACCCATGCTCTTTCTTTAAACTCTGGTATTGAGTTCCTAAGATCAAGCATGATAGAGAATACAGTCTGGGCTCTTATGACTGTAGTGGTCAACTTTGAATTCTACATTACTTAAGAATGAATATCCTAATCTCTCTTTCTTTCCAATTTAACACTCTATTATTTCAAGTTTCTCTTTCACTTCAGAAGATGGGGTCTCCTTACATTTAGTAACACTTTCTTCTTCTTCTTTTCTAGAGCAACTAAAAAGTTTAAAGCAAATACAAAGTTTTACAAATTTGGTTCAGTCCCAAAACTCTGGTACACAATGACTATGCATCTTTCAAATACGAAATACAACCACGTTCACACAACACAACGACTATGCATCTTTCAAATACCAAATATAACCACATTCACACAACACAAATGCTTGCATATCTGAAAGGTCTTATATGTGATTCGATATAAAAATAATGTTATTCTAGAACTAGCTACTTGCTTGGAGCGAGTAGCTTCGGTCTGCTGCGATGGTGTGGAGGTAAGAGAATTGCTGATCGTGGAAGCTTGGGCCATGATTTTTTATGGCGTTGACAGCTAGTGGAATCCGGCCCATACTCCATGTCTGCTGCAATAAAGATAGCACACCAAATACACCAAATTGATTCTAATTCATCCTTGTTCTGTGACGTTTCTTTGATGACACTATGATGACGCTCAATGTGTGACGTCATGGTATGATGCTAGAAATTTTGTTGTATTTGCATTGTTTTTGTTCGAATGCACCTGACTGCATAGTACCTGATTGCAAGGTCTCTGGCTGGGACTCGATCTGATCTGATGCTTCTCAAATTTCTTCGGCAGCCCAAGCAATCCCCTGGATCAAGAATGCCAAGATCCGCTTCCAGCAATCCCGTCACCTGCAGGGTACATGCCCTGCTTAATCGACTGCTGTATTCGGCTCCTTCCTGGTCCCTTTTGTCTGGCTGCCACACAAACTATGCACAAAAAAGGCGTCTCCATCTGTTGCTTTTCTTTGAAATATATAGCAAGGCTAATCTTCACCGTTTTCGTCCGTTGCTTTTCCCTAAATTTATAGCAAGGTTAATCTTCATCGCCTTGTAATCTTCGCCCACGTGGATATTGGGTGGCCTTGAGCCATGCAACTTGCATCTTAAATTTATTTTATAAAATTATTCCATGTATCTTCCATGGAAACCTAGATCAGACGGCTGAGATTTGATCAGCCAATCCGAGGGCTAGGAAGCCACATCCAAAAAGTAGCTAAAAACATAAAAGGGCAAAAAACCCCAGCTCGTCCCAATCAACTTCGGCCAGGGCTGCCTGTGTTGCCTGATTGATATAGGGACATTCGTGCATGCGGTGACCTGGACGGAAGCAACGGAAACATGCCTTGTCACGTCGGAGCTGCTCCCGAGCGTTTTGTGGCAGAGACTGGAGGAGCTGCTGCACTGCAGGACCCGGGGCACCCAACTTATCAGGAACATTGAAGGTGACTTTCTTGTCTGACTTCTGATAAGGAGGTTGTTGAGGAGGTCCTGGACTAGGAGAACGGGCCTTATACGGGATATATGGCTTGCTCTAGTTTGCAGTTGGAGGGCATTGGTAGGGCGCTTTTGGTGTGTCATCTTCCAAACTCAAGGCTTTTGCTTCAGCCTCTGCTACTGTCTTGGGGTCGATGGCGCAAACTATCTTCCTTAATGTGGGTGATAACCCCTCCATATAACCTTCAACTGCGCGGCATTCATTGATCTCTGGGACATACAGTCTGAGGCGCATGAACTCATCGGTATAAGCCTGTACTGACATGCCGCGCTGCTCCAAGCGATACAATGTCTGTATCTGTTTGCAGCGATGTGCCTTAGGAACATAGTGGGACTTGAAGGCCTTAGCAAAGGCCTTGAACTTGCAATGTCCGCGATTAAGCCCATGCGCGCGTGCATACCCCTTCCACCATATTCTTGCAGACTTAGTGAGGTTGGTGGTGGCTACCTTCCCAATATCTTTATCGGTCATGCCAAACGATTTACCAAATTCACGCATCTCGTCGAGCCAGGACTCGGCGTCCACACCCGAATGGATAGTGCCGGAGAATTGAACAAGTCTGCGGTTTTTCCAGATGCTAGAATCGACTGTCTTCTGGTAATCTTTCTTTCTGGACTTATCACGTCTTTGCTCAGAACTGGCGGAGTCCACAGAATCATCAGAATCAGAAGAGTTAGAACTACTATCCGAAGAAGAGGAATGGTGGCGGCACTTAGAGCGTGTTGGCGTGGGTGGAGCCACTTCAGTGACCGGCACTTCTGGTCCTTCTTCCACTGCAACCGGGCCTATAGGCCTTTGGAGAACGTATTGTTGAAGTTGTGTCATCTGACGCTTAATGATAAGTAGTTCCTGCTCAGGCGTTAGGCGGCCTGGTCCCACGGGCGTTGCCCACGGAGGGGGACGTGCACCGTCTAAAATATCAATGAAAAGAAAATGAGTATAACATACACAGATTACTCGTAATGAAGGAGAAAAGATCTGTCATTAAAGAAGATGGAAATTTACATTCAAACGAAGTCCCAAAGGACGAGCAAAATTGAAATGTTTATTCTATAAAAGATGGTTGCGCTGGACGATTATACATTGGTTCACCAAAGGGATACAATATATAATCAATGAAGTCCTCCCTCACTGAGCATACTAAATTATATTTACGCCACGCTTCAATAATGATGTCTTGGTACATTAAAGTGGGATTTATAATTAGAAGATTAAAGAGGTCGTTCATTGCGCCATAAAGTTGCCATAGATTATCGTCAATGTCGTGGAAGGCGTTCCCAATAGTCCCAAGCCCGCTGCATCTTGCATTCTAAGTTGCGGACGGCCTTGCCCTGAAGTAACATGACAATTTCCCACCCGTTGGCGGAGTGTTGTGGCGAAGCTATCCCTGTAACAGGTGGTATAGCAATGTTTAGTTGATAATTGCAGAGATTATGTATAAATGATTATCAAGGGAGAAAAAAAAAAACAAGGAATACAAAAAGAGTATAGTATTTATTTATCAATCGACACAAAATTGCCTATATGAGTATTACATATAAAAATGGCCAAAAGTCGAACAATAAGACCCAAAAAAAAGATGATGCTCAAGAACTTGGTCCTGCATCCTGGTCCACATCTGTAGGCGACTCTGATGGTTGTCGTTGGCAGAGTAAAGTGACACCGGGGCTGATCGTGAGGGCGGTTGCGGAAGCAGCAGCAGGAGGGAAGGCAGTAGCCAATGGTGCTGCTACGAGCATCTTCATGCTCATCCAAGCAGCAATGTCCCTAAGGCAGCAAGTGCCAAATCACGATTTACAAGCACCACAGAATGGAGATTGGCAGGGAGCTTCCTGTGTTCGGCCATAGCGGACAAAGCCTTTAGTGCCCAAAAAGATGCTTCGGCCTCTGGAGCGAGAGCTCTAACAAAGAATAGCACCTGACCTTGGCGGAAAGCCGAGAGGAAGAACCTCATGAGATGGTTCTTCAAAGCTGCTATTTCCAGATCTGTGGAGGTTGCCACTTCCGCTTCAAGGTTGACGGGGATATGCTCTGCATAAGCTTCTTCCTTCTCCTCTTTCAGATGCTTCTTATTATCGTAAAAGTCTTCCCCCTCTTCGTCCTCTTCCATTGGTATGGTCACATCATTAATGTTAGGGACGTGTGGCCCCATGGCGGCAAAAGCGTCTTCAGGTGGTGGAGAAGGGGGGATCTTGGAGCACGAGATGCCTCAACTGTAGCAAAGTCTCAACAGGTTCTAGATCCTCAGGGTGAAATCTAAGTAACTGCTGTACCTGTGGAGGGTAATCAGGAGGCGAGAAGTCGATGAAATCATCTTGACAATACTCCGCAAGCTCGTACAAGACGAGGTCTTTGCGCATAGTCCGGATGTCGGCAATCACGTGGTATGCCCAGAAAATATCATCAAGGAGCAGGTACTCTTGATTATTGTGAAGGATTGGAGGAAATGCATCCAATCCGGCAAGTTTGCGTCCCTGAGCTCGGGCCACGGGCTGGTCGGTGGCGAGCTGCTTCCATCGGGCGAAGTCAGTATGGCTTATGCGCTCATCTTCTTCCGGATCATCGGGAATAGGTACCTTCCCCTTTTCCAATGGAGTGGAGTCAGCCTCCACATATTGGTCCATAAGAATGGCCAAAGCAAAACGGACCTCAAAATAGGTCTGCTGACGGCCCAGCCAAAGGATGGGGGCGTGCTTAGCACGTCGCTGAATACCTCGAAGAGTGTCTTCAGCATGGCGATCATCCCCAAGCATCTGCATGAGTATGTCCATGTGAAGATAGAGCTGTGGGGGATCGCTATAAGATGTGCATTGGGGCACCATTTCTTGGGTGTAAAACTCCAAGAAATCAGCGTAATTCGAATGAGCCTCCATGTTTGCTATGAGATCCACCTGCTCCAGCAGATAGGGGTGGAGAAGCTCAAAGGGGACGGCAGAATCCCAATGTTCTTCATGCTGGTACCATTGTTGGCGCTTAGTATAATCCATGATAGCTTGCTGGATGGAGGAGGAACAAAAAGAGAGGAGGCTAAACAACAATGAAACCCTAAAAAGTAGGGGTACATTTTTTTTAAAGATAAGACTTTTAATAGGGAATATTCCATAAAGTCTCTTTTTTTTTTTTTTTTTTTTTTTGCTTTGGGTTGTGTACATGAAAATCAAACAGTGGAACACATTATTAAGATACTACATTGTATTAGTTAGAAAAATTTAATATACAAAAAGATACAGCTATATTACAAAAATGGGGAATCTAACACCGATCCCCGCAGATCCTGCGCGCCAAAGCCAAATCCTTTGGCATTATTGTCACGCGCTTGGCGTGCATCGCACAAAGATTGGCGTCACCGAGAAGGGCGACAAGGTAGTTTTCAGCAGCTTCTTATAGGGCAAGAATGGCATGAGTCTGGAACCTAAGATCGGTCTTGAACTCCTGCACAATCTCACAAGCCGCTGGAATGGCAGCTTCCTTATAAGGAGCTCCGTCGTCTTCTGATACTTGCAGATTTCCCGCAAGGCTACTGTCCCGGGTTTAAACCGGTGGGGCTTCCTCTGACGAGGTGGGGGAATAAGGGGAAGAGTTTTCCCCCCGGTGGCTGGGTGCCGGGCCCGCTCGACTAAGGTCTCCCGTCGAGTATCCCCCTTCCGCTTTGCGACCCCACCGATCGCTTGGAGCCGAGTCTTATATTGGGGCCACAAGCGTGTCGGGTTAGTGGTCTTCTGCTTCCACTGAGTGGTGTGGTTAGCGGGCTCCTCAACGCGGGTGGCAGCTTCCTCCGCAAGTTTGGCAGCTTCCTCAGCAAGTCTGGCAGCTTCCTCAGCAGCCTTCCTGGCCTGCTCCTCAGCTAGCCGAGCTGCCTGCTGTTCGGCATGCTGCTCCTGTAGCAGGCGTACTGCTGTCCTCCGACGGATCTTGGCAATATAACGGTCAGGTCGGGCCGCCATATCAAGCTCGATGGCCTGCAGATCCTCCTGTGGAAGAGATGGGGAGATATCTTTCCATATGAAGATCTGGGCATCCACATCATAATAGTATGGGGGTATCATAAAATTGTTGCCCCGACTTATGGCTCTCCCTCGTCCCAGATACACATACTCCTGTCCCCGAATAGCCGGATCTCCGCTCGTGACCTGCCGGGCATCCTCCTCCTATGCCATCGATATTATCCTCTCAGCTTCCCGACGAGCTTCGGCATCCGCAGCCGCTTGGGCCATGCCCGCGGGGTAATACCGAACTAGGGTCAGAACTTGATCTTTCTGCTCCACTAGGCTGTAGGTCTCCCCTTCAGTAGCATTTAGTTTGAGCAAGAATCTCTCTGTGAGGTGGAAGATGGGATATGGTATCCGGTCGCCCTCAATAAATCTGAGTACAAGCTGTTCAAGGAGGAGCTCAACCTTCCTAGGCCCCTCGGTTGTGTCTCCAATGTTGTACCCAAGCTCGACGAAGAGTTGGAAGACATTGCAGCTGGAATAGCTCTTGGTTCCCTTTGTGCGCGCCATCTCTTGTCAAAGTAGAGCACCACAAGCGGGTAGGGGTGGCCAGATAGCAGACAGGGCTGGGTATGGCAAAACGGAGAAGAGTTGCACAAATATGGTCGTACGGACGATTCCGGTGGCTATGGCGAGGCGGGTTTAGCACAAAAGAAGTTAATGAAAACTCTAAATAAACGCCCCTGGATCTGTTACGCCTTCTAAATTAAAAAAAAAAAAAAAAATTCAACGGTCAAAACCGGCGGACTTTGAAATTTTTGAGTTTAGAATTTGAAAAGAAAACTGTTTTTTTTTTAGAATGCGCCGGTTTTGGATTTTCTCGCCCATTTTCGCCATTTTGAGTCAGCAAAAGAGTGTTTTAAGCTAATTTGAGGGTCTCCGACGCGATGGAACAAAAATTTTTTGAAGCCGAGCTTCCTAGAGAAAGTTATGGCCTTTTGAAATGAGGGACCCTGCCCTGCCAAAACTCCACATGGTTTTACCTTTATACCACTAAATGTTTCCACAACTATATTACTAGCACCATTTTTGGCCTCAAACAAACTAACTACAAGGCTCTAGAGAAGTCTTTCTATGTTGGAGTCCCCAACTACTTAACGTTCTATCGAGTTAGAACATGGTCAGTGCAATGATCTGGTCCACCAAAATCATGCTCTGATACCATTGTGACGCTCCCCAGACCTATACGATGCTCGCATCGTATACATATGGGAAATCCCCTCCTCTATGACGACAATACCACCATAGAAAGGCCCTCCGTCTGACTCGGACCACTTGTGATGGCAAGTGTCCGGGTGAAGGACACAGAGGTGTCATTCGTCCCACGCCTTCGATGGGAATCCTAATAGCGGAAGCGTACATACAAGGTTAGCACCTGGCAACAACACAATAAATAATATACCACCACGAAGGGTGGCCCATCATCATCAATACGAATACAACGGAATACTTATATATCAATGGAAATGCATCATAAATAAGGGCTCTACCCCAGCTCAGACTCATGGGAATCAACTGACAGTCAAGGCCTCCAGATAACAACAGATGGAGTCATAGCAATGGCGTTGGCTGGCATAGAACAATGGCTAGGGTAGTCCACTCCATCCGCCCCTCCTGTGCACACTTTGCAGATAGGCTGGAATATGCTATGGCGGCACTGTAGCCTTCCGGAGACGCAATCCCATGGAATCACCCTATGGAACTACTCCGGGTTACATCTCCCCGGTCCGATGAGGCAGGTCGGAGAGGCGTCTCCTCCCCGAGTATGACGGATCCCTGGGTGTGCTAGAGAACGCGTGCCCCCTCAGTGACCCCCGCATTCGTACCCGACTTACTCCCCTAAATCTAAAGGCCGGCTCACCTGCCCATTCGAGCCCAGGGCGCCCAATCATATTGGCTCGATACCTGCGACCCGGGAAGTGTCAGACCCATACCCGGCCCTCTCCGTGACCGGCTATAAGCCTAGCACACTGTAGGAGTCCTGTAGCCGCGCTAGGCAATACCCCACCCCCGATTCACCATCATACTCGTTATCTGGTGCTGAATCACATCATAGCATCCCCAGCCAGGTGGGCTCTTGTGCACAGGCCGCAATTAATGGGATTTAAGAGGTTCTAGCTAGGAACATCACTGAATCTAATATCTAGCATTATAACAGGGGTTTTTTTTTTCTGTTTTTGTACTGTTTTCTCTAAGGTTTTCATATGATTTGGTGGCCGTATTCATCCAGGTGTACTAAATAGTATTTCTAGAGTGCACCCTTTTGTCAGCCGTTGATTTTAAAAAAGGGGGCAAATGCTGTGGTGGAGGCTTCTTTTGTGGTGGGTGTCAATATCCTCCCATTATTTTTAGGGTTTTTAGCCAACACAAGGGTTAGAAGGATTTGATGAATGGACCATAGACCTAAGAAGATCGAGCATGGGACCTCCTTTTGCGCAGGGGGGCTTTTAGGAAATTGTACAGAGGGATTTACTCCGGCGTATTATTAGGTTTGATCGGCTATGGATGGAGGACCATTTCCTTCTGTGTGGCTCGCACGCTGCCTTTGCTGCCCACCTTCCCGTTGATTCTTCATTGTGTACTCCTCCTTCCTTATATGTATTCGCTCTGTTTGCAGCTCCAACTTCAAAGCTCTGCCTATATGGTATTTTAGGGTTTCGATTGTCCATAATTTGGATTAGGGTTCTTGCAAAGGGATGCTTCAGAGCTTTGATTGCAAAGGGATGCTTTGGTTACAAAGGCAGACAATGATACCAATTTGCAGCAGGGATTAGGAAGCTGCCGCAAACAAAGCCATTGGGCAGCAAAGATCGGGGCTATGACTGAAGCCTTGCCACGTAAGGTTCTTCAACCCCTCCAACTGACAGAACAGGGCGGCCTCTTTCACATGACAGGGAAGTGGAATGCCAGCTTCTTGATGGAGTTGATCTAGAGGTAAGAGTTGCTACAACATCTCTTGCTGAATTTGGCAAGGCCTTAATGTCGGGCCTTTATGTTCACCACTTTTCAGGCTGAAGTCTCCATAGTCAATTCACCTGGTTTGTTGAAAAAGGTTGAGCTAAGTATGGGTAATTCAAGGGTGCAAATGGGAAATGGCGCAGCACAAAAAGTGCGTGGAAAGGGGAAGTTGCAGGTATCAAAAGAAGGCAAGGAAATTTTAAGGTTGCCAGATACTTTATTTGCACCCGAAATGTTGTTTAACTTGGTCTCGGTTGCCAATCTTGTTGATAACGGTTAAGCATGGATGCGAATGTATTAAGGATGGTGTGAAGTTATTTGATGCTGAAAGAAGAGAAAATTTGTTCGAGTTTGACATCAAAACAATCAATAGAATATCCCTCATAGATAAATTGCATACTTGGCATTTGAGGTTGGCGCATACAAATCATAATAATATTAGAATTGCAGAAAAGTAGAATCTTTTGGATGATTTGATGTGTGAACATGAAAGTCATGATGATGTTTGTGAGGCATGCATATTAGGGAAACAAAGTAGATTGCCTTTTAGAAATAAAGGCAAGAGAGCACATAAATTACTTGAGTTAGTTCATACAGATGTTTGTGGTCCAATGCAAGTTCAAAGTCTAGGGTCGAAATTTTACTTTGCAACATTTATTGATGACTATAGCAGAAGGACTAAGTGTTACTTTTTGAGGTCCAAAGACCAAGTGTTTGATGCCTTTAGACTCTATGTTGTGGAGGTTGAAAGGGAAACATCCTTAAAGGTTAAATGTTTAAGCTCCGATCTTGGAGGAGAGCAGTTTAACTCTTTTCCATGATTATGATATAGTGGCTTTTACGGAAACATGGGAACATGAATTCAATAGGGTGATCGAAATCCCAGGATTTGATCTTCTTGATTCTGTCTGGAATATGCGTGGTCAGAGCCAACGTGGTTGGGGTGGTATAGCATGCTTTGTACGGAAAGGCCTGAAAAATTCAATTACCATAATAAAGAAAGATGTTTTCTCTCAGTTTATCTGGTTGCATTTAAACTCTGGTCATAAAGATATTTATGTGGCAGTGGTATATTTTGCTCCGTTAGATCCTCTTGCAGCCATATATAATCACCCAGACTTGAATCCTGATGACCCGTTGGAGAATCTTGCTAATGATATATCCCTTTATAGGCACAAAGGGATTGTATATGTGATAGGGAATTTCAATGCACGACTGTCCAACAAACAAGCAACTTTGCTGGCAGGGGAAAAGAATGCGCTTTGGCTTCAGGAACAGGATGGGCATGCAGCGTGGCCAAGGCAAACAACGGATTATGTGCGAAACAAAATGGGTGAGCATGTAATTTCTTTATGCGAGTCTTTTAACATGGTAATCTGCAATGGCATAGCTAGCTTTCCACATTCCAAAGGTTTTACTTGCTTTCAGCCGAATGGTAAAAGCTCAGTGGATTTGCTTTTAGGAGATCCAGACTATATGTCATGCTTAAAAGATTTTAGGATCTTGGACAAAAGCCCCGACTCGGACCGCTTCTAGATGTAAAAGTACAGGAGATCACAAAAGATTCGAATCCACCTTTGAGGCTGAAAATCCGCTATAAGCTTGCTTCGCAATATGAAAAGAGTTTAACACAGATGTTAACAGATGTGGAATGGCCAGCCTTGATAGAAGAGAAAAGCCATACATTGCAAAATATTATTATGAGAGCAGCAAGAGACACTTTTGGATATGTCAGTACTAAAAGTGTAAAATATAAAGACAGAAAATGGTTTGATACTGCTTGTTTAGATGCTAAACGTGCTTGTAAGACTGCAAGAGATACACAAGCTGCCGTAAAGTATTATAAGAATCTGGTGAAGCACAAAAAGAGGGATTGGCTGAGGATGCACCATAAAATGCTCATAGATGAAATGGAATTGGAACCAAAAAAGTTTTGGAGTCGGACGAAGAAGCATACCACAAATGGTGACATCTCCAAAGATAGTCTCCTAGACTTGATCAGAGAACTATACCAAGATCACGACTCAGATAAAGGCTTAATGGTCTCCTCTGGTGAGTTGATGTCATTATTTTCTGTTGATGATGTCAAATCTGCATTGCAACACATGTCGAATGGCAAAGCATGTGATTCAGATGGCTTATCTGTGGAGCTACTGAAATGGGGAGGGGATTTTCTTTGTAGTCTCCTGGCGGATTTATGTAATGAAGTGTTGCAAAAAGGTTTTCCAGATAAATGGTGTTTGAATAGAGTGATCCCTATTCACAAAGCAGGCAGTAAAGATGATGTACACAATTACCGCACAATATTGATTAGCAATGTTTTTGCGAAACTCTATGCATCCATGGTAGAAAGCAAACTAACAGTTTGGGCGGAGGAAAGTGAAAAAGTCGAGCATATGGGCAAAAGGTGTTTCGGACATGATTACTCTACACTGGACCATTTAGTGACGCTGAGAGTTGTAGCGGAGGGAGCGAAAGGTCCAGGTAATAAAAGATTTATTGCTTTCATTGATTTAACAAAAGCTTTCGATCGGGTTAGACGCACAGATCTAGTATCCAGATTAAATGAGTTGCAGGTTCCAAAAGAGCTCCAATATGCGGTACTTTGTTTATACAAGCGTGTTATGATTGAGCTCTCTTTTCCTTACAATGGTCCAGACCAAATAGAGAATACAATAGGTGTAAAACAAGGATGCCCTTGTTCACCGACGCTTTTTGGTCTTTATATTGATGAGCTAGAAGGGTGGATGGCTAGACTTGGGGGTGTTGGAGCCAAACTTGGTAAGTATTCAATACAATTACTTTTGTTTGCAGATGATATTGTGCTAATCTCAAAAACTGGAAGTGGGCTGCAGCATCACTTGAATGTACTAAGCGCTTTTTGTGAGCAGAAAAAAATGCAAATCAATTTGAAAAAATAAAAAATAATGGTCATTGGGGGTAAAGATGATACAATCTTTGAGGTTGGAGGGATGGCGCTTGAAAAGGTACATGTTTATAAATATCTAGGAATTGACATGACCAGTAATTACAGATGGCTCACAGCCGCTCTTAAGCGTGCATCTGGAGGGATGAGAGCTCTCTATGGTCTGATTCACACATGCAACTCAAACAATTTTGAGCATTGGCAAATCCGGAGATTGCTTTTTGGAATTCAGGTAAGGCCTGTTGTTCTTTATGGTTGCCCAATTTGGGGCCCTGGGCTTTCTCTCAGAGGTTGGAATAAAATAGAACAGGTTCAGAAAAGATTTTTGCTTCTTGAACTTGGAGTTAAGCCTCAGACTCCATATTGCATGCTGCTTGCCGAGACAGGTCTATTACCTCTAGAAGTTGAAGCTTTGATTAGAACGATCACTTATATAAACAGAGTTTTGGCAATGGAGCAGGATAGGCTCCCCTATATGGCATTGCAGCAATCTAAAAATAAAGGCTGGTATGCCGATGCCTTGAAATGGGCAGAAAAATGGCTTGGCTTGAATACCTGGCCAGATTCGAAAAAATATTCAGAGATAAGAGCTTTTGTGTGTGAGAAAGAGCAATCGAGCAAGCTATGGAAGATTGGGGATACAGTAATACAAAGAAACAATTCTACCTAGCCGAGATTAATTCTCTGCGCAGGATTACAAGGAACGTAATTATTTGATGTCACATATTAGCCGCAGGAACCGGATGTATATCTCTCAATTGAGGCTTTCTTCTCACCATTTGCACATTGAGACAGGTAGGTGGTATGGAACGCCTTTGCACGAAAGGTATTGTGTTGGATGCTTTGAACCGGTGCCAGAATCAGAACATCATACATTTATGGAATGTTCCTCCTATGAACATATAAGGGAAAAACATGGTATAAAGGTACACACTTTAAGAGATCTTTTTGCAGTATCACCACATATTTTAAGCACATACATTCGAGATGTTTGGAAGGAGAGAGCAGACATAATTGATCTGTATAATTTAATGCTTAACTTTGATATAAATAGCGCCTTGGATTAGTGCGCTTAGATTTTACTCAAACTTTTGTAATGGTTTGCCATAGAGGCCTGAGGGCCTAATTGGCTTGATAATTCATATCATATCATATCATAATATAGATGGGGTGAATTTTACAGGTTTTGTCAGGAGCGTGGGATTCGAAGATAATATACATGTCGGTATATGCCGCAGCAAAATGGTGTAGCAGAATGAAAGAATCGCACCGTCATGAATGCAGCAAGATCCATGCTTAAGCATGCAGACCTACCCAACAGCTTATGGGCAGAAGCAGTGGCGGCCGCTTGTCACATTCAAAACAGGTTGCCTAGTGCTGCAGTAAAAGAGGCAGTACCAGAACAGGTTTGGACAAGCGTATGCACTTTTCTGATGGGTTACGATGAAGAGACAAATGGTTACAGGTTATATGATCCGAGCACTCGCAAAATACATGTTAGTAGAGATGTGATATTTAACGAAAACATCTTATACAAAGATAGGAAGTTGCTTAGCAAGAAGGAGACAAAAGAATGGGTACCAGTGGAATATTTGGAAAATGATTCAGGGGTAAGCAAAGAAGCAATGCACAATTTAAGGGAGACAATAAATTTACCTATGGAAGATGAAGTTGACCTCGAAGATGATGAAATCGAGGATACGAGTGAGCAAGAAGACACGAAACCAGATGTGGTGCATGAAGTCGCAGAGACTGATAGTGCACTGCATACTGATCCAGGGGAGGTGCATGAAGTCTTAAAGGCTGACAGTGCACCGGCTGGACGCCAGGAGGAGGAGAGCAGTGAAGCCGCAGGGGGAGTATAAGTAGGACTTGTCACAGTGAAGTTGAACGTCTCAAATCTCAACTTCCGTTTGATATAGAGAGATTTGACAGAAAAGAAAGCGGTAAGACAACAAGACCTCGGAAGCTTAAAATCCTATCTTGTACTTTAGAACCAGAAACTGTAAAAGAAGCAGTAGTGAGGTCAGATGCAGACATATGGAAAGAAGCAATGAGGAATGAAGTAGATTCATTCAAATAAACTGGAACCTATGATTTGATGCCGAGACCAAGTAACAAGAATGTTGTTGGTAGTAAGTGGATTTCTAAGATTAAAAGAAAGGCGGATGGGTGCATCGAGAGGTATAAGGCTCGCTTGGTTGCCAAGGGATATACACAGCTAGACGGAGTCACATTTTCGCCTATTATTAAGATGACTAGTTTGAGAGCGCTCATAGCCATTGCAGTGCAAAATGACATGGAATTGGGTCATATGGATGTCAAGACCGCCTTCCTGAATGGAGACTTGGATGAAGAAATTTATATGGAGCAACCTCATGGATACGAGCAGGGTAGTAATATGGTGTGCAAATTAAAAAAGGCTATTTATGGATTGAGACAGGCGTCTAGACAATGGTACTTATGCACGAACAAGTTTTTAGTTGACAGTAGATTCATTAAATTAAAAACAGAAGGTAATCTTTACATGAAAAGGGACGGAGATAAATGCTTGATAATGGCTTTATATGTCGATGATTGTGTCATTGCCAGTAATGACAAAGCCTTGCTGGACAAGTGTAAATTATTGTTGAGAAGCCGGTTTCAAATGACTGATCATGGAGATCTTCAAAAGTTGCTGGGAATGGAAGTAAGAAGAGATAGGGCACGAGGTGTATTATACCTCACTTAGGATCAATATATCAAGAAAATGCTAGTCAAGTTCAGAATGCTGCAGCCAAGACACCATTGGCACCGGGAATAAAAATATGGGGAAAGATATGTCCAAAAACACCTGAATAGGAGGAAGAGATGAGGTAGACCTTATAGGTCGCTAGTTGGCAGCCTGTTGTATACTGCAAATAGAACAAGGTGGGATATTACTTGTGCTGTTAATCTTCTCAGCAGATTTTTAAATAAACCAGGAAGGGAACACTGGATAGCTGCAAAAAGGGTCCTCAGGTATCTAAAGGGTACCTCATCTCATGGACTATGTTTTAAAAAAGGCATGGACTGATTGGGTATGCGGATGCAGATTGGAGATATTGATGATAGAAAGTCCACTTCTGGATATCTTTGTAAGTTTGGAGGTACGACGATATCATGGGCCAGTAAAAAAACAAGAGTGTGTTGCGAAATCCAGTGCAGAAGCAGAATATGTGGCAGTGTCTTTGGCAGCATCGGAGATCATTTGGTTGCGAAGGATGCTCAGGGAATTAGGGAAGTCGTGCACGGGTACAGCAACAATTTATTGTGACAACAAAAGGGGGATAGCGATGAGCAAAAATCCAGTTTGTCATTCGCGAACTAAGCACATAGAGGTTCATCACCATTTCATTCGAGATGAAGTAGAAAAAGGTGAAATAAATATAAAATACATTCCTACTACATTGCAGCAGGCAGGTATGTTGACTAAGGTTCTTAATGAACCAAAACTACAAATTGCGAAAAATCAAGTAGGAATTATAAGTTGTACAGGCTGAGGGGGAGAATGATGAACATATTACAGCTTGTACATGTGTCCTGACATGGTATCAACGGACTGGTTGGATTCTTTGTCAATCCAAACAAGCAGGAGTTTTTGGCTGAGTTTCATTGTGCACCTCCACAAGTGAAGATCTGCACAGAAGAAAGCTTGGGCTGTCGGAGGAGCTGTCGGAGGAGCTGTGTTCACATATTTTATCATATTGCAGCCATTTTGGGTGATAAAAGTCTAAGAAAAGGAATTCACATGAGTTTTTCGTGTAGGGTTCTCAACAGGAAATGGAGTTGTGTGAAATGAAAGCTCTCCAGGATTTATAAAAAAGCTTATGGTTTTCTACAAGAAATACTCACGCTTAATGCTTTCCGAGAGTAGCATAAAGAAGCAAAAACTTTGTGTTTCCAAGTGCAATTCTATATTTGTTGGCTTCCTTTTCAAGATCTCGGGGTATGCACAATTTCTATTGACTGTGGTAAAATGACATCTGCATAAGAGACCTGAGGCATTGCTTTCAGCTTTCATCTTTGGCATGCCAAGGAAGCAGTGCTTCATACTCAACAAAATAGAAAGGGTCACTTTGATTCCCTGGCGCCCAATCGTAAAAACTAAAATATTGAAAAAATAGAAGGCTTATTTTAATCAGTAAATTGGTGGTTCTCTTGGAGACAGTTGATGCCCATTGAATTGATATCAGGGAATCTGGAGTCAGGCAGATTGAATTGATATTAGGGAACCTGGAGTGAGGCAGTCTGATCGATTAAGATTTGCAGAAGATCGAGCTGTCGGAGGCAGAAAGAGTCGAACCTAAAATAAAAAGCATTTTGAATCAGGTCAGACCATGAATAATATTTGGGTTAATAGTGTTTTTGCATTATACCATTTAAAAATACCATTGCAGGAAGGATCATACAGGAAAGTTACACAGGTGCTAAGGAACAACGTGCATACACATTACGTTTTGATATAAGTCATTCACATGTTTATCTGCTTATGGTTAAGGTGTATTATGCGAGTAATAAAAGCCTCTATCGATGTGCAACTAGCTTCAAGGTTTGAGCTCAATGTATCCAAGTATGTTCACATACCATGTCACATGGAGTTGTATTACCATGAATTATCAGAATGCCTAAGGAAATTTTTTACATAACACATAGCTCGTCTGTTTCCTTGGGCCTGGTTAAAGATTGAAGTGTTTTGGAGCAACGATTATCAAGCTTCAGACCCATTATCTGTACTCCGACTTAAAGAAGCACTTTAAGTAGTGGAAAAGTTTATCGTCAGTTACATGTTATTATGTTTTTGCAAGGGGTGTTGGTGTTTGCAACGAACAATGATATAAATGATCCCATATGAACAGTGTTTTTGACTGGTTGTTTTTCTTTATAGCCTTATTATCATTCATACTCCAACAAACAGTGATATAAGCGATCTGATATGAACAATGAGTTTCAATGGTCCTCTGTTTTTTGTTAATCTTTCTAGTTGTTCCTTCTATAAATTTTCAACAAATTTTGAGATAGAATTTCTTTGTCAAAATGCAACTAGATAGACTTACAATCTTAGAATACTTAGATATAATTTCCCTTCGTTAATTTAGATATAATTTCCCTTTGTTAACTTTAAATTAGACAATTGCTTTAATTTTCCTGCATATCTCCAATAGTCACAAATGTATTGATTTTTTATTAACACAAATACCAAGTCTATGAGTATTGAGTTTCTACGAATATTTTCCATTTTTTCTATAGGCTATTCAACCATGTGTGGGACCATGAGTTGACTTTCCCTTAAGGTTCAAGAACCGACCAATTTGCATGGCAATAAATAAGCTAATGGTTCATCTGATATGAATCACCTTTAGATTATGATTGTCCCTCATCCCCAAGTTACACCTGGGTTAAACCCTAAACCATAGCTACTTAACACTCAACCTGGTCAATCAGATAGTCAACTACATACATAACCCCTACACAACTGATCGAGGGCAGATCTGGATGGGCTTGTAGCGGTGCCGTAGCAGCTTGTAGATCAAGATCTGTCTGGATTTATGAAACTGATTATGAAAATATGATAAGGGGTCCAGTTGAATTTAGATAATTCATAGTATAGATATGGCAGGGGGTTTGGAGAAATTTATAGAACTCAGTGTACATATATGATAGGGGGTGTATCTAGAGTTTCTAAAAAAATCCGTATAAGGGGATTTTTTGCTCGTAATTTAGCCATATAAGGACCTTTTTCTTTAACCCTATGCATACACATGTCATATAGACTATACATTAGCTGCACCCTTTAGGTATATTGCTAAAGCTATTAAAATATGCTTCACTTACAACAGCCTAATCCAAAACTCAGATGAAATGCTAGCATAAAAGCCAATAAATATCAAAACTCATGGCGATAGCATCTGTTGTAAGTACCTATATGGAGTAAAATAAACAGATTCCACAGAAAGCATTGCAACAATAACGAGCATCTCATCAGTGCATCCATAATATGCAGCAACAAGCAATGCTTTTGCAAAAGCAGGTTGTACTGCTAAGCTTGCCGTTTGCTTACCAATGGGATTACATAATTTTCCTTTTTCAGTAAGTGCCCCAAGACTATACAACTGCTCAACGGACTTCAATATTGCCACCACGTAAAGGAATGTAAAGGTTATCACACACTGGAGAAAAGATACTGAAAGCACACCACAAATTAAAGTAGAACATATATAAATATTTAAAGAACTTTGACTTAATAGGAATTGGAATGTGCACAACTCTACACAATTTGACTAGATCTACATGAAACCCCCTGCTTTCTTGCAGTGAATGTGGCCAATAAAACTATAATGCAGTCGATACTGCTGACAATAGCAGAATGATAATCACCTTCAAATGAAAATTTGTCAAACCTCATCTTGTAAATGTACACCTAGAAGGTTTGTCTGGAAAATTAAACCCCAACACATCATTGATTTTTAACGTCTTGAGTTGGAGAACAACGTTAGCCAAATTGCAATGCTAAATTTTAGGAACTACAGACACTTTGAGCTTATAAAATTAATCTTCTGTAGAAGATGAAAACACTTTCCTGGACCTTCTCTTCCTGCATGACCACTATAAAAAAACATTACAAATCATGTTGTATGACTGTCTGCTGTGCCTAAGTTTGTTATCATGTCCATTATTTAGCAAAACATCATGCAATGGACAGTGCATCTAGAAAAAACATATTATTGTTGAACATTACTTTAAGCTCCTTCAATCTAAACCATTAGCTGAATATGTGAATCAAGTGCTTGCATTCTTGACAATATTTATCCACCCCCAAGTACAATCGTTGCCTCAATTTTAGGTGTTATTTATCCTTTCTCATTTTTTATACAACTCATCACAATGAAATTGACTACCCTTGCATCCAAACGAAAGTAAAAAACAAAACTCTACATCAGAAACTCAACTCATACTTTCTTTGCAGAGCATGCGCTTGAGATACAGGAACTACCTTCAAGGACTCCACTCTAGTATGAGAATCATACTCACATGCTTTTATAAAACCTGGATCTACAACAAAGTGTACTCCTGGAATAGTTATAGTTTGTGCTTTTGCCACCAACCCTCGAGATCAACATGAAGAAATATCCGATTCAAAGTTCGTGCTTCTGCCGCCTTTCCTACAGATCAACATGCAGTTAAAGCGTGGAGAACACACAAGCATGCGGCTCTGATGTAGAATTGTTAGGAACTGTAACCATAACTGCTTCTTTGCTTCTGCAATTTGTGACATGATGTTGATCCAGTAAAAAAAAAGGCCCTTGCATCATGGAATCCAGATTTGTGCTCATCAGATCATTGATATAAGCATAGGCACATCTACTTGTTAAAAGACAAGCATTGAGTATGAATGTTTTTCCTGCAGTATCTTTAACATTTGGGAAATTGTCCCTTCACAAGAATTTCATTTTAAAGATAGATAGAAACATCCCAGTTCCTGATACTACACAAGAAATTGAACCAATGTCAGTTTCAAATATAGAAGAAGCATAAAAGAGATTGGAGATTAAACATCGAGAAGAGGTCACTTAACAATAACATCATAGAATATACTTCTGATTAAACTAAATACCACCTTAAGTTTGCATTAGACTCCCATGGAATCCACACCATTTAACCGTCATCAGGGGTTCCTCAAATCCCAAAAGTCCACAGCTGTACACAACGACTATGCTACAAGATTCTTAAATTGTGGCCCTCTATGTGTCCTACCCCACACTCCCCAAGGATTTCCCCACGAGCAACCCAAAAATTTGAGGGCCATGAAAATATCGAGGGGTGCCCGCAATGCACACTAGAGACATTTTCGTGGCCCGATATTTTTTTTTTGGGAAAATTACCAATATACCATTAAAGTTTTCAACAATTCCAAAAAAGCCACTCATATTCTAAAAATTACCAAAAAGCCATTGGGAGGTGTTTGTCAAGTTCTTTATTTCTTACAATATCACTAGCATTTCAATAAAATACCAAAAAGTCATTAGAAAGCTATCTTCAACGAAGAAAACAAGGAGTTAAAAATTAGAGCCAATGGTATAATTACTTTCATGTCAAAGATGAAATCAAAGCAAACTTTTTCAAAATCGAGGGATTTATCATTGAAAAGGAAAGAAAACCTGATTTACTAAAAAGGAAAAAAAAAAAGCTTGCATGCAACTCTATTCTTCTTCTTCTACCACAGATTTGCTGGCAAAATGACTACATCGGCGAAATTTTTGAGGTAATCTTCTGCTGTAATCGATTGAAGGTGCAATAGATGAAATGGCGCCACAAAATTTCTTCCTGTTATGTTTTTTTTTTTCTTTTCTTTTTTTTGGTGCATACGTAGAAGAAAGAATGGCATTTTGGTAATTTTATAAATACAGATGGCTTTTCAAGAATTTTCTAAAACTATAATGGTATATTGGCAATTTTCACTCCTTTTTTTAGAGTAATGTCTGAGGGCCAGAATGTTATTGTCCTTAATGCCCTGGATCGATGGTTTGCTTTCATTGCACAGAGATAGGAGAGGAGCTAGAATGGATACAGAGAAAAGAGAAGTAGTGATCTTCAGGGATGTCGGATTAATCATGGAAGCATGGGCACTAAGGATCAGAAGTGGTCAAAAGCAAGGTTGTGGCAGATATCCTTCTTTCTTTTCTAACTCCTTTACTTTCTGTTCTGGCTCGGTCTTGACTCCAATAGTGTTGGAAACCAGGGTATATGATTGCATTTGGGTTTTCTTTCTCTTTGCCAGATTGAAAAATCAGAGGGTATAAGAGGGTACGATGAACAGAGCAATGATGGGTACCCAACCACCACCAAGTCGTGTGGGCAGCCAACCACCACCAAGTCGTGTGGGGAGCCAAACACCACCAAGTCTCTAGGATGTTATAAGGGGTTATGGGCAAAATCTGGAGTTATTTTGTACTACCCTAGTGTAGCTGGTGTAGCTGTTACTAGCTAGTAATATCACTATAATCAATGACGGAGATTAGATCTTAGCCTGTAAACTTGAGCCAGGGTGTTAAGGTTTAGTACTAGTTAAAATGGTGGAAGATACCATGCTTTTTTAGAAAGGGAACAAAAACTAGCAACACACACCTTGGAAAGCCAGAACCCCAATAAAATGATTAGAAATGTCTTCTCCAAAAGGTGAACATTCGAAGTCATCCATATGGCTAAACACAGTTCACTAAACACAGCTCACTGGTAGAAAAGAAAAAATGCATGTTTTATACGTAGAAAATGCATTCCATGCCACCTCCTTGAGAATTAATGCATCTGTAGAGGCTATTGCACTCATCCAAGAGGGAACTTTGCTAGATAACATTTTTGATAAGGGAAAGCACTTAGGGCCAAACCATCGTGGCGACACAATAGTACTTTTCAGAAACAAAAATTGTGTAGGTATCCATTATTTAATCTCTATGCAAGCATAATTGATTTGACAAAAGCTCATGCTTTAAATGATGTCTATATGATAATAACTAAGCAATATTCATAAGAATATCCTTTGATATACAATTAAATTCCAAACTAACATGTATACCTTTGTAAGTATTTATCTTTTTCAAACTCTGCATCCTCCAATTCTCTATTCTCTGGCACTTTTACACCCACTTTCCTGCTCTGTTTTCTTGCTTGGGCTTCAACTCTTTTGCGTAAGTCTATTCCCACAAATATCTTTGCCTGAGAAAGGTCTACAACCGACCAAATTTGCCATTGGAGTTAAGTATTTGCTCTAATTGTTGTTGCAAGTTCATTACTTTCTGGCTCGGATTTGACCCCAATAACCAGAGCATATGATCGCATTTGGGTTTCTTTCTCTTTGCCCAGATATTAAAATCAGAGGATATAAGAGAGTACGACGAACAGAGCAACCAAGTTTTGGAGCTTCAAGAACCCAGCTTAGGGCAGAGTTCAGGCAAAATCTGGAACTTTTCTGGACAGATCAATATCACGCTAGAATGTTATAAGGGTTATGGGCAAAATCTGGAGTTATTTTGTATTACCCTAGGATGTTATGAGAAATAGCATAAAATGTCCGCCAGTAAAGCTGTTACTAGCCGTTAACGTCACTCTAATCAACGGCAGAGATTAGAACTCAGCTGTAAACCTGAGCCATGGCGTTAAGTTTTAGTAATAGTTGAAATGGTGAAAGATACCATGTTTTTTAGAAAGGGAACAAAAACCAGCAACAAATACCTTCAGTGAGCACAAAACGGAAAGCTAGGACCCCAATAAAATGATTAGAAACATCTTCTCCAAAAGGTGGACGTTCATAGTCATCCACATGGCTAAACACAGTTCACTAAACACAGCTCACTGGTAGAAAAGAAAAATTGCTTATTTTATACGTAGAAAATGCATTCCTTGTCATCTGTAGGGGCTATTGCACTCACCCATGAGAAGGAACTTTGCGACATAACATTTTAGATAAGGGAAAGCACTTACGGCCAAACCATCGAGGCGACACAATAGTACGTTTCAGAAACAAAAATTGTGTAGGTATCCATTATTTAATCTCTATGCAAGCATAATCGATTTAAAGATGTCTATATGATAATAACTAAGCAATATTCATAAGAATATTCTTTGCTATACATTAAATTCCAAATAACATGTATACCTTTGTAAGTATTTATCTTTTTCAAACTCTGGCACTTTTACAACCACTTTTCCAGCTCTGTTTTCTTGCTTGGGCTTCAACTCTTTTGCGTAAGTCTATTCTCACAGATATCTTTGCCTGAGAAAGGTCTAAGCAGACCAAATTAGCCATTGGAATTAAGTATTTGCTCTAATTATTGTTGCAAGTTCATTACTTTCTGGCTCGGATTTGACCCCAATAGTGTTGGAACCAAGGCATATGATCGCATTTGGGTTTCTTTCTCTTTGCCCAAATATAAAAATCAAAGGGTATAAGAGAGTATGATGAATAGAACAACCAAGATTTGGATCTTCAGGAACCCAGCTTAGGGCAGAGTTCAGGCAAAATCTGGAGCTTTTTTGGATAGATCGGTATCACTCTAGGATGTTATAAGGTGTTATGGGCAAAATCTGGAGTTATTTTGTATTACCCTAGGATGTTGTGAGAAATAGCATAAAATGTTTGTCGGTGAAACTGTTACTAGCTGGTAACATCACTCTAATCAATGGTAGAGATTAGATCTCAGCCTGTAAACCTGAGCCATGGCGTTAAGGTTAGTACTAGCTGAAATGGTGGAAGATACCATATTTTTTAGAAAGGGAACAAAAACCTGCAACACACACCTTTAGTGGAGCATAAAATGGAAATAGAGGACCCCAATAAAATGATTAGAAACGTCTTCTCCAAAAGGTGAACATTCATAGTCATCCATATGGCTAAACATAGTTCACTAAACACAACTCGCTGGTAAAAAAGAAAACTTACTTGATTTATACGTAGAAAATGCATTCCATGCTGCCTCTTTGAGAATTAATGCATCTTTAAAGGCTATTGCACTCACCCAAGAAGGAACTTTGCTACATAACATTTTAGATAAGGGAAAGCACTTAGGGCCAAACCATCGAGGCGACATAATAGTACTTTTCACCATTATTTGATCTCTATGCAAGCATAATCGATTTGAAAAAAGCTCATGCTTTAAAGGATGTCTATATGATAATAATTAAGCAATATTCATAAGAATGTCCTTTGCTATACATTAACATGTATACCTTTGTAAGTATTTATCTTTTTCAAACTCTGCATCCTCCAAATCTCTATTCTCTGGCACTTTTACACCCACTTTTCCTACTCTGTTTTCTTGCTTGGGCTTCAACTCTTTTGCATAAGTCTATTCTCACAAATATCTTTGCCTGAGAATGGTCTACAGCTGACCAAATTTGCCATTGGATTTAAGTATTTGCTCTAATTGTTGTTGCAAGTTCATTACTTTCTAACTGGATTTGACCCCAACATCCAGGGCTATGATCGCATTTGGGTTTCTCTTTCTTTGCCCAAATATAAAAATCAGAGGTTATAATAAAGTATGAAAAACAAGCAACCAAACTTTGGAGCTTCAAGAACCCAGCTTAGGGCAGAGTTCAAGCAAAATCTGGATCCTTTTGGGACAGATCGGTATCACTCTAGATGTTATAAGGGTTATGGGAAAAATCTGGAGTAATTTTGTTACCCTAGGATGTTATGAGAAATTGCATAAAATGTCTGCCGGTGAAGCTGTTACTAGATGGCAATATCACTCTAATCAACGGCAGAGATTAGATCTCAGCATGTAAACCCGAGCCATGGCGTTAAAGTTTAGTACTAGCTGAAATGGTGAAGATACCATGCTTTTTAGAGAGGGAAGAAAAACCAGCAACAAACACCTTCAGTGGAGCACAAAATGGAAAGCCAGGACCCCAATAAAATGATTAGAAACGTCTTCTCCAAAAGATGAACATTCGTAGTTATCCATATGGCTAAATACAGTTCACTAAACACAGTTCGCTGGTAGAAAAGAAAAATTAGTTGTTTTATACGTAGAAAATGCATTCCATGCCGTCTCCTTGAGAATTAATGCATCTATAGGGGCTATTGCACTCACCCAAGAAGGAACTTTGCTACATAACATTTTGGATAAGGGAAAGCACGTAGGACCAAACCATCGGGGCGGCATAATAGTACTTTTCAAAAACAAAAATTGTGTAGAACAAATCATGCTTTAAAAGATGTCTATCAAAACATATATAAATCATATTGTAATTTTTCTTTTTCCTTTCTTTTTGTTCTGCGCCGTCATCTAAACTTGCCTTTAAGCGACACGTATTTTGGCGAGAACCATTTGACGACACGTGATTCTGGCAGCGTTCGAGAAGCCTGTTACGCCGGATAACACTTATGCCGGATCGTGGAAGAGAATCATGTATGATCGATGGTTGCTGTAGATTTACTTGCATTGTGGTAGGGGGTTGTGAAGATCGGAAGTGGGCACTGTCTTTGGAGAAAAGAAATGAAGCAAATCTTTAACCATCGCATATGCCAGAAAGGGACGAGTTATAATTCTTCTGCATGTTTGAGAAGGGGGATAGGCGCCGGAATTGGGTCAAGGCACATTGGATCATTGATATTACAGTCCATTTGTAGAAAAGGTTTTGGGTGTTCTCAATTGAGGCGAGATGAGCGCCAATGTTTCAAAGATCGAATGCAGCTCGCTTGGCATGTGAGGGCATCCAATGGGCAGATTGCAAGTAGATTCTACTTCTCACAGCGATTGTTTTAGTGATCTGACCTGCAGAGCTGAGGTTAGCAACAAATCAAGCGACCGTGAAGAAAAACAGAGTAACATGACTCCAGAGATAAATCAAAATCTTTTGGGGAAATCGTGACTCCAGATAAATTAAAAATCCTTTGGGGTTGCAAGCTCCTACTACTTCTGAAGCTGAAAACCCTTAGATGGCGGCATCTTGCAAACAGCGACTGAAAATCGAAAATTCAATAAGATACGGAGCTCAAGCTACCTAAAAATGCCGATTGAAGCAAGGAGAACCAAATTCTCTATTTTCCAATCCAAAAGTTAAAACCCAGATGAAATTTACCCAATAAGATACGGAGCTCAAGCTACCTAATGCCGAGTTCAAGCAAGGAGAACCGAATTCTCTATTTTCCAATTTAAGAGTTAGAATCCAGACGAAACTTCCGTCACAGCACCGGATCATGAACTGATATGGGATTGATGGTCAAACCTCCTAGGCAGAGGCGGGCGCCATGCCCTACGTTGGTCCGGAGAAGACTCGCCCTCGGAAGCAGGACGGTCGCGATGGACATACGCGAAGAGATCGAGACCGTCCAAACCAGCACAATGGAAATATTCAGTGGAGAAGTACTCTTCTATGTTAAGAATGAAAATGCCGCCACTACCATTACATATTCCTATCACCATTACATATTCCTATCAATCCAATCCTACACACCACATCAATGCTATGTCCCTTAGAAGTTTTCTTTTGCTCCTCTTCTCATAAGCCTCGGCTTCTAAGTAGTGGACGTTAAAAAATGTATCTATCTATCCAAACAATGTAACTACGTACGTGGGGACTTTTTCTATGCCAAAAAAATCATCATGGAATACATTTTAAAGTCTCTTAAACCTATTCTAACCCACATAAATGTCCCTTCAATGCACTATTATGCCTAATGACAATTGATGGCAAGCATGTTACGTCAAACCAAGCATTTTTTCAATAATCAATTATTTATAGTTTTGTTGCCCGTAGTCAATTGCTAATTCTCGTCCATTTTTTAAGCACCAATGCAAAGTTACAAAATGCAATGGAATACTTAGGACATAGATGAGGGTGTGCAATAATGCTAGAAATGAAGTTCTATGCTACAAGCAAATGAATTCTTACCATATTATTCTGTAGCTGCCTGGACTGTACCTACTTGGATTGGATCGCTGGAAGCTCCACTAGATGTGTCTATTTTGGATCTTAGGGTTAGCTCCAGTTTGGAAATCAGAGTATTAGAGAGACTTTGAGGTCACTCGGATATTAAATTTGCTTGAAGTAGTCTTAATCGGATTTGTTTGAAGTTGAACTATTTGTCAACATTAGATACATGTGCAAACTGCTTTTATGCCATCAATTGCATTCTTATATATTGTATACACAAAAGTTTCTTTCCATTCTTATATATTCTATACACAAAGTTTCTTGTGTGTAAAATATTCCATTTTGTACTTAAACAATGAAATTAGGCACAACTATTGTTGCAGGAAATAAACAATTCAGAGGACATATGTTACATGATCAATAACTTCTTCCACCAACACAGGAACCCAAAATGAACTTGAGGAGGTATCTTTGAGTCTGGCCTCTTTCACATCATTTAGGACTTAACACAAATTCCCCATAATGAATTTGAAAAAGAGAAATGTTCGCGGCGGCCAGCCGCGATAAATTTCTTGTATGATAAAAACTAAGCAATATTCATAAGAATATCCTTTGCTATACATTAAAGGGAAAAACTCTGAAATACCCTTATCCTATATTATAAAACCGTGGCGTCGGTCTGTGCGCCCGATCGACAGCCGAGATCGCGCCAATGTCCCTGCCCCCCGCCGGACGGCCTAGATTTGTCTGTTTATGCTTCTGCCCCCATCAAACGGCCTATATTGTGCCACGTGGCATCAACCCTTGAAGGGGCACATAAAACATACCCTTTCGTGTTTCAAATATGGATTTTTATTATGGCAAAGTGGCATCGTTTCCAGATTTTCTTGCCCTTTGCTACTGTCCGGAAGACCTTTCTAGGGCCGCTACGATAGAGAAGACGAAAGAATGCTCAAAATTTTCCAGGGCGGATCATTCTGGGGTTTCTTTTCGGTTGCGAACCCCCCCTTTGTCGCGGCGCATGGGGCTGCTCTTCCGGTCGAGAATATCTGGTGGAGAACCTAATCCTTCTTGACAATAGAACATCGCCAATATAACCATGTGATTCAACGATGTTTGCAACGTCTTAGCAATGATGACAACCAGGTATATATTTGATTGTTTCTTTCCAAACTTCATTCTTGCTCAACGCAATTTATTGTGGCAGTTCATCTTTGAGGCGGCATCATCTCACTGCGTTAAGATTGCTACACATCGTCATGGCATTGCGTGCGGCTTCAACTTATTTGTGTTGACTTTGCAAAAGCCCAAAAGCATCGTCTCATTATGGAGATTGCTTCAAATGCACTTACTCTTTCTCGGGATGCATATGGGTGCGTGCCATCCCGCTACACAAAATTATGCACTTGGTTGTTATCGGTCTTCTCATGTTTGTGTCTTGCTCTTCTTCTGCAAAGAACTATGTGGTGCAATATGTTCTCGATCTAAAGCTTCACGGGGCATCAAAGGACATTATCCGGAAATTGAGAGGGAATTATCCGCTTTTAGCACTTGAGAAATTTAGCAAAGAACATAGCTGAGAAGTGTCTCAAGGTGGGGGATGATGAGAGCGGTTTGAGATCCGTGCTTTTCGCCAAGGAGGCGTAATCCTACTCCGGCCCGGTCCCGATTGATTGCAAGTTATTTGTTTAATAAACCTTGGAGCATCAGCAATAATAGTACTAAAACTTCCTCCCGAGGCGGTGAATCTTTGTGGTTATTTACCATATGTGCATGACAGTCTTACATCTGTGCTCGATGAACATCGACATCAGCAAAACCATCTTTCTCCATTTGGCGAGTTTTAATATGGACTTTACTCTAGCATTGTGGTCTTGACATTTTATTTTGTGTCCAGGTGGTCTATCAGCTGGAAGCTTGCTTGGTAGGTCTATGAAAAGCAGATTTGGGAGTAGTCCAAGCGTAGATGAATTGGATGTTCAAGGTGGCCATTCTACGCCACATGACAATGATCAACATGCACATCAACAACACTTGTTTTGGTAAGATATGCCTATTTTGATATTCGGGTTCATAATTACTGTTTTGTTGTACTAGAGTCTTCACATTCTGCTGTATAAGCTGTGACGACCTCTTGCCTTTGATATTTGTGTGGCATCTAAAGCCTGAAAATTTACTGTTAGATTCAGAGGGCAACTTAAAAATTTCGACTTTGGTCCGAGTGCCCCGCCCGAGAAATTAAGGCGGATGGATTGTTGCATACTACATGTGGCACTCCAAATTATGTAGCACGTGAGGTGATTTATAAAGGGGTTATGACGGGGCCAAAGGCAGATCTATGGTCATGTGGTGTTATTTGTTTGTTTTAATGTCCGGTCAGATGCCTTTTTTATGAGACAAACATGCCTACCCCAGATAGGAAGATCTTGAGAGCTGAATATAAGTTCCCTACATGGTTTGGTGCTGAGGCTCGCCATCTTATCTCTCAGATTTTGCAGCCTGATCCTGCTTTGCGTATTACCTTTAATCAGATCTTGGAAGATCCCTGGTTTAAACAGGGCTATGTTCCTCCCAAGGTCTAAATTAGCACTGCCAAATTCCTGAACTATTTTTCGTTAAAGAGAGGTTAATTCATGGAACCAATGATACAGTTGTAAAAGAATCTTCATTCGCAGCAGATCATTGGACTTTGACCTAGGTGAATTGATCTTTCTTAGGCGGCCATGATCCGGTCTTCATTTGCAGCAGATGATTGGACTTCGACCTAGGTGAAGATGGGTAGCTGTAAGTGAAATCCAGTTATGTAGAAAAGTTTTGATATGTCTGTACCAACAGGGATTTTTAATTTGTGTGATTGGAAAGAAGCCATGGATTATGCTTGCCAGTTCCTCTATTCTTTCTTACTAGCAGAGAAGATCAACTATGAGGCGTTTGTTTATAAGAGAACTTTTAGTTGTTTTGATGATGAGCATACCTTTTCAAGTCCTGTATTATTCGTTCAATTTGAAGTTTACATCTTTTGTTTTGTTGCATAATGTGTTGTTCTTGAACCAGCAGCTTTACTGCTTATACAAACAGAAATTGATCAAGATAGTTGGAAGCAAAAATGTCTCTGACACTATTTCCAATGCCCTGTTTGTGCTCAGCACAGGATGTTATGACTATATTACCAGATATTACATAGAGGGCCAGAAGTTCTATAGCAAATCCCAGTTCAATGAGCTAATGATTCAATCTTTCAGGAATTTTGTCCAGGTTTGAACTTTACAGTCAAAATTGAGGCTTCAAGAACTTTTCCATGATTTTGGGAGCTAATTCTTTGAATTTTTTCAGCTACAAATGCGTATTGCATGTTTTCATGGAAGTAGATACTAAATGTGCCTTGGCATTTACAGTTTTCTTTTTCACGGTTCAAGAGCTAATCCTTACACACAAGTAGTTGTTTTTACACTATAGCTTTTTCATGGCTCATGAAAAGCATATGGAGAAATTTTAGTTTCTAGGCTACCACGACAAAAAATGAAATCTTTCTATTGGGGATGAGACTTTTTTGAAAAATGCTTATTATGCAAAAATGTCTTGAATGTGACTCGTGTGGCTTATCTCGATTGGCTTATCTCTAAATCGAGCTATGCAAGTTTGTGCAAGATTTTGTGATGAAAATATAACTTGGAGGAGCAACCTTTGAACATGCATTTGAACACATTATTACACCAATCTTTATGTGCATTTGAGACCTTAATACATGTCTAAATTGATAATTCTTGATAGAGGCAACAAGTAACTGCATTTTAATTAAGTTAGGAGACAAACATAATAAAATATTCATTAACACCCAGCAACCTCCCACCGAACACAATTTGAGTTCCAATGTACTGCATTTTGAACATAGAAAGCTGCTCAAACAACCACTAATGTTTTTCATGCTTGAACTGCCTTGGTATAATCACACGGAAAGCCCACCAACGGTGGACAATTTTCTAGTCTTTTGCTAAAATTAACAAAATGCCCCTAGTTTTGGGGGTATTTTTATGGAAATGATCATAACTTTTTTGTGATGATCCAAATGAGAATGAGTCTTTCAGATATATTGTAGAAGAGGTTGAGATCTTTCCATGAAAGTCAACATCTCCTGAATCGAATTCTGAAATCTCAAGTTATGGTCTCGTAAATCCCTCTGTAATTTCTACAATTTTTTTGTGTATTAAAAATATCATAACTTGTGATTTAAGACTCCGATTTTGATACAGAGTCATAGCACGGGGGAGTGGTCCACGGCGTTAGGGTTATGGGGGCATGGCAATAATATGGCAAAGTTGTAGAAACTATGGCAAACTTTAAATGTAAATGTGTTAATCCCAAGCTTGCCTAGCAAAATAATAAAAATTAAGGCAAGGGATAACCATTGAAGGATTATGTCCATTAAAGGGATATACTAACTATACATAGAGGCCTTTATTCTAACAAAAGATAAAGGAGGTTGTGATATCTAGGATGGGGTCGAGAACCATTGGTTGGAGAGATAAAAAGGCCAATGAGTATTAATAGGCCAATGGGCACTTTTAAAATAAAGGTGGACGCTCGAGTAATAGCAATAAGCCTTTATTATGGAAAAAGGGAACCGTGAGCAAATATAGCAGGCGCCTCGACCTGTTATAAGAAGACAGATGCAACGGCCTATTACAGAACACAGATGGGCGACCGGAAACAGTACTTCTGGGTCATGAATAGTGACCTTGATCAGTGAACAGGGATTCTTGGACAGAGGTTCGTGGGCGACAATCCGACATCTAGTTCACAGAGATGAGCGGATCGATTGTTGGGCAGATCCATGCTCACTTTAGAAAGCTGACAGACGGAATTAGATCAATTCCGGGTTGATGCAGAAGCTGGTGGATCATCGGCCCAGACCTGCCGATCACATACCATCAAGGGACCTGTATGTTATACCGAGGTTGGAGAAGGAGAGACCGACCAGATCAGGCAGATATGTAAAGGGGGAGTCTTTTTATCTGATAAGTGGATTATCAGTCTTTGCTCCTGAGCTACGCAGAGAAGCTAGAGATTGTTTGCTGAGCCAGATGCCATTTGCACTGCCATAACCTTGTGGACCCGGTTGGGTGGTTAATCGTGCTCTTCAATGTATTTGTCTGTGATATATGATAATCGGATCTTGTTCTACAAATAAGATGCAAAAGTGGGCGCCCCCATCCGCAACATGTGGGGAGAAATGAGCGCCTATTTTCTTGAAAATTTTGTCTTACTCGAATTTGAAATTTCTTGGCAAAACTCTGGCCCCGTTTCTCCTTTCTCTGCCTGATCGATCCCCTCTTTTGCCTGATTTTATCCCGGCCTTGTAGAGGGCCGGTCTCTATTGCATTCCCCATACTTTGATCTATCTATGGACATAAAATTCTTCACAATTTTGAAGCAGAATCAAAGAATTTCGTGTGGTTTTTTGCAAGGCTCTTACTCTGAACTTTGGTATCAATTCATCTGCAAGCAATTCTTCCCCGATCATTTGTTTCAACCTGTATACTCCTTCTTCCGGAATCTGAAGAATTTGCAAACGAGATCATAGAGGCTTGGACCTTGGAATTTACAGGAAAAAGAAACATCACACCTACTGCTCAATTTCAGGTGTTCTGCAACTGGACTAAACAAAAGATCTCAGTCAAAATTTTCTCAGAATGATGATCTCAAATTGTGTCTCAGACTGGCACAACTTAAAGAATGCTCTCGAGGTAATTTGGCAAATCTATGGTTTTCCTACCCCTCTTAGTTCTTAGATAGCTTTTCATTCATCTTGTCTCTCTGAACCTCCATTGCTTCCACAATCCTCTCTTCTGCTTTAGCCTTTCTTTATCCCAATAGCCTTTTTTTGTGCATTAATGGCGAAATTCCCCCAAAAAAATAAACCATTGCTTGACTTGTCAGCCCTAAACTCAATTTCCCTCCCGATTCTCCACAACTTCATGCTCCTTCCCGCTGCTACAAGAGGCGATCTTCTTGCTCAGTTAAGTGCATTCCATCTTGATCCTTCAAAATTTATCAAATTTGGGGATTTCTCTAACCCGGATCCTAAGGTAATAGAAATGCACCACTTCAGCTACTTTGCTCCAAACTGGGACACTCTTGCCTTGGATCAAAGAGGATCTCAAACTCTGCCAACTCTGGATGCCAATGGAGTACCAATTCCTTTATTTCCGAGGCCAAGGCTCCCAATAATTTCGGATGAACAATTGGCCTCTGACTTTGAGTAGTCTCGGGCCCCTACCAACATTCAGCTTTTTAGAGGTATTCATTTGAACTCACCTTTGGTTGCCTCTAGAATTGAGTCTCTGTAAAAAATTGCTGTTATAGTCAAAGTAGACTCTGTTGGAATGAAAATCGAGAAACTTTGGGACCACCTATTAAGACTCCATAAAGGTATTGTCATCAACTCCATTTATTGGCTAAATTATCCCTATATTCTGGTTGAATGTGGCTGCTCGAGGACCTCAAACTTCCTTCTCAAACTTGGTACCTCCACCTGTGATACATTTCAACTCTCCTTCACAAAATGGAATGCCAAGTTGCCTTTGAATGAGTTCAACAATTTCCATGTAGCATCTGTCACAATGCGTGAGCTCAGCCCTATATACTGGAATGATGATTGCTTCTCCTCAATCTTTAACACAATTGGCACTTACCTGACCACTGAATATTCCCCATACAAACCTCCCAAATGCTTTGTCCAGCTTGATATCACAAAAGTCATTCCCATTGAACTTCCCTTCCTTGACTTCTTTGGTAAAAAATCTATCCTGCAACTAAGATGGGTAGGTCTTCCAAACTTTTGCCAAAAATGTAACTCGAGGCATAACAGTGGCAGTGATTGCTTTCAGCAGGCTGTTAACAGAGAATCAACTTCTTGTAAAAATTCAGATCAAATACAGTCATTTTCTGTACCCTTAAATCAAGATGTTGCAGATAGATCTTACAGGGATAATATAATCACTTCTCAAATTGATCTGGCTAAAGACATGGAAGGTCATGATACTCCAAAACCTCACCATGATTGGAAAAGAGTTAATGGCAGTACAAGAAGAATTCAAAAGCAGAAAGAAGCAAAAAAAAAAAAAGTGCTACAGTTCTCTCAAAATTCACAAAGATCTCAGATCTCCTACAGCTCCTCACTCCCTGACAAACAAATGGGAATTAAAGTCTTGAACAAAGGAATTTACATCAAAGAAAATCTGCCACCAGTCAGCATGGGAAAGGAAAATATGCCAATGGATCAGAATACAAAATCAGCTGCAGATTCCTCTCAAATTGCTTTAAAAATCAACAAAGCAAATATTGAGCACAACAGAATCATGTTAAAAAATAAAGGCAAGGCCCCTCTATTGCCTGCAAAGATAGATTTGCACAGAACACTTTCTTGCATTTTAAAGGATTCTAAGAAAGTAACCAGTGTCCAGTCCTTACCAACCAAAAGTTCACAGGCTTCTCAAATTGAAATCAAAATGGACTCGACTTGCACAGCATCAGATAAGTTGATGAGAAAGCCTGTTGCAGAAGAATTGAATGTGGTTTCATTAATTAAAGAAAAAGGTAATGGTCTCCTCAAGCATATAAACATGCAAGATATAGCTTCAAAAGCTCAGACTCCTCCAGACTTAAGCAGAGATCTCTCAACTGATCATTCAAATGGAGTTAAATCTCATCATAATGATCCTGCTATTGAAAAAGATAATCATCCTGAAGACCATGCAGTGGTTAATGGTAATTCTAATGATTTGAAGGTCTCAAATACTTATGCCATTCTAGCACAGATCTCTGAAGATTCTGTTGATGTTTTGGTAGCTAAGCCACCCTCACATATCAGCAGATCCTCACTTACCATCCCTCAAGCCAACTCTCATCCTATTTTCCCCTCTGATCCTATCATGCTTACATCTCCTCCATCTGGAATTGACCATGAACCATCCAAGCCAAATGTAGACCTTTTAGACTTATCTCCCACTATTATTCCCCCTCCTCAACGTGGTACCATTTCCCCTGAGATAGCTTCACAACTTCAGGAATTGGTTGCAGTGTCAGAAATGCCATCAGAAACTCCTGAACAAGTGTCAGATGTAGTAAAGATCAGTGATGATTACAGTGCCAAAGACATATCAACCCGCTGGGAACAAACTCTGCTAAATGAAGATGCTCAGGAATCAACAGTTATTCCAACAATGGATGCTCAGAATAATGTGCAAATGTCAACAAAAAATGTTACACAACAGGCTGAACTTATTCCCAGGCAAGATCTTTCCATTGTAAACTCTAAGTTTGATTCTTTTATTAATAATAATAAAAGAGACACCTTGATAGCTACTTCTATAAACTCCATCTCTTCAGCTTTAACAAACTCTGCTGACATAGACTGCTGCAAATCTAAATTTTGGAGGTGCCATCACCATGATAATTCTTCTGAGGATAAAAATTCTGTTGACATAACTTCTGATGACACTGATTCTGACAAGGAGAATGCTCTCAAAAATACCCTCGATGATAACATTTTCTGGGATGATGATGCCTTCCTTACACCTCATCACAATTCCTCTGATACTGCTAAATCTAAAGGCAAGAAAGCAAAGAAAAAGACTATTCATGGAGTTGCCACTCTCAGCACTCCTGCAGCAAACACTAGGCTGAGATCTAGGAAACATTTTTAAACACCTTATCTTTTGTTGCTGCTATCCTCCTCCTCACCATGAAGATTCTTAGTTGGAATCTCAGAGGAATAAAAGGTCTCCTGAAGAGAAGAAGGGCAATTTCCCAAATCAGAAATTATGATGCAGACATTATCTTTCTCCAGGAGCTTAGACTCCCAAATTTTGAATGCTCAAACCTGGCAGACTGGATTGGCCCTGGATTCTCCTCGATTTGGATTGAAGCTACAGGCACCTCTGGAGGTCTCTGCATCATATGGAAACATCTTGATCATAGCTTGATCTATAACAGTCCCTGTAAAACTTGGCAATCTGTTATTCTCAGAAACAATGATTTCATATTTGGAATCATTAACATCTATGCCTCTACAGATTCTAGGATCAGATCTACCACCTCGCCTACTATAAACAATTGGCTATCAACTCAAACTTGTGAAACTTGGATCATGGCAGGTGACTTCAACAATACTCCTACATGGGATATGAAAATTGGCAGAGATTTAAATATGTCCACAGAGGAGAGAACTCATTGGGGCCATCTGTTAGACAGGCATTTTTTACTGCATATTCCTTTCTCCACTTCTGCCTACTCTTGGTCAAATAAACAAAATGGGAACAACAGGGTTTACTGTGCACTGGACAGATACTACATCAACAACATTCATAATGATTTCTGGGACAACTGCTTTGTCCATAGTGATGAATGCACCTCCATCTCTGACCACCAGCCCCAGTTCCTCATCACTAAACATATGCTCACTATCACGACATGGAAATACTCCCTTCAAGCTAAACTGTTCCCTTCTTGACTCTGACATCTTCTGTAGAGACTTCACTGCATTTTACAACTCTCTTCCGAGAGTCAGATTTACAAATTCTATGAGATCATTCTATTCTAATCTAAAGGAGTCCAAGTCCTGGATTAAGCAGTGGTCAAAACACCTTCATGACAGTAAGATTGCTGAAAAAAGAGTTTATTTAGAAGAAATGAAAGAAGTTAGACTGAAACTCCAAGATGACCCTCTAAACATTGACCTTCACTGGCAAGAAGGGAACCTTGAAATGAGCATTAAAACCATTGAAGAATTAGAGGCCAAAGGTTCTTCAATCAGATGTAAGCTCAAATATTTCTCAAAAATGGACCATGGTAACTCAAAATTCTTTTATAGGGTGGCCAGATCCAGACTTTTAAAAAGTCAGCTTTCTTCTATCAAGGATGAGAATGGTAATAATCTAGAGGATCAAAAGGACATATCCAATTACTTCTGCTCCAAATATACCAATATCTTCTCTCATCCTACAGACACCCCTATGCAATCTGCTGAAGCCAATTCCTTCACTGATTTGATTAATGATAACAATTTAAACAGTGACAGAATTATGTCTCATGCTTTAGAGGCCATCCCTTCTGTTGATGAAATACTTTCAACTCTCAAAAGCTTGGCCAAAGAGAAAAGCCCTGGCCTTGATGGCTTGCCACCTGAATTCTACATCAAATTCTGGGACATAATTAAAAATGATCTTATGTATATGATCAAAGGTTTCTGGAACTCGAATCACTTGCACTCTGCTCTTTCTGCTGGCCTCATTTCCTTAATCCCAAAGATTGACAATCCTCAATCTTTCTCTGATTGGAGGCCTATTTCTTTGACAAACTCTACTTACAAGATCTGTGCTAAAATTATAGCAAACGGGGTCAAGTCTCACCTTCAAGAGGTCATTAGCTCCAACCAATCTGCTTTCCTTCCCAATAGATATATCCTTGATAATTATATTGCTGCCATGGAAGGGATGCACTGGAATAAATTGACCAATCAGAACTGCATCTTGCTGAAGCTGGATTTCTCAAAAGCGTTTGACACGGTTAGATGGGACTTTCTTCAATTCTCTCTCAAGAAGCTAGGATTTACTGATAAGATTATTAAGCTTATTATGGGGCTAAATTCCAGATCTCAATCTACTGTACTTGTTAATGGATCCCCTGGATATTTCTTCCCTCTGGCTCGAGGTGTCAGACAAGGGTGCCCTCTTGCCCCTTACCTTTTTCTAGCAGTTGCAGAGATGCTAACCAGAGTTATCTCTCACCTTCAAACTAGTGGACAAATTACTGGCCTAACTCTCCCTGACAACAACACAAATCTTGCAATTCTCCAGTATGCAGATGACTCTTTGAGTTTCCTCAAAAATGATTCAACTATCATTGACACTTTCCTGCTGACCATCCATAATTTTGGAGCTGCCTCTGGGATCCATTTAAACAGGAACAAATGCATTATCATTGGTGATTTGGATACTGATAGTATTGCAGGAATTAAATGCATGACTGCTACTGAGACTACAAATCTTCTAGGTATGCCTTTATCACTCAATCCTAGTCTTAAAGGTCTTTGGACTCCCATTGTTGAAAAGATAAGAAAGAAGCTTGGCAACTATGGGAACTGTCTTTCATTGGCTGGAAGAACCATAATTGCAAACTCAGTCATTGCAGCCTCCCACATCTACTTCTCCTCTGCACTTCTTGCTCCTAAATGTATCTATCATCTGATTGAGAGGATAGTCAGAAATTTCATTTGGGGGAATCATCACATGGTCAATTGGACTTCAATTACCAGAAACAAAATTCAAGGTGGTCTTGGCTGTAAGAATCTAATTTTACAAAGCTATGCTCTAGCAGGCAAATATATCTGGAAATCTTTGTTCATGAATAACAATCCAGCTTCTATATTCATCAATCACTGGCTTTCTTGTAGCCATCCTAAAAAGCATGCTTCTATCTCTCATAGTTTGCCCTCTTCTGCCTTTACATTTCTGTAGCCTGCCTCATCTATCTCTCCTCTCATGAGAAACATGATTGTGGCTTGGAATAAGGTTCATTTGACTTTTGAGCATACTAACTTGGAGAAAAGCCACCTCAACACGAGTATTTTTTGGAACTCTAACCTCTCTAGAAACAGCTCTACTCCTCTGGCTATCAGACATTATAAGCTGTATAAGAAATGGAAAGAGTGCAATGTGCTTAGTCTTGGAGATCTATGGGATCAGACAAGATGGATCTCCTGGACCAATCTGAAGCACAAGATCAGAGGTACTTCATCTGACAAGATTCTTTTCAAATATATAATGCAGAAGGTCAGCACTGTAAATCTCATTGATAATCCCATTATTAATGATTGGAATCTTATGGGGAAACCCATTTACAGTGTCTCAAAGGTCTACAAATGCCTAAACAAGCCTAATATGCCTTCAAAGGCAAAAGTGTACTGGGGCTTCTCGGAAGACACTGAAACTGGGCTTTTCACAAACATTTGGCATTCTTACCTGCCTCCAAAAATCTCATACTTTGTTTGGCTTATTGCAAATAAAAGTGTGCCAAACCTGGAAATGATCTCCAGGCATTCTAAACAAACTACCAACTCTCTGAACTCTAATTGCCCCCTAGGTTATGTGGCTATGCAGAAACTCTTGAACACATTTTTGGGTGTGCCAAACTTACTCCTTTCTGGCTATGGTTTGAAAATTCTTTCAACATTGTTTGCCCTGCTACCCTGTTGGATTTTATGATGAATGATGATGCTTTTGAAAATTCTCTCATTGTGGAATGTATGGAAGCATAGAAATAGATGTCATTATGGAGGCAAAAATTTGTCCACACATTGGATAAAAACTCAGGTTATGTATGACATTGAATTGACTGCAACTAGTCAAATGCATTTAGATAAAGATTCTGTAGATAATAAATGGCATACTATTGGTAACTTTATAGGCCATCATCATCTGTTTAAACTATACTGTAATGCTACTCCTACTGACATTGAATGTCTTTCTGCTAGACTACATGATGAGCCTTAGCAGAGATTTTGTCACGTCTGTTGAGCCAGCTGAATACAGACTTTTCCCAGGGCAGAGATTAGTGCATGACATTCAGTATACAGAGGATGATATGTGGAGAGGCCTAGTCAGAGGCATTACAGATATTGATATACCAGATATCCCAGATCATGAAATAGATTGGGCCATAGAATTTTGCAGGAGTACCTACCTAATGGTTCAGTTATGGTGGTTCATGGAAAGCAACAGCAGAAGAATGACAGACCAGCAATTTCAGTACTACAGAGAATGCTACTATCATCACAGATGCTTGGCAGATGCATATAGCACTTTGATCATACTGATGTCTACAACCAACTCTGACACCTTGGTTCAAGAGCTAGACTGGGGAAATGGAAACACTCTGATTCTGCAGCCACACTTCCAAGCCAACCATGACTACCTTCACACGTATCATTTTCAACCAATTCCCTAGACAATTCCCAATCCTTAAACTATATTCCTATCACACTCCCTTTATGACTATGCTTATTTCTACATTCCACCTGCTCTGCATATCCAACAATATCACTGCTGCAGGAACATCAACAGGATATACAGGATTTTGTCTTCAGAATGCTACCTCAAATCCACTTGAGAAATTTTGATACAATGATGGTTCAACCCAGGAACAACACTATAGTTTTACAGCCTCTCACAAGGCTGATTACTACTTCAAATTTTCAAAATTTTCAAACTTTTTCTGCTATGGCTACAGCACAACTTTTATATATGTTAATTATGCTTCCATGTTTAATTTTGGGTGGCCAAATTTATGGATCACTTAACTTCTTGTACCTTTTTCTATAATTAATGAAAAAAACCCCATTCTCTCTCTCTCAAAAAAAAAAAAAAAAAAAAAAAAAAAGATGTTGTTGTTCAGTTGTGATGCTGTTGTATAGTTTTCCTTATACAATGAGTCGTATCAGATTTATATGATCTTACCTTTGATGGAAAGATCTCATCCTCCTTTACAATAGCTCTGAAAGACTCATTCTCATTTTGGATCATCACAAAAAAGTTATGATCATTTCCATTAAAATACCCCCAAAACTAGGGGCGTTTTGTTAATTTTAGCAATTATTTCAGAGTTTTTCCCCTAATTATATTAAATTCCAAACTAGCATGTATACCTTCGTAAGTATTTATCCTTTTCAAACTCTGCATCCTCCAATTCTCTATTCTCTGGCACTTTTACACCCACTTTTTCTCCTCTGTTTTCTTGCTTGGGCTTCAACTCTTTTGCATAAGTCTATTCTCACAGATATCTTTGCCTGAAAAAGGTCTACAACTGACCAAATTTGCCATGGGAGTTAAGTATTTGCTCTAATCATTATTGACTCCGGGCATCGAGAGCTGTCAGATGGGCATATTTACTCAATATTTCCTGATCTAGATCGTAGATAGCGATCCTCGTTTGTGGGGTATTCTTGTACAAATTTTGATGTACTCTATAACGAGGTTTGCGAAATACTATAAGGTTTGAGGGAATATACTAAATGGTGTTGATTTTATACGTATTATATGATTTTAGGGGCTCTCCCTGCCCTCCGTCACCCCGTGTGAATATGCACCCAAACTAAAGGGGGTTTCAGGGGGAATTTAATTTTAAAGTGTTGGATATAATGGTTTGTATTAATTCAAAAAAACATTTGGCCCCTTCGCGGCCTACGAAAAGGTGGTGTACAAATTAGAGAAAAGGGTATGTATAGATATAAAAAAATAGCCATGAAAATACTAGAATAAGCAAAGAAACAATATAACTTATAAAAAAGAATGAAATACCAGAAAGAAACAACAAGAAAGATATAAGAAAGATATCCCGAGCAATAAAAAGTAGTTTTGCAAGTTTGACATTGAAGTTCTACACGGCCCATATTTAAGGGTCAAATCATAATAGGTCCACACGTGGTTTCCAAATTCAGAAATATAATATTTGAATATCAATATCAAAATATAACACTTAAGAGAACTATTGGCATTCAAAACCACCATAGTATACAAGCTTGATACAAGAGACATCATTGACCAATTAAGCTTCCCATTGCGAAAAATCTGTGTCATGCAGAAGCCAGCCATTGATTTCCATCAAATAAATTTTAAAAAAATTAACAAAGCAAACAAATAGTTTTAAACCAACAAGCTTTATTCACCACTGCGCATGCCAAACCTGATCACTCTGAGACATTTGAATGCGACAAGCATCTTAGATGGACTTTCAGAATCTGTGCAGATTATAATAAAGGGGTGAGAATTGAAGACTGCTTCAAATATCATGATGTGGACCTATATATATTTTATAATCCTTCATTCTTGGTTAGAAACTACAAAGCGGTTAGAAACTACAAAGCACTGAGATGTACACAAAGCATCTAATAAAATAAATATTGTAATAATACAATTTGCTACGAACCCATGGAAGCAGGGGGCATGAGCAATTGAGATGACAATTAGGCGGAAGTGCTGAAGAGGCCATAGAAGCAAGAAACTGAGAGCAAGATTGCATGTCGACGGGTGGTAACCATGGAGGCCGAAATGCATGATCCTAATTACGGGACTGAATTACAAAGAAAACCATCTAATATCATACACCATCAGAAAGCTTACTATAAGAGCTTTCCAATGCACCAAAAATTGCTCAAAACGGACACTCGAGGTGGAAGATATCTGAGATTGAAACAACGCCAAAACTGATGGTAACCATAGAGGCCGAAATATATAATCCCAATTCTGGGACTGGAGTAGAGAAATAATTACCTGATGCCATACATCCTTGGAAAGCTTACTACAAGGGCTTTCCAAAGCACCAAGCATCGCTTGAAATGGACACTCGAGGAGAGAGATATTTAAGATTCATCACCAAATCAGCCAAACCTTTATCTAATATTTACATACAACCACACAACCTCTCTTTTTTTAGCCTTTATCTAATATTAACGTACAACACACAATCTCTTTTCTTTTTTTTTTTTGAAAATCAACGGCCAAGAAAAGGTGCACTCTAAAATTACTATTTAGTATAGTCAAATGAAAACATCAACCAAATCATAGCAAAACCATATTGAAAAGCTTACAAAAAATAGAAAGAAAACCCCCTGTTATTGTGCTATATATTGTTGCTAGAAAGAAAAAATTCAATGGTTATTAAGCCTTAAAAAAAGAAAGTCTATGCTAGCCTTGTACGTTTTAGCGCAATATCTTGAATGCCTTTATTCCCACTAGGTGAAAAATCCTATTTGGGGTTGGGGGTGGGTCTTTGGAGCTGGCACCTCAAAATGGGAGCCAACCTCGATGGATGAGGCTGAGTCTCTGACCTTTGCTATTCTCCAAAGTTTGTTTTCTAGAAGCACAATTCGGTCACCCCAGTCATTTCTCATCATTAGAGTGTGAAGTTTGACAGCTATTAAAGATAGAGCTACCTTAGGTTTTTTTTAGACTTAGAAGTAACATTGATAGGGATCCTATAGGAGTCATGTCTTTCTCAGAAGAAGGACAAATCCCGATCCGCAATGCAAATTCTACATCTTCTTGAGACGGTTATTCGAGACCACACATTCTCAAACAATTTGCTTCTTTTGGAGGCCGATCTTTGGGTAATCCGTCTTTGCTGCTGGATCTTTGGCTTAAGATCCTGGCAAGATTTAGACCTAGACCCAGTCTTCAACTCTTACTGCTTTACAATGAGGCCTAGACAGACAGTTTTCACGAGCAAGAATGCTCTGACGAATCCAAGAGACAATGGCTCAGTAACCCAGGATTACAAGGATTGGAAAATGATCTTCAAACTAGAAGCGCAAAAGGATCTTGCATGGCAGAAAATGCGAGAGTTAACTAAGGCTTTTGATATCATTCGGGATCAACAGAAGGCGACCATCGAATGTATGGGCATAAAACAGGAAGGCCAGATCTTGGCCTGCCAAAAAGAGGGTGCGGATGATCACAAAACGACAGGATACATTGAAATCAATCACTAGTCCATTGTCAGAAATCACGAACCCACTAAGCTTTGTATTATCAATGATTCGAATGGTTATTTCAACCCCAGGCAAGCTTCAAAATGTCCCTGCCCCAACTGTGCAAATGTAACGTTCCACATATTTATATGCCTTTTTAAGTATAAATACATGACACGTCACTATGAATCATTAATGGCACATTAATTATTCATAAGCTAAGGTTAGCTATGTTAATAATTAATCATTAAAGTGGAAACCTAACCCAAAATCCTAATTTGAATTTAGGGCTTAACCTAATATTAAAAAGGGCTAAAATACCAGATTAGCTAATATTAACCAATCTAGAGTTGCCACCTGGCCCAAATCGATTGGGCAAGTGAGAGTTGCTAACTTGGGATCCAAATTCGGGTTTTGTACCCCCATTTGCCCCAATTCAAATTGGGGGAGGTTGGTGGAGGAGGAGCTGTTGTTCCACCCTGTTCCAGCCAGAAGGATGGAGAACCAGAGGGATAGTAGAGCTAGCTATGATCCCGGTTAGTACGTAGATAGCTTGGATTCCTAGATAGTCATAGGACTAATCCTTGTATGCTCAGAAGGTAGCTAGGATTAACCCTTGTATGAATAGATGTATGGTTAATCTCTATTTTATGTTCTATTCGAAGCTATGGATGGATGGATGTATAAGGATAGCTTCCTTTCTGTTCCTCCTGTGTTGTATGGGTAAAAGGGGGGTAGAGACCTAAAGGCCATCTAGAAGTAGAGATGTTCCTAGATAGAACCCTTAAAATCCAGTAATTGCGGCCTGTGCACAAGAGCCTACCTGGCTGTGGATGCTATGATGTGGTTCAGCACCAGATAACGAGTATGAGGACGAATCGGGGGTGGGTTCTTGCCTAGCGCGGCTACAGGACTCCTATAGTGTGCTAGGCTTATAGCCGGTCACTGTGTGTGGGCCGGGTATGGGTTTGACACTCTCTGGGCCGGAGGGCGTGAGTCGTAAATGGCCATCCTAGGCTCGAACGGGTTGGTGAGCTGACCTTTAGATTTAGGGGAGTAAGTCGGGTACAGATGCGGGGGTCACTTAGGGGGCATGTGTTCTCTAGCACACCCAGGGATCCGTCATACTCGGGGAGGAGACGCCTCTCTGACCTGCCTCATCAGACCGGGGAGATGTAACCCGAAGTAGTCCCGAAGGGTGATTCCTTGGGATTGCGTCTCTGGAGGGCTACAAGCACGTCATAGCATGATTCAGCCTATCTGCAAAGTGTGCACAGGAGGGGCGGATGGAGTGGACTACCCTAGCCATTGTCTTATGCCAGCCAATGCCATGTTGTACCTCTGTCTGCTGTTATCTTGAGGCCCTGATCGTCAGTCGCCCCCATGGAGTCTAAGCCCGGGGTAGAGCACTTAGTTATGGTGTATTTCCTTTGTTATGCTGGTATTCTGTTATTAGTTGTATTGATGATGATGGGCCACCCTTCGTGGTGGTATATTACTATTTAGTATTGTTGCTAGGTGCTAACATGTATGTACGCTTCCGCTATATAGGATTTCCATAGAAGGCGTGGGACGAATGACACCTCCGTGTCCTTCACCCGGACACTTGGCCATCACAAGTGGTCCGAGTCAGACGGAGGGCCTTTCCGTGGTAATGGATTCGCCATGGGAGGGGAATTTCCCGTATTTATATGATGGGAGCATCGTATGGATTCGAGGAGCGTCACAGTGGTATCAGAGCATGATCTTGGTAGACCAGATCATAGCACTGGCCATGTCTAACTCGTTAGACCGTTAGATAGTAGGGGACCTCCAATTTAGGAAACTTACACCAAATCCATAACTAAGATGAGTTTTGGCCTAAGTATGCAAGGATTGAACCAGTTAAGAAGAAAAATTCCCAATATTAAGATGAAGTTCAGTTGAGTTTTTGGCAGGATGCAGTCCCTTTCTTCCGGAGACCATAACTTCCTCTAGGTAATTCGGATTGAGGGGATTTTTGCTCCAACGCGTCGGCATGGTCCAAATACCGTAGGGGGGGTCATCATCCGGTAGCAAAAGGTCGAGCAAGGGGCCCAAAACCCAACAGCAGCGCATCTCGGGTTTGGTCGCTCCAGAATCGCGAGATAAACCCGTATAACCTGAGCAGTGCCGCTCCGTATAAAATGCGTATTTCTGCCGTATAAAATTTTTATATTTTTTTTGTATACCTACTTTTTTCAACGCATCAAGCCAGATTTGAACCCATGACCTCTCAACCCCAAGCCTAGGTGCTTACCACCACACCAAGCTCTCTTGAATATAATATATATGTTTTATATATTACTTATACACATATAATACCCTATTTCTCTATATAGCAACTTTTATGTAAAAGTGTATTATGGGGCCTTGAACCCTTGACCTCTCAGCACCCAGCCAAACACTTTACCAACAGGGTAAGCCTCCTTTTAGTGGACATAATACTCTCGTATTATACTTAACCAATAGCATCACTGTTTCTCTGTCTGCCATCACTCTTCCCTAAGCCAACGCTGCGGTGATAACAACTCCGCCGGACTTGGGAAACCATGGTGGGGTAGGAATACCCTAAGGGTTCTTACCATTAATGCGGAATGTCTCCCGCAACCATATGGACATACGTTCACGTTGAGCGATGCAAAGGAATTCCTCGGAGTAAGATAGAAACTTCCAAGTTGGATTCTAATCCACTATTCACCTTGGATATCCTTTAGGCGACGATAATAATGTCCAGTTATCGACGTTCCTAGACCTATAGCTTTAAATATTATTTTCCTTTGGTAGATGCCTTGATAACAAAATTTCTTCGGGCCTTGCCATGATTCAATCTATACTACATTCATATGCTTATATTAGATCTTGTTCGACGTTATATATTAAGGATTAAGTAGTATTTTATAGACACAATTATAATTAACGTTGTTTCTCTCTAGTGTCTGAGCCTTGACTCGTCTCATTTTCCCAGCGAAAGGATCTCTTTTCGTCCAACCGACTGGGGACTGCCATGCAGCACCCCTCTAGACCATGGGTTTGGATTTCTTTGATCCTACCACCCTTCAATATTTCTTCTCATTCGTCGTGTTCCTTTTATGGATCACTTCCCTCAGATCAGGATACATACTCTGTAACACGTAGTGAGTGCTTGTGTTGGAACCTCCACAACAATGTCAACATTTTATTCTAATCAATCCCGGGTACAAACTTTGGTATCATTTTGTGCCAAAGTTATGGTCGTGATTATTTATCTGTGCCTGTCAAATTGACAGCAGTCTACCCTCTTTTGGAGTTGTTCTCCCGTACATTCCAATGGCATCCAACCATTGTTGGCTAGTCACCTCCTTCTAGGGTATCTAGATATGGTCCGGGCACAATGTTTCCAACCATTACTTTAGTGCCTAAACATCCTTAGGTTCCGCAAATGAACTTATATATTCTAACGGATTATGTGAATATCCCAAAGGACAGTACCACCCAAAGACCTCTCAAGATAGGCCTCCTCTATTAAGAGATCTTGTGTTCAAGTCTCTGGGGGTCCGTCATATGTCCTCATGGACGCTGCCAATGTGGCATGACGTCAAAATACTATCTACCTATCTATCCGTTAAAAAGGTTCTTGGTGAATTGAATTCACCATGTTGTCCTCGGACATTGAAGTCTTCTTCCCTAAGCCATGCACCAAATCTTTAAAGAGTTTTTAAGCTCTTGCTACCTTTCAAGCCAGCAATCTATCTTTGCATAATCGGAAAGGCCACCCTTCAAGTCATGCCATTCATCCAACGATCGTGAAGGTAATAACCTTCCTATCCAAGTCGCTAAATATCATTAATAAGCGTCCTTCATTCTTTTTCTTCTCCAATATATTTTCTACGTCCATGGCTGATTCTCGTTAACCCGGCCCTTACACGTGGCACAGCGTATGGCATTCACCTTTTTGTTGTGACCTTTATTCGGTAGCGTCACCCATCCATTTACTCCTTTAGGTTCGTTAACTGACTTGTGGCTTCTAAGCCGCTATTAGATGGCCCTATGTTGTTAACCCACATAGCGTTGGGGGTTATGATTCAACGTTGTCCTACATCCTAGAAATGCTAGTCATTACGTTTCTTTGTCATCATGTTCTACCGCTGTTGTGGCATTCCAAATGACTTGGCATCCTCACCTAAGCCATAGTCATGGCCTAAGACCGAGTGAGCCTTCGTACGAAACGTAAATTACCTGGAGACATCGAGGTGCCTGCCTGGTATTTTGTAAGTCTTCCTACAGTACCGCAATTGATATAACCCGGGCTTGTAGCGATATTCGAGCCCTGTATATTCTAACTTACACCTCCATGTAACTCGCCATGTCACCACTTAGATTACTTCTCCAAGATGTTTATCGTATATGTACATAGTATGTACCTAATAAATATATATCCTCATCCCACAATGCGAGAGCTCTGCTCTAACTTAGCTAAAGTGTAACCTTGGTAGTTCTTTTTAACAAAATCCATTGTCTATGTACCTTTACGATGTGGCTACGCCACCTATTTCCCAAATGGACAGGAGCCAACTCTATGTTGGACTTCTATATGCTGCCTATATTTTGATAGGGTCTCTAGTTAGCCTTAAAGTCATAATCTCTAATGGGTCTATGCCTCAAGGCAACGGATACTCCACCCTCTACTTCAGTATCTAGAATTGTTTCCCGGGAGTAGAGTAACTCTTAGGATATATGGACTACTGGTCTATATAATCTCACCCCTTCTGATCTATACACCTCGTCTTGATTTCTATCGGGACTTGGAGTTGCCATGTATTGCCCTCTTCTCGGTTATCCCTAAAGGTATAATCGCCAAAGTAATCGTACTCCTTCTTTTCTTCCATCAAGGGGACGCGATATTTTAAACCTTTTTATTCCCAAAACCGAATAGATGCTCTCAGCCTATAATGCTGAAGTAATTCATTGGTATCTAGAAACTTTAAGTAGTTAAGCCCTTATTATCGGTTATTCCAATACCATTCCAACCATCCTCAGGATGCTTTTGAATGTAACATCACCGTATATGCTAGGCTTACTCTAGCTATTTTCACTGATTTAAACTCTTCTCATATCCCTTAGTACGACGTCTCTAAGATAGTCAACTCCAACCATTGGGATAGCTTGAATGCTTATCTCTGGTGGATCATACCTTAACCCAATATCTTCGTATATAAGCATATCATTATGCTTCTTCTGTAAACCTTGTCAAGTAATATTTCACTCGCCTTGTACGAATATTGCACCATCTTCCAATATGACATACATCTGGATGTCACAATCGACATCCTTGATATCCTCACTAGTGTAGTATTTGATACTACTAAATCCTTCCCACATCCAAGACCATTACGTTGTTATTATATGATATAGTAACATGTGTGCACCAACCCTAAGTCTAGACGCCATCTAGCTATGTTCATACTTGCGGCCAACTTATTTCCTCAACTCGGTTATCTGGTACCATAGACATGTTGTGGTTTCGACACCACACTTTCTAGACTCTCTAGCCTTAGTTTGCGTTGCTCCTCAAGCTCTAGTCACAAATCCCACAAGGGCAGATGCCACCCTAAGTTCCTAGTGGACATGTTTAACTTCTGGTATAGGAACTCCTGTTTTCCTTACATTCGTATTCATATGAATTGTAAACTAGAAGTTCTAGTATACATCCTATCTTTTTCTAGTTATGTTTTACTATTAAATGGTCCTACTATGTATATACCAACGCGGAGCTACTCCTCGAGATACACACGCGATACCGAGTCCAGAGCACATTCTCCTTGGTGAGATGTTCATTGGGCACCTACCTTGTTCCTACTCCAGACTTTGGTCTATTCAAAGTGTCCCTCCAAATTCTCTATATTTAAAACGTTGTTTACGACTTTCAAGCACCTCTTGTCTCCCACTTGTCGTGTGGTTACATTACTTGCCTTCCTAACAATTGTCGTCTTCCATACCAACAGTCTTACAGAATGTTTATTCCTGCCTTCGTTCAGTTCGACCTCGACTCTCTTGACCTTGTGTGGAAACTACGTTCCACACTATTGTCCAGTCTTTTATTCCACATTTCGATGCTCCCAGCAGACATAAGATGTGTCCATTTCCTATATCATGCATAATGGTCATGCATTTGACCAAACATCATAAAGCGTATCCACGTGGCTACGTGGTCTTCTTCGTAACACAATGTATGTGTAATTTTATAATCCTTAATTTATGGATCCACGTCCTCATACGACATTATTCTCTACCTCTCCGCGAATCATACCTCGATTCAAGTAGCAATAGCTATACACTATTAGAACAACATTCTGTACCTTCACCACCATTGTCGAAACCTACATTTCTAAAGTGATCTCCCTTTCAGGAACTGGGTACTTATAATCCACTTTTCACCTTAGTATAGTACCTCCCTAATGTGTTCTATGGCAGATAATTATATACCACTTCTCCCTCAGATATATCGTGCTATACCGAATCTCCTTCTACGTGGAATGGCAATATATATCTTGCATGATAAATCAATCCTTGATCCAAAATAAGGATACCTTACTACTCCGTATTCCCAACGTGCCACACTTCTACTTCAAGCAAGAGTCTAGGACCTGCTTAACCATCATTACATAACAGCCTCAAGAAACACCAGGCATGTTTCGATGCTTCCGCCGTGGACACCATAGTCACATATGTGAGATGTACACGTGCCATGTAAATATAAGAGTGTCTGTATGTGTGATTACACGAAAATAATAATAATATAAATAAGTAATTCAAATGTGTACCGATGTGAATATAACCCATGGTTAATATAGAATAGAATAGAATAGAATAGAATAGAATAGAATAGAGTGTGAGTGTGGAAACATTAAAGATAATCGAAACGAGCTAATTATGTAACTTCTGAGGGAATAATGAGACTTAGATTATGTTATAACAACGTTATGAAAAATAAATGATGAAGAACGTGTGTCTCTAATTAAAGTATATAGCTAAAAATGTCAGATACAGTACACTATATAATCGCATTAAAGGGTAAGTATAAATATGAGGGGCATGTAAAACACTGAGGATAGGAACATACGAGTTGTTAAAACTGTAACAAAATAGGAAAATAAAATTTTGATACAAAAATTAAATTAAGGCTAGCTGTGATAAAATGAATTGCAAAGTGAAGGGAAAATATAATAGATATATATATATACACACAAGTTACTATGATTGGGATGACTTTCTACTAAACAGTGCGAGAGTAATAAGTCTGTGTTATATTAAAAGAACAAATAGAACTTCGTTATATCTATACCTGTTTATAATATATAATCAGTTACATGTATGTGTACAAACAATGAACTCGAAATTAGGTATACTGTGAAAACAATAAGACCTTCACAAATCTTGACTGTTCACCTTTGACAGTCCTAAACGATGATCATGTCTGATCTATATCTCTATCTTTTATATCCTAGAGTTATAAATTGCACATTACAAGTCATTTCAAATTTAATCACTTTGAACATGACAACATCTGTGTGATTTATAATCTCACACTACAACGAGAGCAGTCTTGATGCTGAGGACAACATCATTTTTAAGGTGGGGAGAATGTGACGTTCCACATATTTATACGCCTTTTTAAGTATAAATACATGACACGTCACTATGAATCATTAATGGCACATTAATTATTCATAAGCTAAGGTTAGCTATGTTAATAATTAATCATTAAAGTGGAAACCTAACCCAAAGCCCTAATTCAAATTTAGGGCTTAACCTAATATTAAAAAGGGCTAAAATACCAAATTAGCTAATATTAACCAATCTAGAGTTGCCACCTGGCCCAAATCGATTGGGCAAGTGAGAGTTGCTAACTTGGGACCCAAATTGGGGTTTTGTACCCCCATTTGCCCCAATTCGAATTGGAGGAGGTTGGTGGAGGAGGAGTTGCTGTTCCACCTTGTTCCAGCCAGAAGGATGGAGAACCAGAGGGATAGTAGAGCTAGCTATGATCCCGGTTAGTACGTAGATAGCTTGGATTCCTAGATAGTCATTGGACTAATCCTTGTATGCTCAGAAGGTAGTTAGGATTAATCCTTGTATGAATAGATGTATGGTTAATCTCTATTTTATGTTCTATTCGAAGCTATGGATGGATGGATGTATAAGGATAGCTTCCTTTCTGTTCCTCCTGTGTTGTATGGGTAAAAGGGGGGTAGAGACCTAAAGGCCATCTAGAAGTAGAGATGTTCCTAGATAGAACCCTTAAAACCCAGTAATTGCGGCCTGTGCACAAGAGCCTACCTGGCTGTGGATGCTATGATGTGGTTCAACACCAGATAACGAGTATGAGGGTGAATCGGGGGTGGGGTCTTGTCTAGCGCGGCTACAGGACTCCTATAGTGTGCTAGGCTTATAGCCGGTCACTGTGTGTGGGCCGGGTATGGGCCTGGCACTCTCTGGGCCGGAGGGCGTGAGTCGTAAATGGTCGTCCTGGGCTCGAACGGGTTGGTGAGCTGACCTTTAGATTTAGGGGAGTAAGTCGGGTACGGATGCGGGGGTCACTGAGGGGGCACGTGTTCTCTAGCACACCCAGGGATCCGTCATACTCGGGGAGGAGACGCCTCTCTGACCTGCCTCATCGGACCGGGGAGATGTAACCCGGAGTAGTCCTGAAGGGTGATTCCTTGGGATTGCGTCTCCGGAGGGCTACAAGCACGTCATAGCATGATTCAGCCTATCTGCAAAGTGTGCACAGGAGGGGCGGATGGAGTGGACTACCCTAGCCATTGTCTTATGCCAGCCAACGCCATGTTCTACCTCTGTCTGCCGTTATCTTGGGGCCCTGACCGTCAGTCGCCCCCATGGAATCTGAGCCCGGGGTAGAGCCCTTAGTTATGGTGTATTTCCTTTGTTATGTTGGTATTCTGTTATTAGTTGTATTGATGATGATGGGCCACCCTTCGTGGTGGTATATTACTATTTAGTATTGTTGCGAGGTCGCTATATAGGATTCCCATAGAAGGCGTGGGACGAATGCCACCTTCGTGTCCTTCACCCGGACACTTGGCCATCACAAGTGGTCCGAGTCAAATGGAGGGCCTTTCCGTGGTGATGGATTCGCCATGGGAGGGGAATTTCCCGTATTTATACGATGGGAGCATCGTATGGATTCGGGGAGCGTCACAGCAAAGATGGTGGAGACCAACTTGGACAAAACTTCGACAAAAATCTCGGACACCAGACTTCGATTGAAAGTACTAGTCCTAGGCAAATATGACAAATTAAACAGTATTGTATCTTTTAAAATTGCTCATTTAAATTCTTATATGGTCAAAGGTAGGGTCCAGAATTCTTCTATTGCTCCTGAAGATTTCCATGGTTGATTTATTTGCCATCAAGGATAAGCCTGCTAAAACCAAATACTCCTCCAATGGGATTCTTATTCATTATCCTCTTAAATGTCCTTCCCTAGTGGAAGTTAAAAACCGGTTAAATAAGTCCATTAATATTTGTATCCTCCCTATTCTTAAGATGGACAGTAAAACCTACCAAATTGTATGCAGAGTATGAATCACATGATCAGTATTTTGATCAGAAAAATTTCTAGTGTGGCTAATTGTCCCGCATACATTATGAAATGGCACCCTCTCTACACTCCTGAGGATTATTCCAATGTGGCTACAACCACTTGGATCTCTTGTCCTAATATTCCCCCTGCTTTTTGGACTCAGAGTCATCTAAAAGCATTACAACAACAACAACAACAACCATTACATTACACGCCTTAAAATTAAATTCCCCCTTAAACCCCCTTTGGTTTGGGTGCATATTCACACGGGGGGGTGACTCCGGGCAACGAGAGATGTTGGATAGGCGTATTCACCCCTTATTCCTTAATCTACACCATACACAAAGTTCCTCGTTTGTGGGGTATGGATTTTCAGAATTTGGTATACTGTATAACAAGAATTGCAAAATACTATAAGATTTCAGGCAATATACTATATGGTGTTGATTTTGTACGTGCAAAACATAATTATAAGGGCTCTCGCTGCCCTACGTCACCCTCCGTGTGAACATGCACCCAAACCAAAGGGCGTTTAAGGGGGAATTCAATTTTAAGGCGTGTAATGTAATGGTTGTTGTTATAGGTTAAAAAAAAATTTTGCCCCTTCGGGGCCAAAAACAAACAACGTTATATGTCGGATGTAAAACATGTAGCAATATGTAGCATTATAACAAATAGTAATATGAAGCCTAAGCAACTATAATATTATAGCATAATGTAATTTAGCATATTATTTATAAATTTATTTAGTCATTGAAGATAGTAAAAATAGTATATTAATATCACGACACGTTCGTTGATTTGCGCCTCTCCAGCTTCGACGACATTTTCTTGTGCAGGGTGATTTATCTCATACGTGATGCCTTTTGCCTGCATGACTCCCGTTCGTGATGTTGAGCCTGGGCCTCGTCTGTTTCGTGCCATTCGTCTCATTGTAATATGTAGATCTAATATCTACCATTAAAAAAACAAGACAATTGTTAATAACTAGTAATGGTAGTAATAATATGAATAGTAACACAAGCTTGTAATAGTAGTAAACCATAAAAACTACTAATATAGTACATGTTATGTTGTTAAACAATGAACATAATGGTACATATTGAAAGGAAGGGTCAGATTTTAAATTTTGAAGCTTAAAGGGCAGTAGATAATGCATGATATTGAAAGGAAGGGCGACATTTTTAATTTTGAAGGCAAATAGTTAAGGACGGAATAGGATTTTTGAGACAAAACAGATTAGGGCACGGTTAGGGTTTCTGCAATCGATCGATGATGGCAGCTGCTTCATGCAAATCCGATCGAATAGAAAGATGTGAGGGCCGAATCTAACTGTGGTGCTACTAGATGTTGAAAACAGTTTATGTTACCATGCTACACACTGGTTCCGGTGGTTTTACAGAGGAAAAGCTCAGCAGATGTGGCTATGGCGGCTAGTGGCTCCAGTTTTGGCCTATGGGCGAATGGTTTTCACAGGTAAAGTCCAGGAAAAAAGACTTAGGTTAAAACTTGAAGATCTGGCTATGGCGGCCAAGCTGCGTCAGGCAGATTCTGGCTATGGCAGGCTAGATATTCATGGCTCCAGTTTCGCACTAAGTGGCCAATGCTTTTCAGGGCTATAGTCGAGGAAGGAAAAAATAGGGAAAAACTTCAAGATCTGTCTTTATCTTCAATTTTGCTTGCTAGGTATTTACCTGCAGTTTCGATATATTCATGGCTCCAGTTTCGCACTAAGTGGCCAATGCTTTTCAGAGCTAAAGTTGAGGAAGAAAAGAATAGGAAAAAACTGCAAGATCTGTCTCCATCCGGATTTTGAATGTCTACCATTATTATTCAACAGCAAATCTGAAATGTTACAAAAAGATGAATGAAGAACAAAAACAGAATTTGAACAGAATAAGATCATGAATTCTGCCATGAAAGATCATGAATTTTTTTGTTTGCCATGCTGATGCTATATTCCAAATACGATTAAAACAGAATATCTAGCAAACAAAAAAAGATTGTTAGCAAACAAAAAAGCAAAATCTTGCATACCAAAACTGTTGAATGACAGAGCAAGACGGATGAACAGGACGGATCGATAACACCACCACAAGAACTTTTCAGAGAAGAGAACTTCTCTGGTTTCATGCATATGAATTAAGGAGGTCAAAATAACAACCGTTAGATTGTTGAAGGTAATCCAGATCAACGCTCCAAAAAAACTGCACTCTAGAAATACTATTTAGTATGGCCCAATGAATACAACACTAAAATCATAGGAAAATCATGCCAAAAAGCGTATAAAATCACAAAAAAAAACCCCTGTTATAATGCTAGATATAAGCTATAGGAGATTGTCTAGGGGAAGTCATCCGAATTTCTATCCCCTAAACGTACTTTCCCTCTATTTGCATTCTAAAGGAGGTGAAGTAATATTCCAAGACCCCTATAATTGTGTCTAGTAAAAAGGATAAAGGTAATAACTCTGTGGTTAAACCAGATTCTATTGCTCCTGCTAAAATGAAGGCAGTCTGGGTACAAAGATATATGGTGTACACTAAATGCATGTCTGTAGGCCACTTAGGAGGCTAGTTCTTATGCTCCTAGTTGCAGCAATTATGCCATGTTCAGCATGGATGCGCTTTCCATGTTCAAGTGCTCTCAAGCTGGCACATGCTTTCAGAATACTAACAAAGGTTGCCTTAGTTGGGTTAAACCCATCCTGTTGCATCTGACAGAAGAGATTGAGAGCTTCCTTACCATCTCCATCTTGTGTAGATGCTGCAATAATTATGGTCCATGATATCACATCTGGTACAGCTATTCTATCAAAAGTCTTTTGAGCATCGCTTTTACTTCCACACTTGCCAAAATGTCAATAACAGCACTTCCAATAACAACATCAATTCGCATCCATTGCGCACGATATATGCATGGATATGCTTCCCATCTTGTAAGGCTTCAGCTCCAGCACAACCACTAAGAGCACTTACAAAAGCAATTTTGTCTGGCTTTGCGTCCTCCTGCATTCTTATAAGAATTTTCAAGATCTCTTTACTATTTTCGAGTTGAGCATATGAACCAATCATCGCAGTCCATGAAATAACACTGCAATCAGAATCTTCCTTAAACAATCTACATGCAATCTCTATTTCCACATTTTGAGTACATGTCAATCAAAGAGTTAGCCAGAAAAAGGTTTGATTCAAGTCCCTCGATCAAAATATACCCATGAACACGTTTTCCATCCTGCAGAACACACATGTTGGCACATGCACTAAGGACAGCACCTAAAGTAACATTATTTGGCTTCACACCCTCTTTCTCCATTTGACTAAAAAGAGACATTGAGAGCCTTGTTGCCATTTCCAGATTGCACATAACCTGTGATCATTGCATTCCATAAAACTTCATTTTTTATTTTCATCCTGTCAAAGACGTCTCGAGTGCTATTTATAGAATTACAATTAGGAAACAACTCAATGACAGTGCTTCCCACATAAGCGTCTAAATTGCATTCATATTTCACTGTATAAGCATGGAATAGTTTTCCATGTCCCAATTCCCCAAAGCATTTACATGCACTCAAGACATTGATGAATGTTATTTGGTCTGACGTTTGATTGCATCTGCTGAAATAGCCTTAATGCTTCTTTCTCCATCTCCATATGCTGCATATCCTGCAATAATAACATTCCCTGATACGATATTTTTCCTATGCATATTGTCAAATAATTGCCGAGCATTGGTTATTCTTCCGCACTTGATGTACATGTCGATAAGTGCAGTAACAACATTAACATCCGATGCATTGTTTGCTGAATCAGGAAGTGAATCCATGCTGGAGCATCACATGCATGTAGAACATTGACAAAAGTGATTCCATTCATCTTCAGGCCTATTTTATACATGTCACCAAAAAGGCTCACTTGGCTTCTATAGTAATAGAGATGCAGAAGTCCAATCCCAAGTAGCGAATTAGCAGGGGAATTCATGGGACATTTGATCTTGTCTTGTGAGGAGCAGCTGTCAGATCTTCCCCTTTGTCCTATATTCCTTAAGATGCCGATATTTAATCAACTCCTCAAGCATGTACCTGCCAACATTCATCGCTGTCTATGACCTCAAATCTCATAATGTCTAACAAGCCAGAAGACATGCAATTAATGGTGTTCTTAAGCGTACCTTCTTCACGAGAGCAACTGTCTACTAAAGTGTACAAGATAAACATATGCTCCAAAAAAACCCCCAGCTGATCCAAAGAAAAACTTGATAGTGTCACAAGAGATCGATGATAATCTGGTGGGCAGATAACAGATGGGAATATAATGGGCCTACTTGAAAGAGACAGATAAATACACACTCATACTAAAAAGCATATTCTTCTAGTTTTATTGATATACAAGTCTTCAAACTACTTCCGTTTCACAAAACAAAGTAGAACTTGTACCAGATGTTGCTAACAATGGATCAATAAAATTAAGATGTACCAAAAAAACGTTATGCTCCCTTCCCCTCAAATAATACCAAATCAAATGGCCCCTGAATTGTCGATTCCCAGAGAAGCCTGCAAAAGCTCCATGACGCTTGCTTGTCCGTATTTCTTAGGAGTGTCATGGTTAGATTGCAACTTTGGTTCTCCTGATGAAGGTGAGCATGCTGCCAAGGATGCTGCCCTTTTTGCTGCAAGTAAGAGAAGATTGTGTTTCTCCTTTACTTGATGATTCTGCCCTCCTTCATCAGAAATAACAGAACTTGCTTGTTCTTTGTCGTCCATCTTCTGATCTTCTAGAGCTGCAGACATTAGAGACCCTTTTCCACTAATCAAGTTAACAGTATCTTTCTTCTCATCTAAATTCCGAGGGGAGATATTAGCCATTGTCTGAAAGCCAACTCTTGGACTCAGGATTGTGTTATGGTTTGGGATCCCAAATCCTGTTCCTGCAATGCTTGATTGATCCTTGCCGATTATAGATGCTACAGGAGATGGATTGTCTTTTCGTTGCACTTCAGTGCCCTGCTGATCTTGTCCCCTTCTTTCTGGATCTAATCTTTGCATCAACTTGTCATATTCCTCCTCTGTGATTGGCTTGTGGGAAAACCTACATAAGTCACCTTCATTGCAAAAGCCCTTAGTGTTGAAATACTTGCAGGGAAACAGTGAAAGGTCATGTGAGTAAGGACAATCATCCCCCTTCAAACAGCAATTGGTCAAGAAGAACTTGCATATTTCAGATTTTGTTTCTGGAGTAGCAGCATGTGAAAATGTACAATCGTCGCCTTTTGTGCATCGACCTTTCAGATAATATTTACAAACAACAGGAGGTTGATCACGGAGTTTTCCCAACTTTGGCCTCACTATTCCCTGTTGCCTCCTCTTCTCAGCTCTTTTTATCTTCTTAATAACTTTCTTTTTCTCTTTTCGCTGAGCACTTATTATGCGTTTAGTCTTTTTATTGTCCTGCAGATCTGCATCCTTGTCATCTCCACAATCAGTTGACCAAAGGCCAACCTGCTGCTCAACAAGAAGTGATAGAGCACCTTTAACAACTGTTGATATCTTTTCTGGAAGTACTTCACCTTCCTCGGGTCCTTCATCTAGCGCACGTTTTTGAGCCTCCGGTTGACAGCTTATCCCGGCGTCATCTTTTGGCTTCCTGCTAACTGCATCCTCATTTTTACCCTGTTTGCTCTGCTTCTCAATACTGTTACTCTTCGTTGTCTTGAAGTTTGAAAATTCTTTAACTTGACCATGTCTTTTAGTAAATGCTGCCTTCTCGGTCTTTGTTTTCTTCCTAGCCTTCTTACCTTGCCTCGACTTCCTTTTCTTATTTACCTTTCTCTCGTTCTTTACCATGTTTCCATTATTATGAACCTCTGCAGTTTTTATCATACCATTATGCATGTGTATGCCAGGAAGACCTTCATAAATCACATTTGTCTCTGGAATTAAATCATCACAATCTTCAGCTACAGAAATCTCCCCAACTTCATCTGCAGAAATCTCCCCTTCCTCGGTCTCAGAATCGGATGGAGAAAACTTCGACATTTCAACATCTACTAGTATTCCACATTCCTCTTCCGAGACTTTATCAAAGCCAGCTTTTTCTGGAAAAACATGACCATTTTCCACGTGACCAACAAGTGCAGATATCTTAGCAATAGAATCCATAACTTTCTGAGAAAGATCTAAGTCCTCATCAAGTTTCTCATCAAACTGATCTCGTTCCTCAAAATTTAAATCTAAATTATTCTCCTTCATTTCACCAAATTCAGTCATCATGCTTAAGAAACAATTTGCTTTATACCATAATTTCAATAGAAGAGCCACACTGACCTAGACAACGACATTTGGGCTTCGAACAAAAGGCACGGCACCGGATCGGAACCTAGTGGTTACTTCTTCGATTATAATGGAAGCGCTCGTAACGAGCAGCCCCTATTTCTGCTGCAATTTGTTCTAGGGTTTGTACAGATTTATAATCCTTCATATGCCACGTAGACATCCAACGTGGATAAACAGATGGACGTCTTTGTTGACGTGGCGGGTTATTATAGAAAAAACCATATTGCTGGCATAAGTTGAGAGCATGTAGATTTTTTGGGCCGAGCAACACTTAAAAATACCTCGCTACTTCATGTTAAATAGTGTTCCATAAAATCTCTGAGCTTAGATTGGAACATAGCTAATATTGTCTTATATGTTACATTGCAGGTCTTATATTGGGAGCTATAATTCTTATTTCAGAGTTGGAAACAATATGTTACGACATTGGTTTTAAGGAAGATTGAAACCAAAGTAAGATGCAAGGGGGTTTTTGGGTTGCCCCTAGGGGGGCAATCCCTTGTTTATGTGGGTTTTTGGCATATTCATGGTATATGCTAGCATATACCTAGAATATGCTAAAAACTGCTAAAAACCTGCTGTAAGCTGTAAATGTTAGGTCATCCCTGTTGCCAGGCGGCTGCTGTGCATACCGGCTAACCGGAAGTTTGGATGCATGGAGGCCATCGGCATGAGAGAAATGAGTCGAAAAAGCGGGAGCGGCATAAGAGTGTGGGATTTAGTATCTGGAATGGCTTGCTGGATCTTTATTTCCTGCTTAAGGAGTCTGTGTGTTGATCTGCAGAAGAAAACCCAGCAAAATGGATCGTTATGGGCAAGGAAACTATGGCGGGTCGGACCAGTAAGTATGCATTTCTCTGTAATTCAACAAGCATATTTTTGATGCAGAATAACAGACATAAATTGTGTAGGTGACTCAACTTTATGGGGAATATATGGAATACCGGATGACAATCCAGCTCAAGGCCTGAAATATGGGCATTAGGGTTTCAGACTCCTGGTGCTGCAGTTTTGACAGCCTAAAAAATGAATACTTTTATTGCTCTGATTATAACCAGCTTATCATTTAACAAAGTGCATATTGTTTGTAAGTTCATGATATGGGATGACACTATTTACCTTATTTCAGTTTTTGGCAGATGTTGGGAAGTATGGATGGCGAGTTTATGATGGCCTTGTGACCTACACACCTCTTTCTTTGCCAGGAGGAAATACAAGTGCGAGTACTATAAGTCCCTCTTTCCCTATTGCAGCACGACTCAGTGAATAAAAACAGTGGATCTGCTGCTACAATTGGTGGTTATCTTTCAAGTTCGTCGCAAGATGGATGCCTATATGGCAGGTAGGACAATCTACCAACCGTATCAGTGGTTTAAAAGTTTGAAGATATATTGTTTAGATGTGAATTTGCCCGTAATTTGGTTACTTCAACGTGGTAACCTCTTGCTCTTTTTAAAAATGTATCTCTAGCAAGGACTAAAATGATTATCAAAGAAGACGTTTAAACTTATGACCTTCCTCTTTAAATTCAATGTCTTCTACTAAGCCAAGTAGTGATCAGGTCAGATAGGTCTCAACCTCCTTGCAGACTTAAGACTGCTGTATAACATGGCCTTATATGCGAGTAGGTCTTTATTTGGCAATAACAAATATTTCCTTCTTTCTCGCATCTCCTTGCTACTAAGTTCTTCTCTCCATGCTGATGTCTGAAGACTTTAGGAGATTCTAATACATCAAGCTAACTTTCTTAGCTCCTTTGTTGTAGTTTTCTGGGACTTATATATCTTTTTTCATTGCCAACGTTTGAATTCTTTTTTCGCCAACATGAAAAGCGCATTTCATAATTGCTCATGGAAATTTGTTTGTTGCAGATAGTTATATGCAGATCTTTATGGTAGTGCCATGTGGACAGCAATTGAGCACCTTCAAGGCAGTGGAGATTACACATATTAGTGAATCAATTTCACTTGCTCCTCTAAATCACCTCTGCCTTGTGAATTTGTAAGTGGCAGTCTTAGCATTGGTTATGTGTTTGCATGGGGCGAGGACAACAGAAAAAACGTTTACATTTTATCAAGCCAGGGAGTGTTTAAGATGGTGAATCCCAGCGATTGCAATTATGTTTGTAATAAAACAGCTCCATCAACACCACCACTACATCACCACAATGTTTCAGAGTTTTGTTGAATTAGCATAGTTTCAAAATAAATATCAGTGCCAAGACAATAAGAATGATTACCACAAAGTGAAAAAGGTAGTTTCTATAACATGTTTACATGCCCTGAAGATAAAATACAAATCCGATGCAACACTTTTTCATATTCAATGTGTATTCATATGGTATATAGCTGCTTCTAGGAAGAATACCTAATGATTTCTATCATCATCAAACAGAACTTGACTAATGTTACATAGTTTTGAATATGTAGAATGCCTAATGATTTCTATCACCACCAAACATAACTTGACTATTTTTACATGGTTTACATTTGTAGATTTTTATTATGTGGTAGGGATAACTTGTGCATAGTAACCATGTTATATAGCGCACCTCTACCGGATTGAATTGAGTTCAAAAGCTTTCATCTTCTTTATTATGAAAAAAAAGCAAAAACATTTAACCAAGATTGAAGAGTCTAACATATGGGATTAAATGGCTTTGGGATGTCATTTCAGGTCGAATGATGTTATCCCTTATATATGTACTTAACCTACCTACATCAAGTGCATGCTTGAAGAATTCCTACTAGATGTTAAAGCGCATTAATGTTTGAGCTAAATGCCCATTTCTAACGTAATTTGCTATGTCACTTCTGATATAAGGTCAGAAGCAACACCAATCCGCCCTAGACATGACTCATAATCGAACATGCCTCTCACTAAGTTTTTTCAACTTGTGGTGAGCACCGCCCCTAGGCTTGTAAGAATATCAATTATTCCTACTAGCATTGGTGCCTTGTGCAAATCACTGGACATTTGCATGACAGGCAAAGCGAATTTCAATGTTCCAATTCATGAAGCCCGTGCATGAGCTCATCATATACGACTTGTAGGCATGCTCGTGATGCATGTTCTTAGGAAAGAAGAGCAGCTATTGTTTACTAAAGTAGTGAGATTCTCAATAGATACTCATTAGTGCTTAGCATTTTCAAATGCATGTGTCCACGTACAATGACTGGAATTTTCAAGTATTTGGTGTGAACGCTAGCCTTTGCTTAAGATTCGCCTTCTAAATTATAGAATCCCATGAGATTTATTGGACTTCCGCCAAATTGGCTATTGTCAATTTGACAAATATTCATTGGACTTCGTATTCTAAGGCTAGAAAAAAATTAGAGACAACACTACGCCACATCCTAGGGCCTATAATGTATAGGTAGGTTTTTTATTCTACAAGGAATTGGCATGTTACGAGCTATAAAGCATAATTTCTTCGTGCAATCCAGTTCCTCTAAGTACCAACAATGTACTCACTTTTTCATCTACCATGTGCTAGTTACATTTCAATATTATTCTATTGCATCATTCCATGCTTTGACATGGTTTTAGTTCACAACTTACATCTTTGATATCATCTGAAATGTGATTCTCTACTTTAGGTAGGATATCCACTCGCATACATTTTGTAGGTCAGATATAATAGTGATCTCGAGAGTAGTATGAACCATGCATTTTACTTATTATTTCGCTTATTGTTTGTCTTCGCATCTCCTTTGTATTATACATGACCTAAGAACAACAATGGAGGTTCGCCTCCCACTAAATTGGTCTGAGTCAACATTCGAAATTCACCCAATTGCTCTAATAATAATGCCGCAACAATATAAAATGAATACAAATTCGAAGCAGAAACAAACTAACTACTATAACTTTTCATAGAAAACCAGAACAAATATAAATGAATATTCTATTCACATACTATAATTGGATTATATTTTGCCTTATTATAATCAACTTTACTAACACGTTCATAAAATCAACATTTCATTCGTTTAACTAAAAATGCATATTCTATTTAACGGCTACTGTATTGATTTTCATTGTTTTGATCCACCTTTAATATACGAATGCTAGTTCAAATTCACTCATCGAACCTATTCAAATGCAAAAATGAATTCAAGCCTAAAAGTGCCCAAGCCTCCTGTTGCGCCTTTTTGCTAATTTTCTCTATGAGGAAGTGGGGAAAGTCTTTTTCCTTGTGTGTAGAAATGTAGTATGAAAAGCTCCTTTTCGATTCTCTTGTTTCAATAATTATAATATAGAAAGCTATAGTTTCCTTGTAACTCTTCTTATAGTATATGGGAAGCTCCTACTGCACCTACTAAACCCCACACACGAAAACCTAAAAATCCCCATTTCGGCCTTCACAAGAAAACCTAAAAATCCCCATTTTGACCTTCAACAGCCGTTAGATTACATTAGAGGAAATTTGAGATCTCATTTTATCCCCATAAGAATCCTCCAATGGAATGGCTACCCTCTATTAACTGCAATTAATGCAGCACCAACAACTTCATTGATGTTATTTTTCCCCCATAACTTTTGATCCACTTGTCAAAATCTTGTGGCGTTTGTTGCATTAGATGCGGAATGAAAAGATCTTTCCAATGATATATGGTTATGATGTATTTCAATATGGTCATATGCATTAACCTTTAAAAAATATGATTTTTTGCTTATTTCTTATATATTTATATCGTAAAAGATGTATGAATGGGTTGTCACTAGATAGTTCTTGTGAAGACGAACCCATTGCTACAAAAAGTTTTTGAATCTGAGTTTTGGATCAAAAGTTATAATGAAAAAATGATACTACAGAAGTTAGTTGCAGCTGCATTAATTACAGGCTGCCATGGCATTTTAAGCATCCCTTAATGGGACAAAATGTGATCTCATTTTTCCTCTAATGTTTAAGCAAAACCAAATCAATGCACAAAAAATGACACACTCTAGAAATACTATATAGTATGCCCCAAGAAATACATCACCAAAATCATAGGAAAACCATGGCAAAAACTGTATAAAACTATAAAAATAACCCCCTGTTATTATGCTACATATTCATTATATTCAAGCTCCTACTGCACCTACTCCACTTATGGTGCTTCCAGAAGTGCATGCAGAACTTGCAATGTAATGTTTGCAACCTAGAGCTGCCAACAGACTTGTATTCGGAGCTGTGTTACGTAAATTTTGTACCTAACGTGGAGGATGAAGAAGATACTGAGACTGTGGCCACTAAAGGTACATGTAGTCGTATTAACGATGAAGATGTTGAATCTCCTCAGAAATTACCAGTAAAGAGACGTCCACAAACTCGATCCATGACAAGCCCTTTGAAAGGTTAGTTTAATATTTCCATTAGGGTTTTTTTGAGATTAAAAAAGGGCCTTCAAAACATGCCAACTAAGCCAAATGAAGATAAATGAACTACCAATCAGAAATCAGAGCCTGACGGGTCCAGTCAGCAAAACTGTTATAACTAACTCACTGGATCACATTTTCTAGCATAACTATTGATAGAAAAGTCCAAATGAGCTCTCGTTTAGTGCAATAGATAGATCTCGTTGAGATCTTTCCAATCTTAGGTGCTTTGCACATATTTTAACCACTTATGATTGTCAAAACTCCAACAAATATGGGTTTTACCATTTTTTACTATCCTACGGGGCTAAAAGATATGCAATCCACCCAAGGTTGGAAAGATCTCAATGAGATCTATCTATTGCACCAAACAAGAGCTCATTTGGACTTTTCTATCAACACTTATGCTAAAAAATGTGATCCAGTGAGTTAGTTATAACTGTTTTGCTGACTGGATTACCAGTTCTGTTTTCTGATTGGTAGTTCATATAGCTTAATCAGCAGTTCTTAGAAGGCCCTTTTATGATCTCAAAAAATCCCTAATGCATATATGTTCAACAGCTGGATTATTTAATTGAAAGTATGCAGGAAAAGAAAAACAACACAAACGGTTGAAGAAGTCACAAGGAGAGAACGAGGGATTTGCTGAAAACGAAGACGCTGATTTGGAGCAGCGAGGTTTGAGTAAGTGTTTAGTATTTAGCTTGGTACTTTTTTTGCATTTGTACTAAGACATATTAAGCAGGTGTGGAAGATAATACGAGAGGTCTGGATGCTAAAGTAACTCAAAAAGGTAAGCTGCCTTCCCCTAAAATTTCATTATGCAGACTAGTGGTATCAGACTAAGATAAATTGCAGGAGAAGAAATTATAGGGGTCGAGGAAGTTCCACCCGATGAAGCTCCAATAGAGCAAGAACCACCTGATGAAGCTCCAATGAAAGTTGGAAGAGAGGGCGTACCAAAACGCTTCAGTCCTCCAAATATTTCTGATGCACCTGCTACAAGACAGAAGCAAAGAAAGGTAAAGAAGCCAAGGGTTAATCAGAGGAAAAAGAAAGCTGCAAACACTGAAAAACCTATGGACTCTCAACCAACTGCTCCTGCTAGCATGAAGAAGACTTCGGACGCAACAACAATTGCTGCTGCAAGCACTGAAAATACAGTAGGTCAGTAGAGAACACATTGATGTTTTATTTCAAAACTTCTAGTACATTAGCATGTAATTTAAAACTATTGTGAATGGCAGGTATAGGTTGCTCGAATCAAGCAGAGTCTTGGAACTCTAGCCAAATAAAGAAGTTATGGTTTCCAACCCAGCTAATTGGCCATGCGCGAACCAGAATCCTATTGGCTTTACAAATTTTCATGCTTCAATTCACAACTTTACCTCTGAAAGTCCACTTTTACATATGGTACAGACCCTATCTTACCTTCTGCTGCTGCAGCCGATGAAATTCAATCTCCCCTCCATGGTCACAGTTCACCTTTGCATGCTCCAGACCGTATCATGCCTTCTGCTACAGCTGATGAAATTCAATCTCCCATCCGTGGTGGCAGTTCACCCTTGCATGTTCCAGACCCTATCGTGCCTTCTGCTACAGCTGATGAAATTCAATCTCACGTCCGTGGTGGCAGTCCACATTTGCCTGCAAATGAATCTGATACGGAATCAGATGAAGATGGGGACATGACTCTGGAGCAATTTACAAAGAACATCGGCTGTTAATTTTCCTCAGTTAAAGTATGCTAGTGCAGGTATCTTTTGGCTGAGAAATGTCACTAATGTAAAGAAATCAGCCAAATCCTTTGTAAATCCATCCAATTTTACTGCCCTGATGTTTATAGTGCTCTATAATACACTTATTAGTGCAAGAAATGCCTTGTTTTGACCTAGTTGGTCATTTGACTAATATGCCATATATTTGGTTCAATCAAATTTTGGATTTTGAAAACAGTCTGATAGATAAGTGCTGAAAGTGCAAAATAATGCAGTTGTCTTTTTTCGCAGGAAAATAAGTTCCCTTTGGGTATAAACTATGTTTTTTATTATGCTTGGTTCACTGGTTAAAGATGAGCAAGGCATGACCTGCAGATTTGTATGATCTGTATGCTGCTATTCTATATTGCAAAACAGGGGAAATGAAGGAAACAGTGGTACTAGCCTCTTGGTACTAGCATCAAACTATGAAGCTCAAACTTCACAAGCGCCATCTAAAAGCCATCTTTGCTTAGCAACCTAACCTTTAGCCGTGCTTGAAAAAACCAGGTACACTTGAAAAAACCATTGAAAATAGCGCGTTACACTATTAATTTGGGAATACATTGAACAAGGCCAAAGAGTTACAAAAGCCAGTGGTTGACTAGAGTTATGATGCATTTTCCTTCGAATGGTTGGCCTCATCCTTAATGGGCAATTTAATTCACTTCAAGGCAAACGTGTTCAATGAAGACACCATCCATGATTAAAGCAAATGCAAATATTCCGAGCCATCCCAAGGTTGATGTATATGCATGTGGATTATTCTTTCTTCACACACTCTACTTTTTCTTAGAGAATCTTGACCGGCATTACTTTTTCACATAGAATCTTGGAGAATCTAGAGGCTTCTTGGGATAATTTTTAGAAATATAGGGTAATTCTACCCTATATGTCCAACTGCATCCTACTCCAACAACACCTCAACACCTAAGCAGAACTTAGTAATGCAAATGCGAACCATCACCTTCACAAAATGTGAATGTTTTAAAATAGCAATTTCGATTCAAACACTCTATTGTCTACAACTACAACTTAAGCCACTTCACTCTCCGGCCATGGAGGGCAACCCTCCGTGCGCAGCACCTTGTTTATCCAACGTTGATTGGGAGCCATTGATTGGCAGCATATTCCTAGTATTGTGCCAGATCCATGGCTATTAACATTTTGCCAAAAAATCACCATGCCATTGGTCTCGATTGAAAATAGCATTTGCATAATAAACATACAATTTTCACAAAACCATGGTCTATGTGCTAAACCAGACTGCCTGTGCTAAACCAAACTTGCCTCAATGGATCCTGCACTGCTGCCCCAATTAATCCTGCACTCAATCCAAGATTTTGAACGGCTTGAATGAATCCTTCTGCCAAAATCAATCCTGCGCTGCTGGTGCAGACAGTCTTGGGTCGGAGTCAATCATCTTCATAGCAACTGGATCTACCTGTACAACATATAGAGATGGCTGTTTACACCAGGATTGGAGAATTCGAACCTCCAGGCCATGTCGGCCTCATCAGAACCCTTCTAATTCCATCTTACCTATCCTGCAAATGGCATTCAGATGCATAAATGCTACAAGCAAGAAGCAGCTATGGCGGCATCTATTGCAAAGCCGACCTGTACTGCTCATAATTCATCATACAACAAAAGACCTCTCATCTAGCAAGAAGCTAGCAATGGCGCCACATCTAAACGTGCATGGGCTTCATCCGCCATAGCCGATGCTGGAAGCTCTACCTCGATTCACCGGTTTCAGGCATTTGCTGCCCTATCACGGAATCTAGGCTTCTTCCTCCTCAAAAACTTGATCTGCCGCATCAAGCTGCCCTCTGCCCCTCCGCTCTCTGCCTAAATGCCCTCTGCCCCTCCGCTCCTCTACCCATGATATCGCTGCCCTTGCCAAAAAAAAGGGAGCATTCGTTCTTATCCACGCCCTAAAAAAAGGGCCTCCAAAAAAATTTTGTTCTTTTTAACCATTCAAAAGAAAAGCCATCTAAAAACCCAAAAAAGAAACATGACCTCTAAATGACACTAAGCTCCTAAAAATGGCAAGATAAACGATTTTCTATCCAATACATCACCGAAATCATAGTCCCAACTATTGCTAGAAGCTCCTCCCACAATACCAAACTCGAACATTGGAGGTTTATCACTATATTGGACATAATGGGGAAATGCTCATGGTTTGCAACCGCCGCAAGAAATTTCTTGTAACTTTAAGTATGCTTAAAGTTTTTTTTTTCTTTGTCAATAATTATAATTGCTATCAATTAAGTCTGTGTATGCCTAGGTCATACACTTAGATAAAAAAAGAACTGTCACTTTTATTATGCTTATACAGTGTGTAATTGCACATTCTAGTGGCTTAAAAAATGTTGGAACGTTTGGCATTTTATGTCTGTCCAGGTTTGTCTTAGACCATTTCCTTTCCAGGAGAAATGTAAGCAATTGACGATGTTTTGTGCAATGTCAACAGAAATGGAGTCTTGCTGATGTGTGTATGAAGAAGAAGCTGTTATGATCATCAAAGAGAAGCACAAAGGCATATGTGAAAGACATTTTGCTGGAGACACCACATCAAAGAAAATTCTCGGGTTTAACTACTATTGGCCTATAGTAGATTAAGATGACATCATTAAGACATGCCATCAATGTCAAATCTTTGGTAAAAGGATTCTTTTCTCAGCTATCTTGAATCCTATTGTTTCTCCAGGAACATTTTAGATATGTGGACTTGATTATATTGGTCCCATTAACCCTTCTTCTGCAGGTCAACATCAGCGTATCATTGTGGCCATAGATTACTTCACCAAGTGGGCATATGCTCTCACAACAACCCGATTCTTGCATGAACATGTGTCTATTAGGTTTGGTATCCCCTTCAAGTTGCATTCAGATAGAGGTACACCATTTGTCAATGAAGCCATTGCTAATCTGTTGAGCATTCTTAAGGTCAAATACACTAAAGTTCTTTTTACTATCCACAATATAATGACAAGATAAAGGTACTAATAAAGACTTGAAGAGTATCTTGCAGAAGACAGTAGAAGTAAACAAGAGAAATTTGCATCTCAAGATAGTGGATGCACTTTGGGCTTATAGAATTACCATCAAAGTAGCCACAAATCATACACCATTCAACTTAGTCTATGATATTGAGACGGTGTTGCCAATTGAACTTGAGCTGCCGGTTAGCTCATAAATTATGTTTACCATTTGAACATGCCTTGCAAGTAAGATTGGATGCCTTGCTGCATTTGGATGAATATAAAGTAGAAGCTGGGAACGCCAGCTAAAGGCTTGGCTGCATTCAAGGGTGCTCAAAAGATACAATGAACATTCAAGGAAGAAGAGCTTGTTCTCAAATGGAACAAGTCAAGAGAAGACACAGCTGGTAAGTTTGAGAATCTTTGGAAAGATCCTTATGAGATCTTAGAATCTGCAGGATTAAACACCTTAGATCTAAAGAGATATTGGGACCGGCATATGTGCTTGTTTGTCCCTCTTTGTCTAGGAAATGGTTTAATATTCCATATTAGAATAGGTTACTTAATTCAATTTCATATTTGAAGTTTTTATTTGCAGCAATCAGCAACTCTAATCCCTTTCAAACTGACCAATATGGAAGCGTTTGAACTGATCTGGAGCTGGATCGACCGAGATATTTCTGCTCAAGATTTTTAGCCAAAAATCCCTTAAAGGTTAATGAAGTCCGCGTAGCTGTGCAATTATTGTGTGATTTTGTCATTCCACTTGACAGAATATCTTTTTGAAGGTATCACAACATTCAGGGTAAAGCTATTCTGAGCCAAAATGCTGGAAAATCCTTTAGCAACCTCATGGGGATAATTTATCCCATCGCTCTAATCAATGTATGCTCTTCAAAGCCAGGCCTTCAAAAGGTTCTTACGCAACTATTCAGAAACTGGATAAGCTGGATAAAGTCTCTTTTTGTTATTAAAGATATAGGAGAATCTCTTTGTTAATGGTATCATGGCCAGCCTTTTTTTAGCATAGGTGTACAGGTGGATCGTATAATTTTGATGTCTTTCTTGCTCGAATCGTTTGCATATAGACCAGATGTGTGGAGCAGACAACTATGGTATGTTTGGAGTTGGATGAATTCTGCATTTTGCAGATATGCTGTTGTCGATAAGCTTCTTGGTTGTACTAATGCCAAGATGGTACTAACTAGTTGAAAGTTATTTCATCATTTAGACATGTTTGTTGATAGCAATCATGCCTGCAGTTATCTATTGTGGTTTGAGCCTTGCAGCAGCATTTCGAATTGAAGTAAGATGTTGAAGAGGGCAGCTAGGTCTAAGAAGCATATTGTTCCTCCTAAGACAACTTTTGCTTCCATAGATGACGTTTTTTCTTTAGGGAATACAAAGGGGAAGGGTAAATTGGGTGATGAGGATGAGGGTAATGGCTTCTGATCCTAGGGTATATTGGGAGAGATGTGCCACTGAAGATGTTTAACACCCTTGTTAAATTCATAAACAAGGAGACATTTGCAGGGGCTATTGCTCTTGAGAGGGGATCCGAATTGGATCATTTGCACTGCCAGGGGGTATTAAGAACCTCCTTGAAAACATCAAGGGCTGTGAACGCTGCCATTAAGATTTTTTTTGGGTGGGGAGCCCAGAAGCCAGCTGATGTTTTGTTGATTTGTAAAGCGCCAAAGAACACGAGGATGCATTGTTTTGAGGGTCTTGTTGGGTATTGTCTCAAAGACTTTGGCATGGTGCATTTTAAGATGTACCTTCATATGTGACTAAAAAACAGATTGAGATGGAGAAAGAACTCTACCTGTGATGGTGTTAGACAACAAGATTTTGTTGCATAGGGCTCACCATGTGAAGTACCATAGGAGGAAGCAGTTGTCTGCTTCCCTTGTGTATACTGTTTGCCAGATGTTAAGGACTTGGAAGTTTATATTGTCTAGTCAGTGGATTCTGCCCACTAACTGTGCATTCATTTCAGGGCGGTGCTGGAGAATAACTCTGAATCCATCATAGACCATACCGAGTGATTTTCGTTGTGTTATTTTTAATATCCCTACAGGTATGCAGCCCGTGGAACGAATTGGGAAGGTGAGGAAGAGGTATTATGATGATGCCAAGGGATGGGGATGAGGGGTTTGTTGATATCCGAGGAGTTTAGACCTGAGATGGAGGGGATGTCCTCATCTCTCTAGAGTGTATTGATTACACGATGGCTATGAACTGATGGCATGTTTGCTTTTCTTCTAATTACTTGTTCTCGTTGCATTCGCTGCTTCTACAATACTAACAAGGATGAAGTGTTGTCTATGCAAGACTATGCCTATGCCAAGGACTACGCCTATGCCAATGCCTTCTGATCCAACTATGGAGAATGGTCCCACTCCACAAGAATTTGTGAAGTCATTCACCCCTCCCGAGAGGCCACCTGAGCCTGCGCTTCCTCAAGTTCCTCAAGTTCCTTAGTTCCTTCTCCTCAAGTTCATTCTGTCAGCAACCTCATATCTGGTGGTCTCCCACATCCCCTGTAGCATCTGCAAAGGCAAAGCGCGCACATGTGGCATCTGCCAACATTATTTGTTGCATATAAGGGTATGTTGTACAAATTGTTGTTATAGCCAATAATTAACGTATAAAGGCGTACTTAAAATGCCCTTGGTCCTAGGATTTGAACCATCGTAAAACTGCTTTTTAATGTCACCTTTTTTTCCTACTCATGTGCATGGAATCAGGGGGGCATTGAACTGATCTTGTTCAAGATAGAAATCATGATAAAAGGCTGGCAACACTTGTCCCGTGCTTCACAACTGAGAGTATTTGCCCATGGGTCTCGGAGGTTGCCAGCCATGACTGAAACGGACCATCTTGCAATGAAAAAAGAAATGGCGAAAGGGAAAACAAAATGTGAAAAAAGAACAGTTTACACCAAGTTTGTCATATTTAAGATAAGCAGTCCTTTATAATGGAACAATTTAACCTGCAATAACCTATACAAAATTTGTGCGCCATTTACTGACGTGTATGCCATCTTCACAACAGCTGTGACAGAAAAAGAGAGAAATCTTCCATTTCCTCGGTGCACTTGTATCATGAAAGAAAACCGTTACTTATATGAAGTTGACATCCATGCAAGATCTAGAGAATTACATACCTTGTACAAAATTCCCGCAAAACATTATAAGCCAAAACATGCACACTGTGAATCCCTACTCAACTTCGGAATTCAGAAATCTTGCAAATTCAATCTGCACCATTTCCCCTCCTTGTATCGGATCAAACGCACATCTATAGTAGCTGGGAACATTTAATCTCACATTAGTATGCACAAATGTAAAAACATAATGGAAGGCAAAATGGGCCTAAACAATACCTCCCATTTGAGCACACAATAATAATAGTGTTCTTTTGTGCCCCAAAAGCAACAATTGCACGTGTGTTCTCTATTAGGCGAAATTGTGCAAATGACCATTCAGAACTGAAGTACTTTGGTAAGACACCTGCATAACATAGAATGCATCACCCTCTGATTTACACAAATCATATTATGACAAATGCCATAACCAACTTTCTAAACTTTAAGAACATGCAAGGTTCTTAGATGATAAGGACTTTCTACAAATGGCAAGCTTAAAGGGACCTAAAAGAGAAGCATAAAGTCTTATAAACGAAACAAATCTTTTAAGATATGATGCTATAAAAGTGTTACCTTTCATAAAGGAAAGCGACGAGCCAGTGTTTGCATTTGCAAGGGACAACAATGTAGAGCCTGCATGAAAGATTCCACTACCAAGACCTGAAGATGCATCTGCCTTTGTCCCCAGAGGAGCACTGGATGATCTGTCAAGGCTCTTCACATTTTCGGCTGAAGACCATGGTAGTCTCAAGGAGAAGACATGGATTGTTCCTTTGCCACTAGAAAGCACAAACCACTGACAATTAGGCGAGAATGTCATGCTATACACATCAGCTCGATCTGCTCCACGCCGTAGCTGTACATAGGTCGCGAATAAAACAAGTTTTAAGTCTTTTTCAGAACATTGTTACGTTCCATATATCAAATATTGAACTAATGCTATAAGAAGCCAATGTGTATCTCATTTCATAACAGGCCCTAAACATATTGGTATGCAATTCTTGTGCACAATATCTCAGAGTTCATGCATATGACAATGAGCTGTAAACCTGTCTAAATGGAGTTAAGTGAGACTATTCTGAACAATTCATGGAGATTATTAAGGTCCTAAAGTTGTACCTCTTGCAACTTCGTCCCATCTGCAGTATTGAAAATTCTAATTATTGTCCCCTTCGTACTCGCTGTGGCAAGCAAGTTCCCACTTTGACTCAAAGCTAAGCATGCCAGCGGAGAATCGTGTGCCTGTACAAGTTTTGTTTTCTTTGCAGTATAGAGTTCTATCCTTACCTCTCCTCCACGCAATCCAGGACATGCGAGAACGCATGCATTTGTGGCAGATGAAAAGGCACACAGCCCCCTTGAATTGGCTATAGTCTCAATTTGATGCAGTAACTTCAAGTTTGAAAAATCATACACATAAATCTTCTGCTCTAAGACAACGACAATGCGATCTCTTCTCAACCTGACAGCGCGAACTTCACTTCTAAAGAGTAACTCCCCAATACACCTACTTTGATGATCATCCCAAATCATCACTTTGTTAGGAGAATATCGGGGGTTTCTGCCTCCTCCAACCAATGCTAAAATATTAGACATAAACAACATCTCAACAATCCCAATGCCACTGCCATCAAGCTCAGGGCTAGGATTCCCTTTTAAATGAGGATGAAGCAAGCTCCCTCCATCAAACTCCCTTCTAAACGTTTCCTTGAAAGGATCACAATTAAATATACGGAAACCATTCTCAGTACCACATGCAAAGCAAGCCTGGTCTTGATTAAAATTCATGTAGAGGACTAATCCAGGTTCAGGAGACTTGGGTACTGTAGCAATTTGGTCATGTTGCTCCTGCCCATCAGTGTTATGGACGAATTGAGATGATGGGGACGGACCTGAGGCAGAATGTGCCATAGATTGATGAATTGCGAAGAATTAGGTCCCATACACTTGGATGCTCCTTCGCCCTAATTCAAAGCCAAACACGATCATCACCATCATCCGCATGGAGAAGAGGGATCGCTTTATTCGGGTCTAAAAAGGCTCCATATGTAATACTACAATGTATATGCGTATATGTACATCGTTGCTCGGTATATGAACCAGGGACTTTTTCATGGGCAAGTATTAGGAGTAATTTTGCCCATGAAATTTTGTTGGTGGCTGCCGGCTGACCTGGTGGCACGAACGGCGCTGCCAGGTTAGCCGGCGGCCGTCGGAAAACTTTTTCCCGAAATTTTCTTCTGAGCAATTGCCCCAATTTTGTCTTTTCAGTTTATTTTCGCCAAGTCTTCCTGGTGGTGCCGCTTAGCAGGGGAATGCGAGATCAGCTGCAGATCGACAAGCAATTGACTGCTATTTTTGGTTTAAAAGATTGAGCTGTTTGGGGGCAAAATTTCAAGTGCCCTTTTTTTTCCGGACCTCCTTTTTATGGATATTTAACAGATCCACATCCGAAATATCTTTGCAATTGACATGGCATATTGACTTTATTTATAAAGAATATAATAGAATAAAATACAAATAATTTTTACATTCATGCAAACCAACAGACCCATGTAAACTATACAATAGAGCTAATACAATCATTGCTACTAGGATTAAACAAGACTTCAACGCATCAATGGGTTGCCCGTTGGCAGACTCTGGTTTGTGTCTTTTTAACCGCAAGATGAGTATTTGCTAGCACACATGAGTTTAACTAGAAACTTAGTGCATTTACTTTCATATATGTTGTTTGCGCTTTTTGAAGTCTTATAGGGAGCTTCATTATTTCACATCGTTTACAAAAGCACTAATATAGACTACTCTTGTGTTCAAGTGGGGTGTCATTAATAAATCGACGATAAGACAAGTTTTACTAAGGAAGAATGGAAGGAAAAAGAGGAGATTACAAGAACAATGGGACATGGACTACAAGAATGAGCTCACGAATGACAATTTCTTGATATGGTTGTAGAAATGTCAAAATAAAGGAGTGCCTATTGCTTTCTTTAGAAGGTTATGCAATAGCTCTTTTTTTCTTCTCTTCGTCGTTTTGCAAGAATGGGAGAGGATCCTACAATGAGCACCATTTCAAGATACTTAAAAAATAGTGTTCGAATTCATTTAGAGAAATGTATGGCTAGTAGTAATTATAGCAATAAGACATGTGTGACGATTAACCATCAGGTTTGGAGCGTGTGATTCGGTTTCATCCAAATCATCGTGGCCTTTTCGGTTCGGATGCACAGCTACCACTCCAGAGGTAGTGGATTCAAGTCCCGTTCAGACCCTTAAACGTGACAGTATAATTTGGATGAAACCAAATCACACGCTCCAGACCTGATAGTTAATCATCACACTATCCTCCCCTCAAGGCCCCCCTCCTTGAAGGCTTGCAACCGGGGAAATTGGGGGCGGACCGAACTCGATCTGCAAGGGATTGAAACCGAGGAGTGTGACGATTAACCATCAGGTCTGAACCTACGCAAAAACAAGGAAAATACATGGAAAATATGCAAGAAATACATAAGAAATATGCCAAGATCGGCAAAGAATCTGATATATGAACAAAAATCAAGAGTACAATGGCCCGAAGGCAAGCAGAAACACGAGACAGATGCATAGAAGGCTCAAGACTGGCGTTGAACCGGAATAGTTCGCGACAAGAAGGAGGTGCCTCCTTATATATCTAGGCCGACGGTCTCGCCATGGAGGATGACTTCTCCATGGTCTCGCAATGGAGGATGACACACAAGAGGTTTGCAATCAATATCCAGATGACATATTCCTCTTCCTGGTCGCTAATGCCGAGAATCTAGACGCCGCCAAATTGCTCTTAGACACTTGCTCACTGGCTTCCAGTGTGCGTGTGGGGTGGCAGAAGTGTATAGCTTTACGGACATTGGATACTCCGACTCTGACGTGTATTCATGATTATACATAGAAATTACTTGCTCATGGACAGGCCATCAAGTTGTTGGGGATTCCAGTTGGCATCCATGTTACTACTGGAGCTACATGGGAGGAGATCATTAAGGGTTTGGAGATCACTCTTGCGGGTCGCATTATAGTGGCCAAGTCAGTCCGTAGTAGTACCCATGTCTATATGGCATCCTTACTACTAGCCCCACATATCAAATTACATGAGCTCATTGCAATAGTTCAGAACTTTATATGGGCGGGTATTGAGGAAGGTGCTATGATTAAGATGGCATGGTCGAAGTGTATCCTTCCAAAATGGGTAGGTGGTCTGGGTATGATGGACTTCTTACTCCAGAACAAAGTTCTTATTTCAAAGTTCATTTGAAGACTCTTGCATAGTGAAGCTGACTCTCCTGGTTTATGCCTTCTTAGACCAGCTCTTGGTCACTGTATCCCTCTAGGTAAGAAGGAGGTCAAACCAGTCCTATATTGACCGTTATTTTAGCCTCTACAGCCTTTCCCAAATGCTTCTCCATTTCTGCGTGGATTGTTGACAGCATGTGAGCAGTCAAACACCTCCATGTCCTTCCATCCACACCCTATTAGAGACTCCGTGATGGTGGGCACCACTGCTTCCAAACCCGTTAGCACATCCACTGGCAGCATCAGTTCATCCTTTCATGTAACGGGCCCATGGTAGACCGCTCGAGTATTCGATCCTTGAATGTGCCTGTGGGGCGTTCCCGAGACACCGGCATAAATGGGTAGAAGCGACTACTCATAAACGTCTAGACGGTTTTGCCCAGTTGGCTAAGGGCATGTCGGTTAGGAACGTTACAGTTGGTATCAGAGCAGGTCTCGAGTTCGAGTCTCCATGGGTGCCTATATGCATGGGTAATTTGCAAAGACTTGGTAATCATTGTGACATGGTATGACATAAATATAGTATAGCCTTGGATGCTCGAGGACGAGCATAGTTCTAGTGGGAGAGACTGTAACGGGCCCATGGTAGACCGCTCGAGTATTCGATCCTTGAATGTGCACGGGGGGGCGTTCAGTGACACCGCATAAATGGGTAGAAGCGACTACTCATAAACGTCTAGACGGTTTTGCCCAGTTGGCTAAGGGCATGTCGGTTAGGAACGTTACATTTCACACAGAGACGATGGGGTCTTGCAGGCGTTGTCTGTATTCAAGCATGGTGTGAAGCTGATCGCCTACTGTCTTGGCCTGAATTTTAGGCAAAGCTCCTCTTCTCTCGTTGGAATGTGTCTGTATAGGAGAAGGTCGCAGAAAGTTTGCCTCGTATGTTGCAGGTTGGTGTTACTGAAAGGATGCCTTTGGATTGTCATGAATATATTCACAAAGGCAAGCACTTTGTCAAATCAACATATGGGTGTGTTTTTGCTTGACATATGCAAAAAAGCATGTGGGCGACACCCATGCTAAAAAACTGCTTTTCAAACTTCATTAACAGACGTCACGCCCGTCCTCGACCGTTACGGAATTTTCGCCCTTCATTCGGCCGTCATGCAGAATTCCTGAGCGGGAGGGAGATTCTTTTCTTGGATCGTTTAGGCGCCGGAGCTGAATTTTGGAATTCGAAATAGGAAATGGCAGTGTTGTGTCATTGTTCTTGCAAAATTTTTTGCAATTCATTCATCATCATCCACTATGGATTTGGAATTCCGCCTTTCCTCTTCTTTGGCCAAGAACCGAGTGCAATTTGATCCTGGCACAATTCTATCAGGTTTACAACAATTTCAGCAGCAATCCGAAAGATTTATGGAGTGCTGCCTTAGTTTCAGCAAGAATTTTGATGACAAGATGATTCCTGGTAGAGGTATGCCATAAGCTTACTGCCTGTTCTTGACTGCTGTGGACACTTAATTTTTAACTGTTGTGCCTTGATAGGAGAAGACGAACCTGCTGCTGTCCAAGATGAAACAAGAACAGAGGATATTCTACATGAAAACAGATATGAAGGTATGTTGTTAGTGCTTGTTTAGTGCAGAATAATAACAATTGAATTTTGAAATGATATTGAATGTAAAAACTTCATCTAAGGTGGTGGATGTTTACGTGAAGAAGCACATCTTCGGGTTGTCTTTGAATGACACAAATGCAGATGTAGAGGAACCAGGTAATTCAGGATTTATTATATTGTTGTTTGTTTGTGTAAAAAGAAACTTCATGACTAACCTTAGTTCTTGATTTATCTTTCCAGAAATTGGTGGTGATTTTTGTTATGAAGAAACACAAACTGATTTTATGGCAGAGACTTCACATGGTGAATTACAGCAAAATGAGACACAAGCTCCAATGGATATTGAAGGTATGTCAAGTTGTATCTCCAGTTGTTTTTTATGAATCCTTTACAAATTAACTTTTGTTAGCTTCTTTAGGTGTTCTTTTTAGGAAGAAGAGAGCTGAACAAAGAAGAAAAGAAAGACAAAGACAGAGAGAAAGGGAGGCTGCAGCTGATGAACAAGCCAAGATGAATGGTGATTTCAGCACAAAAAAAAAAAGAAAAGATTGTCAAAGAATATTGGCAAACTTGTTAATAATATTTGTAGGAATGCTAGTGAAAAAGATAGGGAAGATATTCTAAGGGGTGCAGCCAAATGGTTGCCTGGTCTAGGTGTTCAAACCACCAAAGAATTCAAAACAATGAAAGCTATAGTGGACAACTTGAAGGATTCATTTGCAGCCCACAAATATGCAAAGGATACAGATGCTGCCATGGCTTACTCTGTCAATGCTGACACAAATAGAAGGGCCTTTGCAAAGCAACTAAACCTGAATAGAAGAATTGTCTCTGTTGCTGTTAAGAGAAGACTTGCTGCTGAACATGGGGAAGGACCATGGTCAATGTTCAAGAAAAGCACTCGAAGTGACAAGCTTTCTTATGATCAGAGGAAACTTGTGGTTGACTTTTGGAGGAATAACACCAGAGTATCACCTTGCAAAAAACATGTGGTGAAGATCAGACTAGGCAAAGGAGTGAACATAATGCATCCCTTGCATTTTCTAGAGGAAACTCAAGTAAGTGTTTCTATATATTGATTTTTTGTTGGCCTTCTAAATTCTTTTTATAACTTGTGAATTTGCACTTGCAGGTTACTTTCTATAAACGTTTTACTGCTGAATATCCCAAGTTTGACTTGTCTTTTTCGATGTTTCATGCTCTGAAACCACCATATGTAAGGAAGGTCAGGGATAGAGAAACTTGCTGTTGTGTGTATCACATGAAAACAGATTTCATTAAGCAAGCAATAAATAAGGTTAGGCATGATGAGAAATTACATGGAGCTAGCTGCAAGTGCACTTGTGTGGTTTGTGGCCCTGGGCCAACTTGCATGGCAAATAAATGTACATACTCTTCTACCAGTGAGCTTTGGAAATCACTGGTTTATCCAAGGGATGATGAAATAGAGGAGTGGCATGCACATGACCTGTTTGACTCTCAAGTGCAAGAATTGTGGGACCGCCAAGTTACCAACCCGCCCAAAATGAATTGAAATATATTCCAGGACACAACATTGAATGGAAGACCTATGACAAGGTTAGAATTCAGCTTTATTTTATCCCAAGTTATATCACATTGATCTGTCATTACCATTGCGGTGTACTTGAACCCATTGGAGAACACGTGCACGATGGCAAGGGAGGGTACAAGATTTCTACTAAACCAGTTACCAAACCTGGTTTACAAATGCAAAAACTTTGTAGAGATTATCCGGGAAGCCAAGAGTGTCTTAAAAGAGTTTATACCACATAATTATGAAGGAAGATGGCAGGCCAAACAATTCAGTGGAGTGTTTGGCAACATTTCCAAAGGACACCATAGTTTTACATCATAGATTTTCTTTGAGAATTATACTTTTAAGATTCAAAGAAGAGATCTGAGTCTAATGGAAGAATGATCAATGCACAATTTTAGTGCATATTACATACAGACATGCAACATTGTCAGATGATCCAAGTTTGGATGAAAATGAGAGAAGAATTATAAAAGAGACTCATTTCTACATATCAGATGACAGGGACCATGATACCTTGTTTGTGCAGTATTGTTTGAACAAGCATCATGTATTTCTGACAAACAGGCGGTAAAAGTATAATGAGACACATCATGTGGTCCGATGGTTGCTCATCTCGGTTCAAAGGAGCAAGGAACTTTTATTTCCTTGGTAGGAACTACCATACCAATGGCATTCCAATAAATTGGAATTACTTTTGCCTCCTATCATGGCAAAGGTAAATACATTCTTTTTCAATTGATTTATATTTTTAATTTTTTTTTTTTTTTTTTTTGCTAACTAATAATAGAACAGGTGAACATGATGGTCCGGAGCCGTCATTAAACGAGCTCTTACACATGAGATGTTGAAAAGAGGATCATTACCACTTTCGAAATGCACATGATCAAATGAGTTTTTCGGTCAAGCATTTGGGGACAACTCCACAATCGAGGGGCAAAGACAGGTTCGGGTATCTTTGAAATCGCTTTTTAACTGTTAGTGTGTGCTAAACAGATTAACTCTTTCCTAAACAGGTTTTTCTGGGAAATTGGAGTAGACGAGGTTGATAGGTCAGAAAGGTATGATTGTGCTACACTTTCTGGTTCAAGCAAGTTCCATTCCATCAGGCCAATTCAAGCTACAGATCCTACACAAGTTGCTCATATGGACTACAGTTGTTTCTGTCATAATTGTTGGTTAGGCAAACATGCCAAGTGCCCTAACAAAGGTAGAATAGGCACATGGCAATACTCTGAGCTAAGACCAGGTGCTGATTATGTGGAAGATGTTGTGGATGGCCCTGTTTTTGAAGGTGATCCTCAATGGAAGTCTGATATTCTTGCAGTTAGAGATAATTTTTTCAGAGTTGCGAGCGGACAACAAGGAGAATGTGGACTTCTATGTCTTTGAAGTGCACAAAGGTGAAACATGTGGTGGAGAAGGCATTCAAAGATCCATGGGGCCAAAAGTTTGCCAGAAATGAGGTAGTTGTCACTGGTTTATTCTACAAGTTCTTAGGGGGCAGCAGATATGAGTTACTGGTAAATGAACCAGAGTGTAATGTTTATAGTCATTTGGTTACTTCTCTTTGTTTTGAGTTGACCAAGATTAGTGGTAACTGTTTTGATCTGCCAGAAGATACACATAACCAAATATTGGACAGCTTGCCACAAAACAGTGCATTGATAGCTCAAAACTCAGATGAACCTGCATCAAGTGAGCTGAATTTAACAAAAAGAACAGGAAACTCGGGGAAAAAGAAGAGAACAGCCTAATTCTTTTAAATTGTACATTGTATACCATTCTAACCAATTCATTGTAATGAATTGGAATTGTGTTTGAATTTAGTTTGAATTGAATTTGATTGTCAATTGAATTGGAAATGTCTTTGATTTGTGTGTGAATTGAAAATGAATTTGAAGTGTGTTTGCATTGAAATTTGTATGACTTATACTTCTAACTTTCATACATAAGATATTCATAACAAAAGCGCAAAATATCAAGCAAACATATCATTTGATTCAAGAGAAACTCTGTCATTTCATACAAGTGTTACACAAAATATTTCAAAAACTTACTGCACCTAAGGGGAAAATTGGTGCAGTAAAAGCAGTATTGTCAACATGGAGATTAAAGCAGTATTGCCAACATGAGGATTACAGCTGCAACTTCTTATGCATCTTCTTCTCCAACCACTTCTCCATGGTAACATCATCTTCCATGGGGCTGTCTGGGCTTTGTGGAGACTCCAGCACTTTCCTCTGTGCTGGAGAGAATATCTCACGTGCTGGTGAGATCACCACTGTGCTCAACTCTCGACCTGCAAACAAAACAAGTCAATGTTAAGAAATTTATTTGTGCAAACCAAATTTGCAAGATAACACTTACAAGTGCTCAAGGTAATTGGCATTTGCTGAACAACTGCAACTGGAACTGGAGGATCTGCATAATACAAGTTAGGTCAGTCTGAAATAAAACTATTGAACACATGTGCTGAAAAAGTGCTTACCTTTTTTAACTGGAGTGTGCATTTCAGATAAGCCCTCTTTGAAGCATCAGTTTCCACAGCACCATCCTGTCCAACCACTTTTGAAATTTTTTCTGCATTTAAAAAGCTGATGTGAGTCAAATGCACATGAGTAAATGATACATATGTTGAAATGTTGCTTACCTTTCATTTTTGGAGACAAATCATACACTGCAAAATAGTGCTGGACAAGTTCATCTACAACACCATCTGCAGCAAAAAAATCTGCAGCAAAAAAAATCTTAAGTAATTGTACTCAAATACCTGTAATTGTTAATTTTTTTACCTGCTGCTTTACTGCCTATCTGAGGACTATCTTCACGAGCTAAGTGAGAAAACTTCATTGGACTAACCTTGTCCACATCAATTGGATCGGCAAGGAATAAACAAACTTCAAGCAAGCTTTAACTAACTTGAGAAAATACTGAATAAGTACCTAGATCTATGGGTTTTTGACCACATGACTTAGTGGCACTCCTTGTTATTCTTTTCTTTGCCACTCTGACAGGTTGAAAATCTGAACTTGGTGGATCATTATACATAGAGGTGCTCGAGCTAGTTTCTTCTCTGAATCTCTTCTTGGGTGTCATCTCTTTACGCTTTTTCGGTCTTCTTTGGTTTTTTTCTACTTCTTCTCGCTGGTTTTTTCCTTCACGCTGGTTTTTCTACTTCTTCTGTTTCTGTTTCTTCACTTGATTCTTCTTCATCTGAACCTGGTGGCTTGAATTCCTTGAAACCAAGTTCATCAAGAATACTTGGAGGAACCTCAACATCACAGCCTGATGCAATGCAATGCATGCCTTCCAGCACAACACTGAAACATATTACATGGTAAATATGACCACATGAATTAAGCTTAACATGCAATTCATATTCCTCTAGGCCACAGCCCTCACATGTGGTTGCCCCTATGGACATTGGGAAATTATAAGTTCCCATTCCCAGTTTTGGGAGATTCTTCTTGGATTTCTCATTTTGATGCAAGTGAGCCACATGCTTGCACTTGGCATGCCAGAACTTCATGTTAGTTTCATAATTTTCAATATCAGAATTGAGAATAGAAATTTCTTTCTTTAGTTGCTGCAAACCTGAAGTGTTCACCTTCGACATCTGCTTGTCTAGAAAAGCTTGGAGAGCTTACTCATCCCTTTGCAACGTTTGTATTCCATCTTCCTCACGAGGATTGAACAGCTGCAAATCCATCCACATCTGCCTCTTCTCCTTTATCTCGTCTTCTAGATCCTTGAAGTTTGCATTGGAGTTCTTTGATGGAACCTTCCATTCTCAACAGTCGGCCGGCTGTTTACGCACCAATTCCTTCTTCTTTGTCCTCATACATATGGGAAAGTGACCTCATGTGATTCAAAGAAGTCGCGGTGGTGTTCTTCTCGAAAGCATTCACATGTTCTTTGTTAAATTTGAGCTTGGCCAATCCTGTAAGCATCTGGCTGCAAGACTTGCCCAATTAACCTTAAACTTCGTCGGGGATTCGCGCAATGCCTTTGCGGTATGTGACCGTGCAAAAGCCCTTGCAAAAAGGGTTCTCAATTCATTATTTGGAAGCGGTTTACGATAAACTCTCTCTATCAAATCGAGAGAGTGCTTTGAACTGGGGCTTGATTAACTTAATGTGTATCTTGCGGTTTTGGGCATAGGTTTTTCCCGGACACGCAAAAATCAGCACTTGGAACATCGCCCATTTGATACTTCTTGGATTCTTTCCCTCCATCGAAAGTTTTAGATTCTTTGCAAACTCAATGGGTGTTCTTGCAAAAAGTAACTCCTGCAAAACCGAAGTTCTTAGTTTGGTCCCTTAAAAAATTTAGAAATGCAAGGGGAGCTTGTTACCTCGCCAGAATTGGTTTTGGTCGCCATGCTTCAAGCTGCGGAATTCAGATCAAAAAACAGAGTTTTGTAAACTCAAAACATGAATTATTTCCAAATTCATTGAAGATATTTGACCGATGGGTCGGACGATTCCGAAATCATTAATTTCGGCGGCCTCGAGGAGAATTAATCAGCGATTCATCATGGATTCAAAGATCGCTGCAGAAAAGCGCCCAAAACTTTCCCCCCGGTGGCCTTCTCCTACCGTCAACGCCCTTCAACTTTTATGGTCGGCTCGTCGGGTTCTTTGCCGAATCCACGGACCGCTTTCGTGTAAAAAACGAAAATAAAGTGCTAAAAAACTGCTTGACGGGCGGAAAATGGCACATATCAAGCATAAACACACCCATATCGCCTTCTTTTAGCACCACAGCCTCTCCAGTTGCCAGATGGATGGCATCTACAGGTTCCACAACCCAATTTGCATCGTACATGGCGATGGCTTTGGGATAAGTTGCTCCACCCTAAAGCCTCTGTACTATGGTGGCAGGTTATACACAGGTGCCTGCGTGCTAATGCCTTCTGGACATTGTTATAATCCTCGCATTTCTGCAATATGCCTGCTCTGCCTTTCAGACATTGAGACTCTTGAGCACTGTCTCTTTTATTATTCAGAGGTTCAGCTGGCGTGGTCCTAACTACAAGGTTTGTTTAACAGTGCATTGCACTGCCGATGCATCCTCTTGACATCCCATCCCAATGCATGGCCCCCAGCTAAACATAGGGCATTCCATTTTGGTTCTGGTTGGCTCCTGTGGTCGATATGGGAGCGTCGCAGACACTACATCTTTCAGGGCATTTATTCATCTGCAAGCGGTGTTATTACGGTGAGATTACTTGTATTTTTGGTGTGTTTTCAAAACCATTATTCTATCTCCACTTTGTTATTTTGTCTCCACCATTCTTAAGCCGGAAATCACTTGGTTGTAGTTTCTGAAGCTCGGATTCGTGCAGAGCTTTGAACTCAAAAGAGGCACCTAATTAACCTGGCAAATTTTTGCAGCCTGTTGCCGATTTCTATCATCACATTAACGGCGGAAATTTCTCTGCTCGCTACCACGGTTGTGATTCTAAGTAGATTGGGTGCCCCTTCATGCCTCGTCGCCAAAGCTTCCAACAGCGTCGGCCGCTGAGTACATAACGTATTGCTACCACATGCCCAAAGCTAGTCCACGGATTGGCTTTCTGAAACCGTAGGATCATCTGCCGCATTGAATCAAACGAATAGCTCTGTTCGGCAGCGGTGCAGAGGATTTTGTAGCAGCGGGAACCTGTGCCTGTTAATCTGCACAACAAAGGCATGCAGTTTAAGATGCACTAATTTTTGACGAGCAGTGGACAAAATCTTCAGGAATCTCAGATACTGGCCGAAACCAAGAAAGTCGAAGAGGTTTCAAGAATTTTGAAGAAATTTTAACAAATTACAGTCAAAGCAGTCGCTAAAAGTAAATGTACCGATCCAAACCAAGCTCACACTCGCCATAATTCGCCACAACTCGCCAGAACAAGCTCTTTCTGCTCCAAGCCAAGAAAATGGAAGGATCTTTAAGAAACTTCTTATTTTTTAACAAAATCCTACCAAAACTCACCTAACAGTACTGTATCCAAGCAGTGCCTCGCTGAAACCTCTTACAAAACACACAGCTGCTACAATGACAATTATCGCCTCGTCGGCGTAGCTAGAGAAAACAAAGAAAGAGGAAATTTTTGCAGGGACGTAATCTCACCCTAATGTGGATTCCGAGAAAGTTCCTTATCTCAAAATATTTCCTCGAGAATATTCCCTCGACGGCTCCGCCAGACTCGGCAGCGCTGCAGCTTCGTCGCTTGGGCACCACCTCATCTGGCGGCGCCGCCTCAGGAAATTCCCCTTATCAGAACTTTCCCTATTTTGGCACACCCTTCAACAAAACTACTTGGGCCAAAATATATGTGGCTACGGTTTAATCGGCACCGCAAAACTTCGGTTCGCTGAACCGTTAGTGAACTTTTCGTCTCTAGAACACAAATGCCATGACACTATAAAGCCAAACATCGAAAAGTTTCTGGGGCGGTCATCTTGTAAAGTATGAGATGCATTAACAGAAAATATAGCAGATTGCACGAGGGCAGCCCTTGTTATTGAACAAATTGCAACATTTGCAAAGTTTTGAATATTCTTAGCCTAGTTCTAGGAACCAGTAACCAAATATGGCAAGCAGTTGTTGATTTGAATAAGCGTTGATGTTGGCGTGCCTGGCAACAACATGGCAAGCAATGGCAGCGTCATAGTAGCATCAACACCTGATTTTCTCAACTCTGGAAATACTTGGCAAACACTTTGGACAGCTGCATTTACCAATGATGGCTTCGGAATATCATGCCACAACAGGTAGCTTGAGAAGATAAATCGCTGAAGGAGATCACTTTCCAGCATCTCACCGGATTGTGATTTATCTAAATTCGACTCTGGAGGCCATTGGTAATTGAAGTAACTAATCAGGACGTTTTCTGGTCCTTGCATATCCACGTTGGGGACATGCAGATGACCTAATATTTCATCAATGCGTTTAGCAAGAGCTGAAATAAATGTCTGCTGTACGAGTGATTGACCCTGACATGGAGATTCACTGCCTTGACCTAGAGCTTCAGTGTATGCCAAAGCAACCTGCATAAAGTTTTTACAGTGTAAAATTTCATAGTTTAGGAACTCGAAATTGCTGTCCATTTACCTTTAGGGTGCTGAGAGAAAGAGAATGGAAGCTCCCAATTATGGCACTGCTTCCACGTTTTGTAGCAATATCTACAAATACCTCCACCGTTGTATACATTGAAAGATATGTCTGTCACAAAGTGCCAACTACATTAAGTCGAGCATGCCAGGAAACTGGACACGAAAACAAAGTGCCAACTACATTAAGTCGAGCATGCTAGGAAACTAGACACAGCAACATAAAAATAACCTGCAAAAGAGCTGGTCTGTCCAGGCTGACGCATTCAAATAATGCGAGCAAGCAAAAATCTTCAAACTCATTACTCGAACTGCACGCAGTATATATGCAACAATTTCAGCACCTAGGTGCAAAGGAAGTAGATTGGATCAATAAATAGTCCTATGTACCTGTCGCCATATGATTGATCACAAAACAGTTGCGCGAAAGCAAGTAGGCTGGGATCATAGGAGAATGTGCCAACTAACTGATCAAACTGATCACCTAAATGTGTATCCATCTTCAGTTTGTTCTTTGGATTCACTTTATTAACGTGAGAAACCTGCCAACATAGAGAAATAAACCAAGTCATGTTAAACTTTCTGCCTTGAACAGGCTCATCCAACATTTTACCCTATGCAAAGCCCTAGATAGGAGTGATCGGCATCCAATAGGATCATCTGCATACGACCGAGCACCAACTTTCCGTTTAACATAAAGTATGCCTCCATTAAATGGATCCCCCTTTTCCGCAGGTCCCCACCATGAGCCTTTGCCTTCATAGAAAGACAATAAGTGAACAGTAGAGCAGGGAATTGACAAGCAAAATATGACACGGAAATATGAAAACAAACCATTATATGAAAGATGAATATCCTGTGGCCAATATCGTGGTCCACAAACCTGAACACGTTTGAGCTGCCAAAACAAAAAGTTTAAACACCAACTAATATCATGTCAAAACTCTCGTAGTTTAAGCATCAAACTGTTGTCCGTAATCTTACACTATGAGGAGTACTAGATAGAAGAACATTGATACCATTCACATATTTGGTAAGCTAAAACTGTAATGGGTATGGTATTCCTTCCTACTCATTCTCGTTTAAGAATATTTACTTTTGCAAATGTTAAAAAACTCCATCTGCCTTTAATAATTTACAGCAATTAGGCGGACAAGGACATTCAGGTTGGATATAGTGTTCTAGCTGCACAGGTGTTTCTAGAGGAGGTCAGACCAGAACTTTACACACATTGTATCTAATTGACTGAGACAACATCCTTCCCCGCAGAAGAGAAATGGGCTGCAAGCATTATATAGCGCAAGACTTATAAGAACATCAGTGTTGTACTTACAGATGATCGTTCAGGAAGCATACAAGGAGTGACTCTACAGAAAGAGGTTTCTGAATACACAGATGTCTCTTTGAGGGTCATTTCTAGAGGTGCATACACCAACTGCCCAGTGTCTACATCCACAGTTTGCACACAGCGAGGTTCCGTTGCCAGAACATACAAATGACGAAAGGCCTGCAAATTTTGCAGAAAGGTTTTACATGCAAAGTGAAAAACTGCATTAACCAGCATATAAATACCTGAAGATGGCAACGATGATCGCTAGGAGTATTGGGGAATCTTGGATACAGTGAAATCAACAATGCAGCTATTGCTCCATCATTAGTGGCAAAGGTCAATGATCCTCCCCCGAGAAACAGAAATCCAATAGCCATGCTGATCTGCATGTTTTCATGTGCAGGACAAAGCCCTTGCATTTTATTTTATTCTGAAATTCTTTGTAACAAAAATAATACATATTACATGGTAACAACTAAAGGTAAGAGCTGCATGAAATACTGACCGCCATGTGATTTCCATAATTTAAAGATCCTTCAGCGTCATTTCGCCGACGAAGGTACCTCAGCAACTTGAAGGTTTGAAGGTGTCCAGACCCTGCCATAACCTGTATCATGTTACAGGATATGTAAACTATAAGATCAAAGGGCCTGTATCATCTGATCAAATCCTAAAGAGATAATACATCCAGCATTTATGGAACAACATTACAGCAAGGCAAGAAATGCTCTTCTTGAATAAAGATACTGACCACACTCAAGGAAAGAACGGCAACATTAAGGCATGTTTCCAAGGTACCACGGTCAACAAAAGTGCGTCCACCTTCAGATGCATTGCTACCTCCAATAGCTGCTGCAGATGCTTTCTGGTGAAAAGAAGAATTATGGAAAGAATTTTCTACATAATTTGGTTCAAATTTAAAAAAAAAATAAGGCCCACAAAAGAAGGAATAATATCAAATCATTAGTTCATATGAGAACTACAAAGGTTTAAAAAATTCCATTGTAGGGCAGTCCAAATGAATTGCACTGGAGGATGGCTGAATAAATCTTCTGATAATTGAAGGAAACTGCCAATTTTACGTAAATCAAAGTTTGCAGGCCACTCAGACACAGGTTGGTTTGCGTTCTACAGGAGGTTGTGCTTTCACACTTGGATCAGCTGCAATTAGTTGGAGAAGTGAGAAACACCTTAAAGCAACTTTGAGCTCAACTGAAGCTGAAGACAAGTAATGTGCAGAAGCTGTATGCAAAAGCAATCTGAATTCGAAAATGGTTCATTAATACATCATGTTTATTCTGTGTGTCACTTTTTTTTTGAGGAGAATAACTGATCAAAGTCTATTTTATAACATTGTCTAGAACCAAAAGCACCACGTAATGAAAACAAGCTGCTAAAGAATACCTCTTTCATAAAGTACAATGCATGACGATAAAGCAGTTCTTGTGCTGCAGCACTGGCAGATCCAGCATATCTGAGCCCTATCAGCACAAAACTGGGATGTTAAAACTGGCAAAATGTAGGGCAATAACCTTGTACATTGATGATTTCCAAGCATGGTGACACACCATTTGTACATCGGACAACTACCATCTAAATATGCCATGACATTTTTTCTTTTTTTCCGGAGGCAAGATATGCCATGACATTGGCCAACAACCGTCTAGTTAACATCGTAATGTATTCATAGCGGGAGAAATAAAGAATATGAGCACCTAAGAAAAATCACTAGCTTTAGGAACACAGACTAACTACAGATAGGCGTGACTATGGCTTATATAAGAATGCTATGTCAGCAACAAATGTGCAGTGTGCCAGGTCAGCAATGTGACGTCATCATACACCCTTGCATATAAGTATATCACGCATAAAGTTTCCAAGAAAAAAAAATTATCAGAAAGTTATAAATATTTTTCACATATTCCCCAATTTCAAAAGACAATCCCTGAGTCTCCAAGAGAAGCTACAACAATTAGCAGAAAAAGCAATAAGAGATTAGTAAAACATATATCCATCTGAGCCTACCAACAGATAAACATGCAGCAATAAGAGACTAGTAAGAAATATGTCCATCTGAGCCTACCAATAGATAAACATGCGCCTGCAAGTATATTCACATGTGCCTGTGCTAGAGCTTCCATGTCTGCATTTGCAAGTTGACCATCACATGCACCTTTTCTACCCTCCCTAATATGAGAAACAGCTGCTTTCACGATCTCTGGCACTTGTGATTGTATCCACTCTTCAGTCGGAACTACACTGAAAACATACTGTACAGGTAAGAAACGAATCTTGAAATAATGTGGAAGTAGACCAGTATCGACCTGTCCCAAAGAATGAGGCTGCGAGCCACGAGGCGGAGGAGAATAAAATCAGGTCGAACATATTCCAAAGCAAAATGCGTATCTGGAATGGCAAGCCTTGCTGCAATTACTTTGTCATTTGTCTGGAAAGCACAAACAGTAAATGCATGATGAAGCAAATGGCACAAACAAAGGAAGTTTTTCTTGTACCTTCAAAAACATCAAAGCAAGTGCAAGTGTTGCTCCTGGTGCTGTGGCATCTAGATTCACAATTGATCCTTCCATGACCTGCATTATCAGTAGCAAAAGATCCAAACAATTTTGTAAGCTCATCTGGCTCATTAGCAATGGAAGAAAGCTAAAAATTAGAAGACAGCGTCTAAGAAAGAAAGATTATATTAACGTCTACGAGAGACCACTTGGGTCTAAGAGACCAAATGTACACCAATCATGTCCAGCTAGGGGCGCATTTGCAGCCACCTAGAGATAATGCTAAAAATGAAAAAAGAAAACTAAAACGATGAAATAAAGAAACTTTTGTAGCATGCAATGTCAGCAACTACATGCTAGGTCAGCAGTGTGACATCATCAACATGACAATTCTGAGAACAGAGCCAACTTAGGCGAATTATTTAGAGATGTAATGAAGAGCATCTATTTGAGTACCCTTTAAGTAACGAAGAACCCTTTTTGCCGCCTCCCAATGAGGTTGGTTAGGATGTTAAACCTTGTTAACACTCCTACTGCATAAGCCAAATCTGCGCGAGTAATGGTGATGCATAGTAAAGCCCCGACGACATGCTTATAGAGTGTAAGATCTGTATCCTCAGAATTTAAATCAAGAGCCAATTGTTGGCCTGGTGCATAAGGAGTTTGAGCAGGTTTGCAATCTGTCATGTGGAATTGTTCCAGAACCTCAAAAATGTACTTTGCTGAGTGATATAGATACCAATCGGTGTTAGTTTAGTGGAGGAGAGAAGAAGAGACGCAGATGACAGCACCGACTAAAAGTTATATTATTCAAGGACATCCAAAATACCAAAATACCTTTCTGCAGGGCCAAAAATGGAAAGTTTATCCATCCTAAATGCCACACGTCAACTCCTACATAGACTCTACTTTTTATACTATGTACAATACGTACATGATACATTTGCACCATTAATTAACATGCTAACAAATCCTCCCCTTAATGTGCAAATGCCGTCATGATGCTGCAGGCTATTTCAGAAAGGCCGATGATGAGACCACTCCAAGACGTTGCCTGAGATCCTCGAACTTTGTTCTGGAAAGTCCTTTTGTCAAAATATCAGCTACTTGTTGATCTGTTCTGCAATGAACTAGATCAGCAATACCATTTTCAACTGCTTCCCGTATAAAATGATAATGAGTGGCAATATGTTTCGTTCTGCTGTGAAATACTGGATTTTTAGTCAAATAGATACTGCTCATGTTATCACAGTAGATTTTTACTGATTCTTGTTGACCAAATCCCAAGTTTGCTAGCAGCTTACCAAACCATATGACTTCACAAGCTGCTGCAGAACAAGCCTTATATTCAGCCTCCGTTGAGCTTATAGACACTGTATCTTGTTTCTTGCTCAACCAACTTACCGCAGCTGATCCAAAACTGAATACATAAGCTCCTACAGATCTCCTATCATCCACACATCCTGCATGATCAGCATCACAATATCCCTGCAGCAAAAAGTTGCTGAATTTGTCATAATTCAGCCCATAATTCAGTGTACCTTTAAGGTACCTTAGAACCCGTTTGGCAGCCATCCAACGAGTTACAGTAGGCTTAGACATAAACCTACTCAACACTCCTACAACGTAAGAAATGTCAGGCCTCGTGATTGTCAAGTATATCAGAGATTGTCAAAGTATTCTGCCTTGTCAAACTTTGACAATTTCAAACCGACTTCAATCGGCGTGCCCAATGGCTTACATCCTTCCATATGAAATTTCTTTAAAATCTCATGTGCATACTTGCTTTGCGAAAGAAAAATCCCTGCATCATGCTGCCATACCTCTATTCCAAGAAAATAATGCAAGAGTCCTAAGTCAGACATTTCAAATTCGCTTCCAAGCATTGCTTTCACTTCTGATATTTGTGCAGCAGAATTACCTGTGATTATGAGGTCGTCAACATAAATGACGATTATCAAAATTTCACTACCATTCAACTTCACATATAAAGAGTGATCCGCGTCACTTCTCCTAAATCCTTTATGCACAAGAACCTCATGGATTCTGCTGTACCAAGCACGTGCTTGTTTCAACCCATACAAAGATTTTCCCAATTTGCAAACAAATGCTTCTTTACCTGGCACCTCGAAACCTAATGGCTGCTCCATGTAGACCTCCTCCTCGAGGTTGCCATGTAAGAACGCATTCTTTACATCCATTTGATGCAACGGCCAATTCTGATTTGCAGCTAAGGCAATGATTGTTCTCACCGTTGCCATCTTCGCGACAGGAGCAAATGTTTCTTCGTAGTCAATTCCTTCCCTTTGTGAGTAACCTTTCGCGACCAACCTTGCTTTATACTTATCTATGCTGCCATCAGCCTTATATTTTATTCTGTAGACCCATTTTGAGCCTATTACGTGCTGATTTTGTGGTCTAGGAACCAGCACCCATGTATGGTTTCTCATAAGAGCTTTATACTCTTCATTCATTGCATTTCGCCATTCTTGGCATTTAGCAGCCTCTTCATATGAAGAAGGAAGCGAAGTATTCAAAATTTCCATCATAAGATTAAAATTACAATGCTCTTGTTCTTCCCGTCTCGTCTTGCTCCGCGTGAGAGGTGGAGAATACCACGAAGGAGCTGAAGACTTTAAATTAGAGTTTGGTTCCTGATTTTGAGCATCCGTTCCACTACTTGTACTTGGCTGATCCGCAGATTTGTTATAATACCAAAACTCTTCACCTGTTTCATCTTTGAATGTGACAACTTTGCTTTTTCTCATTTGATCCACCTGTGGTGTTTGCGGCTGTTAGAATATTGTATTCTATGTGTTATGATGACTAGGCACACTGCACGCCTGTAGTCACGCTTGCTGACCTGGCACACTGCACGCTTGCATGCTAGTCATCATTTGTTGCTGCTGACATGGCACTTCATATATTAGCCAGAGTCAAGCCTCATACGAGTGATTCACTCCACATAGCATTGGTTAGCTTGCGCTTGTATCTTGCATCTTTATTTGCATTCTTCATGAGCCCACTGGATTCTATCATGGTATCAGAGCCTACATGAAGAAGGAAGAGAGTGTAGGATCGATCTGGTTTTGGTTTTGATCAGCAAAATTTTCAAGGAAATTTGCTTTTAGGAGCCAAGCTTTCAAGGGCTGAATCAGATTGACACAGGCAGCATCCTGGTGTAATCTGGATCGGAGGAATTCGAGCTGATTTCTTGGCAAGAGTTTCTTGCAAGATCAATTAGCTGAAAGGCGGATTTGCCTTGACATCTTCTTGAAGCTGGATGCAGTTTCTTAGTGAAGATTGAATGGGATATGGCAAGCCAAGAACTGGCTGCAATTTGAAGCATTAGGGTTCGTTTTCTTTGCAAGAAGGGGTATAGACTGGTAGCTTTGCAAATTGGACGGAATCTGGTGGTGGATCTGAAGGTTCTGTGTCAAATAGACTGGCGGATCTAAATCTGGTGTTTACGGCAAAGGATTTGACGGATTTGCTCGGATTTGGGGCAGTTATCTTTGGTTTCGTGGCTTATTTGGGATAAAAACAAAAAAGGTACGTTCTATTTTTGGTTCTATTTTTGTTGGTCGGATAGGGCCACACTTGGAGTTACGGCAGAGGGGCACCGAATTAGAACTTGGAGCCTGATTTGGCTCTGAATTTGGTTGGATCTGGATTTTTGCGGCACAGTTCTTGCCGGACCTCAAGTTTGTTGTGCCGGATCTCAAGTTTGGGCTAGGATCTGGGCTTTGTGGGCAGTTGGCTCAAGACTGGCATCTTTTGTTTGGGAGCAAAGCAGTTGTCTCTTGGATTTGAGAAGACTTAAGCCAGTATTGTGTACTGTGTTAGAGATATTTGTCACAAAGAAGCTGATTAGATTTGGGAGTTTATAATGATTCAAGATGGGTTGTATGAGATTGTAGCTCTGCTAAAAGATAAGTTTCTAAATGGTCAGAACTATGAAGAATGGAGATTTCACATGACCTGGGCTTTACTTTCACAAGATCTGTGGCATGTTGCAAGAGGACAACATCTTTCTGAGATTACTCTTGATAAGGACTATCTAGTTTCAAAATCTATAAAGCTAACTATAGAATATCCTTTGAGTTTAAAGATTTGGCAAGCTACATTTTGTAGTTCCCAAGAGCTCTGGGACTACTTGAGATCTGAATTTGGGCAGGATAATCAACACAAGAAGAAGCAACAGACAAAGGAAAAGGAAAAGAGGCTGGAATCTTCTTTGACTGTTAGTTCTGACAGATCTAATTGTATGCTTCCAGTTCCTGAGATCCATGATTTTACATCTGATTCTAGTTGTCTCGGAAACATTTTGGAAGAGGCTATATCTATGGGCAATGCTCAAGTATTGGACCAATCAGATCTCCTTCCTGCTGCTAACACGAGTTTCCAATCTTGTAAAGGTATTTCTCCATCTATATTCTCTGATCTGGATCTGCAGTATGAAATGTTAGACAGCACTTGTCTTCTTGAGAATAATGAAATTACAGACCAGTTTAGGTGAAACAACAGAATTTATGGAAATAGCAGCATCTACAGATTTGGAACAACACCAAGATGTTATAGTTGAATCTGAACAAAATGATTTGCATGTGGCTTGTCTGCATCAGCATAGGGATGAAATATTTGAGCATCAAGTGTATACTGCAGATTTCAAAGATGAGTTGGTTCTTCAACTTCCTTGGATGGATATATATGAGCAGAATGCTGGTTTTAGTTCCATAATCACTAAGGTTAGTAAACATCAAGTCGATTTTCCACTTTATATTCATCTACATATTCCATTTGCTTGCACACATGATGGGAAAGTGGAGGATCATTCTAATTTGGATGATTGTTTGGGGTATATTTCTTACCCTGGTATTGGAGGATTAACCAATAGGCTAAAGGTCAGTTACAGATGCTTGCATTTGAGAAATCAAGTTCTCGTTGCTCTTGAGTTACTTAAATCTTCAAATCTGATTTCTAGTCATGATTTAGCTGCAAATAGTCCTCATTTATTCCAAGGGCAGTTTCAAACGCATGAGCAGATTTTAATCTCTGAGATGAGCAAGGGAACAGGACGGGCACATATAGCTGTTATGCACGATTGTTTGAAATTTCCTTCTGCAAAAATCTTGGCAGAGCAGTTTCAGTTTTTTAAATTAAAGTGCTCAAGCAAGGGCATGCACTTCTCAGTAGGGTCACAGGACAAGTGTAGAGAATGGTACAGGGGCAGAAAAATTTGGTTTAAGACCAATATTTCGTGGCCAGCATGGCTACTTTTGTGGCTCACTCTACTCCATATGCTGAACTCTTCTACAGGTGTTTTGAGTTTGCAGCAGTGTTTGTCCCCAGGGGGGATGATTCTACGTGTGCTAGTCATCAGGGGGGATGTTAGAATATTGTATTCTATGTGTTATGATGACTAGGCACACTGCACGCCTGTAGTCACGCTTGCTGACCTGGCACACTGCACGCTTGCATGCTAGTCATCATTTGTTGCTGCTGACATGGCACTTCATATATTAGCCAGAGTCAAGCCTCATACGAGTGATTCACTCCACATAGCATTGGTTAGCTTGCGCTTGTATCTTGCATCTTTATTTGCATTCTTCATGAGCCCACTGGATTCTATCAGCGGCTGATCCGGCTGATCCGGAAGACTGTCAAGAACATCCTCGAAAGTTGGAAAAGGATCCTCCCCTTGATCCATGGCTGATAAAACAGCAGATCCATCATTCTTCTCATCAAAAGTGACATCTCGGGATATGATCAATTTCTTATTTATCGGATCCCATAACTTATAAGCTTTACTCTGTTCACTATAGCCAACAAATATGCAAGGTATGGCTCTATCATCAAACTTAGATTTATAATTAAGATTGCATGCATACGCCTTACATCCAAAAACTTTCAAATGCTTTACTGTTGGTTTAATACCTGTAAATGCTTCCTCCGGAGTGATACCATTTAATGCCTTTGTTGGCGCTCTATTAATCAAGTATACTGCAGTTTGAACTGCTGCTGCCCAAAAACTTCGAGGTAAACGCTTACCTTTCAGCATACTCCGTGCCAAGTTACATATGGATCTGTTCATGCGTTCTACGACACCATTTTGCTGCGGCGTATGGGGAGCTGTTAGCTGCCTTTTTATACCTGCCTTACGAAGATACTCATTGAATGCATTAGATGTATACTCTCCTCCATTATCGCTGCGCAAATTCAGAATTTTATGCCCTGTCATATTCTCCACCATTTCTCGAAATTCTTTAAACTTCTCCAAAACTGCTGATTTTGCTTTTATAATCCATGTCTTCCTTGTGAAATCATCTATGAATGTCACGAAATATTTTGCTCCTCCTATTGCTGGTACCTTCATGGGTCCGCAAACATCTGAGTGTACTAACTGTAACACTCTAGTAGCACGCATAGACTTCCCCTTTGGAAAAGGGAGTCGCGTCATCTTTCCAAGTTTACAAGCTTCACAACAGTAATCAAAAGACTTCAAGGCAGGTAAATCTCTCACCATATTCTTTGTTTTCATTTTCTCCATGCAGTCGAACGAGAGGTGGCCAAGTCTCTCGTGCCACAAGATCTGCTCCTTCTCTTCCTTAGTCATTACATTCTGATTCTCAGCAGCAATTATGTTACTCTCTTCCAATATTGGAACACCACAAAACTTATAAAGTCTGCCTTCTCTTTTTGCTCGGCCAATTTGTTTGGGATGCTGTCCCTTAGTAACAATTAATGCTTCATCCTCGTCAAATATTACACGAAGACCTCTATCAGTGAAGGAGGCAACAGATAACAAATTTTTCTTCAAGTGTGGGACATAGAGTACCTCTGGTACCTTTCTCAATTCTCCATTTGGCATTGAGAGTTTTACATCTCCTACTCCTTCAACTTTCAGCGTGGTTTCATTTCCCAAAAGAATGTTTTGTCCACGGGCAGGCTGTCTGTTATTCACAATATTTGGATTTCCACTCATGTGACGAGTAGTGCCACTATCAAGAATGAAGGACTTATCATTCATTTCTGCACTATTTGTCTGATCAACCACATTGGTTTCACATTTTAAATCATCGAAATCGGGCACAAGATAATATGAATCCACATACTCTTCATTATCACAATAAATGTCATAGACTCCATTTGCTGCCATCATGTTCAATTCCTGTTTGGGCAAAATTACCTTGGTCGGAATAATTTCCTCGTCCTCGTCTTCCTCGACCTCGGCCTCTTCTTCCACCACGCGCTCTTCCACGCTGCTGGTAATACCAATCATTTCCTTGATTTCCTTGGTTTCTTTGACTGGACCATTGGTTTCCAGAATTGCTAGAGGTAGAGGACATATTCCTTATAGTTTGATCATCACCATTCCATGGAGCGTTAGCATAACCTCCTCGACCTCTACCTCGTTGTTGCTGATAATTTGATGAAGAAGAAGTTTCATTGTTATAATTATAATTTCTGTAATTTCTACGGGATCCAAAGTTTTGGCTTCCTCTATCATATTCTTTTGCGCCCGTGTAAAGAGCATGCAATAACTCCTTCTCTGTTGGCGGATCTCCAATGGTCGTGAGCTGACTTTTTATGCCTTCAAGTTCAGCCAGGAACTTCGTGACACTTTCAAAATCACTTAATTTCAGAGAATTTAATTTGTTTCTCAAGTACTGCCTCCTTGATTCATTTACTGTTTCATACAGATTCCTCAACTTCTCCCAAGCTGAGCGGGAGGTTTTCTCATCAATAATATACTGTCTGACTTCATCAGTACAGTAAATCTTGAGAAAGGCAAGTGCCAAGCGATCCTTTTGATCCCATTCTTTCTGTTCATCACTTCTCTCTTTCGATGCTTCAGGTGCCTTTCCACCTCGCCTTCTGAATGGACCCTCGTCAAAGAGGGGATTATAAGCTTCCTCAATGTCACTGTAAGAGGTCTCTGATTCTGGCCTTGGGTGTTCACCACTCACATATTCCCATAGACCTTTTACCTCAAGCACTGGCTCCATCAAATTCTTCCAAGAATTATAATTCTTGCCATTAAGAATATATCTGTCTTGAGAAAGTATTTTCTCCAGTGAATTCTCCATGATCCACAACCTGTTCTGTCACCAAATTCTGGATTTGCCACAGACGTGTACTTAGTGGACAAGTTTGAAGAGGACGTCCAACAAATTGGACGATTTTCTAATTGATACCAACGACCAAAGTTAGGAGCCAAAAAAAAAAAGGCAGGCCAAACAAGGAGGAACAAATTTGGCCTTGTACAAGCCAAAAAAAGGCTGGGTAAAAGACTTTTTGGAAACGTCACAATTCCACCAATTTATTGTGACGAATTTGCTTGCTGATGTCCAGCAGAGGCCCAGGGATCATATGCGCTCTGATACCACTTGTTAGTTTAGTGGAGGAGAGAAGAAGAGACGCAGATGACAGCATCGACTAAAAGTTATATTATTCAAGGACATCCAAAATACCAAAATACCTTTCTGCAGGGCCAAAAATGGAAAGTTTATCCATCCTAAATGCCACACATCAACTCCTACATAGACTCTACTTTTTATACTATGTACAATACGTACATGATACATTTGCACCATTAATTAACATGCTAACAATCGGTTCCTGCCAAACCTCTACACTCAGACAGTAATGCATAAGTCCTAGATCAGTTGGTTAGGATGTTAACACTCCTACTGCGTAGGCCAGATCTGGGCAAATAGAAGAGCCCCAACTACATGCCTATAGAGTGTAGGATCTGTATCCTCTTGATTTGAATTAAGCATTTGATTGTTGGTCTGGTGCATGAGGAGTTTGAACAGGTTTGCAATCTGTCATGTGGAATTTATCCAGAACCTCAGAAACGTACTTTGCTGAGTGATATAGATACCAATAGGTTCCTTCCAAATCTCTAATCCTAGACAATAATGCATAAGTTCTAGATCAGTGATCTCAAAAGTTCTTTAGTGTAGGCAATCACTTCAGCTGCATCATCTGTCAATACCATGCCATCTACATAAAGCAACAGTATGGAAATCTTGGATCCTTCAATCCTAGAACACAAATTGCAATCAGCTCAAGATTTTTGCTATCCAAGATGAATAAGAAAACAATTTATGTTCTAAAGCCAGCACCTAGGAGCTTGCTTAAGGCCATATACATACTCTTCTCGAGTTTACACAAGATTTCAAGTGGCTGCTGCATAAAGATTTCTTCCTCCATTCAGAACTGCTGATTTGAAGTCCAAGTGATACACAGCCTGAAAGAGCTACAACTGCTCTCAAAGTGTCTATGCAAACCACAGGAGCAAAGACATCCATGTAGTCAAACCCCTCCTGCTGTGTAAAACCCTTAGCTACCAATGTTTTGAAGTGTCCCATCGGAATAAAACTTGGTTTTGTATACCCACTTTGCTCCAACAATGTTCTTATGAGAAAATAGTTCCCACTGTATCTTGTTTCTGAAGCATTACTCTCCTCTTTCATAACATGAACCCAATGAGGATGCCTGGCTGCCTGAGTATATGTTTGAGGATCTTCATGAGAAAGGACTTGTGTAATAAGAACAAAGCTACAATATTCCTGTGAAGGTGGAAGGCCACCAATCCTCCGTACCTTCTCAAGCCTGCTTGTGATGTTCCTAATAAAGATTCAGGCTGATTGTGAGGAAAGATAGTCAAAGGAAATGCAGGTGGTGAGTAGTAGTCAACAGGCTCCAACTGTTGATAAGCATCTTGAGTGTCAACCTGGGCAAGTAATAGTAAGTTTTTGAGTAACTGGTTTACGACAGATCGCATTGCAGCCTCCTAGTTATGTGCATAAAAATATGACAAAAAAATACTGAAACATTAAATTAGGAAACTTTTTCCCTTTTCTCTAGCCACTGGCTCAACGTATGAGCTGATGTCAGTCTTGTTTTCTATTTTAATGCACTGCTTATGTCTTTTCTTTGCTGCCCGCTTTCTTCTTCTCAAAACTTCCGTGGTTACCCCTCTTGGAATAGGATAAAATGGCCCAGGTAGACGGCCTGACTTCCATTATCACCTCCAATGAGAAAGAGAGTGATCTGCCTCTCTGTAGGGTCATTTTCCTGTCCAATTCTCCCCCCCAGCATGCTCCTTCACCAGTCAGTTGGGTGAAGGAATAGAGCTCTTCATTTCTGGTCCTGGAAGATAGGTTCTGGAAAGAGGCAATGGAACCTGCCCCATATTTAGTGATATATTGGACATGTAAAATAAAGTTGTCCTCAGACTCAATTACATTCGAATGACACAATCTGCAAATCCTCTTTGAGCACTTGACCTTATGTCTAGTCGCTCGGCCAGGTTGAGAGTCAAGAGAAAAAGGTGGAACAGAAGGAACAATTATATTAGTTGACGATGTAGAGATGGACCAACTCTCAACTCAAAAAATAACTTGAAGGCACTGATCATAAGCTGCTCTTGGTGTTATATAAACTCAGAGGAATAAACTGCATCTTCAACAAACGTCATGCTTCAAGATGCCAAAACCCTTTTGGTCACTGGATCAAAACATCTCCAAGTCATATTATCAGGGTATCCAATGAAAATAACTGTAAAGGCTCGGTCAGATATATCTTCTTCACAATGTAGAAGTCACGTCAACCATCCTAGAAGTTAGCCCGAATTACGGTTGGAAGGAATGTGTAAAGAAGAGAATAGCTGGAGGCAAGAAGGCACTCTATTCCATGCTAAATAGATGTCGTCGAGCTGGCCTATATGGATGGACTATGAGAAAGATGCTTTTTAAAGCTTTAGTCCAAACTGTCATTCTATATGGAACTCAGGTTTGGGGACCAACAATCTCTTCGCATCTCTGGACTAATGTAGAAAGTGTGCTTAAGCTTTTCCTACAGGAAGAACTGGGAGTGAAAAGTCAGACATCATATTTTATTCTTTTAGCTGAGATTGGTATGATGCCACTAGAGGCCGAGGCTTTTTGTTTGACATTAAGGTACGTTGCACATACAAGAGAGCTAGACACATCAAGACTGCCACACTTAGCTCTTGAAGACTCAAAAACTAGTAGATGGTATAAAAATCTGATTGCATGGTCCGAGAAGTGGGGAATTGAAGAAAGAGATTGGCCAAATACAGATATCAGCATTAGAGACCTTGTGAAAAGCAAGGTTGTGCAAAAGATATGGCAAAAAGAAAAGACAAAAATGGATTTCTACAGAAGTGAAGTAAATCCAATGCTTATATTTGTGGTGACAGAAATAATTCTTAATGGTTAAGCACACATATGTGCTGACATGGCAGCCTATGTATTTACATAGGACCATGGTCTATAGTTTAGCATATATTTATGTTCATGTATGCCCCCTAGGTTAGGTGTCAACGTGCTATGCTCTACACGTCACATATGTGACCATCTTCTGTAGCACCGAGAAAAGCAACAATCCAATCCATCATATTCCTTTTTCTGAGTTTCACTCCGTCTCTTTTCTCTCTTGTTTTCTTGCTGTTTGATTCTAGCCTAGATCACAAGTTTTGTCATGGTATCAGAGCCCAGGGTGGCTAGAACCAACCAGTGAGGGAAATTTGTCAGAGGTGAATTCAGAAGTTGGCAACACTGCCGAAATTGGACGTCTTCAACCAGAATTGCAAAATCGGCCAATTTTTTGTCACGTCATCAACAAATTGTGTACTTTTGTTCAAATTCGAGATTTGGTTGCACAAAGGTGCCGTTTTTTGCCGTTTTGTGCCGTTTTTGTTCCGAAAGGTTGAACAATTGGTAATTTTGGCTCTACGAGCAATTTCGTGAGAGATTTGTCAGGATTGAGCAATGTTGATGCAGTTTCTGTGACATACCATCTGTCTGGGTAAATCCCTTGGTTTGTCTTCTTTGTGCATCTAAAGCTCAGTAATCTCTCTCTTAGTGCTCTTTGATAAGTTTTAATACCTTCAGGGATGGATTCCACCAAATTCAACAATCCAAATGCTATCCTGAAAGGAGATAATTATTTTCAGTGGATTGATGTGTTTGAAGGTTATCTCCTCATGCATTGTTTGGATGGACTTGTTGATGGCTCTCTTGACATAAAAGATGCAGATTTCTCGTCAAAAAATAAGAAAGGCTTGGGCCTCTTGAAAGTTCTTGTATCACCAGAAGTTCAAGTTCAGTGCCATATTAGGGGTTGTAAATTATTGTGGGAAGCACTAGATCAGCTGAAAAAGTTATGCTCGAGATACAGACTCTAGAGCCCTTTTCTTGAGAGATGAGTTATACTCTTTGCACTTGGACAATTGTAAGGATATGCTTGACTATATTTCCAAGGCTAAAGAGATTAAAAGCAAATTGGATGATATGAAACAGCAAGTACCGGATGGTGAGGTAATTTCCGCATTGCGTCGTGGTCTTTCTATAGACTATCAGCCTTTTATTCTTGCATTAGGTGCAAGAGACAGTCGAATTAAGCTGAAAGACTTGCCTAATCTTCTCCTTTAGACTGAATTGGAGTTGAAAAGGCGGTCAGATCAGAATGTTTTCTTTTCCAAATATAATTCCAAGAAGCACACTGATAGGTTCTCTCGAAATAAATCCTCTGAGTCTTCAGGTAGTAATTCTAATCGGGGAGCGGGAGCAAGAAAGATTCAAGCAGATATCCCTGCAAATATTGTCACGAGAAAGGGCATTGGATTAGTGATTGCCCAAAGCGCTTAAAGAAAGAAGCCAAAGCTGCTACAACAAGTAAAGACCAACCCGCACATGATCGAAAGGAGTGATCTAATTGCGTTGCTGCTGAATTTGAACCAGAAAGTGCTGATATTGAATGCTTATTCAAAGCTTCTGAGATGTCTTTGGACAGATGTGATAGTGATCCGTGGTACCTTGATTCTGGTGCTACTTCACACATGACAGGAAAAAGAAAGTAATATTTTTCTGAACTACAGCAAATGGATGGTGGTCGAGTCAAATTTGCTGATAATTTCAGCTATCAAATTCAAGGGAAGGGCGAAGTCACATTTTCTACTCAGGAAAGCGGCATAAAGTATGTTAAAGATGTTATTTAGATTCCTGGACTTGAAGAAAATTTGTTGTCCGTTTCTAAGGTTGATAACATTGGCTTGTACGCTATATTTGGACAAGGAGAAGTTATACTTACTCCTACGCGCCCTGTCGTTCCCGACTCTGACATTGTTGCTCGCGGCATTCTCCAAAATGGTTTGTATAAATTTTGTGCTTATGTTGTAGAGCAGAAAGGCTTGTTTACTGCTGCTGCTATTAGCATGTCTTTGGATGAACTATGGCATGCTCGTTATGGTCATTTGAGTTGTCAATCTCTTTGTATGATGCATGGAAAAGAGATGGTTGTTGGGCTGCCTGCTGTACATACTCATAAACTGCAATGCGATGCTTGCAATCTTGGAAAGCAAGTAGCTGCATCTTTCCCCAAGGAGGCCGTGAAGAAAACCAATGATATCTTGCAGCTCGTGCATAGTGATGTATGCGAAGTCAGGGTCCCTTCTTTGAGTGGAGCACGCTACTTTTGTACATTCATTGATGATCATTCTAGGATGACGTGGGTGTACCCTTTGCATTACAAATCTGATGTACTCTCTAAGTTCAAGGAGTTCCGGATTATGGTTGAAAAACAAACAGGAAAGTTGATTAAGGCATTCAGGTCCGACAATGGTGGTGAGTACAAAAACCATTCTTTTGATGCCTATCTTCGAGATTCCGGCATTGTTCGCGAGTTGAGTGCTCCATATTGTTCGCCACAAAACGGTGTAGCTGAACGCAAGAATCTTGCTCTTATGAATTTGGCAAGAAGCATGCTTGCTTATAAACGCTTGCCACGCTTGCCACTGTCATTTTGGGGTGAAGCAGTTAAAACAGCAGCCTATCTTTTGAATAGAGCTCCCACAAAAATTGTGAAAGGGCAAACACCTTTCGAGGTGTTCTATGGTACAAAACCTGATGTCTCGCATTTGAAAATCTTTGGCTGTCCTGCTTTTGTGCATCCGCATTCAAAATTGAAGAAACTTGATGATCGGGCAGTCAAATGCATTTTTATTGGGTATGCTGATGGATATAAAGCTTACAAATTCTATAACCCAGCCACTAAGAAGCTTGTGATCAGTCCTGATGCCAAATTCTTGGAGGATGGCTACTATGATGCTTACGAGCCTGATGTTGGTGCGCCCTTTGATATTCATTCTTTGCTTGATTTGGACACTCAGCAGAATGCAAGTAATGCTGCTCCAGTTGCTGCTGTACCGACCAGCATTTGTGATCATAGTGATGATGATGAAAATGATCCGTATCTTGCTGCCTTGTCTGATATTCATGCTGCCAATCAGACTGCTAGTAGTTCTAGGACTGCTCCAGCCCCGTCTCCTGCTCCAAATCATGATGATGGTGTGCCTCTTAGGCGATCTGAGCGGCTTAAGGCCTTATCTGATGCACAACCAAGTGTTACGCACACTTGTAATTATGCTTTGATGGCAAAGATCTATGAAGATCATACGCCTTCTAGTTTTGCTGAAGCTCTTACCAATCCAGATTGGGTGGCTGCGATGCAACATGAATATGACCTGCTCATTAAGAATGAGACTTGGGATCTCGTTCCCCTTCCTAAAGGGAAGAAAGCGATTGGATCAAAATGGATCTTTAAAGACAAATACAATGCAGATGGCTCTCTCAGTAAGCATAAGGCCAGACTTGTTGCCAAAGGATTCGCTCAGCAGCATGGCATTGATTATGATGAAGTCTTTGCTCCAGTTGCAAGAATGTCAACCGTGCGCGCTATTTTTGCCTTAGCAGCTAGTAAAGGATGGCCCATTATATCAAATGGACTTCCAAAGTGCCTTTTTGAATGGAGACCTGTCCGATGAAGTTTATATGCAGCAGCCACAAGGTTTTGTCTCGGAAGGGCAAGGGCACTTAGTTTGTAAATTGAAGAAGAGTCTCTGACCTTAAACAAGCACCTCGGTGCTGGTACCATAAGATAGATTCTTATCTTAAAGCACATGGCTATTCTTTTTTCCACAGCAGATCCCAATTTATACTTTAAAACTAAAGGTACATCTCTCTGCATTGTTGTGTTATGCGTTGATGATTTGCTGCTTACAGGAGATGCCCATGATCTTATTGATCAATTGCGCGCCGGCTTATACATGAATTTGCTATGACAGACTTAGGTCTGTCCCATTACTTTCTTGGGATTGAAATTTGGCAAACTCACGATGGCATCACTTTGTCTCAAGGTAAGTACGTCCAAGATCTTCTTACAAAATTTCACATGACAGATTGCAAGGTTGCCAAACAGCCCATGGAGCCTGGTTTGAAGTTATCCAACTCTGATGAGTCTCCTCAGGTAGATGCTACTTTGTATCGTTCACTTGTTGGTGGACTCATTTACCTTACAGTCACCAAACCAGAGATCTCTTTTGCGGTGGGCATGTTGAGCCGTTTTATGGCCTGTCCAAAACAGAGCCATTGGCAAGCAGCGAAAAGAGTGCTCGCTTATTTAAAAGGTACTCTTAATGAGGGCCTCTGCTATATGCGTGATCCGTCGCCTGCTTTGCATGGTTTTGTAGATGCTGATCATTCTGGTTGTCTTGATACGCGACGCAGCACCACAGGTTATGTGTTTGGCCTTGGTAAGAACATCATTACTTGGCTCAGCAAGCGTCAGCCCTCAGTCTCTCTTTCTAGCACGGAGGCGGAGTATAAAGCCTTAGCGATTGCCGCTGCTGAAGCCGTTTGGTTAGCCAAACTTTTTGCAGAATTAGGCTTTGACACCAGCACTATTCCACTCTTTTGTGACAACCAAAGCTCTTTGCAACTTGCTAATAATCCTGTGTTTCATGCGCGCAGCAAACACATTGAAACACATTATCATTTTGTGCGAGAGAAGGTCCTTGATGGTCAGCTTGATCTTCATCACGTTCCAACCACAGATCAATTGGCTGACCTCTTCACCAAGCCATTAGCAGGGTCTACATTTCAGAAATTCAAGACTCAGCTTGGTATTCGAATGCTCAGCTTAGGGGAGGATTACCACGATAAGCTGTAGCATTCTTCTTTTGTTCTCGTCTTCTTTTGTTCTCAGTTCATATATGTGCTTAGGGGAGGATGACAGAAATAATTCTTAATGGTTAAGCACACATATGTGCTAACATGGCAGCCTATGTATTTACATAGGACCATGGTCTATAGTTTAGCATATATTTATGTTCATGTATGCCCCCTAGGTTAGGTGTCAACGTGCTATGCTCTACACGTCACATATGTGACCATCTTTTGTAGCACCGAGAAAAGCAACAATCCAATCCATCATATTCCTTTTTCTGAGTTTCACTCCGTCTCTTTTCTCTCTTGTTTTCTTGCTGTTTGATTCTAGCCTAGATCACAAGTTTTGTCATGTGGAACAAGATTATTTATTGGCACCCATTCCAATTTGTGCATCATGTGACTCGGAACAGATTGAAAATGAACAACATGTTTATATAGAACGTGATGTGAACAATATAATGGCATAAGAGATCAACATGCAGTGACAGAAAAGCCATATTTTTTTTTATTTTACAAATTGATCCAAGAAAGTTAGGTGAATTTACTCTGGATATTGAACGTCATAGATCACTACTTCTGAAACTGTGAATACCATGTAAAATGCCGCTGCTTGGCCTTAAGGGTCTTATGGGGCGTGATTTATTATTATTATTATTATTATTATTATTATTATTATTATTATTATTATTATTATTATTATTATTATTATTATTATTATTATAGCGTTTCAAAGGCACATAAATCTTATTTGGCTTTGACATGAGATCAATCTCAGTCATTACAAAAACAGTCCATTACAAGAACGTGAGACTTACTTGGCCACCAGCTTGACAAATATCATCCATGCCTTTCATAGCACCTGGTAAAGGATATATTGTATCAAACTTCCTCCTACGATTCTGTCAAGGAGAGGGTCAAAACAAAATCATAGCATTGTTATTGATAAGACTTATGATTAAAATGTACATCAGATGGTTCGCTTCCACCCGACATGTAGTGCCTTAGACGGTCTTCAATCAGAAGATCAGCAAGACCCCAAGCATCCTTTCCGCGCCCTGCATGGAAAAGGCACATCAAACAGATGCAGGCTAGAGCTATGTATCAGATAGACGTCACAGTGCTTACTGCAAAACCTTACCTAAAACAACTAGACCAAGAGCTAGACCTGCAGCCAATGCATAGCCTTCACGATCCAAAGAATTGTCACCCCCTGGCTTCCTCCCAATTTCCGCCTTCAAAAAGAAATAAAAGAGATATAAATAAACATTAAAGAAAATGCACTTTGCATCCCACAAGAGAAAACATAAAATATTGCAAGATTTATGCAAGGGGCAATGGAGACATCTAAAAGCTACATTTCAAAGATATCTGGCACCTTAGATGAAGCTATTGAGAAAATCCATTCCAGGATTAGCTTTTCGTCACTCTTACACGGTCAAGAGATATAGATGGTTGAATAGAATATCCAAAGAGAGATATAACAAAATAAAGAAACTCGGGAGTCTAGATGGTTCTACCCAAACTCCTCATCTTGGTGACATGGTCAATTGACACCATGAGTAAAGTGTGGTCCACAATGACGACGACTCATTTAGCCCCATTAACACATTACATACCATAGGTCAGAAAACTGTAACCAGGCATTATATAAGGCGAAGATGAAGCAGAGGATGTCTTTTTTCTGTGCCTATCAACATATGGTTCACCTAGACGAGCCAAATATGAAGACATGACAAACATGCCTTCTAAATTGGTCTGTTTAGCATTGTTTAGTATGATAAAATCAAGGGACCATATACTGAATAATCTCTTTATTTCTCAATATATTGAATAACATATATTTCTACAAAATAATGATTGAAAGTATCTTCAAGTAACTAACCTACAGAATTCCAAAAAGGAACATCTTCAGTACTTACAAGCAGTATCTCAGTAGTCAAGCGATGCGCTGAGCCTTGGTAGAGGAGGCCCACAGCCATTAATGCTGCAGACTAAACACACAAATGGCAACAAATCAAAGCGTTGTAATGAAAGAAAGCATAATTAATTTAACTCAAGGTGTGATTCAGGCTAAGCAATGCAAAGACGACGTCCAGACATAATATCTTGTCCAAGCATTTGAATCTTATCTAATGAGCTTGTATGTATGTGACCTTATTAATCTAATTCTTTACTACAAGATGCACCCCAAAGTTTCACTAGAAATCGTATGAAATGCATACTTGTATATCCCATGTGTGCAAAATGTGCATGCTGACATCAATGCTATATGCTAGCATGGCAGCCAACAAAACCAATTTCTGATGACTATTTTCGAAACGCTACATGCCCCCGTAAGCTTAAATTCGAATTTGCAATGAATCTAGTGCTGGAAACTACCTGGAGAAGAGAAGATAGCTCCAACTCTGGAAATGACGGTGGATGACGTGCTGGTATATGAAGATATAACATCTGTACATGCACAAAGTCATAAAGAAACAAACAAGTTGCACAATCATATTAACTATCCAGAGATGTTTGCCTATCCAATAGCATCGAAAAAAAGAAAATTTATATTTACGTCTACGTGAGACCACTTGGGTCTATGAGACCAAATATACACCAATTCCAGCTAGGGCGCATTGCAGCCTCCTAAGGATTCTTATCTTTTTCAAGTCTCTACCACAGTATTGGCTGCAGCCCTGTTATGTTGAAAGGGAGGCAGGTTTCCCAAACCAAATCCTAAAGAGGCAGCCCTTTGCGATGCCTTTGCATACCAAAGCCCAATTGGAATTATCTTGAGAAAATAAAGTACTAAAAATCAATTGATGCCCCTTATTAAATGAAGTTGAAAATTTAGAGTTGTTATATGTTTAGTCTTTCTTTTACCTCCAGGCACAATGTGGGTAATATTTGATCTCACAGATTCAACCAGCTCATGAATAATCTGTAATTTTCTTCCATCTAGTTAACTTTCCCCAATTGCCATTAAATACTCCAGATTAGATATGAACCTTCCATTCATGCTAGTGTTTAGACATTCTCCTCTGGTAGGAGAGCTTTAGTCCCAGGATTTATGTGTTTCTATTTCATTCCAAATAGTGGGGACTTAGCCACAGCAAGAACCAGTTTGTTAATGCATGGAACATGTTTAGGGCAGTGAAAAATGTAAATATGTTATGAGGCACATAGATGTTTCAACAACATTACCTTTGATATAGCTGGATCCATTGTCCCACGATGGGCTGCAGCCATGCCTAAAAGAATCCCTACAGTAGTAGGGTCATGTTCCTGTGGTATCACATGCATATTCACTAGTTAAGGTTTCTCCCATATTTGATAAATTGCTGCCCGGGTCAAATACACAAGAAATATTACCTGAGCGAGATAACGGAAAACATCCGTGGCAGCAAGAACAGCAAGATGCTTATGTAGCCCAAATGACATAAGAAGTCCAGCATGTTCATAACTAGGTTCATCAGGTTTGTTATAAAGAATCCATGTCCGAGTTATCTTTGCCTGTTCATTCAGAGAAAGAATACAATGCCCATTAGACTTCAGCAAGTCCAGCATGCTCATAACTAGGTTCATCAGGTTTGTTATAAAGAATCCATGTCCGGGTTATTTTTGCCTGTTCATTCAGAGAAAGAATACAATGCCCATTAGTCTTCAGCATGTCCGGGTTATCCTTGCCTGTTTATTCAGAGAAAGAATATAACGCCCATATCTTCAGCTTTCAACCTCTCAGTTACAAAAGTATCATGCCATTCCAGACAACAGAAATATTAAAATACCCAAGAATGAGAAAACCGTGTCTAGAAGGTGTACAAAGAAAGAAAGAAAGAAAGATTATATTAACGTCTACGAGAGACCGCTTGGGTCTATGAGACCAAATATACATCAATCATGTCCAGCTAGGGGCGCATTTGCAGCCACCTAGAGATATTGCATAAAAAAGGAAAAAGAAAACTAAAACAATGAGATTAAGAAACTTTTGTCTTCTTGGCCACGGGCTCAAAGTATAAAGTAATGTCAGACTTGTTTTCTCTTTTGAAGGACTGCTTATGTTTATCCTTTACCGTCCGCTTTCTTCTTCTCGACACTTTCATGGTTACTCCTTTTGAGATTGGATGAGATGGTCCGGGGAGAGAACCTGCCTTCCGTTTATTATCATTATCACCTCCAATGAGAAAGAAAGTGATCAGTCTTTCGCGTAGGATCGTTTTTCATGTCCCGCTCTTCCCCAGCTTGCTCCTTTAATAGATTTCTTCTATGCACAGTCATTTGGTGAAGAAAAAAGAGCTATACATTTCTGATCCTCATAGGCGATCAGTTTGGAGAGGGAGGTAGGTTCCCGAAATAGGCAATGGAATCTGCCCCGTATTTCATAATAGACTGGACATGTGAAGATGAAATGTTCCTCTGACTCAATTACATTCAAGTGACATAGTCTGCAGATTCTTTTCGAGCGCTCCACCTTCGGTCTACTAGCACGACCAGCTTCGATCTCGAGCTGATGAGATGAGACCCTGAGCTGACCCGATAGCATGTCTCACCTTATGTGCGAGGTGAATATTCAAATATCCTGGTCGCTCGATGAAACCATCTTCATTGATCTCAAGGAAGTGATCTTTGTAAAATTGCATCTTGGTAGGAAGATCACTTGGGGTTAACCATGTCCTTGATATGTATAAAATTTCCAGATCGTGCCGTATGAGCTGGTTCTTCTCTTTTCAAGTCTCTTTTTGCTCCAGGTTTTACCGCTGTATTAGCTGCAGCTACATTATGTTGAAAGGGGGCAGGTTTCCCAAGCCAAATCCTAAGGAAGCAGCCCATTTGCGATGCTTTTTGCGTACCAACATTCCTGCACTCCCTTTTCAGCCAGATCTTTGGAGCTCTTGAGAGCAATCCATGGAAGCCTGCATTGGCCTTGCTGCGAGGACCCGAGTTGGTGCACTTTATGCAAAAAGGAGACTAACTGGAATGCTGCGTCCAGTTGAAGCGGAGTGGCTGAAAATTCTGCCAATATGATTGAATGTGGCACAGATGCTTTGCTCATAATCATTTTGGACAGAAAATAAATTTGCAGTCTTTCTATATGACCCCATTCTTTGGCTGTCATATCCATTCCCCACATCAAAGCTCCATATAGAGCAGCTGGTCTAACTAAGGTATTGAAAAGATGAATCTTTGCTGGGACATCCTGAAAATCTGCTTTGAAACATTTCTTCTCTAGCATTGCAAGCGAGGCATATCCCTTTGTGAGCCTGTCATATGCTGCGTCTTTCATGCTAAAGACGGGACCCTTAAATTGCACCCCTAAGTAAGTATAATGAGAGACCACTTCCACTTGTTGATTCATGAAAAAGAAGCTGCTGCGATGCATGCAAGCATGTGATGTGTTGAAAACCATCACTTTTGTTTTGTCCACTCTTTGAGCGCAAAATTTCTCAAGTGCCATTAAATGATGCTGAAGGCCCTCAGGAGAAGAAGATATAAGTACCACATCATCCGCATATAGAAGGATGGATATGCATTCATCAGCTAAAGCAGATCCGGCACCTCCAAGTGCTGCTACGAAGCTTTCCAGCTCGTCAATGTACACACCGAAGAGTGTAGGGGATAAGGGACAGCCCTGTTTAACCCCAATTGTGCTGCTTATGTCATCCGACCAGCCCCCAGGCACTTTAATTCTTCCCAAAACATTTTCATAGAGCATCAAAACGGCCCATATGACTTGATGCGACAATCCAAGTTCAGTAAGTCTATGAAATAGGCGATTTCGAGGGACCGTATCAAAAGCTTTGCGGAAATCCACAAAGCAACAATAAACTTTTGTTTTCTTTGCTTTAGCTTCCTCAATGATTGACCGTAAGGTAAAGATATGATCTATTGTTGAGAAATTCCTCCTGAAACCAGCCTGGCCCTTTGCTCTAAGGAGATTTATCTCCATATTCACTGATAATCAAGTCCAATGCACATCCATATAATCTTGCCATGACATGTCCAATCATTATAAAGGCGGTAGTTGTTTGGATTCATTGGGTCTCCGCCTTAAAAATTGGCTTGATGATATTAATGGTCCATGCTTTTGGAAAGCTTGAGCATATTATCTCATTGAATAAATCTGCCACAATAGGCGCAAGGGTATCCATTCCATGGATCAAAAATTCAGCCTGCAAATCCTCACAATCTTTTGCTTTTCCAGTGTTCAATTTGCTTATAGCTTCTCGGATAAGGGAAGTAGAGAAAAGAGAGGAGGATTGGGGCTGGGGCTGCAATCCAATGTCAGGCAAATCTGCTTTTCCCACATCTAGGAGCGTTCGAGCATAACTGGTCCACACTTTTGGGTCTTTAAGAGGCAAATCAGATTTCCGAGCATGAAGCTTTTGCCAAAATTTAGCAGATTTATTACTATAAAGCATGTTAAGCATGTCTTCCCTCACCTGCTTTATATATGCTCTTTTTTTCATGCGGATCAGCTTTTTGTATGATTTCCTAGTCGCAATAGCTGTAGAAGAGCAGGCTGCCAACTCTTCCTTGAGCTGCTTGTGAAGATTTTTGCATTCTTCATCATACCAAGTGTTTTGAGGCATCTGTGCACGTCGTTTACGGAAGGAACAAAGCTTGTGTGGGAAAGTCTTTATGCAGGCTTGGTGTATAGCAGATGTGAGCAACGTGGCCTTTTCTTCCACATTATGAAAGATATGGATGTCCCTCAATCGTGTGTCAAGCTCAAGGTTATAGATGAGATCAAGCGAGTGGTCAAACTCAAAACGGAAGTAGGGTGGTTCCTGAGACAAGCTTTTGTCCAACTCAAAACACATTTTGAGGCAAAAGAGGAGAGGAGAATGGTCCCCAGTGGGTGGTTGAGGTGGAACTGAAAACTTCTCGATCTCTTTTGCCAAGGCTGGAGACAGGTATCCACTACACTATGCCCGCCGCTTTGAGGATTACAGGTATAGTTGGACGAACCCGGCCAGTGTTGCATCCCATTGTAAATGACAAGATTATGCATCTGTCCAAATTCCAAAAGGAAGTGCCCATATCTAGTAATCTCCGCATTACCATCAGCTGACTTTTGCATGGTATGGGTTTCAACAGGAGATAAGGATGGCAGTAAGACAGGATCACTTTCAAAATCCATCAATTGAACTTGGGCATCCGCTGTCCTCGCATTAAAGTCACCCACGAGCAGAATTTTGCCTCGCTTAGAGAATTCAATGATATCATCAAATAAAGCCATGTAAGGAGAGGCGCCTTCTTGGGTATCCACATCAGCATAATCAGAATTTTGAGGGGGGAAGTAGCATGCAGCAGTGTATATGTAATCTCCTGGAGAAGTTCTTATCCTGACCCACAAAAACCTTGCTGCTTCATCCTTTTTTACTATGGAAATGATTCCTGATAATTCTGATTTGTAAAGGACTGCTACTCCTCCTGATCCTCGTTTACCTTTCTTCTTGCTTCTGTAGACGGAGTCCCAAGTGTAACCCGACACATCTGGGAGACCTGTTTCTGTTGTTTCATGTGTTTCTGACAAAAAGATAATATCTCTATCTTTGACAAGGTCCATAAGACCACCTGGATCTGATCTTAAGGTCCCATTACAGTTCCATGCTGCCATAGCCAAGGATTTGATGGTCTCATAGACCCTTAGTTCCTATTTGTGGATCTTGTCGCGGATGATGACTCGGCCATCTCTATAGACAGCCCATTTGTTTGGATCTTTTCGAGCTTCTGCAACCTCTTGCAGACATCGCTTTTTGTGCTCAACCTGCATTGGAGTGAGATCTTCATCCATGAAGACTTTAGGAACTGTTGCAAGTTTTCTCCTATTCTTGAGGGCATTCAGTCTATCTTCCAAGGTCTTAAACTTAATAATTAAAGGCTGCCCTCTTGGGTTGCCCTTGTTTACACTCCATGCAGCTTCAATGTTATGATCAGAGATGCCTAAAGTATTGGTCACAAACTCAATTGCAACATCGAGGGGATCAGCGGTCATGTCAAGCCCAAGGACTCTGATATTGCGTGCTTTCAAAGATCTTTTCCTTTCCTCCTCTAATGTGGCATTGATTGTCTCCTTTGCTGGCTTTTTGACAATATCCACCCATTTAGAAGTTTCTTCTCGATGGGAGTGGAGCTCCAACTCAATCTGTTTTAATCCTTCAATTGATGGCAATTTCCTTATTACTGCAATTTCAGACTTAATGTTTTCCAATTCATCCAGGTTGGCCTGGTTAAATTCTTGTTTCCATGACTTCTCCAAGGCCTCAATCCGTGGAATCATGCTTGCTACTGTCTGCTGGAGCATATCAAAATTACGTGCCTTCTTGGAGAGTTCAATAATATGCATCTCAAAAAATTCCATCCGTTTCTGCAAAGTGTTCCAATCCCCTGCCGAGAGTGTCAATTCTGGACCAGTAAAAGGGCTATAATTGGCCTGTTCCAAATCTGGAGCACCCAAAAAGGGTTTCGAAGGAGTATCCATCAATCCGGATAGTTGAAATCCGGAATTAGGTCATGCGGCAGTTTTAGGTCAGCGCCTAGAAAATAGGCGCCAGCGCCAGCGCCAATAACCAATTAAGCAGCCAGTCATTCAATCATTAAAGTCTAGCACCTAGAACGGTCACTTTGTATTATTCAGATTTTATCGACATGCCTTCTATACGCTACATAAATCGTCCTATGATCTGATATACTATTGAAGAGGCAAAAGGCTAATAATGGTCATCCTAACAGATACCTGCCCAGGTGCCAATCTTAGTCCTGCTGCGACACCATTATGAAAATCGGGCCATGAAGTCAAATCTGCAATATTGCCAGCATTTGCATCTAGATTGACCTGCAAAAATAGTTTCTACAAATGAGCAAATCTCTCAACTCGGGGTATCTTGACAGCGAGGTGGAATCTTGTTGCAATTTACTACAACCAGAATAATAAATTTCTTGCTTCCTAAGATAGTAGAAACTTCAGCATATTAGATAGATTGTTATGCATAAAACTTTGTGGTAAACAAAGAAAGATGAGCCATACAGTTGCATCATGTTGTGATGGCAAACGACCTGCCAATACTAGCTTTGAAATAGGAAGTGCCTGCACAACACAAGAAAGAAAGAAATAAATACATCAATAACAATGCCTGCACAATCTGCGCAGTTTATAGAAACACCGACAGTTTATAGAAACACCAATCTCTTAAGTAATCAAAGCACCTCAGTAAGAAGAGGCCTCAGGGTTGCAAGGGTGAAAGCACCACGGCCCACAGGAAGAGCAGTGGTACGTTGTGCCAGCTGCCATAATTGTGCCTGCAAGTTCATGCTTAGATCAGATGCCAGACTTCTAGAATACTGTTTATAATCGCATCAACAAATCAGTAAAATGTATGTGACAATTTAAATAACCATCACGCAATGACTAACAACCGTAATAGGTAAGTAGCAGGGCTTTACAAATACAGCATGCGCATGACACTTCTGTTCTTTGTTCAAAACACCATATTTTGGTAACCAGATCCAGGGCTCATTATATTGACATTCCACTGAGCCAGGCACAATGCAGCAAGTGATGAAGATTTCTGTTCTTCACATCAGTTAGGAGGTCAAATTGATTGAACCTATGAGTGTGAACACGGAGAAAGAAGAGTCTCCATGTGCTTTGTCAAGGTAAGACGTTTCTGATCTTTAGACAAGGCTATTGCCCTAGAGTTATGATTAACATGGTGGCTTCTTCATGCTATTCCTTGGAATCCTGTGCACATGGGGCTAACTATGGACTGCTTTATGGAGGTCCACAGAGTTGGACTTTTCCCAAAGAATGACACATATCCTGTAGTAGACTTCCTTGTCTCATAGACATGGGACAAAATCTGCATCATTGTAGAAGGATAGCATAGGAGCCTGCTTCTGAAAATATGTAATTTCCTCAAACATGTGCCTTGCAAGTATGCTAAAATTCTATTTGCTGCTCTCCAGCGACTCATCTTTGGATGTTGCATAGATTTGCTTATTTTCCCAGCTGCAAGCACTATGTCAGGCCTAGTGATGGAACATAAATAAGAGAACCAACCAGTTGTATGGTTCCACGAACATAGAAGGTAAGTTTGATGCCTTGTTCATATGGAGCAGGAGCTGGCTTGGATGCTTCCATATGAAATCTTTGCAAAACTTCCTAATGTATTTGGTCTGAGTGAGCATGATGGATGTATCCTTTTCCCAAATTTGCAATAATTGGAGCTGCATGCCCTGTGATGATGGAATCATCCACGGAAATAACCAGAATACATATCTGGTAATTAGCTTGCTAATAGGGGATCTGCTGTCGAATGTTTGAAGTCAAGTTTCAATAAAAATAAGCATTGATTTCGTGGCAGCACCTCGGGGCCTGCTTTAAGCCATAAAAACTCTTTTTGAGCTTGGCATACAAGTGATTCTTCTCCCGTTTTCACAAATCCCTGAGGCTGTCCCATGAAAATGGTTTCTGGCATTTTGGCTACAGGAGCAAATACACACATAAAGTCAATGCCAGATTCTTGGGCATATCCCTTTGCTATGCTGCCATCAGAGTTGTATACTTCCATATTGTGATAGAACCAAAGGCATTGCACAAGAGCAAAGACCCAGTGAATCTGGAACACATCCTCATAGATTCTAATTGTGCCTTAACAGATGTTACTAAATTCTTATTTAGAATTGTCCAGTATATTAGAAAAATCCACTGCCTTCTTCAGCAAAAAAGCATTATCACATAGAGAGTCAGACATTGCTGATCTGTTGATGCAGCATCTTCATAACCCGATGGTCATATATACTGCACAACATCTTTTGGACAATCTATCTTTGCATCAGATTTGTAGGATGAGGGTCTCTTCCCATCACCTGCAGATTGAATGTGGAAGGTGGCCTGGGATCGAGCGATCCGAAAAAATATGCAGTTCAGAAAAAATAGAAGATAAATACCATTTTATGATATCATGTCCAGCATATGGAACAGTTAGAAAGGAACATAATATTCTTCAGCTACCGTCTAAAGATTTGGCAGCATCTCCCAAAGACTTGTGGCAAATTAGGAAACTCATTAAAGTTGTATCTCTGCATAGCCTTTAGGGTGCCTAGACCGCAAGGTCTCATGTCATGTTTAATGTTCATAATTTATAAAAGATAGAAAAAGAAAACGAGGTGGGATGCACAGAGCTAGTTAGGCCCAAATACCAATGAGGCAATGATCTCCAGATATGTTCTTTTGATTACATTTTTGTATCTTTTATTGCTAGCTTTCACTATCACACTCAAAGCTATGGGTGTCCAAAATAGTTATTCACCTGCTGTTGGGCAACAATGTCTGGGTCGCTCACATCTGGTGCATTTGCAGTACGGACTGCCACAGGTCTGCTAGAACAGAGCAGCCGTCTTACCTGCAACATGGAATGATTCAAACGTCGTGTTTAGAGTCACCGTAATTCTTTCATGAAATATGAAACTAATATAATTATTCTTTTCTTCCATGTAATATGCCGTAGCTTTTGGTCATGTTAACATGTGTTAAAAAAGATGGGATTAAAATATTCCTTATATTTAGCACAATAGATATATAATAAGTAGATCAAATGCTTGTTGTCTTGTAGAGGTGCCTATAGTTTTCCATAGCCTCACAAAATGTTAGTGTGTTATGTCCATCCTTTTAACTTATATGTTATAATGCACATCCGCAGGAGGGGGTTGAAAGTCAGTGAGCTCCAGAGAGAAGCATTCTACCTCATCAAGCCGTAAATCACGTCCAAAACGTAGCATTGCAGATGGACTAAAAATATGCTCCATACCATCATTGAGTCGCCCTTCATTCCCTCCCACAGATTGCACTTCCAAGTGCAACCTATCTTGAGAATCTCCAAATGATGTAATTGTAGGACGCAAATGTAGCATGTATGGTGCAGCTAACATAACATCATTAACATCCATCATAGAAACTGCAGATCTAACATTGCAGCTCCCGAATTGATAAGCAGAGCGGCCACTCATCGATTTGCGATCAACACAGGTCGAGGCAAGATCTTCACGCCCCGCAAGAATATAGGCATCTGCTGGCCAGTCTTGTGGAGGTGCTTCTCGACAGCTATTTAAAGCCTAAGAAAGCATAACAGTAAAACAACCATGTAAACTCGTAAATGGGAAAAAAGGAATAAGCATATTTAGCACGTGATTAATTGCATACATGACGCAAAGGAAGTGCTACACCGGGTGGCAAACGGTCTAGATCAGACAATCCAAAACCTTCTCCAACCATTGCCAATAGTGCACGCTGCTCTGCATTCTTTGTAGTTCCATCTGCAATCTTCATGTATATACCAGAGGGGAGACAGCAATCAATTGGTATGGCCCCTAATAGGATCTCATAAAAGCCAACAACCTTCCTAGACCAGTCCACTGAGACACATGTTCCCTTTGTTAGTAGATTGGGCAGAGTGCCTTTCATATCATTTCTTCGTGCAATACACTTCTCTAGCCAGCTTAGGAGGTTAGCTGGAAACATCAATGAGCTTCCAGCTGCTAGCTTGAAATACCGAGGGAGAAAAGGCATTGTTGTTGGAAAATCACGTAAATAATGATCAACATAGTCGAATTCCCCAACAGCTACAGCAACATTGCTGAGCAATGCTCCCAGCTTCCATAAGTCCCTGAAAGGGAGAATGTTTATGAGATCGCTTGCAAATATATAAAGTTTCAATGCCCTACTCAAATAGTCCACAAGACCAAACATGAAAAAGAAACACACAAGGAGTGTTTACACAAAACAGCATGAGCCATTTCATGGAAACAAAAGAAGTATTAATCTCCATAAGCCAGCAAATATAGTCCATTGACAAAGTTCAGACATAGAATGGCGAAAGATGTGCTATTGAGACAGGATGGCAAAGCGACATGATTCCAAGGTAATGCAGCAATGTGAAAAGTTACTTATTTCATACTATGCCACAACACTTTGGCTGGACTAGATACTAAAGATTTATGGTGCAAACAGAACACATAGGAAACATCTTAAGTACCGCCAGCGGAGAGTGTCAAGTTTGTAGTCTTCATAAACTGCATGGAGTGCTTCTAAGATTTCAGCCAACATTGCTGTATAACCTGTTGACTCCATACTTCCATCCTCCTCAATAATTGGAGGCCTTGTAAGCACCTTGATGGCATTTGTTGTTCGTGAAAGAGCAAGTCCATTATATGAGAAGTTCATTACCATGTTCCGATGCATACTGCTTCGCAATAGGAATTCCCATGCAGAAACAGGCTTATCATCCATACGTTCACTCTTTCCAGCTTTACACTTGCTAACCCATTGCATGATAACCCCAGAAAATGTTCCCCACTCTGTATCAGGGCAGCTATCAGTTTTGCTGGCCCCATACCAAGTTTCTAAGGCCGGATTTTTATATTCCAGCAAAGAACTTAGTAAATACCGATAAAAAGAAGGACGGACGCCTTCGGCGAGGGCCATCAGGCATGAAATAGTTATACCCGAGGAAGGTATCAAGTGCACTGCACATCGATATACCTGCATAGTTCCACAAACATAAGGATTTTATTTTTTTGATATGATAAATTACACGGCATGTGCTATAAATGAGGCCAAAATGCCATGTATCATCCTAAATAATTGCTAAACTGCCCAAAATGAATGGAAATTCATTCAACACTCGAGTAAATGGGAAGTACAGACAACATTGTACAATTCACAAGCCTTAAAATAAAGGACAAAATAGGAGTAGTAAATAGTTCACTGCCTGGATATTGGAGAAAGAAGAAATTAGTTTTGGAAAACCTGATTCAAGAAAGAACAGGAAGATATAAAAAGATTAAGATACAAGTACCAACGTTTTCAAACAAACAAAACGGGAAGTGGAGGAACAACCTCCCCAGAAGATGTCACCAAGTTGACACGATTTTTAACAGCATCACAGAGTTCAAGAACTTCGACCTTTCCACCAACATCATGAATATTATTTTGGCAATCCTCTATTACCAGAAGGGTCTCATAATAAATACGTTCCTTCTCATAAATAAGAACTTCTGAAATTGGAAGGTAATACATACATAGTGGGAACCGCCCAGTCTGTATTATAATACATCCACAGTCCTTATTAGACGAGTTATGGAAACTTATGGAATACAACAAAACTTAAGAACAGTACAACCGCAGATGAAACCATATTTTGGTTTGCTCATGAGTAGTTAAGCCACATGTGATCTCCAGAGAGGATAAATTTTCTCATATGTTCTAAAAATGTTTTTTGTTTAGACTAGCTAGTTAACATATTTTGGCTGCTCATGATTAGTTAGGGCACGTATAATTTCCATGGGATAAATTTTCTCATATGTTCTTGATGTGTTTTTTGTTTTTGATTTGCTATTTTTGCCTAAAGATACTGCTATTCTTTATCATTCAGTCTTCAGTGGACTGATCATTCCCATTAATGACTCAAAACACACGACTTCTCTTCTAAAAAGATAAACTAAGGAATTATTGGTTACATTTCACAAGTTGCCTTGGCCAAGTCATACTAGGACTTTGTACCTGTTAAAGGAAAAGCTAAACAGTCTAGTCTATGAATATTCACTATTTCACCATCTATGATTCACTGTGTGCTAACCAATTTACCATTTCTGTGGCATCAAGTTCTATAAACTGTCGACAATAATAAGATAAGAAGATTATCATAATCAGTAAAGATACAAAAAAAAAAGAGTAAGGTTCCAGCGGTCCTACGTAAAGGAAAAGATTTCCATCTGGAGCTAATACGAGAAGATCAAAATGTGGTAGTCCATTCCTTCGTAACCTGAACTCATATTAGTTCCAACATAAAAACATCAAGATGTAGAAAGGGCAGATGAAATTACATCATCAACATGAATGCTAAAAGTAATGTAACCTTGGGCGTGTTGCAATGATGGGAGATGCAGAAGCTGCAGATATAGTCCATGCAATATCCAGAATTGTAGCTGTATTATCCTGAAACAAGTCCATAAAAAGCATCCTGAAAGTGAAGAGCTTTTTCTGTTCAGCAACTAGAAAACAAAGAAGCGGAACTCCATCTTCATCTGTTGCCATAAAAACCTGCAAACATGTGAGCTTCTCTATCCACTGGCCAGACCTGTTGCTTTTTTCCAAAGTAGGCGAACTCTTAGTAACATACCTGGGTTGCTTGTGGCTGGCTACTTTTCTCCTGCCAAACAAGCTCCAAAGTTATAGCAGGCAAAACTTCCTGCACATTTCTCGTTGGACCCGTAATTCTGGCCGATGAAGGGTGGCCTTTGTTCTTGGAAGGCACCTTGATTTGCCATATAGAATGTTGCATTCTTGCTGCAAAATGGTAATAACTCTTTTACTTTAGCTTCATATTGAGGGAATTTTTTGTGTGGTACATGCTCATTTCAAAACTAGAAGAAGCTTTCTAAAAAGACAGTGGAAGGGGGACATCCTCTTTAGGTCTTAGTTCTTGTGAACAACTTTTCATGTCGCAATCAAATACATTCTGGAACACAGTTGGGTGAACATAATCAGAATCGTACTCCAAACAACCTATCTTTTGCTGCAGTAGTTCATTCTATATTCTATGGAGTAATGAAGCCAACAAAAAGGAAAGAGAACTGAATTTTCATATAAGAGCAAAACCACAGATATTAAATGGTGCCTGGATAACGACGTAAAAATGCTTAGACGTTTAAGCAGTGATGCACCTGCAAAAGCACACAGATATAAAACTGGCATTAAACTATCTCAAATTATCCTATCTTGCTACAGTTGGCCCTACTAGAGTACTTTCAGACTTTTACAAATAAACTTTGGGGCAAAGAAGACGTGGGGTTCGGGATGTACAATCAGCTCAGACGACTGCTCATAGAAGAAATACGATGATAAGGGAGCAGGATAGAGAAATGAGAGAAATAATCCTTGGAGGCTATAGTGTGCCCCTAGCTGTACATGACTTGATGTAATAATGATTTCATAGATATAAAGTCCTACCAGGGTCCATGTCAGTGCAAAGTATGCTATCTAGAGACAAACATTTACTAATGGAGAAGGCAAGTGTCTCTTTAGTCTGCTAGTCTATAGCTGGATATAATAAGCAAAAAATTAGTGATAAACCTTTGTGATAAGAGACAATATAGGGAGCAACATTGCTGGTCCATATAATCTTCTCTTCTGTGTCATCCATCGGCCATAGTTTTCCAGCTTCTTCATACTGTAGAACCTGCATAAAGAAGCTTCAGTTTATTCCTCGTACATGCAAAACTAATTCTTTGTTTAATCCTCTTAAACCAATATGGCCCTATGATTATGACTTTGTTTTCTTACACTTTCAGGAGGAAATCTATCAGGACTGACCATGTTTTCACTTGGGACTGATATAGATGAATGTCCACGGTCGACAAATAAAGCTCGTCAAAAATAATCTATTCCTATCAAAGTTATCTTAGGCAGGCAAAATATACAAGCAGGCATGGAAAGTAGATGCTGATGTGGCTGCCTCCAACAGACCATAATGGCATGGCATCCATATATGGACACAGGTAAGGCAAGTGAACAACGCATGATGATCTGGACAAGTCTCATGCCTATAGTCAGCAAATAAGTTGTCTATAACAGTCAGTTATCGATAGGGAACAGTAAGTTACACTTTTCTATGATCCCAGTAGTATAACTTGTAACTACTTAGCGCAAAAGTGTTTGCTTTAGTCTCTATTTTGTTATGATAAAGATCATTGCAACTATAAAACTAAATTCTTAGTGACAAACTATATGCATTATGGCAATGTACTATACGGTGCAGGAACCCACTTCAGCTTCCTCGAGAGGATGGCGCAATGTGAAATACATTGAAACAGTGTTAGTCGCAACTGAAGGAGTGGATCCTCTTCGGCTTGTATGCATAGGAGCAGCCCTGCTTATAGAATAGTTGGAAATGCCTCCCCGCAAATGATCACGAGCAGTGATTGGAGGAGAGGGACTTAGACCTGTGTAAAGATCACTAACTGCACGTTGAAGCAGCAAACCACAAGGTAGCGACCACATTGATGCCATTGTACAAGGTAATGGAACTGAATTCATTTCCCCTGCAAGTGAATCTTCTGTCAAACTCTATCTCTGCAAACTCTTGTTATTAACAATGTGCCATTTTCTAAGTTAAATTTTGATAGAATAACATCAAGGAAACACAAGCACAGGTTGGCTAACCAAAACTTTTCTTTTCGAGTGCCAGAATATACGAAGAGCTTGTTTCAAAACGTATAGCATAAACAAGTACATTTCCTCATGTGGCAAGTGTTCTTATCATATTTGAGACAATACTTATTCATGCATCACTAATGATTCCATTCATGTATGTGAACAGCTTCTTTGCCGCTGGAGCACCACACATTCCCACTCTTCAACCTAATTAATTGTGGAAGTTATAAATCTAGCCAGTACGAGCTCTTATAGAGTACCATTCATTTATAACCCCTTTTCACATCTTTTCAGCCCATTACTGAGATCAAACTTGCAAGTCAACCATATCAGATCCTATTTGTGCAATAACTGGATGTCTAAATACTGGGACGCGAATGAAGCCATCCCTAACGTTAAGAAAATAATCTCTGAAAAAATGCATCTTTTTGGGAAGTTCTCTTGTTACATGCTACTATGTTTTCAATCATGGCACTCCTGTTTGAAAAGGTAGAGCAGGGATGCAGCCAAATGATACTAAAGAAACAAAATGAAGCCATCCTAACGTTAAGAAAATGATCTCTAAAAAACTGCATCTTTGTGAGAAGTTCTCTTGGTAAATGCCATGTCCATACTATCTTTTCAATCATGGCACTCGTGTTTGGGGAGATGGAGCAGAGATGCTGCCAAATGAAAGTAAAGAAACAAGCTATTAAAATCTGCTGATAGAAGATGTGGTCTACCTTCTCTTCCCATAACCTATAGCATATTAAAAAACAATTGATCCTTAGCAATTGCAGCAATGATAAAGCAAAAGCTTCATGCAGACAACAGTTCATTTTCTACTTGAGCTCAATCTTGCAGAAACAGAATCTACTCCAATTAGTTTGAACCAAGCCTATTAGTTTACTTAGGTAATGATGGCGACAACGTATACTTCAATCCAGCCGCAATCTATGCATTATGCGGAGGAATTTCGTACCAGATGGTGTATATGTAGTAAGGGAATCCGAATGAAGCACACAAAGAACAGGCTCCGAGACGGACTCTAGATAGCACCAAGTCGCCTGCATCATAATGCCCTGACTGTTACATGTTCGACTATATAATTCTTCTGAAGAAGATTATATTATTCTGCTGAAGGAGAGCACCTGAATAACTGATGTCGGGCTTGTAAAACGTTTCCTAACTTTCTTTCCCGCACTCCATATAACACTGCAAATCAGGAATTTCTCCAGTATCACTACCAAGGACACCATGAATGCACCACATTGACATCGTTTATTCAGCTCATATGATCCTTATCTGAAAGAATAACTAACCTGTTTTCCTGAATAAAAATTTCCTCTTCATGATCGTTAGAAGATGCAGACATGACAGTTTGCTCGAATCCTCTACTCCGTTCTCGACACATCTCAGGATCGAATAGCACATAAGAACTACTTGTAGCCTCGACTTCTTCTTCATTCCGACCTGCCAATGCAGCCTCGACTTCCTGTCCAAAAGGCCGGAACTGGCCTAGGAGGCAAAGCTGCTTGCCGGAGCTCTGCATATTTTCAAAGTAACATTGGGATTGAACGAGCGAATGGAGGGAGGGACATGGGTTTTTTCCTTAAACCCTGCTAGTTGGATTTTTGGGTAGGGGGCAAACCCTTGGTCACGTGGGTTTCCGGCATATTTTAAGTACATGCTGGAATATGCCCGGGATATACTGAAAACTGCTCTAAACTTACTCTTGTCTGTAAACTGGCGGTCACCAGTTTTGTTGGGCGGCTGGTGTGGAAACTGGCTAACCGGCACCGCCATGGTTGTTCTGTACCTCCCACGCCTTGGGAGCGTTTCTGATGGACGGTGTGCGTAGTCATATCTAGGATCATAAGCCTTCCCTTAGAGAAGGGAAAGGTGTTCTTAGAGCGAGGTTCACGAAAATCGGTTATGGATGCGTTGGTCAATCTGGAGGATAAGCTTCGAGTGGATCATGAAAGCCCACCTGCAAAAAATAAGACATTTTCTTGTTGCGACCCATCTATTACACTGGACGTGTCAACTATTCATTCACTCCTGAAGGCATGCCATAATTTACCACAAGGTAAGTATTTTCATAGTCTTGCTATTAATACAGGAGTAGCATGGGATAAATTTCTCTGTAACTTGTTGATACAGATGTATGAATAGAATAGAATAGTTTTTTTAACGTCCACAGAGACCAATAGGTCATGGGACCCATACAATGGGCTAGTACAATCATTACTACTAGGATTAAAAAACCCCTGCCTCGAAAGGTTTTCAAGGGAAAAACCTTTGCAGTAATGATGATACTAGACAAGCGGAGATAATAACTACTGAGGGCTCAGTAATTGCTGACGTTTATCTAGAACCTCAAGTATGTATAATGCCAAGTCATGCACAGATGGTGCTCTGAGAAGTTGTGGAAGCGTGGAATGGAATGCTAATGTCAAAAAATGATTCCAGACTATCTCAAAAGCAGGGCAACTCAGAAGAGTATGGCTTTCATCTTCAATAACCTGTAACTGGCAACATGTACATAGTCTCGCTTCTCGCGGCAATTGCGACCGCTCCCATCTACCTGTCTCAATCCGTAGCTTTACATGAAAGATGTCATGTATTTGATAGAATGAACACATGAAATTGCTATTCCTGGAAATCTTGATCACAGGTTATGCGCAACATGAATATCTTATAAAAGTGCACAAATTTTAGCAAATGCCCAATAGGAATGTGATTTCATGGACTTCAATGATTTCAGCATATGCTCAACAGGGCCAATTTAATTATGCAAATAGATGGCACTTTGAATAAGTAAGGATTATGCCTTGTCGTAGTGTCCATAAATTTTGTTTTTATATTTGTCAAGAAGTGCTCTTGATATTGTCATGAAGGCAAGACTGAACATGTCATGTTATGCAGCTTCGAGAATACATAGATGATACAGAAGACTACATAAATATTGGGTAAATATTCAGGTATGCCTTTGGGTGGTTTGGGTGCATATTCACACGGGGGGTGACTCCGGGCAACGAGAGCTGTTGGATAGGCATATTCACACCTTATTCCTTAATCTACACCGTACGTAAAGCTCCTCGTTTGTGGGGTATGCAAGTACAAAATTTGCTATACTGTATAACAAGATTCGCAAAATACTATAAGATTTCAAGCGGAATATTATATGGTGTTGATTTCGTACGTGCAAAATACAATTATGAGGGCTCTCGCTGCCCTACGTCATCCCCCGTATGAATATGCACCCAAACCAAAGGGGGTTTAAGGGGGATTTTAATTTAAATGTGTTGGACCCAATGGTTGTGTTAATTAATGTCAATGGTAGTTACGTGTTGGTTGTTAATGTCAATGGTTGTTATGTGTTGGTTGTTATGTGTTGGGGGATTTAATTTTTATATGTTGGATGTTAATGGTTTGTGTTGCAAAAAAATTTTTTGCCCCTGGAGGGGCCTTAGGGACGTCACCACCCAAGGGTGTGACAAAAATTTTAGAATTCAAACCAGAAAAAAACTAGAATTCATTTGAGGCTTTCATCACCTGTAGCTTTTGAATTTCATCACAATAAAACAAATAGAACATAAGTAAAAGTTACCATAAAGATAGAGGAGATTGATCCCATAATTCTGAAAGTCATAAAGTTTGCAACACCCATACACAAACATTTTTCAACTGGAATTTAACAGCAGCCTTTGGCCTCCATGGATTCTTGTGGTGAGAAACCGAAGTGGAAAACTTTTCTGCTTGTTAGCACAAGGATCTAGAAGCCTTGGAATTTGCTTAATAACTGCTCAAAATCTAAAAATGCATGGTAATTTTTTACAAGCTTCATTCGGAATGAGCCATAAAACAATATCCAATAGTGCAATCCTGTATTAATCAACTGGTAGGATGTGAAAGCCTACCAAACCCGGCCGAAAAATTGCTGTTTTGGCATAGATAACTTAACTAAACATATCCATATCATACACTATCAAAAAGATCTTGGAGAGAGCTTTCCAACGCAATAAAAATCATCTCAAACAGAGCTCTGGATCAAACGTTATAATAAGAAATGTGTTGCCGGCGGGGAAACTGCACTACATGCGCCCTTCACACACAAAAAGAGGGCTTTTGTTGTGAGCCATTGGTTGTTGACCATTATGCACCACACGCACAAAAAAAGGGGCTTTTGTTGTGAGCCATTGGTTGTTGACCATTGGAAAAAAAATGCTAAAATCAATGGCTCAGAAATGGTGCACTCTAGATGTACGCATTAGTACATCCATTTGAATACATCACGAAATCATAGGAAAACCTTAGTGAAAAGCGTACAAAAACACAAAGAAAACCCCCTGTTATTATGCTACATATGGAAGCTTGTTCTTGGTCCTTGCATTCAGGAAAGTTTTGTTGATCATTGGTTATTATTGATTATTATGCAGCTCGATAATCATCGAAATCAACTTATCCAGGTACATTTACAAAAGCACATTATATATTGCATTATATGATTATTCTTGTCAAAAGAACCTTGAATTGTTGACAATGGTCACTTAAATGAACTTTTGAAGCAATATTATGGGATATATCACTCCAAGAGCAATGTAATGTATTTGTTGAAAGGTTACTTTTGTTAAGGCTGCTAGTGGTCTAAAAAGGAAGTCTGAGGAAGATGACCTCGTTTTCCAGATGAAAGGAGAAAATAAAGAGTTATTGTTAATTTTGGATCTATATATTAAGATTTAGGTCCATGCTTTCATAGTCGTGGTCAGTTGCTTGTTACTTGGCTGGTTGGACTTGTGGCCTAATAGGTACAGTGGATATGTGGCTGCAAGCATGTGAATAAGTCTGGATGAAAACTATGCATATATTGTATTTTTGGCTTGTTTTCTCTTTTCTGTTCTCTTGCTTTATGGCAATAGGAGGGAAAATGGCTGGAGGGAATGATGTTTTCGAACTGTAACAATGTTGACTTCCTCCTTGCAGCTCGAACTGCTATTAAATTCTGCATCATTATTCACTTGCTATCTATGCAATGGTTGCTGGGATATTTGTGACTTGGTAGTGTCTCGCTCTCAGTTTCTTTAGGCCTTATTGTTTATGCCCGATACAGGGGCCTTGTGAGAACTTAATCCCTTCATTCTTCCCATTTTTTTCTGGCATCTCATGTATGGAAAAATTAAATTTGTATATAATTGAAGAGTTGCCCACAAAATGATAGTGGAAATCACATTAATTTAAAAACAGCAACAAGATTCTTAAATGTGTGGAACAATATAGCATGAAAGGTTATTTCAAATAACATTGTGAATGTGTTGTGACAACACTAGTATCCATGTTGACATGGAGTGGGAACTTGGCCCCTCCTATCATCAGCCAGATATAGAGAAGGTGCATGAAGGTCCATTGAGAAGTTCTATAAGTATGAAATATGGAGGTAATGTCAGATAACCTCAGTGAGATTGCAACGATACTTTTTATTTTGATTATACTTTTACTTCTTTTTTGCCCTCATAGACAGAGAAATAAAAAAACCAATTTGGGGACGCATGATTGAGATGTACAATTCTCTTACTTCCTCGCCCGGAAAGCGGTAATGTATCAGTTAAAACCAATGACTAGAAATCAATGACTAAAGTTTTATGATGTGTTGATCGAAAAGTCAACATTAAGAAATAGGATTTCATCTGCTAACTATAAATCAATAGCTAAATGTAAGTAGTGGGATTTTAAAGATTGGTATAAATCATATAAAATTTGACCATTGAATTTTGAAATATGCCAAGTCATGTTCACAGTGGACAAAGCAGAGTGGTTATTCACCAATATCTCTAAACCTACCAAAAGGATGTGTGTGAGGTGGATTACATGGGTCGTAGATGCTGAGGACATGAACAAATGGATGGTAGATGCTCAAAGGGCAACGATGTATTACTGCATATATTGTGCTTCGATGGTGCAAATCAATGGGGCATGATGCTAAAGTATTTTCCCCATAGCTTGCAAAATAAAAAGTACCCACGTCTCTTGGAAATCAAGATTGGCCTCTCCAATTTCCAAGTCACACTATGATTATTGAACTATAGTGCAGAATTCAACGACTTGGCTGCCTGTGACAGCAGGCAATGCAAATCAAACACCTGGCACATTGACTAGAAAGCATGTAAAAGAAAGGAAGCATGGGGATTTGAACCCCACCAAATCGGTACTAGAATGCTTCACCCAGTATAATGGACGTTGTCAAAGAACTGCATTATTTGAAGGGGACAGATAGTGACGCAACATAGAAGAGAAATTCAGATGGTGGGGCAACAAAAGGTACAAACCATCGGCATGTGCTTGATTCATCTTCTCTCGCAACGCTGCATCAAGGTGTTGTTGCAGGATGTTTTGTTGCATGAAATAATATACTTGATGCACAGTTCTTAATAGGTTTCATCTATATTTTGGCATTCCAACCAATCCGGCATGCCCCGAGGTTAGTTTCGAGCTTTGACCTTGAGCCATCGCCATAGCTAATTGACTTCTTGAAGTGTACTGGGTCCGCTACGGGCAAGGCAAAGAAAGGGGCATCCCCCAGCAAGGGGGATCCAATCGATTATGATGGTGATATTGCACAGCTCATTGTCCTAGTTACTGAGATGAAAACAGAGATCCACAGTTTAAGGCATGAAATTATTTCAATGAAGAAAACCCTAGAAGATGTGATGCATCAAAACACTATTCTTCAAACTAGAAACGAAAAAGAATTTGCTGCCCACAAAGAAGATACGATGGATTACAGTAGTCAAATTCAAAACCTGAAATCAAGACTTGCATCTCTAATTGCTGAGACAACCAAAGAACAAATGATGTTGCATCAGGAGCATCTTACCACTGAGCAAGCAGAGCAAGAATCCAGGTCCATGAATCTGAAAATCTCAGGTCTTCCAGAACTACAAGAAGAAAACATCTCTGATGTAATTGAAAAATTCTTCAAGGAGACTATGTGCCTTTATGAGGCACAAATTGTATCGTCAAGGAGACTAAGTAACCCTGGTTTCCATAGCCGTCCTATTCTTGTCAGATTCAAAAGTAAAGATGCAAGAGACCGTGTGTTACATAATCGAAGCATACTGAAAGGTCAGAAAGGCATCTGGTTAGATGTTGATCTAACCCCAACACAGCTTGAATTTCGAAAGAAGGAATGGCAAAAGGTAAAAGAAGCAAGAAACACATGAGTCATTGCATATCTAGATAAGAGTGGCAAGGCAGTGGTAACAAACAGGAAAAGAAATTAGGAAGTAAGAGCCTTGAAGGTTATCTTGTGGAATGCACATGGGCTACATCAAGTAAAGATGGCAACTACTTGGCAAGTTTGGGATCAGCAAGATATTTTGCTATTCACTGAAACTTGGGAGCACCAGACACGTCCCTTACCAGAGTTACCAGGATTTATCTTGATTGGGAATGTATGGAATGTCGTGTAGGACGTGGATTTGGAGGCATAGCAGTATATAGTAGAAAAAATATAGCACGGGAAATTCAATTGATAGCAACAGATTCTAAAAAGCAATTTATATGGCTAAGGATAAAAGATGTATATTTAGGGGTCTGCTATTTTGCACCTATTAATGCAACTATCTATGAGAAGCAAGATTTTGATAAGTCGGATCCATTCCGGGCCCTTTGTACAGAGGCATTGAAATATTGTAAAAATGGGGAAGTACTGCTGCTGGGTGATTTCAATGCAAGAACAGGAAATGCACAATCTGTAACATTTGAAAATCTTGCAGATGTTCAGCTACATGAAGTGGAAGAGCCATTGTTCCAGAGGATATCAGAGGATCAAATCACTAATTCGATGGACAAAATGCTCTTAGAAATGTGTACCATATGCAATTTAAAAATTCTGAATGGCACAAGCTTATTTAAATGTTCTGGAGATTTTACATGTGTAAACCATGTTGGATCTAGTGCCATAGATTATTTGATGGCGAAAAAAATTGATAGGATTCAGAAAAGTTGGGGGAAAAGCTACTGGAATCTGATCATAAGCCATTGTTTATGGAAACAAAAGTTGCATGCACCCCAGAAAGGGATGAATATGTGTTTCATCCAAAGCTGAAAGTCAATTATCAACTGAATGGAGCCTATAAAAATCGAATAGAGGAGTTGTTGGCCTCAGTGCAATGGACGGGAGAACTTCGAGAGGATGCTAAGCAGTTTTCTCAGGTGGTGCTCCATGCAGCAGAGCAAGCATTTGGTTTTACCAAGAGGCGCTTATCTGGTAGACCCATCAATACATGGTGGGATGTTGATTGCCAAAAAGCAAGAGCGGAGCTACATGCGAACTGTATACATAAGCCAAAATGGTACAAAACGTTAGTGAGGCAAAAAAAGCGTGCCTTTTTCAAGAATAAACAGTTGGAATTAAAAGAGCAATTTAAGGAAGCCCCAAAGACGTTTTGGAAAGCGTTGCAGGGAAGACCAGAGACACCTAAATTAGATCATAATGATCTGCTAAATTTGGTGAAAAATATGTATGCTATTGAAGGGACAGAAGATATGCAATTTTCAGCCATAAACATGGATATGTTTTCTGAGACAGAGGTAATGGAAGCATTATCAAATATGGGCAACAATAAAGCACATGACGTAGAAGGCTTATGCATTGAACTGTTTAAATTGTTTAAATGGGGAGGCCAGCACACTCTTATTGTCTTGACACGGTTGCTTAACCAGAGCCTTAGATCTGGACTCCCAGATAATTGGAAAGTAAACAGAGTGCATCCGATTTATAAAGCAGGAGATAAGAAGAAGGCACAGAATTACAGAACCATTTTAATTGGGACTACATTTACCAAGATTCTAGGTACTTTGCTGGAGAGAAAATTGAGCATGTGGGCAGAAGAAAAGGGTAAGCATTCTCAATACCAAGCTGGTTTCAGAAGGGGGCATAATACTTTGGATCATGCACTAACGCTCCGTATCTTGATAGAGCAAGCAAAAGGTCCCAACAAGGCATTGTATGCGGCTTTCGTTGATTTTGCGAAAGCATTTGATACTGTCTCGAGGAAGGATCTAGGGGAGAGAATGATACAAATAGGGGTTCCAGATGAGCTCAGAGGAACAGTATCCCAATTATATTCAGAAGTTATGGTGACATTAACCAGGGATCTGGATACACTGGTCAAGAATAATATTGGAGTTCGCCAAGGCTGCCCGCTGTCACCTACGTTGTTCGGGCTTTTCATCGATGAACTCGATGAATGGATGCAATTGCATGATCTCTCAGGTACCAAACTTGGGCATTATATAATTCAATTGCTATTATATGCTGACGATGTGGTATTACTAGCCAATAAAAAAGTTCTGCAGACCCATCTTGACAGGTTGGAACAGTTTTGTGTGGCAAAACAAATGAGAGTTAATGTGGCAAAGACAAAAATCATGGTTTTTGGACTAGAGACAAACCGAATTTTATGTATCAAGGTGATGAAATTGAGACAGTGGAATGTTTTAAATATTTAGGCATTGATTTTGCCTCTAAATATAACTGGAAGGAGTGCCATGCTCTCAAAATGCTCGAAATTATCTCTTAGTGAATGGGGACTGAAGAAAACTTTGTATAAGACTCTAGTCCAAACTGTAATTCTATATGGATCACCCATTTGGGGGCCAAGTATATCCCAAAAGCTTTGGGGGCAGATTGAATCAGTCCAGAAACTTTTCTTGTGCAAAGAACTTGGCATAAAAAATACCATACCATATGCAATTATGTTGGCAGAGACTGGGATGTTTCCATTAGAGTTAGAAGCTCGTTACCAGGCAATTAATTTTGTCAATAGAGTTAAAGGGCAGCCAACCAACAGATTATCACATCAAGCCTTATTGGCATCGACTGATCAGGGATGGTTTCGTGACATGAAGGAATGGGCAGGCCGTTGGGGAGTGACAGAGGCAAATTGGCCGAATGATAAGAATGAGAATAGAGCTTTATTAGAACAACTTGCAATCCAGATTCTTTGGGCAAAACAAGGGAGTAGGATGTCCCATTATAAGGTGTCTGTTAATGCAATGGATCGGTACGGTGATCAGGAATACATGTCCACATATATGCCGAAAAGAATCAGGCAACTGATAGCAAGGTATCGAGTTAGTTCACACAAGTTGGAGTTTGAAGTAGGTAGATGGTCAAAGATGTACACTCTGTAACACAAAAAGCGTGGAGGATGAGGATCATGTTTTCTCTGTCTGCATAGCATACACAGATATTAGGGATAAATTTAGCATTCATGTGGATAATTTTCGTTCTTTATTTACATTAGATCCTGCAGATATAGGTTTATATATTAAAACAGTACATGAACACCGTTAATTATTATTGAAAATCACATGACAATAACTTTGTATTCAGGCTCCATGGCCTTCAAGGCCCCAGTGGGCATTGAAATATATTATTATTATTATTATTATATTGTAGAACAACTTTCCTTATCATATGTGATTTCGTGCCATGCTCTATAGTTGACTGCATTATTGACTTCCATCCTATGGTTATCATATCATAGGTGGCGTGGAATTGGCAGTTTGACCCTATCTTGATTTTTTAGGGAGCAACCATGCTTCTTCCATAAGAAATGTACATGGGACTTAGACCAAAGGTCCAGATTAGACGAGTATATTCTAACACATGTAATTCTTATTGGCAAGATGCCTTTCAAATTTAACAGCGACGTCTAAATTTTAGCATATTTCGTGTTTCGGGGGGCAAAAAATAGCATTATTCCGAAAAACAAAAATAACAAGGTGCTGCGCACGGAGGGTTGCCCTCCATGGCTGGAAGATGAGGTGGCTTAAATCATACTTCAAAGTCATGTTTTCACAATCAATCAAAATTGCTACTTCAAAACAATAGAATACTTGATATCATGACTTTATGGGAATTGCGGAATTGGCCTGAAGAAATCCCCCGTGCTCGGTATGGAATAAATATTGTAGAAGCAAAAGATGTAGTAAAGGGTGCCCACATGTATGGAAGCGTCTATGGGAAAGGTTGAATGTAGTAAAGGGTGCCCACATGTACGGAAGCGTCTATGGGAAAGGTTGCATTATGTGTCGGGAACTCTAAATGTCAGGTCGATGCTTTTAATAGGTCATAGCATGAATTTTTCACTACTATACTGGAAATAGCCATATCAAGATAGCATTTAAGAACCTCAAATGGAGTGTTCTGACCTATACGTGCATGAATCAAAAGCTAAGAATATGTGACCAGTTATTTAACTCTGGGATATTTGAAGCTAATTTGAATGTACAGACATATGTTCTGTACATTCAAATTAGCTTCAAATATCTCCCTTGTTTGTGACTTAACACATGTAGCTCCTACAAAGTTCTTGTTGTACAGATGGGACAGAGTAATCTGGAATCATATTGCTGCATTGTTGCCACAGGATTCTGGTCCACAGATTGAGGTAGTCGTATGGGGTTGCCATCAGGGTATCCAGCCAGGGCGGTTTGTGTCTTCTGTGTATAAATTGCTTTTGCATTCTGAAATCCTGCCTCCATCTAATAGGTGGCATCTTCAGGTTCCTCAGCCACAATGGAAAAGTGTTTGGGTATGGGTATGGGATAAGCTGCCTCATCCTAAAGTAGTAGTTTTGTGGTGGCAAGTGATCCATAGATGCCTCAGAGTCAGCAGGTTAGTCCATAAAATGGATAATTGGATTTCAGAGCTCTATCCTTTATGCCAGCAAAGGGTTGAGAGTATTGAGCATTGTTTTTTCTTGTGTGAGCGGCTTCGGCAGGCATGGTCTTGGTTGTTGACCCTATTTGGCACGTCTCGATCTAGCCAGCAAATTTTGCTTGCTATCTATCCTGATGCTTGGCCCAAACCACGGAAACGAGCTTTTCATCTCGCATGTGGCTGGCTTTTATGGTCAATCTGGAAGAGAAGGAAGTTGTTTATCTTTAAGGGCGTAGATACTGCAGATGAGATTGTTCTTCAGTGGGCGCAAAATAAAATTGTTATGGCTTACAATTGTTCTTCTCTTGATCAAGAGAAGAAAGTGCTGATCTGGCATACTTACCTTCAGATTCATTCTTTTGCATAGGCAGGTGGTTGTGCTCAGTTGGATCGGTTTGTCCACTGGGGTTATAATCCTGTCTTTGCATTTTATGTTGCTCTGGTTTTTAGTTGGTGAATAAAGCTTGTCGTCCTTCAAAAAAAAAAAAAATTGATAAGCGTTACTTTCTATCCCGTAAAGAAAATGGCATTTTATTACTTCTATTAGCTACATTAACCATAGATAAATGGTGCTTTCAATTCCACGAACAAAATGGCATTTTATCTATTTTATTCGCTATATATGAACCATAATCTTAACGATCAACTTCACGACTAATCTTCGATAATCCTGCAACTTGTCAACTTCATTGCTCGAACCTAATTTTTAACTGCAAATAATATTCCTGCCAAGACTTGTATAATAGTCTTAGGATGTAAACTGAAGGCCTATATAACCATTCTTTATTTGGTAACCAAAATCTGTGAGTGGCCAAAATGGTAACCATAGATAAGTGATACTTTCACTTCCACGAACAAAATGGCACTTTATCTATTCTATTGGCTATATATGAACCATAGTCTTAACAACCAACTTCCGAAGGTTGACTTCACGACCAATCTTCGGTAATCCTGTGACTTGTCAACTTCATTGCTCGAATCTAATTTTTAACTGCAAATATTTCTGCCAAGACTTGCATAATGGTCTTGGGATGTAAACCGAAGGGCTACAACCAAAATCTGTGAGGGAATCTTATCATAGAGTTGCTTTGAGAAGCAACAAAAAGCCCTCAATTTCGAGGCCTTCTACCTAATTCAATATTGCCCAAAAGACACGTTTTTTATTGCCTATGCATTTGACAAAACAAAGAAAGCTAGCTTTAAAATTGTGCCTCTGAAATGAAATATATATAAACTCATGATACATCTGAATCAACATGAAATGTTCGTAATTTCTATAAGAAAGCGAGTGCATTGAACTTTCCAAACATAATGGAGAAGCAAGTGCAATCCTTAGAGTGTTGCCTTGTGTCAACAAATTAGCTACAAGTACAGTCGATTTTAAATATATAGTGTAGCCCTCTTAGATGTCTAGTAGGTGTTGAAATGGACCTCTTTTTTAGTTTGAACCACACGGAAATGCTGCATATAAATGCCCACCAAGCAAATCAAAAACAAAACAACGCTTCCTCTTTATCATTTTTGCACACAATATAATAAATACTCAAATGCTTACAAAACTCTTACCTGGCTGATCACAATGACAGTGGTAAGATGCGGCCTCCGGAAGTGAAGCGTGAAATAAGAAAAGATGAAAGCCCATGTCAGCTCTTTCAAGCCCAGGTCAGCTCTTTCATGATTGACGGAAATTATAAGGGTCAAAAGTTTGCAAATATGTGCGACCTACATCTCTATCGAGCTTATATCCTGCCAATCAGCCTGCAACATGTTCATGAATGGCTGTTACATGGCTTATCTTCATGTAGAAAATATGATTTAGAAACGTGCCTGGTGATCAAATCTAAAAACAAATAACCCTAGAACAAATACAAATCATGGATCTTAATTCATTGTCCCTAATTCACTCAGTTTTAAGGAATGTATGTTGCAAGACTTATATACGTAATATAATTGATTCTAGAGCAATCATGTCCATCAAATTACACTGTATTGAAATAGGTGCACCATACTCCTATATGGACATGTTTAGACCGCAATCTAATTTGCTATGCAAGATGTTTCATCAAAGAGGTCTGCATGATATGCCTTTATACTGATGGATTAGCATGTATGAAGAACAAGGTCTTAATACATAAAATGCCTCTGAACTTTCTGGAATTTTAAATATGATAATCCATGATATGCCTTTATGCTGATGGATTTGCATATATGAAGAAGAGTCTAAACACATAAAATGCCTCTACACTGTATGGAATTTTAAATAGGATGAATTTGTACTACTGGAAGAACTGAGATGGAAAGATTTCCAAGCCCATTGTTTCCACAACAGACTGCATATTCTGCAACTAAATAAAGATATACCTTATCTAAACTACCCTTCAAAAATGTCAAGAGACTTAATAAAAAAAGGCAACATTCACAAGACTATGGAATCTGTAATGCAACCTCTAATAGCTCTACCTTAATTAAAAGGCATGTGTACATAAATGTTTTGAAGACCAACCTAATCTAAATAATAGACCTTAGAATATCATAGTCATTCCTTTCCCTGTTTGTCAAGCAACACACTCTCAAGTTTGTAAAGACATCATAAAAGCACACAACCATGGTCAATTTTTACGACAATGTTAAGATACAATCTAGCTAGAAAATTATTAGAGTGGCTCTTCCCTTATGTCCTAGCTAGTTCACCCATAGGGTGTTCTATGTATGGCATTCAACCATTAGGTTAGTCCTCTCAAACACATATGAGAAAAAAGGCAACATTGCTCCTCATCTTTATGCAACCATTTTTCTTCTAGACAAAAGCTGCATTTTTCAATTAGCTGCAAAAAGGATGCGAGATTCAAAAACCCATATGAACAAATGAAATAGTTGGCCAACGTTATTTACTTCAGATACCCTTTCATCTAAAACCTTGATTAATAAGTTATGGCTTGATATTTTATTGTTGGACATGAGATGTAGTGAGAAATTGGAAACCAATAGTATGCATGAATAGAAGTTCCTTGGGCAGAAACACTAGCCTTTATTTTGGGCAAGAAACACTCATCAAGCTAGCCTTTATTTTGGGGTTAAGAAATTATTTGAGAATATTTGAGCTATAAGTTTGAAATGTTTAATGTTTGTAGGAGTTTGTTCATTTGGGATTTGTGGAGAACGGTAGAATTAATGAATATAAAGTTCTCTTTCAAAGCAACCATGTCACAATAAAGGGGTCTCCGTTTGGGATTAATACGTTGAATGTTCAGTGCTTTATGTTCATCTTTGCACACATACGGAAGGGGGTTGCCCATGAATCGTGCATTTAAGTTTGAACAGAGGAGAGGCTTGGATTTTTTTATCAAAACAAGAAAAAAAACAATGTTCTAGAAAGCTTGAGACCTAATTTGTTCATAGAAACAAATAATCAAGGCAATCGGGTGTCCACAACCAGAGTTATAGGCCTTCAAAGTAGGCCAATCTGCTGTCCATCCCAACCTGCCCATCTAGCATGCACCCTTATTTTTAGTTCATTTTTCATGAAGCAGCACGATTGTAGGTGGTAGGTGGTCTGGGTGCATGATTCTTGGGCTTATGTGAGCGGAATCTAGAATCTGGTACGAATTTTGTGGCGTAAGCTGGGCAAACGCACGGAAGGTGGGCACCCCCCCCCCTAGTTATTCAAATTTAACAACTGAAATTTTGCTGGGGCTTCATGAAGTTTGCTAATAATAATGCCCTTTATTTGCAAAAGGTCTTAACCAATGATACTGTTATGATGCAGCACGGATCAAAGGAAATGAATTCAGGGGTCCACTGGCTCCTGCTTGAAGAGTCAATGCCCAAACTAAAATCATGACAAGGTCGTAATAGGGTTCGTCATAAGTTTCTATCTTAGCACAATTCAAGGAGCAGAATCTGGAAGAAATAGCTCACACGACCAAGGCTCCTGACCCTGGAAATTGTGTGTCTCTTCTTCAAGTGAATGTCAATATTAGATCACTTTATGCTTTGTTTCCTCATTTAGGTTTTTATGTTTTCCTTGCTGATCAATGATTATGAAACTATCTTAGACACCCAATTATAATGCTAGCAACATGCTCATCATTCAAGAGAACTGCACAGATGCATGTGGATCTACTGTTGTTTATGCGCTGGCAATTGACCTTGTTTTCTAGGGTGGTGATTCCAATTATGTTGCATTGCTGCCATCTGTGTTTGCCATATTGCTTGATGGAAATGATGCATCATCAATTCAGTCTCAGACTGATTGAAAGACTTGCTAGATTCACTGATAACTGCGGCCCTCCAGATCCTAGTATGCACAGTGCCATCTGAGTGGTTGTTTGTACTCCAATTGAGTATGGAGATGAATTGCTCTTAACCACTTTGCTCTTGTTTGTTGTACAATAGTCAATAGTAGCTGAAGTATGGGACGAAACCCATAACATGGGGCTAGAGTCACACATGCATGTTTGCTGTCTATGGCATGCATGTTCTCAAACACACTGCAGGATGCATAAAACTAATGTAGCATGTCTCCTGCATTAGTGGTGAGCATAAATTCACTTGTTACATCCTCTAAGTTTGCAAATCGCTAAATTAATCTACAGAAATTGTCTAAGGGGATAGAAAAATACCTCGCAATCCATAGAATCGCCATGGTTAATAGAAGCTTACACAATTTGGAAATTTCTATGTCAACCTGCACTACAAACAGCATGAACCCGCTTTTAATATTGTACACTGCTCAATGCTCCAAGTTGTCACAAAATCGAGACAAACAGATGATTAAAAATCTCCACATATCATCTACAAATTGAGACAGGCTCGGCAATGAAATTTAGTACTCTATGCAATTTAAGCCACTGTAAATTTTAAGGCACCAGGTCACGTTGCCGAGGCATTCTGGTCTATGCGATAACATCAGCAAAAGGTACAATAAGGAGACCGTTGCAGGCCATATGTTCTGTGGTGCCATCATTTGGGGCATGATAGTTTTCAGGAAAGTTGTATTCTACTGCCATAATCATATGTTCGAAATATAGAAACCATGAGAAAAAAAGTCTGAATAGCAAGAATCAAACCATAGCAAGCTGGGCACACCAAATAATCAACATGCATGGCATTGTAATCGTTTTTTCAGAAAACATAATAAACATTCACAAATGGAGCTCCCCGCCATATCACGTCATTGCATTCGGAATTTTCCCAGGAAGCTTGCCATCTGCTATCTTAAAGCTTTATAAATTCTTAAGTATCCTAACAGAATAGAATAGAATAGAATAGAATAGAATAGAATAGAATAGAATATGATTTTATCGTCCACGGAGAAAAGATTGTACCTGCAACTCCAGTTCCGGATAGATGAAGATGCAAAATGGCAGGGGTCTGACTACCTTTCATGGGCAAGGCAACGGTTGCTTGGTTGTGGAAAATGTGCGGTGCCGAATCCCTCCGATCTCATCTTGGGCTTCCAAAACCACCGGATCTAAAGCCATAAGCAAATTTATCGCTCCCTGCTGTATTCTTATTCATCAGATTGGAGCTGCCAGTTACCCGGTCCAGAACATCCTTGATCCACAACGCAACTGACCGTGCATTTACAGGGAACAAAGGGTTTTTAGTAGTCATCAACATATACTGAGTATATTCCAGCATATACTCAGTATATCCCACAAACCCACATAAACGAGGGTTTGCCCCCCTAGGGGCAACCCAAAAAGGACCCAGGCAACAATGCCATGTTTTTACTCTCGGTTTTGTGTCGCCCAATTTCGAAGGCGTATTTGCCAGACCAACATCGGGAAGATCTTCCGCTGCAAGATGGGAGCAGTCTCCTGATGAATGTGAATTCTAGCATGGTGATTTTGGCTTCAGATTTTCCTAGCCCTGCCGTGGCTGGCTGTTCGACCGGCCTCCATTTTACAAGGGTAGGGTTCTATTGGTTTTTTTTTTTTTTTAGTCAAGCTCTGAACTTTGACGTGGCCGTCTATTGAGATTCTGCTCTTTTGAGAACACCGGACCTTGGTAGAATATTGTGAGAAGAGCAGTGCGAACTTCAGAGTTTGACAAAGTCATGTTTGAAGGGGTCATTCCAGAATTGCTTGGATTGAATTCAATGAAGCATGCAACTTGAGGTGCCGTCGGAACAGAATTCAAATTTATTGCACTGAGGTTTCTTGATGATGGTTGCCCCGTCCATCCTGTGTTTGCATGCATGTTTTGAAGAGGGCCCCCTATCATGTTTCCAGTTCTCGTTGGGAAGCACATTACACCCATAGAAGGGCCTGCAATATGAGCATCTGAGAATGCATTAGAGAAGGCATTACTTCGTGGTCCCATAGCTATATCAGCACGCCCTTTAGGTAAGGAAGCTACATGACCAGGAAGAGAGGGTGGTCTAGTCTGTAGAACAGGATGCTGATCAGTAACTGATGTCCTGTGACGTTCTAAGTATTTATACGGTATACATATAAATACATTGACACGTCACCTAGCATAGGTACGCCACCATGAGGTATGGTAACCTAGGGGGTTGACCTAAAAGGGATTAAATTAGCTATGCTAATTTAACCATTAAGGATAATAACCTATAATTAAGGAATTGATATTTAAGAAGGATAATTAAGCTAATTATGGTTTGGGAAGGCGCCACCTGGCCAAACCCGATTGGCCAGCATGGTGAATACTAATTGGAACCATCAAGGTGGATCACCACCCCCATATCAACCATAATCGAACCAGCAGAGCGCCCAAGGAGCAGTTGAGCGCCCAAGAACTGTTGCTGACTTCACCAAATCGCTGAACAACCACTAGCTGTCGCTGCCACCCTAGCTACAGCACTATGGAAGCACCCCACGATAATGGTTCCAGCCGAAACACGGGTTAGTAGTAGTTTAGCTTGTGATTTGTAGGATAGTACTTCAGTACTCTTTTCTGATTGCCTTTGTTGAGATTAACCCTTCTTTGGTAAGTAGGATTTCATTTCAATTATGAATGGTGCTCTGTTATGAAATGATTGATGTATCTATGAAGTATTTCGGTAGCTTCCATTAAACAGGGGTTTAAAGGGGGTAGAGACCTCCGAGCTCATATACTCCTAGATAGAGCCCTGTAATATTCCCATTAGATGCGGCCTGTGTACAAGAGACCACCGGGTCATAGACGCTATGGTCTGGCTTAGCACCAGAGAAGGGACGCAGTGGTGAAGTGGGGGTAGGGTCTTGCACGAACATAAAAGGCTCCTGAGACTCCTACAGTGGGCTAGGCCTGATAGCCTGATAGCCGGTCACGTAGAAGGCCGGGTATGGGTCTGACACTCCCTGGGTGTAGAGGTGTGATCCGTATGGAGCATCTTGCACTTTGAGTAGAATTAGGGTGAGTAAGTTGGGTACGGATGCGGGGGTCGCTGATGTGGCACGTATTCTCTAGCTCACCCATGGAACCACTGTGATCCTGGAAGGGGACACTTCCCTGACCTGCCTCATCAGACCGGGGCATCATGAACCCTGGAGTATGCTCAAAAGGGTGATACCTTGAGTCTGCGTCTCCGGAAGGCTATAGCGAAGCCATAGCGTGAATCGACCCATCTGCAAAGTGTGCACAGGAGGGGCGGATGGAGTGGACAACCCTAGCCGATGTTCTATGCCAGCCAACGCCAGGTTATACCTCTGTCTGCTGATCTCTTGAGACCAAGCCGTCAGTCCATCCTCACCGGAGTCTGAACCGGGGTAGAACCTGGGATTTAGGGTGTTTTCTTAGGTTTAAATGCATATTCTTTGCCGTTGGTACTTGGATGGATGCGCTACCCTTCGTGGTGGTTATTTATATATGATTTATGCTGTGTGCTAACCCTTGTATTCATGCTTCCGCGACGTAGTAGCCCATCGAAGGCGTGGGCCGAATGACACCTCCGTGTCCTTCACTCGAGCATCTCTACGTAGATGGCCCGGGTCAGACGGAGGGCCCTGTTCATGGCGAGATGGATTGCCATGGGAGGGGAAAGTCCCCGTATGTATACGGTCGGGGGTCGTATATATTCAGGGAGCGTCACAGTGGTATCAGAGCCGTGATTTCGATTGCTCGAAATCATAGCACTGACCAAACCCTAACTCGTTAGTTCGGTAGTTAGGTAGTAGTTAAGCTGGAGTGATTGTTTAGCTCTTTGATGTTTGGTTCTGTGCTAGGTTGATGTAGTAGGCTATAAGTCTTAATAAGTTTAGGGCAACTGGAGACCCCAAGTTTGGAGGGGTTATAAATTTTTGTAGGTAGTTCAGATGAGGGAGAAAGTGGTTCCATTGGATCGGGCGTACCCCAAATACCTTAGGACAGTCATCGCTGGCGGAAAAACGGTTGGGAGAAGGCCCGAAAGTCAACTCGGGCGCCGCTTGATTTTTGTCGCCTTGCAGTCGCGGTGGGAGAGCCTAAAAGGCTGTCGGCGCCCGACCATACCGTCGTGAGTCAACCCGGGCCCGAAGGTCAACCCGGGCGCCGCTTGCTTTTCGTCGACCCCCAGTCGCGGTGGGAGCGCGTAGAATGCCGTCGGCGCCCGACCGTATTTTTCCGCGTATTCCCGCCGTATAAATATTTTTTTAATAAAGAAATAAAAAGTTAATAAGAAATTTTTTTAAAAAAAAATTTAAAAGTTAAGCGGTCGTTAAAGTTATTACGTCCGCCTTGCCTTTCGCGCCTCCGCCCGCCGGATCCGACGCCCGCCATAGCCGCCGGACCTGACCTTGCTTCTTCACCCTGGTTCTTCGCCAACCCTAGTGCCTTCACTACCGCTTCCCTAGCCGCAAGCGCCCTACCGCCTGTTCTCCTAGACCTCAGCACCATAAGCCATGGCCAACACCAAGAGTACTGTGGACCCCACTACCCTTATTATAGCCGAGATTTATGCCTTGATCGCCCGGCATATGGCTACTGACCCGGCCTTCATCGACATACTTTTGGACGAGTTGGTAAACCGATTTGAGAACAATGATAGGATTCCCTATCCCATCTACCATTTCTCGGAGCCGTTTTTGATCCGACTGAACCTCCGCCAGCTTCCTTACACCATGGCCGAGCAACCTGACTTGGTCATGATGTTAATAAAGTTTTATCCTCCCGAATGTGAAGGCCACACTGAAGAGGAGGACATAAGGACAGAGGCCGACCGTATCAGAAACTTGGCCGGGGAGGATGACCACAGGGAGATAGAACGAGCCGATACGGCGGCTCGAGGTAGGGAATACCGGTATCTCGGAGATGGAGTTGCCGTTATAGATGGCAGAGCCATCGAGATTCCCCCATACCAATGGCATGAAGCTTCTCAGAGCTTCACGTGGGGAGAGATCCCTGACATCAGCATAGATTATTTAATAACGATTCAGATGGATATGAGCCAGCGGCCCGATCGATACCATGCAGAACTCCTTCGTCGCATTGTAGAGCGACGATACAATGAGATTGAAGAAGACCTCCGGAGAGCTCGGGAGTACAAGGAGGAGCAGGAAAGAATTCAAAAGGAAAAGGAGGAGAATGCCCGGCAAGAGCAGCCGGATCAGCAACGTGATGGGGGATCAGGAAGTGGGCAGGGCCCAACCCCAACGGAGCATACGACCATTAAGCACCGGAGGAAATCCGTGGCCCGGAAGTCCGACAGTCAATACAAGGAAAAGCTAAAGACTATCGGGGCTTTTGGGAAGAACGCGAGCTCCAGTCGGTGGCAGGAGCGGGTGGATGCGTCCCGACCAGTTGTTGGGGCCAAGACTGTGCCTGCACAAAGGGGGCCGCCTCCCAACCCAGCTCCACAAAGGAAACCCCACCGGTACCGACCCGGTACTGTCGCCTTACGGGAGATCCGTAAGTTTCAGAAGTCCACCCAACTTCTGATACGGAAGCTCCCCTTTTAGAGGTTGGTTCGGGAGATCGCCCAAGAGTTCAAAACCGACCTCCGCTTCCAGACTTTTGCCATTTTGGCGCTCCAAGAGGCTGCAGAGGCCTATCTGGTGGCACTCTTTGGTGATGCCAATCTTTGCGCGATCCACGCAAAGAGGGTCACCATAATGCCTAAGGATTTAGCCCTCGCCCGCAGGATTCGGGGGGAGCATCCTTAGCACATTTTGCAGGGTTTTCGCATTGTAAATATTTTTTTTGATATTTAATAAAAACTTTTTATTTTGTATTAAAAAGACGTCAGCATAAATAAAAGGGGTTAAAAAGGATCTTCAAGGTTTCATTTCATTTGTTATATCTGTTTTTCTTCCTTCCTCCTCCCTTCCAGTGCCCATGGCTGCCACCGACCTTCTTGCATGGTACCAAGATGGAGAGCATTGGGATCCGCAAGTGCCCTTCGACCTGTTACGGCCCTTGCCATGTCAGCGCCTTGATCTCATCACTAATATGCAGCGGCACCCAGACTATGCTGGATTCCTAGAGTTTTACACAGAGGAGATGCTTCCTTTGTGTATTCCTCTTGGGGATCCTCCCCAGTTGCATCTAGAACGGGATGTGGTCCGGGATATGCTAGGGGGTGACACCCACGCATATGATGTGCTGAAAGGAAAGCTTAGATGGGGTAAGCACCTGCCCGTTGTCCAGCATCACGGGCGACAATATCTTGAAGTTGCCTTCGCCCTAGCCATCCTCATGGATCAATATGTCGAGGATGAGACCTTGCCGGCAGAGAAAGGCAAACTTCCTGAATCTTCTGAGGAGGGAGAAGACGAGCATATAGGCATGGGTGACTTCGCCCGTTGGAAGCAGTTGGGAGAGGAGATGCCACCACGCCGGGAACAAGCTGCACGCTTGTCAGGGCTAGACGCCCTTCCAGTTGTGTATCACCAGGGGCAAGAATATCTTCTCTTGGATGATATCATCTAGACCTATCACATGGTGGCTGGGTTTAAGCGCCGGCGCAAGGACCATGTACTGTATGAATTAGCGGAGTATTGTATGGATGACTTCATCGACTTCGCTCCTATTGAGCTTCCTCAGGAGGTGCAGCAGCTACTCCAATTCCACCAGGAGACCTTAGAGCCAGCTGAGACCTTGCTACGGCTTCGGGAACTGGTGATGCAGGATCCGCCCTCTCAGCCTTCACCGGATGCCTTTACAGCTATGGGACCTCATGTCCCGAATATTAATATGGTTGAGGTTCCCTCCGGTTCGGATGAGGAGGGAGAGGATCTATACCATAATCCTGCTCACTTGAAGGAAGAGCAGCAAGAACTCAAGGAAGAAGAAGTCCCTATGGACTTAGACAAGGAGGTGGCCACGTCACAGACCCCGCAAGGGAAGGTATTGGGAAACCACCTTACTCGCTTCTTCTTATCAGCTTTTCGACAGGGGCAAGTTCTTTTTATAGCCCGAGATTTAGGGCCGGAGGCCGAAGCTTCACGGTGGACCCTCCGTGCTCTTTCCACCTTGGCCGGGCACAAGAAGCTTCCCTATCGTACGTTTACGTATGTACTCGTACGATGGGATCTTGCCCTAACGGCCTTGGGACAGGACATTGCACCCTGGATGAGTATGAAGCTCCTGACGGTGGCCCCATTGGCTGTTGCCTATCCGCCAGAGGTTGCCTCCATTGCGGCTGCCACATTAGACCCAGGGGTGACTCTGCTACGACACCGACCGCTGCCACCACCTCCTCGGGGGGGACCTAGCTCTTAGATAATTGTATTACGCATTTTGTATTGCGTGTAGTTGTAGAATTTTGGTTTGGCATTTTCTTTAGCCATTCTATAGTTATGATATACCATCTTCTTATCAATTGTGACTAGTGTATCAATGAATACAATTAAAATTGTTCTCTTCCATGATGCGTTCTTCTATCTATTGGAGTTTAGGGTATAACGAAATTGTTCAATGTTCTATATTCATTTCTATCATCTTGCAGAAGAGACACTCGAAGAATATGAAGAGAGAATTACCGACCTGATAAGGAGGGATGATCCAGGGCCGCCCGACCAGGACTATGGCCAAAGGTATGGGGAATACCCGGAATGGGACGAAGGTTACGAGATAGAACCCGCACCACCAGGGGAGCCCTATGATCCAGCCAAGGGGATGGAGATAGTCAACATTCTCAGGGAACGGGCCTTCGAGGATCTGAAGCAAACTCTTCGCCGCACATGGGACTATTGGGACATGTCAAGGCACGAAGCTTTCGAGGATGCCAACGATCACCTGTGGCAAATCTTCTATGCATTAAGGAGGCTTTTTAATCTCCTTATTATTAGCCCAACGCTAGATTACCAATCTGTTATAGTCCAAGCCTGGGCACGTTACAAGCTCGTTAGGGCTGTACGTGAAAGTGTTCGCTATTCAATCTTGTACCCGTTTGCGAACCCCTAGGCCCGGTTCCCTCAGTTGTGTTCTTTTGATGTCATATGTGAGTTGAACTTCAAATGTCCAATGTATAATACCTGTTCTTGTATTATGTCTTTGTATTAACTTCTGTCACTATCAATGTACTCAACATTAATGTAATGACTGTTTCTACCTGTAATAAGGATCTTTGCCATTGTACTTTTTCTTGTATTCTCTCTCTAACCTATCCAAAATGGTATTTTTGTGCGACTTTATGTCACTATAATTCTGCTTATACCTTTTTATGCTCGATATAGACGGTGAACGCAACGCCGCCTGGCAGACACCCTCAAATGCCAGTAGACTAACACCTGAACAGGAACATATGTTGATGAAGAGACAACTAGGCGTGTTACAAGCTTATGTGTTGCACGCCAATCCACCACAGCATATCCAAGAAGACGGACCGGAGTTACCTCCGCTACCCCCAAGTCCACCTCCACAACAGCCAGCTGTGCCTGAAACCAGCCCTGTACCTGCACAGAGGAGGCCCCATTCTAAACGTCATCGGAGTTCCTCTAGGGATAGTGCCACCTCCTCACAATCAGCCACTTCTGTGTCCTCTGAGTCGTCGGTATCATCTGGTGACCATGCAAAGCGCCGGGATAAGGAGTACCGCAAGACGGTTGATACAGCCATAACTAGTATATGGAAGAATAGGAAACTGGCCCAGTTTGATGGGAAATCTAGGGGCGGACTGAATGCAGAGTCCTGGTTGGACAAAATGAAGGGGTTTGGGAAGTTTGGGAAGTCCTATGGCACGACAGAAAAGGATACAGGAAAGGTTGCCACCACAAACCTTACAGAAGCTGCCCGTATTTGGTGGAAGGGCTATGCTAGAGCCAAGCATATGGATAGAAGCAGGTGCAAGTTTAAGAAGTTTGCCAAAGCCTTCAAGTCGCATTATGTGCCTCGTGCGCACAAATGTCAACAAATTCAGACCTTCTACAGGTTAGAGCAGAAGGGTATGTCGGTTCAGGCTTACACTGATGAATTTATGCGCTTGAGACTATATGTACCAGGTATGAATGAAAAGAAGGCGGTGGAGGGCTACATTGAAAGGTTGGCCCCATCAATTAAACGAATGGTTAAGGCCATAGACCCGAAATCCGTTGCGGAGGCTGAGGCTAAAGCATTGAGCCTCGAAGAGGAGACACCAAGGAACCAGTATCCGCGTCCTGCTCCTTACTCGCAGCCACGGCCGTCCACACCGTACAAACCCCGCTCGCCAAGTCCGGGGCCCTCTCAGCAGAACTTATGGCCGCCAGGAAAAGAAAGTTACCTTCAGCACGCCCGATAAACAGAACAATGTCGGTAAGGAAGTTCGGAACCTCTTACAGTCTATTCCCAGAGGCTCGAGAATAGCTCGCCGAGATAAGGCATGCTACAGGTGTATGCGGCCCGGGCACTTCATGCAGAATTGTCCTTATGTCACGCAGATTGCCCAGCTGGCCATGGCCGACCTCGATTGGGACGATCTTGAGTCAACACTACCTGTCGAGGAGGAGGCTCCCGAGTATATTCACGGTGCGTCTCATATCCTTGCAGCTATAGAAACCGGCAATGCTGAAAGTCAGCCTGCTGTCATTTCCACCATAGGTCAAGTAGACAGTAAGCCTTTTGTAATTCTTATGGATACGGGAAGTACACATAATTTTGCTTCTCCTAGAATGGCCCAGGTCTTACAGCTTGAAACCTTGAGGTCCCGACCGAGGCCTGTCACTCTAGCCAGTAGTAAGGTCAGACATACTCATGGCCGTTGCATCAATCTCAAGATGCAGTTGCCAGGTGCACCAGTTGCTTTGGGTGCCGAGTTAATGGATATTGGCAAATACGACCTCATTGTTGGTATGGAATTCTTGACATCTGCAAAAGCCAACATAGACTGCGAGAAACGGGAAGTTACCTTCAACGCCGCTAATGGAGCCCGCGTGACTATAAAAGGTGAACCATTCAACCCTATTATGCAGTCTATGTCCATCAGGCAGTTAGATAAAGCTATACGCAAGGAAAAGCTCCTCTGCGTCATTAGACTTGCCTCCATTGAGTCAGATGCTAAACAGAAGCAAGTAATTGATGCCTTGCCAGAGGGGATTGCTGATCTTCTCCGAGAATTTGGTGACCTTTTTCCAGATGAGATCCAGAAGCTTCCTCCTTTTAGAGGGGTAGAATGTGAGATAGCTTTAGAGCTAGGTACTAAGCCTACCAGCAAGGCCCCGTACCGTATGAGTCCCCCAGAGTTGGCAGAGCTTAAGAAGCAACTTCAGAAGTTACTAAACCTAGGTTTCATTCGACCTAGTGTTTCGCCCTTTGGCGCTCCTATTCTTCTTGTTAAGAAAAAGGATGGCTCCTTGAGGATGTGTATTGATTATCGGCAACTCAACAAGCATACCATCAAGAATCGCTATGCTTTGCCTAGAGCAGATGATCTAATGGACCAATTGCAAGGAGCCAAGTATTTCTCAAAGATTGACCTACGCTCCGGATACCATCAGATAAGGATTAAAGAGGAGGACATCCATAAATCTGCTTTTCGCACTAGATATGGGCATTATGAGTTTACCGTTATGCCTTTTGGATTAACTAATGCCCCAGCAACTTTCATGCGATTGATGAATGATGTCTTCCGACAATACTTGGATGATTTTGTTGTTATTTTCTTCGACGACATTCTCATCTACAGTAAGACTCTAGAAGAGCATGAGGAACATCTTAGATTGGCCCTACAAAAGCTAAGACGTCATCAGCTCTTTGCCAAGTTCTCTAAGTGCAAGTTTGCCACTCCGAAGGTCGATTATTTGGGCCATGTTATTTATGCAGAGGGAATTGCTACAGATCTCGCAAAGATAGAGGCAGTAAGGGAATGGCCTATTCCAGGTAATGTTTCCGAGGTCCGAAGTTTCTTGGGATTAGCAGGATATTATCGGAAATTTGTAAAGGATTTTGCAAAGATTGCAACACCTCTTACAAATCTTACAAAGCATGAGAAGGTGAAGGATTGGATGGAGCACTGGAAGGCAAAGGTTCAGGGAAGTTTCTAGCAGCTTAAAAATGCCTTAACGTCAGCACCAGTTCTCACGTTGCCCGATCCTGAGAAGGATAAATTAGTGGCAACGGATGCCAGTAAGATTGCCACCGGTGGAGTCCTAATGCAGGAGGGGAGGGTTATTGCCTATGATTCAAAGAAAATGAACGAGACGGAGCAGCGATACCCTATCCATGATCAGGAATTGTTAGCAGTTGTCCGTGCCTTGCGGATATGGAGACACTACCTTCTTGGTAGAAGATTCCAGTTCGATACGGATCATCAAAGTCTCCGTTATTTATCCACCCAGCTGAATCTCAACCTCCGTCAAAGGAGATGGATGGAATTTCTAGAGAAGTATGATTTTGAAATTATGTATAAACCTGGAAAGCACAATGTGGTTGCGGATGCATTGTCACGCCATCCCTTGATAACCCGAACCCATTGTAATGCAATTTCTACACTCACCAGTGAGTTTGGGAAACAGATAGAACAGACCTTGGCCACGAACCCTGTGACGTCCCCTACTCCTTATACGATGCCCGCATCGTATTCGAAGGAGGAGCATTCCCCCTGGCAGCTGCCTGACAGGGGCCATCCACCTGACTCTACTCCCATGGGGCAGAGCCAGCAAGGGAAGAGTGGATGTGTCATTCACCCGTCTCCCATCGGGTCGACCTATATGCGGAAGCGTGAACAAACAAACGTGAGCACAACTAACAATATACAAATACAATCACCATAGAGATAGTAACATCACAGAGATAACAATACCTTCATAGCAACAATACAAAGGGGAGATCCTACCCAGGACTCAGGCTCAAGGAGAATGACTGACGGCTAGGTCTCCAGAGTTCATTGCAGACAGAATTCATGGCAATGGATTTGGCTGGCATAGAACATGGCTTAGGGTAGTCCACTCCATCCGCCCCTCCCGTGCACACTTTGCAGAGTAGGCTGAAAAGTGTTGGGACTTGGCCGTAGCCTGCCGGGTGAATAGCCAGAGGGGCTACTACTGCTGGGTTGCATCTCCCCAGCCCCGATGAGGCAGGAAGAGAGTTGCCTCTCCTCCAGAGGTATCCATGCTCATCGCGGGCGGCTAGAGGGCCACTGCCCTTATTCGACTTGAACTCACTGGAATGTCATATCCACCACCCCACGAGTGTCGAGCTCATGCCTTGCCCACACGCAGTGACAATTTGAGATGTGCTGGCAGGTCCAACTTGTAGGATTGGGTACCTACTCTCTTCTCTATCTTGAAAGGTCCAGCCCATCTTGGAGCAAGCTTCTTGCAATTGCCGATGCGGAGCTTGGCCTGCTTGACTTTGATCTTCAACCATACTTTGTCTCCCACTTCAAATTCTCTTACTGTCCTATGCTTGTCGGCGATGCTTTTCTGCCTGCTTCTTGCTGCAAGGAGGTATCCTCTCACTTCTTCCACCAAGTCTTGCATTTCCGAAAGCATTTGCTGGGAGACTTCCACCTTGGACACAGGGTTGTGCCAAGTATCCGGGGTAAGACACTGATACCCATAGTTAATCATAAAAGGACTCATCTGCGATGACTCCTGCTTGGTGCTGTTGTATGCAAACTCTACTAGGTGGATGAAATCATCCCACTTGGATTGCTTGTTCCATACATAGCTTCTTAACATATCTTCGATGATCCTGTTTGTCCTCTCCGTCTGACCATCTGTTTGGGGATGATATGCCGTGCTCATCGAAAGCTTTGTCTGGATGGTGGTGAATAGGTCCTGCCAAAAGGCACTCATAAACTTGGAGTCTCTATCCGAGATTATCTCCCTCGGCATGCCATGGAGCCTAAAAATCTCCTTAACAAATAGGTTGGCCGTGTCTAATGCCGTATCTGTTGTCTTGCACGGCACAAAGTGTGCCATCTTTGACAACTTATCTACTACCACCATCAAGGCATCTTTGCCCCTTGCTGTTCTTGGGAGTCCTGTAATAAAATCCATACTTATTACCTCCCACTTAGCGTTTGGTACAGGCAATGGTTCCAAGGCACCTGGAATCCGGAGCTGTTCCGCCTTTGTCTGCTGGCATATCTGGCACTCTCTAATATATCTTGCTATTTCCTTCTTCATGCCGGGCCAATAATAACTGCTTCTAATCTTGAAGTACGTCTTCATGAACCCTGCATGCCCTGCTATGGGACTATTGTGTGTATCATTCAAGATAAGCTTTCTAACTTGAGAAGATTTTGGTACACACAATTTATTTTTATAATATAGCAAGTTCTGGCTTCTTTGGAAAGGCTCGCCCAAACTTCCTTGAAGTCGAGGTCCGTCGGCAATGTTTCCTCAATCTTCCTGCCAAACTCGCTTACGAGTGTTGATATGGCGTTACAATGGATTCTTGTTGCCAATGGCTTCCTGGAAAGGGCATCCGCAACCACATTGAGCTTCCCTGGTTTATAACTTATCTCAAAGTCATATTCTTCCAGGAATTCCATCCATCTCCTTTGCCTCAAATTGAGGAGCGGCTGCGTAAATATGTATTGAAGGCTTTGGTGATCTGTGTCTAGCTGGAATTTTCTTCCCAATAGGTAATGCCTCCAAATTCTTAAGGCCCTTACTATAGCCGGGGAGCTCTTGATCGTCGCGTTGGGGTAGCCGCTTTCGGCGTCATTCAACTTCTTGGAGTCATAGGCCACTACTCTTTCCTCCTGCGCATGAGGATGCGCTTTGTTGCTATCCTGCTAGCATCATTTGCTACGAGCTTATCTTTGGTGGGATCACGGCAAGACCAATACCGTGCCGTCGTCAAAGCTTCCTTTAGTGTCTCAAATGCTTTCGGGCCTTGTTTTGCCAATGAGTTGCCCAATCTTTTATCTTCCCACCTTTTGTGAGATCTGTTAATGGTATTTTGCTACCTTGGCAAAATTCTTCACAAATCTTCTATAATAGCCTGCTAGCCCTAGGAAGCTCCTGACTTCATGCGTATTCTTTGGTGCCGGCCAGCCGATCACGGCTTCTATCTTCGCAGGGTCTGTGGAAATGCCTTCTGCTGTGATCACGTGCCCCAAGTACTCCACTCTTTCCGTTGCGAAGTGGCACTTCGATAACTTCCCAAAGAGTTGATGCCTTCTTAACTTTTCAAGCACCTTCTTCAAATGTTGGGCGTGCTCCTCCACAGACTTGTTGTACACCAAGATATCGTCGAAGAAGACTATGATGAAGGAATCTAAAAATTCGCGGAAGACATCGTTCATTAACCTCATGAATGTGGCTGGCGCATTAGACAATCCAAAGGGCATAGCGTGAACTCATAGTGCCCATATCTTGTCTGAGCTTATTTGTCTTATGGATGTCTTCCTCTTTGATCCTAATCTGGTGATACCCTGATCTGAGATCTATTTTGGAGAAGATCTTTGCTCCCTGCAACTGATCCATTAAGTCATCTGACCTAGGCAAGGCATACTTATTTTTGATGGTGTGCTTATTTAACTGACGGTAATCAATGCACATCCTAAGGCTCCCATCCTTCTTCTTCACAAAGAGAATAGGGGCTCCGAACGGGGAGACACTAGGTCTTATGAACCCTAGGTCTAGCAATTCCTGCAATTGCTTCTTTAACTCCGTCAACTCCTCGGTTGACATCCTATAGGGTGCCTTGCTTGTAGGCTTCGTCCCAGGTTCAAGTGCTATTTCACACTCAACTCCTCTATAGGGCGGAAGCTGCTTAATCTCATCAGGAAACAAGTCGTGAAATTCCTCGATCAACTTTGCTATTGGCCTGGGAAGCTTGCTAGATTCTTTGATCTCTTTATTTCTCTTGGGCTCCTGATCTTGGAGCTCAAGCTTAAGGAGATAGGCCACCTGCTGTTTTCTTATGCACTTAAGCAATTTTTCACTACTCATGCATTGCATGATTGGGGTTACTTCTTTACCTGTGATCTCGATGACTTTGCCCTCTGGCGTTGTTAAGGTCACCTTACGTTTCCCACAATCGATGATTGCTCCTGTTGGTCCAAGATATTCCATTCCAATAATCAGATCATACTTGCCTATATTCATGACTTCGCTCGATTGCAACATTAACACTGGCAAGTCTACATTGAAGTTTATTCTCTTCCCTTTGTATGCCTAAGCTGCTCCATTGGCTAAGGCGGCTGGCACGGGCTTGGACTTTACTTGGCTTTAACTTCAACATGTTTACCATCCTAGGGGATGCAAAATTATGACTGCTCCCGAGTCTATCAATACTATAAAGGATTTTTCTTTGGCTTTTCGGTCGTTGAGATCACCTTATACCGACTTTCTGCATTTCTGTATCAATATTTTGCAAAAATGTGACACTCACCATGGATGTAATCCGTGCTTCGTCGTCGTCTGCGTCCAGATGGTGTCTCCCATCCCAGTTACGCCAATGCCGCATTCATTATCGGGGGCAATTGTTGGTCCTATATACGGCTGGAAGCATCACGAAACATATTTGCTTTTCTATACACTCTGCTTCTTCTCCTTGGGAATGGACTGCAGAAATTGCCTCCTTGCTTGGGAATAGTTAGACTGGCTCCTTGCTTCTTGAAGCTTACTGTTTCCTTTCACCTTGCCACCACTTGTGTTGCCTTGCTTCCCATAATTTGAGTTGTCTTTGCGTCTTGCTAGCTCTTTGGGCTTGCCGCCCTTGGGCTATAGCCCTCTGTGCCCTTCCCCTTATCACGGAAATATTCTTTGCCTTGGTGCCTGCTCTTGTGGTCCTGTTCCTTGCAAACTTATGGCCTTTGCTTCTGCCTCTGACACAGACTTCGGGTTTATTGCCCTTACGAGCTTGCGGATTTCCTCGTTCAAGCCTTCAATATAGCCTTCCACCGCATGCTTTTCGCTCAACTTTGGCACATAAAGCCTTAGTCTCATGAATTCCTCCGTGTATTTCTGGACTGATTTGTTGCCTTGTTGCAGCCTATAGAACTGCTGCATCATGTTGCACCTATGTTCTCTTGGCACGTAATGATGTTTGAACGCCTTGGCGAACTTCCTGAATTTGCAACTGTCCCTGCTCAGCCCATGTGCTTTGGCATACCCCTTCCACCAAATTCTTGCTGCTCCCTTGAGATTTGCTGTTGCTACTCTGCCTTTGTCTTTATCTTTCATGCCATAAGCGTTGCCATACTCGCTCATCTCGTCCAGCCACGCCTCTGCTTCCATTCCGGATCTGTTTTCTCCTGAAAACTGTTCTAACTTTCTGGCTTTCCACACATTACTAAGGGCGGAGTCAACTTTCTTCTGGTAATCAGCCTGTGATATGTCCCTGTCACGGTTTAGATCCTGCCGGCGATCCCGTCTCTCTTCTTCCTGCTCCTCCGATGCCGAAGTCGTATCATTTTGGAGCTCGAGGATCGAACTAGGAGATCTTCTCCTTACCTTCTCTTCCTTTGTTTGCCTTTGTCCAGGCCAGGTGGGTGTTTCCGGCAAGGGTACATTCTGGTCTGTCCTCCTATTCTTTGCTACCCACGCTAACAATGCCCTTATGTCGTGGATGTCCGATCTGATCTGGGATAGCTCTTCTTCCGGTGTTACTGCCTCGAATTCTGGGCGCAGATTCCTCGGCTGAAAGCGCCTTGGTGGGGTATGCTCTTGTTCTCGCTGCCTGTGTTCATCAAGGTTTCTAGGTACTCTAGCTGCATGCACATTAGAGTACATTCTGATCATTAGCTCTTGTTTTGTGTGTTACGTTGCTTTACTTGTTTATACAATTTTGAGGGAACAATTATATACAAAAAGAGGTATATATTATATTCATATATATATACTAAAACTTTTACATGCAAATTAATAAACTTCTACTCTTGAAATTTCTTGAGGTAGTCAGGGTGGTCCTCCAAAAATTTCTTCACTTGGGCCGTACCTAATGACCCTGTTAAATTCCTAAGGATATTTGTTGTCGTTCCTCCTTGGAGTGCTGCCTCCATGTCTTCAATTCTCCTATCTGATGTATACGCAGCTGTCACTGCCAATCTGCCCTGCCGCCTATAAGGGATTGCAAAGTCGAAGATGGTCAATGCAATCGCTCTCTTGATCAGGACAACATGATCGATGTTTGATGCTAATCGAGCATGGTGTCCAAATCCTGAGAGGGCGATAAGCATAAAGACCCCTTCTTCGCCTCGTGGGCTAAATTGGCGGTGAATAACCGCTATTCTTCCGTCTAGCAGCAACGGCAGGTAGTATCTGAGTGCTTTATCATGCCCTGCTTCTTCGGCAGACGAGGAAGTTGCCCTGTGCCTTCCCGCAAAGTCATCCACTTGTACTTCCTCTAGCTCTCTGAAGTCTTGGTGCACCAGCCTCCTTAGATTGATACTGCCTCCATGTTGCTTCAGGATTGGTGTTGGCGAGCTCAGTAATAATGCTGATGTGGACTTGCCCTTGATGCCCATTTGTTCTTGAATCGCCATGAACTCCTCCTCCGAGGGCAATTCCCTTTCGGTCATCATCTGCCTGATGCCTGCGTAAGCTTCTATATCTGATGATGTCTCGCCGGTGAAGGTCCTGGCTTCTCTTATGCTGATAGGGAAGTCCTGAGCTTCTCGATCGATGAAGTCGTCGAGATGCTGTCGTAGAAGGTGCAAAATCTCATCCACCCTAAGGCCTCTGTCGCGGCATTGTGGGAGATTCTTAATGTCATGGAGGGTTAGGTATGCCTCACCTGCTATGAATACCGGTGTCAAGCTTGTAATGCCCTGCCCGAGTGGTGGGGCTCTTCTTGTTGCTCTTAGTCCCTCTTCGAAGCTTTGGATCTGCTGTTCTGCCTGCTGCCCCTCTTGCTCCAGATCCAGGTCTTCAGGGTCCGACTCGTATTCCTCCTCTTCTTCTTCTTCTTCTTGCTCGTACTCGAGTCGCATCCGTTCCTCCTCCGCTGCGGCCATGGCTATGGGTTCAACTTCTAAAGGCTGAACTGAGGGTTCCCCTATCTGGGTTTGACCCCGAAGAGATAGAAAGATGGCTACAGCTGCTGTATAGGAGAAGTACCTCCTCCTATTGACAAAAATGGACATGTAGTTGGGAAGGCGGACTGCTTTATTCTCTAAATACTTATCTACATTTGGGATATCTTGCAGGGCTGACTTGAGGGCAGTGTTAGGTGCAAAATATCCTACACAAGGTGGGAGTTCTACCAAAGATGGTCCTATCTTGGCGTGGAACTCAGACATAATGCTCTGGTAGAAGGGAGTGGCGTTGATGGTAGCTTCAATGTCGAGTTCCCTTCGGAAGACACTGAAGACGGATTCGATGTCAGCTTCAGCCACATGAGCCGTGGTATTTGTACCATCGCTTGAATGAAGAAGTGGCCATGGGCCTTGAGAAAGCTGGGGATGACAAGCGGATCTTTGAAGCGCCCTAAGGATCGGGGAAATCGGCTTGGGGCAGAGAGGCGAGGTTGTAAAGGCATAAATGACACTTGGGTTCCCCTTTATAGGCACAACCCTAATTTTTGGGAAAATTTTAGGTTCGCATTTGTGCGAATTTCTAGGGTCTAGAGGTATAATTCATGGGCTAACTGAGCTTGGAAAGACTTCTAAGGGTCCCTAAGCAATGATTTTGGTTCGTTTAAGGACAGCTTTGGGTCAATTCGGACGTGACCACTCACACAGTGCGCCAGAGTGGGATTGGTTTGGGGACCGAATCGGTTCGGGCGCACTCTGTGAGGGGTGGGCTCTTATTTAGATCAATAATGATGCTAACTAGAGAACTAAGGGTATAATCACGGGTATCTCATTGAGATAACTGGATTGAGCCCTTACCGCTTTATTTGGGCAAGTTTTGGTGCGGATTGGGGTCGACCACTCACCACGGTCGCGCCATGGGGGATCGGTTTGCAAACCGAATGAGCCTGGGCGCACTCTGTGAGGGGTGGAACTCCATTCAGCTGATAGTTGGCCGGTTTTGACAAACTATGGGTCAAATCCTACTAATTAAGGTGAGCTGGGTCGAATGGTATACCTACTTTCTGCATTTAGGCAAGATTGGGCACCAAACTATGCTCGACCACTCACACAGTGCGCCAGGGCAGAGTTGGTTTATAAACCGAACTGGTTGGGGCGCACTCTGTGAGGGGTGGGACCAAAATGCTTGGTTTTTGTTCCAATTTTACTAATTTCTAAATCTGAATTGGTAATGCATCCTACTTACACTCAATTAATTTACCAATTACAAACTTATACTAGAGAGAAGGTTATCTACAACAGTTCAAAAAGGTTCTTTCTTAATATACCGCGCTAGCCTCATATCTTTGGGCATACAAGTGACTCTCTTAGCGTGCTGGGCACACGCAACAGAGTCTTCAAAGTGGTGTACGATGTGCTGCTCCGACGCCTCCTGCAATGCAAGCAGCATGTCGTCCGTGACCCGTTTGGACGGGTCGAACTCCTGCAAAATCTCCCTCGTCAGACGTGCAAAGGAAGCTTCGGGGAATAAAGGAAGCCATAGCTCTGCTGGAAGTGCTTGATTTCCTGGACCGCCCTCGCGAATTTTGAGTCCGCCGGTCTCTTCATTGGCTTGTTCGGAGGGGTTGGCTGTTCCGGTGGGGGCTTCAACGTATTTTTCTTCGTCGGCCGACCTCCTTCAATGGTCCTCACCCTGTGTTCTTCATAGTATTTGGAGTATTCTTCGTACATTTTCATGTACGAAGTGTACTCCTTCAACTCCTTCCGGTACTTCAAATCTCGCCAGGTAGCATAAGACTCCCTTTGCGGCCTTGGTTTCTTGGTCTTTGTCATTTGGGGTGCTTGGCCCGACTGCCATTTAGGATAGGGTGGTGCATTAGCCACAGGGCCTTCATCATCCGGTATTGGGTTGGAAGGCCCCGAAGTCCCTCCCGGTTCGTGTCCTCCCGCTCCCTCCTCCCGGTTGGTCGGGCCGAAGATGGGGGCTTCTCGGGATCCGGCTCTGTATGGTCACCCCTACGACCCGGCGTCTTCTTCTTCTTCGGTTTCTTTGCCGGCACCTCCGGGTCCTTGCCTTTCTCCGCTCTCACCCTCTCCCGCTCCTCCTTGCGCTTCCTCCTTTCTTCCCTCCTCTGTTCCTTCTCCTCCCTCCTCTTCCGCCCGCTCCTCTTTTTTCTTTGCGGCCTTTCGCCTTTGATTTCTTGGTGGCTTTCTTCTCTTTTTCCTCTTCGCCTTCTTTGGTTCGGGGCTCGGTTCTGGTTCGGTTCTTCGTCATCATCGCGAAGATCTCCCTCTCCGACTCCGTCTCAATTCCTGTGGCGTCCATCTCCCGGATTTTGCTCCGATACTTGTTTCTGCTCTTACGGGTTAGGGTTAGGTGGTTCTCTGAGGTGCCTCTGTTCCCCGATGTGTGCTTATGCGTATGCGGCCTTTACGCCGGACGCCCGCTCTGGCGCCCGACATAACCGGGTGGCATAACCTTGCGTGCGGTTTGTTTCGTCCGTGCCATGCTTTTGTTTGACGAGTTTCGAGCTTTGGCGCCTGAAGATCGTCTTCTTGGGCGAGCTGTTCTCCGGAAAAGGTGGGAATAAAATAGAAAACCTAATTTTCTATTTATAGGGAGGTGGAATTTAGGGTTGGGACCTGCAATTCATATGGGGAAAAACAAACTAGGGCATTAGCGAAGGTACGAGGCGTTCTGGTGGTTTACCATACTCTAAAACACCCACCACTCACACAGTGCGCCTGGGCCAGATTGGATTACCAATCGAATGAGTCTGGGCGCACTCTGTGAGGGGTCGACTATTTTTGAAGCTATTTTTATAATTCACAGGGAGTTTCTTAGTGTTACAAAATACAAACCGGACTAGAATGAAGGGAGTAAACTAATCTATACTATCAGTTTAATTAACTTGTACTTCTATTTAGGTCAACGTTGGTCAACCACTCACACAGTGCGCCATGGGGGGATCGGTTTGCAAACCGAATGGGCCTGGGCGCACTCTGTGAGGGGTGGCCGGCTTTCTTGGCAATTTAGGTTGGGTGATGCTACACTTCACTAGCAATCTAGCATGGAGCTATGTTCTAACCCAAAATTGGAAAATTTTCCCAATTTTTCGAAGCTCTTGCTTGGGTGGCTATACCCCAAGACTCGAATCTACTGTTAGTCCTAAGGAAAAAATGGCCAGTGCTCGATCTTGGATGCCAAGATCATGCTCTGATACCACTGTGATGTCCCCTACTCCTTATACGATGCCCGCATCGTATTCGAAGGAGGAGCATTCCCCCTGGCAGCTGCCTGACAGGGGCCATCCACCTGACTCTACTCCCATGGGGCAGAGCCAGCAAGGGAAGAGTGGATGTGTCATTCACCCGTCTCCCATCGGGTCGACCTATCTGCGGAAGCGTGAACAAACAAACGTGAGCACAACTAACAATATACAAATACAATCACCATAGAGATAGTAACATCACAGAGATAACAATACCTTCATAGCAACAATACAAAGGGGAGATCCTACCCAGGACTCAGGCTCAAGGAGAATGACTGACGGCTAGGTCTCCAGAGTTCATTGCAGACAGAATTCATGGCAATGGATTTGGCTGGCATAGAACATGGCTTAGGGTAGTCCACTCCATCCGCCCCTCCCATGCACACTTTGCAGAGTAGGCTGAAAAGTGTTGGGACTTGGTAGTAGCTGCCGGGTGAATAGCCAGAGGGGCTACTACTACTGGGTTGCATCTCCCCAGCCCCGATGAGGCAGGAAGAGAGTTGCCTCTCCTCCAGAGGTATCCATGCTCATCGCGGGCGGCTAGAGGGCCACTGCCCTTATTCGACTTGAACTCACTGGAAGGTCATATCCACCACCCCACAGTGTCGAGCTCATGCCTTGCCCACACGCAGCGGTGACAAGCCATTAAGCCTAGCCGGCAAAAGACCCCCGATAGGCTTTACTACGAGAGGGGGTCATCCGCGATGAGACAAGTTCCTCCTTATCAACCCGGCCTTGCCCCTTCACCCACGACCCGGGTGGGCTCACATACTGCCGCGGCCGCATTTATGTGGGAACTAAGGTGCTATGCTAGGAGCATCTCTGCGCACGACCTTTAGGTCTCTACCCCCTTCCCAAAACAAGGAGATCACAGAGTGGAATACATACAATATCACAGAACAGAAATAGAGAATCACATCAATCTATCTACTTAACATCCAATGTTAGGTTCATTCGTTAGAGTCTCAGATCTAGGGATCTACAAGGCTTCCAGAGATGATCTAACATACTAAACCGGCATATTGCCACGCCAAAAAGCGGTTTTGCACAACGTAACAACTTGGATACCTGCTCCTTGGCTTGCTCCCCGATCCGGAAAAGCGTCCATGCTCCCGGTCTTGCGAAGGCATCGCTACTCAACAACCTGTTGTGCAATTCCGACTTTTCGGAGCCTGGCAATGCGATTTTGAGTCCTACCTTGGCCGAATTGGCCCAGGGGAACCCTAATTGCGAAAGAGGAAAGGAAGCTCTAGAGAACCCTAATTGGCAAAGTGAAAAGGAGAGCTAGGGTCTAGGGTTTTAGCCCTTATATAGACCCTATCTAGGTTAGGGCATCCACATAGACAAATGGCTTTAAGCCATTTGGAAATGGATGAACAAGGAACCTTTTGTTGTGTATGTTTAATTACATACTCAACATCCAAAGTTGCCCCCTAGGTGCAACCTTTAGCTCCTAGGTGCAACGTTATCCCGCTCTCAAGTACATGTCATCCGTGACATGTACGTGTGACGTGGTAGTATAATATACGTATTGGGAGCGTATATTATGCTGGAACGTCACAAACCCCGAGTTCCGTGATGTTTGGGATAGTTTGGCTAAGGAAGCTCGCACAGATAACGAGAGTGAAGCTTTCCGTTCGTATAAGAAAGAAGGCAACTTGTTATATTACAAGGATAAGTTGTGTGTACCTGAAACTTCAGGAGTACGTAAGCTGATTCTCCATGACACAGACAACAGCTCTATAGCTGGACATGCAGGGTTTATGAAGACCTACTTTAAGATTCGCTCCAGCTATTTCTGGCCTTCTATGAAAAAGGACATTGCCAGGTACATTAAGCAGTGTCAAGTGTGTCAACAAACTAAAGCTGAGCAGTTAAGGATTCCAGGCAAGTTACAACCTCTGGATGTGCCCAACGGTAAGTGGGAAGTGATAACCATGGATTTTATTGTGGGCCTTCCACATACTCTCCGTGGATATGATGCGTTAATGGTGGTGGTCGACAAATTGTCAAAAATGGCTCATTTTTTGCCATGTCGTGCCACGGATACAGCCTTTGATACCGCTCTGCTATTTGCCAAGGAGATATTCAGATTACACGGAATGCCACGAGTTATTATATCCGACATGGATCCCAAATTCGTAAGTGCATTCTGGAAAGATTTCTTTGCCACCATCCAGACCAAGCTTGCTTCGGCGTATCATCCTCAAACAGATGGTCAGACAGAGCGTACCAATCGCATTATAGAGGATATGCTAAGAAGTTATGTGTGGAGTAAGCAATCACAATGGGCTGACTATATTTATCTGGTCGAGTTTGCCTACAACAGCATGAAACAGGAGTCTTCCAGAATGTCTCCCTTTTATGATAAATTATGGTTATCAATGTCTTACTCCAGACACATGGCATAACCCCGTTTCTAAAGTGGAGGTTTCTCAACAACTTCTCTTGGAGATGCAAGCTTTGGTCGAAGAAGTTCGTGGTTACTTATTAGCTGCACGCAGTCGTCAGAAGAGTGTAGCCGATAAGCACAGAACCCCACGCGTTTTCCAGGTGGGCGAATTAGTTTGGCTTAAGATTAAGGTAAAACAAGCCAAGCTTAAGATTGGCAACTGCAAGAAGTTGGCACCCAGATGGGCTGGGCCGTTCAAAATTATTGAACGTATTGGAGAGCAGGCATATCGCTTGGATTTGCCACCCCACTTGAAGATCCACAAGGTCTTTCACGTGAGTCTTCTGAAACAACACACCCCTGATCCAGAGGAGGTTTTGGATACCCCAACCCTCCTAGAAATGACAGAGGAGCAGCTGGAGATAGTGCCTGAAGCTCTTCTTGATCGGGCTTATAAACAAACCAGAAGGACTCAAATGTTGCAATACTTGGTTAAGTGGAAACACTTACCAGTTGAGGATGCTACCTGGGTGATGAAGATAGACCTTGAGAAGCACTATCCGGACTTCATGCGGGAATCTCAAGGCCGCACCATCAACGATGCTATCAACCCCGCAGCCGGCAGTAAGCTTGGAAGCTTGATTGCCAAGGGTAGCGCTCTAGAGGGGTAGATGCATCGTAAATAATAATAATTACCGATGATGAGATCACCTTTGTGTTCTCTAGGACGTGGTGTACTGTCAATGTTGTCCTTGGAGAGCATATAACTAGTTGATAGGCTGCGTTCATCTCGGTTATAATGGGAACTTGACCATTCCCTATGCTGCAATGAACTACAAACCATAGACATGATAGGTTCCCTGGTAGATAGGGTTTTTCTTTTATTTATTATAGGGGGTGGTCCCTTCAACCACAACCTAATTATATATACTGATATACTGACATGTGCAGGCTAGTGAGCAGTACGTGACCTGCCCATGTTAGAGGGTTGCTGATGGCCCGACTTCTTCAGTTTTATTTTGTCTACACGTCTTGTTTTGTTGTTACTCTGATGTTGATATTGGACTCCGGTCCTTGAACCTTTTGCTTATGATAATCATGTCAAATGCACCTCGGTCCTTAAACTATTTTAAACTTTAAAGTTTCTAATGTGTTACCTTCGGAAATAAGGAATTACCTTCCTTCATAATGTCATGTCCTATATTTGTATCTAACCCCAATGCTGAGGACAACATTAATTCTAAGGAGGGGAGAATGTGACGTTCCAAGTATTTATACGGTATACATATAAATACATTGACACGTCACCCAGCATAGGTACGCCACCATGAGGTATGGTAACCTAGGGGGTTGACCTAAAAGGGATTAAATTAGCTATGCTAATTTAACCATTAAGGATAATAACCTATAATTAAGGAATTGATATTTAAGAAGGATAATTAAGCTAATTATGGTTTGGGAAGGCGCCACCTGGCCAAACCCGATTGGCCAGCATGGTGAATACTAATTGGAACCATCAAGGTGGATCACCACTCCCATATCAACCATAATCGAATCAGCAGAGCGCCCAAGGAGCGATTGAGCCCAAGAACTATTCTTCGACTTCACCAAATCATTTGAACAACCACTAGTCGTCATTTGTCACCCTAGCTTCAAAGACTATGGAACCCCACGATAATGGTTCCAGCCAAAACACGGGTTAGTAGTAGTTTAGCTTGTGATTTGTAGAATAGTACTTCAGTACTCTTTTCTGATTGCCTTTGTTGAGATTAACCCTTCTCTGGTAAGTAGGATTTCATTTCAATTATGAATGGTGCTCTGTTACGAAATGATTGATGTATCTATGAAGTATTTTGGTAGCTTCCATTAAACAGGGGGTTTTAGGGGGGTAGAGACCTCGAGCTCATATACTCCTAGATAGAGCCCTGTAATATTCCCATTAGATGCGGCCTGTGTACAAGAGACCACCGGGTCATAGACGCTATGGTCTGGCTTAGCACCAGAGAAGGGACGCAGTGGTGAAGTGGGGGTGGGGTCTTGCACGAACATAAAAGGCTCCCGAGACTCCTCTGGTGGGCTAGGCGATAGCCCGATAGCCTGGTCCACGAGAAGGCGGGTATGGGTCTGACACTCCCTGGGTGTAGAGGTGTGATCCGTATGGAGCATCTTGCACTTTGAGTAGAATTAGGGTGAGTAAGTTGGGTACGGATGCGGGGGTCGCTGATGCGGCACGTATTCTCTAGCTCACCCATGGAACCACTGTGATCCTGGAAGGGGACACTTCCCTGACCTGCCTCATCGGACCGGGGCGTCATGAACCCTGGAGTATGCTCAAAAGGGTGATACCTTGAGTCTGCGTCTTCGGAAGGCTATAGCAAAGCCATAGCGTGAATCGACCCATCTGCAAAGTGTGCAGAGGAGGGGCGGATGGAGTGGACAACCCTAGCCGATGTTCTACGCCAGCCAACGCCAGGTTATACCTCAGTCTGCTGATCTCTTGAGACCGAGCCGTCAGTCCATCCTCACCGGAGTCTGAACCGGGGTAGAACCTGGGATTTAGGGTGTTTTCTTAGGTTTAAATGCATATTCTTTGCCGTTGGTACTTGGATGGACGCGCCACCCTTCGTGGTGGTTATTTATATATGATTTATGATGTGTGCTAACCCTTGTATTCATGCTTCCGCGACGTAGGAGCCCATCGAAGGCGTGGGCCGAATGACACCTCCGTGTCCTTCACTCGAGCATCTCTACGTAGATGGCCCGGGTCAGACGGAGGGCCCTGTTCATAACGAGATGGATTGCCATGGGAGGGGAAAGTCCCCGTATGTATACGGCCGGGGGTCGTATATATTTAGGGAGCGTCACATGTCCTGAGATCTTCTGCAACCTCTTGTGTTTGCAAGCCTTGCCAACGTTGTACTGAGAGGACTCTTTGAATCTTTTTCTCAACGTGTGGGCATATAGCAGTCCCAAACGAAGGTACAGGGCTCTTGGATGTTAGTATGACATTGGGTATGGCAGGCATGGATGCACCAACGGATATGGCTTCTAAAGCAAAGCAATCACAAAAGCCCGAGGTAATGATATTTTACAAGGTATTTCTATTTCTAATATTTCAAACATTGAAAACACTTTGTTTTATCTGATGAAGGTTACAAGTGATGTGAAAGGTAAATGGACGCAAAGTGTGACATGTAGAAATAGAAGCTTCAATCAAAGTCCTAGTTTCAGCCCTCCATGGCTAACCCCAACACTGCAAGAGCCTTTGCAGTACATCAAATTCTCTCCTGCAAGTCCATATGACAATTTTCTGAAGGCAGCTGGTTGCTAGGATGACAAAAAGTTGCATGATTGCTAGATATATGTGTATCATTCCGTTGTATCAATATACATTTTCTGCTGTGCATTTTCTGCTATTCATTCCACTTCACCACTATTTAAGTGTGGGGAAAGAAAAAGAGCGTATATCTATTTATGCGTAGAATCTGGCATCAGAAGTCATCAAAATCACTTGTTGTTTTTGGCACTGCTATCTTCAGGTATTCAAAGATCATAATTGTAACTGCCACGAGGTCGACTACATCATTTGTTTATTTCAAGTTCAGAATCCATTGACAAATTTACAACAGGTTAAAAATGGTTGGATTTTATAGAATTTAACATGCAAATTCTGTTGTACTAGCCAGTTGGATTATTGGCCTCCTTACCACATGGATTGTTTTGGCTGCTTTTAAAAGCACATAGGCTCATTTATGTTTCCAATATCTATGGAATGGCCACCACAAAGACAATTTTGTAAACGTATTGTATGCACGCACTTCTAAGATGGGGCTGCATCATTGCTCTATAATAAGGTCAGCTTAGCCAGAACCCTCAGCAATTGCAAACAAATAAACTTCAAAAGCGGGGTTGCCAGAACCCAAGAAATGCCCTCCAGGAAGAAATACACTTTGGTTCAATGTTTGTAATTAAAAATTTGGAACGATGTAGAAGATGGGGGTTGATTCCTCTGAATCAAATCTCGAGATAATGGGTAAAATCTTGAATAGCCCCATTGAGACCACACATTAGGTGGAAAGCCAAGATCCAATTAGCCAGATCTTAAGCTGTGGACATAAGAAGATGTTGGCTTATTCCCAACCTGTTAAGCAGTTATAGTTTAGAAATGTTCAGTATCATAAATGTTGTAAACTCAATTAACCACACTTACTGCCATTAGTGATATCGAGTTCGTGTTATAATCACTATCATCCCTAGGAAGCCCAAACTTACCTGTTAAAATGCAAGTCACCAGTCATTAGGGGCACAATGCTGACAAGAACGAATATTTGTGAACGCTCAATTTAAATTCAACTCTCATGTATTTAAGTGCACAACTATTGCTTTGCACACTTTCCAATATCTGGAAGATACTGACATTTGAAAATGTAATTGAACTACATACTCATTAACTGAACAACATAGAAACACTAGCTTGATGCTATGGCCATAGCATTAATGGTTTTCTATAGGCAAATTCGACTATGGAACTCATTTCCAGCATTTTCTGATACAAAAATAGTTGTCTGGCATGGCCGTATTTGTGTTGGCCAATGTTTTATTCGGAGATGTGATACAAGATGTGGCTAGATGCATTGCAAAGAGGAAAAGCTGGCATACACTGATTTGGCACCTGAGTTTTTCATTAATGAACTAAGCTTCGCCAGGTGGGGGTCCATAAACTAAGCTCGTGTACTGCAGCATATATATGTTGTGAATGCTCGTGTACCATTCAACTGAGTAATTGGAGTATATTGCACAAACTATATGGTTGATCAGCATAAGAACAAATATAATATCGTGCTCCAAAAGGTCTAATTTTGATTGTTGCTATGAATTATCAAATGTAACTTTGTGCCCCATACATGTATTTGAGACAAGAAGATCGAGTAATTGTCTAAATAATGTAGCGGTGCCATTTAGCAAACCTAGCATGAGGGTGATTTTTGTTCAGTCTGGCATAAGGACAACCATTTGTGTGCTAGAAAGCACAATATATGGTGCATATTTAGTGGACATTTCTCATCATATGATGTATTAGTCTTTGAACCAATTCATTGGAAAATTTAGATTTGACAACATAACTAAACTAGATAGCATGTTGGCAATGTTGATATGTTGGAGCAGTATAGGTATGTGATGTTTCATTGTACGCCGAAGTTCCCTTTCATGTTTTAATATGTAGCAAAATAACAGGGGGTTCCAGGGGGATTTGATATGGATGTAAAAATAACAATTCCTGAAACCATAGACCATATGTCCCTAAATCAATTGAATGGGTTATTATAAAAAAAAATATAGATTCAAGGTAAAAAAATAATCACATTAGCTCACTAGGTACATTGGTTAAAATAGTCTTATAAGAACATTGAGTTATTTTGGTAGAGGTTCGAGCCCCCGTGTTTCATATTCTAAAATCTTAGGCAAAGCATATAGAGATTCGATGTTCTATCAAAATCTTAGGCGAAATCGTATTCCATATTTCAAAATCACAGGCGCCTTCGATGTTCTATCAAAATCTTAGGCGAAATCGTATTCCATATTTCAAAATCACAGGCGCCTCCAATCATAAATGACTATAAGCAAAATGAGAGGTGCCCAAAGGCCCCAACATACGATCTGGGTCGTAGGATCGAGGTGCCCAGAGGCCCCAACATACGATCTGGGTCGTAGGATCGACGAATCCGACGACTGTGGTAGTCCAGGAGTACCTCGTTTAGAATATGTAGCACGCACTCGAGCACCTCGTTTAGAATATGTAGCACGCACTCGATACCTTCTTGACAACAGTTTCGATTGAACAGCAAGTTTGACGAATGGACAACAAGTTGGTCGTTCATATCATTTTCAACTAGCACAAACTCGATAAAGAAGGCCGCCGCGATAAATTTCTTGTAACAATAAAGATTTTGATATAAGTTTCAATCTTGTTCTAGTAAATCTGCACCTCAACCTTAGTGATACCAGTAATTTTGAGGTGGCATTACAGACTTGGCATGTGACAATGCTTCCCATCTCGTTGGGCATAAGATGCTTATGTGGCTTCCATTTCAATTATGTACTTAAGCGCACAACTAATGGGCACCCACCCTATGAGCTTTATAACGTTGCGAATTAGTTTCTATTTGCTAGTCTACCTTCTTGATGAGTGATTGAGGTTATTTGATCCTTCTAGCCCATTGTATGGGTCCTATGGCCTATTGGTCTTTGTGGACGTTAAAAGATCTATTCTATTCTATTCCTTCACGAGGACTGGCAACTCATGAATGTGTAAATCTTGCAAAACAATTGATCTTCCTCTACTTCTAGTCCATCCATCATCCTTGCCATGTCTCATCATAGAGCATGGTCCATTACTCTCTGCGAAAGCATCCATAGGTAAAAGTTAGATGCATAGTAACTATGATTCCAAATGTGGTCCTTTGTGTTGGTGCATGGAACAACATTTTGGAGAGGATTATTTAGATCCCCTAATCTCCTAGAAATGAGTAGGGGTGGAAAGAGTTGGATAGGAGTTGCTTTCGTCCTGCCAAATTGTCATTTCTTAGGAATGCTGAATGCCTCAATATAAAATTCCTTATGACATTGAATAACATTGTATGAGTCTATGGTTAATGTACAATGTCACAATCACTTTCAGAAATAATTGAAAATGGTAAGATTTCCAAGAAAAACAAAGATAAGTATCAAGAGCACATTTTCGCATGCATAAAGCCATAAAGATATTTAATCCGTAACCATATCCGTCCAAAATGTGGACGGAAAGGCAATTTTACAAGCTGAAACTGTTGAAAGCTGTTAGAAGGATAAGCAAAGCAAGTGCAATAATGCCCTTGGAGGAATTCAAATCCTATTCAAGGTGGAAAGGCACAAGGCAATGCAAATCAGGTTGTTAGAAAAGAGGCAAGGAATGGAATCATCAGAAGGCAAAGCCATAACTATCCATGCACAGAGCACTGAAGGGGGTTCAAGTGTTCAGAGAGTAGTCAGTTTAGTCACTGGTGGATTTAACAGGTTCCTGTGGAGCAGAGGGAGGTTGTCTCTGTGCAATAGCTTGCAGTAGCTGGTACACTTCATACATAGAAGGCCTTTCCTTTGGACAAGAGAGCACGCAGGTACATGCCACCTTAAGAAACTGCATCAGTTCGGCATCATGTCCTTTGTTCAAAAGAAGCTTGTCAATGGCAGCATAAACATGACCAGTTTTGAAGAGACCTCCAATCCATTCAACCAGATTGCCTTTGAACTCTCCATCAACTGTAATATCCACAGGTTTCTGACCTGTGACAAGCTCAAGAAGAACAACCCCAAAACTATACACATCCCCCTTGGGAGTGGCCACCAAAGTTCTCACATATTCCGGCGCGACATATCCCACTTCGCCGAAATCTCCACTCACAAATGTGCTGATATGTGTGTCAACAGGATTCATCAACCTAGCAAGTCCAAAATCAGTAATTCTAGATTCAAAATCTTCATCTAGCAAGATGCTACTTGCACTGATATTCCTGTGAATAAGTCTAGGATTGCAACTATGGTGCATCCATGATAAACCTCTGGCAGCTCCAATGGCCATTTTTAGCCTCCTATCCCAGTCAGGTTTTTGAGAAGCATCAACTTCGTGAATGATCCTTTTGAGGCTTCCATTAGGCATGTGTTTATAAATCAAAAGACGTTCTAAACCAGCAATACAGTAGCCAAGAAGAGGGACCAAGTTTTGGTGCCTAACAGAAGCAAGGGTTTCCATTTCTGACCTGAAATGTCGTTCAGAGTTAGCAGAACGTTTGAGCCTTTTGATTGCAAGGGCAGATCCATCCCTGAGAGTGGCTTTGTAAAAAACCCCTGTGCGTCCAGTTGCAAGGACATTCTCAGCTGCAAAATTATTTGTTGCAGCCATAAGATCTGACAGCTTTACTTTCACAAGTGGAGCATCGAACATGGCCACCGTAATGGTCGAAGGAGCCCTTATCTTCTTAGCCCAGTTGCTCTCATATTTCATTTTTCTGGGTTTCCGCATTATAATCCATATGCAAATGCTTGAAACTGCAAGAACTGAAACTATTCCACCCACAGCAACCCCTGCCACAAGTGCTGTGTTTGTAGACTTATTACCTGAAGAATCGCATTTTTTATCCAGCGGAGCTCCACAGAGCCCTTCATTCCCTTCAAACTCCGACGCTGCAAATTTTGCCTCGCCAGATTGCCTGAAAGTATAAGGTATCTCACCAGATAATCGATTATTTGCTACGTTGAATATCTTTAGCCGGCTTAACAGCCCGATCTGGCCTGGAATAGGTCCGATAAGCTGATTCTGTTGGAGTTTAAGCTCGTTTAGATATATGCAACTTTCAAAACCTTCCGGAATAAACCCTGATATGTTGTTATCAGAAAGATCGAGCTTTACAAGATAGGGCAGAATCTTGCAAATCGTAGACGGAATAGGACCTGAAAAAGAGTTGCTCGACAGATCTAAGCCTGTAAGACTGCTGCATTTTTCCAGCCCCCTTGGAAACGTTCCTCTCAGCCCTGCCCCTGATAAAGATAAGCTGTAAACCTTCATTTCCGTCGGATGCAGGCATTGAACCCCTATAAAATCACAGATATTCGGTGCCGAAGATGTTCTGTTTTCAAATCTCCACGAATGCAAAAATGTCCCTGATTCTTTTACCGATTCTTTCACTTCTTTTAAACATTCTACATCGCTCTGTGACCTTCCAAGATCCAAAAGCATGTAGAAATGTAGTATGAACAACAGCGGCGCCATTGCTCAATCCCTGTTTCATTCAAAAGAAGAACAGATTAGCGCAGAAAGACACACAAGTTCTAGCCTAGGAAACTTGAAAAAGGGAAAACAAATCGAATCCCACTGACACCATCCTTATCCTTAATCTGAGCTGCTTTTTTCGCCTGTCTAATGCTTGAAACAGACATGCCCCCAAGCTTTACGGCATAAAAATTAAATAAAACTGCCAGACCTCTAGTTTTATCTCCGTATTACGAGAAGAAAAGCAAACGAATCTGCAGATAATCCACATTTTCAGAACTCAAAGCCCAGAATCATGTGGCCGTTTCGCAAAAAAGAAAGAGTGATGATGAGAAGGAAGAAAAGACCCAAGAATGAGCTGCTAGAAACGAAGAAACTACAAGCTAAAACAGAGCAAGGATGGAAACGAAAAATAAAAAATGAAGCAAAGAACGAGGAAACATACAAAAATCTTCAAATGCGGTGGCAGATCGAAGGACCCAGTTGCTCAGCGAGCTGCTGCTTGATCCATAGGGGGTGGATCTACGAAGAATGGCCTTTTTCTGTCGGATCTGCCCTGTAAAACCAGGCCTGAGGATGTGTCCCTTTTTTTTTTTTTTTGTTTATGGTTTTGGGTCAAAAGGAAAACAAGACTGAAGCTTGGCACAGAAAGGACACTTGCTTGGCAGTACTCTTTCTGCTTGTTAGATTTCTTCACATATTTATTTGCCACTTCTACATTTGTTTATTTATAGCATGTAGAAAGACCTTGGTACTGCTAAAGGGCTGTGTTGAAAAGTGCTTCCTCTTTTGAGGACCACATTCTACCATTTTTCTACATGCAACTTCCAAATTCATGCTTGCTTTTAGATTGCCATGTTGGTTGCCCCTTCTCTAGACAACTTGACTTGTGATTTTTTGGTCCAATCCTTGAACCCCGCTTGACTCCGGCCCCAGTCGACACAGCTCTTCAATTGTCCTTTCCTGTCTTTTTCTTTGTCTCTTTCTCTGAATTATTGTCGCCTTTACTTCCCTTCTGTGTTGTAATCTAATACTATAGATCAAAGAAAGCACAATGTTTCCAAAAGAAAAGGTTCATCATCTAAGGGTCCTTCTCTCTCGAAACTAGACCTTGGGTTGGGCCTCCTGGTGATTCATATAGGGAGCTAGATAAGCTTGTTTGATATATAGAAAACATATATGTTTGATTGATTTATATGGGGAGGTAGATAAGCTTGTGTAATATATAGAAAACATGTATGTCGTTTCAAGTTGTTATTTGGGTATAGAATACGTACATGTTCTTTCAAGTTGTTATTTGGGTATAGAAAACATATATGTTCTTTCGGGTTGTGATTTGGGTATAGAAAACATATGTTCTTTCAGGTTGTTATTTGGGCCTCCTGACTGATTCATATGGGGATTCAGATAAGCTTGTGTGATATACAAAAAACATATATTTTCTTTGAGGTTGTTATCTAGGCAATTGGAGATTACAGATCTTAATCCCTTCACTCGTAAGTCATGGGATTCTGAACTCAAATCTCTTAGATGTTACCCATAACAAGAGTAAAAATATACATCAACTCGTCGTTTTTGTTTGCCTTTAAATGCTTGTAAATGAAGTGAACATGGACAAAGTTTTTATTATGTTTTTATTTCCTAGACTAGAATTTTGACTTGAGGAGAGAGGCACGATACACATGGCATTTTTATTGGAAGGAGTTGAAATAAAATGTGATTGCATATGCAAGACTAAATGTTAATGCATATTGTGATGTGCGTAGTGGGACATTTGCGATATGTCGTGCATTATGTGTAGTATTCGTATGTTGTGTGATATGTATTATAACTATTGAGGGGTGAATATTGGTGCATTATGTGTAGTATTCGTATGTTGTGTGATATGTATTATAACTATTGAGGGTTGAATATTGGTGCATGCCAAACTTTACAGCTACCATATATTTTAGCCCCAAAAAGGTATGATACCCTATCAAACCCAAGCTAACTAAGCTCCTTATTGCATTACCCAATATGTAAACTATGGTAAACCCATGCCACTTTATAACAATATTTCTAATCCCTTTATCATCACATCTTGACAGGATGTGATACTGCAATATGTAGCACAATCACAGGGGGTTACAAGGGGATTTGATATGCATGCATAAATAACCACTCCTGGAGACCATTACCCTTAACACAATTAAATAGGTTATTACAAAAAAACATAGATTCAATAGAAAAAATAAGCGAGTTAGCTTGCTGGTTGCATTGGTTAAATTGGATTATTTTGGTAGGAGTTCGAGTCTCCGTATCCTAAAATCGTAGAGAGTCCCTGTATTTCATATTCCAAAACCTTAGACGAACTTATATTTCATAATTCAAAAGCATAGGCACCTCCAATCATAAATCAGCATAATCAATATTTTAAAATCATAGGCACCCCCAACCATAATCAATGCAGAGCTAGAAGCTAATCTACAAGAAACTACCCGTTCCTTGAGCTCATTATTATCCAAGTGCTACTGCTAGCATGCGTGAACAAGCTGCTGGAGCTGTTGTAGCAAAGTTGTAACCTTCTCCATGATGGCAAAATACGATAGATGAAGAGAGAATTAACTTAGGCTCAGATGAGACTAGAACCTATAAAGGGATGCCGGTTCAAACTATCTTGAACCTGCACAAAAACAAGAGAAAATACTAGAAAATATGTGAGGAATATGCAAAAAATATGCTGGAAATGGATATACTTGATACAACAGAGCATATAAGGGCTTGAGCTAGAAGGCTCAAGACTTGCGTTGAACTGGAATCTCTCGAGAAGAATGAGGTGCCTCTATATATACACTTAGAACAACTGTAAGCATTGCGGCACTCTAACGAATGAGACATGGTGAAGCGTCGCACATGCATATAGGTTCGTGAATGTTCTAGAATCTCCTAGAAATAGCTGTGTGTATGAGGAAGATGCAAGAGAATATCTTCAAGAAAAACCAGTAGCTCAGTTAAAGATGTAGCTTAGTAACTCATTCTACAAATCGTCTAAAATTTTGACTTTCCAACTCCTTTTGTTCATGCCTCATCCAATCATTATTCCAGTTTTTGTGATATGAAATCTTGTGCCACAACTGTTATTCGTAATTTTACTATCCCCTAGCGCTGTTGAAAAATTCCACAAATGGGATTACATACTCAGTCAACCGATGCAATAGAAGGTCCCATTCCAGTCTCCGTTCTGATTCATGCGGCTACTATAGCAACAACTGGTCCCAAAGCTAAAAGACTTGTTGTTAAGCATTTACAAGGACTAAGATAATTTGACTGTTTGAAGTTAATATCATTCCTTCATTTTTTTTTTTTGAATATTCGTAATATGAACCATATTAGAGTTGGTTTAAAATTTCACCATATCGTCATTCGTGGTTTAAATTTCAACGGATGCAGCTAACATCGGTGTTTTGTTGGCACACCTCATGCATGGTGTGACCTTTGCGAATAGTTAGTCATGCTCTGATTCCCAGCGGTCTGATCCCATTTCATTAGGTTGGAGAGTCCATTGCGCAGAAAGATATGTATTCTATCGGCCGCAGTCATCAGTTGCTCTGGGCTCCTCAAAATACACGTAATGTATTGGAGAATATCAACAGATATAAAAACTATACCAATCCACTAGATGAGCATTACCTCTTATTCGGCCTTAGCTTACGAGAAAGCACCAACGCGAGCAGGTGTAGACAAAGCGAGGATGACAACCCAATTCCAATGCGTCCATGGAGGGTGAGTCAGGGCCTGAGGTTAGGTCGAATGGCATAGTCGAGACAGATGAATATTCCTGTTTAGGATAGTGCTCCCATGTTCTCTTTTGCGTCTCCCACTCAACAGTGCGTTGGCGGCTCTTTTTCTATTTCATCGGTCAGCTCGCAATTTTACAAGTTTTAAACCTTGGAAGACATGCTAGGGGTTTCAAATGAACAAAGAAATATACATCACTGGATGGTTTAATCCTTGGGTTTGTGGCAATACTGTGTGAGATGAACAGAACGAATATACGTCATCAGATGGTTTAGTCATTGGCTTTGTGGTAATACTCTATTTGTTCTATTGTGGGGGATATTAAGATGTTCAACAACCAATTGTACAACATTTGATGCTATAATTATTGTGGCACCTTTTGGTTTCAACAAGGGAATAACGTTTATCTGTTCGAAAGCAACTAAAACATGAAATAACAAAATAGAGATAGTGAACTTAGAATCTATTATTTAAATTTGGTTTTTTTGGCACGTTTGCACAAACATGAGTTGAGACTTTGAAGCAATTTAAAGCTATCCATGTTGCAGCCAACTAGGATATTTGTTCAAGTGGAGAGCATTAGAATTGTTGGATTTGATCTAGGGTCAGGGAAATAGATGGAAATTCCAACGTGTTGATAGGTGGCATTGGAAGTTATGCCGGCCTGGGAGAGTATCGAATTGGTTTTCTTTTTGCGGCAGTGTGAAGATTTATTCGTTTTCAGTTCTGGGTCTGCTTTTTGGGGGTTAAATTCATTATGGAAGCATATGAGAGAGCATCATTTGGTAACATTCCCCTGCATTCGATTCCTTATCCTTTTCATTTGATTCCCCTACAAGTTCCATGATGAGGATCTAGTCGTTCCACTTTTGGGAACTTTAAGAGATTCGAATTGTTTCTGCTGGAAACAAAAAAAATGGCATGCAGTTAGGTATACAGATGTATAAATTTTGTTGGAGAGCTTGATGTTGCGGATTCCAAACAAGAGTTCTGGCTGGGGATGTTTGGAGCATAAAATTTACTTGAATGGTACTTCAATGGACAATGTTCCTGTCGCATCTGTTCGAATCCTTTCTTGTAATTGAGAAGCTTGCTTACCTAAGTCCACGAGGTTAGGAGAGAATCCATATGCCAGAATGCAGGCCATGCTAGTTATTTATATCTGTTCAACAACAATATGAAGAAATTCTATCATGTGATGTATTTATGGTCTTATCAATGCTTAAATGTGAGAATAAAGCAGACAAAATACAAATGGAAAATCCTACACTGACACAAGTGAATTACATGCATGCAAGCAATTGAACTCCAGGAAAAATATTGATTAATATGTAAAAAGAAGATTGGGATCAAGCTCCTGAAGATATATATATGACGATATCGAATGATAAGATAGATTGACGATATCGAATGATAAGATAGATAGATAGATAGATAGATAGATAGATAGATAGATAGATAGATAGATAGATAGATAGATAGATAGATAGATAGATAGATAGATAGATAGATAGATAGATAGATAGATAGATAGATAGATAGATAGATAGAGTTTTTTATTGTCCACGGAGACCAATTGGCCTATGGGACCCAAACAGGAGGCGCAACAAGCGTATTACTGTCCGGGTTAAAAAACCTCCCCGTCCCGAAGGGTTATTTGGGGGAAAAAACGTGACAGGAATGGTTTGCTGTCAAACTATACAAATACAAATACAAATATATATATCAAGGGGGTGAAGAAATATGTACACGTGTCAGGTAAGTGCCCGAGGACCGAGCTGATCTCGGCGATCCATGATCTCTTGAGATATGATCTCAACCTTCGTATCGAGCCCGTGCTCAGCATCTCATGCAGGGGCTAGCGTATCCGAATGTCATCATAGGCCGAACAACTCTGAAGGGTGTGGCATTCGTCTTCCACAGCTCCAACCTGCCAGCGTTGGCAAAGCCTCTCTTGACATGGCTCCCTAATCCATCTCCCCATCTCAATCTGAAAATGGTATGCACCTGTGCGGATAGAGGCAATGACTCTGCGCTTTTTCATGGTAGATGAGTGCGCAGGTAGCATATTGGACAATATGAATTCCGATAGTTCTTACAAAAATTTCTTGTTTATTGTCTTCTTTTTATTGAATGGTGTCAAGAGTAGCTTTCACATGAATTATATTTGTAGGCACCTGACTAACAGTGAGTGTAATACTCAAAGATTTGATACTGGATCGCACGGTAAGGAACAAGAGTTTAGTAGAAGATAAAACATGATTTTGGCACACTAAGGAACAAGAGTTTAGTAGAAGATAAAACATGATTTTGGCACACTGGACATTATTTGCCACTTTGAAGTTAGCTTTCCTTTTCAACTGAAAAGGAAAGGAAGAAGTTGTTCCTCGCATTAGCCCTTCTATTTATGCGTGGGGTTCCCATATAAACTAGAAACTGACTGATTCATATGGGGATTCAGATAAGCGTGTGTGATATACAAAAAACATATATTTTCTTTGAGGTTGTTATCTAGGCAATTGGAGATTACAGATCTTAATCCCTTCACTCGTAAGTCATGGGATTCTGAACTCAAATCTCTTAGATGTTACACATAACAAGAGTAAAAATATACATCAACTCGTCGTTTTTGTTTGCCTTTAAATGCTTGAAAATGAAGTGAACATGGACAAAGTTTTTATTATGTTTTTATTTCCTAGAATTTTGACTTGAGGAGAGAGGCACGATACACATGGCAGTTTTATTGGAAGGAATTGAAATAAAATGTGATTGCATATGCAAGACTAAATGTTAATCCATATTGTGATGTGCATAGTGGGACATTTGCGATATGTCGATATGTCGTGCATTATGTGTAGTATTCGTATGTTGTGTGATATGTATTATAACTATTAAGGGTTGAATATTGATGCATTATGTGTAGTATTCGTATGTTGTGTGATATGTATTATAACTATTGAGGGTTGAATATTGGTGCATGCCAAAACTTTACAGCTACCATACATTTTAGCCCCCAAAAGGTATGATACCCTATCAAACCCAAGCTAACTAAGCTCCTTATTGCATTACCCAATATGTAAACTATGGTAAACCCATGCCACTTCATAACAATATTTCAAATCCCTTTATCATCACATCTTGACAGGATGTGATACTGCAATATGTAGCACAATCATAGGGGGTTACAAGGGGATTTGATATGGATGCATAAATAACCACTCCTGGAGACCATAGACTATACCCTTAACACAATTAAATAGGTTATTACAAAAAAACATAGATTCAATAGAAAAAATAAGCGAGTTAGCTTGCTGGTTGCATTGGTTAAATTGGATTATTTTGGTAGGAGTTCGAGTCTCCGTATTTCATATCCTAAAATTGTAGAGAGTCCCTGTATTTCATATTCCAAAACCTTAGGCGAACTTATATTTCTTAATTCAAAATCATAGGCACCTCCAATCATAAATCACCATAATCAATATTTCAAAATCATAGGTATAGATGAAGACAGAATTAACTTAGGCTCAGATGAGACTAGAACCTATAAAGGGATGCCGGTTCAAACTATCTTGAACCTGCACAAAAACAAGAGAAAATACTAGAAAATATGTGAGGAATATGCTGGAAATGGATATGCTTGATACAACAGAGCATATAAGGGCTTGAGCTAGAAGGCTCAAGACTTGCGTTGAACTGGAATCTCTCGAGAAGAATGAGGTGCCTCTATATATACACCTAGAACAACTGTAAGCATTGCGGCACTCTAACAAATGAGATCTTGTGAAGCGTCGCACATGCATGTAGGTTCGTGAATGTTCTAGAATCTCCTAGAAATAGCTGCGTGTATGAGGAAGATGCAAGAGAATATCTTCAAGAAACACCAGTAGCTCAGTTAAAGATGTAGCTTAGTAACTCATTCTACAAATCGTCTAATATTTTTACTTTCCAACTCCTTTTGTTCATGCCTCATCCAATCATTATTCCAGTTTTTGTGATATGAAATCTTGTGCCACAACTGTTATTCGTAATTTTACTATCCCCTAGCGCTGTTGAAAAATTCCACAAATGGGATTACATACTCAGTCAACCGATGCAATAGAAGGTCCCATTCCAGTCTCCGTTCTGATTCATGCGGCTACTATGGCAACAACTGGTCCCAAAGCTAAAAGACTTGTTGTTAAGCATTTACAAGGACTAAGATAATTTGACTGTTTGAAGTTAATATCTTTTTTTTGATTGAAGGCTATTTATATTTAAGTATAATTAAGTTTACAAAAAACTTTTTTCAAGGGAAGTTTAACCCTTTAGAAAATATGAGTTTATGCAAAATAAAAAGTAGCAGTAGTAGCAGAGACAGAGATCGATATGCTTTAAACCCTGAGCTTAATGGATTGTTTTAAGATTCAGGTTTGTGCATTTCCTTGCTTTCCCTTTGAAGATGGTGTGGAAGACGCAGTAAACACACATGCAGGTGCCTGCCTTTGCCATGTTGTATCTTCCTTTAGCATCCTTGGCCCTGCAAAGCAGCTCCCTTCTAATATCTAAATTCTGGTCACAGCAGCAACCACAGGTACAAATTGTTTCTCCGTGCACAGAGGTATCACCAGCTCCGAAAAACTTGATCCATTCCTTGTTAATGCCAGCCTTGTTTTTCTTTCATTCGAGCCTCCTTGGTTAATGTCAGCCTTGTTTTTCTTCCATTCGAGCCTCCTGGTCATAAGAAAAAGAGTATCTGCAGCAGCAACCATATCACCCATTAATATTCATTATCCAATTGATGTCATACAATACCTGTTTAATGATTCCTTCCGGGGGGATTATTTCATAATTAAAAATAAAGGTATTCCTTCCTTTCCAAATCCTCCATAGGAGGATGTAGATTCTCTAATCAGTCGGGTTGATAGGCATAAAGAAGTCTCTTTGGCTCAAGGCTACCAGGTTTTGGCCAAGGATATTAGAGGCTAGTTCCAATATCCACTCTGGGTAGGCATGATCTGAAGAGATGTTCCTCATCCTCTTTGTCAGCAAGACATCTGTCACACAAATCCGAGTTAGTCATTGATAAACAAAATCTCTTACAGTTGGTTGCCAGGCCTTTGTGCCATAACTGCCACATAAAAGCCTTGATCTTTGGATTGATCGGGCTTCTCCACATAAAATCCAAGTTCTTCTTGGCCGTGTCAGGGGAGACTCCCCATTTTAAGTGAATAGTGATTTCCTGTTGACTCATCAAGAATCTGTAAGTCAGCCTGACAGTATATCCAGTTTTACCTTTGTGATTCCATGGGTCTGGAGAGTAAGACCATCTGGTTTGCATGATAATGTTAGTAATGGCTTCATAGAGCAGTCTCGTTTGGTTATCCTCTTCAGCAAGGATAGAATTCTAGAAATGGATAATGCCATTGTTATCAAAAAGATGGCTGATAAGAGTAATCCCTTTTTGCTTCCATAATTTGGCTTGTTCTGGAAAGTGGCAAGCAAGGCATAAGTTGGGATTATCAAGGATTAAGGCCGGGTTCCAGAAGATGGATTGCTCTATAGAGAGACCTTTTTCCCAAGTATACATCTGTCTAATCTCGATCCAAGCATTGATCCATTTCTTGATTATACCTGGAGTAGCAGCAGGGACAGAGAAAGGAAAAAAGATAGAATAGGGCAATTCCATTTTGAGGATCCTCCATCCGTCCGGGTGGCATTTGTTGATGTAGTATCTGATCAGAATCGAAATAGGGTGCTTAATATTAATATCATAGCAAGCCCTGTGAAAGTATTTAGCAGCTAATGCTAATCCCTGCTTTCTGATGTTCATGGCACCTAGACCACCTTCCTTTTTAGGCTTGCAACATTCCTCCATCGAAACTGGGTGCCAGCATCTCTTATGTTAACCACATGCAGTAAACCTGCCAATAATACTTTGAAGCTTGTTAGTGACCTTTTTGGGAGCCAGAATGACCGAGGATTGATAAACCTGAGAAGAAGAGATCACAAAGTTTGCAATTATGGCTCTTCCATTTTTAGAAAGATACTTGGAATTTCGGGAGTCAACCTTTTTATAGAATTTCTCAATAATATGAAGCCACAAATCAGAAGCATTACTTCTGATGGCAAAATGGATCCCTAAAATTTTAGATTTAGTGCAAGGGGGGTAATACTTACATCCAAAAAGGTCAGCCGCTTGAGTACCTTTGTCAATCTCCCTAGATTGAATGGCAGATTTAAGAGGATTAATTCTGCAACCCGAAGCAAGACCAAAGTCTTGAAGGATACTTTGAATGTTGATGATGGAATTGTGGTCCATTGAGGTCAGAATGAATGTATCATCAGCAAAATGTCCATTGAGAATTTGGTCCACCTGGGGGTTGTCCGGGAGCTGAAGACCCTTAATGGATTTATTATTCTTGGCATCTTCCAATCTGCTATGCAAAGCTTCCATAACAATTAAAAAAGGAAAGGGTGCAAGAGGACAACCTTGTTTTACCCCTCTTTGAATAGAGAAGAAGGGGTTGGTCTCACCATTTATAAGAACTGCAGATCTAGAATTACTAAGAATAGCTTTGAACATACCAATGCTCTCCTTATTGAAGCCAAGAGCCCTGCAACTTTTATAAAGAAACTTCCAACTAACCGTGTCGAAGGCTTTTGTAATATCCAGTTTTAGGAGGGCTATATCTTGCTTGGAGTCTTTAGCCCATTGCAGTCCTAAAATTGCAGTAATCACATTATCCAGGATGAACCTGTCTTTGAGATAAGCTGATTGGGTACTGTTAATAACAGAGTCCAAAACTTTCTTGAGCCTGGCAGCTATAGCATCTGCAATTATCTTGTAGATAACATTAGTTAGAGAAATAGGCCTATAGTCAGCAAAGGAAATGGGGGAATCAATTTTCGAGATAAGAGTGATGAGGCTAGTGTTGATTCTAGCATCCAGGCGCTTACAGATCCTGAACTCATTGGCTAGCTTGGTGACTCCTTCATTTAGGATAGGCCAGGCCTTTTTAAAAAATTCAGCTGGTAAACCATCTGGTCACGGAGTTTTACCATTGTCCATGCCCATGATAACTTCCTTAAGCTCGTTTTCCGTGAAAGGGGAAGAGATCATCTCATTCTAATTGCTACTAACTTTGCTCCTAATATTGATGAAGGTATCCATCACATCATCCGAACAGTCAGTATTGGTACCCATGATATTGGTGAAGTGGTCAACAACAACCTTCTTAAGATCATGGTCTCCAGAGATGAGGAAATCACCAACTTTAACCTCATAAATCTGATTCCTCTTAATCCTGGTTTTGGCTTTAATGAAAAAATACTTGGAGTTGCATCTCTCGTCTTCTTTGAGCTCCCTAATTTTAGCTTTCATTTTCCAGCCTTTTGCAATGTCGAGTTCTTCTTTTTCTATCTGAATCTTTATATCATCTTGCTGATCAGTAGGAGCAGTGCTAAGCCTGTGCCTTAGGGAAGCTAAATTAGCTTGCTTATGATAGTGTATCGCCTTACCCCATTCTTTCAACCAACTCTTGATATGCTTAGCCAAATTAATCCAACCACCACATCCATCCATGGTCTCCAGCCGGTTTGGGGTGGCAATTGGAAATATCTTGAAGCTTGGTGAGGAAGTCTTCATGGTCTAGAAGGCTGACATTCATCTTAAAAAAAGACTTCCTATTATTATGATTACCTGTACCAATTAGATTAATCAGTTGAGGGTAGTGATCAAAGAGGGTGTAGCCAGTCAGATTATCAACCCTACTGCTTTTGGTCCAAATGTTTTCACTGAGATAAAATCTGTCATGCAAGCAGCAGATGGGGTTAGCTCTGTGATCAGACTAGCTGAAAGAGTTGGGTTTGGTTCTGGCCAGCATGAGATTATGAGCAGAAAGAACGTTGGCCCAGCCACACATCTCCTGAGGCAGAAGAGCCTTAAAATTCCTATTTTTCATAAAGCTATCAGTAACCATATTGAAATCTCCACCTATTATCATATCATCAATATCTAAGCTAGCTAAGCTAGAGTTGATTTTGTTCCAAACCAAAATTCTGTCAGAGGGATTATGATAAGAGTAGACATTAACTAGAGCAATTTTACCAGACCCGAGCCTGCCCTCCAAGATTTGCCATCTACCATTATTATCATGAATCATATGGTCTATTTGCAGACCAGTCCTCTGATTCCAAGCAATAGCAATACCTGCAGAAGAGTCGTTAGCACTTATAGACCAAATTAAATTTGGGGGGAGAGCCCTGGAGATGATAGTATTATGGTTGGGATCATGAACCTTGTGCTCCTAGATGAGCAGGATGTCAGGGTTAAGGGAGGACAGGCAAACTTTTAAACGCTCCTTTTTGATAAGATTATTAATTCCCTGGAAGGAATTATACATTAACATTTATACAAACCTTTGGCCATCCTGGACTGAATGGCAGAATTTCTGGGGCTGACCCTGACTGGTCCAACATAGGATTTTTTCTGTCCCCTACCTCTTTTCTTTGTGATCTGCTTCCAACCTGCGTCATCACAGGAATGTAAAAATTTGTTCTCAGAACTATAGCTCTCGGAATCAGCTTCAGAATGGTTATCATCTTTGAGGGGGAAGGAGAGAGTCATAATACCAGTTTTGAATTTGACCTCCATATTGATGTTTCTAAGAAAAAAATTCCAGTTATTATCAACAACATGCCCTTAACCAACTGGGCAAAACTGTCTAGACATTTATGAGTAGTCGCTTCTACCCATTTATGCCAGTGTCTCGGGAATGTAACACCAAGATCCACTCGAGCAGTCTCCCATGGGTCTGTTACAGTGCTAAAGAGGAAGAAAACCCCTAATAATTCGGGTTCTATTCTTGGTAAGAAGCCAAGGGTGGACGACCCAGGTGTAATACCATATGATCTCACCTTAGATGATGAAGGGCATATTCTTATAGCAACCACTGACCTTGCATGCCCTGAAGAGGACATGGACGAAGGTGCCGAGTGGTTCGTTGACCTCGCCAAGACAAATGGCAAGCCCGACTTAACATGCTTCCGAGGAAAAAAAGAAGCAGACAAGATGATCAAACAAGGGATCCTAATCTCTTGTGAGGAAGAGGACGACACCAACTGCAAATTGCTCTTGGAGTACTCATTATAGAGCTACTGCATACAAAGATACTTTCATGAAGACAGATGTGAACGGTGAAACATGTTTTAAGCATGATTGGCCCACGAATATAGCCGTTACACCAATATCTATTTGCCAGGGGGTTATACCTGTGCGTAGAGGCATGTTCAATAAACCGACACCAAGTCACTACTTGCAGCAAGCTAGAGAATTAGTGGACTTAAAAGCTTCTAGGAGGGTCCTGAATCTAGAGAAGGATGTTCAACCTGCAGTTGTCGAAGGCATAGAGGCTTTCGGGTTTGAAAATGAACAGGACAGGGTGGCGCAGCTGGAGGCCATGAACAAGCTGAGTAAGTACTCTGACCATTATTCATGATTCTGACCATTATTCATGTGATCTTAAGACAATATTTCAGCTCCATGTGAAGCACCTCATCCGTTCACCAAGCTCCATTTATGTCAGCAGAAGATATGATCTAGCACATGCCATGGAGATTGTTCAGAGCATGATTAGTAATCCAGGTCAAATGCCTATGCCAGCAGATGTGTTACCTTGGAATTCGATCACGAACAAGCCTGATGTGTGGTCGAATGCCGAGGAGTTATTAGGAAATGATGACATTAAATTCGTCATCATTGATTGACAGCATTCAGTTGAGGCACAGAAGGCCCCCATCAGGCAGGCAGAACAAACAGGCCAAACAATATTCTACAATCACTATGCGTATTAGGAGGTATCGACCCTTGGATGCCAATACTTCATCTGCAGATATGGCTGAGATTAGTGCAACTTTAAACGAAATGGAGAAAACGTTTCTATCAAAAGATAATTAACTACAGTAAGATGTTATCATTTTAATATTCAACCGTTCTTTTAAATCATTTAAATTCATACCAGGCGTGCTTTAAATTGATTTAATTCATGTCAGGCGTGCTTTCTACACAATAGAAAGCACGCCTGATGCGAATTGCCTTGATTTAAAATCATGTCTGGTTTGAATTGCGTTAATAGCTTAATTCAATTCAATTCATGCCAGGCGTGCTTTCTGTGTTGATCAATTCAATTCAATTCAATTTGCGCCATGCGTGTTTCTGTTCTAAGATATTGATCTAATTTCTGTATTATAGTAGTCCATACGTGGAGCAACTACGCCATGCCCGTCAACAGTGGGTGGAATATAGTTGCCCATTACCCACCAGACAGGGTGATTCAAGCTGATGGAGCGGACTCTGTCACAGACAATTATACTGGAGAAGAAGAAGACTACTGGAGAAGAAGAAGACTGCAAGAAAATCAAAGAAAAAAGCTGGTGATGACAATGCAGTCCCTTCTGATAGCACAACTAGCAGGTCAGGTCCAATAGACTCGTATAAGATTGTCTTTTGTAAAGAGGCAGTATGGCTTAAGTGGAATGAATTCTGGGATTCTTATACATAAAAGAAGTTGCCAGATACTATGAGTAGGGTGCCTCCTATTGATGTAAGCATCTTTGACTTGAATGTGATAGAGATGAGAAAGACTCAGGGGCTAGATGACACTGAGACCATTTGGGTTTTAGACCAGTGCCTGAAGAAGGAAGCCTATACAAGAAGAGTGCTTTCACTAAGGATAGGATGTCCTTTGTTGAGTGCTACAGCCATGTGAAGGATGTACGCACAATGAACTCAGCTGTAGAAACCGAATTACAAATCGGGAGATGTTGCATTATCTGACATTGGATTGTTGGACAAATACAATATCAGTAATGATGACATCAAGAAGTTTGTATTTTGGTCAAAGGACTTCCTAAAGAATTGGAAGGCTAAAAATGCAAAACATAAAGAGACTCTGCCCCCTAAGGTACTGGCCGAGTTGAGAAGAAAAGTGGCCCTTGTGAAGAATATTACTGGAGAAGAAGACAATGTCCAGTATTCAGTCTCCATTGGGTACAAAGGTCTCTTGCCAGAATCAACTACTTGTCTTAGAAACATATCACTCTTTGTATTGGACAATGAAGTGGGAGAGGAGATATGGGGATGAACCAGAAGAACTATAGCATCTTCTTTACCAGCTGCATAGGATTGACAACTGAGAGGTCCTTCACTATTGTCATTGTTTGTCCTTCAGATGACTCATATCTGCATGCACTATCCGCTGCTCATGATCTGGAGTGCCTCAAAGTTATTAGGGAGGGATGCCTAATATATGATGTTAGGGATAATGAGCTGTGAACAGCACGGAAGATGACACATATGATCTTCATTATGATCTCCATGCTGTCAGATGAGGAATATGATAATGCTAAGTCTAAGGGTGACAATAGCAGTGCGTGGGAATGTTTTCTTCTAGATGATCCAGATTTAACAACTATATTCTATCATACGGACCAGCATCAAGAATAGGATGACCCAGAAGAGGATGATGAGGATCAGGACCCTCTCCTAAGTGGTGAAATCAAGTACGAGATACTAACTAAGGAGAAGGGCCCCTTAAATAAAAATGGTTTCCCCCTGTCTTTGGCTGCTTACCTCATTGAGGATTTTGCTCCAATTGACATAACGTGCTTCGAGAACCTGAAATCTTCAGCAATCAAAAGCCTCGTGGACTTGTCCAACTCAAAGATGGATGATGGTTCTGGTGAGGGAATTAGTAATCCGCAACCTGATAAGGAAAGTAATGAGCAACTGGCTGTTAAACTAGCTGCTCAAAATAATGTGATAATGCAGAACATGGGGGATATCCTTGCCTCCCTTGCGCATGATGCAACCAACAATACAATAGATTCATAGGTTAACAAGGATTTAGTTGATAAGGCAACCGAGAAAGAAGGGGCCATTGGTAACCCAAGCGACTCTAGTGATTCCCAATGTCAGTTATGAAGGACATAAAGGAACTAATAGAAAATAACAATTCTAACAGTCAGAAGAGCACGTAGATTAAGGGTGGCGAAGGGGAGAATGACGCCGATGACGACAGCGAAACTAAAGATGATAGGTATAGTCTTGCAGATGAAATCGCGTCTTATCTTCAGTTTGAATTAAATCGCGCCAAGCGTACTTTGTTTACATTTCATTGTCAGACCAAATCGCGCCGAGCACGATTTGGTTAAGCTAACTCAAATCACACTTGGCGCATTTGTATTGTTGCAATGTATAATATAAGGTTGTGCATGTTAATCATATCTTGCTGACCAGATACATGTTTGATGTTTCAGCTTCCCTCCGGTTTCTAAGAAGGTTGTGATGTTCGACCTAAACGAAGTTCTTTGTAAGACTTTTCCGAAAAATAAAGTGGCTAGAGATCAGTTTCACCAGACACCAGTAGAATCAAATTCCAAGTGGATCTATCCATGGCCGCACTTGAAGGAGATGCTAGATGAGGCATTTAGGTTATTTCGAATTGGTATTTGGTCATCCATGGAACTAAGGAACATCAAGGATATTGTGGAGGCACTGGAGGAAATGGGTAGACATTGATTGACCTTTTGGGATCAACACAAATATGTGAAGTTCACTAATCCCAAGGATCCAACAAGCAAGCCTATCTTCATCAAACACTTGAATAACATGATGGACGAACTTAGTATCGAGAATAAGGATGATATAATCATAGTGCATGCTGATGCTCTCAAATGCTTCTACAATCAAACATAGGCCCTGAATCCACCATCTTATGATCCAAAAAATTTTGCGACAGATGATTTTCTGGTGAAGTTTATGTCTATTATGAATAATTTGGCTATGGGGATGACAGTGCGTGAAGTGTTAGATTCACACCCAGAACTAGATAGAACGGCTGATATGGAACCACACCTTGTTAAATACGTGGAAAAACATGGATTGATCCCTTAATGTTTTATTGGAATATATGATATTTTTGTATGATATTTGTGTCATGTATCCATAATTTTGGGTCTCCAATTGCCTCGCAAATAATGTAATCTCTTAATATCAAACCTAATATTTTCATCTCAATGCTCTTCAATTTTGGTCTCATCTATCTTAGCAACTTGCCCTTCATTTTTGCATATTTCAATTCGCATATGAAACGACACATGGGAATTGCAACCTTATGTTATTTATCAAGTCCCCAAAAAAAAAGATTAAAAAAAACCAAAACCCCCTAGAAAACAACAGCAGGTTGGCGTGATTTTGGAATTGACATAATCCCAATTTAATTGGATGATGATTGCTTGTTGGGAGCTCAACATTGACAACATCTCTTAATCCCATGAATTTTTTGATGAATTTTGAGTAGTTTGGTGAAGCAACAAATATCTATAGACAGCTATATGTTGAAGTTGATGCTAGCTCCAGACTTAGGTGGGAACTATTATTGGACTAAGAAGCAGATCTTTTTTGGGTTGCCCGAAGTGACATCCTAGGGATGGATTGAGAAGGCACATGCTACAAAATATTCGCTTTGGATGGTGGAGATTGTGTTTTTTTTTCCTCTCTTGTTTGTCGATTTTTTGCACAAATTGTACTATCTAATTCCCTAATTCGACTTCAATTTACGAAACACCACCCACACCATATCCTACAATTTGCTACAATTTGCTATGCAAAGTAACCAAACGTGCTTTTGACTAGTTAGATTTTTTTAAGGCTATTTTCTAAGATTATGGGTGCTTTTTCTCGCTGGTAATATTGTCATATTCTCCAAAAATGGGGCATTTGGCTTATAGTATGATTTCTAATCAACATTTTTGGGGCCGATGGGTTATTCGAGATCCCTTATTTTTCTTCCTTTATCTGAGATGGCTTATCGTCGGCATGCCATCCATGTCGCTGAGTATCATCATCCTCAATTATCGATTGAGATTTTCAAGGTATATTCGGGCCGAATATTGGCATCGACATGCATTGCACAGACAGCTCATGGAATTAATTGGTGGTATGTAGATGCAAGCTTTGACGCTTTGTACGCACGTTTTTTATGCAAGTAAATTGTTTTGTTTTTTGCCAAATCCGATGTTTCTAGTGCCGGGTTGCATCTAAGAGATGAAGTTGAGAGCTTAGCGACTTGCATAAAGAGTACTATTTTTACATGCAAATAAAATAATTTAAAGACCTATAATTCTTAAATTTGTGTAATGATTATCAAAATTTCTGAGCCGCCATAACTTGAACCGCTCTAAAACCTTTCCGTTGTGTGCAGGATTCTGTATAAGATTAGCCGGATGGTTTGGAGCAAATAATAGATGTCTCTTCCTAGCAACTGTAAATGACTCATAAATCTTCTCACATCCAATATTAGTGATGGGTATGCAATTTACAGTTATGCCTTTATGTTGGCCTTTATTGTGTTCTAATGGAATAAAGTATTTTTTTGCAATTACTATTTGCTCAGTAGTAATCTGCTAAATTGTAGGTAGTAGGCACGTGGCGATGGCATATAGAGGAGTTCATTCCATTTTTGAAGTTGGCTCCTTCTTGCTTTCTATGTCTGGCCCGGAGATGATCCTAGATTAGGATAACCATGCTGTGATTTCTAACATCTTTGCAAGACTCAACTACATAATGTACAGGGGGTAATCTTGAAAAAATCTCTGTAATTTCTATGCCCATCGCTACGTTGCAAACTTCTATGAATTTCATTAACATATTTCTAAATTATTTGCAAACAAGTTCCAAGGAATCCTGTTGCATAATAATCCTCTTTTAAATGCTGCAGTAGCTACACAGCTTTCACATCTTTCAAGTGCAAAGCTAAAAGCAAACTGGACTCTCATCACAGCCACAATAGGTTATTGAATTTTTTAATTGAAGCTGCATGTGCATTTGGAAGAAAGAAGGAAAAAAGGTACATATATTGCTTTTTGTAATGACGAGGCAGTGCTCGAATTTGACGGTCTGCCCTTAATTTTCCAAGGACAGGCAAAATAATTTTACACCTTTCGCGTGAAAGGAAATTCCTAAATTCAAGCCTTTCAAATGTAATAAAAATTTTTAAGATGATGCAAACTAGTTTATTTCATCAAAAACAATAGATAGATACATAGAACAAGGCTAATTTCCATTAATTGTTCATGAAATACATAATGAAGTTCTTACATATATACTACTAAAACAAAAATAGCAATTTAAAGTTTAAAATCAATCACAAAAACTTATTCAAGTAACATTCCTCTCCTTTGCTTCGCTTTATACCAGTCCTTGTAACATGCTTGCCAATCTATGCTTTCAAATGATTCATTCCACAATGATGCACACATCGTGGCATCAATTGTTTCTAAGTTCATGCTCGATCTTATAACACTCTTAATAGCATTTTGACAAGAGAAACCTCTCTTGCAAGAGGCCGCGCTTCCAGGAATGACCATACAACATTGCCATAACTTCATAAATGCTGAAAAAACTATCCCACCAACTATCACATGTTCCATTTCATCTCTACAAATAGTCGAAGCCACCACCATCCTTTTTTTCTTGGCCACCCTGAAAAGTGTCTCAACGAAGTCCTCCCACTCATTCAAACATCTAGCCATGTCTACTTTTGAAGCAAACTTTGCAAGCAATTTTTTCCCACCATTCCTTAGTCTCGTTATCCCTTACAACATCATCCACATCATATGCAAACGGGTTGAAGAATTTCATGGTATTTAGTTGGTTGATTAGTACTTGGATGCAAATGGAATGCATGGAATGAAATAATAAGAAATAAGAGATTTCTAATGTCAATGATTCGTTAGTATCTATAATGTATATTTTAAGTTCGGTTAAAAAATGGGATGTATAGAGATATAAAATTTATAAAGATATATAGCAAGAAAAATGACTGGGCATTTCTCTGTTCTTAGCCTTTCAAATGACGAGTATGCATTATAGTTGCCCTTCTATGTGACGGGCAATTGCCCAAGTGCTACCCTTCATTTGCCATAAAAATTTTGTTTTTCATTTGTTTTGACGGGCAAAAATCCAAAAAACGGGCATGAAAGCTGTCAAATGAGCCATGTGTAGGGCGCTTCTCAGGTGCAACTTCAACTGCTTCGACTGATATGGTCTGTGGGGTATGGGATAAAGCCTGGAAAGGTTGGGGCCCATTGGATAACGATTTCCTTGAAGGATCCGCCCTTTTGGTGTGTTGGTTATCACTAGAGGTGCTAGTGCATAACATTTGGTATCAGAGACAAGGTTCAATTCCTCGTGGCAACATTGGTGTGTTCCACATGCTTGAGGGCAAGCATCTCGAGGAAGGGGAGGAATTGATATGGTCTGTGGGGTATGGGATCTCACAAATATGAATAGCGGAAGCATATATTGATCTGATTGACTGGAATAGCCCCAGCCTTGGCTTGTACATTTATAGGATGGATTATAAAGAGGTGTATCTGATCATGGAGATGTGTCTCTTGGAGAGATGACCATTCAGCCCAAAGGGCATGCCACATCATCGATCCACACCAAGAGGTGCAAGATCATCCTCAACACCCTCCCATGATCTAGCATCTCTATAATATAGCATATCTAATATATGACCTAAGACCTAATGACCAGATAAGATTGTTGATTTTTCCAATCAACTTGTCTCCTAGTCCAGCGATTGTCTGCTTGGAGTCCCAATCACCCTTTAGTGACTTCTTCTTATCTGCAATCATAGACCTTAGTTCTAGAAACCTAAGTCTTCATCATCTTCAATTATAGCAGTAAAGCTCTTGAGTTCAGGTTCTTTAGATTTTGATTCATCATTTTTCTTCTTTCGACAATCTCGTGCCCAATGGCCAGCTTTTCCACAATAGCGGCATTTTCCTGATTTTCTTTCTGCCATATTGCTAGTGCCATCATTTTGTTCTTCTCTTTCTCCTTGTTTATCCTTTCCTTTAGCAAACATTGCCACAGAGGAAAGATCTTGCTTTCGCAATTTGCGCTCTTCTTCCAATAAAGAGGCAATAATCTGCTCAAAAGTAAGATGTTCTACAACGGAGAGTGGTTCTGACAGATTAGAAAGAAGGTGGAAGACTTTGGAATAAGATTGCTTTCGCATCATCTTCCTCTACTCTTGCGTTGATCCCGGCTAGTTGATTCATAATGGATCTTAACTCGTTTAGATGTTCAGCAAGGCTTTCTCCTTCATCCATTCGAATTTCAAATAGTTTTCTCTTTAGAAGTACCTTTGAATGCTTGATTTGCGCTCCAAAGATTTGGTCGAGAGCATTCCAGATGTCTCTTGCAGATTTGGAAAAATCCACATGGTGAATTTGCGAGTCTCCTAATTCCAATCCAATCATGGCCATAGCTTTCTTATTCTTTAATTCCCATTTCACAAGCTCGGCAGCATCACTTGGTTTCTTCTCAGAACCGTCGATGACTCCAAATAAATCTTTCTCGATTAGATGGAACTTCCATCTTGACTTACCAAGTGTGGAAGTTTTCGCCGTTGAATTTTTCGATCACATAATATTTACCCTTGGATAGAGTATCCATGGTTTCCAATGATATTTAATGGTTTATTCAATCAATAATTTTAGTAAAATATCAAAATGTTAACAAAACTTATAAATGGCATGAGAAATGCCACGCTTAAAGTTTTCGACCTCAAAGGAAAGGGGAACAGCGGACGAAAAGGGAACAACGGCGTCAGCGGCATTTCTTTGGTCGGTCGGCTGAAGATCAAGCGGAGCAAACCTCATGCAGGCGCAATCAGAGGGTGATTGCCCTCCCAGGTTTAGAAGATTTCGAGTCTCTTACATTTCTTCGGATTTGATTTCTTCCCTTGTCGAATCTCCTTCTTGTATGCCCAAGATTTCAAGTCTGAGGCTCTGATACCATCTCACGAATATGAATAGCGGAAGCATATATTGATCTGATTGACTGGAATAGCCCCAGCCTTGGCTTGTACATTTATAGGATGGATTATGAAGAGGTGTGTCTGATCATGGAGATGTGTCTCTTGGAGAGATGACCATTCAGCCCAAAGGGCATGCCACATCATCGATCCACACCAAGAGGTGCAAGATCATCCTCAACATGGGATAAAGCCTGGAAAGGTTGGGACCCATTGGATAACGATTTCCTTGAAGGATCCGCCCTTTTGGTGTGTTGGTTATCACTAGAGCTAGTGCATAACATCGGCATTCAAATCCTATACAGTTATGACAACCTACTTTCATACAACAACCACCTTAACCACAAAAAGCACCACTGCGGCAGCAACAACAATTGCAAGCATTGGGCTAACAATCATCAGGTAAAATATTTTGGGTGTTGGGGTACATATAGTTCAACTTCGGAGCATCTTTGGCGCCTTCATTGACATTTTGGGAGTGTACTTGGAGCTTCTAAGTGTTCTTCCTGCCAAGGTACAGAGAGCCGAGTGGGCTCTTTGTTTCTAGATTGTTGCTATTTAATGTCGATAGCATAGAAATTGATAATGGGGAGATTTTTAAAATTTAATTTTTATGGCTGCAGAAAGTCTTGCAGACATAATTGTTTATGTAAACATGTATATTCTTGGGTGTGTTAGCTAACGGTTTCTAATGACATGCAGATCTGAAGTTGCATTTACAAATAAGACCTCCATTTGCTATATTACCGACGCCTTCATATTTGGGCAATTTTGTATTTGTTATTTGACTGCTTGAAGTTGTCACAAGGGACTCTTTGGTGCGCATTTCCTTGCATTCCTTTCATTTCTTAGCTCCAATCAGTATGTGACACTGGCAAATGGACACTTTATTCTTAAGTTTTGAATACTCACGATGCCCAACATGCCTTTCAATTTGTCGTGTTATAAGTCTATGTCTGATATATTTCTTCTATGTCCAGTACTCTCTATAACAATCCATGTAGTTATATCAGATATGATGATTCATTGACTATCATAAGCATGACAAAATATAACCTTGATGTTACATATAGAGCAATTGGATTTAGTTTCATCATCTTTGTGCAGGCCCCATAATAGGTCGTTCGGTGCAGTACATAACCAAGGCTTTTGAGCTATGACCAAATATTGTATCGGCCAGCTATAAGTTTGTTTTTAAAATTCTATTTAGGTATGTTAGCTCGGCCAATGTTGTTTTAATATCTTCTGGATTTTTTTTTCCGTGTGTCTCTTAGCAAGTACCCCAGTACCATTCTTAAGATTTGTTTAGGTAAAGTCCTACTCTGAACATATAATTGTCGCAGCTATTGCTGTTTATTATATAATGATTTGGGAATTTGAAGTTCTTGCTTCGTGGAAGGTTTGACTCATGCAATACGCTTTGTGTAATGGCATGGCACCACCATCTTCTAGCTAATATATGTGGTCCATACATCCAGATGTTATAATATTGTCAGAACATGCAGATGTTTCATGGGAACCAGTTAGTATACTTTGGGACATGCACATGGTCCTTTACCTTGCATGTTCAATGGTTGGGCATTTTAAATAGAAGGAGATAACGTGCAAAAGGTTCTTTGGTTCAAGTATTGGAGGGAAACCGACCTTGAACTATCGGTCTGGCACAACGGCCGAATCGACCCTGTTAAATAAGAAGTATACAGATCATAAGTGCATCTGCTGTGTATTGGATGATTCAGATGTAAATGGATCATGCCGGGACTATTGGAATAATGGTAAATTTGATAAATGTAAATGGATCGATAGTCTTTGAATAATATTTCATTACTGTAGCAGTTCAATGGTTTCAAAAATAATTGATATTACTCTATTGTGATGAACTTTGAACTAATATATTAGCACTTATTTGGATAGAGAAGTTCATGCAAATAATACTCTATAGATAATTCTTCATTGGTATCAGAGCCAGGTTACAAATATGTCTACTAGATTTGGAGCCAATCTACTTAATTCTATAGAGGTATTCAAGGGAGATGGAGGCTTTTAAATTTGGAAGCAAAGCATTAGAGAAGTGTTAGAATTTGAGAAATTGTAGTATTTGATTGATTCAAATACTGTGAGGCATTCTATTTTCAACATGAGTGCAAGGACATCTAATGCAGGGGGAAGTAGTTCCAACACGAATGGAGAAGGTTCCACAATAGATGGAGGTGCTGGAAACGTTGTAAGTAGTGCTGCCACTGTTACAGCATCGGCAAGTCTAGATATAGAACAAGAAGAGAGGTCTGACACCTAAAGGGATGTGGTCATACATGATCAACAATTATGAGGTCAAATCATCGTCATAAATTGATGTTTTGGAAAAACAGTTGAGGAAATTGAAGTTGCATGATAAGGACAATATAACTGACTTCTTTCAGAAGTTTGATTCAATTATTGCAGACTTGGAGGGGGCTGGAGTCATTTTGAATGAGAATGAGAATGATTTTTTATCGTCCACTGAGGCCAATCGGCCTATGGGACCCACAAGGAGCGCAGCAAACTTATTACTGTCCGGGTTAAAAAACCCCCGCCCCGAGTATCAACTGTTGACAATATTAAGGGTTGTTTCTCACAATGCACATCTTGCAACACTATTAAGGAATGTTGCAAAATCAAAGGAGCATGCCATTAGAATGGTAAGGACTGAATTTGAACAATGTAAGATAGGAGAAGAAGATGATGATGAAAATGCTGAAGTTTTATTTGCTGGAAAATACAAAACAAAAAGGAATAACAAAAAGAAAGTTTGTCCCTATTATAAGTGTGACAGCTATGGGCATCTGAAGGCAGATTGCCCAAACAAGGTGAGGATATTGTTTGCTACAATTGTGAAGGAAAGGGTCATATAGCGATGAGCTGTTCAAGCCCAAAAGGGAAGCTAATTAAAGGGAAAGGTAAAGAAAAATACAAGTAATATGTAAATGTTTTCTTCCAAGTTTGCAACGTTCTCGCATCCATGTGGTGCATCAAGATTATTTGTCAGTGCTAATAGAAGCCTGCTTGTTTATCAAAGTCTTGGCCCTTTTTCCTGAGAGAATCCTTGTGCCACCAGCCGTGTCTTCTACTTTTTGTACCATACATCATTTGTTTTAATTTTAAAGATCCACTTATATTCCCCAAATATTCATATTTTATGGTTTATCTACAATTTCGTTGATATCAGATTAGATTCTTCAAAAGAGTTCACTTCCTCCTGTACTGTCTGCAACCATGGCCACTTCCTTTGAATTCATTGCACCTTCAAAACTGCATGGATTCTCGCTTTCCATTATTGCCTTAGAATCTTCCAATTTTTCTTCTATTTTTTTCCATCATATTGGATTCTTATGCTATCATCAATTGTCCTATCCTTCTACTATTTCCTACATCAGTCCTTCCATACATCCCCTCATCATATTGAATCACATCGTTCATCGTCTCTACTTGTGTCTTTCTTCTTTTATTTTCAACGGTTGAAATGTTCTGCTCTAATTTTTCATTTGGATCAGTTCCACGTGATGTCTCTAGCACTATACCTTGTTTTGAGGTTGTATCTATTAGTTTCTAGTTCGTCATCTCTTTAAAAATCTTCAAGTTCTACCTCTCCACATCTCATCTATGGAAGTTCTTCAAATCTTTCACTGCACTTTGCTTAAGAACTGGTTTCTTTTTCTTTTTTACCTTTCCATTGTGCCTGTCTTTATACAACTGCTTATTAAAGACGGCATCCCTGCTTATGAGAATCTTATTTTTCCTTAGCATAGACATCCCACAACCTTTAGATTCGTCATCATATCCAGCTAAGTATGCCATTTCATCTCTATCATCCAATTTTTGCCTTTTCTCCTTTGGTACATGCACAACGCCAAACGTTTATACACTTTTAGCATATCATAATTGGGCAAGCTTTATGTTCCTGAACACTTCGGTTCAGGAATGTTTCCTTCTGGACTTGACAATGGCAACTTGTTTTTATTGTGAAGATTGCTGTTATTGCTTCTTTCCATAAATAGTTTAGAAGACTTGAGTGTTCTAATATTGACTCACGCATCAAGAATTGACGTGTTCTTCCGCTCTGCACTCCATTCTATTGTGGTGTGTACTCTGCATGTTAACTACGACCTAATGCCACGTTCTGGAAAAAAGTGTTTAGACCTCTTGTTCAAGTATGCTCCTCCCTCGGACCTCAAGCACTTCAATTTTCTGCAGGTTTCCCCTCTCCATTTGTTTCACATACAATTAAAAAGCGTATAATACATGGTCTTTATTTGCTAAGCAATAACATTTTCTTTTTTTCTACTGAAATTATGAACAAAATAAAATAAAATAGTGTTTATCTGTTCTTTAGATGATCCGCAAATTTCTATATGTACAAGATAGAGGTTCATGATGGGTGACAGGAGGGTGACAGGAAAAGTGGCCGCTGTAGCAGCTGTCGGAGGAATGGTCGAGCCAGGGGAGATTATCGAGGGCCCAGGGCCCCTTTCGGATCCAGCCGATGGCAGCCACAATATGGATGTTGTTGACTTGCAGCTGTTTGCGTCCGCTCAAGCAGCTCAGGCAATGTTCAAATTTGATTGCAAGGGGCCAAGGGATGCTTCCAAAATTCGTCCAGGGATGCCACAGGCATCGAATATGGCTGACTCTGATTGCAAAAGCCCCAATTTCCAGAGATGGATTGGGCAGGAAAATTTTTTCCCCAAATGCCACATTTCTAAGGTAGGATTTAATGTGCTTGAGGCAGAGTAAACAATGATCTGCCATCAGAAAATTATCTTGCTGGAGATGAGAAATCAGAAAAAAGGAGTAATCACATAGCCACACAGGCTTTCTCCATAGCTACTGAGATAGCAGTAATGGAGTAAGCAATGGGATGAATTATAGTAAAGTAAGCAATGGGATGAATGATGCTCTAAACAATAAGCTTGCAAAGATGAGGCACAAATACGCAGCTCAAGTAGATGCAATAGTAGCAGGAAGTCACAAAAATCAAGTGTTACTAGCAAGGAATCCATCCACAAAAATCAAGTGTTACTAGCAAGGAATCCACCCTGGGACCGGGTTCTTAATGTAGTGCCAGGTAAATCCTCTTTCCATCCGGTTCTCTCTTCTCCTCCATTTCATATTCCAACCATAGAGATGATAGATCCTTCTCTTGTTATGGAAGAGAGTCCCATATTAAGTAATGCTAGTTTAGAAGGAGAGTCTGAATGGTGTGATTTGGCACAAAGATCAGGATGGTCAAATGCTCACACAAAAGGTGGTGTTAGGTGAAGGTTGGAAAGCCCTCAACTTGGGAAAGAGGTTGAATATCATGTGATGCAAACGGTTGAAGGTGGGGTGAAAGACTATAGTAATGCATCATAAAACAATGAGAATATGAAACAAACTACTGGAGGTAGAGGGAAGGAGGCCGCAAATCATGTGAAGCAAACTGATGTAGATGAAGTGAACTATGGTATAAGGTATCACAAACAAGTGGCAACATGAGTGCTGAGAACACTAACAGTCCACTAGCATGGAGACAGGGCAATACTATGGAGAGAATATCAAGGCCCAAATTTAGCGAATGGGTAAAACAGAGGCCTTTTGAGTGTCTAAGAAGCATGAGAGTCCAGAATGCTCCGAGTTCTCTCAAAGAGGATTCTAGTAGGCATGGCATGGACTTACAAGAACAACACCGGCCTCCAATCAAATATGTGAAAATCAATCATAAGAAGCATCTTGAATACACAGAAAACTTGCTATCACGAGCTGTCATAGGTTTCTATAGTGGAGGGTTTTTAGATCTCAAAAGATTGGGATCGTGGTTGGTAGGACATTTAAAATATTTTCCACAGTACCAATCCATCAAAGTTCTTGGTGAGAATTTCTTCCTTATTTTATTCGACAAAGAAGATACGGTAGACAAGATGGTGTCTCGAACAGTGGATCATTTTGCAGGGGACACATCCTTTACCAATATTATATACCTGGGTTCATAATAGATAAGGCTATTGGAGCTAAACTGCCATGCTGATTCGAAATAGAGAAGCTCCCTGCTGATATGCGGGTCCCGGAATTCCTCATTGCTATAGACAATGGCCTTGGTACATACATCTTCCATTCTATATTGCGAGGCCCTAGAATTTGTGCAGCAATCTCGACAAGTCTACCTATCTCCAATGAAATCGGAGCGAAGAGTGGGAACTCTTTTTACCACTTTAATCTGAAATTTCTTAATGGGCTGGAGCTAAAAAGGATGTTCCTCAAGTTTGCTTAAGCGGTTTCAATTGCTTCTACCAACAATTGAGAGAAGGTGGACAATAAAGAATAAGGATGGTGGCAGCAACAAGGCATTTAATGCTGTTGAGAAAAACGAGTGAAGATGTCCAAGCCAATGCAGAGTGTGCTCAGAAGGAAGGACTAATCACACAGAATGTCAATAATAATACCCAAGAGCAGGTCAGTGAGAAAGGCAAGATTGTGGCTAGGGAATGCAAAACCAACAAATGTAATGGGGAAGCGACGGGCAACAACTGCAATATTGGGGATGCTACAAAGAAGGAAGTAAGCTCTCAATCTATGGGAAATAGTGTCAACCTTGAAAATGGTGGTAATGATATTGTTATCTATAGGAAAATAATTCGAGAAAATTGGTAGTTGATCAAAACCACGGGCAGAAAGGCTGGCAAGAGGTGCATGGGAAGGGCAATGGTAGACTCAAGGCACAGGTGAGAAAGAAAAAGCCATCTAAGCCCTTGGGTATAGAAAAAACGGGAGGAATCGCACAAGATGAAGATGATAGAGTTGGGGAATGAATTAGTTGTAAAGTGGGCAGACTGCGATATGGTGGATATAGTGGATCTTCATATTCTAAATGATCTAGTCCAGACTTTTGGGGCTAAGGGTGTGAAGTTGGCTAGGAAAACATCTTGGAGTAAAGCTACTGAAGGAGAACCATGGGTCCAGAGGAAAAAACATCTATCCATCAAATAACAGATCAAAAAGTAATGCATAGGTGGAGACATCTCGATAGAATGAGTTTACTGGAACAAAGAGAAAAAGGGGAGAAAGCTCATTTCTACAAACTAGGTAGGAATAATGGCACAAGTATAAATATTGTACTTCCTAATACCAACGCCTTCTCTGCATGGGGCGTGCGATATTTTATAGTTGATGCAATTGGACAGTGGCTGGAAAACACTAGTTGTCCCTTGGAGGGTAAGAAAGGAGCAAGACTTTCCAAAATCTTTAATCAATGATTATTGTTTCATGGAATCTGCATGGCATCAAGGAGGTCCTTAAGCGTGGTCATGTTTTGGCAGCTATCAGATCTTTGAAGGCAGACATCATCCTTTTGCAAGAGAATAGGCTTCCAGACTTTGAGGTCAGGTGAGGAAGCTAGAGGGGCTGCTGTTCGCTCTAAAGCCAAATGGTATACCAAGTCAGACCATGAAAATTCTAAGTGCACTTTTAGAATGGCAGGGCCAAACTAGCAGAAAATAGTATCACATCCATGAAGGATAGTGATCCAGAGAGTATCAAAGCATTTGTTAGGGAGAGCTTCCAAGCTCAATTCAAAGAATACCATCTTTCGCCCTCCTATCAGTCTCAAATTTCTCAATGGTTGATCAAGATTGATTGGAATGATAAGATTACTGTGGATGATAAACAGACTCGTCTGCGTCAATTGGAGGGAGAAGAGATATACAAAATACTATGCTCTTTGGCTCCTGGCAAGTATTCTGGCCATGATGGCTTTGCTTATGATTTCATGGAGTTTTGGGATGCCCTTAGTTGTGACTTTGTGAAAGCTGTTAGGGGGGCTTGGTCCTCTTGCACACTACATCCTACACTAGTTGCAAGCTTCATCACTTTGATTCCAAAAGTCTCTGGACCCCAGTCACTTGGAGAGTGGCGACCCATTGTAGTAACAAATGTACTGTATAAGGTAATTATGAAAAGAATTGCCAATTGTATAAACCCTATCCTAAACAGGGTTATTGCAATGGAGCAATCAACTTTTCTTCCAGGTAGGTATATCCTAGACAACTATCTAGCTGCTAGGGAAGGGATGCACTGGTGCAAAGCCACATGGCAAAATTGTGTATTGGTCAAGATGGACTTCAGAAAGGCCTGTGACTCTCTTAGATGGGACAGTCTACGAGAAGTGATGAGTCACATGGGATTCCATAAGTAGTTTATCAATGTCTCATTGAGGATAAATAATCTTACCTCGGCATTACTGGTAAATGGAGAGCTTTCTGGTCTTTTTTATCTTAGGAAGGGTATACGCCAAGCTTGCCCGCTTGCTCCCTACCTCTTTCTAATTATAGCGATTTTTCTCACAAAGATGGTCAACCTCAAAGTTTTTGAAAGGTGCCTCAGTGGCTTGGCTTTGCCAGGTCAAGGAGAAAAACTTACAATTATGCAATATGCGGATGACACCTTCATGTTCCTCAGGTATGATGATGGGAGCTTTCAGTCTTCCCATGAGATATTGGTTGATTTTGAGATCATATCTTGTATTGGACTTAATGCCAACAAGCATACAGTTCTCTGGGCTCTAGAAGGGGGCATTGACCCCCCGTGCTAATGGACTAGGCTTCCCAGTCATAGCTGCTGGAGATATAGTGAAGCTCTTAGGTTTGCTGCTCTCTCTTTCAGATAGCATGAAGGGACTTTGGGCCCCCATTCTAGACAAACTAAGGAAGAAGGTTGGATTGTGATCTGCTAAAGATCTATCTGTGGCAGAGAGAGTAACAGTTGCTAATGTTGTATTAGCAAGCTCTCACTTGTATTTCTCATCAGTGTTTGTAGCCCAGAAAGGAGTATACAACCAGATACAGATCATCATTAAAAAATTCATATGGGGGGTATGGCTGATGTTGCATGGTCCGAGTTATTCTGGGAGAATCAGTATATTTTGGAACACTGTTGTTTGGGAAAAAGATGGCCTCCCTTTAGCATTACTCCATCCTTGCATCTTTGAGAAATGGAGAGCCCATGGAAATTTGAACTTGCGACATCTATGGGAGAATGGTAGGTGGATTTCATGGCCGAAATTCAGACTTCTAGTGCAAAGAGTGGGAGAAGGAGATAGAAGGATATTAAAAAAAATTCTGGAAACTGTTAAGCTTCTCTCTGGGGCTGATGGTCCTAAAGAAAAATGGTCGTGTGCAGGCAAAGAGGCATATACTGTAGCTATAATCTATCAGGCTCTCTGTGATGATTCTCCTCTTAATGCAGAAGCTAGGCTTCAGGTGAATGGAGCAGTGGCTAGGCTTCTCCTAGCAAATTTATGGAAAACCTTATGCTCTAGGAGAATACAAATCTTTGGGTGGTCATCTCTCAAGGAGATCTCAACACCAAAGAGAAGCTGATGCTTAGAGCAATTTTGACTGAAGACCAATGTCCTCTTGGATGCCAGGCTAGTGAATCTCTTCCACATATCTTTTTTGTCCTATGATTACTGAAGTTTGGCATTGGGTTTGCCCTATCACAGGACTAGAGATACATCAACTGGTGTGGCTTGGTGTTATATTGACCTCAGACACATGCTTCATTGTTGCCTCTTTGGTCAATGTGACCCTTTGGGTTATTTGGAGACATCATTGTGATGTGACTTTGGGGTGGCAAAGCATCGCTATTGAGAAATTAAAGAATTACTTTAGTATGGAAGTGGCTCTAATGGCTTTGTCTCATCATAGAAAGATGGAGATGAGTTATCATAAGGGACTGGACAGAATTGGCAAGATCGAAGGGTTCTACAGCTATTTTAAATGTCACTGCATGAGTCTTGAGGATCTAGTCCCAAATCTTGGGGCAAGCAGAGGAAATTATCTGAGTAACTAAGTATATATGGTCGCTCTACTATCATGCTAAAGTGGAAATGGAGTTCCTATAGTACACATAGCAATGATGTGTAGGGATCCATAATTTGGCACTAATTCTTTCTATTTGTCCACTGTGGTGGACCCCTTGTACTTTACTTCATTATTAATCAAAGATTCACTCTTACTCTCAAAAAAAGGGGGGGATCCTAGATATTTTGCCTAGCATGTATCTTTCATATATGTGTTTGTCATATATTTTATCTCCATGTGCAATCAGTCCTCCTCTTTTCATTATTTTTAACATTTTAGAATGGAGCTTCTCATTCACCTCAGCAGATTTTTTATAATGGTGGATAGTGGATAGCCATACACAAGCAAACTACCCACAAAGAAAAATAAAGGGAATATCCAATTATACAATTTGGACCCTAGAAAATACGATGCTAATAGATGCTTGGTTTGTGTACCTGCCAAAAGCTTATCATCGGGATTCAAAAACTCTACCCTTTCGGGTTTTCGAGAAAAAAATCCTAGTGATAACCCTTCGACAAAGGGCTTGGACAAATGTAAGGCTAAGAAATCGCTCCCAAAAAAACCACGAATGGAGAAGCTGAAGCTGATGCCGCTTGCCAACCTGTACCTGCACATCACGAACACTAGTTCCCAAAGTGGAGAGATTGATCACGCGTGCCAAAAAAAAAAAAACTTTGTAAATAGAGGGGCTGGTCATGCATGCCAGGCGATAAATACATTAAATAGTTTGGGGTGGAGGTGGGTTTCAAAGAATAGAGAATAAGATACTGCTGAGAGAGATGAAGAAACGCCAATAAGATATTGATGAAAAACCTTGCCTAAAAATAGAGGTCTCCCAACTAGAGAAAGCATGCAATGTATGCATGCGAGACATGCATGCTCGCCCCCTCTAGAATCTCGATCTGATGGCTCAGATCGATGGGATTCTAGAATGGGGCTCGCATGAAAATGACAAACTTCTCGAATAGAAGAGAACTTCTATATCAAAACGGGATCGAGAGCGAAAATCAAAGGATTATGGCCAAAGACGAGGCAAAGCTGGGGAAAAACATGCCAGAGCATGGAAAGAAATGCCAAATTGGTCAATCCAAGCAGGGAAAAGCCCCTCCCTGCATGATTTCAAATAATAGAGAATAAGGCGCTGCTAAGAGAGACGAGGAAGCGCCGATGAGACGTTGATGAAGAACCTCGCCTAAAATAGCGATCTCCCAACTAGAGAAAGCATGCAACACATGCATGCGAGACATACATGTTTGCCCCCTCTAGAATCTCGATCTGATGGCTCGAATCGATGGGATTATGTATGCTTGTACACGCTATCATATTATGCCAGAGAATAACACTAGTAAATACATCAACTAAATTTATAACAAGTTTCTAATCTGTTTGCCAAAATACCTCATCTAACGTTCCTTCCGCTATATACGACAACTCGTTGTATACCGAAGGATGTTCCCTTCCAGTGGTCCCCCGACATATGGGCCCTTCGCCTAGATAGCCAGATAGACGAGTAGAGGACATAGAGATGTCATTCCATGTCTTCCTCTATGGGCTCCTATATCAACGGAAGCGAAACTGGTATTCCCACTTAAAATGTCCCATTTGATTATAATTGTAACTTGGGCGTACGTCGTTTCTACTCTTGTTGTGTTGCTGGATTCGAATTCTTCCTTTGCCTCTTCTATTACCCGCATAAAGGATCTTTATAGCATCTTCTCCCTCATCAATATCATTTATCAAATTTTTATACTCTCTTCTTATCATTCTCAGCCTCAACTCTAGATTTTACCGATGTTCTAGTAAGAGTAGATAACTTTTCCCACCTCTCAAATGCCCTTGCTATGTGTAAATTGTCTATCGTTCTGATAAACCTGCTCCAACTGCTTCAAGGTCTACAAATATTACATCCAACTTTCTAAAAAGCTTATCTAGGTCATCATTATCTTCACATTTCTCCAAAACATCCAGTTGTGATGTAGATTTTGATTTTAGATTTGTTGATTATGCATTTCCATATTTCCCTGGTTCGAGACCCACAGCTCTACCTGCGTTCTCAGTTGCCCATGAAGAAGCGCAGGATTATCGCGTCCATTCGAACAGGGGCCCACCATCTTCGGCTTGAGACGGGTCGCTGGGTTGGAGAGCCACGCCATGACAGGCTTTGTCAGTGTTGCCCGTTGGGGGTTGTTGCGGATGAAAGCCATGCCTTCTAGAGCTGTCCAGCCTATAGTCAGATTCGGGCTCGCTACATTCTCTTGGTGCGACCTGGTCTGCCCCTGCACGAGCTACTCAGTACGCCATCAGTTCGATCCCTTGGCTCCTACCTCTAGGAGGTTTTGGATCTGCGGACTCACCTCTGCCCCCGGGCACCTATCTGAGGTGCCGGAAATTCATGTGTACATATGTATATTTGTACAGCTGCCAGCAGGTTTGTTGCTGCGACGGTTTTTCCCTCCTAAGGGGGGGTTTTTTAATCCGGGTAGCAACGGGCTTGCTGCACCCGTGTAATTTGGGTCCCATAGGTCGATTGGCCTCCGCGGACGATAAAAGAACCTTCCTTCCTTCCTTCCTTCCTTTGGTGACAGCCTTCTTATTTTCAAAAGAATATTGGTACTAATTTTACTTCAAATTATTCCTTTTGCTCCAATATTTTTTTGCAAAACTAACTTTTGAGGATACAATAACGGAAATTGAGCAAGATGTTTCACCAGATCCTTTAAAAATCACATTTGCAGTTGTATCGTCAATTCCCTAAACCAGATTCCACAGTCCTTCAGCTTCCAAAACATGTTGAATCTTCTATTTGATTGGGTGCCATAGGCTGATTGATCTTCGTGGATGATAAAAACTACCAAAATGTATGTCAATCTAGGGGCATTTTACGTCGTATGGGCAACTCTTTATACAATACTAGTAACGGGTGCCCGACATTGCCGGGCATAACTACGATTCTAATGCAATAATTGAGCTTAATTCCTTGGTAAATTACGTTGCCTCTTGTTGCTGTTGAATAATCAGTTGCTCCTTCGTCTAGGTGCCCTACTGATTCCTATAACTTTTACTTTGAGCTGTATGAATATGGAGGTAGGTTATAGGATAATAAAATGAATTTTCTAATCTTACAAATGAGAAGAGGTGCATTAACTTTAGAATAGTCCCTCGTTTTTGGACATATTTTGGGACATGACATTTTATGTTGACAACATAGATATGTAAGAAAATGTTCTAACATGGACCTTAATAATATACAAATGTCAAGACATTTGGCCTATTTTGTTTTGATATCTATTCACATGTGCTTCAAACATAGATACATACGACAATTTAATGTGTTTTAAGTGAACTCATGATTGTCCAATGTAGATATTCACTTATCTAAACATATATAAGGCAGTTGTATTTTTTGTTTGAACCTAATATTTTTTTCGCCAGGAAAAAACGTAGGAGAGACACGTGTAAGTTTTTATTTAAAAGAAAGACTTAAAAAAAAAAAAGCAAAGCCATTAATAGCCGCCCTGCTCAATTCCGGCCCTGCTAGGTTTCCTCTTTCCCTTTCTTGCTATGCAATCCATATCTATTGGCTTTTCTTCCTTTCTGGCTAAACTCCATAGCCATGGCGATCCGATGGCTCGAGAATAGAATGCCGATCCGATGGCTCGGATCGATGCCTATTCTGGTAAGGGACTCGTAAAGAACACAAAAACCGACCGACAACCAGAGAACTTCCTTTATATAAGCCACGCTGACGAGAAGCATCAAGACATTGAGTTAGAGTTCAAATGACATAGCAAGAGTGAGAAGACGACGACTGTCGTCCGCCTTAAGTAGGAGCACCATCATGCGAAACTCCTTGGGCTGCTCCTACTGAGGCACTGCTGCGACGAGCAGAGTGCGTACCGAGTGGGTGTAATGCGAAGACAAGATGATACTTGTCTTATTCGAGAATATATATATATTTTTTTACGGACGAAAGCAAAAAAGATTTAATCAGATAAAAAGTACAAATTTACGTGTCTTATCTAACTGTGCAAGCACAAAAAAGATGCCACAGGAGCACGAGCCTGGAGCACAATGTGCTTACTCCAAAAAGGGAGACTAACGATAAGAATCAATTCGAAGATAGTAAATCCAGATGCGTTCTATCATTTCTGAATCAAGAGAGGAGCACTCATAGGCTGTCATATCTTTTTCTGGGCTAGCGTAATAATACCATGTGCAGATGAATAAATGCCTTGGAAGATGTGTTGTCTGCGACGTTCCCATATCGACCATAGGAGCCAACCAGAACCAAGATGGAATGCCCTCTGTTTAGCTGAGGGCCATGCATTAGGATAGGACGTCAAGAGGATGCATCGACAGTCCAATGTACTGTTAAACAAACCTTGTGACCAGGACCACGCCGGTTGAACTTCTGGACAATAAAAAAGACAGTGCTCAAGAGTTTCCACGTCTGAAAAGCAGAGCGAGCATACTGTAGATATGCGAGGATCATAGCGATGTAAGGCATTAATATGCAGGCGGCTGTGGTGCTAAAAGAAGGCGATTTACTGATCTGACAAAGTGCTTGCCTTTGTGAATATTTTCATGACAGCCCCATGACACTGTTTCAGCAACACCAACTTGCACTACAAGAGGCAAATTTTCCGTGATCTTCTCCCATAGAGACACATCCCAACGAGAGAGCAGGAACTTTCCTGAAATTCAGGCCAAGATAGTAGGCGACCCGCTTCATACCATGCTTGAATAGAGACAACACCTGCCAGAACCCATCGTCTCTGTATAAGGGGATGAACTGATGCTGCCAGTAGAGGTGTTGAGGGGTCTGGAGGCAGTGGTGCCCACCACCATGGAGTCGCCAATAGGGTATGGATGGAGGGGCATGGCCAGAAAAGATGTTTGACTGCCTCCCATGTTGTCAACAAACCACACAAAAATGGAGAAGCACTTGGAAATAATGCCCAAGGTAGGACTGGTTTGACAGCCTTTTTGCCTAGAGGGATACAGTGACCAAGAGCTTGTTTAAGAAGGCGTAAACTAGGAGAATCATCTTCACCATTCATGAGTCTTCAAATGAACTTTGAAATAAGGACTTTGCTCTGCAGTAAGAAGTCCATCATACCCAGACCACCTGCCCATTTGGGAAGGGTGCACTTCGACCACGCCACTTTAATCACAGCACCTTCCTCAGTACCCACCCATATAAAGTTCCGAACTATTGTAATAAGCTCATGTACTTTGATCTGTGTGGCTAGTAGTAAGAATGCCATATAAACATGGGTACTACTAAGGACTGACTTGGCCACTGTAATGCGACCTGCAAGAGACAACTTTGCGGTGGACACCAGAACAAGTGCTTCTCCAGCCCCTTAATAATCTCCTCCCATGCAACTCCCATAGTAACATGGATGCCAACCGGAATCCCCAACAACTTGATGGTCTGCCCATGCGCAAGTAATTTCCATGGATAATCATGAACACACGCTGGAGTCGGAGTATCCAATGTCCATAAAGCTGTACACTTTTGCCACCCCACAAGGACACCGGAAGCCAGTGAAAAAGTATCTAAAAGCAATTTGGCAGTTGCAAGATTCTCAGCATTAGCGACTAGAAAGAGGAACGTATCGTCTGAATATTAATTGCAAACCTCCTGTGTGCCATCCTCCATTGCAAGACCATGTAGAAGTCCCTCTGTGGTTGCTACGGTGAATAACTGTGACAAAGCTTCTGCGACAATTGTGAAAAGCAGTGGTGCTAAAGGGCATCCCAGGCGAATACCACGACCGAGTGAGAAGGCATCTCACGGGTCACCATAGAACATAACAGTCGCCCAAACAGAGACATGCAGCTTCATAATATCTGATGTGAATTGTTCCCCAAATCCCAGTCTTAGCATACAACGACGCATGAATTCCCAGCTAATACTGCCATAAGCCTTTGCAAAGTCAAGCTTAAGGTATACAACTGGAAGGTTTTGCTTATGCGCCTAATAAATTCCCTCGTAAGCAGCAGCAACATTATTCAGAATGCATCGTTTTGGAAGAAAACCTGATTGGGTTGTTGAGATGGACTCTGCCAAGATGTCCTTCACCCTCTTTACAAAAGCCTTAGCAAAGATCTTATATACAGATGACAATAATGTGATGGACCGCTAGTCTGAAATAGTCTGAGGATCCTTGACCTTGGGGATGAGTGAGATGGTACCTGTGTTTAGAATTCTATCCAAAGTAGTGGACCGCCAAAAGTCACAGAAAGCATCATACATATCTGGCTCCAGCCATTCCCAATACTCCTGGAAGAACTCAATTGGTAAACCATCTAAACCTGGGCATTTGCCTCTTTTCAGTTCAAAGACTGCGAACCTAAATCATCAGCTGTCATAGCCGCCTCTATTGACACGCGCTGCTCGTCAGAGATGATGGGGGAAATCCTAGACAAAGTAGCATCTCATATTTCTGATTGAAAGGGAAGATGTTTCTCAATGAAAAAAGTCTGAAAGTGGTGCAGATATTGCTGGAGTTCGGTTAGCTCTGTTAGCACTGAACTATCCGGCAAAAGCAATGAGGACATGGTTGACGTCATGCGATGCCTCTTAGCCGCACGGAAAAAGAAGCATGTACAACGGTCTCCATCATGAAACCACTTCAAACCTGCTTTCGTCTTTGCCTGCTGAATTTGGTCCTCCTCCAAGGCATTTAGCACTTCAGATTGCAAAAGATGCTAGCAAGTTTGGCAGCCCAAGTTAACTTTGGCACCTCACCCATTTGCGCATTCCAGATTAAATATCTAGAAATGCTAGGAAGCTAACTTTCAGTGGTTTGTGCCTTACTCTTCGTCTGCAAAATATCTAGTGAGTTAACATTAGCATGCTGCAAGAAATTACTAAGTCAAAGATATGTTGCTATTGTCCAAGATAGGGTTCACATATATTCATCTTCATGTAATTTAAACAAAAGGACATTATACTCAATATCTAACGATCAGTAAAAGCATGACATTTGAATTAATTACAAAATTTAGGGCAGCATAGATACCTGCTACCTACATTTCAAGTCATCGCAGCAGGCAACTAAATATAACACCAGCTTCCCAACTCAAAACAGACCATGAATCTGTATGATGAATTGTTTTTGAACGGGAATGTGTTTCTGCATCATCCTTTAGCTTTTTAAAGCCACTGAGAAGTTGAGTCACATATGATTTTAGTGCATCACAGTTCAAGCCTGCTGCCTTCTCAACACTCGCAAGCTTTGAAGTCATATCAGATATCACTTGCGCACCAAGGTGCTTCAGCTCATCTGGCACACTTCTCGACGTCACCTTTCCAGCAGGAGCGCTTGGCTCTACCAACTTGCCTACACGTACACATTCTGCTCTAACAATTTCTTGAACAACAAAATGAAGTAAAGTAAATTTTCCATCTTTGCTCTTTACATCTCCAAGCTTCAGAAAAGCATTCAACTTGAATGCTTCAGCACCACCACAAAAGGTACATGTTCATCCTGTTACCAGTTTTGAGAACTGCTTGTAATAGTTTCTTGAAAGATCGGCTGCCTCTTTATTCAATACGTGCCACCTGTATAGAGCACAGCAAGCGCAAGTTTTATTCAGCCTTATATTACATGCTTAGAAACAAATCTCACAACTAACCTTGATTATGGCCAAAGAATTCTTAATTTGGTGTATTTCCTCACTAAAAGAAGCTATGGAATTTCCACAATAGAAATTAAGAACTGCTCTGCTTGCCCAAGTTCATGGGCCCTTCCTTTGTAGCACATAAGCTTCCTCTCCTCTTCTTCTGTTGGAGCCATTTTAACTAGTGCGTCTAGAGCTTCACTATTAAGGCCAGTACCTGCAGTTAATAACACATTTTTAACCACAAAATACATGGAAGTCAAGCCCATAAGAAAGCAAAAATGATAAGGTTCTACCACCAGCCACAGGCTAGAGTAGAACCTCCAGTTTAATGCTTTAATATCTGTCTCATTTACTTATAAAATCTTCAAAATAAAGTTCACCATAAAATATGAATGTTGCAACATATTGAGAATGGAAAGCTGGAATAGACAATACCCACCTTCTAATAAAGCTTCCTGAATGTCCGCTTTTGTTAAGGCCAAGCACGTATCTGAATGGCTATATTCTAGGCTCTTCTTGAATCCATAACTTGCTGCTTTACTGCTGCTGGAGCTGGTTTATTAGGTGGTGGTGCTGCTGGCGCTATTCCAAAAAGTTATGCCATCATTTCCTCACTAGCCTGAAATATTAACACATTTGAAAAATTTTACGTACTACTTTACGCCATGAATTATACATGTATAAACAAAGGAGGCATTGCTATCTATGCAACTAATTTGAGAAAACCTAGCAGTTACTGTCATCTTATTTGCCTCTATCGAAGTACGCCAAGGAAATCGACATAAGAAAAGCCAAACAAGTTTTGTCACTTACTAAAACGAGCTGCTGGTACTTCGGAGATTGTCCCAAACCATTGAATGTTCAATATTTTCCCAATAGTCTGAGAAGAAAGACACTTACCCTAACTTCGCTTACCAAGAAACAAGACGCTTCTGATGCAGTAAAAGACGAAGAAACTTAATATTACTGATGCTCTGTGGCAAATTCGACCATAGGTTTTCCAATGAATTTGTAAGTTTGAATTGATCAACAAAAGACATCCGATGCATTTTTCTCAAAAAGAGGAAAAGCTATTAAACATGTAGCATCAATTGATCATAGCAAAGATTGGGAAGTCGAAAGGAACTTGAAGCAAGGCATGAAAACCCTAAGAAAATAGACAAGGTAACTTCTAGTTTTGCCACTTTGTAGAATCTTCATTTTTGTTCCTCTATTTCTAACTTGCATTTTGTTCCTCTATTTCTAACTCGCAACAAGTTTTTGATAGCATCATCTCAAGAATTTGGACGTTAGTCTGTGCTTTAGCATTCTTTAAGGCGAGAAGAGAGCTTATGATAATTTCTACCACTATTGAAGTACTATCTGATGCAGAACATGTCTTTAATTGCTACATGGTTTCTCCTTAAAGTGCTATAGATGGTCAACTTGGTCACATTATGGAACCACTCTCTGTTTCACATCCCAACTGCTCTGGTAGACGGGTTTATGTGCTCCAGGACCTGCGAAATTATGCATAAGATACTATTGCAATGTTTTCATTGCCTCAGGAATGGCTTTGGTGTGAGTCATGGTGTGGAAATGCAACCAAGGCAAACCAAGTGAAATGTATTCTATATCTCAGTAAAATTCTTGCTTTTAGATCTGGTGGTTTTCCTCCCGCATTTAGCTGCTTTATTTGCATTTTAATGGGCCCCTTGAAGAGCAAAGTTGGGGTGGAGATGGACAAAGTCGGCAAAATGACAAAAATGTACCCAGCTGGATGGCCTGGTATGGAGTCACTGGCTTGGTTACTTGATTTACATGGACCTTTTTAATCCTCAACCAAGAGGTAGATGTATTGATTTTCAGATACAGAAAAGACACAAAATGCTAAGGTACATTTCCAAAAACTTACCAGTCTTAAGACCATCTTCATTGGTCCGCAATGATGCTTCCAACTTGTTAAGTCGTTCCTAAAATAAATCACAATTTTATTGAAAGATAACATCAAGGGAAGATTCTTAATACCAAGATCAACATTTTTCTGTCCTTGCAATGGAAAATATTATAGCAATCGACATTATAGGCCTAAAGCAAACTCAAAGATGAAGCTGGGAGCCTCTATCCTATCAAAAACCAATAATACATTTTTCTGCAGCATTCTATTGTTTATAGATTCCAATATTTTATGTTAACTGTGATTCAGAAGTCTAAAGCGTACCTCTACTATAGCGGCTCTCTCGTGGAAATGTTGAAGCACGGAAGCTAGAGACGCTAGCTCGTGCTCTGCAGCGGCCATATAGATTTAGGTTTGGCAGTGGCCTCTATGCTAGTGTTAATAACAAATCGTCCACAAATTTATCTTAAAAAAATACGCCAGCCTCCGCATAGCCTGATCAGGGAAGTCCCCTGCCAAAGCCTGCAGCCTGGCAGAAATGCAGTCGTTGCAGTCGTTCCACTACAGTCTTGCTATGACACTATGAAAATTTTTGAAAAACTCGCATTACTACATGCTTGGCAAAGGTGGTGTAAAGAAAAGAAGAAAAGAAAAGGACTCTTACCCTCGACGTCGACGTCGTTTGCATGCCATCTCAGATTTGGCTGAGGTGGATATGACACGTGGATAGCTTAGAATTTCAGGAAAGGCTGTAGGCCCGGTAGGGCTAGTGTGCTAAAAAAAAACCAAAAACATTAACTTATAGAAAGCTATCTCCGAAAGATCTAGACATCATGGGGACCTTGGAGCTCTGTTGCACACAGCTTGTTTTACACGTCCTTCTACTCCTAATAGATATATGGCATAGCTTGCCTTTAAACAGTTGCCGAAGGGATTAAACTTAAACAAAGGATAAAATTTAAAATACCCAACTGGTAGATGCAGAAACATCAGATTCATTTAACTGGCAGACAGCCACAATCATGGAAAGCAACGCATGGGATCGAGAATTGCGTTAGGGCTGGCATCGTTAGCACCTTGTGGCATTGAACTCATTGTGGCATTGGATATACGTGGCATACACGTGTATAGGCTAAAATTGCACAAAATCGTGCACCTCAAGTTAGACAACCCTGCTAAAAAAAAAGGCTCTATTTGTCTTAAGAACGCTCCTATCCAGACATCACATATAGATGAGGAAGCTTCGAATGAAAAGCAAACATATTTGCATATGATAGATCAGGACTCTCATACATTAAAGTTAAAGTTAAAGGTTAGATAAGGGAGCATTAGAGAACTTTGTAAGAATTCATGTAAGGGAATCTATTTATTAAAAAATAACATGGGCGTTTGTACAAATCGTAGCAAGTTCGAGACAAATAAGTCCGATGGTGGTCATCTTTTTTGCTTTTTTGCTTTTCTGGATTTCTCACGCCTTTCTTCCTCTTCAAGAAGGCGCGGGATATCCTTACCCTGGTTTCGGGGATCCCGGAGGGGTGATACCGGAGGACGGGATCCCCAAGAGGTGTGATCCCGGAGGACGGGATCCCTGGTTACTGCGCAGTTACTGCGCAAAAATCTTGGCCCTTATAGGGATTTTTGGGGCAAACTTGTTGTGGGATTTTCTCCCTCGATCCGGCACCGAATCGCATGGGATCAGTTCGTAGCTGGTCGGAATCGGGAGGGCAAGGGGATCAGGTAGATGCGGAGGAGGAAGCAGGGCGAGCGCCGCTGCACTGGCCTCGCTCCAATCCGGCAAAAAAAACAGCAAAAACTGCGCAGTAAGGCGTTAACTGCGCAGTTAACTGTGGGATCCCGGAGGAGGGGATCTCGCGTGGGGATCCCGGAGGAGGGGATCCCATTTCCCTCTGGGATCCCCCAAACCAGGGTAAGACTATCCCAAACCCTTCAAGAAGTGCAAGCTCACGTTCATCTTCTTCCCTTGCAATCTTAGCACTTCTCCTTTCTTCTCTTTGCATGCTATCAAAGTCTGCTTCCATTTTTCTATCATCAAAATCCTCATCATCACCATATTCTGATGGGTTATACCCAAACATTCGTCTAATAACTGTTTTATAATCAGTTGAATCATCACTAAATGAATCTTCTGAACATGTGTCCTCCTCTGCAAGTCGTTTTTGGGGTTTTACATTTCCGATACTAGATTTTGTAGCAGCCACTTTTCCAGAATCATTTGGCCTAACGTTTACAGAGGGATTTGAAACTGGTTTGCGCTTTATTGATGGGATCTGCCTCCTTTGATCTCCATGGGCAGTTATTTTAGCTGAAGGAAAATTTGCTTTGCTAGCCTTGCAAACCTTTGCTGGATTCTGCTGTGTTGCCTTGGGAACCTTTGTTGGTGTAATTGTGATTTTATGTAGAGAATCCTGCTGTGTAACCTGTGTTGCCTTGGGAACCTTTGTTGGTGTAGTTGTGATTTTATGTAGAGAATTCTGCTGTGTAACCACCCTTGCATGCCCCTCTGTCCGTTGAATCACAACACGTACAGATGGTCCAAAGAATGTACCATAAGGGCGGCTTCCGACTTTCATTTGACGATGCTCCATCTTCTTCGATTCGTTACTCCCATTTTTTTGCATCTCTCCATCTTATATATGTTTTTTTTTTAACCTTTTGCCTTTTTTTTTACCTTTTCCTTTGCCTTTTTTTTGACCTTTTCCTTTGCGATCCTTTTCAGTTGCCTTTTCCCTTTTACTACTAAGAAGCGTGCTTGTGACATCTTCCCATATATCAAAGCAAGTTTGGCCGCATGCTTGTGACATCTTCCCATAGATCAAAGCAAGTTTGGCTGCAGAATGCTGTCCCAGCTTTGATTCCATATTACAACAAATTGGGTATCCAACCCTTTTACTTGCAGTTATAAAATTGCTGAAAATTCTATTGTGAGAGAAAATCATGTGCAAAAGGTTGATGAAGAATTGTATTGTAACAAAATGAGCCAATCAGCTTGGTGATTAGACTGCTATTCCTGCCTGCCAGGTACTTTTCACCCTAACTGTGCTCTGTTGATAATAGGTCACCTTCGCACCTTCCATTAACCTGCTGCTTCAGAAAAACCTTGTCCAGTACCCTTACAATAGCCAGCCAAACTCCCAAAGCATTAAGCAACTGAAAATCCAGAATATATAAGCTTTCACCAACACTTCAATCCAAATATCCCTAACAGGGAATGAGTGTTCAATAAACACCAAAAAGAATAAAAGACACAATCAAAACATTATAATCCAGTCCGTTGTCTTTGGTCTGTTTTTTAAAAAATAATCAAACTCTGGCTAGCACACCACCAGTATAATAAGCTGCAAGCCACACATAAAATTAGGATACAGACTAAGGCCTGTGTTGCTGCAATAGGCTAACCCAACATACTCCATACAATGACGATTTATAGTACCAAACAAATAAAATTAACCCAACTCTGCAAACGACTCATCTTCAAAAGTGGTCATGATCATCTAATCTTTTCTGATTCCGCATAACTATGCCAGCCCGCTCACGAAAAACATCATATGAAGGGCTTTCAACTGCCTCCACTTGTACAAAATATATTTCGAACCTAGCCTGTGTGGTCACCCAGCAGCTACAACTGAGTGGCATGCCAAAAATTGCTATAGGAGCAAGACCGACCATTTCTGGCATCTACTGGATCTGCAATGGTATTCTAAGCATTCATAACTTCATCATCCATTCCACAGCAATCAATCCATTTGTAGCTCATTGATTCAATATTATCTGAGCGAACTCCAGCATTTGTTATCAGATACTAAGTATGCGAACATCTTCTCCAGTTTCTACTGATGATACAGAAGCTTGGAACAACCGCGTCCGCCCAAAGCGTTAACCTAAAAACAAAACGCCTGACGTGGTATCATCTTACCCGTTGCTTAAGGAATCAAATCTGGGCCGTCCAGATTAGGTCTCCACATTGAAGACACCTAAATCGTGCATCAGGACCTCTTTGGACCTGGCTAGAAACACCACCACCGCCATATCCTGTTGCACCATTTGAGGCCCCCTCACAAGTCATTCCAGCTACACCAAGACCATACGCACCACTTCCATACACTCCTCACCATAGGGTTCCGCCGAGCCCGACTTTCGCCGAGCACCACCATTAACTTCCATTCACACTTCCATATCCCCCACTGCCATATCCCGCACTAGCATAGCCAGCACCATAAGTAGGGTAACCCCTTCTCCCCAGACTAGGCCGCCCACCATAACCAGCAGATGGGCTAGATTTGTAGCTCTGACCATAACCCCCTCCATATCCTTCACGTCCTACCGGTGACCCAAAGCATGCACCTGGACTCCTTGAAGGGTCTTGACTCAGTTCCTTAGGCACAACTCTTTTTACTTCCAAGCTCATGAAAGGACTTTTGAAGTACGTAAACCCCTGCAAGGTGGAAATTCCTAGAAGTTTCACTAAAACTTTTTTTTTGGTATTTTTTGTTTGAAAGTTTGCTAGCGGCGCCGCTTAGAGCGCCGCCACCACATAAAGAAGCAAGCACGGCAGCATCCTTAACCTTAGAAAAAAGAATCGCACCCAGTGCCTCCACCTAGCCGAAGAGCGCCAGAGTTCTAACTCCGGGCCTCTGCCATCGCCAAATGAAGAGAGAGAAAAAAAAAATGGTAAACGGAATTTCCACCTTACAGGGGATTACGGCTGGGAGCCGCCTATTTTTCGGGGTTTCCGGCTGGAAACCGGCAGCGGCGCCACCATACTTTGTATCGGCAGAACTCCTTCACTAAACATAAGTCTTGGATAAAAGGGATGGTTGATGAATTATGTACTGTCCTTTCTGACGGTTCTCCTATGTGTTGTAGTGGTTTTTTTATCTACTATGGTCGTTTTTCTGTATAGAGTACATGTTCTTGGTTGGTTTTTACAATAGCCATACTTTGTATCAGTATAAAGTACAATAGCCATACAAACGATTAACTATTTCTACATCAGTGTCACCTTATACTTGGATTTGTTTGTTGAATGCATAACAAGCATAAACTCAAATTTATTTCTAATTCACAAATAAAAACCACCATTTTAATGGCTGTGATGCATGGACCTGTTTGTACATGCATCTGGTTGCCCTAGGTTTTTGAAAGAGTTTGTGTGGGAAGGTATCTATAATAGCCTATTTTTTGAATTAAAATATCCATATCTATTTGTCCGTCTTTGGACACAGTGCATGCATCCTTTAGCTTTAAATTTTGAGACCAATGATATGCTGTTTTGCTTGAATTATTTGCAAGTTTTTGATGATTTTCAAGAGCAAAGGGTTCCTGTTTAATGTGGTTGATGTGCTTCGATTAAAGAAGACTTTTATAAAGCCTTTGTGTATTATTCTGGTTATATAATATCAAATGGTCAATCCTTAGATCATGTAGTTCTATTTTTATGAAAGAGTTTGTTTGAGACGTTTTGAGGTCATTGATCTGTCATCTCATTGTATGAATTTGCATTACTTTTTGTAGAGTGCCATTTACATGAGTAGTAGGATGCCACAGAGCAAGGGTTCTAGGTGGATTGAAATATATAGTTACAAATTGCACTTTTTTGGCAAAATACAGGTTGGGAAAATTCTTCCTATCAAATTTTGGGCTTGTTTATTTGACACAAAACTGCAATTTGCTTGAGAAACTCAAGTTATCACATCTTAGCATGGGAGGCTTCTTTCTATCAGGTTAGTTACCACAGTTGAAGATTTTTCAAATCAATTATTGCTATGACTTGCAAACTGCTTTCTCGAAGTCATTGGGAGTCATGCAAGTCCCTCAAGGTCTTGTCACTCAATGACTAACGCAAGACTATTGTCCTTGTTCTCAACTGTAAGTCTCTAGAAAGTCTACATTGGAGAAGTGCAGTTTGACATCATCTTTGTTGTGGAATAACTGATTGTGATTTTGATTCTGAAGCAGGCCTTGTTTCTTCAAATTGCACATCTATGAAGTCGTTAGCAAGGAAGTAGAAGATAGTTGCTTTGCAATACAGGGTTTTTATCCACTTTAGCATCTCAATTTCAGTGGGCTCATGGTCCTATTTGTTTTCTAGAAAACGTTGGCTCTTAGCTCTTAAAGATCAATCTCATAGGGAATAGTCTGCAGTTGTTAGATGTTGCGGTGCTCATTTACAAACTCTCATGCTTGAGGGCTGCATAGAGGCCACTGATTAGAATATAGAGGAGGTTATTGATAAAGAGTGCAATGTCCTAAAGGGTTTAGATTCAAAATTCAGTATAGTTGCAAAAAAAAACATATAGAGTCTATCAAATCCCATCGATCCGAGACATTGGATCGCCATTCTAGAATGGGACGAGCATGCATGTCTTGCATGCATGCGGGCGGCGCATGCCCGTTTTGGTTGGGAGTTCGCTATTTTAGGCGCGTTTCTGCATCAACGTCTCATCGGCGCTTTCTCTTCTCTCTCAGTAGTACCTTATTCTCTTTGAATTGTTTCCAGGCAGGGGAGGGGCTTCTTCCTGCTTGGTTTGGCCAATTTGGCGTTTCTTTCTTGCTGTCCTTTTCCGGCCTTTAGCCTTCGTCCTGTGACTTTCTTCCTCGATCCTAGTTTTGTAAGGAAGTTCTCTGTTAGTCGGGCGGTTTGTTGGTTTCCTGCAAGTCCCATTCTAGAATCCCATCGATCCGAGACATCGGATCGCCATTCTAGAATGGGACGAGCATGCATGTCTTGCATGCATGCGGGCGGTGCATGCCCGTTTTGGTTGGGAGTTCGCTATTTTAGGCGCGTTTCTGCATCAACGTCTCATCGGCACTTCCTCTTCTCTCTCAGCAGTACCTTATTCTCTTTGAACCCACCCTCCCCCCTTCTTTGTTTATTAGATTTGTCGCGTGGCACGCGCGTAATCAGCCCCTCCACTCTGGGAGGTTTGTTTTGTTTCGTTTTTTGGTATTGGTGATGTGCAGGTACAGGTTGGCGAGCGACATCTGTTTCGACTTCTCCATTCGTGGGTTTTGGGAGCGTTTTTCTAAGCCCCTTGCCGAAGGTTTATCACTAGGGTTTTTCCTCGAAAACCTGAAAGGGCGGGGTTTTTTAATCCCGGTGATAAGCTTTCGGCAGGTACACCAGCCGAACATCTGTTAGCATTGTATTTTTGGGGTCCAAATGTTATAATTGGATTTTCCCTTTATTTTTCGTGGGTAGTTCGCATGTGTGCGGCTACCCACTATCCACCATTGTAGAAAATCTGCTGAGATGAATGAGAAGCCTAGTCTAGGCGGTTTGATGGTTTCCTGCGAGTCCCATTCTAGAATCCCATCGATCCGAGACATCGGATCGCCATTCTAGAATGGGACGAGCATGCATGTCTTGCATGCATGCGGGCGGCGCATGCCCGTTTTGGTTGGGAGTTCGCTATTTTAGGCGCGTTTCTGCATCAACGTCTCATCGGCGCTTCCTCTTCTCTCTCAGCAGTACCTTATTCTCTTTGAATTGTTTCCAGGCAGGGGAGGGGCTTCTTCCTGTTTGGTTTGGCCAATTTGGCGTTTCTTTCTTGCTGTCCTTTTTCGGCCTTTAGCCTTCGTCCTGTGACTTTCGTCCTCGATCCTAGTTTTATAAGGAAGTTCTCTGGTAGTCGGGCGGTTTGTTGGTTTCCTGCGAGTCCCATTCTAGAATCCCATCGATCCGAGACATCGGATCGCCATTCTACAATGGGACGAGCATATGTCTTGCATGCATGCGGGCGGCGCATGCCCGTTTTGGTTGGGAGTTCGCTATTTTAGGCGCGTTTCTGCATCAACGTCTCATCGGCGCTTCCTCTTCTCTCTCAGCAGTACCTTATTCTCTTTGAACCCACCCTCCCCCCCCCCTTCTTTGTTTATTAGATTTGTCGCGTGGCACGCGCGTAATCAGCCCCTCCACTCTGGGAGGTTTGTTTTGTTTCGTTCTTTGGTATTGGTGATGTGCAGGTACAGGTTGGCGAGCGACATCTGTTTCGACTTCTCCATTCGTGGGTTTTGGGAGCGATTTCTTTGCCTTGCGTTTGTCTAAGCCCCTTGCCGAATGTTTATCACTAGGGTTTTTCCTCGAAAACCCGAAAGGGCGGGGTTTTTTAATCCCGGTGATAAGCTTTCGGCAGGTACACCAGCCGAACATCTGTTAGCATTGTATTTTTGGGGTCCAAATGTTATAATTGGATTTTCCCTTTATTTTTCGTGGGTAGTTCGCATGTGTGCGGCTACCCACTATCCACCATTGTAGAAAATCTGCTGAGATGAATGAGAAGCCTAGTCTACCGGGCGGTTTGTTGGTTTCCTGCGAGTCCCATTCTAGAATGTAGCATTCATATGGTTTTTAGGAACGTATACACATGTGCATAGTATCTATTTTTATAGCTTTGATTTTTTCATTAAAGATGCAAGCAGATAATATTTGAGCATGGTTTGATGAAAGCAGAAAGATGGTTTATTAGAGAAGAAAACTCTGGCAGCATATCATCATTTGAACAAGTTGGAGCTAGAAATTGTATGTCTATCCTTGTAGAAAAGTTGCTGATAACTAGAATCTCCAGATCAGTTATTTACCCCCAATGGTTTTCTCTACTTGTAAGTAATTTAAAATCTATTTCCTCCCATTGGTTCAAGGCTTATCTGCAATTTCGACCTTTATATTTAGTGGTCAGATGTTGGAAGGTGGACATGGTACCATGCACCCAACATGAGTATGGCTATCACAGGTTTGTTGGCAGCTTGCTTTGTGGTGTTTGCACCTATTACTATGGCAGGATTGCACATGCTCTTTATTTCTCTTGCAATGTGTTCATGCACCTCATGCCGTATACCCATCTTATTTCTGGATTTTTGTGTCAATACATTCTGCATGATCATCATACAAACCATTATATGAAAATTCCTCCCAATTGGTCCCCAAACATTGCCTCAAGTACTTATATGAAGTACATCCGGACACAAATAGTTCATGTACAAATCATATTATGAATGAATAGACATGGAAAGAGGATGTCCCATTTATTTGTAAATTTCAGAAACTCGGCAGAGATGGAGCTCTGAGCTTCCTTGCAAGTTCTCACATTCTAGTGGCAGGGGATTCCGAGGCTCATTTCTGTTGTTTCTTTATTGAAAATACTCTTGGAGAACATAGAGAGATTGAAGGCTAAGCTGTTTAAATACCACGATAATTATAAACACGTGATTGATGAACATGGAATACAAATAAAATTTACTTGGGCTCCTTATGTTAACAACATTACTATTTGCAATTACACATGCATCACACTGGAACATATCCTGATGTTGTCGTAATGGTGGCAGGGTTGTGGCATATGTTGCATGTAACTAATACTTCGGAGTATAGGCATTCCTTACAGAATCTTATAGATGTTGTGTTCATGGACTTGTATTTAATATGTTATTGGAAAATAATTTAACTGTCATATACGTCTATTGTAGCAGCATGAACAAGTTTCGAGCAGAGATGCTATCTCTTGGAATGCCAATATTGCAGGATATGTTGATCATGGTCAGTCAGAAGCTTTTCTCAAATGCATCTGCGCGTCTAACACCAGACCAGATTATCTATATAGCAATACTAAATGCTTGTAATCATGGGATTTAGTAGATGAAGGCCACCATCATTCCATTTGTGTGAGCATGGTAGAACTAATATGTCAGAGGAACATTATGGCCATTAATCTGCTTGCATATACAGGTTGCTTGGTGAAAGCAAGGGACTATATAGCCTCAATTGCCACAGGCTCAGCACCTAATGATCTCATTTATTGCTGGGTTTATTGGTTACAATTGCAGAACTTATTGCTCCCCCTTGTTCGGTTTATTGGCTAGTCCATTGGGTTAGCAACTAAGAGATCTTGTGCACAAGTCTCTGGGGTCCGTCATATGTCCTCATGGACGCTGCCAATGTGGCATGACGTAAAAATACTATCTATCTATCTATCTATCTATCTATCTATCTATCTATCTATCTATCTATCTATCTATCTATCTATCTATCTATCTATCTATCTATCTATCTATCTATCTATCTATCTATCTATCTATCTATCTAAGGTAGTCAGTTCATAAATGTTGTCTTGAAGTTTCTTTGTCTCTTTTAAAATGGCTTGTAGTAGTAGCTGTTAGGCTGGCTGCTTGTGCCCCTGCCTTTTTGCATCTCAATTTCTGCAAGCTTAGTAGCCAAAGATATCATCCAACTTTACTACATCGTGGAATGCCAGCCTTATATAGAAATCCATTTGGAAATTCAAATCATAGGGGTGCTAACTTAGTTTTGTTTGGTACGACTAGGTACAATATTACGGACGCTAATTTCATTTACTAAATCTTCTTTACCACGAGCAAGACAAAAGGTATCATGATATCTGCTTGTTCAAACCATCGGAACAAATTAATAGAAGTTTGGCGCCAAAGTATTGAATGTGTTGTGACATGTGACAAATGAGATCTTGTTTGATGTAGATAGGTGCACCCCTTCCTAGAAGTTGGCATCATGATCCACTTGAGTGGGCATCATTAAATAACTGAGGTGTAGAAAATTCTACCTTTGTAAATAATATCACCACACATATATCACAACCATTTTAGCGCTCTCCCCAATTGGAGCTATTAAAAAAAAAAAAAACTAGCAAAAAGGCACGCCAGAGGCCATAGAAAATAAAGGCGCATGAAAATTAGGGCAAGGTATTTGAATAGGAAAGAGTAATTGAATTATGTTTGTATGGTTTGGTGTAAACATTTTGAAAGCTAAGGAGGATTGAAAACATAGCTAGCCTAGCATAATTGTGTAATTTATTAGTAAATAGTGTTGCATTGCTTTCCAATTACAACGTGTAGAATGCTTTTGATTTAAAAAGGCAGGATACATCTACAAGGCAGGATATTGACTTCATTAAATTTGGATGCAAACATGGATATGGTGCAAAATCTTCAGCTGGAATGTTACGAACCTACAAGAAATCCTTGGGTCCTATATATCGTTTATTGCCTAAATAAGATGAAGATGGTTGAGAGATATTGGAGGGTTTATAGTTAGTATGGATGGGTTTAATCATATTGCAGGGTATGTAGTTGGTCTAGATGGACAAAAGCTCCAGAACTTGGAGCATGTAGCTACACACAAATATGCTCATTTGCTACAACATTAGTTTGAAGCCCAGGATTCAATTAAATTTGTAGTCTCTACATATAGATATAGGTGTAAAAATTTGAAATCTCAAGTATGGAAAAAATTGGGTATCAAAATAAACAAAAATATATGCATATCAATTAGGGGTGATAGCTCATGGACGAGCGATTGCGTGCATGCGTGGATGCAAGAGGTCTGGGGATCGAAAACTCACAACCCCAACTAGCTTTTGTTATCGTTCTAATATTTGCCTTTCAAGGGTGCAATTCCATTTTGTTATCTGCCTTTCAAAGGGTGCAATTCCATTGTGTTATCGTTCTTATATTTTCCTTTAAAGGGTGCAATTGCAAATCATTATTTACGGGACAAAAGGCGACCAAGAAATATTGGCATCATTGGAATGGTCAAGGGCGGCAGAGTAAACACAAACAACACTTTAGTTCTGATCGACTTGCATTTTTATAATAGATACATATGTTGGGTGCCAACAGAGCGACTTTAAGGGGTGCAATTCCATTTTGTTATTGTTCTTATATTTTCTTTTAAAGGGTGCAATTGCAAATCATTATTTGGACAAAAGGCGACCAAGAAATATTGGCCTCATTGGAAGGATCAAGGGCGACAGAGTAAATGTAAACAACACTTTAGTACTTTAGTCCCGATCGACTTGCATTTTTATAATAGATACATATGTTGGGTGCCAACAAGCCACTTAGCCTTATACAACAATGTTCTATTAACATCTATTGTGAAAGTTGCAAGAGTATGTCGATAGGGTCTTTGTTTAATAAACATTTGTTCATTGTTGGACATAAGGGATTAACTGCATGAGCTTGCGCAGATTGGGCATACTTTGGTATATGTCAAATATCCCTTGTAGACGCCGTAAACCTGTTGTTGGAGAACCAATAGTCAAAGTTTATCTTGAATCGTCATAATATTTTAATGCATGCCAGTTAGAAGATTTTTGAGGACTTGAAAGTCATATGTAGCAGGAAGAGAGACATTATTGCTGGGCTTCAAAGAAACTAGCTGCGGTAAGCTTGAGCATTACAGAAGCTGAGATTAAGGTTATTCTAAACAACTTAAGAAATGCTTTTCTTATTTTATAGCTTGAAGGGCTAAAACAACTAAATGTTATAGCAGCTGGACTGCATTGTGATGCTATCAAGCTTAACAAAGATGAGCAGCACTTTGCCACTAAACATCTAGATATCCAAGTTTGCACCGTTCATGAGCAATTGTACTAGATACACTTTACATCTTCACTATCACATAGCACATTGTATATGGTTTCAAAATGGAAATGCCAGGACTGGGCTATCTCACTGAAGCTAAAGGGAGAGAGTGCAAGGACCATTTTAGCTTCAATACAGTTTAGTTTCCAAACGATGTTCTGCTATTTGAACTTACCTTCAAGGCACGTTGCACAGAACGGCACAATGATAGCAATATTTTGACATCAGAGACTCCAAATGAAGATGGTACAACATCAACTGCATCAAACCTGGAAATTAAAAGTGTAAGAACTGCAGGAGGAAATGCTTTAATTACCCATGATAATCCAAAAGAAAGTAAACCTACACCTACCAGCTGTCTCCACTTATGGCTTCATCTGCAGCTGAATCGACCAAGCCAATGAAAGAAGAATGTGCAAAAACTGTCTCCAGTGCAAGGCCATCTTTGTACTTCGCCTGATAACGATGCATATTAGTAAATTAAACTATTCTTATTTTTTTACCAGTACTTTGTTAGCTCTAGGATTAACAAATAATACACACCTCTAGGTAGTATTTTGGTTGTGGAACAACAAGCTTTTTCAAAGTATCAAAGCTTTTCAACAGATTTCATTCCTGCTTCAGAGCTGGAGGATGCAGAAGTTCCGGAATGTTTCCCCTTCAACAATGTGGACTGCAAAGATTTCAGATGATGCCATTGAACTTTCGAAAAAGGCACAGATCCAAACGAGATGATTATTGTCAATGCTCTTAAGTGATGTGCGTGGGATGCCTGAGCCGACATTTTTGGTTTGGCAGCCCATGATGCCATCTAACAGGTCAGAAAAACGAATAAATCATGAAGGATAATGAAAATCAGGACTAAAAACCTTACCTTTGCACCAGTTCAAGGGGGGTCCGAAGATTGCGAGCGCCTGATGGAACTTGCATGAGGAGGACCTGTGTCGCGGAGGCAAAATAAAATAACGAGCAGTTATTCGTGCCCTTTTCCATCTCCGTGCTTTTTTTACCTATTTTCTAATTTTCTTGGCCGTAGATCTTTAAAGAAAAAAATCTGACGGTGAAACTATTGCCACATCAGTTTTTTATGAGGTGGACATGCTACGTGGATAGCCTAGAATTGCAAGGAGGGTTGCACGCTTGGTTAGGCTGGCGTGCTAAAAAAAAACCCTTCCAAATTTCCCTAAAATCCGGAAGGGTTTCCACAAGAATATATTTTTTTGGTTTCCAAGATATCCACGGTAATTAATTCTTCGAATTAATTTTTTACGGCTGTTATTGAAGAGCTTTTGCAGGAAATTTTTTTGCTCTTTGCAGGAAATTTTTTTGCTCTTTAGCGCTTCCTCCGGCGGTTTTCTTCTTGGCGATTGAGGAAGGCTTACAGTCGATCCAGGAAGTGTTTTTAGGAGCAATCAGGTACAGAGAAACCCTTCCGGAGTTCGGCTTCAATTCTGCTTCTTCTTTTTTTTTGTGCTTTTAAAGCGATTGAAAAGCTCGGCAGGGAGTTGCAAAGGCGTAAAAATCTTCTTTGATGCATCCTCAAATCGGCAGCCAGGATAGCCAAAGAACACGGATAGAATAAAGCGGGTTTTTCAAAACACAGGTTTAGGTAGGTTTTGAAGCATTTGGAGCAGATTTTGAAGCATTTGGAGCGGATTTTGAAAGGGATTGAATCCTGGGGATTGGAGAAAGATGTGAGGATGATTAATCCGGCTTTTAAAGCCATCGATTTTTTTTTTGCATTCAGCAATAGGTTAAAAAACACGAGCATTTGCCAACGGGCAATATTTGAAGCGTTCAATCCATCACCAGAGTGCAAAGAACGAAGAAGCCGCCCCAAATGCTTTCTACTGCTGTTCCCACTTTTGCTTCTTCCCCAAACAAGGATCGTATTTGATCTATCTCGCCATTTCCTGCAAGCACACCGCATATTTTCTCGCTTTCTTGATCCATATTTTCTGCCCCGGCGTTACAATATGATCTATTATTTGTTTGTTAAATCTAATGGCAAGCAGGTATGTCTCCTCTTTCTACATTTTTTTTCTTGTCAATGAGCATTTTACCCGCCATTCTTTTGTAAGTGATTTTCCCCCTTTCTGTGTTTGCAGTGCAAGCCCTTCTTCGAATTCTCTGTTTAGCATGTAAGCAAAGGTTTTCATTTTGAGTTATTTTCCCATGTGGATGTAGATAGTAATAGATTTCACAAATACAGCATCTTGGAGATCTTGCTTACTATTGTAAAGCTTCCCATCACTTTCGCCAAGTTTGCAACTGGAAAGAAAGCTTTGGTAAATGAGATAGAAGGTAGGCGCTATTTTTGATAGATCTGTTTAATCTTCATTCTTTACATAAGTTTCTGTTGAGTATGTGAAATGTTAAAAATTTGCCTTTCAGTTTTTACAGGTTACAGAACTTTGTACTTAGAATTCTAAAAAACTTTAGTTTATTTTTTGTTGAAGGACGTCAGACTTTATTCAATCAAAGACTTTAGTTTATTGCATAGGAATTAATGTAAGATACTGGAATAGCCAATTTGGCCCTGTGCATAGCTTATTTTCTATTCTTGAACATGCAGGAAAAATAGTTCATGAAGCATTTGAAGCGGAGCAAATAGCCAAGGCAGTAGAGAAAATTGCAGTGTCTGTTCAGCATGGTTGCAAAGGATGCTAGGAAGGCTGAAGATGTTCTAGAAGAGGTAATAGCTAAATTTGCATCTGCATATCCTCTTACATATACCCTTAATATGGTCATATTTCCTTGATATATTTTTAGGTACAAGAGAAAGCCAAGGTTGTTGAAGAAGAGCTAGATTCTACTGTAGATAACTTGGGCGAACTTTCTAATAACCTTGATGGCATTGCCAAGAAAGTTATATCTATTAAAGAGGAAGTGAATACTCCAACAGACAGGCCCATCAAGAAAAATGGTAACTAGATAATTGCTTATCCTATGATTAAATCATAAGTTTGTTAATCGAGCAATGTCTCATGCAGATGAGGTGGTGAAAAAAGATCTAAAGGTGCTACTTCAATTTTTTGTTAGTTGATGCTTCAATTTGAGCTCAAGATCATCCATATTATTGCAGTCATCATCCTTGCTGCATTGGCAGGATATTTTAAGTTGGATGTTTCTAAAACATCACTCAATTCCATAACACAATCTCTTCAAGACTATGTACTATGTAAACTTATAGCATGTTAAAGGAAAGTTTGGCATTTGCCTTTGGATTGTATCATGTGGCACTTCACAAAGTTGTGTATGTTCTTATTCAGATAAATGAAGATCTACACAAAATGCACACATGTATGCCTTAAGCTTGGAGCCTAATTGCCTACGCCCGTTTCGTATGGAACCAACACGCAAGAACATGACATGCGATCTGCAGACAACTCCTTTCCTCTCTCTAACATATTACTCCACACAGCTTGGAAATCTCTCGTGTCCAGCAGCATGTTAGCAGTCACCTCTGCAACAGAGGGATGCAAGGGCCGGGACCACTCGTCATCTTCAGACCACGGGTTGTGTCCATCATGCCCAACACGAATGTGTATTGTGGCAGAACTATCTGTACTCGGATTGCTCGGTATCTTATCTCGAAACTCCTTCTTGTCTGTCTTCCCTGACACAGACCACGCCTCCGTGCACTTCCCCCTCGCGCCCTTAGAAATTTTTTATCAAACGTGGAAACCCTTCCTATTTTCCCCCATTTGTGGAAACCCTTCCTATTTTCCCATGGCTTTGGAAAATAGGAAGGGTTTCCATTTGAATTTAAATTTAAATTCTTGGGTGCCGTGCGCCTTGGAAAAAAAAAAAAAAATGGAAACCCTTCCCATTTTCCAAGGAAACCCTTCCGATTTTCAAATGGGAAACCCTTCCAATTTTCCATTAAAACCAGGAAGGGTTTCCATGGAAACCCTTCCTATTTTCCGTGGAAACCCTTCCTGGTTTTAATGAAAGTCGGAAGGGTTTCCATGGAAACCCTTCCAAATTTCCATGGAAATTTGGAAGGGTTTCCATGGGAGCCCAACCCAAATAGGGAGTACTTAGAACCATCGATTTTAACGACTCAACCTTTATAATGTTTTTCCAACATTTGAAAATATTCTACAAATATCAAGATGCATTCAATAATTCCCCTCGGCAATTATAGTGTGTCAATTCCTAATGTTGTTTCTTCACCCTCTATGGTATTCGTGAACTAAAGTACTTGGAATATAAGAAAGCTACATATACGAGGCAAATTGTTTTTATGTTGTGGTTTTTATGGAGACATTTTATTTATGCTTGTATCGTCTTGTTGGCTTCGTATCATGGGTTTTACATAGAATAGAATAGAAGGGTTACACTAAGTGGCTTAGCAATAGTGATTTCTATAGAAATATTTTATTTATGCCTCTATGGGCTTGTTGGTTTTGTATAATGGGTTTTACATAGAAGGGTTACAATACGGTGACGGACTCAGTAATATGGGCTTGTTGGTTTCTATAGAAATATTTTATTTATGCCTCTATGGGCTTGTTGGTTTCACATCATGGGTTTTACATAGAAGGGTTACAATACAGTGACGGACTTAGTAATATGGGCTGCTTGGTTTTGTATCATTTTATTCATGCCTCTATGGACTTGTTGGTTTTGTATCATGGGTTTTACATAGAAGGTTTACAATAAGTCAGTAATGGACTTAGCAATAACCAACACATAACTACCATTGACATTAATTAACACAACCATTGGGTCCAACATTTAAATTAAAGCCCCCTTAAACCCCCTTTGGTTTGGGTGCATATTCACACGGGGGGTGACTCCGGGCAACGAGAGCTGTTGGATAGGCATATTCACCCCTTATTCCTTAATCTACACCGTACGTAAAGTTCCTCATTTGTGGGGTATGCAAGTACAAAATTTGCTATACTGTATAACAAGATTCGCAAAATACTATAAGATTTCAAGCAGAATACTATATGGTGTTGATTTTGTACGTGCAAAATACAATTATGAGGGCTCTCGCTGCCCGGAGTCACCCCCCGTGTGAATATGCACCCAAACCAAAGGGGGTTTAAGGGGGATTTTAATTTAAATGTTGGACCCAATGGTTGTGTTAATTAATGTCAATGGTAGTTATGTGTTGGTTATTGTACTAAAAAAAATTTTGGGCCCTTCGGGCCCTAAAAAAAACAAACATACGTAAAAACATCTAGCAATATGTAATACGTAATATGTAATACGTAATGGTAAAAATAATACGAGTAACACAAGCTTCTAATACTAATATCTAGCATTAGCATAATGGTAGATAGATATTAAAACATATTGACAAGCAAGAGATGCTCATAAGCACAATGTATACCCTATACTATGCATTTGATAAGAATGTCATATTCAAACCTGTTTGGAAATCATGTAATGCAGTTGATGGTAGGAAAAATCCAACCCAGCAGCAGCAGGGTAGCTAATTAGATGACGATGTGCCTCACAGTGCACCTAGCTCTAGAAACTTTAAATGACCTGTTATGTTCAATCTAAACTTGTTACATTCATAATCAATTACTCTCTAATCCTTGACTTCCTTGGAAGCAAACAACCACCTGTTTATCCTTGTTCTTGATTCCAAGAACCTACTACCATCCTTATCTTTCTGACTCGGTGTGTTTATCAATAAACATTGCATATTTAGTAAAGGTCATACTCGGCCTTCTCAATGAACCAAAATCCGTCATCCCCTAAAGCAAGGGCAATGCCTACTAACTGAACATGCCACATGCTGAATAAAGGCTGCAGAGAACTGGTGAGGTCCTTGCTAGTTTCACGAGAATCGCGAAAATGCTTTTGTTTCTTTTGTCCTCATCTGCGATATTATTTGTACTACTATAGACATGTGCTGACTCTTCCTTGCAGGCTTTTAACAAAACCAGACAGGTCGGATTCATCAGTGGAGAGAAATCGCGCACGTCTAATACAGGTTTGATGCAGCAACAACCGACTCCAGTCTGCCGATCCCAGCACAGCCACGACTCAACTACAGCAACTTAGTGGAAGCTCATAGCAACTTAATGCAAGCTCTCATGCTCAAATAAAAGCTTTACAAAATTGGCAGGTCCTTGGTACTTTGAAGACAACTGTGATATGGTTTCCTTTCCTTTCCTCCTCATCTGTGCTTTTATTTTTAACTTGGCAAGTACTGTGGCCATTGTGTTAATGAAATTACCAACTGCCATTATAATAAGCAGCAAGCCACAAACACCCATCTGCCATTCTGAGTCGTCGTCTGTTACTATTCCGATTAACAGCTTAAAGCCAATAAAGAATTGGAATCCCTGTAGAACGAAAATTAGAGAGTAGAGCAGCCATAACTGACCCTTCATACCTGCTGTTTCTCCCCAAACAACATCCATCCTTCCAGCCTTTCCAAGCGCAATCCTTGTGTACAGGCACTGTCTTTGATATCTATTTTGAAGCTGCATAGAAACTCCCTGCATTACTGCCCATAACAAGAACAACTCTTTGTGTCCAACCATGGGATTTTCGGCGGAGCCAGATATTAGGGCTACTTTAGGGTTTCTGCATTCGATCATGGGAGCTTATCAAAACAGATGCAAAACCAATCGGATTTGGCCGAATCTAACTGTGCTGTTCCTAAATGTTGAGAAGACACAGGTTTCGGAGGGTTTTGCAGGGAAAAAGCTGAGGAGATCTGGATATGGCAGCACAACTTTAGGGTTTCAGCATTCGAACATGGCAGGTTACAAAAACAGATGCAAAACCGATTGGATTGGGCCGAATCTCACTCAAGACACAGGTTGCAGAGGGTTTTGCAGGGAAAAAGCTGAACAATGTAAACTCATGGCTCCAGTTTCGGCCTGTGGGTTTCACTGCAAGATCTGTCTCCATCTCGACTTTAGCATGCTAAATATCAACACACTGAAAAAAAGAATATCAACACAGACCATGCCATGGAAACTTTGAATATGTAGCACAAACTGGTGAAGCAAGCATCCGGCCGCATCATCCTCTGCACTAAAGCACTAAAGCACTAAAGCTTTCTGCTCTTCTTGCACATGCAAACCAAATGAAATGCTTGTTCAGCCAAATCTGTTTCCACTCTGATCACAAGAACATTAATTTTTTGCAAGAATGCCCTGAAATGCTATCTAGAGGCTTGCATGTTCATCCCTAAAATAAAAAGAGGGCTTTTGTTGTGAGCCCTTGGATGTTGAACCATTGGAAAAAAAAAAACTAAATCAACGGCTAAGAAATGGTGCACTCTAGATGTACGCATTAGTACATCCATTCGAATACGCCATGAAATCTTAGGAAAACCTTTATGAAAAGCGTACAAAAACACCAAAAAAACCCCCTGTTATTATGCTACATATAGGGTTACAATAACTCAGTGATGAACTTAGCAAGAATAGCAATAATATGTTTTGTTGAGTGGTAAGATGGTTGAACATGGGTATCCAACAATGCCTCTAGAAAAGACGTGATGCCTAGAAGATGCATGGGGATGGATGCATGGATCTTATGTATGAAATTAATACTGGCGTTCCTAGTTGCCATATTAATACATTTACCAATTTATTTGGTTTTTCCAAGGAGAGGCAGCATTTGGTGGGATATTACACTTTCAGTTTATACAGACGTAACATAGTCGATGTCAAGCCTGTTTGTTGAAACAAACTTCGGATTTGTCTAACTTCAACACCGTCTGGTCTCTCTAGTTTGCAGCACATTCTGCAATTAAAAAGGTTCAAAGAGAAGAAAACATTAGAGCAATATATCAAAGGTAGAACATGGATATTTTGAAATGACATCACAAAACATAGCTACAGACATTTTTCCTCACATCCATAGAATAATAACTTGATCATTGTTCAAGAATCCAAACCAATGATGGTGGTCCTTCTTGGCTATCTATAAAAAGAGAATATCATCCATAACCTTAAGCCTTTGGAACTTGATGGCATCTCCAGTTGCACAATGATGAAATTAGTTGCAAAAATGCTAGGACAATTTGTGAAACAACTGTGAAGGCTATTCTTGACGTACACAAAGTTAATACAAACAAAGCTAAGCTGTTGCGTTTTGCTGCAAGGATATACACTTGAAGCATGGCATAATATTGTCTCATTGTCCAAATAGAGCAAAAGACATACGATTTTTACTCAAATCATTGGCACAAAAATAAAGATTACCTGCAATGCAATAGGAAGGGTTCAAGTGAGGAGGCGAGCTTGAAGCTCAAAAGTCTTTCAAATGTAGAATATTGATCTTGCCTGTTCACTGCCCAAGCCTGCAAAATCGTTCAATGCTAGAAGATGCCAAAGTTTCTTGGTTTGTGTAGTTGTTGACAACAAAATAACAAAAAATATAACTCTAATTGTTCATTGACAGGCATTTCAAGTAATATGCTTATAGAAGTCAATACCCTCAATTCCGCAGCCAACAGAGTTGGCTTAAACGTTTTCTTGCTTGTTTATGCTGGTTTTCTATTCAACGATGCAGAAGAAGCTCCGTATTGAGCCAAATGGTAACCTGCAAAAGCAAGGACAACATGAATAGAGGTGCAGAGAGTGCAAAGTTTACAAATTTGCTAGATTCTTGTATTTCATGAACTCCACAATACCTTTTTGTCTCCGACATCCAAGCACATAAAAAAGGCATTAAAAATTTCAGATGAAAACATCTTTGGAGCTTCTTAAATCCTTGCTAGTGGCCAGATACATGTATCATGTTGCATAGATCCACAGCCTATAACATGACAGAACATCCCAGCCTTGATCGCTTCAAATAATAATTCTCCAATAATATTTTATTTCATACAGAATAAAGTGAGTCAATAAATTCTGACAACTCAAGCTCGTACTGCTCTATGACAGTCCCAAAAACATCAATCATGATTAGCTTCACAAAAATACATAAATTTGTTGCCATCAGACTACTAAAAGGTATGCTGTAACTGTTTTGAACCACTTTGAATATTTAGGCACAACAGCAGGGCCGAGGACTCATAGCAATTTAAATTGTTCCTCCAATTGGATTTGCATGAATTCACTTGTCCAACATTGAATGGATAACTTACAACGAAGAGATTTAAGTATTAGAAGATGCATGTACATATATCAAGAACTTGCCGTAATAAATGATGTGTCCTATATCAATCGAATGTCTATAAGACCATTCAATAGACATTACACAGAAATATTCTCTTCATCATGTCAATCCCATCTCAGACTTAATGCTATACATGGCAGCCAAGAGAAAAGTTTACCTCTCAAATATACCAAGTAGCACTGCATGTTTGTCTTGAAAATATGGACGTTTAACTTGCAATTATAACTTGCTATACCAAAATCGATGCCAATCAGTTCTGCACTAAACATAGCAAAGACAATCAGACTACATGCACCCCTTGGCAAAAATTAAAATGGAGTCTAAGATCATGAAGATATATCACAAAAATCTTGGCATGCCCAGCACACAACAAAATCAAAATTAGAGAAAGAAGGCTAATCCTTCACAGAAAATAGAAGCTCTATCTGCTTACCTCCATCCATTCTAGCATGGCTTCTCCCTCCATTTTTATTGTATTACCTCAAAACATAGGCCAAGCAAAAATAGGGTATCGTGGAGAGCCCATCTCCAAATCGGCTCCTTATTTGCTATCATCATCATCTCTACCAGAAATCAAACTGAAAAAACCTCGATCCTCCATGGCTTACATGCGAAGCATACGGAGCCCGCCTGGCCAAATCCTCCACGAGGACGATTATCCTTAACCCAAAATTCCAATTTTCAGATCATGGCAAAAGTAATGGACACGATTTTTGGATTATCGGAAATTGTTTTCGGCAGATAGAAGCTTTGAAACCTTAGGAAATGAGCCTGAAAAAAAAATCTAAAAAGTTTTCGACTTGCCGGAAAAACCAAATTTAAACAATAGATTATTAAATATATGCCATGCGTAAATTATTCTATCTTAAATAGTGGGCATGGTTACAAAAACATTTAAGATGATTCTCCTAAGGAAGGAAGGAAGGAAGAGAAGTCCGCGTGTGTGTCATTTCTGGGCAATGAGATTATTTTAGTGAGTAATTTTAATTGCCAATATAAAATATGAAGCTGCTTTGTAACAATGGAGAGTTGTTGGGTGAGGATGAAACCATCACTTGAATTCTATTGCCATCTTCATTACAAATCCACATTAAGAACTGTGTACCTACATAATCAAAAGTAAGGAAGGAAGGAAGGAAGGAAGTTTATTTTAACGTCCACGGAGGCCAGAGGCCTATGAGACGGTACATGCAGAGACAAGCAAAAAGCCAAAAACCCCAACACCAAAAACAAACAATGTAACTGTACAGTAGATCCCTACTACCGGGATGAAAAGATAGGGCCACTTTGCATCTCGAAAAAATTAAGACCAATCAATGACAATGAAAGTTGCTATGTGCGACCAAGGAGGGCAAGTGAGAAGGAAGTGCAAAGTTTGCATCTCTAAAGAGATGGGCAAAGCAAGAAGAAAGTGCAAGGATATGTTCTAAGGATTGTTAACAATGTGATGCAGCTTAAGAAATTATGAATAGCTAAGTAACTTCTCAATTTCGAATACCCTTGAGATAACTATTATTCCTAATAAACTTTGGCACACATGTCGATCTGTAAAAGGTGGAGCACATATCACAACATATATAAGCCAACTTCCTTTTTTGTTTGATGGAATATTTCCGTTCTAAGAAAAAAACTGAGGGCAACACGTGTACATTAAAAAATAACACAAAATATTAAAGAACAACTAGCAGAATTGCAGGGTTGAGAACAAGGCTAGATAGATGGATTTGAGTTGGAATTTTAATTGTAGTAATGTGAATTTCAGTGGCATGCGAAAAGAATGTGTATTAATATATGAGTGTTACACTGGGTGTCTGGGGGGGCGTCTGGGGGTGAAGGTTAGGATGTTGTACGGTAAGGCGTGAAATTCAGTGGACATTGTTATATTTGATCTTGAGAAGTCGTGGAATTGTTATTGATCATTTTCAAAAAAACCTACATTTCTGAAATTTTCATTTTAGAAGGCCTATTTTATTCTATTCTGTTCTAAAAAGCCTTTTATCCCCGCACCTTGAAAAGGACCAAGATTGTCCATGAAATTTTGACAACTCTCCAATGCATTGATAGTTGACATTGCATTCAAAATTAGAGACCATGAACTAGTTAAGAAAGATGTTTGAAATTCAAACATCATTCATAAACGAGAAAATGCCTGACTTATTCTAGCTTCTTGCATTGTAGCAAAACATTTCAAGGGGCTATCCTATGTATATATACCCTATAAAATTAATGATGAATGTGGCCTATGCTTTACCTTGCATTCTGTAGAGACAAAACCTTCTCATAGTCATGCTTTACCTAGAGTCTATGCTTTACCTTACATTCTGAAGAGACAAAACCTTCTCATAAGAGTGGTGCCTGCCCATCAGTTTTGCAATCACAGATATTTTACATCTGCTTAGAAATTAAACTGGTTGGATCCTTTGCTATTTGCTTGAAAGTAAAACCAAGTAGATTTTTCTCTCATGATTGCAACCATAGTATTGCAAATGATTTTTACGAATATGTTATATGCATGTATGATGACCTTTTTAATTTGTTTTTCTTATACCTCATGAGGATTTGCCCCTTTCTGCTAATAATAGGCTATTTGCTACAACTAGGCCCATGATGTTTCAAGCATAGTGCTCCAAACATGATTGCAGCCATAGCATCGTAAGTGATCTTTATAACGTTGTATGCATGCTATGGATTTTGCAATTTTGTTTTTCTTTCGTTCTTGAGAATTTGTAATGGTGATGTTATTTTTTAGCATTTAAAGATAGGATTTGAGATAGGAAGGCAATAGCGATAAACTCCTAACTACATCAGAGTTCAGATAGTTCCCAAAGGTGCATACCAAGCATGGTAGCCAATACTGGTGGCATCAAAATAAAGTGTCAACGGAATCAGTCCAGTCTAACCTTGATGCAAACAAAATGGAATTGCAAACGACAAACGCAGCATGATAAAACAACGTAAACTGGCATTGACATGCAAGGTATGACACATGACCATACTTGCTATGTTTTTTATGGCACACGTAAGCATTTTCCAAATATGAGTGATAAGCCAAACATGAAAATAATTGAGATTAAGAAAATAACCGCAGCATAGACCACATACAAATCTGATTTGTTGGAAGATTCAATAATTTAAGCACAAAACCATTTAGGAAGATTGAAACAAATGGCTACCCATTCATTATGTCATCATACCAACCTAGAAACCAAACGGCAAAAGACAATTTATAAACGACTTTGAGGAGGTAATCCTTGCGCCAAGTGTAGGGTTCAAAAAAGGTGGAAGAGATCTACTGCTAAAGCACTCTTTGATACCCACCAAAAGAAAAAGAGCATTGTGACTGACCATGTGAATAGACGTTCCGCAAAAAAGACAAAAACCACAAAGACCTGGCATCATCACGAGACCTTACTTAAATTCGTTCTCGTTCACAATATTCCCATTTCATTCACCAACTGAACCAGTTCCAAAACCACCTTTTCCATTCACAAAAACAAACACAAATGACGTAAGCTGACTCCTGAGAGAAGAAATTTTTTAAGCAAATTATTTTCTTGATCCCATTTCACATTTGCATGCCTTGTAGCAAATTTACAAGATACATTACAGAGGTTGGTTACAATGACTTTCCTGATTTTCCATGCTTATGGGAATGAGAAGACAAAAGAAACCTGCAGTACAAACATTAATGGGAGCAGCCCAAAACAAATAATTTTGCAAAAGGCCCAGCAAAATTACAAGATCATTTAACGAAAAATCGCAACTGCCAGCACCAGCACAACACATGTGCTTAACAACGTATTGCTATCTTGCTTTGCCCTCAAAGGGATGAACCGGTTGTTATAGACAAAGACGGGGAGAAGAAGCACTGCCTGATGGAGACGGTTCAGTGCTTTCTGATGTTTCATATTGAGTTGCCAAACACATAAAGCTTCCCACTGGGGGGCTTCCATTGAAGCCTGCACTGGACTCTGCATACATCCAAACAGTTAAGAAAAACTGAATCGTTAACCTTCTTGCATCAGCCTACAAATAATAATCAACATACCAAATAGAGTTTTAATGGATGGCCGTTTGGGCTTTCCTTTCTTCCTTAACTCAGCTGCAACATTAACAACAAAAAATCAATACAATGAAGATAGGAAAATTCCAATGACTAAGAGTTCTTGTAGTCATAACCAATGTCCATATTCCTATAATTTTATAGACAAGAAGAATGAAATTTTGGAAACTGTTTATAACTGGAAAATGGATGTAATTGGATGCTCAGCTACCTGAAATGGAAAGACTATTTCTCCTCCTCCTTCAGCATCAGTTACACAGAGCAGGAAGGAAGCCATCTGTCAGGAAATGAGTAAGAACAAATTAAGCACATATTAAATCTGCACTAAGAATTAGAAGAAACCACGGAGCAATTATTGTTTGCACTGCCATATCATCTTCTCTAACAAGAACAAAGAAAAGTGTGTAGAGATGTACCCTTTGGCTCTTTTGTGGTCCATATTCTGTAAGAGTGAAGACATCATAATGACTGTTGTATTTCTGCCCAATATCATAACGCAGGATATTGAAAAGCTGCAATACATGAAAGATTAAGCAAAATGGAGTGGCTCCGACGTCTCTGTAAGTTTGATAGGTGTATGCTTATGGCAAGTCATGTGCCTTAAGTTCTGAGCTGAGGCCATTAATACAGCTGCGCACCATAAAATCCATCTCTCAGGCATGCTGTTATAGACTTTTATACCTCATGAGGCATACACAAGTTAAAATTTTAGTTAAAATTTTATTCTATCCAGATAACCTTCTGACTATAACATGACATGCCTATACACTATAAGCCTTGGTAGACATATCAACAGTTAGCTGACATATTAATCAAGGGCCATTGCACTTTACTCGGGCTAGTGCTTATCTTCAAAATGGAAGTAAATCTAAACTCGTATGCAAGCAATTGTTCCTGACATTGTTGTTTCTCCATTGAGAGGGCAGCCCTAATAGTCATATTACAAGATAATATATTCCTTTAATGAATTCTTAAAAAATATTTCAAGAATCGTCTAAACTGCAAAACTTTCCATATATTTCAATAAGAAGGTTGCTAAAAAGCCCATTCCGTCCATATCCATCTTTTGTGCTATGGCCATAATCAACTTACCCTGTGAGAATGTATTACTGTGACTACGCAGGCGAGAGATAAAATATGCTGCACAATCTGTCTGAGCAGTGAACGTTTGATTATATGGATGTCTTAGATAGCTGCTAGTTTGTTTGATTGATCCAGCATTTTGCGTAGAGTCTGGATTGAATACGGCCACAACTTTGTTGGCTTAACAAGCATACTAATGAACATGCTATTGTGCTTGTATCATAAACTAACTTTGGCAGTGGTGCAGCTCGAGCGTCAAGGTGATAAAAATCATCGATGAAGAGCAAACTGTTTGAAATTCTTAATGGTGCTTATAAAGCCAGAAGCCTTCCCTGCCAGTATTCTGCTGTAACGGACTGCAAAGGTTTTGGACGCATTGCAGTTGTAAGTAAAACAATCTAGAAAAGTAGCGAACGGAGAAACAACTGGGAATACATACCTAAAGTACTGCCAAGCCAAAGAATATAATAGAATAGACAAGCTGCAACCGCCTTCGTCCTCAATTCGAATTTATAGAACAAGATGCCGCGATTGAGATTTAAACTCTAACCTAAAACAACCTTGAGTCGAGGTTTCTTTGAAATCATGCACTAAGTTAACCCGAATCCACCTTACTCGAATCCGATTTTTCTTGGAGTTTCTAATTTTCTTAGCCTTTGATTCGAAATTCTGAAGATCGGACGGTGCAAGTTGAATTGGGCTGACGTGGCACGACACGTGGCATAGCTAGGCATGCAGGAAATCGGGCAGGGGGGGTTAGGCAACCCTGCTAAAAAAAATAAAAAAAGTGACGTATGAGATGACCAAAAATTTTATGCCGGATCTTCTCTACGGGATCTGCTCTGTTTTTTCTCTCATTCTTCTGTGCTACTCGTGGTTAGAATGAGGTCTCATCCCTGTTCGGCCATAGCAAAAGCCCAATTTGAAGCAGCAGAAAACAGAGGCGCAGCAGATAACAGAGGATTGAAGAGGTTAGAGCTAGTTTTTGCCCTCCAAATTAGCTTTATTTCTGCCCTTTCTTTCCCTCACAAATCCGGCATTTGAAGCCCAGATCTAAATGCTTTTCCAAATTCGATTTTTGGCATCCATTGCAAAGAGCTAGGGTATAGATTCATACAGATTGAGGGCTTATTCGCAAATAATAAATTTGTTTGGGGTTGGTTCTTCCATGTTATCAGGCGACTTATATGGCCCAAATTGTGGAAGAATGGTCAAGTTGGGACGCCTCTGAGAACGATGCTAATGTGTTATTTGCAGAGTATAATAGCTATGGCCCTGGAGCTGCCCAAATTAAGGATCGGATTTCTTGGTCTGTTCAGCTCAATTATACCCAGATTGCTGCTTTCTATATTCCCGATTTCATTGATGGATGTTAGTGCCTCATGGTGGTTTGCTCTTTTAGAAGACTCGGTGATGAAATGAACCAATATATCTCCTTATAACTCAGTTTGGATGTTCACAATCCGTTGTTACATAAGGACTGGAAAATCAATGCCTGTTACTCTCTTAATTTCTATAAGACCTGCATATTCCCAAGCAGGTGCGATTCTATTAACAGTAATGAATTAAGGGATTAATCTCCCTGAACAAACACAATCAGTTTGTGCTTGTACACGTCATCAATCCATGCCAAAGGACATGATGATGTGTAAGTGTCCATTCATGAAGAGATGCAACTCATGCCTCTTCACTGACTATGTAAAGCCATGATCCAGGCTCTTTGGATCAATCATCAATACATACAATTTTCCGCTTATTTCTGATTACAAACATGGTATCAGAGCCTCGTTAAAGGCTGAAGAAATCCAGGGCTGCCTTGTAGAGCAGCCCAGCCCAAGCAAGAGTCAAGCAAACGATCCTGGACACTGCGGAAGAAATTAAGGTTTATCAAAATCTTAAATTTTTTTTTCTACATCTTAAGCAAGCACATAAAGCAGCGAGATTATGCTGCCAAGACATTGCTCATTGAAGCAAATTTTATCTTGGCTTCTATACAAGAAATATAGAATTGGCATACCCCCTGCCAAATTCATGTTAAGGTCTCTGCCATGAAGGCTATGAAGACTGAAAAGGATGCTGACGCTATCAAACGATGCTCAGCCTGAATTCCAGTGAACAAGACACTGAGAAATATGCATAAAATTTGCATGAAAATCTCCCAGAGAGATCACCCTGCGAAGAATCATGCCGCAGCGGAAACTTGCAGAAGAAAATTGCAGAAAGAAACATGGGCCAATCTGAGTTATTGGATCCATTCAATCTATGAAGGGCAAGAAGTTTTGTCCCTCCTCTTGAACAACAGCAGAATTCAATCTCATAGCATATCTGGAGGAAACATGCTGACCAACGACAGCAGAAGGAAGCCAAAATATCTTCCTGTTTCTTTGCATCAGCCGGATTCTGCCATGCCGAAACTATGCCGTTTGCCCAATTTGTCACAGGTCGCGACAATTCTGACGGACGTCGCCCAAGAACATTTTTTAGTGGCAACAACTTGCCACGTGGCGAAATGAAATCAAACGGTGCGCCTCTAACAGACGCACCCCTTTCCGGCCTCCTACGACTTGCTCTCACAAATAGATTTCATCTATTCTGCTCCCAATCCTCAAATCGCCTCAATTTTTCTGTTCTCCAAATCACTCTTGAAGAGCCTGCGCAACTCTTCAAGACTAATATCTTCTAGCAGAAAATTATTTTGGATTGGAGCACCTTTCAACAAGCAAGCAAATCCTTACAAAATGGACAAAGGGAAGAGACCTGCAGAAGAACAATCTTCGAACTCACAAGGCACTCACCTCTTCCAAACCGAAAGGTGAAGTACTCTCAGAATTTGTTTATGATAATGCCAGAATTATTTAAGACTTCCAATAAAAGAGTCAAAATCATGGATTGTGAATTGAATTCACAACATCCACATTTGGACCTCAACTCATATTGTTGCTCCAAGCATCAGCAAATGCTTCAGCAACCGGTGTACCATTTACACCATCCAGGGGGAGAGACCAAGGAACCCAGTTCCTTGAATGGTCCCCGGATTCATGAGAGTCCTCTTGAAATTATTGAGATCACTTCGGATGATGACACTCCAAGTAATGAGAGTGCTCCATCCTCAATTTCTATCATAGAAATTTCCAGTGACTCATCTCTTCTGGCACTTGAGTCTTATGAAGGAGATATATCTGATCTTGAAAGATCTTCTTATGAGCATGTTACAGATTGCTCTAGCATAAGCACTCATAATTCTGAAAATGAAGAGTTCTCTATGGCAACTGAAGACGAATACTATCGACTCCTAGAAGCAGCCACAACTGGAGCTCAAGAGTCTTCGGAGTCATCATACTCCAGATAAGTTGTTCAAATTATGCAACATAATAAATACCATCCATAATAATTTTGGATGTATAAACCCACAAACTAGTGGTCATCTCCATGATGTCAAAGCCACCTTTAAGTGGTACTCCTTAGGGCACTCACTCTTCTAGGTCCTTGATGAAGACGTTCACTCAAGACCTAAAAACTCTCCAACCTAGATCTTGTTGAAAGTTTCCAAGATCAAAAGGGGGAGAAGTTAGGGAAAGCCATATGCACATGGCACACCCATTTTATGTGTGAAGAGTAGTGGAGTTATACTGGAAGTTTGATCTTGTAAACTTCCAAAGACTTGAAATAAAGTTCAAGTGTTGCAGCTTACAAAGTTAAGGGTAAGTCCACAACCCTAGTGGTGCCTAACTTGTCTATTTGGGAATAAGCCCACATTTGATGGCACCCATATTAATGAAGACCACATTATGGTGGTAATGTTTATAATGAAGCTGCAAGTATGAAAAGGAGCAATGAAGACTCCAAGATTTGAAGCCGCATAAAAGACGAAGATCATATGAAGGTTTGTTCATGAAGATTAAGGGGGAGTATTAACAGTAATGAATTAAGGGATTAATCTCCCTGAACAAACACAATCAGTTTGTGCTTGTACACGTCATCAATCCATGCCAAAGGACATGATGATGTGTAAGTGTCCATTCATGAAGAGATGCAACTCATGCCTCTTCACTGACTATGTAAAGCCATGATCCAGGCTCTTTGGATCAATCATCAATACATACAATTTTCCGCTTATTTCTGATTATTAACAGATTCTTGGCCCTTTGGTATTTGTAGTTGTTTACATGAATCAAAATTTTGTTGGATTCTGTTTTTATGTTCTCTAGGTTTTTGCTCAGAAAGTTACGGCAGCTCTATGTGTGGACATGCTATGCTCCGCCACGAATTTTACATATTAGAACTGCAATGGCAGCGAGGTAATTTTCCTTTGGTACTACTTATACTGATCTAGTTCTTCAAGTCAAGGTAATGGCTTGCTTGCTACATATTAATCTATTTCATCTTATAGTGTCTCACTGTCTCGGTTATGGGCTCCCAAATAGTATGCCTTTTCTTAAAATCGCCCACTTTTTGGCCCTGAAACTTTCGTGCAAGAATATGTTTTGGGCCTTAATGGCAGAAGAACTCCTGGCATTCTTCATGTCAATAAGCTATTTCCCTTTCCGCTCCTTTTGCAAATTCGGCTCTAGTGGTGGGCTTCCTTTATGGCTAATAGGTAACACGACTGGAATGATTTATCCTTCTACTCAAATAATGCTAGAGACTGCAATGATTTGTCAAGCAATGCCCCGTGGCTGCAATAGCATTTGCTAGTTCTAGAGCCAAAGAATAAACATTCAGAGGGCTTTCCAACATGCAATAGGCTTTCACACATATCCCTACAAGCTACATTTGTGTTGAGTTCATGGATGCCATTTGAGCATCATGAAAACTAGATGCTTCTATTATCTGACGTGACCTAGCATAAGCCTAAATTTATGCAGACAATATGGTTTGGTTCTCCAGGATGTCAATCTTAAGCATCTAGTATATATGTGCAGGGAGACGAGTTGTGCCCTAGACACATATCTGTGCCCTAGACACATATCTGATCTACGAAGATTAATCAACTCTGTGATTTTGGTTAGAACTGAAAAACTCACCTTGTGGATCATTCCTAATGGCCTGCTCCTCCTGCATATGTACCATTCTCCATATTTAATATCTCTTGTGCTCCAACACATAACTTGATCTATTGGAAGAATAAAGAGATCAACTCTGTGATTTTGTTTAGAATTGCAAAGCTCTCCTTGTGGATAATTCCTAATAACCTGCTCCTAATCAGCACATACATACCATCATTTCTAAATGCATCATTCGACATACTTTGCTATGGTCTTTACATGTTAGCTGCAACTTGCGTATAAAATATCACATGGGTCATACTCCCTCGTTGCATCCCTAATTCATCTGCCCAACTAAGATCTATAGCATAAGTATTTGAAAGCAAGCCACCAGCAGTATTTGGAAGCAAGACATATGCTGTGAAATTGAAATGATTCAAGTTCACCATATGCCCAGTTGCATATTTCCCTCCACGGCAACACCAAAGCTAAGATGCCAAAATATGTACACGTGGAAATGTCGATCATTGTCTCATAGTCTAGAATGGCGGCATGCGTGCAGAGAAAATGCCAAAGAAAGTGATTTTGTTTGGCTTTGTGCCATCTGCATTTAATAAAAGAGTTTCAAGGTTTTCTGGGCAACACCATGCTATACTCCAGTCATGGTCAAAGAATCTTATGCTTCATTGAACCATCCAACATGACTAATAAGATATAGTAGTTTGTACGAGTGATCCACCAAGGTTGTTTGTGGATCTATTACAAAATTCATATCCATGCAGACCTATATCCTCAAAATGTTCCTTCTTCTCTGTATATGATGTAACAAAGTTCTTGGATGACCACTCGAGTGGGGACGAAGCCATACTATCTTCAACACGTATGAGCGCTCCTCGAAGTGTCCTTTTTTGGCATAAAATTATTGACTTGATCTGATGTGATGCAATCTTACAGGTAAGGATGCAACTAATAATTTTGAGGATGCTGGCCACAGTACAAGCACAAGGACCATGGTGGAGGAGTATTACATTGGTGGATGCGTCTACTCCACGATCAAAATCTACTTACCACCAACCAACCAACCAACATCCTTACAACCATGATAAGACGTCAGAATTTGTTATCAATTCTTGGTCTTAAGTTATTTGACCACATGATGCACACAATTGTCCCAGTTTTATTTATGACTTTGCAACCATAATAAAGAAATGGAATAAGGGAACTTAATTCATTTTACTGGCCATGACAGATTGTTGTGAAGTTGTCTAGTTTTTATTTTTGGGTGAGGAATCTAGATGGAAATATTCTTTAGATGACATGATGTTATGTGGTGTTTTATGGTTAATGCGCAAAATATACAAAATATATATTCATAACATGCAATATAGAGGACACAAACCAGTGGAGAATAAAAAATTAAGGTGGTGGAGGACACAAACCAGTGGAGAATAAAAAATTAAGGTGCCTGAAATGTAATGTTACAAGTATCGACTCACTTTTCCAACATGAAAGAGAAATGTTCGCGGCGGCCAAGGTAATGTTACAAGTATCTAATCACTTTTCCAACAGGAAAGAGAAATGTTCGCGGCGGCCTTGGCCGCCGCGATAAATTTCTTGTACTATTAAATTTGCTAATAAAATGTTAGGTCATATATTTTAATTGGAGGTCTTATAAGCAGTGATTTCATACAAATATTATTCATTATTAGACTCTAAATGGAAAATCTAACATCAACGGACGTTAGATACACACCCCTACTTATGTAGGCAATGTTGGGCTTACGTTTACTAGTAAGGCATTTAATTTTAAAAGATAGATCCTGATGCACAACATCATATCAATCAATCTACAACTACTACTGCAAATGTGATATGGCATTAAAGCCAAATATAACATAGTCAATTGATACCTTACCTCCAGAAAAATGTTGAACCTCTCTCTATCCTCATATTGCATGTATCTAATTTCATCGTTTTCTTCTTGCTATACAAGAGAAAACACCAATAGCCTCCAATAAGATGCCAAATTTTCCAAATGCGTGAAGCTAGCCTTTTTTACCTTTTATAATTTCTCTGGTTGAAGATATCAAAATTTGAATTTGGGGACTCTGAGCCATATCAAAATTGATGGAAAGGTGAGATGGCAATAACTACTATCTACTTATGGCGATTAGAGATCAAAGGTATTTATGGGCATAAAAAAGGTGTCACATTTAGCATTGTGAAATGCATGCATGCCAAACCCAGTACGTTCAAAATTGAATTTCAAAAATAGAGATAAAACCTAAACAATTTAAAAGCAGATTGATACCCACAAATTTGAGGATCAAAACCTCGCTCTGATGACACAGAGCACAAGTTTAAAAACATTTTATTTGTTTGAAACCTTACCGTGCCTAACGCTGCCTTAAGTAGCTCATTTTCTTTCCTTCTAACATTGTGTTAAGTGGCTCATTTCTTTATCATATTGTTGAAAGGCTTTCTAGAATGGGACTCGCAAGAAACCAACAAAGCGCCCGATAGATAGGCTTCTCATTCATCTCAGCAGATTTTCTACAATGGTGGACAGTGGGTAGCCGCACACATGCGAACTACCCACGAAAAATAAAGGGAAAATCCAATTATATCATTTGGACCCCAAAAAAATACAATGCTAATAGATGAGTGGCTGATGTACCTGTCGAAAGCTTATCACCGGGATTAAAAAACCCCGCCCTTTCGGGTTTTCGAGGAAAAACCCTAGTGATAAGCCTTCGGCAAGGGGCTTAGACAAACGTAAGGCAGAGAATCGCTCCCAAAAACCCCCGCATGGAGAAGTCGAAACAGATGCCGCTCGCCAACATGTACCTGCACATCACCAACACAACAAACGAGAAAACATACCAGAGAATAGCATCACCCAGCGGGTGGAAAAAAGCATCACCCAGCGGGTGGAAAAACATGATAAACAGAACTTTTTCAAAATATAATAAACAAAGAAGGGGGGGAGGGTGGGTTCAAAGAGAATAAGGTACTGCTGAGAGAAGAGGAAGCGTCGATGAGACGTGGATGCGTAAAACGCTACCTGAAATAGCTTAACTCCCAACCCAAAACGGGCATGCGCCGCCCGCATGCATGCATGACATGCATGCTCGTCCCATTCTAGAATGGCGATCCGATGTCTCGGATCGATGCGATTCTAGAATGGGACTCGCAAGAAACCAACAAAGCGCCCGACTACCAGAGAACTTCCTTACAAACTAGGATCGAGGACGAAGGTCACAGGACGAGGCCAACGGCGGTAAAGGATAGCAAGAAAGATACGCCAAATTGGCTAAACCAGGCAGGAAGAAGCCCCTCCCCTGCCTGGAAACAATTCAAAGAGAATAAGGTACTGCTGAGAGAAGAGGAAGCGCCGATGAGACGTGGATGCAGAAACGCGCCTGAAATAGCGAACTCCCAACCCAAAACGGGCATGCGCCGCCCGCATGCATGCATGACATGCATGCTCGTCCCATTCTAGAATGGCGATCCGATGTCTCGGATCGATGCGATTGTTGTGTTAAATGGTTCATCTTAAACATATTATTAAAAACATCTTATATTCTTTATCAAAAACATTTTATTTGTTTGAAACCTTACCCCTCCTAACACAATCTTAAGTAACTTCCAAGCCCGGGCCCGTCTGTGGGGGTACCTCTGCTCGAACCTCCAGAGGATCTTAAGGATGGCGCAAGTATTGTACCCATTGGTCAGGGCTGATATTCCCTGTGGGCTGCAGCGGTTTGTGCATGACTTTTCTCCAGAATGTCCTGGAATGCCGGACCAGAGGTAGAACATTTTCCTCTTGTGCTCCATAATGTATCTGGCTTTTTTGCACTTCGAAAACAGACAGTACTTCTTAATTGCAAGGGGGCATAAAATGGATTCAGTAACCTGTCGAAGTCAGCATTTGAGCTCCCTATATTTAGCGTCGAACAACTGGTTATGGGAAAAGGTTGTAGCCCTTGATGTCCTCCGTAGGCGGCTTCTGCCAAAGCATCTCTCGCCAGCAGTCTCAAGCACTTTAACCAACTGGCCCGTCTATTGTTGTAGCATAGAAAGCTGCAGAATTTCCTCCAAGTCGGATGTGAACATTCAGATATAAATTTTCACGTGCCAGAATCCAGTCGCAAGTGGGGCAACTGAGGGGTGGCAGCACATGTGGCCCGAACAAATTGACAATCTACCTGGAGAAAAAGCAGTTGATGGTCTGAGTCTATCTCTTCATGTTGTATGTGCCAAATCTGAAGTAGGTGATCAGGTACAGACCTCATTTAGCTACCAACGCGTAATTCACGGGGCTGGAGCTGTCTTCCGAATTTTCTTGTCTGCAGGTGTAGCCAACGGATAGTGGCCATTGTGTCAAACCATTGCAGATGACCAATTCAAAGATATTGCACATCTGAAGTAGCTGCTGCCATATCACGTGACCAGAGTAAAAATTAAGGACACTCAATATTTTTTATGTTATTATCCATGGGCGATTATTTGGTATTTCTAGATTTTTTTTAATTAATATGTGGGCGATTTTTTTTCGAAGAGAATTTATCCTAATCTTAGTGGGCGATTTTATTTGCTTCACGGGTTATATTTTGTCACAACTCCAGAAATGCATGTTATATTTCAAAAGCGCACCAAAGGAAACCAAATATCACAGCATTGAGCACTTCACATGTGATATGCTCTACTTTTGATAGTTTTGATAAGGTCTCCAAATTTCCTATGATACTCCTCTTCTAAAGTAAAGGGTAGGAACGTATGCTTGACCAGTTACAACCCAATCTGGATTAGTCGAATGGTCCAAGAAAAACCTAATTCCCCTCATGAGGCATTATATATATATCACGTATTCCCTCATGGTTACATGTTCGAGATAACATGACAAATGTGACATGGAAAAAATCATGTTATATAGCATTCAATAAGCATAAACAGATCTTAACTAAGTATCAGATATCAAACATATATCTTTCCTTTGTGGCAAAAATGTGTAAGATTACATACAGTTCTGTACATGAAAAAACAAGACAATGCAAAAGCACTCTCATACTTGTAACTTTCTTCACGAATTTTCCAGAAATTTAAGATCCTTCACGAAATAATTAAGCAATGGGGAGATCATCTTCAATCCTAAACTTGAACCTGCTAATTTGGAATGCCAAATGACACTAAAACCAAATAAGCTTCAATGAAAAAAAGCATGTAATGCTATTTGGATTCACTATGGAAGCCTACAATGGGTCTCCAGAAGATGAAGCCCTAAAAAACTCTCCGAGGTAATCCAATATGGGGTTACGAAATTTCAGCTACGAAATCTGCCCAAATCTCTGAAGCCTTAAGCCCTAATTCGAGATTTCTTAATATGGGCATGGTGACAACGGGTGATGGTATCACCTCATCAATATTTGTTTTATTGTGGGCGATTCCCTTTTCATACAAATGTTTTAAAATCATATATGGGCTAATCCTATTTTACTATGTCGATAAAAAAATTACGATGTGGGCGATTGCTTTCTCCGTAAAGATAAAAAGAATCAGAAATGGGCGATTGCAAGCCCGCGAAGTGCAAAACGGATCCTACTAATCTATCAAACCCTAATTGAAAAATATTAAAAAAAATAGCCAATTGGCGATTAATCGTCCTTAATTTTTACTCTGCACGTGACTTGGTGGGCTCTATGAGCTGATGTCTGTGGCCAAATGGTCTTTACAGAGCAGAGCTACACAAGGCACCCAAAATTAAAACCAATATGGGTTTTTACCCTAATTATATATATAAAACCGCTTAATAAAACCAATACATCTTTGTGGGTTGATATCATTAAAAACCTTATATGAATTTCATATAGTGTTCACCAAGGTGGTTTTCTAACATGTTTAAAAGCAATAATTAAATAAAATGCTTTATATGCATGGTTTGTGAATGTGGTGTGGTATGGTGGTAATAAGACGTGGTTTAATATATTGTTATATATACGTGGTTTTTAGAATGCTAAAATAGCATGACTTATTGATGTGGTAAATTTATATGGTTCTCCTTGTGTTTACATGTCATAGGTCATGATTGTTTAATGGCCTAAAGCCTTGCATGTTTATGCATCAAACCCGTAATGCTTTTAGTATGGGACAATGGTTTAGTAAGTTTTTTATGGAGTGGTTAAAGGTCATAAATCACTAGTGTTTTGTTTTCGAAAGCAGATTAAGATACTTTATTATAACACCATATAATTTTATTTTCTTAACTTGTTGTGGTTTCTTTGTTCAAACCCTTCATAATTGGTGTGTTATCTGAAGCATATATTATTCACTACCGTCTTGTTTTCCAAAGCCTCCAAAGCCTAGGTGTATATGACTAGTGGTTTCTAAAAGATAGTCCCAAATTCCATAAGCTTGCAAGATCAAAAAATAATAAAAACAAATAAATCAAAGCTATGAGGATTTGAACCCCATTTTAACCATATATTGTGCATTATACCTAAAGTGGATACTTTAGTCATGCACTAAATCACTTTCTTCATATCTGACTTATCCTCCGCACATTTTATTCAAAAAAAATGACCTGCGATAATTTATTAAATAAAAAACTACTTGTATATGTATACTAGTTACTTCTCAACCATACCTCTGGAATCACTATATACAGTTGAATAGTTAGTCTTTCAAAATAAACAGATGAGCCATCTATCACCATCGTATCTATACTTGGAAGACCCTTCCCATAGACCACGTGAAGTTTCATGTTACCAAGGCAAGTTGAAATAGCTGCCAGTGCTCCTGCTACTGGCATCCTACAAAATGCATTGCCAATGTTAAAATAAAACCTACTGCAACTATACATTATATTGTGTTATCTTTTAAATCTGATCTAATGGTTGCCTATGAAGCCCGTGCAGCTCCAAAGAACACCTCAGGATGCTCTTACAAATCTAAAATGCATGCAAAAACATGTTCATGGTGTTATGATGAAGGCCCAACAAAATCATATGCCAAATAATCCGGAAGCTTACGTTTGCTTGCCTTGCATAGCTATAGTGTAAAAAACAGAACCCATACTTACTGGGACTTGCCAGTGAGCATATAAGAACTAAAAAAAAAAAAGAGATAAATGAACCGAAAAGAACTGCATGATCAGAACCCATTTCCCAAGCTAACCAAGGGATATGTTGTAGACCTGTACATTGCAAATGATCCAAATGAACATCAATGCCACTAAACGATAGGAAGAACCTTTATTTGTAGTAAATGAAACCTGCTGGCCACATATATTGATGTCAGAGCACAAGAAAAGAACAACTGCAATCCCCAGAACAGATGATCATCCATCCATTAGCTGAATTAATACTTTGTTTGAGTTAGCTTTCTGCAAGGGCAACTACATTTCAGTACGACAGTAAGGCATCAAGCAAAGAATAAAAATGGAAGCATCGCATTATTGTGGTAAGGAAAACTCTGAGACGTATAAATAAACACAAGCCACACAAATCCAAATGTTCTTCCAGATCTGAAGCTAGCAAATTCAGGAGAATCAGAATAACAGAATAACAACCGGACAATGCATTAAATTAAAAGCATTAACAACAGAACAACTAGAAAACCATTTACAATGCAAGAAAATGGAAAGCCATTTACAATTGCTCACCTTGCTCTATGCGTGAAAACATACTCATGATGGACACCATGAACATGCTTGTAAAGCCATTTTTCGTGGAAGAAGTCTATGCTCCCAATAAAATATGAAGTCATCAAGAATGAAGTACTAAATTATTTGAAATATAATAGTCTTCCCTGAAAAAAAAAAATGAATGTGCAAGATCCCAAACAAGAAAAGCTTTCATTATAACCAAAATCTGAATCGCCCTAAATAGTATCGGAAATTCTCAATAATAGATTCGCCATGCTTATGTACCTCAAAAATCTACATCATTGGCAACTTCACAAAGCACAATCTTTTCGGGTAACCATAAGATTTACAAGCAAAGCAATATGAAAAAAGAGGCAAAACAGAGGCAAAACGCGTACCGGGTTGATGGAGGAAATTACCCGCTCAGAAGAAAAGGCTCGAGCTTGGTTGAGGAGATGCTCAAGTTCGAGATTGATCTCGCTATTCCGCACCCGGCTTCATATGGAAAAATGCTCCAAACCTGAACCCTTTTGGGAAGAAAATACATTACATCCTTACCCTGTTTCTTCTTGCAACACCATTAACTGGTAGTAGCGCCCACCACCATTATGCAAAAGTAGAATGAATGGTGGTGGTGGGCAATCTTGCTCCATAGCTCCCTATTTGCATTTTCGATGGAATGGGGGCGCTGGAATGAGGGCGCCGCCCTTCTTCGATTCGTTTGGCCCATTTAGGTTTAGGTCACCAGAGGAAAAAATTAAGGGAAAATTTAAAAAATGCCCTCGTATTTTTGAGTATTTGTCAAAATGCCCTTCCATTTGAAAAATGCCCTTAATAATTGTGGGCTACGACACCATCACAGATCTTTCTTGTTTTACTGTTAAGGCATTGCAAAAATGGTTTGCCGTTCCAAAGTCTCATCCCTGTGATTTTTTCTCACAATTGTTGCAAATTCGTCAACATTTTGAGCATATGGATCCATGTTGTCTTGCTTAACGTAATTTTCTTCTACAGAACGACCTATTTTTTAACAATCTGGTATGCTCCAGTGCTCTGTTTCTCCCAAGAACAAGCCTGCGAGGTCATGCTCACAGCCGGATCAACTATAGAGCTATTTCTGGAGAACCGAAGCTTGTAATATTCTCTTAGATCATTAGCAGAGTCTAAATCGGCCAAAATCACAGCCCATAGAAAACCAGTATTGCCTGAGATGTATGGCAGCAATGTTATACTCGATTTCTCCTCCTGGCAGCTGATCTGCCTCTAATTTGGGCACACAATCCTGAGCAATCCTCTATTTTGTGGCAAAGCCATAGGCTAGAGCTGGAGTTCTTTTCAACCCATTGTAGACAGAAGGACGGGCAATTTAGTAATTTCTGCAAATACAAGGGCATTTTCACAAATACCTCAAAATACAGGGGCATTTTTTAAATTTTTCCAAAAATTAAAGGGTTATTTTACGAATAAGAGCATTTTTTAACATAATTATAAAAATAAGAGCTGACAGCTACAAGGCATAATCAACTGAACGTTCATTACCTGATAATTTCTTGATGCGGGGATGTTTGCGGATTATGGTGATATGCTGCATAGCCCAACAAATAAAAAATAACAGTAAAACCTGGACACCACAATCAACATTTCTTGCCGCAAAGCAAGGTTTATCAAGTAGTCAACACCATAAGATGTTCGAACGTAATAGAGTATTCCATTATGGTCGCCATCACAAATATACATCAATTTCTTCAAAAACGATGATCTCCTAGAAAGTTGTAGAACACTCCTATGAGGAGTCACAAGTCTCCCCTGAGTCCTCATGTGAAATCTTTCTATGTACAGAAGGCTGCTAAATGTTAACAAAATGAGCTGCCACTTGCATTATGAAAAGCCTTTCACCCCCTCCACAATCTGATACCATGTCTCTAAGATGTTATGAAGCTCCTGAACATCCCCAAAACCGAGCATGCCAAAGCCGTTCCGAAAGATAAAGCAGCTGCAGGTACCTCTCTCATTCTCATTCTCTTAACTCAACTTCTGGCTCCTTTTTTTTAGGGCTACAACTCTGTGATTCCATTGCGGCAGTTACATTATGAAGCCAATTCAAAATAGTTTAAGATCATATTATTGAGCAAATCTATAGCAAAATTTGTCTGGCACTTGATTCAATTTTTAAAGATCAAGGATCAACCCTGCCAATTAATCGAGTGTTTGGGAGTTAAAGCGGTAGCGTTTTTTGTTTTAGGAGGAGTATTTTGGTAATTGCTAACTGTTGCATGGAATTAGACGGCAAGTGGTAGTTATGATGTGCCACTATAAAAATGGCTCACTCTCATCTAATTCGGTCGAATCTGGCTCTAATGAGCTCATCTTGCTATGAACAATAATAATCTTCTTTATATGATAGAATGTTAGCTTTCCTTTCTAGTGAGAAATAAAAGTATTAAACATATCTCTTAAAAAATTTCTATCTCTAAACTTCTTGGGGGGAGGGGGCAGATGCATGTAGAAAATACTAGTCAACTTGCAATCCTCAAGCATAGAGAAGATAAGGAATGCAGTATGGGACCCAACAAGAGAACAAATGCGTTGAATCTTGTTCTAAGCATGAGCATCATCAAGATCAGTTGTAAATACTTCATCTGTGTGTGTATCCCTGCCAAATATATTGTTCATTAGGTATGCTTCTTGTGTATATGAAATGTTGCTATGATGTCTAAACTGGATACAAATCTCTTGGGTTACAACGTTTGTTAGAACTGATGATCCAAATTAAAAAATCGTAAGGAATCGCCTGCTCATGGATGATCAGTCTAAGCTGAAAGCTTTGAAGACTGTTGCAACTTCTGCGTCTTCTACATTCAAATCAAATATATGGTGTCTTTTGAGCTTTAATTACATTTTGCAATAAAAAAAGGTTCTATGGTCATAAAAGCGGGGATTCTAGCCAGCGCTGGAGCTCCACAACATTTGGGTGATCCCCATTAATAACTCAACATGAATTGGGAATCAATGTTCTTAGCTCCCCCACACAACACCATCAAACAAGGGTTTGCCCTTTTGAGCAACCCAAAAATAATTATACCTATAGTGGTCTGGTAACGATTAGTTATAATAGCTATTTCCTTTGGACTCTTGTGTTAATAGCCATCATGAAATGATGACCCTTTTGAGTGAAGCTTATGAATAGAATAGAATAGAATAGTTTTTTTAACGTCCACGGAGACCAATAGGTCATGGGACCCATACAATGGGCTAGTACAATCATTACTACTAGGATTAAAAAACCCCTGCCTCGAAAGGTTTTCAAGGGAAAAACCTTTGCAGTAATGATGATACTAGACAAGCGGAGATAATGACTACTGAGGGCTCAGTAATTGCTGACGTTTATCTAGAACCTCAAGTATGTATAATGCCAAGTCATGCATAGATGGTGCTCTGAGAAGTTGTGGAAGCGTGGAATGGAATGCTAAGGTCAAAAAATGATTCCGGACTATCTCAAAAGCAGGGCAACTCAGAAGAGTATGGCTTTCATCTTCAATAACCTGTAACTGGCAACAGGCACATAGTCTCGCTTCTCGCGGCAATTGCGGCCGCTCCCATCTACCTGTCTCAATCCGTAGCCTGTGGGACCCCGTGCGAATTGATGCAATAGCTACAAGCTTGTTCCTGGACAATGAAGCAAGCAAATAAGCTTGGGGCCCTGGTGCCAAGGTGTAACCACTAAAGTGACCATAATCCAATTTATAATAAATCAATGTTGTAATAGAAAAACCAACATGAATAATCACTATGAAATTTAAAATAGTATTAAAAACTCCCACAATTGAAACCAATGTGAATAACCATCATCACATTGAAAACAATATTGAAAAACTCTTACGACAAGCCACTACCAATTCGATAAACCATGGTACATAAAAAAACCATAATGAAGTACCACTATTGCATTAAAAACCATATCAAAAACCATTATCAACTCAAATAAACCATGCTTCAATAAAAAACCAATATAATTAACTATGTACTAATTATAAAAACCACAATAATATGTGGTTTTTATTAAGGATAAAAAAATCTGCATAGAACACCACACCAATAGTGGTTTTTTAGTGGTAAATTATAGTAGTTAATTTTTTGGGTGCCTTGTGCTATAGGAAGTTCTCTATTAAGAGGTCAAACTTCGTGAGCTGCTCTATTCCCATGCGTGCATTGAAGTCTCCTAGCAACATGACTCGACCCAACTATTTGTACTATTGTATCCATCATATAGATCGACACGAGCTCAACCTATACGTTGTAGGGTAGAAGTTGGAATCTACATGTGGGAACAAATAGGATTTTAAAAATATCAATAAAGATACCTATGATATACTATGTGCAACATTAGACACTTACCTCATTCACAATGCATTTGTAAATACTATATTTCTCGTATACCTAGAAATAGAGTATGGAGATATGGATGGTGACTCTGTGATAGCAAACCATATCCCTTATCGGCCTTGTGTCCTTGAAAAAGCCACATATGCGAAGATGACCTTTGGAAGTTATATCTCGACTTTATGCATTGTCTAACATTGGGATATGTTGTCATATCAAAAGTTAGTTATAGTGCAAATTGAACCCTTTCAAACTGAAATTGCAAGCTAAAATCAGTAGGCATCTATAAAAAGAGCACAATCTTGCCAACATTCTTGCCACTTACTATCTCTGCAACAATGTCATGTCTTCCCTACTCTTTAATAATGAATCGTGTTGTATTGCACATGCCCTTCCTTGTCGAGGTAGACCTCAACAACCTGATAATCATTCTCTCTTTCAAATTAAGCTCATAGGCCCAAAAATCCACCAAATTAAAAAACATATAATATTGTGGTACTTACTTATCTAGACATGGAAGGTCAATGATGTAAAATACTTGTTGTGCCTCCCCTATATCAGCCCTGTATATTGCCCATAACTTTTAAAGGCATGCTTCTCTAACTTTACACAACTCTTCCCTATGCTTACACAACTGTAAAGGGGAAAGGTCTTCTTGTATTGAGAAGCTGGTGCCTTTGAGATAGTCTTCATGCTCCTCATAAACCAAACTAAGGGCGATCAAGTCATGCAGTTCCCACCCTAGAAATAAAGACATCAACATGCAAGAACAAGGAGGAAAGCCTCAGAAAATAAATATGCTTTTAGGGAAAGAACATGTTACAAAGCATGTACAGTGAAGAAAAGATGGCTTTTTGGAGAGTCACCAGTGATGGCACTAGTTTTATCATGATTAGAGATACAAGAAATTTATCGCGGCGGCCAAGGCCGCCGCGAACATTTCTCTTTACCAACTTGGTGTCAGTTCTAAATCCACCTATTATGGAGGGCATTTTAAGGTGAAATTTCTCAATTCAAACTGTAACGGAAAAGGATGTATTTGAAAAAACTTGAATGTTTGTTCATGACTTCGTAAAAAAAAAATCATTTTCATAATGCTCTCAAATTGCATTGCTCGAAGGTGCTTTGTAAGTGTCATTCTGGATGCTTGATCGACAGGAATATTCCTCTTTAAGGTGAAATTTTTTGACTCAAACTGTAGCAGGAAAAGATGTAGTAAAAAAACCTAAATGTTCATTCTATGACCATTAAAAAAACAACATTTTTTGCACTATACCCTCAAACTGCAAAGTATCATTCTGGAAGGGCTGCCATTATGCCCCGCATCAAGGCAGGACTCTCTGGATAGAGGCAACACCCATTTATCCGACGCTCTACTTGATCAGACTGACCAAAACCTACGCAAAGCCTAACAAAATAGTAGCAAAGGAAAAGAGCTTATCCAAATCCGTTTAGACTCGGTTGCAATCCCTATTATGGCGACTATGACATCAAAAAAAGTAAGAGCACCACAAATCAACTTCCCAAATTTAGCAATCTTAATCCCTAGATGCCTAAAAACTGCCATAGCGAACTAATTGGAAGACCCGGCTAATTAAGCATTTATTCATCCTTGATGAAATAATACGCAAAGATAAAAACGCGACCAATGATTCCACATAAAAGCAAGTCTATAGCTTTTGAATATGAAAAGAAGCATGCACCGTGATCTAAGAAACAGTATCATGGCATAAAACAAATAGCAGACGCAACGATCCTTCTTTAGTGACAACGAAGTCCATCATGGTTTAACAAACCACATTTGTTATCTGCTGAGCATTATATGAAAAATCACATGAGCCATATCCTGCACTGATTTTCTGCTATTTCAAAGTATGTTCTGGATTAAGATGCATGGAATAAATCTTTTAAAATATATTTTGCCCTTCTTGTGCGCAAGAAATGCTTCATTTGTCCTTGAATGAAATTTTGCCAAGATAAGAATATCTATAATAGCAAGGGGTGTCTTTTCTGACAAAGAACATACTATTTAAACTCAACGTACATCTTATCAACTGCTTGACAAAAAAAGCAGTGCAGGGATCAGCAAAAACTTCATTCTAGCATTAAACAGTACCTTGAATGCCACATAGTTGTCTGTTTTGTGACCTTGTCTCCATGCTATGATCTGATGGAGTTTTCAAGGGTGTATCTACATCAGCAACATCCATTTCTTTCACAATTGTGCTCTGCTTTTCTTTAGGTGATGCATAGAATGATTCCAGCAATTGCTTGCTTATTAAATGCCCTCTTTCATTCTGTCTTCTTCTTGACATCTCCCTCTGCCTTGGAGTTGAAGAAACCTCACTTTCATCACAAACGGATCCCCTTGCATCAGAATCATTTGCTAAAATATCCCCATTTGGAGTAATCTTATTCAATGTTTCCATCTTGTTAACCTTTTCTTTAAGAATTTCCAGCTCCATTTCAAGAATATACGTTTCCCCTTTTGATTTAAACAACAGATCTTCCAACATAGCAATAGCCTCGCGATCATGTAATTCCAAGAGATTTTTCTCTCTGCAATCCAGATAGAATAATCTTAGAAATAAATGAAGCCAAACATCTGCTGAATCGTTCCCTGTTTCATGATTTAGATTTATGCCCTATCAAGGCTCTTCATGAAATGATTGCAAACTTGATTTTTCTTCTTAACCACAAGCCAGAAATTTAAGTAGTTTAAGAAAACTTTAAAAAGCTCCATACTTAACTCACCTATCGTATCAGCTCTCGCCCCTTCTTCAGCTCACTGCCTTTCTAGATAACGATAATTGCAACTGAGCAAGCTACAGATGGCCAAGTGCAATACCAAGTTCAATGAAGGAAAATACAACCCAACTGAGTACAAAGCTGGAAGGAATACCCTATTATCCTGGGAAGAATTCTACAGCGAAATTTTGGGCAACACGATGGCCGGAGTTCTACAGTGGCATTTTGGGCAACAGTGCGGTGGAGTTCTGGGCAACAGAGCGGCCTCCATTTGCGGAGCAGGCCAATGTTAGGGAGCTTGGTAGAATTAGGTTATCTGCTCTGCTCTGGGAATCAACCAGAGGGCTCTGTACTGCTCTACTCTGCTCTAAGCGAACTGAGGGCTCTGCTATGGGAATCAACCAAGCCTCTGTTTTGGGGCTTGTGAGCCATAAACATATGTGGCCAAAAAGCAAGCATGATAAGCTTCTGCAAATCCCATAATTGGTACAAATGAATAAAGCTCCAAGGATTGACAAAGGCGTAAGAAAAAATGTCTAAGCTCTTCAGAAACTACAGCCTAGTAATTTTTGTTGGAAATTGGCATCCAGCATTCAAGCACTATCTAAATAATGTTAGTTTTAATGGTTGAAGTTTAGATGACGTGGCAAGAAAATGAAAAAAGGAAAAAAAAAGAAGTCGGTGGAAGGTCGGATGAATTGAAAGCAACAGAGGAATCAGATTGAACAGAGGCTTTGGATTCGGCTGTAGGAAACCGTCGTGAGCAAAACCGGTAGAGGCAGAAGATTCTTTGGCTGTTAGCTGTGCAAATCCGGCTGTGGGCGATTCACGGTGAGGGCGAATTTTGGTGACTCTGTTGTTGGGAGCTTGGGCAGATTGCTGTGAAGATCCGGCCAGATTGCTGTGGGTGATTCACCAGACCCTGTTGGTAGTAATTTTGGCAGATTGAAGCAAAGTAATTTGCTGGCATAGAATTGTGGAAATTTGCTGGCATAGAGTTGTGGAAAGGAGCCGATTTATCAGACAGAGGAATTAAGGGGAGGATTAAAGCCAATTTACAAACAATCGGTAGGAGGCAGGGCCGTGTATTGGTTTTTCTCTGGGTTCAAATCCCGGGCACAAATTATAACAATTTTGAACACAGATTTGGTGAGGAACCTGCTGTCAATTGCATGCAATGGCTGGCAGATTTAGAACTGCAATGCATGAGCCCAGTAGAATTCCATCTCCAGCCATGTCCACATTGGCGAGAATGTGCTTATGTTTGAACAAATAAAGCTACTGCGCCACATTTTCGCTCAAGTCTGGGTGAGCTCTGCAACAATTTTTTGCCCTGAACACAACTTATCGCCCATAACTTTGTGCCTGGCCATCTCGCTGTACCTTGTAGCTTAGATTCATCACCTTATATCTTAGATCCAGAGAGCTAGGAGGCGCCGAAAGAAAGACGGATCTGCCATAGCCAGAGCAGAGCAAGGAATCAAAGACCCAGGAATTGCTTGCAAAGCAAGAACGAAAAAGAGGAAACCTGAGCAGGGCGGGTTGCACGGCAAGAGAAAGGGACGTCAGTGTTTTTTAATTTTCATTTATTTTTTTTCAAAAACACGTGTCGTGCTCACGCGTTTTCTTGAGACGGAACAATCAAACAAAAAAGGAAGCTGGTTTATATACGTTGGTGAAAAGGTATTCATTTGTTACTGTCCAAAATATCAACATTGGGGAAGCAAAAGAGATTCGATTAAAGGTCCAAGATTTGTAAATTTCGAACTAAATCTCATAAATCAGAGTGGCGCAGCGGAAGCGTGGTGGGCCCATAACCCACAGGTCCCAGGATCGAAACCTGGCTCTGATATGACAGAGTGCAAGCTTCCACTATTTTTTCTGTTTTTGATCCCTATTTTTTCTGTTTCCGATCCCTTTCTAATCCGCGCTCGCCGCAATAGATTTTTTAAACCAGTTTGTTGTCTAAGATCTGGTTGGAGCAGGCACCTGGTATTGAATAGCACGCCAACATAAGCAAAAGTATAGGAAATTTTGATATTGCAGAAAGAAAAATGGTCAAACAAGATTTTCGTAAGTGAGAAATTGAACCCATTTGCACATCAATGGATCTTATAGAAGTTTGTGAATCCATGTTTTGCGATGCATCTATATGAGACATGCCTGATTGAAATCTACAGGATTCAGCTTATTGTTCTTGTTCTTACAGAGATCCAAGTTTGATGCATTCACTGCATCTTCATCTAATTCTTTTTCGTGCAGCAGTGCATCTTTATATTCGGACAAGACCTAGTTAAATCTTTCTTGTGATGTAATATTTCGAACAGAAAAAGATCCTCTGTGGTTCTAAGAATGGGGAATCAAAGCTATCTTATATCTTTGTCCATTTATTGAACTGTTATCTAAGATAGTATATATACATGGGATCACATCATGGCTCTGAATGAGCTAGATGCAGCTCATTGTTATATTTATTAGTTATTTTGTTGAGCTTAAGGCATGAACAAGTTATAAGTTTCTATATATTAAGTAGCCTACTGCAGTACTTTGGCAAACATTATGTATGTTTTCTGGAAAAATAGAAAAACAGCAAAGTCTGAGATAACAAAACCATGTGTTGGAAAAGCATAAAATTTTCAAAATTCGTCGCAGTTTGAAAAGCGAAATGCAAAATGCACTGGCCGGGAATCGAACCCGGGTCTGTACCGTGGCAGGGTACTATTCTACCACTAGACCACCAGTGCTTGATGCTTTCTGAAATTCTAAAAATATTCATTTTCATGATCAGTCAATTGCATGTTAACGTCATAGTCTTGTTTAACAAGGTTTTTTATTACTCTGCTTACCCATTCAGAGTATTTACAACAAGATCAATGGTTTCTTTTCCTCCTTGAATGACAGACTTCAAGCACCTTTGCTTATCTCGTCACATTACTCTTATAACGAAAAATGGCTGTTATAGGTGAGACAAATGCTGTGCAACGGAAAATGGTTGTGTATACTGGATGGAGGCAGAGAATCAGGAAGTATTTCTCTGAGGATGACCTGGATACCTAGGGCAGCGAAAAACAGTAATGATAATACGGAATCAGTGGGGAATATAAAGCATTTATAACTGGGAATTTGAATTTGAATTTGAATTTAAATCCAAAATGTGAAATGGGAAACAATTCAGGATATATAAGTCGGGATATCGGTGTAGATGGCACACAGTTTTGTGAAGGACAAACAATCAACCAGAGTGAAGAGGATTTCTCATCGGGTCAAAACAGCAATGGAGAACTAGTCAAAGGCAGAAGTAGAGGGAATACTGAAAGGGATGGCCAATTTAGCGGGGCAGCAGACAATCATGTTGAACAAGATAGACATCGTGATAGAATTAAAACATGTAGTTGGAAAACAAACGGAGGAGATCACAGAGGTAAAGGGGCAACTGGAAGAGAGGCTGCAAGTAAGGAAGCGGAAGTAGATAGGATGTCTATCAGTCAGAGGTTGGAGAAGTTAGAAGAGAGAGAAGCACACCCTTCCAACCTCGCAGCAGAACTAGAAGAAAGAATAGTGCAGGCAAGTTAGGGCAGGAACAATTGTTAATAAGGTTAGATGTTCGAGTCATCGGAATAAAAGAGTTCCCTAAGGAGAATGTATATGATATGACTGCAGACTTTTTCCAAAGAGAGTTGGAGGAACCGGTAAAGGGCAAAAAGGACAGGAATGATCATGTTAGGAATGGTAGAATGAGTAGCGTGATTATGCTACCATAATTAGTAGTTCCTTAAGTTATGTCCTTAAGTTTAGGAGCTTATGTTTTGGAGGATTCTCAGCAGTAGATTCAGTTAAGCATTTATATTTAAGTTGAAGACTTGGAGGCAGAATGTATCGAGTTTTCAATTCAATTGCAATAGTTCAAGTTCTTCTGATCATATGGTTTCAGTGTTCTTGAATCTATTTCATGCCATAATCTTTACAGGTTATGAGCCCACTGCGATTCTGATTTGTTCGCATCAGTCGCCTCTTGTCATTAATTGGCTTCACTCTTAGAGTTACTACTTTGTCCTTTCTCTATCTGCACTATGGATGCTACAGGAACCTTGAATTCTTACGAGTGGAGGTTGATCCCAAGGTTCAACGGCCGGAACTTCCAAATCTGGAAGTGGCACATACAAATGATCTTGGAGGACAAGGATTTAGGGGATGTCGTCAAAAATTCTTATCTTCTTTATGGTTTTTTGAGTGATCCTGTGTCGGTTTCACTCACTGTTGCTGATAATGCCACTGTTGAGATGGTGCTTGTTCGTCCCGCCAAGGAGGTTCTTGAGAAGGATCGAAAGGCGAGGTTGATTATATGTTCCAGTCTGGAAGATGTTCCAGCACGGCTTGTGAAGAGTGCAAGCAATGCATGTGAAATTTGGAGGATCATGCTGAGCCATTATGCATTGGCAGGAAATCGACTTGCTCTGCGCAAGAAACTCTATGGCCTCCAATTGCAGGAGGGAAATGATTTCATGGAGCACAATTGTCAAATGAAGGATTTAATTGATGAGTTAAAATCCACAGGTGTGGATGTAACCGAGGATGAAATGGTGTTCATGCTTTTGAATAGCTTGCCACAATCCTTTGAAGGAATTGTCATTAATATGGAAGAAAGGCTCTCTGATTATTCCTTTGAGAAGACGCTGGATCGTCTGAAGGCAGAGGTAATCCGTAAGCAAGAGCATAGGTCCCCAAACACAGATGCTCTGATGTTTATGGATGCCAAGCCTAAATCGTTTGCAAAGAACCAAAAGAAAGGGAAGTTTGACAGGAACAAAATCACTTGTTTTAGATGCTAGAAAGGAGGGCATCTTGCCAAAGAGTGTTGAGCGTTCCCTGGTTCCAAAGAAATCTCTCAGGAAAATGTAGCCAAAGAGGATAATGTTTCTGTCCATGAAGATATTTCAGAGGAAGAACGAAGCCTCATGGTTATAGAAGAACTGTATGCTGCGTTGGAGCATGCAGATCATGGCTTTGATCCAAACTGGTATCTAGACTCAAGTGCAACGAGTCATATGACTTCGAGAAGGGGTGCGTTTTCATCTTATCAAGTGCTAAATAATTCTCGAGTCATCAAGATGGGTGATCATCATACTCAACTAGCCATGGGAATAGGTATTATAAGAATTTTCTTTGATAATTCAGTGATATACATGCATAAGGTTCTTTATGTACCCAGGCTGTATAAGAATCTTCTGGTTGTCAGCATACTCACAGATGCAGGATATGAAGTTAAATTTAAATCAAATGGATGTGAAATTATTGACATGTACAGGCATATTCGTGTTGGAGCAACCAGATTTGGCAATCTATATCAAGTTGAAGGAGACTTGACATATGTTGAGAGTGCAAATGTGGTTGTAGACCCTCCCACTGAGGAAACTTTATGGCAATCGTCTTGGGCATATTGCATGCAAAAAGATCAAGAAGTTGAAACAAAAAGGGTTAGTCAAGGGAACTAGGGTATCAAAGGTTCTTTGCAATGCTTGCATGCAGGCAAAAATAACATGGGCTCAATTTCCTCTGTCAACATCTCATGAATCAAAAGGCTGGCACTAATTCACACAGATCTGTGTGGACCCTTGAATCCTCCAACCACTTCTGGTTCCAGGTACTTCTTGATGTTCAGATATTTTTTCAAGATATATCTCGGTTTTTATTTTGAAAATCAAAGATCAATGCTTTGAACACTTCAAAGTGTTTAAAGACACAGTTGAGAAGCAAACAGGAGAACAGATCATTGCTGTACATTCAGATAATGGAGGAGAATTATGTTCTAAAGCTTTTGAAGATTTCTTGATCACTAATGCTATCTAGCATCAATTGATTGCACCGTATAGCCTTGAGCAAAATGGCAGGGTAGAAAGGGTCAATAGGAGTCTCATAGAGATGGCAAGAGCTCTAATGATTGCAATGAATGTTCCTGCAGTGTACTGGAGGAAATCCATTATCATTGCAGCTTTTCTCATAAATCGCGTGCCACATACTTGCCTGGATTTCCAGATTTCCTTTACCTTATGGTCAAGTAAGATACCATCATTGGAACAATTGAAAGTATTTGAGTGTAGAGTTTTTGTTAGAATTCCTATTGCTTCTGGGAAAATGGATGCCAATGCACGTTCCTGCATGTTTATTGGACATTGCTCAAACAGAAAGGCTTTTAGGTTTCTTGACTTGGATATCAACAAACTTGTGATCAGTTGCCATGCCAACTTCAATGAATTTGAGCCTTATTTCCCCAAAAGCCCACAGTTTAGCTGATACCTTCATCATCATTTCAAAAGAGATGCCAAATTTGCTTACAGTCTATTTGCCTTCAGCCTTGTCTACATCTCCTATTAATATTGAGATGAGCACATCAGATGATCGTGAGGTCACAAATGATCTTTCATTAGAAGAATTAACCATTGATGATGGAGGGATGCCTTTTGATGATCTTGAGGAATCTCTGCCTAATGCTCGTCCTAGTAGGACCAAAAGACTTCCACACTGGCTCAAGGATTATGTGCTCAAGTCTAAGAATAGCCATGGAACCGACATCCTTTTTGGAAGCAGTTAACAGTGCTCAGAAAGATCAGTGGCACAAAGCAATAACAGAGGAACGACATGGTACGACGATGATTGCAAGAAAGCGAAAAGGGAAGCAAAATTATGGAGGGGGTCAAAGAAATACAGAGATTTAGAAAAAGGCCTATACAAGACTGATAAGGAGGAAAAGGAAAGTGTACATGGCAGAACAACATAAGAGGAAGATATATCAATTGAAACAGCATCCAAGGGACTTTTGAAAAGTTTTCAAGAGAAAAATACATCAGAACAAAATAAACAGATCAGAAAATATGGAAAGACCGCCTTAATAATTTATATCACTCTGGGGCAGACAAAATGGAGATACCGGAAGGACTAGTAGGTGAAGATTTAAAAGAGGAAGAAGTTGGAAGGGCGTTGTACGCCCTAAGTAACAACAAAGCCCCGGGCCTAGTGGAGTTCACGACGAACATCTTCAAAGCGGCAGGAAATGAATTCATTACACTGGTAACCAATATCTTCAACAAAGCCGTAACAGAAGGCCTCCCACATAGCTGGCAGTCCAACAGGGTGATACCATTATTCAAGGGTGGGGATCCCTGAATCCTGGGAATTATAGAACCATAATGGTTAGTCGCGAGATGGTAGTAAAGTAATAAAACTAAAGATGACAGATTGGGCAGAAAGGAATAGAAAATAGGCAAGAGAACAAGCAAGGTTCAAACGGAATCACTCGATAATAGACCACTTGGTGACGCTGAGAGTAATAGTAGAAAAAACAAGATCACAAGAGAAAAAAATATATTGCTGTTTTGTTGATTTTAAAAAGGTCTTTGACACGGTACCAAGGGATAAAGTTTTGTAGAGGCTGAGGGAATTTGATTTGCCACACCATTTGCTAGTGGTTATAGCCAGAATATATGAAAAAGTGGAAGGCAAGGTGGGTCCAGGAGAAGAAGGAGTGGAATGCGATATAGGGATGAAGCAAGGATGGCCGCTCTCACCGAAGATCTTTGGGCTATACATAGATGCCTAGGAGAATTTATAAGGAACAGAGGTGGGATAGAGAGTCTCCGATCATCTCCAATGCCAAAGTACCATGTATGCTTTATGCGGATGATCTAATCTTGATGACCCTGAGTAAGGATTATTTAGATGAGCTCATAAGAATTCTAGAGGAATTCTGCAAAAAAACAAGGTTGATAGTAAACATTGATAAAATAAATATAGTCAGCTTTGGAAAAGTGAACAGGGAGGAAAAAGAGGGCAAATACATGGGGCAGAAAATTCAAAAAGCAGAGGAATATAAGTATTTGGGATATAAAACGATGGTTAAAAAGACATGGAAGCAGGGAATGGAAGAGAGATGGCAGGTAGCAGTAAAAAATTACTATGGAATGCAATCGATCTGCGCATAACAGAAGATAACGGATTGAGGGGTAAAGAAAGGTATGTTCAATATAACAGTGACTCCAACTGTTTTATATGGAATAGAAGTGTGGGGAGGAAGCACCACAGGGGAAAATAAAACAAAGGGGAGGGCCTGATATAACACTTTCAATGCAGGGAGCTACAAATAAAGAAATCCACACTGGCGACAATAGCATTGTATTTGAGGTAGTGGGCCTGGATAGGACAATCCTTTCTAAGCAGAAATATAGTGCACAGGTCAAAGGAGAAACTAGTAAGGCAGGCGATTGAGTCCTCGATTGAAATGGCAAGAGAAGGCAAAGGGGGGTGAGTGTCTAAACTTATCATATGGGCAGGAGGGAAGTGGAAGATAAGTTGCTAAATGGTGAAAAGGGGAACCTGCAGAAAAGGTTACGTAAGGCATGGATAGAAAAGCAACCGGATGTAAAGCTGGGAATGTACTTAGAAATGATGAACCCTGAGAGGAGTATCGAGCAAGACATATACACAGATAGCAGCGAAACAAAGGCAACTGGAAACACATTGTGCAGATTCAGGATGGGTAATCATAAAGTATGGATTGAAAGAGGAAGATGGCAATGCCTGATAGTGAAAAGAGAGCACAGGTTATGCCAGCTTTGTAATCTGCAAGAGGTCGAAGATGAAGAGCATGTATGGAACAGATGTCCAGCATATGAAACGATAAGAATGAAATGGGAAAGCGTAAATTGGAGGATTTTGGGGGCAACGAGAGAGATAGCCACAACAGGTAACACAACCAAAGCCTTGAAGGAGATTCTAGAGGAACACGAGAACAGGTACAGAATGCAACAAAGATTGCAGGACACCACCAAAGGGGATGGCACGTCAACAGCCCCATGAGGTAGCAATACGGGTATACGAAGGAGGGGGGTATTGGGGGTGGAGGGAGGGGAGTGATTTTTTCCTAGATTAAAAATTTCGGTTTTTTTTTCATCACTTTTACCCGGCCTTTGTGACTAATATAGTCACCCTGAAATGTATAAAAGTGGCATATCAGGTGTTTGAAGCTGAGCTCATACCTTATACCTTAGTCATAGGACCTTAGGTTAAATGACATTTAAATGCAATGCAATACAATACAATACATTACTAAAGTTCATCTGTATATTCTTCTTCCTTCTTGGATGATTCCACATCTTCAACCCATTTGCAGTTAATTAATGTTGCAGCCTAATTTGTATAATATAGTAGAAGGAATAAGAATGGTGTGTGTGTCAGATCATCAAATACTTGGCATGGCCATATGCCAGCTGAAGGTTTCCAATAAGACAATCCTTAGCCTCTAGATTTCCTAGCCCTTATTCACTACTCTAAGGTTGCTTTAAACTTTAAGTGTACAAGTATATGCAACAACATTGGGTCATCTTTTGTCTAATTGCTCTGCTTAAACTACTTTAGCATAGGTAATTATATACAGCATATTCTTTCGTGTTCCCTAACTCCTATAAATTTATCCTGACAAAGGCTAACTTTAGCTTACCCAAAAACTAGCACAGTCTAGATGCCGTATCTCACTGCTAGATTTATTAAAAACGTGTTCTGTCCCTCTACTTATCCACATTTGGCATACATCTCATTAGCAACTTATGTCCAAACTTTTATCATTCCTGCCAAATCATGTCACCTTCTTTCTTTCCCTGCTCAAATTAATTTAGCATATCTGACAAAGATCAAGCTTAGCTTATCCAAACACTAGCATAGTCTAAATGCCATATCTCACTAGTTTTACTAAAAACTTGTGGTAATTTGTTGGGATGCAGGCAGATATAGCCTTCTTTCAGTTTTGTATGCAGAAATCCTTTCTACAAATCTTGCTGGAGCACAGGACATGCCGGATGATATGGACACCTCCTTTGTTCCACATTTGCAGATTCAAACAATGGGTTAGCATGAATTGATGGTTGGCGGGCTCTAAGATTTGGTAGCGATTTTTGTTTATGTTGAGTTCTTGTTGTCCGCTTAATATTTCGAGCTTGATATTCTAAGGTTCAAAGATGAGGGCCTATTAGTCGGGATTTGTTTGTTGGTTGGTGGTTGTGCTTGCAGAGACCTAGTTGATTCCTTGCGCTTGTGACCCAGCGATTTATTGAAAGAATCCGATCACTGTCGTGACTTCCTCAGGGTTTTTAACTGCATATCTTCCCTCTTTGTAAGTCGGTTATAAAAGGCAGTTCTATTTTCGGATCGTTGATATGCTTTGAATAGTGCAATTATCAATGCAACTTAATGTGATGTCTTGGGTTCTTTCTTTATTCCCATGCAAACATTTCGGGTTTCATATCATTGTCAAGTTTAATGCAACGACTTTAGTTGTAGCATCTGATTCAGAAATATGTAGGAATTGTGGTACCAATTTAACTTGGTGGGGTTCTAATCCCCGTTCAAATCTGTCTTATTCCTGGCCAAGGGTTAGTTTCTGTGATTGACTGCATTGTTGATCTCATCCTATCGTTTTTAAATTATAGGGTGACATGGAAAAGTCGGTTTGACCCCATCTTGGTTTTGGGTCTACAGTTGGACTTTGAGGAGAGGGTACATTCTCTGTATATTCTCTAGATCAAAGTTTTAATTGCTTCTAATATTTGAAATCAAACCAGGCACCCAAATTTCTAAAAACGACAAGAGCGTCAATCTCATGTGGTATTTGTTAAATGTCCTAGCGTAGCATATGTATTCATTTCAAGATAACATGTTTGAGCGTCTTAAATGCAGGATTTGAGATCATAGAGCATGGGAGATAAACGATGGATTGTAAGCATGTCATTTGTAGACATCCTTGAGAAGGTATACGTGGAGCTAAAAGGTTTTAATGTCGACGTCGCGCAAGATTATGTGATTCATATAGCAGTAAAAAGAACTCAAAAATCTGAACAGAATTGAACTTTTTTTAATACCATGTTTCTGATTTTCTATGATTTAACTAGCTAACAGACCAAGATATGCAGACTATAGGCATGGTTTATGTGACCTAGAAAGTTTTTGAGAAAATCCTAGAAGGTGTTGGCCCACATAAAGTCACATTTTTAGTGTTTTGAAGGTCTGTGATATGCTAGGGTCTATCCACAGGGCAGTACATAATGGAACAGTTATCCATGGTACTATAGGATCTGAAGTATCTAGTATGGAGAATGTCCATTATGGAGAAGCATTAATGGAGCATAAAACCACTTTGAAGCATTCTATGAGCTTTGCATGTTGAGTCGCAGAGCTCCATATATATAGTGACAGATGTAATAATGGAAAATTGATGGGTGCTTTTTGTTGTTGATCACTATGAAAAGCTTCACTTCACCCATGCCACCTTTTAACAGTTGTGTACATTTTACTATGGTCTACAAGCTTGATCAGTTCTATTTGATTATCATCTTCTTGAGTTTGGGGAGGCATTTTTAGTAGAGGACAGTTGGAAACTTTTGGAGCAATAGGCCAATCCTTTCATTTTAAAGGTTCTTGAATCCTAACTAATTTAGAGTCAACCACAAGCGAATGAATAAGGTGTGTTGTTGGTTTGAAGACAACTGAACAATTATCTTGTATTATACAAAGATACTTGTACGTATTATGCTTAGGGTTTAGTTGGATTATAGAGCTATTGATGGTTACATGCTCCACCCATGTCTTCTAGTCCTTGTCCTTGAAGTCCATACATGAGGCTATTACAGATGAGTTCTACTCTCAAATCCAGGGCAGCATCATCTACTCTGAATGGAAGTATCATTGATTAGCACGTAGTCTAAAATGCAACCGTAGTCGTATGTGAGTGATTTTATAAGTGTCCTCTTTTTATAGTTTATCAAACTTTATAACTATTATTTGTTTTTTTAACTGCTATGGCTATGGAGTTTGCAGGCGGTAACCAAAGTAGTGTTGTATGAAAATGGCTTGTTACTAACCAATTATTTTGCTACAGAAGCACTCATATATGGCTACTTTCTCCCCTTTTGTAACCTCTCTTCTTATTTTCAGGAGCCTTGAGAACCCCTATAGTCTACTAAAATTGTAAATCCTCCATCTCACTCAACTCAACTTAAAATTGTAATCTGATACTTTTGTTTGAGCAGAGAATTGCGCATGTCCAAGAATCTGAGCAGCATTATAATCTACACATTGCTCTATTGCTTTAAGCATAAACAATGATATGTTTACATTCTAAAAGGTCATAAAAGCTCATTCAAGCTAGATCAAGGTAAGGGCATCCATGATCAGATCGTTGAATGTAAGCTTGAAAGATATTATGCTTGAAAATTGCATATATATATGGTTATCATAAATTCATAAGAGCTTGAAGGAAGCATTCAACATGCTTGAATGGAGCTAAAATGTCGTTGCCCAGCACAACGCAAAGAACATGTTGATACTGAAAACTTCTCGACTAAGTTAGTGGCAGGAAGCATCGTACCTTCACCATCAATCTTAAATACCAAGACAAAATAGTTTCTAAAAAATGAGGTTAAATATTTTAAAATAAAGTGTGAACTCAAAATTAACACAAGTAACGTATATTTGAAGTTAATATGACGTGTTTGTGGATTTTAATAAAATTCATTATCCTATAGTATAATGTTTTAAGTGTGTTCATTGTCCATCGCGCCCTAAATCTGACGGTGAGGATTTGACCTAGATATCACCACCCAGATAGTACCCCATTTTTTCTCTGTGTTCTTCTATCTCTCTCACCATCCGTTTTGGTCGGCGGGAGGCTAAGCATTAATCTGGCTACATTGTAGCAAGTTAGAGGTTGTAGACAAGAGAAATTGATTCATGATGGATTTGGGGACGATTTTCTAAAGGATTTGCTGAGATGGCTTATCTGTACAAGGCCGGATTTCATATCAGTGGCGCCTATTACTATATTTTGGTATTAGGCAGATTTGAGTTTATCACAGGGGGCTAAGCTCTTTGCATTTGATGGAGCTCTATAAAATGGTACTCAGATATCCTATAGTTGCTAAGTTTCTTATAAAACAGGCGCAGTTGGATGTACTTTTAACCAAGTTGGAGTTTTTTGGATGGAAAGCCTGTTTTTTGTGATTTGAAAACACATTTGAGACGATCTGAAACAAATTCCAAATATTGAGTGTTGAGATGGCGATGTTATTCATGGGGATATGCTAGAATTGTCTCTAGATATGGGGGTGCTGATGAGCTATTTCCACATTACTGGAAGCTGATTATGCATTAATAAAAGCTGATGTACATGAGGAGGTTGGAGTCTTAAGCATAGTGTTGTCTGCGTTTCTTGAGCGGTTCTTATTAATTTCGGAAAGATCATTCTTCTTGATCTTCTGCACTAAGGATTTTAGAAGGTTGTGTTGCGGGGCTAAGATTTTATGAAAAACATTCTGTTCTAGCATCGGCGGCACCTATGCCCTAGAGGCAAAAACTTTTTTTATCCTTTTGACCCCAGCGACATTAGGTCAGATTTGGCTGACTCCGTCGGCACCAGCTTTGCTTTGACACCTCTCCGACCTCCCCAACTAGCTCGACTACCATGGATCCTATGCTAACCAGCATTAAAGTGACCTTCAGAGGTCACTTTAACTTTTAGTTCATTTTTATTTCTGAATTATATTTGCGTTAAATTTGTTAACTTAGCATAGCGTGGTTTGAAGATGGTTTGGATTAGGGATTTTAGGTTAAGAAAATTAACGGTATATTAAATATGTAACTTAAGGGAACTCTAACCTAACTTGTGGTGTGAAACTAAAAACTGTTAAAACCTTAACCCAATCCTAACTTAACGGCTGGTGCGAAGGTACCCTAAGTCTACCTTTGTAGTAGTTTAGCCAGCTTATGTCAACCTTATGGTGTTATTGGACTAATTATGCATGGCCCGTGCTTCTCTTAACCAAGATCGTCCTAGCAGAATTTGGCAATCTTTGATCTCTTTTTGTGTGTCTAAGATCATTAAATCTTGTTCAAAAATCTATTCCTCCAACTATAAAGGGTATTTTTTTTTTATAATGCCAAGTGGTTCCACTCTACGACTATCGGCCATTTTTATATCAAAAGATGCTTTTTTCAAATTCTTAAACTTAAGTTTCTTTCTTAATCCATTTGTTATAATATTGACACCCGCATTACCATCAACTGGTGCTTTGGGTATACTCAAACCTCTAATCTCAACGGTCACCATTGGATTTTGTTTATCCAATTGACATGTCCTATATGTAACTTGATACAATTCTCTTAAAATGCCCAATTTTGGCACAAATTTGTTTAGTAACTGAATTGGTAAATTGCATTTCTTATTGTTTCACTTAGTTTTTTTACATCCTCTTCCTGCTCTTGTTCCAAGGTATCAAATTTTTCAAATTCTGGAAAATGTTTTACTATCACTTTAAGAGGATTGGGTATGGATTGACTTCCTTATATTTCGTATTTGGAACTTAGCCCATTGGTAATGGGGTTGGCTTGGGCGTAGGAGGTCAAGGGTTCAATCCCACCATGTGCCTATATTTCGTATTTGTCTTTTTATGTTCATTAATTTCCTTTGTTCTAACTAACCATTCAAGTCATTATCCTCTTCTTGTAATTCTTGAATTTGATCCTTGGTGTGCATGTCAGTTTTTGTTTTCTTCATGATATCAGGATAAACATCCTTTACTTTTTTTTTATTTGAGTAGTTGTCTTGGGTATTTCTGGCACATTTATTCCCTCTTTCGCTACCTTTGGCGAGTGACAACATGTACATCAACATGATAATCTTTATTTTCTAGTGTGATCATTCGTGCATCTTCACTTTTCTTATTTGATTCAACAGTTGATTTTGATGAGGTATCCTTCACTAATTTGACTTTGCACTCTCGAGCAAAGCGTCCCTTTTGGATGCACTTCCAACATTCAAGTTCTTTTTGTCCTTTCTTAAATGTTTCAACCATTGATATGACAAAAGCAGGGGGGATATTTCCTTTGGTCTTTTTCTTAAAGTAATAGCCTTCAGTATCATGGTTGGATTTATGACAATTGTGATAGTATTTTGCTTCACTTCCAGGTCTACACTCATTGGCATAATGCCCTGGTTTGGAGCATTTTGCACACCAGACATATCTCCGCTTTTGATGGCACAATTCTTTTTCATTTTCACTCTATGGTGTATTGTAATCTTCCTTGCATGTCCTCAATTTCTTGGTTCAATCTTTTATGAACCAAAGATTCCCATTCTGGTTTCTCGTGCTTCTCAGCATCCAGAATTCCATTGAAAATTGTAGCTCTCTTTATTGCTACCTCTAGCGTGTCTGGATCATCCATTTGTAGTTGTTGTTTTATTCTTCCTTGGAATCCATCAGCAAACCATGATACTATATCTGTTTCGTGCGGTTTGGGATCTAATTGGTTGGCTAATTTAGTTACTCGAGTGCCAAAAACCTTTGGCAATTCACCAAGTTTAATCTGTAAAGATTTTAATTCATCCCTGTTGTTTAAATGTAGGGGCTACATGGTAGGCTTTTAAAAATATTTCTTTGAGTTCTTGCCAAGTTTGTTTACCATCCATCTCGACATCCAATCTACTGGCTTTCCTTCTAGAATGGTTGGAAATATTGATATCCTTTTCAGATCAGTGTCTTGACCATTCATTTTGCTCAAAAGCTCAAATTGTTTATCATGAGTAGCAGCTTGTATTTGTGCAGCTTTACTTGCTCTATATCTAGGATATGGCATATTCTTTGATGTACTCATTGTGAACAATGACTTTATATCAACAACAATATCAGAATGTCTTTCTTGTTCAGCTTTTTGCTTTGCTCTCCTCTCTCTTCTTTCTCATCTTTCTCTCTCTTCTTTCTCATCTTTTTTGTTCTTGTTTTTCTCTGATTGCCTGTCTTTTATGTCTTTCCTCTGCTAAGCTTTTATGCATTCAACAGATTTTTTTAACTCATTGCAATCATAAGAGAATTTCTAAGTTCTTTAGGCTGGTATAAATGGATCTCAATGATCTTTGACTAATCATATTTATTCCCCAGCAATGGCGCCAAAATATGTTAAAGCTAAAATATACATATCACATTCGTACAATTAACCAAGAAATAAGCATCAAAGATAATAGGGATTAAACATTACATATTAGATCATCTAGAATAGCACAGAATTTATTCAAATTCAGATCTAAAATATTAATTGGTACATTCCAAGAGTCTTCTTCTGACAGTGGAACTTCATTATATGAATCCATGATAAGTAACCTTTGTGATTTGCAGTGGTCGGAGCTGCAAGAGAGATGAAGCAGATAGATGTAAAGTGCAGTCGGATTCGTCCTCCTTTATGTCTGCCGTTGAGCAACATTCCATCCCCCTTTTATATTTCTTTCCTTTAAATGTCATATCGTTATGTTGACATAAAAAGTTAGCTATTAAATTGTTCACTAAATGTTAGCTATTAAATTGTTCACTATATTGGTTGCATGTACTTACATTTTTTTTTAGAAAATATCATATTCTTTTTGGGTTGTCCGTAGGCCTTGGGGAGTGTGGGGCAAGACACACAGAGGGCCACGATTTAAGAATCTTGTAGCATATTCTTTGTCTACGGCTGTGGACGTTTGGGATTAGAGGGACCCCTGATTACGATTAGATGGTGTGGATTCCATATGAGCTTGGCGGAAGGTCAAGGTGGAGATGCGATCGCTTTGGATCGGTCAGGGCTTCAGTTTTGGCGTCTCCAGTTTTCTGTCGGGTTCCAACTTCAGAGGGACCATTCATTGGGCTCGAACTGTATGTCGATCTGTAAGGAAGGCGCAAACCTTGAATAAGGTATTCTTTCAAGTTTCAGGTGCCATCCTTACTCTCTAAAGGCGGCAGAATTTTGATCGGTCATATCTCTCACATCCGGTGTCAGATTTTCATGTGCTTGGGCTTGTTGGAAAGCTGGTTCAGAGATCTTTCCAAGGTGTATAGTACCTGCATGCTTGGCTTTGTTTCTGTGCTCAAATTGGCACTTTTCCGGGCTGTGTGCTAGGATTTCTGTGGCAACTGGTAGACACTTCGACGGACTGTATCTCTCACATCCGGTGTCAGATTTTCATGTGCTTGGGCTTGTTGGAAAGCTGGTTCAGAGAGCTTTCCAACGGTGTATGATACCTGCATGTTTGTCTTTGTTTCTGTGCTCAAATCTGCTGTTTTCCGGGCTGTGTGCTAGGGTTTTTGTGGCAGCCCTTCTTCTTCCTTCTTTGAGAAGTATAGCCCTCGCCTGATGCCGTTGTTGGCCTTGGCCACGTGGTGTTGAAAGGTGTGTGTTGTACTCTTATTGAAGGTTATGAGAATGTTTTACTAATTCATACCCTAGTTCCTGATGGTGTTGTTGATGAAAGTCCGACACCAATATAGGGATTGGCATATGTTTTAGTAAGTATTCGATTGGTCTCGTCTTGCGGCAGAATTTTGATTGGTCATATCTCTCAAATCCGGTGTCAGATTTTCATGTGCTTGGGCTTGTTGGAAAGCTGGTTCAGAGATATTTCCAGCGGTGTATGGTACCTGCATGCTTGGCTTTGTTTCTGTGCTCAAATTGGCACTTTTCCGGGCTGTGTGCTAGGGTTTACGTGGCAATCGGTAGACACTTCGACCGGGTTGTATCTCTCAAATCTGGTGTCAGATTTTTATGTGCTTGGGCTTGTTGGAAAGCTGGTTCAGAGATCTTTCCAACGTGTATGATACCTGCATGCTTGTCTTTGTTTTAGTGCTCAAATCTGCACTTTTCTGGGCTGCGTGCTAGGGTTTTTGTGGCAGCCGGTACACACCAGATATCCAGGAGTCGTCGCCCAAGTCATACCCCAAGTCATGGCCACGAAAGCTTGTCCGTGTGTGGACCCACACTTGGTTGGTGAGCTACCTCAGACCACACCAACCCATCTGGGAAGGCCCAAACACACCAACCACCGGTTGACCCCACGCAGCCAGAGCCCTCCGGGAAGACCATGAAGCTGGGGCCACCAAGGAAGAGGCCTCGAGGCAGGGAGAGACGTCTTCCATGAAGAGGGAGGCCCGGCCAAGGCCCGGCCGATCCGACAGCGGGCCACACAATCCAATCCGCCCGGTCGAACCTTGGAGCCGCGATCCAGCGCAGGGTTGAGGCCAACAAGGCACGCCTTGCGTGCCTCCCCGAGGCAGGTGGAGAACATAACATCTCGGATGTGGCATGTGCGCTTGGTGCGGAAAAATGACGAATCATTTAATTGGAGGATCAAGCAGACGACAAAGGTAGATGATAGCATCCACTTGCTACAATTTGATGACAGCAATACCAGCCAGGAGCTTGCAGATATGAGGGGGCGTGTAGACACCGTGTTGGCAGCTATGGAAGCTGGGACGCATGACAGGAACCAGGTAGAGCAGGAGACACTCGTAACCCTGTCTCGGATCCAAGCCGAGGTTGAGGAGGCTAAGGCCACGACGAGGAGCTGAGGCCGCCTCCCGCCGAGGTTGCGGAGGCCGCCATCGTGGGAGACAAGGATTCCGGGCCGCTTTGGAAGCTAGCCAGCGTAATCGCTGGCGCTCTTGGAGTAAGGATTTAGCACGAGATCGGGAGCTACAGGAGCTTCGGGCGGCCGTTGCCCAGCAAGGCAAGGGCCTCCATGCCGAGGCACATGAGCAACTCCGCCATTGCACGCGGGAGATGGCAAGACATGACAACGTCCTGCAAGAGCTGAGCTCCAGACTCCGGAGAACGTAAACCCAAAGAAAGAACACACCAATCCCGCGAACCCACCAACCTACGGGGACGCCAACCCGGAACACATGCTCGCGGACACATCGAGATCACGCGGGCCACCACCACCCGTGCCGGCCCACGGCCTATGCCTCACCCACCTCAACCAACACACAGTGCGGCCCCCGAACTCAAGAGTGAAGAGATGAGGAGCCGCGAATGTGGTAGTGCGAGGCGACGGAGGAGTCGGGAGAACATCTCACTTCCGACCTCCGCATAACGCATCTTGGACGGATGATGTTCCCAAAGACTGCGTGACCATTGGAAAGGCGAAGTCGTCATGGAATTCGATGCCTCGACGCCCCGAAAGTGGTCATCTTCACGCTTGAGAGCGTGCGAGGCGGGTGGCCATCCCGCGTCGTGGCCGGAAGTTGAAGGGGACGGCTCAGACGTTGACCGGGACTTGACCCCAAGCCAAAGAAGAGACCCGGCGTGAGTGGCCAAAGTCGTGGGGCCGCCAGAGACATGGAGGGGCAGCGGGCTGGTCCGGGAAGGATGTGCTAATTCAGCAGACCAAACAGGGGATGCGAGGCACTCCGACCCCTCGAGTCCCCTCCGAGGGGCCCAGCCGCGAGGCATCCACATCTTCCGCTCCCCCAGGACCACCACTACCACCGGACTGAAGTGGCGATGCATGCCACTAAATAGGGATCCCGCCTCGGCGTGGTATCCCGGAATTGCCGTGGCTTTCCATGGCGAGAAGGGGACAGATCTCAATTCCGCCGCCATGGACATGGACCTTATCTTCCTCATGGAAACATGGGAACATCCGGTCACGGAGCTACCCGATTTGCGGGATACGGCTACAATTCGTCTTCAATGAGTGCACAGGGAAACGAGGACACGGAGGAATGCGTGTTATTACCGCAGGCGGCCTTGGCCCAATCGGTCCCCCCACGTAAGCCAAAGGTGCACAAGCTGCTGGATACACGAAAAGTGCAGTGCAGAAACGGCGATGGAAGCCCTCTCTTTGTGGCGGCTTGCTACTTCCCACATCTTGAGAGCAACTTTTACCACACGCGACTTGGATGTGGGCGGTGGGAGCCCTATGTCGATCTATATGATGACATACATCAAGATGAACAATTGGGCAAGGTCATGTTGCTTGGAGATTTCAATGCGCCATTATGGGCGAGGCGAGCAGATTCCAAAATTCGCACCTCTAGTCGAGGATGTGTTGCAAATGGACCCCGCAGAGATGGTTTGGCCAAGGGCGCCGGATGACAGCCGGTGACATGGTATGGCGGTACCGGCCATTCTTTGGGCGATATCTTTGACCTGGTCATTTGCAATGGGCTGGCACGGTGGGCGATCCTCCACCGCTTCACTTGTAGGCGGGAGAACTGTGGGGGCGGCACCGGTGTGGTGGATTACGTGCTAGCGGGCGAGCAATGCCTACACTTGATCACTCGCGATTGTTCGGGACAGTGGCGGGGACGAGGAAGTAGACTCTCGACCATCAGCCCCTTGGCAGATAGATTGGCGGGCCAACCGAGCACCCATTGCCCCAACACCCACGTACCCGCGGTTGCGTCTAGACTATGATCATGCGGCGGTCTATGCGAGGATGCTTGAGCATGAGCTGCAGGGGAGTCTTGCAACTCCCCACACTTCAACGTGACGGCCCGGTGAACCGGCTCCGCCGAGGGTAGGGGGATGATGCTTTGGGAGAGACCGCTCGACAATCCCACGGGGCTGCAACCACCTTTCCCTTAATCATCGGGTTCGATGGCTAATGTCGGGAGCTGAAACGATGGCTCGCCAAGTCTTTGGACCCACCATTCGCCCAGGCCGTCCGTCAATACCGCTCCTTCTTCCTCAAGACCAAGAAAGCCGGTACCTTTATGAGCACCAAAGAAGATGTTTGGTCTTCTAGACCGCCACCCTAGGGCCTTCCGAGAAAGGTCTTGAGTAAGCCCGCGACGTTCCCACGAGGAAATATTACCCGGGAACAATGGGTGAGATACTTGCGGCAATTTGTGATGACCCAATGGGAAGCCAGGGCACCAAGTACCTCCATGAGACAGGCCTAGCACGGGTCATTGAAGGGGATGTCATAATGGGCCTGCAACGCGCCAATGAGGAAGGCGCCAGATTTGGATGGTATGCGTGCGAGCTTCTCAAGTGGGGCGGGCCCCCAATGGTGCCGGTTCTCACGGCACTCTTCAACGGGGCATTGCAAGAAGGCTTCCCCCGACTTTGGACTACGGTAGAGTTGTGCCCATATACAAAGCGGGGACCCCCACGGCCCGACCAACTATCGTACCATTATGGTGGAGTTACGTCTTTGCCAAGTTGCTTCTTGGGATTCTTGGCGGCGATTGACACTTTGGGCAGAGGATGGAGAAGTCTTGGGCAAGACCATTGTAGCGGAGCTTCAGCCAGGCATTCTACTATTGACCATATCTTCACTCTGCGAACACTCATAGAGGATAGCGGAATCGGCCCGAGAATCTGTATTGTTGCTTTGTGGATTTCGCAAAGGCTTTTAACACGGTGCCTCGGGATAAGTTGTGGGGATGATTGAGGCGACTAGGAACCCCGTCGACTTGCAAAATGCTATATACTACTATACGAGGCTTGCTTGCTCGATCGTCTCACACCGTCGGGGGAGCCCGTTGTTAGTAGCATTGGGGTGCGCCCGAGGGCTGCCCTCTATCCCCGGCGCTCTTCGGCTTTGTACATTGACCAGCTAGAAGAATGGCTAGCCGAGCTGGGAGGCACTCGGTTGATGCACCACATAATCCGGCAACTCATATATGCCGATGATGTTTGACTGCTCGCGATATACCCGTGAGGACATGCAACGCCACCGGATGCTTTGGACACTTTACGCCAATTCACCGACATGAGAGTTAACTTGGCCAAGACAAGGGTGTCGTTGGTCCCATCATCCGGCACCCACGCCCTCCCTCATTCACTTACCTGGGCAGGTAGTGGAGGTGGCTCGATCTTATAAGTATTTGGGCATTGAGTTTTCTACTACCACACACTTGGGATGCATATCGTTACGGGTCACCGCAGTCGGAAAGCCCCCAGATGCAATGCAAAACAATGATCACAAGGCGAGTCAGATGCATGGGGTCACGAGGCACACTTGTTCGAGGGCCTTGGTTGAACCCGGTCCTCCTCTATGGGGTAGAAGTGTGGGGGCGGTGATATCCCTCACCACTTGGAACGATCTAGAGCAGTACGAGAAGGCTTTCTTGGCCCGGGCACCGGGAGTGAAATCCACGGTCCCATATCGAGATCTTGCTCCAAGAGACGGGCTTCCTTCCATTACAGAGGGCTTGTGGCGTCCCCTACTGTGATACGGTGCACTCACCGTATACAAAAGGGAGTTCATCCCCATACCAGCTCCATGCTAATGTGGGGGCCCTCCACATGACCGCAACCGCGTGGCGGGTTCCGGTGGGAAGAGTGGAAGGGTCATTGCACCCCGTCTCCCCTCGGGGCCTACCTAGGCTGCGGAAGCGTAAACATACATGTCAAGATAGCACATACATCAACATCATATGACCATCACGAAGGATGGTCCTCCACATATCTGCATAGACAAAGATCAAGACATCACATAGGGAATCCTACCCAAGGCTCGGACTCAAGGGATGACCGACGGCTTGGGTCTCCGTGAGTTCATTGCGCATGTAATTCATGGCAATGGATTTGGTCGGCATATGAACATGGCTTAGGGTTGTCCACTCCATCCGCCCCTCCCGTGCACACTTTGCGAGTGGTGCGAAAAGTGTCGGGGACGACCAGAGCCACGGATGCATAGCCAAGAGGGCTACTCCCGGGCTCATCTTCCCGGCCCGATGGGGCGGTAGGGATCACTCCCTCCGAGATCTACATGCCGACTCAAGGTGGCTAGAGGGCCACCGCCCGTGATTCGACCGAACCCACCGGAAGGTGAACACCACCCCGGGTGTCGAGCCCATGCCTTGCCCGCACGCACGCGGGTGGCAAGACATTGGACCTAGCCACAATGGTTCCCGGTAGGCCTTACACACCGGAGGAACCGTTCATGAGTCGGGACATGAACCCCTTTCACCCGGTCGGCCCCTTCACCCACATCCCGGTGTGGCTCTTGCATACGTGGCGAATCTACAAGTGTGCTAGAGAGGCTACTCTAGGAGCATCAACTACAAAGCTTTAGGTCTCTACCCCCTTTCCAATACAAGGAGTTCATAGAGATGCATCATCCATATACTTCACAGAGAACTAAAGAACTAGATCTAATCTACAACATAGAGTTAGGTTCTTTAGTTAGGATCTGCTATCTAGAGATCTAGAGGGCTGCTATGGGTAATCTAATAGGCTAAACCCCACCGATTCTAGGACTAAAATAAGGTCTAGACTATCTAATTGGCCAAATACCTGATCCTTGAGGGGCTCCCCGACTGACTGAGCTCGACCATCCTGCTGAAACGCTCGAATCTAGAGGAACTAAGGATGCAATTCTCCCAGGCAGAGTTTGGGATGCGGTTTTGGCTGTTGAGGCAGCCAAAACAGAGTTCTAAAGCCCTAAAATCGAAAATTGGGCTAGTTAGGGTTTCCTACCCTATATAGACAAGGGGGTTGGCTAGGGTTTCCAATTATCCCCTTTTGGCATGTGGGATAATTGGAAATGGGCCCACTTGCCTTTAAGGGCTAGGTGGCCAAATGTGCACACATGGAAATGTGTGCCCACATTAATGTGTACATTGGAAAATGTGCACATTAATTGCAGCTATGGGTGTGGCCCACTTGGCATGAAGTGTCCACTTGTAAATGTGTGCCCCATTAATGTGTACATTGGAAAATGTGCACATTAATAGTTGCACATATTTCTGGCAAGTTGCCCCCTAGGGCTACTCACCTGGCTACACGCTAGCGCATTATCGCCACCGGAGTGGCGGTACGCGATGACGTGGCAAAGACGCACGGTATGCGTCGTCATTTCGCGGCCGGAACGTCACATTCTCCCCACCTTGAAATGATGTTGTCGCAAACATCGGGTCTCCCCACCTTGGGATCATCGTACCCTGCAATCAACCTGATACATACGATTACTACTATAATTCCTACACATTTATTAAAATTACCTTAAGGTAATATTTTTATGACATTATCACATCATTATATTATGAAATAACTTATCAATTCACAACATTACTAAACAGATTACTTCAAAATTCACTTAACATTACGATTAAGTTTATCAAAATTTTAAAATTACGTCCGAGGTATTCTTCATTCCTTGCAACACATTCCAACAAAATTTGTGTTGCAAGTCTTCGTAGCTCGACCTCCTTGCCCTCCGGCGCGCTCTATTGGCCTGCAGGTCGACACTACGTTAGTACCATTTAATTATTAATAAAATTTTTGGTTATATGGTGACCACCCCACCTATCTACATGGATGCATGGCTAATCTCCCGGCGTAGGAAGAGGGTGAATCTTCCATTATGGCCGCGGAGACAGCGCCTATATGCCTATATGCCGCTCATGCCTACACCTCTAGTTGCCCAGCGTGGAGGATATCCTTCTCGCGTGGGGGCGTGAAGGATAGATTCCTCCTATCAAAGCATATATGGGGCTAAAGGTGCTTTCCCTATCAATGCATTCCTTCATGACCTCCTTTCTCTCGAGGTCGTCTACTTCCGTGGAACAGAAGTAGACTTTCTAATCTACCTTCCACTCGCCCAAGCGGAAACGCGGTCATGCCTACATTGACATTACACCACGCCCTAGAGATCACCGTAGTGGTCCCATCATCGGTAACAACGCATGCGACCCATACTAAGCATAGGTGGCATGCGTAGATTAATCTTAACTACACCAGAATTAACCTACACAAATCGACATGCCTGAGCCGATTTCTTCGGAGATGACCTTGCCGTCCCATTGCTCCATAAACTGTGGATCTTTGCTTTTACTAAATCTTTCTTAAGTACCCACGCCAAGATCTTCCAGCGGTAAGTGTTTCCACTTGACCAAATACTGGAGGAATTCTGATCTCCTCGTTTTCTTGAAAGCTTTATCAAGAATCAATTCTGGAACTATCTCCAGCTGCTCCTCCGTCATTTCCAACAACGTTGGCGAATCCAAGACTTCGTCTGGATTTGGAGTATGCTTCTTCAACAAACTCACGTGGAAGACCTTATGAATCTTTAGGTGTGCTGGCAAATCTAGCTTGTAGGATTGATTACCTACTCTCTTGACTATTCTGAAAGGTCCAGCCCACCTTGGAGCAAGCTTCTTGCAATTCCCGATCCTGAGCTTCGCCTGCTTCACCTTGATCTTGAGCCAAACATCATCTCCAACTTTGAACTCTCTTCTTCGTTCGATGCTTGTCTACGATGCTCTTCGACGACTTCTTGTTGCTAGCGAGATAACCTCGAACTTCTTCCACAAGCTGCCGCGATATCGGCCAACATCTGCCGCGAAACTTCCACTTTTGACACGGGGTTGTGCCAAGTGTCCGAGTTAGGTAATCGATAGCCGTAATTGATCATAAATCCGGCGACATTTGGGATGATTCCTGCTTGGTGCTATTGTATGCAAACTCCACCAAGTGAATAAATTCTTCCCACATACTTTGCTTATTCCAGACATAGTTTCGTAGCATGTCCTCTAAAATCCTGTTGGTCCGCTCCGTCTGGCCATCCGTCTGAGGATGGTATGCCGTGCTCATGGATAGCTTCGTCTGAATTGTCGCGAAGAGGTCTTGCCAAAAGGCGCTCATGAACTTCGGATCCCTGTCGGAGATGATCTCCCTTGGCATGCCATGAAGCCTGAAGATCTCTTTGGTGAAGAGCTTTGTTTGTATCCATAGTCAGTATATCGTGGTCCCGCAAGGCACAAAATGTGCCATCTTAGACAACTTGTTGACCACTACCATCAAGGCATCCTTCCCTCTTGTCGTTTTTGGGAGTCCTGTGATGAAATCCATGCCGATTACCTCCCACTTAGCGTTTGGCACCGCTTAATGGCTCTAATGCTCCTCGGAATTAAGTGCTCCGCCTTTGTCTGCTGGCATAGCTGACATTCCTTGATGTAGCGAGCTATTTGCTTCTTCATTCCTGGCCAATAATAGCTGCTGCGCACCTTGAAATATGTTTTCATGAATCCCGCATGGCCAGCTATTGGGCTGTTGTGCGTGTCATGGAGGATCAACTTCCTTACACCGATGATTGGCACGCACAACTTGTTCTTATGGTATAACAGGTTGCCTTCCTTCTTATAATGCTTGAAGGCCTCCGCTCTTTATCATTTCTAGCCTCCCTAGAAAGGCTTGTCCATACTTCCCTGAAATCCACATCCGTTGGCAAGGACTCTTCAATCCTCTTACCAAAGTCGCTGGAGAGCGTCGAAATTGCATTGCAATGTACTCTAGTTGTCAGGGGATGCCTTGAAAGCGCGTCCGCTACCACATTGAGCTTCCCTGGCTTGTAGACTATATCAAAGTCGTACTCTTCAAGGAACTCCATCCACCTTCTCTGCCTCAAGTTGAGGTGTGGTTGCGTGAATACATATTGGAGGCTCGGTGGTGCAGATCCAACTGGAACTTCCTTCCCAAAAGGTAGTGCCTCCAAATTCTTAATGCCCTGACAACCGCAAGCAATTCCTGATCGTGCGTGGGGTAGCGCGTTTCGGCGTCGTTCATCTTCCTGGAATCATACGCTACCACGCGCTCTTCTTGCATAAGCCGCACTGTAGCTATCTTACTCGCAGACTGTTGCTACAAGCTTATCTTTCTCCGGTCCGTGAGGGTTAAAGCCCTGGGGCTGTTGTTAAAGCTTCCTTCAACAATTCAAACCACAGCTTTGGGCTTTCTTGTGCCAATGCTCGCCCAATCTTTCACTTTCTCGCCGCGTCAAGTCACATTAGCCGGGGCTGCTATCTTGGCAAAGTTCTTTCTGAACTTCTGTAGTATACTGCTAGGCCGAGGAAACTTCGACTTCATGCACATTCTTGGTGGGAAGGGCCGAATGGCGGCTTCAATCTTTTGCGGGGATCCGTCGAGATGCCTTCTTTGAGATCACATGACCTAGATACTCCACCTTCTCATTTGGCGAAGTGGCGCCGACAACTTGGCGCATAACCGGTGCCTCTTCAACTTCTCCGGCACTCTTCTCAAGTGTTTATGCGTGCTCTTCAAGGGATCTGCTATACACCAAAATGTCATCAAAGAAAACAATCACAAAGGTGTCTAAAACTCCCGAAGATGTCGTTCATGAGCCTCATGAACGTTGCGGGGGCATTCGATAAGCCGAAAGGCATTACCGTGAACTCAGAGTGCCCATACCGCTCAAGGCGGTCTTATGGATATCTTCTTCCTTTATCCCGATCCGATGATAACCCGACCTTAAGTCGATTTTGGAGAAGATCTTTGCCCCTTTGAGCTGATCCATCAAGTCGCCCGATCTTGGAAGCATACTTGTTCTTAATGGTGTGCTTGTTCAACCGCCTATAGTCTATGCACATCCTTAAATCGCCATCCTTCTTCTTAACGAAGAGAATGGGCGCCCAAATGGCGACACACTAGGTCTAATGAAACCTAGGTCCAAAGAGCTCCTCGCAGAATCGCTTCTTTAGCTCCGGCAACTCCTGGCGTTGTCATTCTATATGGAGCCTTGCTCGTTGGCTTTGTTCCCGGTTCGAGTGCAATCTCGCACTCAACTCCCCTATATGGAGGGAGCTGCTTGATCTCATCCGAAAGAGATCATGGAACTCCGTGATCGCCTTAGCTACTTGCTTCGGCAACATCGAAAGCACCTTGTCTTCTTTGCTTCCTTCCGATTCGCTCACTAATCTCAAGCTTGAAGATGTATGCCACTTGCTCACTCTTGATGCACTTGAGCAGTACCGTTTAGAAGACATACACCGCATGATGGGAACAACTTCCTTACCTGCTATCTCAATGATCTTGCCGGGCGTTGGGAAGGTCACCTTCCGCTTTCCACGCCGATAATGGCCCCTCGCTTGGCCCAAGGTACTCCATTCCTATGATCAAGTCATACTTGCCAATGCCCATTACTTCGCCCCCATCCGGATATTAATGCCCGGCAAGTCGATGTCGGTTAATTCTCTTGCCCGCCGTCGCCTTTATCGCACCACTTGCTAAAACAACGGGTCTTGGCTTTGACTTTAGCGGCTTCAACTTCAACATCCGAACCATTCGGGGATGCAAAGTTATGGCTACTTCTCGAGTCTATCAAGACTATGAAGGACTTGGCCTTGGCCTTCCCTATTGTGGAAATTACCTTATCTTGGCTCTCTGCTTGCTCAGATCTATTGCGGCAAAGATATGACACTCACCCTGAATGTAGTCGCGGGCCTCTTCGCCGGTCGTCGTCCGACAGTCGGCCCCAATCTCCCAACTCCGCTAGCCGCTGCACTCATGACGTAGGGGGGCGTTTGTTGTCCTATGGCCTGGCTGGAAGCACTGGCAGCACAAGCGCTTTTCTATGCACTCCCTGCCTCTTTTCCTTGGGCATTGCTCGCAAAAGGATCGACCGCTTTGGAGTAGTTTGACCCCCCGCTTGTCCTTGAAGGACACCGCTTCTTCTCCCCGCTTTGTTTCCCCTGGTTCCCCCATATGGGGCTCTAGCCGGACTGGGTGGCTGCCACAGGGCTATAGCTTCTCGTCGCCTTGCCTTTATCCCGGAAGTACTTCTTTGTTTCGCCGCTATTCCGAGGTCCCGACCCGCAAGCTTATAGCCTTGGATTCCGCTTCGAGCATCGGGCCCTAGGGTTTATTGCCCTCACAAGCTTGCTGGGATCTCCTCATTCACCCCTCAATATAGCTTTCTCTTGCATGCTTCTCTCCCAACTTCGCACGCGTCTGACCTTAGCCTCATGAATTCCTCTCAGATATTTACGGATCGATTTATTGCCTTGCCGCAACCTCAGAAACCGCTGGCGCATCATTTGGACTTATGTTCCCTCGAACGTAATGGCGCTTTGAAGGCTTTAGCAAACTTTTCGAACTTACAAGCATCCCCTGCTTAAGCCATGTGCCTTTGCATAACCCTTCCACCAAATCCGTGGCTCCTTTCAAGTTGGCTGTTTGCAACTCGCCTTTGACCTTATCCTTCATGCCATAAGCATTTCAAGGTACTCGCTCATTTCGCCCAGCCATGCCTCTGCCTTCCAATCGACACTGTTCTCCCCGAGAACTGTTCCGATTCGGGCCTTCCATACATTGCCCCAAAGGCGGAATCTACCTTCTTCGGTAGTAGTCGAGGCCCTGGTATCTCTTTGTCGTCCCTCCGGGGTATTCCTCACGCCTTCCATCTGTTTCGTTCTCGAGCCCGTTCTTCCTCTTCCTGAGTCTGAGTCCGAAGTTCGAACTTGAGTCGGGGAAGATTAGGGCTGGAGGATCTCCTTCTCTTGCTCCTCTTCTTGTCTCTTCCGCCCGCCCGAAGTTGATGCTTGCGGCAACCGAGCATTGCCCACCGAACCCACTCTCGCTGGCGGCGGACGGTAATGCCTTTATCTGCTCCAGTCCGTCCTCATCGGGCTATCTCCTCCCTCTGGGGTCATGGGTTCCATATCTTCAAATAGATTCCTTGCGGGGGTGGTGCAGGTGGGGTTTGCTCTTCTATAAGATCTCGCAGTTTGTCGTTCCCCTAGCGTTTAGGCCTCTAGTTGCATTCACAAGCAATTCATGGCTATATGATTAGTTTCATTTGTTCTCTTGCATTATTTATGTTTGTTGGTATAGTTGTGGGCAAAAAATACATCAACAAAGCATTTAAAGTGCAATAGGATTTATATTCATATATCATATAATATTTCAGATACAAAAAGTCTCCGGAATCAAGAGTTTAACTAATCTTGAAATCGCCGGTAAGACGGGTTGTCTTCAAGAAACTTCTTAACTTGGGCCGTCCCTACCGAAAGTGACCCAAGTTCACGATGATGCTTGCCGACGAGCCTCCCCGTATGGCCCCCCTCACTAGGTCTTCTACCCCGCGATTGGATGTAAGGGGCCGATCAGCCATAATCTAATCTGGCGTCGACGTTGGGGTATGGCGAAGTCGAAGAGGTCAAGTGCCATTGCCCTCTTGACTAAAGACAAAGATAGTCGACATTTGTTGCTATTCGAGCATGCCCGCCAAGCACGAGAGTGCAATCAGCATGAACACTCCTTCTTCGCCTCTGGGACTGAACTTGCGGTGAATTACCGCTATTCTCCCATCCATCAGCAGTAGCGGCAAGTAGTACCTGAGCGACCTGTCGTTGTGTGTCGCCGAAGCTTCTCCGCTTGTTTGGCCTCGGCTGTGTTGCTTTGGCGTACTCGTCGACCTCAATTTCAGTCGACTCCTGTAGTCTTCCATTGTCGCGGTCGAGCCTCACGAGGTCGATTCCTTTCTCCTTTTGGCGGGGTGATATCGGAGGACTTCGGCATTAGGATGCTCGTGGTCTTCCCACCGGATCCCCATCTGCTCTTGGAGGGCGAGGAACTCCTCCCTGTTGGCGGCTCAGCTTTCGTCCATCATTTGCCTTATCTTTCTTTGTAGGCACGGATATCGGAGGTCGTCTCCCCAGTAGTAGGTGTCGGCCTCTCTCACTTGCGCCAGAAAGTGCGAGGCTCCCCGGCGATGAAGTCGTCCATGTCGGTTTGCCGCTGATTGGTGGAGCGATTCGTCCAACTGAGCTCCCTTTCCCCGCATTGGAAGGTTGGATGTCGGTGAGGAGTAGATACTCCTCTCCGTTAATGATGATCGGGCTAGGCTTGTGATGCCTAGCCCGAGTGAGTGGGGAGCGACTTCGATGCCCCCCGCCTGCCTTTCCGGGTTGATCAGCTCCTGCTCTCCTTGGCGCCGTTCTTCGCCCCGAGTCGAGCTCCGTATCCTTCGCCGTCCGACTCCTCTTCATCCTCTCTTGCTTCCCTGCTCCTCTGTTGATACCGCAACAAAGATCCGCTCTTCCTCTTGCTTTGCTATAGGGTCTACCTCCATCGGAGGGATAGAGGTTGCCCCCATCCGGGTTCGCTAGCGGTGGGATAAGAAGATGGCTAGGGGCGGCGGTGTAAGAAGTACTTGGTCCTGTTATCGTCGGGACCATGTAGTCGTAGCCTTTGGCGCCTTGTTAGTCAAGTACTTGGCGATGTTGGGGACATCGCCCAAGGCTGCTTGAAGAGATGGGCGGGGAACGAAGTATCCTATGCAAGGGGGGACTTGAACAAGGGAGGGTCCTACCCTAGCCTGAAATTCTGCTAGCACCTGCCTATATGCTGGGGTTGCATTCAGCGTAGCTTGGATGTCGATTTCTTTCACAAAGACTTGGAAGATGTCGTTGACATCCGCCCGAAGATGGGCCTTCGGCTACCGTACCATCGCCCGAAATCAGCAGAAGAGCCATTGGTCTAGCAAAGAAGGGAGTATCAAACGGATGCGTAAGCCTGGAGGGCTGAAAGATCGCCCTAAGCAAAGGGGGAGCAAATTTGCGGGGTGCCAATTGAGAAATGGGGACTTATTTATAGAAAAAAGGGGAAACCCTAATTTTGGGTGGCCTAGAATTTACTGAAATTAGGCAATTCTGACCTATTAAGGGATGCAATTGCAAGTTTGAAGACTATTTCTAGGGTTTGAGCATGCTAAGGACAACTACTAAACCTATTGTACAACTTGGAGATCATTTGGTGAAGAAATGGTACGAGGTCTCACACGTTGCGCCCAGCCCGATTTCTAAAATGTAGAAATCGTCCCGGCGGCGACGTAGTGAGACATGGGTCCCTAATTGGGCTAGGATTACTCAATTTAGGTGATCTAAGGCTGTAATTCCACTAAACTCATCGAGTTAGGCAGAATTGACCCCTTACTTGGTCGATTTGGAGCTGTTTTGGGCATTTTTGGGCATGGTCTCACACGTTGCGCCCAGCCCGATTTCTAAAATGTAGAAATCTGTCCTGGCGCGACGTGTGAGACATCGTCTCAATTTTGCTCAAAACTCTAATTTAATTAAAACAAAAGCTAGGGATCGATATCTTGACCTATTTAAACAAGGTTTGACACTTTATTTACACAAAATTTTCTTTATATTAACAAAATTTCCCGCTTATTTACAAAACTCAAGGTCGTTCACCCTTGATGTGCCCGGCAAGATACATATATCCCGCCTCATGAGGGTAACCCTCTCGCGCACCGTGGTGTGCCGTTGAATCTTCAAAATGCTTTACTATGCGCCCGCCGCCTCTTGTAAACATAGCAGCATCTCGTCATCGCCACGCTGCATGTACGTGTTGTATTCTTGTATGACTTCAGCGGACCAAAGCATTTGGAACGGGCTCGGGAATCGAGGAGTCCAGAACTCTTCCGGAAGTGGCGGATCTCCTTGAGTGCCCCTGTCTTCCGCCTTCTTCCTCTTGCTCCGCTTCTTCCCACGGTGCTCGGGGGAGGCTTGGGCTTTGGTGGAGGGGGCTTGATTAATGCGGCTCTTCGCTTCGGTGTCGCCTTCAATCGTTCTCACCGGTGCTCCCCGGTAATATCGTTGTGCACGCCTCCCACCTTGCCATATAAGCGTTGTGCTCCTTGATCCTCTTCTCCGGGTAGACCTTTAGGGGTCTATCACATATGCTTCCCGATTGCCGCGGCGGGGCTTTGACTCTATCCCACGTTGGAAACGGTGGGGGCTTTGCTAGCTGTCCAGTCTCCTCCCCTTCTTGGGGCATGCGCCGGGACCTCTTCCTCTACGACCGGGGGCTTTGAAGAGCTTGCCCCATCTGCGCCCAAACCGCGTAGTCTCCATCCGAAGTCGTCGGTGGTGGGGGGGTCTCCCCTCCCGGCGGCTCGTTGATGGCGACCCTTCGGCTCGCTTCGACCTTTACCGGCTTCCTCTTGCACGCCTTCACGGCTTTGGCCCTCCTCTTCTTAGGTCCATTTGGCGTAGTGGTCGGGTCTTCTTCCGACTCTTTGTCCTCTGCTCCGTGGCTCTCCTTGGCAACCCGTGCTTGTGGGCCGGCGTCGCGAGGTCGGCCTCTTCTTCCGGGGTGAGTTCCGGCGGCTGCTGCTCCTCTCTTCCCTGCTCCTCCTGCAGGTGGATCTCAGCCTGGGGTTGCTCCTGGGCTGTTGATGGGTCCGCCTGTTCCCTCTGCTCTTCCTGTGGGTTGGCGTCCTCCTGGTGTTGCTCCTGCTGCTGCCCGCTTCTTTCCTCTTCCCGCGCAATTTCGTCGAGGATCTGGTTCATGACATCTGGCCGGTCATCCTCCAAGAGCTCTGTGTGGTCGCTCCGGTCCGACCCTGCTTCCTCGCTCGACGAAGATTCGTCGCCGTGGAGAAGGCGTTCCCGAAGAATCCTGTGAAAGAGGCCGGAGCCGCTGGCGCTGGAGGATCCGCTTCGGCTAGGCTTCCTTGCAGTCTGCTTTGTGCGGGCCATCATCTTACGGTTTGTCGATCGGAGCTAAGCGCCAGAAGATCGCCTTGACAGTCACGAGCGAAGTTCTAGGGAAGAACAGGAAAAATGGGAGGGGTCCGGTTCTATTTATAGGGCCAATTTTAGGTCAACTTTTAAACTACCTTTTTGGGTTGTCTAGAGCACCTAAAAACACCTAATTAAGCAAGGTCTCACACGTTGCGCCCAGCCCGATTCCTAGAATCTAGAAACCCCGGCCCTGGCGCCGACGCGGTGAGATATGGTGGGGCCCACTATTAAATTAACATGTAACATGCTAAATCTACTAATTCTTAGCTTAAAGTTAGAATTATCAAGGTATTTTACTGTAATTTACAACTTTTTGGTGTCAAAAGTTGAATGTTCAAGACGTTATGCCCGGCCCGATTTCTAGAATCTAGAAATCGTCTCGGCTGACGACGGTGAGACCACCCTACTTTTTGGATGTTGGCTCATCAATTTTAGTCTTTTTACGTTTCTATTCATTTTAACTGTTACTAGCTTAGCATAAACTACAAAAATGAGAAAAAATTTTCTCATTTTTCGAGGTTTGAGGATCCTATCAAGTTAGTGCTACTGGGAACATGGCCAGTGCTTTGCTCTTGGTCTCCAAGAACATAGCTCGATACCACCGCGGACGTCCCCTACTCGTGATACGGTGCACTCACCGTGATACAAACAGGAGTTCATCCCCATACCAGCTCCATGCTAATACTGGGGCCCTCCACATGACACCGCAACCGGGACGGGTTCCAAAGTGGGAAGAGTGGAAGGGTCATTGCACCCCGTCTCCCTCAGGGCCTACCTAGCTGCGGAAGCGTAAACATACATGTCAGTAGCACATACATCAACATCATATGACCATCACGAAGGATGGTCCTCCACATATCTGCATAGACAAAGATCAGCACATCACATAGGGAATCCTACCCAAGGCTCGGGACTCAAGGGATGACCGGACGGCTTGGGTCTCCGAGAGTTCATTGCGCATGTAATTCATGGCAATGGATTTGGCTGGTATATGAACATGGCTTAGGGTTGTCCACTCCATCCGCCCCTCCCTGTGCACACTTTGCAGAGTGGTGCGAAAAAAGTGTCGGGACTGGATCAGAGCCCACGGATGCATAGCCAAGAGGGCTACTCCCCGGCTCATCTTCCCGGCCCGATGGGGCGGTAGGGATCACTCCCCTCCAGAGATCTACATGCTGACTCAAGGTGGCTAGAGGGCCACTGCCCGTATTCGACTGAACCCACTGGAAGGTGAACACCACCCCACGGGTGTCGAGCCCATGCCTTGCCCGCACGCAGTGGCAAGCCATTGGACCTAGCCACAATGGTTCCCGGTAGGGCCTTACACATCGAGGAACCGTTCATGAGTCGGGACATGAACCCCCTTCTCGGCCCGCCCGCCCCCTTCACCCACATCCCGGTGTGGCTCTTTGCGCACAGGCGAATCTACAAGTGTGCTAGAGAGGCTACTCTAGGAGCATCAACTACAAAGCTTTAGGTCTCTACCCCCTTCCCAATACAAGGAGTTCATAGAGATGCATCATCCATATACTTCCACGAGAGAACTAAAGAACTAGATCTAATCTACAACATAGAGTTAGGTTCTTTAGTTAGGATCTGCTATCTAGAGATCTAGAGGGCTGCTATGGGTAATCTAATAGGCTAAACCTACTGATTCTAGGACTAAAATAAGGTTTAGACTATCTAATTGGCCAAATACCCGATCCTTGAGGGGCTCCTCCCGACTGAGCTCGACCATCCCCAAACGCCGAATCTAGAGGAACTAAGGATGCAATTCTCCCGTGCAGAGTTCTGGGATGCGGTTTTACCGCTGAGGCAGCCAAAACAGAAGTTCTAAAGCCCTAAAATCGAAAAAATTGGGCTAGTTAGGGTTTCCTACCCTATATAGACAAGGGGTTGGCTAGGGTTTCCAATTATCCCCTTTGGCATGTGGGATAATTGGAAATGGGCCCACTTGCCTTTAAGGGCTAGGTGGCCAAATGTGCACACATGGAAATGTGTGCCCACATTAATGTGTACATTGGAAAATGTGCACATTAATTGCACCTATGGGTGTGGCCCACTTGGCATGAAGTGTCCACTTGTAAATGTGTGCCCCATTAATGTGTACATTGGAAAATGTGCACATTAATAGTTGCACATATTTCTGGCAAGTTGCCCCCTAGGGCTACTCACCGGCTACACGCTTAGCCGCATTACCGCCGGTGGAGTGGCGGTGGCGCGGCGCGTGACGCAGGCAAAGACGGTATACGCCGTCATTCTCGCGGCTGGAACGCCTGGCTGCTACCGAACGTCACATTATTTACTTCCGGAAGGTGGTGGCTATGGATGAAGCCGGCCGCCCAACCTTGCTTTGGCGTGGCGATGGGCCCGCGGCGGCGACTCAAAGCCTGGGCTTTGGAAAGACAAGCAAGCCCGGTGGTTCTCGCTATGGAATGTGCGTGCATACGATGTGGACCCGCTGCATACACCGAAGGAACGCTGGCCGCCTTGAAGCAAGATTTTGATGCTTGCTTCATGGCCAAGCTTTGGGATGCGAGGCCCCGTCACATGTCAAGGTGGCAAATTATCGGCAAGCAGGTTAATCCCATGCTCACGGGGGCCCACACCACTACCCGCCGCACCCATCTACCTATGAAAAGCGCAGGTGATTGCTTCCATTCAAGACAGTGCACACCACCTCCGCATTGAGACGGGGAGATGGATTCGGGAGCCGCGTGAGGACATAGTCCGCCGCCGCCGCGTCAGGCGCCATTGAGGATGAAAGTCACGCCCTCCGGGCCCGTCCGGCGTCTGAGCATATCGGGCTCGGTATGCTCGGTTAGTTGTGCCCCATCGGGCCTTGCATGAGCTACCGAGCCACGGCCTCTGAGGCTTGTTGGGATCGTACCTCGGGAGGTAATGGATACGGACTTCGCTTATGCCCCCTATCAGGCATTAACCTCACCGTACTTGTGATTATGTATATAAGCGTGCGGTATGTCAAGATCCTTATTGCTACTAAGGTTTTTCCCGAAAACCCTTTCGGGCGGGGTTTTTAATCCCGGTAGTATCGCTCTTTGCTCTCTCTTTGTACTTGGGTCCCATAGGTCAGTTGGTCTCCGTGGACGATAAAATCATATTCTACTATTCTATTCTTTGAGTCTTAAACTTTGTACTGTTGCCAGAGATAATCAGTCATTTCATGCCAATCTGAACATATCGAAATTCAAGTATCATGGATACTCGAAGGTCTTTGGAGGAGTCGAAGCAGTTTGTTTATAGTCATAGGATCCTTTACTGGAGCTGTTGTGTTGTTAATTTATGAATTGGATTTTAGAATAAGAAGGCAGTACTGGTGTTTGCTTCAACTACCTTGGTATATTTAGTTTAATCAGAAGTATATTGTATGATGTTATTGTTAAGTGACCTCTGCCCGATGTTTAATCTTCACTCTCTTTTATGCTCCTATATTTGAAACTGACATTGGTTCAATTTCTTGTGCAGAGTGTCAGGAAGTGGGATGTTTCTATCTATCTTTGAAATGAAATTCTTGTGAAGGGACAGTTTCCCAGATGTTAAAGATAATGTGGGAAAAAAATTTATACTCAATGCTTATCTTTTAACAAATAGATGTGCCTATGCTTATATCAATGAGTTGATGACTACAGATCTGGATACCACAATGCATGGGCCTTTTTTCAGTGGATCAATATCATGTTATAAATTGCAGAAGTAAAGAAGCAGTTATGGCTACAGTTCCTAGCAGTTCCACATTAGAGCCACATGCTTGTGTGTTCTCCAGCTTTAATTGCATGTTGATCTTTAGGGAAGGCGATAGAAGCACAGACTTTGAATCGGTTGATCTCAGGGGAAGGCGGCAGAAGCACAGACTCTATATATTCCAGAAGTACACTTTGTTGTAGATCCACGTTTCGTAAAAGCATGTGAGTATGATTCTCATACTGGAGTAGAGTCCTTGAAGGTGGTTTACATGGTGACGTGTTTTTTATTGCGTTTGGTATTTGTCTTTTTTATAGACATCAAAGCCAATCACATCGGAAGAGGGTAGAGAACTTGGTCTGATAGATCAAATTGTTTCTCATGAGCAGCTTTTGGGTGCTGCACGTCAATGGGCATTAGATATTGTTGAGAATAGGAAGCTATGGGTCATCAGCCTTGCATAAAACTGACAGATTGCAACCACATGAGAAAGCACATGGAATAAGTTCGTACCCACCTTCGGACTTTGCTCTTCGGGAAAACCAAAAGTGTATTCCGGAATTATGTTAAGCGACGATGTTAAGCGACGATGGATCAGCGATGGATGGGCGACGATGGGCGACGATGGATGGGCGATGGACAGGTCAGATGTTATTTTGATTTTGATTTTTGGAAGTAAAATAGCGCTTCTTTCCGGATACCTTGTCTGTAATAGACTGTATAGAAGTAGATAACCAAAACCCCAGGGGCGGGTGGATGAGCACTGAACAACGGAGGAATGGCTAGAGATATAGTCATCACTGTTATTGATATTTGAAATTTTGCTTCATGAATGATAAACCGGTGTATAGTTGGAAGGATTCATATGGAAGAGTACTCAGAAATTGTCCCAAAAACTGGAAATTAGGATCTTTCTTAAACTCGGGCTTAGAAGTGATCCTGTAGTATTACATAATGTTATTAATCAATAATACCTTGTTTAATCCCGGGTTTAGAAATAGTGTGGTAGTATGTAATGGTACAGAATTCCGGAGATGGATTGGGAACTCATACAAGACGGGAGAGCCAAGTAGCCACGACCTCAGCTACAGTACAACGGTAACCTGATAATTTAAAATAATAGTCGTTTAACTATAAAGCAACTAATTATAGGCAATGGGTAACATTATTTAGTATTCTGGAGCGCTGGCGTATATAGATATATATCACATATGAAAATAACTAAATAAATAATAAAATAATAGGAATCCGTCACGGCAGGGAACACGTAAAGTTGGTATTCGATTAAGAACGTGGCTGCAAAGAGGTAAATAGGTAATTGAATTAAATAAATAATTAATCAATTAATTAATGTAGGATGACAGGCACAGAATGATGATTATACGGAAGATAAAGTGGAGTACGAATGTCAGAAGATGGCAAGGAAGCTTATTGGTCACGCATACGAAAAACGTAAAGAGGAAATAGGACAGCATAAAGACAAGACGGGCAATTAATATTGCCGGATATCATAAAGAGGCGGGGGGGGGGACGTAAAATCAAAAACCCTAAAAGTAGCAAATAGAACAAGAATAAGAAGGGGATACGCTGTTATTTAGCTCAGGACGAAATCAAGCAGCGCCAACAGCGACCAGCTGATCAATTCTGCTTTAGTTTCGTCTCTCGATCCGACAGGCAGAAACAGATGGATAAGGGGAAGAAGGCTGTTATGCATCAGGATGGCGACGAGCAGACGGGCCGGAAGCGCCCGAGATCACACGGTCCCTTACAATCCAGATCTAGAAGAAATTAACCCATGGTGCATCTGCGTTGGAGATTGTTACTGCCTTGAACAGGGATTAGTGGCATGCATCAACTGCGGGAGGGTGCATTGTTTATACTGTGATAGGATTCATCACGCCCAATCCATAAAAGACGCCGGGTATGGTCTCCGTCTGCCTGAGGCGCTAGGAGTTTTATCTGATAAAAACGACACAGTTCGGAAAGAGGATAAAAACAGGGTTTTGTTGTGTTTTAACGGGCTGCAGATAATTTCGCAAATGCAGAAATCAAAACAGTACCAGCACGAGCTTCAGATATGTGATCTTGGAAAGGTATGTATTCTATGCTGCGAGAAGAACCCGTTTGATTTCCTATGCAGATGGTATATGGCTCAAAATATAGAGAAGCGGAAGAAAGTGGGAGAGACATCGGCAGGGAAGAAAATTAAAAATTGAGTTTTCAAAGACAGGAAGGTCTTATCCGCAAGAAAGTATGCTAGGGGGATGATAGATTAGGATAAAAATATTTTCTCTAATCTTTGCTACAGCTACCTTGTGACAGCTCCCTCATCTGCGTTGCACCGCTTATATTTTGTTATCTGTTTAATGTTTAATTTCTCGGATAGTCTACATGAATCAGAATTAGGCTTTTGTAATCAAAATAGGATATAGGACAAGAGCAGAACTAACCTTGCTCTAAATTTTGTAAATTTTGTAAAAATGTAAGGAAACATTTCGGAAATGAATAGAAACAATTTTGTTGTATAGCCGAATAGGGAACAAAAGGGAATATACATAATGCGAGCGAAAAGTAAAAACAGTTGTATGAACTAAAGGAGATATAAATAGCAATCTAGCAGAAATATGAACGATAAACAGACAAGGTGTATGAAGTATGGGACGGCATTTCAACGGGTGGCGAACCACATAGGAGTGGACGCATAATAAATAAATAATATATGGTAGGGCGTGTAAATATGATATATATGATGTATATAGGTAAGTAGAGATGTATAGGTAGAGATGTATATGATATGAACGCAGATGTACGGATGTACGGATACAATTTGGTAAACAGTAAAAAGGAAAAGATGGTGCAAATAGGGAGAGGTCAAGTGATGGGACAGAGAGACGGACGTCTTCGCCATCCGCCAGGACAGAGTGGGGTAATTAGCCCACCGACTGGTGCCTTCCACTAAGCTACATACACCAACCTATCCGACCCTGGAGATACAACAACCACAAAGGAAGGACGAAAGGAAACGAATAAACAAGGGAACCAGGAGTAGATGGTGCAAATAGGGGGAGGCAAAGCTATGGGACAGAGAGACGGACGTCTCCGCCATACACCAGGACAGAGTGGGAAATAGCCCACCGACTGGTGCCTACCACTAGCAACAGACACCAACTTCTCCGGCCCCATAAAATGAAAGTGAAAAAACGGAGGTTGCCAAGTATGGGATAGTGGGAGACGACTCCCCAACCGTACACCAAGACAGTGAGGATCTAATCCTCCGATTGGTGCACCAAAGTCATAAACCCACTATCAAAAGGATACAACAAAAACAAGATACCACATGTAACTACGGAAATCACGGAAACCATGGAATTAAGCACAAATCGGAGTTCCAATAAAAAAAATAAAAATAAAAAAAAAATGCCGATAGTAATGGGCGGACACAAGCGGCCGTTAATAATATCTTGGATGGGGAAAATTTGAAATTTGAAATTCAAACCCTGAAAGGCTGTGGAGGGAAATGCCCGAACGGATAAATGAGGGAATATAATATAGCAAGCCTACGGAAGAGAGGAATACACAGAAGAGAGCAAACGGCGGGAAAGGGATTCGGCGAAGCGGTATAGCCACAACAAGAGACGGAGGAATGGCTAGCCAAACAGGAGCGGGGGGAGCCAGCAGGGAGGAACTCAAACAAGATCTGCAAGACTTCTTGGCACAGATGGAAGTAAGATTAGAGACCAGGGTACCGAGGATGGAAGCGCTCAACACACTGGCGAGCGCGGTGCAACAAAACAAAGAAGCGATAGGGAAAGTGGAGGATCGGGTGCAGGTGGTGGAAGAGACGGAGGTAGAAATCCGGAAGAGGATGGATGAGGTGGAGAAAGAAAAAGCGGAAATCATACAAAGGTTGGTGACATTAGAAAAGAAACAAATAGATCTAGATGCATGGCAGAGTTTTGATAGGATAAAACCTCGCATACTGGAATTCAAGGAACAGGAAAGGATAAAGCATGATGTAAGATTGATAGGGGTAGCCGAAAGGCCTAACGAGGACACGTTTCGTGTCACTGCAGAAATAATGGAGAACGTTTTCCAGGAGCACAGGAATGTGATAGTGAAAGCAGTTCGGGCGGGGGCATGGAGAGGAAGGGCGAGGCACATAAATGTGACTATGAGGGACTTGGCAGCCAAGGAAAGAATCATCCAAGCAGGGTTCAAACTCAGGAACGGACTCAAAGTACAAGAGGCTCTAACTGCCATGCAAAGACAAGGGTTACACAGGGAACTGGCAAAAGTCAGAGAATTGAGTCGGGCGGGAGTACAGGCAGGGGTAAAAAATGGGAAACTCTACCTCAAAAGAGGCCGAGAGAACACACCACAGGAACAGGCAATGCAGAGAGATGTGATGGACCCACAAGATCTGAGGGAAAACCTCGAGAAGATACTGCTTTGGCAAAACCTCGAGATAGGGCCAAATTGGGTCGCGAATGATGGTCCCTGCATCCTCGATGAGCGGTCCGTTGGGTCATGATGGAGGCTCCGGGCTGCGCGACCGCGAGATCCGTGTGAGGCCTACGAGTGAGGTGCCATCACGACGTGGGTTAGACACGCGGGACGGACCGTTGGGATGCGGAATAGGGTTAAGCCCCACGCGCCCCTCGGATGCCATAATGGCGGACTGTGGACTGCGCCTGCGCGATAGGTGGCCCTGCAGGGCGCGGCAAGGGGCCGTTGGGGGGGCGAGAGCGGGGTCGTATACCTGGCATAAGTGGTTGGGTATACCGCGATGGGGGCACTTAGACCCCCCTAACTTTGGAGGCCCATATCTTGCTAACGGTAGATAATTTAAGCGCAATTTTTTGATAGGCTTGTAGGGTATCTGATTAGGTATCCAATAATACCTGGATTGCTCCAATTGGACAATTTTTTGGCATATTAATGGGTGCGCGCCTCTTATCTGCGCGAAACCCGGCGACCATACCCTATATCACTCTGGGGCAGACAAAATGGAGATACCGGAAGGACTGGTAGGTGAAGATTTGGAAGAGGAAGAAGTTGGAAGGGCGTTGTACGCCCTAAGTAACAATAAAGCCCCGGGCCTACTAGAGTTCACGACGAACATCTTCAAAGCAGCAAGAAATGAATTCATTACACTGGTAACCAATATCTTCAACAAAGCCTTAACAGAAGGCCTTCCACATAGTTGGCAGTGCAACAGGGTGATACTATTATTCAAGGGTGGGGACCCCTGAATCCTGGGAATTACAGAACCATAATGGTTAGTAGCGGGATGGCAAAATGGGATAGTAAAGTAATAAAATTAAAGATGACAGATTGAGCAGAAAGGAATAGAAAACAGGCAAGAGAACAAGTAGGGTTCAGACCGAATCACTTGACAAGAGACCACTTGGTGACGCTGAGAGTAATAGTAGAAAAAATAAGATCACAAGAGAAAAATTATATTGCTGTTTTGTTGATTTTAAAAAGGTCTTTGACACGGTACCAAGGGATAAACTTTTGCAGAGGCCGAGGGAATTTGATTTGCCACACCATCTGCTAGTGGTTATAGCCAGACTATATGAAAAAGTGGAAGCCAAGGTGGGTCCAGGAGAAGAAGGAGTGGAATGTGATATAGGGATGAAGCAAGGATGCCCGCTCTCACCGAAGATCTTTGGGCTATACATAGATGCACTAGGAGAATTTGTAAGGGACAGAGGTAGGGATAGAGAGGCTCTGATCATCTCCAATGCCAAAGTACCATGTATGCTTTATGCGGATGATCTAATCTTGATGACCCTGAGTAAGGATTACTTAAATGATATCATGGGAATTCTAGAAGAATTCTGCCAAAAAACAAGGATGATAGTAAACATTGATAAAATAAAAATAGTCAGCTTTGGAAAAATGGATAGGGAGGAAAAAGAGGACAAATACATGGGACAGAAGATTCAAAAAGCAGAGGAATATAAGTACTTGGAATATAAACGGTGGTTAAAAAGACATGCAGGGAATGGAAGAGAGATGGCAGGTAACAGTAAAAAATTACTATGGAATGCAATCGATCTGCACATAACAGAACGTAACGGATTGAGGGGTAAAGAAGGGTATGTTCAATATAATAGTGACTCTAGCTGTTATGTTTTTTCGAACCTTGGTTCAAACGGTTGTGCTTTATGGGGGGGCCATCTATCTCCGGAAAGCTCTGGAGCAAAATAGAGGGGGTTCTTAAGTTGTTTTTGCGGGAGGAATTGGGAGTCAAGAAACAGGTGCCTTATGCAATGATCTTATCAGAGGTTGGAATGCTCCCACTAGAGGCGGAGGCCTTGTGCCAGACAATTACGTACATTAATCGGGTTTAGAGCTTGGACGATGACAGGCTTCCATACATAGGAATGCAAATGTCGTCTGAGAATGGATGGTTCTCTGATGTTAAAATGTGGACAAGCAAATGGGGGTTGGATGTACAAGATTGGCCGGATTCTGATGCAGGTGTTAGGGACATAGTGCAATCTAAGGTAATTGAGAGGTTGTGGCGGGAAAAAGGGACCAAGATGAATTTCTACCTGATGGAGGTTAATCCCATGCTTGTGTATATGGAACAAGAGTATTTACGAGTGCAACCATGGCTTAGGAAGGTGATTGCACGATATAGACTGGGTTCTCACCAGTTGCGGGTTGAGACATTGGGAAGGGATTTCAAGAGAAGATCGAACCTGTTCTTGTGACATGGGACACATTGAAGATGAGGAACATGTCTTTTTATATTGTCCTCATTACCAGAAGATACGCGATGATTTTGAGATCAGTCAAGAAAATTTCCAGAATTTTTTTACTTTATTGCAAATAGAGCCTTTGAAGCTGGGTACTTTTATGTTAAAAATAGAAACCCATCGTGAACTAGTACTGCAAAGTTTGAAATCAGTGGATGTACATTTAGCTTCATGACCTTTTGGGTCTCACGAAGCTCGATTTAATTATTATTATTATTATTATTATTATTATTATTATTATTATTATTATTATTATTATTATTATTATTATTATTATTATTATTATTATTATATGGAATAGAAGTGCGGGGAGGAAGCACCACAGGGGGAAAATAAAACAAAGGGGAGGGCCTGATATAACACTTTCAATGCAGGGAGCTACAAATAAAGAAATCCACACCGGCGACAATAGCATTGTATGAGACATGGATTATTCCATTTGAGGTAGTGGGCCTGGATAGGACAATTGCCTTTCTAAGCAGAAATATAGTGCACAGGTCAAAGGAGAAACTAGTAAGGCAGGCGATTGAGACCTCGATTGAAATGGCAAGAGAAGGCAAAGGAGGGTGGGTGTCTAAACTTATCATATGGGCGGATAGGCTAGGATGTGGTCTCTGGAGGGAAGTGGAAGATAAGTTGCTAAATGGTGAAAGGGGAACCTGCAGAAAAGGTTACGTAAGGCATGGATAGAAAAGCAACCGGATGTAAAGCTGGGAATGTACTTAGAAATGATGAACCCTGAGAGGAGTATCGGGCAAAACATATACGCAAATAGCAGCGAATCAAAGGCAAACAGAAACACATTGTGCAGATTCAGAACGGGTAAGCATAAAGTATGGATTGAACGGGGAAGATGGCAATGCCTGATAGTGAAAAGAGAGGACAGGTTATGCCAGCTTTGTGATCTGCAAGAGATCGAAGATGAAGAGCATGTATGGAACAGATGTCCGACATATGAAACGATCAGAATGAAATGGGAAAGCGTAAATTGGAGGATTTCGGCTTTTTTGGGGGCAACGAGAGAGAGGTAGCCACAACAGATAATATAGCCAAAGCCTTGAAGCAGCCTTCTAGAGGAACACGAGAACATGTACGTAATGCAACAAAGATTGCGGGACACCACTAAAGGGGATAGCACGCCAACACCCCCTTGAGGTAGCAATATGGGTATACGGGGAAGGAGGGGAGTGATTTTTTTCCAGATTAAAAATTTCGTTTCATCACTTTCACCCGGCCTTTGTAACTAATATAGTCGCCCTGAAAATGTATAAAAGTGGCATATCAGGTGTTTGAATCTGAGCTCATACCTTATACCTTAGTCATAGGACCTTGGGTTAAATGACATTAAATGCAATGCAATACAATACAATACAATACAATACATTACTAAAGTTCATCTGTATATTCTTCTTCCTTCTTGGATGATTCCACATCTTCAACCCATTTGCAGTTAATTCATGTTGCAGCCTAATTTGTATAATATAGTAGAAGGAATAAGAATGGTGTGTGTGTCAGATCATCAAATACTTGGCATGGCCATATGCCAGCCGAAGGTTTCCAAACAATCCTTAGCCTCTAGATTTCCTGGCCCTTATTCACTGCTCTAAGATTGCTTTAAACTTTAAGTGTACAAGTATATGCAACAACATTGGGCCATCTTCTGTCTAGTTGCTTTGCTTAAACTACTTTAGCATAGGTAATTATATATATAGTATATTCTTTCGTTTTCCCTAACTCTTATATAAATTTATCCTAACAAAGACTAACTTTAGCTTATCCAAAAACTAGCGCAGTCTAGATGCCGTATCTCACTGATAGATTTATAAAAAACGTGTTCTGTCCCTCCACTTATCCACATTTGGCATACATCTAATTAGCAACTTATGTCCAAACTTTTATCATTCCTGCCAAATCATGTCACCTTCTTTCTTTCCCTGCTCAAAATAATTTAGCATATCTGACAAAGATCAAGCTTAGCTTATCCAAAAACTAGAATAGTCTAAATGCCCTAAGTAACAACAAAGCCCCGGGCCTAGTGGAGTTCACGACGAACATCTTCAAAGCGGCAGGAAATGAATTCATTACACTGGTAACCAATATCTTCAACAAAGCCGTAACAGAAAGCCTCCCACATAGCTGGCAGTCCAACAGGGTGATACCATTATTCAAGGGTGGGGATCCCTGAATCCTGGGAATTATAGAACCATAATGGTTAGTCGCGAGATGGTAGTAAAGTAATAAAACTAAAGATGATAGATTGGGCAGAAAGGAATAGAAAATAGGCAAGAGAACAAACGGAATCACTCGATAATAGACCACTTGGTGACGCTGAGAGTAATAGTAGAAAAAACAAGATCACAAGAGAAAAAAATATATTGCTGTTTTGTTGATTTTAAAAAGGTCTTTGACACGGTACCAAGGGATAAAGTTTTGTAGAGGCTGAGGGAATTTGATTTGCCACACCATTTGCTAGTGGTTATAGCCAGAATATATGAAAAAGTGGAAGGCAAGGTGGGTCCAGGAGAAGAAGGAGTGGAATGCGATATAGGGATGAAGCAAGGATGCCCGCTCTCACCGAAGATCTTTGGGCTATACATAGATGCCTAGGAGAATTTATAAGGAACAGAGGTGGGATAGAGAGGCTCCGATCATCTCCAATGCCAAAGTACCATGTATGCTTTATGCGGATGATCTAATCTTGATGACCCTGAGTAAGGATTATTTAGATGAGCTCATGGGAATTCTAGAGGAATTCTGCAAAAAAACAGGGTTGATAGTAAACATTGATAAAATAAAAATAGTCAGCTTTGGAAAAGTGAACAGGGAGGAAAAAAAGGGCAAATACATGGGGCAGAAAATTCAAAAAGCAGAGGAATATAAGTATTTGGGATATAAAACGATGGTTACAAAGACATGGAAGCAGGGAATGGAAGAGAGATGGCAGGTAGCAGTAAAAAATTACTATGGAATGCAATCGATCTGCGCATAACAGAAGATAACGGATTGAGGGGTAAAGAAAGGTATGTTCAATATAACAGTGACTCCAACTGTTTTATATGGAATAGAAGTGTGGGGAGGAAGCACCACAGGGGAAAATAAAACAAAGGGGAGGGCCTGATATAACACTTTCAATGCAGGGAGCTACAAATAAAGAAATCCACACTGGCGACAATAGCATTGTATTTGAGGTAGTGGGCCTGGATAGGACAATCCTTTCTAAGCAGAAATATAGTGCACAGGTCAAAGGAGAAACTAGTAAGGCAGGCGATTGAGTCCTCGATTGAAATGGCAAGAGAAGGCAAAGGGGGGTGGGTGTCTAAACTTATCATATGGGCAGGAGGGAAGTGGAAGATAAGTTGCTAAATGGTGAAAAGGGGAACCTGCAGGAAAAGGTTACGTAAGGCATGGATAGAAAAGCAACCGGATGTAAAGCTGGGAATGTACTTAGAAATGATGAACCCTGAGAGGAGTATCGAGCAAGACATATACACAGATAGCAGCGAAACAAAGGCAACTGGAAACACATTGTGCAGATTCAGAATGGGTAATCATAAAGTATGGATTGAAAGAGGAAGATGGCAATGCCTGATAGTGAAAAGAGAGCTGTGTTATGCCGCCTTTGTAATCCTGCAAGAGGTCAAGATGAAGAGCATGTATGGAACAGATGTCCAAAGAGATATGAAACGATAAGAATGAAATGGGAAAGCGTAAATTGGAGGATTTCGGAGGGGGGGCAACGAGAGAGATAGCCACAACAGGTAACACAACCAAAGCCTTGAAGGAGATTCTAGAGGAACACGAGAATAGGTACAGAATGCAACAAAGATTGCAGGACACCACCAAAGGGGATGGCACGTCAACAGCCCCATGAGGTAGCAATACCTGGCATTTGGAAGGAGGGGGAGGGGGTATTGGGGGTGGAGGGAGGGAGTGATTTTTTCCTAGATTAAAAATTTCGGTTTTTTTTTCATCACTTTTACCCGGCCTTTGTGACTAATATAGTCACCCTGAAATGTATAAAAGTGGCATATCAGGTGTTTGAAGCTGAGCTCATACCTTATACCTTAGTCATAGGACCTTGGGTTAAATGACATTTAAATGCAATGCAATACAATACAATACATTACTAAAGTTCATCTGTATATTCTTCTTCCTTCTTGGATGATTCCACATCTTCAACCCATTTGCAGTTAATTAATGTTGCAGCCTAATTTGTATAATATAGTAGAAGGAATAAGAATGGTGTGTGTGTCAGATCATCAAATACTTGGCATGGCCATATGCCAGCTGAAGGTTTCCAATAAGACAATCCTTAGCCTCTAGATTTCCTAGCCCTTATTCACTACTCTAAGGTTGCTTTAAACTTTAAGTGTACAAGTATATGCAACAACATTGGGTCATCTTTTGTCTAATTGCTCTGCTTAAACTACTTTAGCATAGGTAATTATATACAGCATATTCTTTCGTTTTCCCTAACTCCTATAAATTTATTCTGACAAAGACTAACTTTAGCTTACCCAAAAACTAGCACAGTCTAGATGCCGTATCTCACTGCTAGATTTATTAAAAACGTGTTCTGTCCCTCCACTTATCCACATTTGGCATACATCTCATTAGCAACTTATGTCCAAACTTTTATCATTCCTGCCAAATCATGTCACCTTCTTTCTTTCCCTGCTCAAATTAATTTAGCATATCTGACAAAGATCAAGCTTAGCTTATCCAAACACTAGCATAGTCTAAATGCCATATCTCACTAGTTTTACTAAAAACTTGTGGTAATTTGTTGGGATGCAGGCAGATATAGCCTTCTTTCAGTTTTGTATGCAGAAATCCTTTCTACAAATCTTGCTGGAGCACAGGAAATGCCGGATGATATGGACACCTCCTTTGTTCCACATTTGCAGATTCAAACAATGGGTTAGCATGAATTGATGGTTGCAGGCTCTAAGATTGACAGCGCGATTTTTGTTTATGTTGAGTTCTTGTTGTCTGCTTAATATTCTGAGCTTGATATTCTAAGGTTCAGCATGAGGGCCTATTAGCTGGACTGTTTGTTGGTTGGTGGTTGTGCTTGCAGAGACCTAGTTGATTCCTTGCGCTTGTGACCCAGCGATTTATTGAAAGAATCCGATCACTGTCGTGACTTCCTCAGGGTTCTTAACTGCATATCTTCCCTCTTTGTAAGTCGGTTATAAAAGGCAGTTCTATTTTCGGATCGTTGATATGCTTTGAATAGTGCAATTATCAATGCAACTTAATGTGATGTCTTGGGTTCTTTCTTTATTCCCCGCAGCATTTCTGGGTTTCATATCATTGTCAAGTTTAATGCAACGACTTTAGTTGTAGCATCTGATTCAGAAATATGTAGGAATTGTGGTACCAATTTAACTTGGTGGGGTTCTAATCCCCGTTCAAACCTGTCTTATTCTTGGCCAAGGGTTAGTTTCTGTGATTGACTGCATTGTTGATCTCATCCTATCGTTTTTAAATTATAGGGTGACATGGAAAAGTCGGTTTGACCCCATCTTGGTTTTGGGTCTACAGTTGGACTTTGAGGAGAGGGTACATTCTCTGTATATTCTCTAGATCAAAGTTTTAATTGCTTCTAATATTTGAAATCAAACCAGGCACCCAAATTTCTAAAAACGACAAGAGCGTCAATCTCATGTGGTATTTGTTAAATGTCCTAGCGTAGCATATGTATTCATTTCAAGATAACATGTTTGAGCGTCTTAAATGCAGGATTTGAGATCATAGAGCATGGGAGATAAACGATGGATTGTAAGCATGTCATTTGTAGACATCCTTGAGAAGGTATACGTGGAGCTAAAAGGTTTTAATGTCGACGTCGCGCAAGATTATGTGATTCATATAGCAGTAAAAAGAACTCAAAAATCTGAACAGAATTGAACTTTTTTTAATACCATGTTTCTGATTTTCTATGATTTAACTAGCTAACAGACCAAGATATGCAGACTATAGGCATGGTTTATGTGACCTAGAAAGTTTTTGAGAAAATCCTAGAAGGTGTTGGCCCACATAAAGTCACATTTTTAGTGTTTTGAAGGTCTGTGATATGCTAGGGACTATCCACAGGGCAGTACATAATGGAACAGTTATCCATGGTACTATAGGATCTGAAGTATCTAGTATGGAGAATGTCCATTATGGAGAAGCATTAATGGAGCATAAAACCACACTGAAGCATTCTATGAGCCTGCATGTTTTGTCGCAGAGCTCCCATATATAGTGACAGATGTAATAATGGAAAATTGATGGGTGCTTTTTGTTGTTGATCACTATGAAAAGCTTCACTTCACCCATGCCACCTTTAACAGTTGTGTACATTTTACTATGGTCTACAAGCTTGATCAGTTCTATTTGATTATCATCTTCTTGAGTTTGGGGAGGCATTTTTAGTAGAGGACAGTTGGAAACTTTTGGAGCAATAGGCCAATCCTTTCATTTTAAAGGTTCTTGAATCCTAACTAATTTAGAGTCAACCACAAGCGAATGAATAAGGTGTGTTGTTGGTTTGAAGACAACTGAACAATTATCTTGTATTATACAAAGATACTTGTACGTATTATGCTTAGGGTTTAGTTGGATTATAGAGCTATTGATGGTTACATGCTCCACCCATGTCTTCTAGTCCTTGTCCTTGAAGTCCATACATGAGGCTATTACAGATGAGTTCTACTCTCAAATCCAGGGCATCATCATCTACTCTGAATGGAAGTATCATTGATTAGCACGTAGTCTAAAATGCAACCGTAGTCGTATGTGAGTGATTTTATAAGTGTCCTCTTTTTATAGTTTATCAAACTTTATAACTATTATTTGTTTTTTTAACTGCTATGGCTATGGAGTTTGCAGGCGGTAACCAAAGTAGTGTTGTATGAAAATGGCTTGTTACTAACCAATTATTTTGCTACAGAAGCACTCATATATGGCTACTTTCTCCCCTTTTGTAACCTCTCTTCTTATTTTCAGGAGCCTTGAGAACCCCTATAGTCTACTAAAATTGTAAATCCTCCATCTCACTCAACTCAACTTAAAATTGTAATCTGATACTTTTGTTTGAGCAGAGAATTGCGCATGTCCAAGAATCTGAGCAGCATTATAATCTACACATTGCTCTATTGCTTTAAGCATAAACAATGATATGTTTACATTCTTAAAGGTCTTAAAAGATCATTCAAGCTAGATCAAGGTAAGGGCATCCATGATCAGATCGTTGAATGTAAGCTTGAAAGAGATTATGCTTGAAAATTGCATATATATATGGTTATCATAAATTCATAAGAGCTTGAAGGAAGCATTCAACATGCTTGAATGGAACTAAAATGTCGTTGCCCAGCACAATGCAAAGAACATGTTGATACTGAAAACTTCTCGACTAAGTTAGTGGCAGGAAGCATCGTACCTTCACCATCAATCTTAAATACCAAGACAAAATAGTTTCTAAAAAATGAGGTTAAATATTTTAAAATAAAGTGTGAACTCAAAATTAACACAAATAACGTATATTTGAAGTTAATATGACGTGTTTGTGGATTTTAACAAAATTCATTATCCTATAGTATAATGTTTTAGAGTGTGTTCATTGTCCATCGCGCCCTAAATCTGACGATGAGGATTTGACCTAGATATCACCACCCAGATAGTACCCCATTTTTCCTCTGTGTTCTTCTATCTCTCTCACCATCCGTTTTGGTCAGCGGGAGGCTAAGCATTAATCTGGCAAGTTAGAGGTTGTAGACAAGGGAAATTGATTCGTGATGGATTTGGGGACGATTTTCTAAAGGATTTGCTGAGATGGCTTATCTGTACAAGGCCGGATTTCATATCAGTGGCGCCTATTACTATATTTTGGTATTAGGCAGATTTGAGTTTATCACAGGGGGCTAAGCTCTTTGCATTTGATGGAGCTCTATAAAATGGTACTCAGATATCCTATAGTTGCTAAGTTTCTTATAAAACAGGCGCAGTTGGATGTACTTTTAACCAAGTTGGAGTTTTTTGGATGGAAAGCCTGTTTTAGGTGATTTGAAAACACATTTGAGACGATCTGAAACAAATTCCAAATATTGAGTGCTGAGATGGCGATGTTATTCATGGGGATGTGCTAGAATTGTCTCTAGATATGGGGGTGCTGATAAGCTATTTCCACATTACTGGAAGCTGATTATGCATTCATAAAAGCTATGAATTATATTTGCGTTACATTTGTTAACTTAACATAGCGTGGTTTGAAGATGGTTTGGATTAGGGATTTTAAGTTAAGAAAATTAACGGTATATTAAATATATAACTTAAGGGAACTCTAACCTAACTTGTGGTGTGAAACTAAAAACTGTTAAAACCTTAACCCAATCCTAACTTAATGGCTGGTGCGAAGGTATCCTAAGTCTACCTTTGTAGTAGTTTAGCCAGCTTATGTCAACCTTATGGTGTTATTGGACTAATTATGCATGGCCACTGTTTCTCTCAACCAAGATCATCCTAGCAGAATTTGGTAATCTTTGATCTCTTTTTGTGTGTCTAAGATCACAAAATCTTGTTCAAAAATCTATTCCTCCAACTATAAAGGGTATTTTTTTTTATAATGCCAAGTGGTTCCACTCTACGACTATCGGCCATTTTTATATCAAAAGATGCTTTTTTCAAATTCTTAAACTTAAGTTTCTTTCTTAATCCGTTTGCTATAATATTGACACCCGCATTACCATCAACTGGTGCTTTGGGTATACTCAAACCTCTAATCTCAACGGTCACCATTGGGTTTTGTTTATCCAATTGGCATGTCCTATGTGTAACTTGATACAATTCTCTTAAAATGCCCAATTTTGGCACAAATTTGTTTAGTAACTGAATTGGTAAATTGCATTTCTTATTGTTTCACTTAGTTTTTTTACATCCTCTTCCTGTTCTTGTTCCAAGGTATCAAATTTCTCAAATCCTGGAAAATGTTTTGATATCACTTTAAGAGGATTGGGTACGGATTGACTTCCTTATATTTCGTATTTGTCTTTTTATGGATATTAATTTCCTTTGTTCTAACTGACCATTCAAGTCATTATCCTCTTCTTGTAATTCTTGAATTTGATCCTTGGTGTGCATGTCAGTTTCTGTTTTCTTCATGATATCAGGATAAATATCCTTTACTTTTTTTTTATTTGAGTAGTTGTCTTTGGTATTTTTGGCACATTTATTCCCTCTTTCGCTACCTTTGGCGAGTGACAACATGTACATCAACATGATAATCTTTATTTTCTAGTGTGATCATTCGTGCATCTTCACTTTTCTTTTTTTTTTTTTTTTTTTGAAGGACGACAATCTATTATCAAGGAATATCAAGATACATATAAGGGACCTGTGACATGGGACTCAAAACCTAGAGGACGAGATGGTCCACTAAGCAAAACCACCCAAACACAGTACATAATCATACTCCTTGTGCCACCTTGAGGCGTTTAATGGCCTCATCACAATCAACATGTTCTGCAACATCGGATTGATCATCAACAAACATCAAGTTATCATGCTACTGAATAGAACGATGCAAAATAGCCTCGTGAGATGACATAATCGACTTCTTCCTCGCTGCTTTCTTCCAATTGACCTGTTGCCATGACTCTTTAGTGCACTGAAGATTAGGACCATCAGCCATAACAACCTCAGAAACATGAGAAGCAGAAGCAACAACGGGGAGAGTGGTATGAACTATAGCTGCAGTTGACGGTGCTAAGGATGACACCATTGGAACTGTGTATACAGAAATCTTCTATAGCCGAGGAATGCAAGACAACTGGCAAAGGTTGATCATGAATAGATGAAGAAATAACAGTAGGAGCTTGAACCTGAGAAGAATGTTGAGCAGATGCCTGAGATGCACAAGTACCTCGACGAAAGCTAGCAAAAGCCTCCTTATCAGGAAACAAACGGGCTAATTCTGGACCATTCAGAAGCTTAAGATCCAACTTCTTATACCAAGGCCCGCTCTTTACAACTACACAAACTGGCAAAGGCGAGTCCACGGGCATAGAAACACAAATCCTTGGACCATTCATGATGGAGTGTGAGATATGAACCCCAAGTCCCGTTGCAATTGCAACTAGAAATTGATGAGCCATTAGATCAGGAGGAAGATTAGGTAACGAGAACCAGCAAGGCATCTTTAATGCAGGAACTGTATCTGGTGTAAAGCCAGGAGAGTAATACTGGTACATTATATATTCCCCACCAAGTGGATCAATCCCTCTTGATACCATAGAGTCCACTGCATCACTACTTTCAAACATAATGAGAACAAAGTTTTTTGCCAACAACTTGATGGACTGGAAAGGAGGAAGTTGAAGGCGTCTCAGAAGCCGAGACAACCAAACACGGAACCGTGAAAAATCTAAATAGCCACCTGTGAAATACCCAAGAACTGCACAAGAAGATAAGTTCTCCGCACACTTAATATGAGCTTGATGGTCCACCTCAACCACAGGAATACCAGAAGCTTGAACCACATTCTGACAATCAGACTGGTAAAATATGTCATCTGAAGGCAATTGTTGTTGCAGTTGAATCTGTGGGGCTTTTAATGTGTCCAAGATTGCCGACAACTCATCCTTACTTCCTTCAGACAATACCTGTAAAGCAGCTGCTACCCTTGCCTTTCTAGCTGCACTAGATATACTTACAAAGCCAATCGCTAAATCTTTGATATGACACTTTTGTAACCGAATCAGATGATTTCCAAGCACTATTATTTGCCTGAGGTTGAGGAGCTACATTAGGACTGGAATCTGTACCTGGTGGATGTAAGTTCCCATTAACTTCTACTCCCTTACTCGCAGCGCCTTGCAAGGGAGGAAAATCCCTTTCTTCAAGAACCACTGGAGTAGCCATCGAAGGCAAAGAACTTCCAACTGAATTATTTACCTCTTTTTGCGCATCAACTGGGGGATCACGTAACACCAAATTGGTGATAGACTCACGCCGTTTTGTCGCTGCCTTGGATGCTGGAACCATATCTGTCTTCCCCATCCCTACTATAAGTGGCCGAAATCAAACAGACCCAAATCCGGCCTCTAACCTGATAGCAAACCCTAACAAAATTGATGTTGATGGGAGCCCTCGGAACAAGCTTTCCAATGAACTAAAGATCAACAAAAACGGAGGTCAGATGCTCAAGTTACAAGGAAAAACGCCGGCAGCCCTAAGCGCCATTGTCACGAGCGCCTCCGGCCAAAAACATTGTGCTAGTTGCCCCCAACATTGGCCTATTTGTTCAAAAGTTGATTTTGATGAGGTATCCTTCACTAATTTGACTTTGCACTCTCGAGCAAAGCGTCCCTTTTGGACGCACTTCCAATATTCAAGTTCTTTTTGTCCTTTCTTAAATGTTTCAACCATTGATATGAGAAAAGCAGGGGGGATATTTCCTTTGGTATTTTTCTTAAAGTAATAGCCTTCAGTATCATGGTTGGATTTATGACAACTGTGATAGTATTTTGCTTCACTTCCAGATCTACACTCATTGGCATAATGCCCTGGTTTGGAGCATTTTGCACGCCAGACATATCTCCGCTTTTGATCTCCTTGCACAATTCTGTTTTATTTTTACTCTATGGTGTATTGTAATCTTCCTTGCATGTCCTCGATTTCTTGGTTCAATCTTTTATGAACCAAAGATTTCCATTCTGGTTTCTCGTGCTTCTCAGCATCCAGAATTCCATTGAAAATTGCAGGTCTCTTTATTGCTATCTCTAGCGTGTCTGGATCATCCATTTGTAGTTGTTGTTTTATTCTTCCTTGGAATCCATCAGCAAACCATGATACTATATCTGTTTCGTGCGGTTTGGGATCTAATTGGTTGGCTAATTTAGTTACTCGAGTGCCAAAAACCTTTGGTGATTCACTAAGTTTAATCTGTAAAGATTTTAATTCATCCCTGTTGTTTGAATGTAGGGGCTACATGGTAGGCTTTTAAAAATATTTCTTTGAGTTCTTGCCAAGTTTGTTTACCATCCATCTCGACATCCAATCTACTGGCTTTCCTTCTAGAATGGTTGGAAATATTGATATCCTTTTCAGATCAGTGTCTTGACCATTCATTTTGCTCAAAAGCTCAAATTGTTTATCATGAGTATCAGCTTGTATTTGTGCAGCTTTACTTGCTCTATATATAGGATATGGCATATTCTTTGATGTACTCATTGTGAACAATGACTTTATATCAATAACAATATCAGAATGTCTTTCTTGTTCAGCTTTTTGCTTTGCTCTCCTCTCTCTTCTTTATCATCTTTCTCTCTCTTCTTTCCATGGAATAAATTACTACTCCTAAATTTTTAGTATAGCCAAATAGTTTTAGCTAAACTACCTTCGAATTGGAAATAGAATTTTCTAACACTTGGCTAAACTAAATAGTTTTTCTCCATCATGGTTTCTTGCTTTTGGCTAAACTTTCACAAAATGTAGAGCAAATATTAGCCATCACACTATCCTTATTTTAAAAGATTCAAGTCTTTGGACAAAGACATTGAATTTATTGTTATTACGATGTAATCAATATAGAAAAATAAATGGCGCATAATGTAGCATAAATGGTGCAATTATAATCATTGTTATAACTACCTTAATATAAAAACAAAACAAAGACATAAGTTAAGATATAAACATATACGCACATGTTCAAAGCTTAAATGGCGCATAATGTAGCATAAATGGTGCAATTATAATCATTGTTATAACTACCTTAATATAAAAACAAAACAAAGACATAAGTTAAGACATAAACATATACGCACATGTTCAAAGCTCAAAGAAAAAGTGCAATGTTTCTTCTAGATGTGATCCTCCCTCTGATAACTCAACTTCATACTTGAAATAAGAAGTTCCTACTTCATCTTCGTACTTGAAACAAGAAGTTCTTTGGTAATTTCCTAAAGTTCCTATATATCTTGATATCGGCTATTAAGCTAATCCATCCATTTTTGCAAGTCCACTCTTTCTTAGGTTTGGCTAATTGTTGTCCTAGTGGAGTTGTCTGGAGGTGGAGGTTTGGCTAACCAATCAAAAAACTCACTTAGTCGGCAAAAAAATTGGGCTAAAATTTTCTTTTTCTGGGCAATTTTTCCCATTTACTTTAGTCATTTTTCTTGGCAAAAAAACTACAAAATAGCCATTTGGCTAACCTTAGCCGTTTTTTGTTCTTGTTTTTCTCTGATTGCCTGTCTTTTATGTCTTTCCTCCGCTAAGCTTTTATACATTCAACAGATTTTTTTTAACTCATTGCAATCATAAGAGAATTTCTAAGTTCTTTAGGCTGGTATAAATGGATCTCAATGATCTTTGACTAATCATATTTATTCCCCGGCAATGGCGCCAAAATATGTTAAAGCTAAAATATACATATCGCATTCGTACAATTAACCAAAAAATAAGCATCAAAGATAATAGGGATTAAACATTACATATTAGATCATCTAGAATAGCACAGAATTTATTCAAATTCAGATCTAAAATATTAATTGGTACATTCCAAGAGTCTTCTTCTAACAGTGGAACTTCATTATATGAATCCATGATAAGTAACCTTTGTGATTTGCGGTGGTCGCAGCTGCAAGAGAGATGAAGCAGATAGATGTAAAGTGCAGTCGGATTCGTCCTCCTTTGTGTCTGCTGTTGAGCAACATTCCACCCCCCCTTTTATATTTCTTTCCTTTAAATGTCATATCGTTATGTTGACATAATAAGTTAGCTATTAAATTGTTCACTAAATGTTAGCTATTAAATTGTTCACTATATTGGTTGCATGTACTTACATTTTTTTTTTTTAGAAAATATCATATTCTTTTTGGGTTGTCCGTAGGGCAATCCTTGGGGAGTGTGGGGCAAGACACACAGAGGGCCATGATTTAAGAATCTTGTAGCATATTCTTTGTCTACGGCTGTGGATGTTTGGGATTAGAGGGACCCCTGATTACAATTAGATGGTGTGGATTCCATATGAGCCTGGCAGAAGGTCAAGGTGGAGATGCGATCACTTTGGATCGGTCAGGGCTTCAGTTTTGGTGTCCAGTTTTCTGTCGGGTTCCAACTTCAGAGGAACCATTCATTGGGCTCGAACTGTATGTCGATCTGTAGGGAAGGCACAAACCTTGAATAAGGTATTCTTTCTTTGAGTCTGAAACTTTGTAATGTTACCAGAGATAATCGGTCATTTCATGCCAATCTGAACATATCGAAATCCAAGTATCATGGATACTCGAAGGTCTTTGGAGGAGTCGAAGCAGTTTGCTTATAGTCATAGGATCCTTTACTGGAGTTGTGTTGTTAATTTATGAATTGGATTCTAGAATAAGAAGGCAGTACTGGTGTTTGCTTCAACTACCTTGGTATATTTAGTTTAATCAGAAGTATATTGTATGATGTTATTGTTAAGTGACCTCTGCTCGATGTTTAATCTTCACTCTCTTTTATGCTCCTATATTTGAAAATGACATTGGTTCAATTTCTTGTGCAGAGTGTCAGGAAGTGGGATGTTTCTATCTATCTTTGAAATGAAATTCTTGTGAAGGGACAGTTTCCCAGATGTTAAAGATAATGTGGGAAAAAAATTTATACTCAATGCTTATCTTTTAACAAGTAGATGTGCCTATGCTTATATCAATGAGTTGATGACTACAGATCTGGATACCACAATGCATGGGCCTTTTTTCAGTGGATCAATATCATGTTACAAATTGCAGAAGCAAAGAAGCAGTTATGGCTACGGTTCCTAGCAGTTCCACATTAGAGCCACATGCTTGTGTGTTCTCCAGCTTTAATTGCATGTTGATCTTTAGGGAAGGCGATAGAAGCATAGACTTTGAATCGGTTGATCTCAGGGGAAGGCGGCAGAAGCACAGACTCTATATATTCCAGAAGTACACTTTGTTGTAGATCCACGTTTCGTAAAAGCATGTGTATGATTCTCATACTGGAGTAGAGTCCTTGAAGGTGGTTTACATGGTGACGTGTTTTTTATTGCGTTTGGTATTTGTCTTTTTTATAGACATCAAAGCCAATCACATTGGAAGAGGGTAGAGAACTTGGTCTGATAGATCAAATTGTTTCTCATTAGCAGCTTTTGGGTGCTGCACGTCAATGGGCATTAGATATTGTTGAGAATAGGAAGCTATGGGTCATCAGCCTTGCATAAAACTGACAGATTGCAACCACATGAGAAAGCGCGTGGAATAATACAGCTGGAACATATAGATGCAAAGAAAACTCTCCAAATTTGAAGCATCCGCTATTGTGCCTGGATGTGATTGAGGAGGGTGTCATTTCAGGTGGCCTTGCTGGGATTGTAAAGGTACGTAACCAGTTGCTATATGTGCATCAAACTTTTTGCTTCTTATTCAGGGTTTAGGGTTTAGGGTGCTAGTAGCGCCCTATAGGGAGCTCGCCCATGCTACATCAGTCCAGGGGCCTTAGGGCACAAGGGACAATAATTCTATTCTATTCTATTCTATTCTATTCTATTCTATTCTATTCTATTCTATTCTATTCTATTCTATTCTATTCTATTCTATTCTATTCTATTCATATAGTTGATTTTCATTCAGAAAGAAGCCCCATCTCATGAAGTTTTAACTTATGAGACATCAAAAGCTCTAACACATATGTTTCTTGCTGAAAGGTCAACATCAAAGGTAAGAAAAATGGAGATGGTTTGGATTGTAGTTGCTTAAACTTGAAAATCTTTTTAATAATGATTTGAGGAATCCACGGTATTGGTGTGATCAATAGTTTGAAACCTGGGACTATTAAGACAATTTTTGTTGTTGGGGGGTTTCATGGGTCCAAGTATAGTAGCTGCATTGATCGTGAGCAACATCAATGTGGTACTAAAGGAAGTGGATGGACAATTTCTCCAAAAAGTGTTGGATAGGGTCAAGGGTGAGAGGATCTGTAGATCACAATCTAGATTTGGATCTTAATGGCGTTCTGCAACATAACGTTGAGACCAAGTTCACTTATTGAATACACAATGTAATAGCTATCTTGCAAAATCGAGTTAAGAAGGGCAAGTTAACAAAGAAAACTTTTGAAAAGGCCCTCTCACTTGTCAAGGGTACACTTAATTATTATGATTTTAAGGATTATTTTAAGGATATGGATATGATCATTGAGGTGATGTCATTTTTTCTTAGAAGTTATTAGGTTTTTGCTTCTGCGAAGGCTCCATAGCTCCAGAGTATGGGGGTCGTTTGTTGAAAATAATGCATGAGTGAAAAGGTGGCTACAGTCGTTTTTTTTCCTCCGTCAGCTTCTTCAATCTTCTCTCAAAACCTTTTCTTCATTGAAGAGCAGAGTTTCTCCTTCTGTAACGCATGCCTCCAATGCACGATACATTGTCTATTCATTTTTGTTAATGGTAGTCTATTCTGAAATATAGGTTAGCGATGCTCTTTCTAGATTGTTCCTTCTTCATTCTACCTAGAAAATCCATAGTTGCCCTTCCAAAGTTTACCAAGTTGGTTCTTAGCTCCAATGACTTAAACGACATTATATAGTGGAGCTTGGAAACTATAGTACACTAGAGTACCTGAAATTGCTTTGACCCAATACCCAATACATTCTAAATCAGCCTGGAGCTTTATTTATCTCTAGGGATATGGAAGATCCATAGTCTTAGAGCTTATTATGTTGTTTGTCAGATGTTACATCATATATGTCTTTTAGAAGGAAGGAAGAAAGGAAGGAAGGAAGGAAGGAAGTTTATTTTAACGTCCACGGAGGCCAGAGGCCTATGAGACGGTACATGCAGAGAACAGGCAAAAAGCCAAAAACCCCAACAACAAAAACAAACAATGTAACTGTACAGTAGATCCCTACTACCGGGATGAAAAAACCCCCACTTGGGAGGAAAAACCCTAACAGTAGGCTCTCAAATACCATGCCCCCGAAGAGCAAGTCCGACGGCCGAAATCTCTGGGATGTAAGCTCCCGGTCGGCGCTACCATAGGTGATGCGAGTAATCGATGTAGCGGTGTCGGAGCATCTAAGATCGGTGTGCCTTTGCGCCGGACATGGGCATATCTTTGGGCGGCACCATTTGGAGGGCATGGTGCTCATCCTCTATCACGTGCATCTCACAACACCGACATATCCTCTCCTCCCACGGGATCCCGTGCCCGCCATTCACCCCGGTGACTGTTTCATTACGAGGTAATGGGAACCCGTCCTTATGGCAGCAATAGCTCTCCGTTTCTTCCGCGAGAGATGTGTGCTTTCAAGTACCGATGGGGTCCATGCTCAAGACCGGGATTAATCGAGCATGATAGTGCTCGTCTTGGGCTTTGCAAGAGTAGAGGCATCCCGCAGTGGCAGCATAGCCCGCATCCAATTGCCCATTGCAGCGATCGAATGCGCGGTGCCACCATCCATTTGGTAATCCATAGACCACCTCGTAAACCACCCCTTACGGTGCTTCGTGCCATACCCTCTTCGGCCATTTGGGGCCCGCGTTAACAACACGGCTGTGGAGGCAAGCGATGCTCATCCATCCCATCCGCCTTATGGAAACAAGTAAGATGCTGCGCGATAGCGAATCTTTGTAAAGGCGAACCCCGCCTCATACAACAAAATCGACACGATGCGGTGTCCTTCACTCCCAAGCTATATGTCAAGAAAGCTTTACGCACCCTTTCCAACCTATCCCACGTGTTTTTGCTAACCGTTGGGCCCCAAACCTCCACCCCATATAGCAGCAGACCGCCGACCAAAGCCCTAAGCGGGTGTGCTCTCCTCGCCCGATCCACAGATCTATCCGCAACCGCAGCGTTTTGCCTTTGCATATAGAGCCTTCCGGCTGCAGCGGCTCTCCTCTCCACACACTCATCCCACGGCATGTTAGTAGTGAAATCAATTCCCGGATACTTGAAGCTCCGCACCATCTCCACTTCGTCCCACGTAATATAACTCGGGATAGGGTGTTTGCGAGGACAGGATCGCGAGAAGCTTAGTTTTGTGCAAGTTCACTGTCATTCCCGTTGCCCCACAGAACCCACTGAGGGCATCCAAATGCTGCTGCATACTGCTGGCCGTGTGGGCTAGAAAACCTACATCATCCACATATAGTAACTGGCTCACAGAGGTCGCATCAGATAATTGCACCCTGGCTCCCCCATGGTGCTGCATCCACGTCTCCAAGCTATCAATGTATAACCCAAAAAGCGTTGGAGACAACGGGCAGCCCTGCTTAACTCCCATAGTGCTAGCTACCCGCCGATCTTCATAAGGCAGTGCAGCATAAATCCCATCATAAACCTGGTGCACCACATTCTGCAACTCCTGTGGAACTCGCAATTCTTGCAACCTCTGCCACAACATGTCTCTGGGGACGGTATCATATGCAGTCTTAAAATCTACAAAGCAGCAATACAAGTCCTGTCGCGCATTCCGGCTTGCCTCCATCAACACTCTCAAAGTGAAGATATGGTCGGTCGTGGAGTGAGCTGGGCAAAAGCCTGCCTGGCCAATTGCCCGCACCCCTACCTCCTCGGCCCACTTAGTGAGTTTCTTCTCCACCACCCCTGCCAGGAGCTTTGCAAACAGCGAGCTTACCATAATCATCCGGTAATTCGCCGGCTCCTCCATATTACCAGCTTTATGAACAGGAACAACCTTACTAACCATCCACTCCTGGGGGAGCCCCTCGCTCAGAGCCTGGTTAATGATCACCGTCAGGGGCCCTACCACAGATGGGCCACCCCATTTCAACAGCTCGGCCTGCAGCCCCTGTAAATCCTTTGCCTTGCCATTCGCCAGATGCCTGAGACCCTGCTGGACATCCTCCTGCGTGAGCTGCAGCATCTCTCCTACCTGATCCGGGACCCTGGCATTAGCTCCTGGGGGGTCATATAACTCCTGCAAGCGTTGCATCCATTGCTCCACACTTACATTACCAGCCACTTGGCGCTTCTGGTATAACACCTTACGCCAAAAAGCTTTTGGCTCTGCCATGAGCATGTCAAACAGGCGCTCTTGGGTTTCTGCCATGTATCTCCTCTTCTTGGCTTTTAGGAAGAGCTTATAGTCTTGCAGGGCCTGTGGCCGCAATTGTGGATCTATGACCAAGTGCAGCTGGCTCTTTAGAGCCTTGCAATCAGCATCAAACCACGGGTTCTCAGGAAAATGCGCGGGGTGTCCCTCCTTGGAGGGCCCTTCACTGCAAAGGAAGCGCCAGCAGCTGCAAGCAGCGCCCGCACCAGCCATGCACACCTATCTTGCAGTGTGTAGAAGCTATCAAACCCTTGTAACTCCCGCACCAACACAGCTTCATACTGTCCCTGCTTCTGATAGCGTGGGATGTATGGTAATCCTCCACGCCCCCTTTGCGGTGTCTCCACTATTGAGTGCTCCCAATTCAGCGTGACATAAGGCGGGTAGTGATCTGACAAAGCCTCCTCATCCCCTGTGCTTGTGCCAATGGAGAAGTGTGTAACCATGTCAAGTCTTTGCTAACTGGGGGCGAGAAGGTAATCCAACACACTAGCTCCCCATCACGCCTATCCTCCACCCACGAGTGTGGCCATCGCGCATACCATTACAAATTACCATGTCAAAACCTGGCAGAGCTGGACCAAGCGCACGCCAAATGGTCTAGCCACCATATCACGGGAGTGCAGGTGTATCTTTGAATAGCGGTGTCTCAAGCCAAAGCGGATCGGCATTAAGCGTCACCTTGGAAGATCACCGGATTGCAAAGCTTGGCCGTCACGAGCATTGAAATCTCTAGCAAAAACACACATCCCTGCTTTGTCTATAGCGGTCTATGTCATCATCTGAGTTCCCTATCTGACATCACGGACATCATTAATGCGCATCATGTACTGGTAGAACTTAGAGCTGCATGGGGAATGTAGCGACTAGCAAGAAACAATGGGACATGACCAAGCTCTAATACCGTTACCCACATGTAGCGGTTAAATGCATCGAACTTCGAAGTGTGATCTTGCATGCTAAAGCGTCCCTAAAGTAGCAAGCCACTCCACCATACCAGCGTCGCCATGGCTCATTAGCAAGTGAGAAATGCTGATATCCTCGAGATATGCGGCAATCGATGCCCTTCATACTCCCATGTCTCCTGCGGGAAGGCGATGTCCATGTCATCCGCGATCCCATTCAAGCCCTTTGCCCATACGCCACGGGGAAGCCCCTACAATTCAGGAAACAATGCGAAGACACTTTCCCTATCTTTGAATGCGGCCCGTGGACCCATCGAGTGCACGAGGACACTGGCGTGGTTGGAATAACTTTCAGGCAGCCTGCTCCACGGGACCACGATGGATGTCTTTGCGGTTGTGGAAGGCCTCAATCCGCCCTCTCCACGGCACTGCCTAGCGATGCCCCTGGACCGCTCTGCCCCTGCGGCCTTGTTGTTTGTGGGAATCTTTGCCTCGCTTGGCTGTCGGCGAGGAGGCACATATACCTTCATCTTGCCATTAACCAAACCAGCAGCCCCTCCGGCTTGCCGAATCTCTTTTATCTTGACCAACTCTTGGCTTCTTTCCCGTTGTTGCGGTGGCGTGAGATCGGATCGGGTATATGGGCGTACCTTTCAAGCGGCGGAGTGCGGTGCAACAACAAAGATTTTGCCTCCCAATCCAAGGCGCAAACTTAACTAGCGAGGTCTCATGTTGGGTCCTCAGGCCACGATTGGACTCTTGATAACCAAATCGTAATTGGAGCTTTGCAAGTATCGGGGTGGTAAGCTTACACGGCAAATCCTCGCTCTTGCTCCTCCGGCAATCCCGCACAATAAGGTTGAGGCGGCGTGCACGGATGTCTTGCTTCTCACGGTACCGCTGATTCCACTGAGCCACCTCGGCCTCTAGCATGGGGGTCTTTGCTGGTGCGACGGCTTGTGGTGCACTCTCGGACTCGTTGCACCTCCATTGAGGTCTGCATCTCTTCTTTGTAAGTGGGCCATATGGTTCTCTATATGTGAGCATCTTCGACATCTCCGCTTTTATGCGCCTTTGCTTCATCAAGGAATTGGAGCCTCCCCTGCACCGCTTCCACATCCTTTTCCTTAGCATCTATCCGACCAGCCATGATTGTGACCAGCAACCCCTTCATGTCAGCCCGTGCTTGCGCCATGTCCTCCATCCACTGCTGGTGGACCTTATCCAAGCGGTGCCCCATCTCCGTGACTAGCTGCGTTGTTGCTTGTATCTCCCCTCTTATCTGGTCATTAGCCTTTTGGGCTCCCCTGCAATCATCCCAAGCCGAACTTCCACAAAGGAAATTCGCTCCTTCTGTTGGAGAAGCGGCTTCTTGAGCGCAGCCCCTGGCAGATGGTCCCGTGATGCCTCCAAGCTTGCCAGCTTAGCCTGGAGGGAACCGGCCTGTTCCTGTACAACCCTGATTGCCTCAGCCTGTGATACCTGCTCTGATGGGGACGAGGTATTCAAATTGCGGGCTCTTTTCTTCAACGCATGCATGCTGTCAGGGGTTGCCATAGAGGGCCGGGACTGTCAGATGGATTCCATCGACCAAAACAGAGGAAACACCATCCAAATCATACACCGACGGAAAGCTCGTTCGATAAGCTTTCCAACGAGCCCAAGAACACCTGAATCTGACATCAGAATCCCGAGTTATGAGCAAAAGAGCAGGGCTGAAACCCTAGGGATACCACTTATTGAGCAACCAATTTAATTTTATGGTAATTTGCGATTTGATAGTACGGTGGATGTCCAACATAATAAACATGCAAAAAAATGAGTTCAAGTCCAATAGGGCATTTGAACCTTATGATTTTCAGGTGCATGGCAGCACAAAATGGACCACAATAAGGCGTTATGAGAGGTGGCCGAAGAATGGCTACAAATTCCAAAAAAAATGGAAAGAAAGAAAAAATACTACGAATAGATAAATTATTAAATGGTGCTGTTGTCATAATAAAACATGAGAATCGAATGACGCAGCAGATTTGTCCATTTGGATCACTGAGTTTATTTTAGTTTTGTGAAGTTTGCCTGGGAAAAAAAATCTGAACTTGTTAGTGTAGTGTCATTTAGTGGAGTTTGTCTCAACAACAAATATGAACTCTCATAAGTTGAAGACTACACTCTAATTGTTCTTTATATAAAGAATGTAAGATGTGCGACAATTAGTGCTATTTGTTTATGATCCATCTCAGTATATAATGGCATCTACTCTTACGGTTACTTCGATGCGAGTTGAGGAAGTGCGAGTTGAGGATTTGAATTATGTCAATGCCTTTGGTCATTCTAGTGATTCCATTAACTCAGAGACAGCTGCCTGAATTAGAGAGCTTGTTTTAAATAGGGCCTAGTTCTCAAGCGCCAGCAGCAAAAAGAAATTTTCTTGGCAGGAATGTTTTGTGATGGCGAACGTGGTGGATCGATATGCTTGTCAAACAATAGTAGCCAGTGCAAAAGGTAATGAATCCCGTCATGTGGATCGAGTTTTTAACCCTAGATCTTGGTTGGATATCAAGAGCTATGGCATGCCCGAGAAGTATCACAGGGACTGCAACATTCCCGCGTGATCGGTGGTTTAATGCTGAGTGTAAGGAACACAAATGCCGGCTCCGCCAGATCGCAGATCCTGCAATGCGCCCACATGCCACCACACAGTATCGTGCTTTCTTGAAGGCAAAGAAATCTCAGTACATTGCACGTCATCAAAGGGAAATGTTTTACATGTTGGAAAGCCATCCTAGAACCTTTTGGCGCAAGGTTCTTCGAAAGCCACGAATGAGCAGTGGGAAAAATACTTGCAGCAACTCTATGATCCTCAAGGGACACGAGCATTCATACCCCCACAGAATAGTCCGACATTATAAATCACAGAGGATGATGTTACCCAGGGTCTGCAGCGTTTGGCCAATGGGAAAGCAAAGGATCTGGATGGTATGCAGGCATAGTTGCTCAAGTGGGCAGGGGAGCCTATGGTACCAGTCCTAACCACTATGTTCAACAGAGCACTACAGGAAGGATTCCCCCAGCAGTAGACCACAAGCAGAGTTGTCCCCATTTACAAGGCAGGAGATCCACATAGTCCAACCAATTACCGAATAATCATGGTCAGTTCGGTGTTTGCCAAACTGCTAGCTGGCATTATTGAGCAACAGTTGACCAGGTGGGCAGAAGCAACCGGTGTGCGAGCTCTCACGCAAGAAGGGTTTAGACCCCGGCATTCAACCATTGATCATATCTTCACATTGAGGACTTTGGTTGAGGATAGCAGAAACCGTCGGCAGGACCTGTATTGTTGCTTTGTTGACTTTGCGAAGGCTTTTGACACTGTGCCTCGGGAAAAGTTATGGGAAAGATTGCGGCAACTGGAGGTTCCTGTGGATATGCAAAATGCGGTATACAGGTTGTACGAGAGTTGTTCAGGTTAGATGCGGATGACGGGACAACCATTCACTAGCAGTATTGGGGTCCGCCAGGGATGTCCTCTTTCCCCAACATTGTTTGGTCTGTACATTGACCAGTTGGAACACTGGCTCATGGACAATGGGGGTGGCGGGACACAACTTTTGCATCAGGTCATCAGGCAACTCATCTATGCAGATGATGTTGACCTCTTAGCTCACATTCCAGAGGATATGCAGTCTCATCTAGATGCTCTGGATACATTCTGCCAGGCCACAGACATGAACGTCAATCTGGCCAAGACTAAGGTGGTCCTAATCTCATCCTCGCGCCATCCAAGGCCCTCTTCATTCACTTATCGAGGGCAACAAGTGGAGGTGACGCCCACCTACAAGTATCTGGGAGTGGAGTTTCCTTCTACACTATGCTGGGACACTTCCATAAGATTGCGTGTAGCAGCAGGCTGGAAAGCACTTTATGCAATGCAGAACAATAACCACAGAGCAGAATTGTATGATTGGGGACATCAGGCACATCTGTTCAGGGTATTGGTAGAGCCCATTCTTTTGTATGGGGTTGAAATCTGGGGCCCAGTGTGATGGGAATTCACCTCATAATCCTGCAACATCAAATCTATGAGAAGCAGTGGCAGTAGATTTGATTGTGCAGAAAATGATTCAAGTTGAGCACTAAGTTAGCAAAGGTTGCAAATCATGAATTAAGTTATATAAAAAGTAGAGTGCCTATGAGAAGCAGTGGCAGTAGGCCAGACGAGTTCAATCTTAATATTTCTTATTCATGATGCAGGGATCAAACATGTGTTTCCAGTTCAAGGTGCATGTTAAGAATTATTGTGACCTAGTGCCAATATGGTTGCAAGAAGATAACTTAAAATTGAAGATATATTTCAATGGTTCAAAAGGCCCGTTTGCAATGTTATGTCTGTGGGATAATTCCGACGAAGTCATACTGCATGAGCTATTCCTGTGGGATATATGTGTAGCATAGCCAGAGCTCGGATTGGAAAGAATGCACCTCCCTAAACCGCCGGAATGATCACTACATAACTATTGAACTTGCTTGTAGCAGTTGTACGATTGAATCAAGCCGTGGAGGAGACGAACAGACGAAGATCCTTCTGGTCAAGGATGCTACAGTGATCGGGTCAATGCCCGATGAACAGTGACTCTATTAATTTGTTTCTTAAGGTTCAATGGTTTATTGACCCTTAAAATATTGTATTACATTCTATTGTTTGAAATAGAATGATTGCAAACTTGCACTTGATCTAGAGGAGATTAGTGACCATATTGTGGCTCTCCTCTAGACCATTAATTGCACTCTATATGCTCAAGTGTTTGTTTGAGAAATAAATCTTGCTAGGCATAGTTCAAGGTTAACATTTTCTTCATATTCTCATCAGTGGTATCAGAGCTATCAATATGTCTAGCAGATTTGGTGCATCATTATTGAATACTGTGGATGTATACAAAGGAGGTCCAGGTTTCCAAGTTTGGAAAGATGCCATTGCACATATATTAGAAGTGGAGGACCTTTGGGAGCTGGTAGATCCAGCAGGAACAATAGGTACAGGAGTACTTACAAGGACTGGTTCATCTAGTTCTGTTGTTGGAGCAGCAGGGAAGGCTGCAACAGGGACTGAAGCTTCAGGAGATGCAGGAGCAAGTGCTAGAGCATCTGGAGCTGGAGGAAAATTACTGCTGGCCAAAACAAGGGAAGCACAAGGCATTATAACATGCAAGGTCAGTCCAACTATACATTTGAAATTAAGATCATTAAGTCCTAGAGAAATGTGGAAGTTTTTGCTTAAACACTATGAGGAAAAAACATCCTCACAAATTGACCTGCTTGAGAATGAATTAAGGGGTTTAAAACTTAAAGAGGAAGAAGATGTAACAGAATTCTTCAATAAGTTTGATAATCTTATTGCTGACCTAAATGGAGCAGGAGTTATCATTTCTGAAAGAAGTCAGGTGTTGCAAATATCTAGAGCAATTGGTGAAAATGAGACATTGGCATTATTTATAAGAAACTCATGCAAATCAAGAGAAGAGGCAGAAAATATATTAAGAACTGAGTGGGAGCAGAAGAAAATATTAAGGCAAAATCAATCTGATGAAACTCCAGAAATTCTATTACTTAAGAGAAAAGATAAAGTGATATGTTATAATTGCCATGAGAAAGGTCATTACAAAAATGAATGCCCTAAATTAAAAAGGGAATTCAACTGCTACACATGTGGTGGCAGAGGACATGCAGCTTCAAAATGTCCTACACCTAAAAATTATGGCAGATCTGCAAGAGGCAGAGGTGAAGCTAGATCTGCAAGAGGTGGCAGAGGACGTGGCACTGAAAAGGCCTATGTGGCAAGGGAACAAGAAGACAAGACAAATGAAGAAGATGAGGATGAGGTATCTCATGAATTTGCAATTGTTAATGAGAGTATGTCAACTAACATTTCTGATCATTTGATAGTTGATAGTGGAGCTGAAAGATCAATAGTACAAAACATTGACCTTTTGAAGAATATAACCAATGCTAGTTCAAGGAAGATTCAAGTGGGGAATGGAGCTCTTCAAGAGGTTCAAGGAAAAGGGTTATTGCAGTTAACAGACTTGGATGGAAATGTTATAAACATTCAGAATGTTTTATGTGTGCCTGGAATTATCAAAAACTTAATATCAGTTAGTCAGTTGTGTGATTTGGGATATAAAGTTGTATTTGTTGCTGATCAGTGCAATATTATGATGAATAATGAAATAAAGTTTTATGGTAAACGTGTGGGAAACTTGTATGGATTGGATAATACTATTCATCATTCAATTAATGCAGTTCAGGAAATTGGCTTAGATACTTGGCATAATAGACTTGCCCATACCAATTATAAAAAGTTAGAATGTCTACACAAGCAAGGTCATATAAGCTTGGAAAATGCAAACAGACAAGATCTCATATGTGAGGGGTGTGCTTTGGGTAAATTAAGCAGGTTGCCATTTCATAAAAGGAAAATTAGAGCACAACAAAAGCTTGAGTTGATACATTCAGATTTATGTGGCCCCCTAAATGTCAAAAGCAGGACAAATAAGAGATACTTTATAACCTTCACAGATGATTATAGCAGAATGTGTACCACATATTGTTTAACCAGGAAGTCACAAGCAATAAATGCATTCAAGCAATATGTTGCTGAAAAGGAACGAGAAACATGTGTCAAAGTGAAATGTATCAGATCAGATAGAGGAGGAGAATACCTTTCAGATCAATTCAAATCTTTTTGCATATCACATGGAATTAAAAGACAATTAACCTGCAGACATTCACCTCAGCAGAATGGAGTTTCAGAAAGAAAAAATAGAACCTTATTGGATGCTGTTAGATCAATGTTAAAGGAAAGTGGGTTGCCAAACTACCTATGGGAAGAAGCACTTTATACTGCTGTTGAAATTCAGAACATGCTGCCATCAGTAAGCCTACAAGGAAATATCCCTATGCAATTATGGAATCCAGGAAATAAGTTAAACTATGAAAAGTTCAAGGTATATGGATGTATGGTCTATGTACACATGCCATCTCAATTAAGGAAAAAGTTGGACAACAGGGCAGAAAAAGGTTTCTTGGTAGGATATGACAAAGAATCTAAAGGCATCAAGATTCAACCAGATAAACCTGAACAAATTCCCAAAGTGGAATTTGAAGAAGAAGATAATGAGGAAATAGAAATGCCAGAAATACCAAAGGAGACAAATGAGCTGGAACAGCCTATATCTGAAAACCTTCCAGATCAAGAACAAGCAAGTGCTGAACCTATCAAGGAATATCATGAAAAGAAGAAAAGAAAAACTCAGGCAGAAAGACTTGTTGAAGAAGCTAAACTAGAAGATCAAAATTATGGCAGAAATGAAAGGGGAAGAAGTAGAAGGATTGAAGCAAAGACAGTTGAACATGAATATATTATGGCAATATTAGAAGATGAGATAATTCCTCAAAGTTATGAGGATGTACAAGAAAGCATTGACAGAGATAAGTGGATAGCAGCTATGAATGATGAACTAAAATCGTTTGAAGACACTAAAACATATGAACTTGTGAAATCAGATGATAAGCATAATATTATTGGCAGCAAATGGTTATTCAGAATTAAACTAAATCCAGATGGGACAAAGAAATATAAAGCTAGATTGGTGGCACAAGGTTACACTCAGAAAAAGGGAAGAGATTATGATGAAACATATTCTCCACTGGTAAAATTGACAAGCATCAGAATATTGTTGGCCATGGCAAATGCAATGAAACTGGAAATACATCACATGGATGTCAAAACAGCATTCTTAAATGCAACTCTGGAAGAAGAAGCATTTTTGAGGCAACCTCCAGGTTATGAACAAGGCAAGAACATGATCTGGAAATTAAATAAAGCAATGTATGGATTGAAGCAGTCACCAAGGGAATGGTATCTTTGCATAAATCAATTTTTGCAAGAACAAGGCTTTTACAAGCTACATAATGATGGTAATCTCTACAGACTAGAACAAAACAAGGATTACTGTATTATTGCCCTTTATGTAGATGACTGTATAATGGTGGCAACCTCACTGAACATTTTAAACAAATGCAAAGGCATTTTAAAGTCCAGGTTTCAAATGACAGACTTGGGAGAGCTAAGAAAATTTTTAGGGATTGAAGTGGACAGAAATAAGGAAGAAAAATGGCTCAAATTGCATCAAAACAAGCATATAGAAAATATGCTTAAAAGGTTCAACTTGGTTGAGGCCAAACCTGCTAAAATACCCATGATCCCTGGACATAGGTTGACTGACATTCCACAAGTCACAGATGAGGATATTACAAAGATGGAGAATGTACCCTATCGAGCTTTGATTGGCTGTTTACTTTATTTAGCAAATAGCACTCGACCTGACATTGCTTATGCTGTAAACATTCTAAGTAGGAGAAACCATGATGCTACACAGGAACATTGGGAGGCTGCCAAACGTGTACTGAAGTATTTGAAGGGCACACAAAACCAAGGAATATGTTATGACTCAGAAAATCTCACTATGTCATGTTTTAGTGATGCAGATTGGGGAGGTGATCTCTCTACAAGAAGATCAACATCAGGATATGCTATTTTCTTTGGTGGTGGAGTGATCACTTGGAGGTGCAAGAAACAAACATCTATAGCCATGAGCTCTGCAGAAGCAGAGTATGCTGCATCCTCACTTGTAGCCAAAGAGATTGTATGGTTGAGAAGGTTAATGGATGAACTATGTTGTGAACAAACAGGTCCCACAGTAATATGGACAGATAGCCAAAGTTGTATAGCCATAGTGAAAAACCCTGTGCAGCATGATAGAACCAAGCACATAGAGCTAAGCATTCATTTTATAAGGGAGTTGGCAGAAAGAAAATTAATTGAAATGCTCTACTTGGATACTAATCATCAAATTGCAGATATTTTTACCAAGGCTCTGCCTATAAACAAATTCAATGGATTTAAGGCAAAGTTGAAGGTGTTGGAAAAACCAGACATGCAGTCTTATGAGGTGAAGGAGGAGTGATGGGAATTCACCTCATAATCCTGCAACATCAAATCTATGAGAAGCAGTGGCAGTAGATTTGATTGTGCAGAAAATGATTCAAGTTGAGCACTAAGTTAGCAAAGGTTGCAAATCATGAATTAAGTTATATAAAAAGTAGAGTGCCTATGAGAAGCAGTGGCAGTAGGCCAGACGAGTTCAATCTTAATATTTCCATGAATATTTCTTATTCATGATGCAGGGATCAAACATGTGTTTCCAGTTCAAGGTGCATGTTAAGAATTATTGTGACCTAGTGCCAATATCGTTGCAAGAAGATAACTTAAAATTGAAGATATATTTCAATGGTTCAAAAGGCCCGTTTGCAATGTTATGTCTGTGGGATAATTCCGACGAAGTCATACTGCATGAGCTATTCCTGTGGGATATATGTGTAGCATAGCCAGAGCTCGGATTGGAAAGAATGCACCTCCCTAAACCGCCGGAATGATCACTACATAACTATTGAACTTGCTTGTAGCAGTTGTACGATTGAATCAAGCCGTGGAGGAGAGGCGAGCAGGCGAAGATCATACGGTCAAGGATGCTCTGATGATCGGGTCAATGCCCGGCGAAGCAAAGGTGACTCTATTAATTTGTTTCTTAAGGTTCAATGGTTTATTGATCCTTAAAATATTGTATTACATTCTATTGTTTGAAATAGAATGATTGCAAACTTGCACTTGATCTAGAGGAGATTAGTGACCATATTGTGGCTCTCCTCTAGACCATTAATTGCACTCTATATGCTCAAGTGTTTGTTTGAGAAATAAATCTTGTTAGGCATAGTTCAAGGTTAACATTTTCTTCATATTCTCATCACAGTGGTGTCCCTTGCTACTTGGAGCGACTTAGAACAGGTGCAGAAGGCCTTCTTAGCACGGGCACTCGGAGTGAAATCCACGGTCCCATATCAAATTTTGTTGCAGGAGACAGGTTTCATGCCACTTCAGCGAGCGGCCCTTGATAGACACATCGTATGTTTCCAGAAGGTGGTAAATATGGATGATGATCGTCTACCGCACTTGGCTTATGCAGTGGCAATGGGACCACAATGACTCAAGAATTGTTGGAAGGATAAAAGAGTGCAGTGGCTAACTAGATGGAATGGGACCACAACGACTCAAGAATTGTTGGAAGGATAAAAGAGTGCAGTGGCTAACTAGATGGAATGTCCAGGAGCACATGTGCATCCAGGTAGAAACAGAGGCAGATCGCGACAGCCTGAGATGTTACCTTGATGCTTGTTTCTCCAGCAAGCTTTGGGATTCCAGGGCCCTGGAGCAAGTCAAAACAACACATTACAAGCAGCACATAAATCCCACATTAGAACGAGGCCCACATCGCTACCTACGTTCACATCTGCCCATGAAAAAGCGCAGGCATATCGCCTCCATTCGCACAGGTGCCCACCATCTCCGGATTGAGACAGGTCGATGGATTGGGGAGCCACGTCAGGATAGGGTTTGTCAGTGCTGCCAGACGGGAGCTGTTGAGGATGAGTGTCACACTTTCCAGAGCTGCCCGGCATATGATCAGATTCGGGCACGCTATGCTCAGTTGATTAGATCTGATGAGCCGCTACACATGATACTAAGCACGACTTCGGTGCGCTCACTCGTTTCATACATTCAGGAAGTATTGGACTTGAGGGCTCAGATATGCCCCCAGTCAACCATTTAATCGTTGTCAGCAGTCTTATTGCTGCCACGGTTGTTCCCTCGAAAACCCTTCGGGGCGAGGGTTTTTTAATCCGGGCAGTAATGTGACTGCCGCGCTTTTTGTATTGGGTCCCATAGGCCGATTGGTCTCCGTGGACGATAAAAACAATTCTATTCTATTCTATTCTATTATACCCATAGATCGTTCTTTTCAGTATGGAGATTGCGAGCCCTGCTGCTACACGCAATCTTATGGAAGTGTCCCAGCATAGTGTAGAAGGAAACTCCACTCCCAGATACTTGTAGGTGGGTGTCACCTCCACTTGTTGCCCTCGATAAGTGAATGAAGGGGGCCTTGGATGGCGCGAGGATGAGATTAGGACCACCTTGGTCTTGGCCAGATTGACGTTCATGTCTGTGGCCTGGCAGAATGTATCCAGAGCATCTAAGTGAGACTGCATATCCTCTGGAGTGTGAGCTAAGAGGTCAACATCGTCTGCATAGATGAGTTGTCTGATGACCTGATGCAAAAGTTGGGTCCCGCCATCCCCATTGTCCATGAGCCAGTGTTCCAACTGGTCAATGTACAGACCAAACAATGTTGGGGAAAGAGGACATCCTTGGCGGACCCCAATACTGCTAGTGAATGGTTGTCCCGTCATCCGCATCTGGCCTGTACAACTCTCGCATAACCTCGTGATCTTGCATTTTGCATATCCACGGGAACCTCTAGTTGCCGCAATCTTTCCCATAACTTTTCCCAGAGGCGCGGTGTCAAAAGCCTTCGCGAAAGTCAACAAAGCAACAATACAGTCCGGCGGACGGCCGCTATCCTCAACCAAAGTCCTCAATGTGAAGATATGATCAATGGTTGAATGCCGGGGTCTGAACCCCGCTTGTGTGAGCTTCGCACACTGTTTTTACGCCCACTGGTCAATTTGTTGTTCAATAATGCCGACTAGCGGTTTGGCAAACACCGAACCCGACCATGATTGTTGGTGAATTGGTTGGACTATATGGATCTCCCCGCCTTGTAAATGGGGACAACTCGCTTGTGGTCCCCTTGGGGGGAATCCTTTCTCAGTAGTGCTCGTTGAACATAGTGGTTAGGACTGGTACCATAGGCTCCCCGCCCACTTGAGCAACTCTGCACGCATACCATCCAGTCCGTTGCTTTCCCATTGGCCAAACGCTGCAGACCCTGGGTAACATCATCCTCTGTGATTTCTAATGTCGGACCATTCTGTGGGGGTATGAGTGCTCGTGTCCCTTGAGGATCATAGAGTTGCTGCAGGTATTGTTCCCACTGCTCATTAGTGATGTTCCCTGTAGGTTGGGCTGGCTTTCGAAGAACCTTGCGCCAAAAGATTCTAGGATGGCTTTTCAACATGGAAAACATTTCCCTTTGATGACGTGCAATGTACTGAGATTTCTTTGCCTTCAAGAAAGCACGATAATAGAGAAGCAAGTAGTACAAGAGCAAATGATGATAAAGCTAGATGTCAGAGTCATAGAAATTAGGGAATTCTTTAGAGAAAATGGTTATGAATTGGCCGCAAACTTTTTTCAGAGGGAAATGGGAGAGCCAAGAGCAGTAATAGTTCAAGCATAAAGATTGAGTTTATATAGGAGCAAAGCGAGGCACATCAATGTCGCACTCTGGGATCATATAGCGAAGCAAAGGATACTGCAAAAAGCAGAATGACTCAGGTATGGGATCAAGGTGATAGACTCGAGAACAGAAAAACAAAGGGAGAACTTGATAGAAGATTTAGGGAATTTGAGGAAAATGAGGAACGAGGATATGTGGCGCCAGTTGCAAGATGGCAGTAAATGTACTGGGTCAGAACAGAACGTGCCGAATGGGACAACATCGAAAACAACCTGCAATCAGTAGCAGGGATAGCGGAGTCGATGAGTGGAGCGGAGAAGGCAGGAGAGGTTGGGATCAGCGGGCGCCGAGAAGGTGGGCACGAGGCAAAAGAAAGAGGAACAACAGGCACAAAGAGAGCTCAAAAACAAGATCTGATGAGCCTGGGCAGCAAAAGCGAGCTGAGCAATAAAAAAGAGGTCGGACGAGCTAAACCAGGGGGATATTGCAGGGGGAGGCAGAGGAAGGAGTAGACAACTTACAATAAATTTCTGCGACTGCAGCAGATATCCGTGGAATGATGGTGAGGGCCTAACATAGTTCGAAGGAGAGGACGTATAGAACAAAGGGTTTTATTCATCTGCAAGTGACTTGATACGGTCTGCAAGTCTTTTAATCTTATTGCTTTGATGTAGAATAGTGGCAATAAAAGCTATTTCCATGAGCTTTGCCCTGCACCTAAGCACCAAGGAAAATTGGGCTACCAGTATGAGCATGGCAATTCTGTCGGGGCAATTTTCCCTGCGAAATCATGTGCTTTTCATTTTCAAGGTTATCCAGCTTCAAGTTTAAATATTAGATTAAGGCTCCTTATCATTTGTGTATGCAGGTCTGTGTTTTAATTATTTCAAGAGATTACATCACAATGCAGGAGGTTCTATTCATATTGTTCATAAAAGCCATCCATCTATAGAATATGTCGAGCTTGCTTCTTTAGTCAAAGGTGATTAGTGCTGCCAACTTCCTAATGGTAAGACCCCTGCCCACCACTTCATTATATTTGCTTGCCCCTTACTAAAATCCAATTTAGTTCAACTCATAATTCATTCATGGAACAAACACATCCACGTGTCCAACTAGCATTGTTTCCATAAACTGATATTAATTGCCTATATAGTATTTAGGAATCTCGAGAATCCTTCATGTCGTTCTAGCTTCACACTGGCTTTGCATCAAACATTAGGCATTAATTGGGGTCCAACCACAAAGGCTTTGAAAAGAAATGTTTGCAGCGGCTTTGACCGCCACACAGCCATGATAAAGTTTTTGTATTTTTTTTTAAATTACCATAATGCCCTGATGTACATTATATGAGGAGCGCCAATATAGTAAATTTTAAACAAAATATAGGCATTTTGGTAACTACCAAAAATTGTAAGGGGCATTTTAGTAGCTGTTCTTTAATCTTTTAATAATAATAATAATAAATATGATTTATTAACGTCCAACAAAGACCTGTGGGTCATGGACAAATCCTTACTGCTCTACAGAGTCCTTGCATGTTATGGTGTCTCATTTTTAGTGTCCTTTTGTCCACCCAAATTAGCACTATTTTTTAGTATTATGGGAAGAGGGAAATTCAAAATTAACGAGAATATCAGGGGGTGGTTGATTTTCCCTTTCTCGAGGGAGAGAGATTTCGTTTCTTTCTTTCCATCCATTTTTTGTTCAGGCTTCTTCGGATCCAATGACTAATGACGAAGACAAGAGGCGGAAATGGCGTTTGCAGAAACAACGGCAAAGAGCAAGCAAGATGAGGCAACAATTGTCAAATGAAAATTTAGATTGGAGTATTAAGCACTCAAAAAAGCAATTGCAACATGCAGCCTCCATAATCACGAAAACGTTTTTGGATTTGACAGGTTCGATGTCTACAGACCAGAAGAAAGAAGTATGGCATAGTGTGGAGAACAGCAAAGTTATGCAGGTTGCAGTGTCTGATAAGGAAAAGATTGTTCACAGTGAAATTGTCGGTAGCATCCAAGAAACCATACAGCATGTGAAAGGAGTGGAGTTCAATGACAAATTAGCAGCAAAAAGAGCAGCATTAGTCATGGCACTTGGGAAGGTCAGGCATGGCAGCAAAAGATTAGCTGCCAGCTTTAGGAATTCATCCAAGGAATTGTTCCAGAGCTAAGAAGCACCGTGTTGCAATTAGTAATAAAAATGCATTGTAGGCTCTTGGGGGAAGGAAGAAGAGAAAGAATTCCCTGAGCCAAGAAGTGATTGAAAAAGTTGTGGATTATTGGACAAACTACACCAGAGTTTCGCCTAACTTCAAGGACGTCAGATCTGGTAGAGAAAAACATCCTAAGCATCCAACACATTACCTTGATGTGAGCCAGGTATACTATCTGTAGATCAGTTTTTTACTAAGTCTTTTTCACGTTTACTAATACTAATATTTTTTATAAGTTTTGAAGTTGATCTGCTAATGGAATTAATCTGTACGTTCTTCTCGTGGTAGCAAGTCTTAGTGCTATTGATGGTTGATAATGGATCATTTTTTGATATAGTGCTAAGGTTTCTCACCTTGATAATGTTGGTGCCACGTTGGCTTCATGGAAAAGAAAGCAAAAATTGAAATTGCATGCTACTTACTCTCCAGCCAATTTTGAAATTCCAAAAAAGTTTCTTCTTCTTCTTCGTCCGGGTCTTCTTCTTCGCTAGTCGTTTCATGTTCGCTCCAGACCTCATCTTTAGAATCATACTGCTCCTCGGAAGAATCGACGTCAGAGGAATCGAATTGTGAAGAATCCACCTCTTCTGAAAGCGCAGAAAGAGAGTCTTCAGAGCTTTCAGAAGAGGAGCTGCTGTACTCAGGCTGCTGCTCGGGGCTCTCAAAAGAATTCTTGACAGAATTGGTTTCACCAGAACTGGGCTCATGCGAAGGAATTGTCCAAGATCCTATGCCATAACTCGCGAGGACCTGTGCCAAAGGTAAGGAAAGCAAGGACCGGCGCTTGGAAGGGCCAGGGGCAGGGGAAGCAGAGCGGGAGGGAGAGCGGCAGCGCTTTGGCATTCTGTTTGGGAGAATTGGACGATGCTTCTCCCTCACGACCATAGCCTATAAAGGCTGGCGTGAAATTATTTCGTAGGCTACGATTTTAGGATTTTCGTACCATTAGTATCTTAATCGTAATGATTTAGTAGGATACGAAGTGAAATGTAATCACCTCGAAATGACCATAATTTTATTTTCTAAAACATTAAAAAAAAAATATCTATCCTGAAATGGCCATTCTTTTTTGGACATCAATCATCTTATGTTGGCTTGGCACTTGTTTAGTAATTGTAATTATAATTAGTTAGTGTAAATTGCTTGTTGACTTACGCTTCACCAAACATGTTGGTCAATGAAAGCCAAACATGTAACAAAGGGGGTGATTCACACTTGTTGACTTGAAAATTGTTGTCTTACACAATATGCCTTAACATAATGCATAGAATAGCATAGGTCAAAATTGTTGGCTTTACGAAACATGTTGGTCAATGAAAGTAAAACTTTAGCTTAGGGGTGATTCATACTTGTTGACTTGAAAATTGTTGACTTACGCTTTACCAAAGATGTTGGTCAATAAAAGTCAAACATTTGCTTGGGGGTGGTTCACATTTCTTGACTTGAAAGTTGTTGACTTACACAATTTATGCCTTAACATAATGCATAGAATAGCATAGGTCAAAATTGTTGACTTATGCTTTACCAAATGCTTGGGGGTGATTCACACTTGTTGACTTGAAAATTGTTGACTCACGCTTTACCAAACACAATATGCATAGGTACACAATATGCCTTAACATAATCCATTCATTTGGCATTTGTTGATTTGGCAATTGTTGATTTGGTAACATGTGGAACATTGAATGCATGTGGGATATTTGAGCCCATTACGAAAAAAAAGGGTGGACGAGGATTACATTTTGAAAGGACATGACACTCTGGCCTGTAACTGAAGATTACGAGCCAGAGAGCCATAACTTTTCATCATATAATCTCTATCCACACTCTTCAATGAAGTAGCAAAAAACTATTTTTATACGCGCACGAATTTTGTGATATATGCATGTGGGATATTTCTAACTTTGTGTTAGGTTTGTGCTAATTTTGGGGTTGCTGTTTTGGCGATATTTTGTGGCCAAAGCATGCGGGATATTTGAGCCCATTATAACGGGAACTGCATACCAGAGAATTATAAAGTTCTTTAGATGTTTGTGGTGTTAATAAACACCAAATTACAATAAAAAAGGGATCTAATATTAAAAAAACATACAACAGTTTAGGACAAGTCCATGGTCTTTAGTACCTCCAATACTTTTGTGCTTTTCTCATCATACTGATTTCGAAAATGCACAGACCTCTGTACATAAGCAATTACGTTCACTTCTGTTATTAGCTTCTTCAAGTAAGGTACCATGGTCTTCAACAGGTAATCACCGTCATTTATGTCAGGCATGAAGGACCTTGGTGTGATGCAGGAATCTGCATTATTCTTAAAGTTCACGTACCTGTAAGGATCAATCAGCAAAGTTGTCCTCATGCTAAATTCTGGACATTTCTCATAACCAAACCAAATACATACAGATAGCAAGTCAGTGGAAACATTATGGCTGGAATTAAAAAACCCCGCCCTTTCGGGTTTTCGAGGAAAAACCCTGACCATAATGAAACCACTAACCAATGCTATAGACAAAGCATAAAAGCCCTTATACCCTCATGCTGACCAGCCTTGTCGGGTGGGAACTACAACAAAGTAATGCCCCTGTGAAGACACAACATGTTTGAGTTTCCTTCTCCATTGATCTCAATCTTACGCCTAGCATCAACACTTTCGTCGAACAACCCTGCCAAAGGAAAATCGCACACGAACCATTTCCTGCAAACACAAAAGTAAACCAAAAAGCCACCAAGGCTATCCAGGCATCAGAGCCTACAACCAGCCACCAAGGCTTCCAACTAGGCACAAAGGCCACCACTAGGCACACCGGCCTCCATCAGGCACCAAGGCCTCACCAGGCACTCAGCCTCAACCAGGCACTCGGCCTCCACCAGGCACTAGGCCTTCAAATCAAATGTTAGTATACCAACAAGCCAAACATGCAAGGGAGGGTGGGGGGGGAAGTTAGGCCCGACTGTAGGAAAGGAAGACGGAGATGCTAAGAGGCTGATGAAGAGGGAAATGAGCGACCAAGAACTAAATAGGGATCTTAGGAAACTGCCAACCTAACTAACCCTAACTGCATCGTACTTCTAGAATTATGTTTTCCTTCTATTCGGTGAAACGAAGGAAAACATTATGAGTTTTTTGATGTAGCAAGAAGTTCCTCCTTTCATTTTCAAAGGATGCACCATCCATTTGAAAAGAAACTTATCCACTAAGGACTGAGGAATGAAAGACCTCAAGCAGCTAATCACTGAGTGATTGGAAGACCATATACCAACAGCAAAATGTTCGGTGACGAAATGCATGAACTGCACTGCCCCTGGCCTGACAGCAAGAACCTCTTTTCTTGATGGAAGAAGATGGACACCTTCCACCACATCAGTAATCGCTTTTAGCCTTTTGAAAACCTTTATGCGAAATCTTCCGCTCAATAACCAAAAGCTTCTTGCCAACAACACTAGCAGCGTGCAATGACAACTATTAGAGAAATTATATCAAGATTACAACAGCAAAGTAAAGAAACACACTAGAATCACCTTAGTTTCTTAGTTATTGATTTGGATGGAGCTCGTTTGCTGGAGGAAACCTGCTTGGAATTATTCTTAGAAGGAGATTCTCCAACTGATGCCAAATCAATTTCTTCCTCTGTGATTGTCTTCTCCACAATATCAGCACGTTTGTCCAAATTGGAAACATAATCATCTATATTCTTCAACACTGCTTCACATTCTTCATCTATTACTTGCACAGCATTGTCTTCAATTCTGTTAGAAATGTCAACTATAGAGTTTGAAATATCCAAACTTGAGCCTGCATCATTCAAATTATCAAACTAAATAAGTACTTATAGAAGAAAAATCCAAAGTAGTTATACTTCACAAGAATAACTTACTTTTCAGTCTTTTACAACTATTACTTTATTCAGCATTGTCTCTCTTCAAATTTGGGCTTGTGGAAGATAATAAAGTGCAATCTTCAATAGATTGCATAATTATATCAGGCTCCTCCAAGTCAGCAGGTGTGCTTAATAATGGATCTTGAGTGCATTCAATGGATTGCACTGCACTATAATTGGGAGCAGATTCCATTGAAGATCTACATGGAAGTCCAATGGACCTGAACCAATTATGAGGCATCTGGCTCTCACAAGAGGGACAAACTGATCTCTTTGAGAAACATATGTAAGCGCAAATTGGATGAAAATTGTGCATGCAATGTGCAACAATGACTGAGACACAAAGTGGGTCATTGGCATATGTACAGAAAGAACAACTTGTAATTTTGCAAATGCTACGGTAGAGAATTTTGGATGTTCCAAAAATGGAAGGTTGAGTTGTAGTCCAGACATCTTATTTAGAGATGAAGCTATTTCTTTCAACTTCTCCAGCCTTGGTTGGAGTCTATGTTCTTCATCTTCTGCCTGTTTAAAAATAAAAAGAATGATGAAGCAGAAAGAAAAATTATTGAGCACTATGTAATTGCAAAGGTCATTAGCAATTACCCCTTTGTGAATTTCCTCTATACTCTTGTATGCTGTTATCGCCTCCAAAAGTTCATTTTCCTTGGAAACCAGCATTGACGACAAGAATGTAATGACACTGGAGTGCTCACACCTGGCCTTTGCTGCTTCAATTTGTTGTTTTGCAGCATCCACCTCGTAACTGCACTTCTTCCACAACTTCCTTTTTTCCTTTATTTCACTGGCTGCACTTTTAACTCTAATATTCAAGTCATCCTTCTGCTTATCTAACTCGGCAATCAAGGAGTTGATGACAGAATAGTCCACTACACAACCAACAACGTTTGTATGAGGAAATAAGGACTCATACTCTTCTTTCTCAACCTTAGTTATAACACTATTCTTCGTTTTAACCACAAATGACTGCCAGTTAATCTTTTGTCCTCTCACATGCAAAGCGAATGCCCATGCAAAAAACTTCCCAATTTCTCTAACACAAAGATCAGTTCTTTGGTAACATCTTCTGTAGATGTTCATAAACTGATCCACAAATAGTGGATTCATTCGACTAAACTTATAAATTTGTTTGGTACCCACCAGTTTTACATAGCCAAATATTTTGCTTATCTCATCTTCAGCCACATCTGCCTTTCTTACATCTGAAGAGGTCATGCTCTTAGAAGGCAACACAGATGTGTCAAACATCCTCCTTGCTTCCTCTTCGTCTATGGTCACTTTAGGTTGAGTTTTCTTTGTTGCCATTCTATCCATGCACCAGCTTTGAAATTATATATCACTGGAAGTTCTTCATTGTGTCTGCAAAAAACTAAACCAATCCAAATCATAGCACTAAGTATCCTGAATAGTACTAACTCTAAGAGCTTAGCAATGAACTGCTACTTTTTCCAAATAATTACTAATTGTCATGAACACCAATTACCTTGGGCCTACTGTCTGCAAAATAGCAAATGCTTAGCATGTCATGCTAAATAGCAGCTAACTCTTTCAAACTTAGTACTGAACAGTTTAATCTTAGCAACCGCCGCTAATAACAATTTGAGCCTGCAAGTGTAGCACAAAATTCGCGTTCTTAATGTAACCTGCTACTTAGCAAATGTTGCCTGCAAACATAGAACGAAATCACTAAGTAACTCGGGTACACAGCACATACTAACTAGCAAGTACTGCCTGCGAAACATAGTACCAATATAACCTGTTAGCATAATTTGCTAACTGATTGTCCGCAAATATAGTACCAAATGCTAAACTCGTTAGCATCAACTACTGAACTTGCACGACAAAACATTACTAAGCTGTACTTTCCGCTGATACCAAGCCCAAAACATTCTCCACACCTAGAATGCAATCCTCCATACCTGCTACATTAACCTTTGTCTTCAATATAGAAGCATGAAATATAATAGAATGAAACCATTTCCACATTATTTACCATTCCCAAAGATTTGTCAACAACGATTAGATGCTTACCACTAAAACAACTTTTCTTGAGTCTGGGAAATTGTTCAGATGAGCAATTTGATCCGAGCTCTTTACCAAGCAGGGTAATGGGATCTTGATTGTCTGGCAATCGATTGTTTAGAATGGTACAAATAACCGAATTCGATAATTACTGCTGTGGAAGCAGCACAGTCACAGCAATTTAATCTGGCCAGTTAACCAAGCAGGGAAATGGGATCTCGATTGGGGATTTTGTTGAATCTAATGACTGGCAATTGTTTAGAATGGTACAAATAACGGATTTCGATAATTATGGCTGTAGGAGCAGTACAGTCACAACAATTTGATCCGGCTAGTTAACCAAGCAGAGTATGAGGATCTCGATGGGGAGCAACTATGTTTCTGAATCCGATCCAAGAAACTCCAAGAAAGAAGGAAAGGAGGAAAGGTTCGACGGTTAAGGATCCCATGGGCGGGATTTAGTGCTAAAATAAAATTTAAAAATTCAGTTAAACCCTCTTAATTAGCGCTATTATTTAGGGCTAAAAATGGCGTTATTTATGCCACCCGTAGCGTGCGAGGACCCTACATCAATTCTTCTTAAATGAAGGTTTAAATTGCATCAGTGATGTCAACACTAGCAAAACGTTCTTTAATAAATTTTGCTACTTGACATATTGTGGAATATTTTTTAAGAGAGTTACCAAAGTCTCGTGGTTCCAGTTCACTTGGGGGTATTTTGATCAAAGTGTTTTAGACCGAGAACAATAAAATATTGCATGTGATCATGTTCCTATGTCTTGCCCGCATCCTCATATCCTTTCCTCTCTGGGGAGGCCGAATCATCTTCCTTTTGCAATCATGAGATGGGGCGAGTTCATGTGCATCTGAGCCACCTCTTGGATCATCCCCAAGTGCATATTCATGTGCCAGAGGTAAACTGAATGCCATGTCAGGCTCTTAGATTAAAGTTCGCCAGATAATATCCGACCTTTTTCGCACAGCATTTGTCCACATCTTTATGCTGACCTTAATTGCCACGCTTGCTAATGATGTACCTTCAATTCTTTTATTCAAATAGCGGGCAGTCTGCCAGGCTGCTTGAATTTCTAATGGATATGCTCCAATGTCTAATAACAAAATCTCATATGGTACACACCTTTTACCTTTATTTTAAACCATGTAACGATATGCAACAAGGTTTTCTGTTCCAATGCATTCCGCTTCCCCTTTGGTAAGTGCAAACTTTTGTATTTTTTTTTTAAGTTTTAACCATTGTTAAACCATTGAATTATCACGTATAAACAATGGATACACAGAAATGTGCAAATATATGCACATGTCAGTGGTTCGATCAAGCTTGAGCTTGAACCCGATAAGCTCCGGTGAACGAAGCACATGCAGCTAAATCACATGCAGCCATAATCCAACAGCCCAAATTTGACAAGCAGGCACCCCAAATTTGACAAGCAGGCTTGACAAGGAGGCAGCCAAAATTTGAAGAAGCAGGCATCGTTTGTGTCTGGAATGGAGCATGTTGGATTTAGCTGCCTCCAAGCAACCACTGCATCTTCACCCGGAACGAAATCCAAAATACAAATCTAAAGTGGTTGTGAATTCGAAATTAAAATTAAGATAAATATTCTGAATGAAATCTGAGGCATGACAACATTTGACGCACGCATGCAACTCCACAACAACAGAAAAAACCCTTTCTAAATGGCGAGAGTTATTCCGCGACTAAAACAGAAAGCAGATGAGCCCTGCAATCTCCTGCAGCCCAAGATTTGGAAATCAGAGTGGATGCATGAATCGGCCGTGATAAAAAAGGAAACAACCTGCTTTCCAAAAATTTACTATGTCCAACATTTACAGGAAAAAAAAGCCATTCCAGACCGTTAAAAAAAAAAAAAAAAGCCCAATTCCAAACCATTGAAAAAACATTGCAAATCATCTATAGAAAATGTTAATGGTGAGGAAGGCCCCGTAATTCGAAAGCATATAAAGCAACCGACAGTACTAATGCATCAAACAAATGTTTTCAGCATGAACGCAGATTTGATTGTCTTCCATGATATTAAACATCGCACAAAAAGACTTCACTGCTGTTGAAATATGATTATCCATATCTTGGGTACCTTCCAAGCATGAATCTCATGGCCCAGATATTTGTACGAGCTTTTCGAAGTAATTTTCACTTGTATCCATTTAGAATTGAGCATTTCAAGAACATAAAATTTCAACTTTCAGTGATTTCACAAATTTAAAATTTGGCAATCATCCTATTTCTAAATGAAACCTGATGGGTTGAAAAGCAATTGACTTAAAAACTATTATAAGAATTTCATAATTTATAAAGTTTTACACTTTAAAAATACTTTAAGAAAAGTTTTAGGTTGAAATTAATTAAATGATAAGATTAATAGTTTAATAATAGCTATTAAATAATTTATTGTTGATGAGATAAAATATATTGAAATTAATCAATGATAACTTTTTTTTATTTAAAACATAAATCTAATCATTTAATTAATTTTAATATGATATTTTCTTCTTTAAATATTTTAAAAAACGAACAGTTTAACCATACAGAGTTTAACTTAGATAAAAATTTAGTTTTGAATGATTAAAGTGAAAATTTAGGAATAAAAGGTAGATGATAGATGCTGCTCGCTGCTGTTTTTTTTTTTCTTTTCAAAGTTCAAAAATTGAATTTGTTATTTTCAATTATTTCTTAGAATATTTTAGATGTTAATATGAAAATACGTTATTTAATGTAGGAACTTCATCTCATATGTGAAAGCAGTTATCTCTATTGTTATTTATCTATCTCTTTAAACTGTGTATTCAACTAGATGATCCAAACACCATTAACTATTGGGTTTAAGCACTTGAAGAATACCACTACAACAATCTTTTGAGTATCGACCTGTGCTCCTTTGTTCACCAACGGCATGAGCCGATTCACATCAAACCGACAGTTTCACCACGATCGATCTTTCAATCTATGCATTCAGCTTTGTTTTTACTGATCAGATCCGGCCTCTTAGGCGGACCGACCTCCGTTTCTTTTGCCGCCTAGCCCAAGATTTAAGTTCCTTCGGCCACGATATTGCCTCTGAAAATAGAACCATTGAAAGATAAAATTCAATGGTTTAATGTTAACTCAATGTTTAATAACTGATATCAAATATCCTATGATCATTCCAACACTCCTCCTTCATAGGATATTTCTGTTATCTTTCTGTAACTCCCAGCCTGTGTCTTAGCAAATTAAACCGTGGTTCTCTTAGAGCTTTTGTTAGTAGATCAGCTATTTGAGCTTCAGTGCAGATATAAATTACTTCAATATGTTTCTTTTCCACTGCTTCTCTGATGAAATGCATTTTGAGCTCTATATGTTTGGATCTTTCATGTAGAACTGGGTTCTTAGCCATCGCAATGCAGCTATTACTGTCTGAAAATAAGCTTGTGGCATTTACACAGGGTACTCCAATTTCATTGAGAAGCCTTCTCATCCAGATTATATCCTTTGCTGCTAGTGTGACTGCACCATATTCTGCTTCGGCACTTGATAGGGCCACTGTGGCTTGTTTTTTGCATTTCCAGTTTACAGGTGCATTTCCCATCATTAAAATATACCCTGATGTTGAATGTCTGTAGTCTAGATCCCCGCCCCAGTCTGCATCTGCAAATGCTTTCAAAGTACATTCTGGTCCAGTATAGCAAATACCATAGTTTATTGTCCCTTTTAGATATCTTAAGATCCGCTTAGCAGCAGACCAATGCATTCGTCCAGGATTATTGTTATACCTTGAAAGCAGATTTACTGCAAAGGATATATCTGGACGTGTAGCATTAGCTACATATAACAGACTTCCAATTAATTCTCTATAAGGAACATTTTGCATATAGCTTACCTCTTCTTGAGTTTGAGGACAAAGTTTTGCACTGATTTTGTGCCCTGGTACCAACGGTGTTGTCGCGATTTTGCAATCATTCATATGAAATCGATTTAACATTCCTGAGATGTTAGAAGCCTGTGAGAGCTTTAAGACCTTTTCTGATCTATTTCTTTCCACTTTAATTCCCAAGAATTTTCTTAGCTCTCCAAGATCTACCATTTTAAATCTTCTGCTCAATAAGTTTTTGCAAGTTTCCAAACATCCTGAATGATTTGAGACCATGACGCAATCATCAACATATACAGCTATTATGCAAAATTTTCCGTCATCCTTAAGCATGTACAAGTTTCCATCTGACTGCAATTTATTAAATCCTTGCTTTATGAGGTACTGATCAATACATTTATACCATTGTCTTGGCGCTTGCCTGAGACCGTACACCGCTTTTTTAAGTTTCCAAACCTTGTTATTAGCTTCTTCAAAGCCAGCAGGCGGTCTCATAAATATCTCCTCCTCAAGTTCTGCATTCAAAAATGCAGTGCTTACATCCATGTGATGTATTTCCAGATCACGCGCATTGCCTAAGGCCAGTAGCATTCTTATGCTAGCCATTTTCACTATTGGAGAAAATGTATCTGTATAATCAACTCCTTTTCTCTGCGAAAAACCCTTTGCTACCAACCTGGCCTTATATTTCTGATTGCCGTCTGGCATATCTTTGATTTTGAAAATCCATTTGTTGTCTATGACATTTCTATCTTTTGGCATTTCCACAACTTCAAAAGTATCTGTTCTTTTAAACGAGGTCATCTCATCTTCCATTGCTTTCTCCCATAGTTTATGATCTTTACAACTTGCTGCTTCATCATATGTCACTGGCACATCTTTTTCAAGCACAGTCATCAATGCCAGTGTTGTATCGTGTGCTGAATTATCATGCATTGTTTCAGATTCTACAGATTGTTTCAGCCTTCTACTTTTGCCACTAGTATCTCTTCCAAGATTCTCTAGCTGAATGTTCTTTTCTACAAATTCTGAAATAAGCCTTTGAGCTTCTGTTTTTCTCTTTCGTATGGGTTCAGCATGGCTGGTCTCCTCTTGTACATCATTATCATGAGCTTCAGTTCCAAGATTGTGCTGAGAATTAATTTCATCATGCCTATGTTGCTCATTCTCATCATCATCAATATCAAACTTAGAAATAGAATCTTGTTTCTTATGATCTTCTACTTTGCTTATTTCTGTTTTAGCTCTAGATATATGCCTATTCTTGTACAACTCATTTTCTACGAAGATGACATCTCTGCTAACATAAATTATATTCTGCTTTGGTTCATACAATCTGTACGCTTTTGATTCCTCATCATATCCAACTAGATACGTCTCCAATGCTCTGTCATCTAGCTTTTTTCTCAACTCTTCTGGTATGTGAACATATGCCAAACAACCGTAGACCTTAAATTTTTCATATTCAGGATTTCTGCCAGACCACATAGTTTCAGGAATATTTCCTTTTAAGCTTACACTTGGGACTCTATTTTGCACATAAATCGCTGTTTTTAGAGCCTCTTCCCAAAGCATATTCGGCAGGCCTGCATGCTTAAGCATAGCTCTTACGGCATTCAAACTGGATCTATTCTTTCTTTCTGCTACTCCGTTCTGTTGCGGTGAATACCTACAGGTCAGCTGCCTTCTAATGCCTCTTTCAATACAGAAATGCTTAAATTCCTTTGACATATACTCTCCACCGCGATCAGACCGTAGGCATTTTAGTTTTCTACCTGTATGTCTTTCTGCTTCAACAGTATAATGTTTAAATGCCTGTAGTGCTTCATTTTTCCTTCTTAGACAATAGGTTTTAGCCTTTCGAGTAAAATCATCAATGAAGGTGATAAAGAAACGCTTACCTGTTTTGCTTTTCACATTTAGAGGACCACATATGTCTGTGTGAACCAGATCAAGAGGAGCTTCAGCTCTTTTGGCCTTTTTCTGAAATGCTAGTCTTGTACTCTTGCCCAGAACACATCCCCTGCAAACAAACTTCTCATTTCCTTCATTAACATTTTTAGAAGCGTTTATGAGTCCCTGTTTACATAATGTCTCCACATTGTGCATATGAGTATGTGCTAAACGCTCATGCCAAGTTTTTACAGAGACTATTGATGCATTGTTGATGCAAGGAATATTATCTGATACAATCATTTCAAAGAGATCTCCCACTCGTTGTGCAAAAAAACATATTTCATTATTTTTCAGAATTTTACAAATGTGCCTGTCAAACACCACCTGATAGCCTAAATCAACTAGCTGAGCAACTGAAATCAGATTTTTCACAATCCCTTTTACACACAAAACTTTTTTCAAGTTTACAACTCTTCCTTGAAGATCAAATATCTTAAGTAATCTGCTTTGCATTGACTTTTCTTCAAACCGCCATCTCCTAAGCGAAATGTTTTGGGACTTTTATCCTCTTCTTCCTTGATAATTTGTTGAGCTGAGCCTACGATTGTTCTTTCAGCTCCGCTATCTACAATAAACGATTTTTCAGAATTCACATCTTCAAAACTAGAGCAACAAAGCTTTACCTCTTCTTCTTCTTCTTCAACTTCTACTGCAACATTAGTGTTGGCAGCTCTTGCACCACGTCCTCTTCCTCTATTGCTTCTTCCTCTGCCCCTGCCTCTTCCCTTGCCTGCAGTATCTCTAGGACTAGGACATTGGGAAGAGAAATGTCCAGCACCACCACATGTATAACAAAAAGTCTTTATCCTTGGACAATTATATTTCAAATGTCCATGCTCTCCGCAACCATAACAGGGTCCAATAGCTTTTACTTTGCTGTCACCTGTATCAGCCTTTTTCCCTTTCTTGGCAATCAAGACTTCTGCTGACTCCTCCTCATTTTCTTCTTCCAACATTTCCTTTTGCTCAACTTCAGTTCGAGCTATCATTTCGGCTTCTTCTCTTGATTTAGCCACAGTTCTGATTAGCACACTGAGCGTTCCAAAATTTGAAAACATTTTAGAAATACCCAAGATCTGATGTGCTGCTTGGACATACCGCATTTGCCTCCAAATGCACCAAAGCGTGTCAAATTTATGAAATAGTTTTGTTAAATCTGTCTTCCCATCATACTTTAGTTTCCTTAATTCCTTTTCAATAATCTCTAGTTGAGAGGAATTCTTCACTTCATAATGTTTTATGAGATAATTCCATGCATCCTTAGGGCCTAGATTCCTAAGCTTCAGCAAAATACTTGGAGCAAGCTTACATGTAATGATAGCTTTAGCCTGATTAACTTTAACATCATCATCACCCTTGGTTAATGATTCCTTAGTGACAGTTCCAGAATCAGCAGCCTTTGCCTTTGTTGCAGAAGAACTGCTGGCATCTGATACTTGATTCTCCCCTGAGATGCTTGTTGCAGCAGAAGGTTCTACGATGCCCCATAAACCTTCAAACACCAGTACTTCTTTGATCTTCTCCTTCCATATTTGAAACCCACCAGTGCCCTCAAATACTTCTATAGAATTCAATAATGTGGCACCAAATCTAGTAGTCATTGCGGCTCTGATACCAATGAAAGCAGTTATCTCTATTGTTATTTATCTATCTCTTTAAACTGTGTATTCAACTAGATGATCCAAACACCATTAACTATTGGGTTTAAGCACTTGAAGAATACCACTACAACAATCTTTTGAGTATCGACCTGTGCTCCTTTGTTCACCAACGGCATGAGCCGATTCACATCAAACCGACAGTTTCACCACGATCGATCTTTCAATCTATGCATTCAGCTTTGTTTTTACTGATCAGATCCGGCCTCTTAGGCGGACCGACCTCCGTTTCTTTTGCCGCCTAGCCCAAGATTTAAGTTCCTTCGGCCACGATATTGCCTCTGAAAATAGAACCATTGAAAGATAAAATTCAATGGTTTAATGTTAACTCAATGTTTAATAACTGATATCAAAATTAATTAAATGATAAGATTAATTATTTAATAATAGCTATTAAATAATTTATTGTTGATGAGATAAAATATATTGAAATTAATCAATGATAACTTTTTTTTATTTAAAACATAAATCTAATCATTTAATTAATTTTAATATGATATTTTCTTCTTTAAATATTTTAAAAAACGAACAGTTTAACCATACAGAGTTTAACTTAGATAAAAATTTAGTTTTGAATGATTAAAGTGAAAATTTAGGAATAAAAGGTAGATGATAGATGCTGCTCGCTGCTGTTTTTTTTTTTCTTTTCGAAGTTCAAAAATTGAATTTGTTATTTTCAATTATTTCTTAGAATATTTTAGATGTTAATATGAAAATACGTTATTTAATGTAGGAACTTCATCTCATATGGCACTCTTCTTCTTGACATCCCCTATCATCGCATCGCTATTTTTTACCACCTTTTTTACCATCGCTTCCTCGTCGTCCTCATCAGAATTACCTTTATATGCACCAAATTCTTACTTTAACCAATCTATTTTCAACTCAAGTTTGTTGCTAAATGCAACTGTTTTGAGAAATCACAATGCGTTTACTCCTTTTGTTAAAGTTGGAGTAGGATCTAAGACTATCCCCCTGAAGCTCACGTTAGATACGGGGGCTGACGTGACATGGGTTGCAAGTGATACCTTATGCATTACTCAAGATTGCATTGGATATAGGAAGAAATTATCAAAGACTGCATATCCAATATCCTACATATCAAGTGCTTGCAGATTGTTGCAATATGGAAGAGATACATACTCAGGTTGCAGGGATGGTGGATGTGATACAATGATAGAATATGTAGACGGTTTCACTGTGGTCATAGAATTGATAAGAGACAGACTAACATTTGATCAAGTATCATCAAACGTTGTTTTTTGTTTTGGAATTGGTCACGCGGGAAAAGAGGATGCGAGAACTCCACCTTTCCTTAGTACAGGCTTTTGAAAAATTCCAGCTAAATGATATTGGTTGAAAATTTATGTATGAATCTATGAAGGATGAATTTATCCATGATGTCACTTATGCACCAATGAAATATTAAACCCATAGACGACATATTCAACAAAACTTGGACTTATTCAGATTTAATAAATAGCACTTCAAGGACACCATTATAAGAATATATGTATTGTTTAATTCTTCTTGATTGATAAAATTTTGTAAGTTTTAATTATATAAGTTTATCTTTAAATTAAAACTGTAATGGTTATCAAAAAATAAAATTGCTTTCCGAAGTAATTTTCACTTGTATCCATTTAGAATTGAACATTTCAAGAACATAAAATTTCAACTTTCAGTGATTTCACAAATTTAAAGTTTGGCAATCATCCTATTTCTAAATGAAATCTGATGGGTTGAAAAGTAATTGACTTAAAAACTATTATAAGAATGTCATAATTTATAAATTTTTACACTTTAAAAATACTTTAAGAAAAGTTTTAGGTTGAAATTAATTAAATGATAAGATTAATAGTTTAATAATAGCTATTAAATAATTTATTGTTGATGAGATAAAATATATTGAAATTAATCAATGATAACTTTTTTTTTATTTAAAACATAAATGTAATCATTTAATTAATTTCAATATGAAATTTTCTTCTTTAAATATTTTTAAAAATGAACAGTTTAATCATACAGAGTTTAACTTAGATAAAAATTTAATTTTGAATGATTAAAGTAAAAATTTAGGAATAAAGGGTAGATGAAAGATGCTGCTCGCTGCTGTTTTTTTTTTTTCTTTTCGAAGTTCAAAAATTGAATTTGTTATTTTCAATTATTTCTTATAATCTTTTAGATGTTAATATGAAAATACGTTATTTAATGCAGTAACTTCATCTCATATGGCACTCTTCTTCTTGACATTCCCTATCATCGCATCGCTATTTTTTACCACCTTTTTCACCATCGCTTCCTCGTCGTGCTCATCAGAATTACCTTTATATGCACCAAATTCTTACTTTAATCAATCTATTTTCAACTCAAGTTTGTTGCTAAATGCAACTGTTTTAAGAAATCACAATGCGTTTACTCATTTTGTTAAAGTTGGAGTAGGATCTAAGACTATCCCCCTGAAGCTCACGTTAGATACGGGGGCTGACGTGACATGGGTTGCAAGTGATACCTTATGCATTACTCAAGATTGCATTGGATATAGGAAGAAATCATCAAAGACTGCATATCCAATATCCTGCATATCAAATGCTTGCAGATTGTTGCAATATGGAAGAGATACATACTCAGGTTGCAGGGATGATGGATGTGATACGATGATAGAATATGTAGACAGTTTCGTTGAGGTCATAGAATTGATAAGAGACAGACTAACATTTGATCAAGTATCATCAAGCGTTGTTTTTTGTTTTGGAATTGGTCACGCGGGAAGAGACAATGCGGGAACTCCACCTTTCCTTAGTACAGGCTTTTGAAAAATTCCAGCTATATGATATTGGTTGAAAATTTCTGTATGAATCTATGAAGGATGAATTTATCCATGATGTCACTTATGCACCAATAAAATATTAAACCCATAGACGACATATTCAACAAAACTTGGACTTATTCAGATTTAATAAATAGCACTTCAATGACACCATTATAAGAATATATGTATTGTTTAATTCTTCTTGATTGTTAAAATTTTGTAAGTTTTAATTATATAAGTTTATCTTTAAATTAAAACTGTAATGGTTATCAAAAAATAAAATTGCTTTTCGAAGTAATTTTCACTTGTATCCATATAGAATTGAACATTTCAAGAACATAAAATTTCAACTTTCAGTGATTTCACAAATTTAAAATTTGGCAATCATCCTATTTCTAAATGAAATCTGATGGGTTGAAAAGCAATTGACTTAAAACCTATTATGAGAATTTTATAATTTATAAATTTTTACACTTTAAAAATACTTTAAGAAAAATTTTAGGTTGAAATTAATTAAATGATAAAGTTAATAGTTTAATAATAGCTATTAAATAATTTATTATTGATGAGATAAAATATATTGAAATTAATCAATGATAACTTTTTTTTATTTAAAACATAAATGTAATCATTTAATTAATTTCAATATTGGAAATTCAGCCGATGATTATATCACTTAGTTAGTTGCTGCTTCATTATACTGTAGAGCACATAGGCACACATACAAAGCCTACTACTGTAGAATAACAGCTTGCCAATTGCTTGAACATTCATGGATAACTTATGTTGTGAGGATTGCAGATTTAGCTTTGATGACCTTGGCTTTTGTATCTGGAAATGAATCATGTTGTGGCAGTTCTATAACTGAACCATTATTTGAGATTCTTAACGGGTAAAGAAGCAAATGGCCAGTCAAAACAACATACAACCTTTCTGTATACACAACCCACATATATTCTGCGGATCTGCTTATCTCCAGGGCAACCATGGCGGCTTGAAAGCATTATCCACATAAGCCAACATGTTCGTACCAAAGCACCAAAACTTTTCAAGTTGGATAACCAAATTTATGCTTCCTGTTGACTGCAATCTAGCAATCTGGACATTGAGATTGTTGATGGATCGTACATCTCGAATATTTATATAAAAAGCTTCATCAGCCTCTTAACCATTTTGCTTAAGCATTTTGGTTGGCCGTAGTATAAGTATATGCAATAGCTTCTTTGGAGAACAATTCGCAACATAAACTGTTGTACCACAAGCTTCAGCCTAGAACATGGTGCCAAGCGCTTGCATGCAAGCATAGACCTCAAGTTGTGATTTAGTGATGCTTTCTCATAAAAACATTTTATGTGTCCAGACGCTGTTTTTCTAATTTAGGAGCTGTTGCATTCATTTTTCTTCTGCAGGATGATAGGTTTGAATTGTATTATTTCATATTCATTTCTCATTGCATCTATTGTAACTCGCATGTAGCTCTAGAGAGCAAGCCCATAGCCAGACCAGTATCGTTTAGCTACAGCTTAGTTGCAAGCATGTCAGCAGAATTGAGAATGAATATTTTGTTTCTATAATTTAAGCTGCTATTCCAATTGAAATAGAAATGGCAGGTCCTTTGAAATGGTAGGTTTCATGTAAACTTAAATCAAAGAGTAGTGGAATGAGTAAACGAGTAAGAGAATTTGGATTCAGATCAAGAGAAATAAATTTGGTTCAATAGAGATGCAATTGCTTAAGGACCATAGGATACATAGATGGTGATGGAATGATGAAGGCTTTGCAATAAACTATCTTAAAAATAATGATATGGAAGGCAGTTTCTCAGTTGCGCTTTCTTTGTGAGTATGATCGAAATAGTGATTTGTTTGAGTCTTCTCAAGGGATCGCTTTTGCCAATCTGTGCTATATCCTGGACCAAGTCTTTATTTTTTTATGTTCCTTTTTTGCCAAAAGCCATAAGGTATATTTGGAGATCCCATAACTGCACGTTTATAATCTAGATCATGTCTATAATCTAGATGTTCTTACTATTATGACATTTGCTGATATGATAACTGTGACGTCCCCTACTCATATACGGTGCCCGCACCGTATACAAACAGGAGTTCATCCCCCATACCAGCTCCATACTGATACAGGGCCCTCCACGTATCACTGCAACCTTGATGAGTTCCAGTGGGAAGAATGAAGGGGTCATTTACCCTGTCTTCCTCAGGGCCTACCTAACTGCGGAAGCGTAAACATACATGTCAGTATACAACATCAACATCACATAACCATCTCGAAGGATGGCTCATCACATATCCGCATAGACAAAGATCAGTACATCACATGGGGAATCCTACCCAAGGCTCAGACTCAAGGGGGTGACTGACGGCTTGGGTCTCCAGAGTTCATTGCAGACAGAATTCATGGCAATGGATTTGGCTGGCATGAGAACATGGCTTAGGGTAGTCCACTCCATCCGCCCCTCCTGTGCACACTTTGCAGAGTAGGTTGAAGAGTGTTGGGACCTGACTGTAGCCCGCCGGATGCATAGCCAGAGGGGCTATTCCTGGGTTACATCTCCCCAGTCCCGATGGGGCAGGTAGGGATCACTCCCTCCAGAGATCTACATGCTGACTCAAGGTGACTAGAGGGCCACTGCCCTTATTCGACTTGAACCCAATGGAGAGTGACGCATCACCCCACGGGTGTCGAGCACATGCCTTACCCACACTCAGTGGCAAGCCATTAGACCTAGTCCACAGTGATCCCCGGTAGACTTTACACACCAGGGGGATCGTTCAAGAGTCAGAACACGAACCTCCTTATAAGCCAGTCTGGCCCCTTCACCCACAACCAGGTGTGGTTCTTGTACACAGGCCGAATTTACAGTGTGCTAAAGAGGCTAGCTAGGAGCATCAACTACTAGGCTGTAGGTCTCTACCCCCCTCCCAATACAATGAGTCCACCGAGATCATCCATCCATCCACATTATCACAGAACTAAAGAATAATATCTAATCTTTATCATAGAAGTTATGTTCTTTAGTTAGGGCTCGCTATCTGGGGTTCTATGTGGCTGCTATGGGCAATTCAATAGGCTAAAGGGTAAAAGCATGTTAGGGTGTACCACTTTTGGAACCTGCAAAAGTACATACACTAGGTACTTCAGAACTGGGTACTTTCTCATTTTTATTTTCATTAAAACTAGTACAAAAGTTCAAAATAAAAGTCAAGGACACATTAATATTGAAAGTTAAGATAAGGATAATGCTACCGGAGATCAAAATATATATAAAAGTCCTAGAATGTACCTTTTATTGAGATATTACACAGGTACCCAGTACCCAGTCCTGGGTACCTTTTTAGGTACCTTTTTGGTCACTAAATAATACTTTTTAAGGGACACCCTAACATGCTTTTACCCTAAACATGCTAACTCTATGCCGGAAGGCGGATTAGGCTATTGAATTGACGAAATACCTGGTCCTCAGCTTGCTCCTCTTGATCCGAATGCGTCCATGTCGCTGTCTTGCTTGGGGATGCGGTCCGAAAGGGAATCTGACGAGCGAGAGTGCTCAGGCAGATCTTGGGAGTCGGGATTGACTCTTTGGGTGCGCGAAACGGAGCTCGGAATGACTGTGGACGAAAAAGGAAAAGTTAGGGTTTGGTTGCCTTACATAGGCTATTAGGGTTAGGGTTTCCATGACGCTTGGTATGCCCACTTAATGGTTAGAGGTCTAAAGTGCGCACATTGATAAATGTGTGCACACTTGCAAGTTGCCCCCTAGGGCGCTACTTGCTTGGCTATACGTCGGCGTACACGTCAATCGGGATGGCGTGTACGCGTGACGAGGCAGTACAGTATACATCTTAGGACCGTATACTGTGCTGGAACGTCACATTCTCCCCACCTTAAAATGATGCTGTCCGCAGCATCAAGGTTCTCCCCACCTTGGGATCTTCCTGTCCTGCACCCAACTTGATGCCTATAATTATTATTATAGTTACACAGTTATTAGAGTTACTCTAAGGTAATGTTTAAGACATTACTGTACTATTTCATTATCCACTTAACTTATCACTTCATAACTTAATCAACGCAAGGTAATTACTAACCTTACTTAATACAACATTTAAGTTTATCAAAGTTTATCAAAGTTTATCAATTTAATACAAAATTTACACTTCCAAGGTACTCTTCATCCCTTGCAACACGTTATAACAAACTTTGCACCTTGAAATCCTGCATTAATTTTACAATATCTATAATTACATATTTACTAGCTTACACAAGATTTAAGCGATTAGTTTCAATGGTAGAAATCACAACTACTCTAGAACTATCTATACAAGTGCTCGTGGTGCGACTCCCCGCCGGTTCTTCGTTCTCATTGGCCTCCTGGATTCACACCACGCTAGAATATTAATGTAAAGTTGGTTATAAGGGAACCACCCCATCTATCTACATGAATGCATGACTGATCTCCCGGCGTAGGAAGAGGATGCTTCTTCCATCGTGGCCGCGAAGACAGCGCCCTATAATGCCTATATGACGCTCATGCCTACACCTTTAGTTGCCTGAGACGTGGAGGATAGGGTCCTTCCCGTATTAGGGCATGAAGGATAGGGTCCTCCCCGTAGGCATTGACTAGAGGTGCTTTCCTATCAATGCATTCCTGAATGACCTCTTATCTCTCGAGGTCGTCTACTTCCGTGGGACGGAAGTAGATTTTTTTTAATCTACCTTCCACTCATCCAAGCAGAACCGCGGTCATGCCTACAATGACATTACACCACGTCCTAGAGATCACCGTAATGGTCCCATCATCGGTAATTACGCATGCAACCCATACTTAGCATAGGCTGCATGCGTAGATTAACTTGAAACCTGCATGATTTCTGCTGGCTCCTTTAATGCATGCGATTAACATAATTACCATAAGATAATATTTATGAATTAACATTATCATAGTATCGAATACATTACTTCCGATAGTACAATTACATTTACTCTAAGCTTTACAATATTTAACGACTTTTAGATCGTGATTATTTAAACAATAACCCTGATTTAGACCTATTGTTACATAGACAAGGTTTTAATTATACACAAGAATTAGATGTGCTTCTTATTCTCTTCCTTGGGTCCTGCATTACCCTTGGAAGTATATCCCTAAGATGCACTTAAGTATATCTGAATTCTATTTTCTATTTATATTTATAAGGACCCGAGGTCATATAGCTATTTGGAAGGAATTGCATCCTTGCGAAGGATTAATTAACATGCTACCTCACATTACCATTGTTATTTATCTTATTTCCCTATGATACATCTACGTACAGCAAATTCTATGCAGTTATTAGGATCTATATTTAACTTGTCAATAAGACACATTAAAGCTTATTATACATGGGCACACCTTACCTAAGGCTAGGACGCATCCACCCATTGAGCCGGCGTGGAGTAATTTGGAGATGACTTGTTGTTGCATTGCTCCCATATTTTTGCTCCACTTCATTAGTGTAGTTAGCTATCACGTCAGTCTCGCACGTTGAAGGCCTCCTGTTCATTCGCTTCGGCCATTGCCGGAGTGAACTCTATTCTACGGGTTGGTCAATTCGATGCAAGTACGTTCAATCATAAGATTGAGCCCTCCCACTTTCTTCGAAAAGAAAATGGTCTTGCACCCCTTCAATGACGTTGTACACAACGTCATATCTATTCTCTCCCCTTAAGAGAACCACAAGGTTTTATCATCATGACAATTCCTTTTGTCTCAAAAGACTATTTGATTACTATAATTCTTATTTTAGATGTACCTTGCATGTACTATTCTTTTATATTCTAGAGATTCCCCCTTTCTTAGTTATTTAAACTCTTGGAATATTCCTACCAATCGAATTGATGCCATCGTAACAAGTTGGCCGGACTTGCTAGATTACTTCTTTTTTCGGTTGGATTATTCTTTTGGAGGTACTAGATTTATACATGGTCAACAATTATCCTAGTAATGATTCCTTCTTAGCGAGGTGATCAATCTCACCAAGTGGTTTCAATATGTTGGATGTCTGTTAACAATCGTGTATAATTTTAGTTACTCCTATGCGTTTCCTTCCCAATACCTGACGCTTAGCTCAATATTGGGGCAACGAGAATATCTGGAAATGCCTTCTAATCCCAATATGGATGTTACCGTCCATACATTTAACCTACTAGGCCCCAGGCCTTAGATCCTCGACCTTGCTAGAAGCCTCCACTCGTTGCTTGCTTGAAGCAGCAAGGTAACATTCTTCGGAGTCGCTCGATACTTCAGTCTCCTTGACGGTGGCTCCTCTTTAGATGTAGAGGCTGGAGGCTTTGATGGCGTAGTTGATCACTTGAATCTTCCATGCCGCTTTTCAAAAGCCTGAAGGTGGCGCCGTTGAAAAAGATCTTTCATCTTGAACTCTTTGTCTTGGCAGCTAAAGGACGACTCTGTATCCGATATTGTTTCTTCGACTCCATCGACGTCTCATACGTCAAGTCCTCTTGTCGTTATCGTGTTGCCCGAAGAGTGTTGACGATGTTGATTGCTTCACCCCTGCAAATTGCCTGACATCTCTTCCTTTGATCTGTTACGCTATGATAGGGAAGGAATAACAAGGGAACTATATATGCAAAGCATATAACTTACATAATTACAATTACTACTAGAGCTATTAGGTCCCCCTTGTGCCTCCCTTCGAGTTGCACACCTACTCCTTGGCAATGTCATCGGTATTCCTCCCGGTGCAATGGTGTTGACGATCTATATCCTCCTATTTGTACGTCAGCTCGTATTCCGGGGTAACTTGTTGATATACTTGGGCCCTCCGATGTTTGTTGGCTATAGCACAACACGCTTTGCATCACATTCTAACTAAAGGTGTGCTGGTCGTTGATGCTACATTTCGGTCTACTTCCTGATCGTGTTCTTGGGCGGTAATTGTTCCTCCTTCATGATACTTGAAGCTATTTGGAGGCGTCTCTTGAGGTTGTGCGCGATTCCTTTGGCTATACTCCTCTGGAGTTATTCTCTTCTGCAGTTGTTCTTTGAATCGTCGATCCTTGGGTTCACCAAGTTGCATGCAAGTCCGCGTGCAAGTCGTCGGCTCGGCTCGCCTAGTTGCTTCTCCATCGAGCTTCCAATCTTACTTGTTTGATCCCCTCCATCACATGGCTTGGACGTTGTCACGTTCCACAGTGCTATGCCATCTTCTTATCTTGAGGTACCTTCCGGTGGCTTTGATTGTGCTCGTCAGTTTTGATCCTCCTGTTGCCTCTAGGGAGCTCGTGGAAGAAGTCGGTTGCTAGCACTTCTCCAGCTTTCAGTTCCTGACCTTTGTCCCTCTATGCATGTCGATCTCTCTGTCAAGTAAAGACTCATGGCTCTCCTCCCTGCTGGCTATATTGTCGGGATGATGGATCTTTATATCTGCGCAGTTTGACCCTTGAGTTGAAGAAGTACCTGCCTTAGATATACTCTTGTCGTTTCAGCCTGGCTATTATCTTGAACTCTCTTTTTGCCGAAGGTGCTTCAGTTGCTATCCTTGTCGTTAAGGTGTCGAATGCTTCTACCTTGGGCGTTTGATGTGCCACATGTCGGAGATATGATCGGCTTCTTCTCTTCTAATTACTGGTAGGAGTACCTGGCGAAGCCATCACCTAGTTATTGAAGGCATATCTCCTCGTCGCGGTGCCTTTCGTAAGTGCATCTCCATCTAATACGCGTGTCATAGTGCATCACCCTATATTACCACAAGGTGGAATTATGGTCGACTGCAACGTCCTCAGCATTGGAAGATATATGCATATGGAAGCTCCTAACCAATGTCTGCATATGGTCATTGGACCGCATTCTATAGGTTAAATTTGCCGGAGCTGGCTCACAATAAAAAATAGACACTTTCATAAACCAATTTACGCCCATCGGATAGAATCATTTAAACTGCTCTAGTTTAAGAGTAGTTTGCTCTGCCATCTTCTTCTCTTCCCCAGGATTGAACCCCAAGTCAGGGTTGCTACTGGGTGCATTTGGCCATCCTAGAGAATGTGAGGACGCCCCACCTTTGACTGAAGGAGGCGTTTGGGAATTGGACGGCTGGCCTGATCTTGAACGTGGATATTTTCCTGGGGGTGCATCTGGGGCCTTCATGGCTAGGGGTTGGGTCGGATTGACCATAGCGGATGGCTCAATGACAGGTGTGGGCTCCGCAAGCATGGATCTTGCCGCTGACGGTTCGCCTAGAGGAGCTATTGGTTTCACGCTTCTTTTTCTTGGTCGTTCCCTTAGCCAATTGGTATCCATCCTTGAACGCACTTTTTCATCTCATTTGGTCTTCAATTCTACACTTGGAGGTTTCTTATCATTTGATAACCCCTTTCTACATGTAGAAAAACCCCACTAGAATATCTCTATTGCCTTTTATACCTGACAAGGAGAACGACTCATAGGATGGCAAAATCCAGCCGAAGCCCTTTGCACTGGTGGGTACATTCTTTCCAGTGGCCGGCTTGTTCGTCTTGCTGGCAGTCATCATTGAAGGATCGTAGTTTCTCCACTTCAAAATATACTCCAAGAATTGAAGTTGATGGATGTCCTCGACACTACATATCAGAGCATCTTGCACATTGTTCTTGCTGCCTTCCCACATTGCAATAACAATGCCTATCTGCTCGACATCATCTGGACTGGAACCTGTGTGCAAGAACAAGCATAGGTCTTTTCAACAATCTCCTCTGGTATGCATAATAGCCTCTGCAACTTCTATGCACCATTTTCGATCATTGGAAGGCGCGAGGATGTGCATATGCTCTACATCAGGCCCCCTAAATAGCTCCAAGGCTGAAACACCAGAGGGAGAGAAAGTGCAATGATTGCAACAAGCCCTCAAGTTAATGAGGCACTCAAGATCAAGGAAGCTCAGGCCATCATATCTAGAACTTCTACTGCTCGGCAAAATCGCGCTCACGATCTTGCTGAGCAAAGCATTCATTCCTACGAAAGAAAATAATAAATGCTAAACCAAAAACTGACAAGAAGCACGAAAACTGACCTTCTTTGAGCATGTCTCTTCTCGACATGGATCGCGGGCACTCGGAACTTCCGGAAAAGTATGGAAATTTGGGTTAACTTTTTTGGGCGCTAAATTGACTGGGCACTAAAATTCTTTCGAGGCGCTTGCGAAGCTGCCATTAATAGCATTGTCATTATGGCACTGCCATAATGACTGCCAGCGTCACTAAGGCCGACGACGCCATAAGGAATCTAATAAAATCACTTTTCCGTCCACCTACTGCAGGCTGACGTGGACGTCCTAATGAGAAATTTAAACCCAGAAAGTAACGCTTCACTACCTCTATCAGTGGCGTGTCAGATCATAAAACACCCATGGAACAAACAACCATCCTTTTCCCGCAGAAATTGATATTTTAATTATCGACAGACATTTCTTTTTGAATTTTGAATCCATTCTTGGTGCTGCTTTTAGTGGAAGGACATTCGACATTTGAGTATTTTTGGGAATGGCTAATCTTTGAAACCACTCATCAGGCGCACTATGATCGAACTGGAATCACAGATTTAGAAGGCAAATTCATCAGAGATCGAAGGTGCCCACAACGACAAATAGAGCGCCACACAATTGATCACTGAATTACAGTAATTTCGGTGGCAGTAGTTTATACAGGTATTTCATGCGTTAATTTTTAGCTTTCAAAGAAGAATCACTTGCCCTCCCAGTCTCTAACCTCCAATTTACACCCTAAAAAGGTAGTTACAATTCCTATAGTCCTATTAGCATTCCCGATACTCCATAATTGTTGTCTTCCTATGATTAACACAATTTCTCAAAAGAGAACACTCATTAAGCACCCCTAATTCTCATTACATCTGTTGTCTGTTAATTGCAACATGCTGCCTAAGGATTTGGTTTGGATCTGCCATGTTTTGGTTAATGGATTTCAGCGAGTTCAAAAGAATCGCCGCAGTAATCGTTTACACCATTTTGCTATCACTCTGTGTCCTTGCATTCTGCGTTCTTTGCGAGGTCATTGCATTTGCATCCTGCTCTGCATTTCATACAGAAAATCTTAGGAATGTGATCCCATCCTCTTGCACTGGCTGTAACCCTAGCAAACATCGCCATAGCGATTTGACGAGCACTACAATGTAGTGCTCAGCAAAATCGCGATGGCAATGTTTATTGAGCACTTTGTATATGACTGTGGCTAGAATTTGGAGTTTGATTGCGAGAATCGCCGTCGTGAACCTGACGAGCACTTGTTTCTGCAGAATGAAAGATATAATGGAACTTCACATGCTCGATATGAAGGTAGCACAAGGCAGCGCACATACTTTCATGCACCATCACAATGTTCGTGTGCCAGAGGATCTAGTGGTCGTCTCGCTTCATGAAGTCTCTGATGGGCAGTTGCCACTCCATATCTAGAGACAGAGATAGGGACACTTACTGAGGCTGTGGGCGCTTTTATTCTCTGGTACAAGAAAGATATCAAAGGTCTATTCGAGGAGACACATGCCGTTTGCACTCTTCCATCACAGATTAAACGCATCAATTGGCAATGCCAAGAGAATGGTGCCTTTGAAGGTCAAGAGGCCAACACACTACAGGCGATCTCGAGAGACGCACTTGTGGAGAAGCAATGTACTCTATTGCATGAATGCTGCAATCTGGCTTACGTATTTGGAGTCATTATTTTTACAAATCCAAATCATGCTGTAGGTGAAGTGAGGTTGGGTGACGAATGGTTAGGAGCTACTGTTGTGGCCCTGTTTCCTCTGCCTGCCAGAATTACAATGCGTTGTCAAGCATGCGCGGAAATGCCGCAAATACATGATCTTGTTAGATGGCCAATAGCATTGGTGTTTGTTGATGGTGTTCCTGTGTCCAGGCTAGTGGTAGCATTCAAGGAGAAGGATATGGAGATCGAACCATAAAGTCTGAAGCAAGAGGTGAGTATAGCCCCAAAAAGATCCTACAAGATGGTCACTCGGAGATCTAGAGCACGTCCGGAGCTCAGTAAATGTGATAGAAAAACCATTGCTGATGCCATTCTCTAGTTCAGGTCATCATTGTGCTGCCTGAGGAGATGTTGTGCTAATTTCACAACCAAAGAGGTAGCTGAAATGAGGACTTTCTATTGGAACATGAAAAGCTCAGAGTGCACAACGTTTGCATATAATATGTTAGACCTCTGTTCTGAAAATGGTAAAGTGAAATATATAATGTTCAATAACAAGCAGGTGTGCGTGAAAGCATGGCACAGAGCATATGGCATTCCCATGTCTACTTTTTACAAATGGATGAAGCTCTTCATGGGGGGGCATAGAATTGCAGAACATGGAAATTGTGGCTCTAAGAAGCCGAGGTCATATACACTGGCTGGTAATATTGTCCTATCGATGTATATAGATGAAAATGCAGAGACAATGCCACACCGTTCAAAAATTACAAGTGAGGGCATCAGACAAAATGTGAAGAGGCTACCTTTTATATTGATTAAAAAGGATATACACCAAGAGATCGATATTGCCGTCATGGAGATGACCGGGAAGCACGTCTCTCCATCATCCTTTCTATATGAATGGAAAGAGAACTATTCAGAGGTTGGAATTGCCAAGAGAATAGCTTTTTTGAAGTACAAGAGTTGTATTGTGATAATTAAAAAAAAAAAGCTTGCTAAGAGATCCGAATGAAAGAAGAGAGCCTGCGATTGAAGAAAGGCACATATGACAGCTCAGATCTCATGTAGAAGTCTTTACTGATCCTGGAGAGCTCTGTCTCACTGCTCTCCAGAGCACATCTTAACCATTATACATGATAAAATGGATCAAAACAAGACCATGGTCCCCCGTCTAGAAAAGCTAGCAAAGTCTTTGTGGAGAGGAGAACGCTTGAAGGTCAGCCTAACAGGAGCATTGATGCATGGACATGGCATCGGTGCATTGGGTCACTTTTGTTTTGGACCTTTGGCACGACGATAGTAACTTTCATGTGGGATCACTAAATCATGCGTTGAAGACTCTCGATGATGCATTTAATGACAGTTGGAGCCATTTGAGAGATACAGATCGACTTGAATGTGGTTGGGCATTATCGGTTCTAAACACAGATGCTTTGAGGACAAAGGTGTCAAATGGCACCAGAAGTGATTTCTCGCCTCCTCCAAAAAGGCTTAAGGAATCAAAGAAGCTATCAGGAGGCTCTACTTGCAACTTCATAATTGCTCGAGTCAGAACAAGAATAGGTACTTGTTCTCATACTTGTCTTACCTAGTTTGGTTGGGTGTTTTTGATCAGGTTCAACTGGGATTCATGATGGTTGGACATACCCATGATGACATAGATGCTCTCTTTGGAAACTACTCGACTCTAATAAGAAGATCAGATGCATTGACTATTCCAGAGCTTATGCAACTCTTCAGGGAGTGTAGTTCCAAATCTCCTTCACCTTACCTTCTAACTGAGGTACCTAACTGGAAGGAATTCGTGAAAGGTTTCATCTCTCATAAGAAGGACCGGTTATATGGTCATTTAAAACCTCTCCTCTTCAAGTTCTGCATGAAAGATGGATGGCCATTAATGTTATACAAGATGAGGCCCGGGCATAGGAATGGCTACCTGAAAACGGTATCAGGATGTGGAAGGAGGATGCCAACTGTCTGCCTATGATTCTGAAGGGATCACCCAAGGTCGTGCAACCATATGGGAGTTTGAATGATATAGGTGCATGGAGAGCTTCTATTGCCAAGTACATGATGCACTGGGTAGTTATCTCCAGAGCAGGTGATAATTCATGGTCCAACACATATATGAATGAGATAATTGACTATTGGTCCACCCTCTTGCGTGTGCTTGGGGATGTGCAGCCCAGTATAGTGGTCATTCAAGATTTCTGGCCCAGCACTAGGCAACAACCATTGGAAGAACCCGAGGATGTGTTGGTGGATGAACACATTGAACAAGCTCCTTACATAGGACCATATTCAGGTCGACCTAAGAATGCTGTCAAAATTTTTGATCCATATCAAGATGTTAAGAAAGATATGATCTTGCTCATCGGACCACATGATAACTGCCCAACATGGATGGCTTACGCCGAGGAGGACCCAATACAAGATCCTAGTCTCCCCCATTATGAGGAGGTGTTCGTATCTTGGTGGGAGCCAATTGCTAAAAAGAGCACCTCATATGCAATGCAGTATAGGGATTGCTTGAGTAAGAAGTGGAGGTCAAATCCCAATGACCCGCCATGGTATCAACATTTGAAAACAATAGACTACGGTTGAGCTGCGGAGACCAAGCCATTGTTAGTGATGATCCCTAATACTGTGAGGATCCAGCTACAAGACTTATTGGCTAAAGAGGCAACTGAAGGCAATGAGGACACTTGAACAAGTTATCTAGGTTCGATAAATCAGATGCTATTCATTATGCTTATACATCCATACATCTTTAATAGATGCTTATATATTCTTACATCTTTAATTGTGCACACAGTATTGATGCATATAGTCAATGATTCACTCATCAACACCTGCTAAGGTGATCCCATTCATCTCGTAGGTATGGCGCTCAGGAAGCCAAACAAGGTGGATCACAACACAATGAAGCCCGGGGCAATCATACTCATGACCATTAGCTTTGGATTGCATGTAGGGATCAATGAGAACATCTCTTAATGCGCATCCAACATTATCATTGTAGCTTATGGAGCAAGTAACGATCTCGATGTGATCTGGACGAGTAGGCAAATAAGCCATGGCAGATGAATGACTTCTACCACCGAATGGAGCTATTTTTATAGTCGTAAAATTATTGATGTGAATTATTGGTGTAGATTGTAGCATTATTATTAGGCATGTAGAGGTATCATGTACACGTACAAGTATCATGCATAATTTGTATGGATATATGTATCATGCATAATCATGTATCTTGGACTTAAGAATAGGTGAAAGTATTTGTGGTTGAGCAAATTAGCTATGCTTAAAATTCTCAAAATTGTGTTATTCTCTCTAATTAATTAAATCCTGCTTATATGTTTAGACACAACTGGTTACGAAGCATAAATCTTCAAACTCCCTTCCACCATTGGGAGTTACGCTGCTGCTCAAATCATTTGCTAAGCAAGTGCCTAAATTGCAAGAATCACAGATAAAATTCGGAATTAAATGTTGATCTTCCATGAACAGAACCATATAGTATGAAGAATCCTACAATCCATGCTGAAAATGGCTCTGTTGACTATAAAAGTCTGAAGCATAGAATCGGTAAAGTATCATAGCATCAAGAAAGAAACAATTCTAATTGCTCTGTTGACTATAAAAGTCTGAAGCATAGAATCAGTAAAGTATCATAGCATCAAGAAAGAAACAATTCTAATTGCTGGCTGACCATGTTAAAATGGTTGCTTCCAAATATGAGACTTTCATATCAAAAGCAATATATTGAATGTAATAGTATAAGATACTTGAACTTTTGCACTTTGATTTCTACACAAACGGACCTTCATGTCTAGAGGATAACAAATAGGAATCAAGACTTATAAATTCAATATTTTTGCTATTTTGAGAGTTTGCCAGGAAGAGAATCTTGATGGCCAAAACAACATAACTTGTCTATATCATGGAAGACATGCACATAAGCTAGTAAGATACGAACATTTGTGTATGCCATCTTTGGGGTTGTAGCTTGTTTTCCTTCACAACATCGCATTGTTGAGGCACTAAACAATTAAAAGGGGGTACTCTGCTACACCTTCAACTACAATGCATCCGACAGATTGTAAAAGTCAGAGACTGCTCATTAGATAGTTGGATGTCAACTATTTTGAGTAAAGCTGCAGTAATAATGGAAAATACCTTAAGCAAATAAGCACTGCAGATCCTTGGCTAGCATCATATTCACGTGGATAATCACGAACACATGATGGAGTCGGAGCATCCAACGTCCATAAAGTTGTACACTTCTGCCACCCCACAAGTGCCACCCCACAAGAACACTAGAAGCCAGTGAAAATGTATCTAAGAGCAATTTGGCAACTTCTAGATTCTCAGCAATTTGGCAACTTCTAGATTCTCAGCGTTAGCGACTAGAAAGAGAAATGTGTCATCTGCATGTTGATTGCAAACTAGTGTCATCCTCCATCCCAAGATCATGGAGAAGCCCCTCTATGGTTATAACAGTAAAAAACTACGACAAAGGCTCTGTGACAATTGTTAAGAGCAATGGTGATAAAGGGCATTCTCGGCGAATACCACGACCAAGTGGAAAGACCTCTGATGGCTCACCATAGAACATAACAGTTGCTTCATGATGTTTGACGTGAGTTGTTGTTTGTTGTTTGCTTTTTTCAGCAGATTCTGCATTTTAGAAATGGGTTTATAAATACAGAAACTGAGAATGTAGATCACAAAGATAAGTAGAAAAGCTACACATTCTTGTGTAAAAGAGACTATATATCTGACATAAGAATAATCAAGCAGTATTGCATCTCAGATATAACCAGCAATAAGAACCCCATAATAAAAATACAATAAGCTCCTCCATATGTCGTACTGGCATGCGCCACCCACAATTCAGCAGATTACATTGAGCAGACACTAAGCGAAAGCAAAAATTGCAAAAATAAAGTTCTAATTTAACAACGGCCAAAAGGGATGAAGGCAGAGTCAGCATTTTATCAACATGCTTCATTGCACATAAAGAGAACGGCAAGAAGAAAACCCTTACACGAACTTGGGATCATACATATGGCAGCTTGCAACCGATCTATCGAACTAGAGTCATCACCGAATCCATTTTGCTAATAAAAAATCCCATTACTCAGAATGTTAGAATAGAATGAAGGCCAACAGAAAACAACAACTGTAGAATGCATACATATTACTGAAATTGAATGTAAAAAAAGGTTATGAGTCGTTTGCAGGACCCAAACCTTGTCAACATATGTTTAGCTGTGTCACTCACTCAATATATCCAAAAAGCAGATGAATCAACTTCTTCATACATAGTGTATAGACCATCCAGGATTACTTACCAATGACTCTGACTGCACTTCCTTGGCATATGTTTCCAACATTATTGAGAGGTGATGCACATCCACTCAATGAAGTTCCTGCAGCACAACAATACCAGACGTTTTGAACTGTTACAATAGCTGTATAACTTGCTCAACCTATTCAATTCTTCAAATGTCTGGAGCAGATTAAAGCAAAAAATAAAATTTGCATCTGATTGTTCCACCTTGTGCTTAAAATACAAACAGGCTTGCCGGAAGCAGGGAAAGAATTCTTTTGCAGCTCTTTTTAAATTTTTGACAGATTTAGGTGTAGAGGGACTTAATTTTCTGTAGGAATATTCCTGCCGGGCAACAATGCTAAGCTATGGAAACAATACGAACAGGCTTGCCAGAAGCAGGAAAAGAATTCTTTTGCAGCTCTTTTTAAATCTTTGACAAATTTAGGTGTAGCGGGGACTTAATTTTTTGTAGGAAAGTTCCTGTCAGGCAACAATGCTAAGCTATGGACACCGTCATATGTATTGTAGTGACAGAGATCAAAGGAAATGTAGTGACAGACAGCAAAGGAATGCTTCAAATCATGATCACTGCAGTTGCTAGAGAGCTCTAGATGCATCTATTGAATGCTTACATTCATGGTCTGCTCCAAACTATCCATATATTCAGATGACTAATCCTGCACAGAAATACGACGGACAGACATGCATTTAGCAACCAACACAAATTTTATGCAAAGTTTTGATGCTACAAAGTGAATATGCAAAGGCACAGAGTTACACAGCACATGCCTGCAGCAATGTATATCTCACTAGATGGGTGCACGTTTTAGCACTTTCTACAATCACAAGTTTGCCCAGAGTTTTAAGTAACCAAAAGTAGAGCAAAAGCTGAAAAATTGCGGTGTCATGCATGTCTTATGGTCCTTGGAATAATAGTGTGCATAGGCGGCTCTCACTGCAGAACAGAACCATTGAGCACAGAGTCCACAAATATGTAATAGCTGCAATACTATCCCTTTTAATGCAGCGCTATAAAAACCCCGACTGACGCATTACGTTGGTTCACCTAGTTAAAAAACACTTTTTAAACATTTGAGTTTGTCAAAGATAGCATTGACATATATTTTTTGCGGAATCACATGAATATGCAGCCCCATTTGAATGATTGCCATTGAGAATCTAAACCTGCCACCGCTCAACACAAATGCTCCTTATTCAAACAACATAAAAGAGTGGTAGGACGTTTGAGATAACAAAAACAAAAGGTATTTGTGATACAAATTCTATAAATTCTTAACGAAATGCATATACTCTAATATAAGCCAAAAACACATGTTGCACAAATAGAGTTGGGCATGTAGCGACATATCCATAAAGTCTCCGGATGCATATGAAGCAAAAAGTTGCACCAGAATACCATCAAATTTACATGTTCACTGACCTAAGTAAATGAATAGGTCTGAAGTTATGGACTGTCAATAACATCAAAATAGAAGCAAGAAATAGACTTTAAACAGAGCCAGAACTGCTCTTTGGAGAACTAAACTTCTAGTTGCCAAAACAAAACAATCTATACCGTTATGCCATTTGTGTTGCAGTACATGTATCTTTAATCAACATATGCACACTTATAGTCCAAGAGCATATCACACATTTGATGCCAAAGCTCAAGCTTCACATGAATCTGTTTAACTAAGCAAAAGCGCAAAGCAGTTATAACAGGAGATGCAACTTTGAGAGCACTTGTATTATAGTAGCAATTCCTTCCAGTTAGATTGGAGTGAACAGCCAGAAAAAGCAATTCTGCAATCATGGGCATGCATGCCAAGATGCTATATCCTCTTGTAGCTGGAAAAGGGAAAAATGCAACCTCTATCTCAAATCAGAGAGGTATCAGAATACAATATGGAGAAAATATCATTGGGAAAGAAACCTAAAGAGAACGAAGAAAATTTTGGCTCCATCCCCATTCATGATGACACAAAAATGCTTTGGATAATCGGCAATTTTCTTCCCTCTCGGAAAACTTCATTACGTTCGGAAAATCAGCATTTAAACTTCAAAAAGCCTTTTAAATCCTCATGTTGCTGTGTTTTTAGTTTCGTGTCAGAACTTTGCTTCTCCAATGTGCAACATCTTTCATGTTGAGCATTATGATTACTTAATATCTTGATGGACCTGTCTGATAGAAAGTCATGTGATTCCTTGTGTGTAATCAGTAGGTATTTTGCAGAAATTTTACTTAAATTTTGTAGTTGGCATCTCTTATCCTGTTACCATATGCAGTCACTATCAGATTTAGTAGATCTTTTTTGTGTTAGTTTACACATCATGTAAATGGTCAAGTAATTTTGCTTTACAAGTAGTGTGAAAGCAATTCACTTTCAGTCAACAATGATCAATGACAATTAGTTTCTACTTGCTGCTTAAGACCATAACTTACTCAATATCCAACCTCACTACAGAATTCATATCAGAGATAACCTGAGAATGTTATAACCTCCTTGGTAGTGGAGACAGAATTTTGTGGCTCTAGGTTTACCATGTCAGTACTGCAACATACAGAAGGTAATGTTTTACTAAGCATGTGCCTCACCTCAAATTCCATTTAAACAGGAAGGCCAAACTCTTTGCAATCATGAAATCCTTCCATCATAAAAATGTTACAAGCTAAGACTGCAATGCATTAATACCGACACAGTATTCTACTACAAAATGCATATCAACCATCTATAATGCCTGCCCTTTATGCTATAATTTTGTGCAACAAAATCCATATGAGCCATGATTTAACAACTCAAATGGCCACGCTATCCAGCAAATCATACACTGCATTAGATTAAGATGTCTGGTTCACATGCAAAAGATTAAGCATTTCTTTTAACTCAAAGTTGCTATACTGCATTGCATCAGACCTTTTTATCTTGCTTATTCTTTATTCAAATAGTGATTCACAAATGCCACTTCAGACAGCTTACTCATATGAATTCTCATCTATGCTAACAGACATCTAGACTTTGAAGAGATTAATACCTCAATTCACATGACAGAACATCAGATTACCAGGATAAACATTTTATTCAGATTCATATATCATAGACAATTAAGTTTTTCAGAAAAGAACTTACAGTTGTATTTGCTCACAGCCAGATGTCATAAGATCCATTTGTCCAAAATATAGCTTCCAAATCCAAAAACGTCCCTTCACTGGATGTTCCAAATGCAACTGGCCAATGCGTCTCTGAGTTGCACCCCAGCAATGTCACCTGTTCTTATTTCTTTAGCCCACTGACAGATTTTCAAAACCCATTTCTTTGAAACTTCCTGCCGCTGCTTAATGGAATCGTAGATGATAGAAGAGGGGTGGAGGTTAAGCAATTACAGAGAACTGCCATTAATGCAAGTGGAATCCGGCCACAGGGAGACTTGGGTGGGTACATCATGTGTATAAAGTTACCATTGGGTGGTTTAAAAAACAAGCGATTTTCTAAAAAAATAAATATGCAATTGACGTCATCGTTCTCCCATCTGCTGCAATTTCAATTTTGTTTTTGTTCATCAGGCACTGGTGGTCTAGTGGTAGAATAGTACCCTGCCACGGTACAGACCCGGGTTCGATTCCCGGCCAGTGCATTTCGTCCGGCCTTTTGAGCAGATGGTTTTGTGGCTCAGACTTCGTCGTTTTGCGAGATCAAATTTGAAATTTTCGTTGTATCAAGTTACAACAGATAGTCATATAGTCATATATAAGAAAATGAGGCCGATTTTGATCGGATTTCTTGAGCAGGCAGAGATTAAGAAAGTGAAAGATTTAAACCAAAGACGGACAGAAACAAGGAATTGACGCAGATTTTTTCTTACGCAAACATAGATGAAGAAAGTGGAGGATTCAGAAAAAAAGATAAGATTTTTTCTTAAGCGAGCCCAAAACTAAGTGAAGCACAGATTAAGCGAGCGCACAGATTCCACCAAATTTTTGCAAAACTAAAGAGCGAGCCCAAAACTAAAGAGCGAGCCCAAAATTTTAAGCGAGCGCACAGATTCCACCAAATTTTTTTAAAAGTTCGGAAGCTTGCACTCTGCATTATCAGAGCCAGGTTTCGATCCTGGGACCTGTGGGTTATGGGCCCACCACGCTTCCGCTGCGCCACTCTGATTTATGACAATTGTTTCATATACTTTTTCTTTGAGCTTTTCATCATTATATTGCTAGACGATGGATACTTTGGTCAAGGCACAAATAACTATAAAGAATATCTTTGATTTCAAATTGCCATCTTTTATTCCTCACCGTTACCTAGGTAAATGCTTTGTTGAATGTTGTTTCCAATATGTCCCTAACTATTATATTTCTCTTTTGAAAAATCATAGTACATTTGTGCCTTTGTCTCCATCTTTCTTAGGCTTTTCCCATTCTTGTTTATGAAGTTGTCTCTATTTCTATAGTAAGGGCTGCATGACCTGATCGCCCTTTCCATCTTTTTATTCAGTTTCAAGATGCACTCAATCGACTCCACCAGCTTCTTAGTACAAGAGGACCTTTCTCTCCTCTGATTGTGTAGGTGTAGGGAAGATCAGTGCAAATTTAGGAAAGCATGTAATGGACAATATACAAGGGAAACACATCAAGTCTAGATCATTGGTCTTTCAACATGTGGATTGACTATTTCTAGATAATTTAAGCAGCAAAATATAATACTTATTTGGTTCATGGACGTTAGAATATCGAGTTCATTGGAACACAAAAGTGTGGAACTTGAACTCATAGTTATACCATACAACCTACAATATAGGCTATGAATAAGTCCTAAAAAGAGGGATAAAGATGTATTCAACGTATATGCAATGATAAAAAAAATCCCATATGATAAAGCAAGTTTGTGGAGCACCAATTTTATGTCGAATGCATGCACTAGTCTATGAACAATTGAAATGAACTCACTTTGATATGAAGCTATTGCTTTTAGACAAGAAAAGTGATTGTGAATAATATAATTAAGTCTTAGTAATCTATATCTACCTTTTGATGTCACAACTAGAAAAAACAAAATCATCATTGCAACAAAGAAAGCATTCCACAAGTGTAACATAAAAAAAGCAAACAACAATAAACTAATAAGTGATTAAACCATACTTAAGACAATGGAATATTATATTCAGGGACCAAAGTAGTCCATTTTCTTACAATAATTGTTCTTTCTAAATTTGAAAAATGACAATCAAATTAAGCAACACTTACATTTAAGTCGACAATGCTTGCCATCCAATCATTCTTGCCATTAGGCTTGATGATACAAACGGGCTTCCGTGTCTGCAAAACTATCAAACACGGTTAGCCCAAACAGTCTGGAATCTCCAGATCAAAGTCTCTCGGCACAACTTATCCACCCAACCGGGCTCTGATTTGCAAACACAGCAAGTTCAAGCTCAAATTCCTCCCAATTCTGAGAGTCTGCTAACCAGCTGGATAGCCTCTCTGGGATTCTCTGGAATTCTCTAGAGCTAAAGGAAACACTTAATTCATCCACAATTTACCAAGAGATCTACTGTAGACAAGATTCTATATCATGCTAGGCACTTACGGCTGCCATAATTCTGCAGATCAATTCCTTCTTATATTATTCTAAAAGGGGTTTATGATCTATTTTTTGATTTCCTTTTGCATCTTAAGCTAATTCCGATAGCCTTTTTCAATAATTCGGCCTGCTACAAGGCCTCAGAGACTATTTTCGGCCATATCAGACCTTTTTCAGCTAAAGAATAGCTGATCCGGCAATTCCGTCTGCCGTAGGTCGCATTTGCCTTTTGTTTGTTATTTTTTTTGTTAACACATTTTAACAGTTATGCTAATTCGTTATTTTATTAAATGGTTACTTTAAGTTTCAATGGTTTCTTTATAACCCTTTTTCGTTTCAATGGTTCCCTTATTAAAAGTGCAATTTAAAAACGCCTAAGGCTATACAATCAAAGTTAATAAAAGACCCTTGCCTCTGTGTTTGTTTCTGCAAATCCTTCTCTGAGCCACACCCCCAAGCTAGTGCCGTATCAATTCCCTCCCTTCCCAAGGCTGATCGTCCTCGATCATCTGCCTTAGGGAGTAACAATCTTTCCCAAAGCTAGTCAACTGACTATCTGTTTTGTCTGGACTCTTTCCCAAAGCTAGTCAACTGACTATCTGCTTTGTCTAGAATCTTTCCCAAAGCTAGTCAACTGACTTTCTGCTTTGTCTGGAATAACCACCTTTCTTTCTAAGCTAGTCACCTGACTATCTGCTTTGAAAGGATTTCTTCTGGGCTGGTAAACTTACCATCTGCCCGATAATTCTAAGGGTCTGGCTTCTGTGCTGCAGTCACAGTTGCCCCCTTCTAAATCCTAGAGCAACATTCATTTGAAAAAGAAACTTTCATTATCTCAAACCAAAAAAATACAATGCTCAAACCAACAAACACACACATGTCTACACATACATTTTACCCTACTTGTTTTTATCCACGTAGCCAATTTGAAGGCGACTTCTTTCATAGTCTTCCGCCTTTTCTTTGTCAAACTTAGCGTGGGAACTTTCAAGAACCTTTTCAGGAACTTCTTCTGCAACACGAACATGGGCAATCTGCGCAGTTGTTCGGGTTTTTGCTCGAGTATCCTCCTTTGGTTGCTCAAGATCCCCTTTGGATATGACTTTTGGACATTGATTCTTATAGTGTGGACCTCGACATACAAAACATCCTCCCGGGGGTGCGTTTGCTTGAGCCTTGGCCATCCCGCGTTCCTCCATTGCTTCTCTTCGTACGGGTTTCATCATTGCCAGGCAAAGCACTTACTCGATTCCGCTTATTTTCTCTTTCAGATGCCTTGCCATTATCAGTCTTAAAAATTTTCTCCTGGGGATACCCCTCCCAGATATCATACCGTGTTATACCAGGATTGAGTTTCATCTCTGCGGCTTCAGCCTTTCGCACTGCTTCATCAATAGTTGATGGTTCTGCAAAACATAGCTCTGCATATAATGGATCTCGCAGTCCTGTTATGAATTTTTGCGTCACTTCACTTTCAGATAGTCCTCCTGGCTGTAATTCTCCCATCTGTACCGCTAAGTAGGAGAACTTAGAATAAAAATGATGTACCGATTCATGTTCCCCTTGCTTAAAAAGATCCCACTGTCTTTTAAGATCTGGGTAATAATTTGCATGCAAGTTGTGCGACTCGAATGCTTTTCTAAAAGCTGCCCAGGTTTTTATCTGAGGTAACAATTTCTTACGATCTTGCCACCATATTCTGGCTACGTCAGTTAAATATTTGTCCATAGCTTGGAGTTTCTGCTCCTCCGTAGCTTTTACTCTTTCAAAGAAACTTTCCCAACTGGCTAGGAATCCCAGAACTGCTGGTGGACTCCGCTTATCTCCTGCATATGACGGCATTCCTTCTACCTTCTCTAACCATTTAATTCGACCTGTTCTGGCATTGGCAACTGCAGTAGGAGAATCAGGTGGTGGTGGTGGAGTAACTGGTGGAGTGCTTGCAGGCAAAGGAGGCTGTTGGAATATGTCTGGCAAGTGCCCATATAGAATTGCTACATATTCAAGTTTCCTCTGGTTCTCCTCAAAAGTAGCAGATGTAGGCATGCCAATCTGTGCTGCAATCTGCACAGCAGCATTCATAGCCTGATTATACTGGTCTACATGAAGATTGAATTTGTTCTGGGCCATTTCACAGGATCTTAGGATGCAACAGCTCTGATACCACTTGATACAAACGGGCTTCCCTGTCTGCAAAACTATCAAACACGGTTAGCCCAAACAGTCTGGAATCTCCAGATCAAAGTCTCTCGGCACAACTTATCCACCCAACCGGGCTCTGATTTGCAAACACAGCAAGTTCAAGCTCAAATTCCTCCCAATTCTGAGAGTCTGCTAACCAGCTGGATAGCCTCTCTGGGATTCTCTGGAATTCTCTAGAGCTAAAGGAAACACTTAATTCATCCACAATTTACCAAGAGATCTACTGTAGACAGGATTCTATATCATGCTAGGCACTTACGGCTGCCATAATTTTGCAGATCAATTCCTTCTTATACTATTCTAAAAGGGGTTTATGATCTATTTTTGAATTTCCTTTTGCATCTTAAGCTAATTCCGATAGCCTATTTCAATAATTCGGCCTGCTACAAGGCCTCAGAGACTATTTTCGGCCATATCAGACCTTTTTCAGCTAAAGAATGGCTGATCCGGCAATTCCGTCTGCCGTAGGTCGCATTTGCCTTTTGTTTGTTATTTTTTTTGTTAACACATTTTAACAGTTATGCTAATTCGTTATTTTATTAAATGGTTACTTTAAGTTTCAATGGTTTCTTTATAACCCTTTTTTGTTTCAATGGTTCCCTTATTAAAAGTGCAATTTAAAAACGCCTAAGGCTATACAATCAAAGTTAATAAAAGACCCTTGCCTCTGTGTTTGTTTCTGCAAATCCTTCTCTGAGCCACACCCCCAAGCTAGTGCCGTATCACTTGACTTGCAAAATAATATGACATGGCTCAAAGGATTATAGTGCTCTCTTATAAGCCAATCAAATCAACGGATAACTTATATTCGGCTTACCTTTTTTTCACACTCTTCTTGACGTGTATGATCGAATGTAAAACTCCTTTTGAACCCAGTGAGATCATCGTAGCCCAACGACCTATTTATTTTAACAGCTCGACAAACACTATCAGTTCATCAAAGATACGATTTCAATGCCAAATTGTGGCACTTAATGAGAGTATGATTAGACTTAACTTTCTGACATATCACATGTCAAACAAAGAGTTAACCTCTCTCTGAAAGCACCTAGATTCTTGAAGTTGCAAGGGAAAATTAAAATATATCACTAGCGTTCTCCAATAGCTTTGTTGTATTTGACTAGGAACGTGTACGGGTGATGTCGGCATAGTCGTGGGCATATGGGTGGATGTAATGGAGTTTGTAAGTGGAACAAAAATATTATAGATTTGCCATGCCTATGGATGGATCAAAATGTAAAGATGTGAAGTTTAGTTTGCATGATTAATGTTGAAATGGGATGATCATCCGTTAAATTGCATCCACCCCAACCTAGCTGTAACAGCCTTCCTACTCTGTGCAATGGTGAATGCCTTATGTCACACTTAAAAATGAATGCTGAATGCCAAAACATTGTATATCATCGAAAGGTGGGAAATATGAAGAGAATCGTATATCTAGAGTCATGTTCGAAATGATGGTGCATCTAGGAAGACTAACTGGTTCCTCTGAAGGTATCTATTCAGAATAGAATAGAATCTATTCTATTCTATTCTATTCTATTCTATTCTATTCTATTCTATTCTATTCTATTCTATTCTATTCTGAAGGTATCTATGATGAGAACATTAAAGGTTGGTCCCTTTGAAAAACCTAGGATGACATAAGCTTGCAATATCTGTGTTTTGTATTTGTGGAGGGGTTTTTTGGCATGATTTGGCCAAGATTTTTGTGGTTTGTTGTATAGAAATTCGTATGTTTTTGCAAGTTTGAGGAGCTTGTTGGCAGTTAGTGGTGAAAATGCCGTTTTTGGCTTCAATTTCAGGTTTTATAGTTGATGCCTGCATGGTATGTAAATAGAAATGATGGAATGCGCACGTGGCCAGATCTGCTGGGCAGACAGGTCTCTTGACGTGCCAGTTTTATCAGGTGTGGAGTTTTGAGCAGATTGAGGGCGTCTAACGGGGTGGTGATCATGAAGCCAAACCCACGGTGTTTATGTTTGGTTAAAAAACACAGGTGATAAGTTTTGGCATGGCACGAGCAGACTTGTCTTGTTAGTCTTGTGCCTCCTGGTACAGGACTATTCATGTATACGATGGACCAGGTCAAGAACAAGGATCCACAGTCAGCCACGGGTCAGCCGTCAAAGGCTCGGTGAAGACCAAGCGGCCAGACCCACGCGATCAAAGCTGCGTCCGTCAACAAGAGGCGCCGCTTTCGGAACGCGTGGACGGCCGTCCCGCCCGCGTCGGCGTCCGGCGTGATTCTAGGCACTTCAAGAGGCACCGCCAACATTCTAAGAATCGGGCCTCCTTCGAGAGTGGCACCGAGATCAGTCAGGGTGTCTATATTGGGCCAGAGGCCATTGTACTATATATATGAGTAGAGCTAGCACATGAGGAGGAGATGAGTTTTTGAGTCTTGTCTCTCTTCAGTCTTCTCTCGATTGCGAGAGCTCATGTATGTTCATCATTGATATCAAGGAAGCTTATCATTTTCCTCTCATTGTTCTCTTTTGTTCTGTTTTCTTCTTCTTGTTCTTTTCTTGCAAATCCCGTGACATAGTCCCGGATTCTCTGTTAGATCAAGGGTCCTCACAGAGGGTCTGTCTTCTTGGCGTTCGAACCCGGCCCCCAAACACATGCCATTTTAGGGCTGAATTCGATCCGGAATTTCCTTTCTTCGCCGCCATGTGCGTAGAAACTTCACGCCCGGAAGAACTTCTTTCCCGAGCGGCGTCTCGCTTGGGCGCCATCATCGAAGGAAAGTTGTTCGTGACATGTATGGATGCGCTTATGACATTGAGGGAGGCCACATTCGGTCTAGGGCTCGGTCGGCGCCACCCACCCCTCGTGTCATGTCTCGTCCAAATTCTCGCCTCAGCGTGCAAACATTGCTCACGGCCTCGGTCTCCTCATCACTATCGGGGAGCCCTATCCGGCTCAACTTTGCACAACCTTACTTTCATACCCCGAACATGCCTTCATCCATCGGTCTTACGGCCATGCGCCTCTGCCTTCACAACCATCATCTCCTCACGGGTGGGCGGGGATATCCACATGTCTCTTTTTTGCTCCTCCCGGGAATTTCCCTTCCCTACATTTCCCACCACTCTTCCTGTTTACAACCTTACCGACCTCAAAACCAATGATCAGGCACCTCCAGTACCTCCACCTCAGCAACCCCTTCATCAGGGTCTTTCAGGCACCATGCCACCGCCAACTCCACCTCAATATCCTCACTATACCGTTCCTGTCCAGCCCAGCACTTTCACCTCTACCTTTCAGACCCTTAAGCTGACTTATCCCACCTTTGGCAACACGAAAGGCAAACCTTTAGACCAAAGTGCTCAGGCCCATATGGAAGAATTTGAGGCTCTGGCTGTCCTGAATGGTCATGCGCAACCTCAACTGAAATTCCACATCTTTTCCACCACACTGCGTGGCTCCCCTCATCAATGGCTCATGTCCAACAAAAGCCACTAGAAACAAGATTGGTCGGAAATGAGAACTGCTTTTCTTTCTCACTATGGGACCACGGATGATGATCAGCTTCATCTCAAGCAACTCAATGACCTTCAACAAGAGCCACCTGAGTCCGCTGGGGATTTTGCGGATCGACTTCACATTCTTTCGGCAAGCTCAAGGAGTACCCACACAGAGCGGATCTTGGTCCGGTTTCTCCAAGGACTTCCTCCGGCTATCCGACTCATGATGAATACTGCTACCAAGACTTTGGAGCAGCGATCGATCTTGTCAATCACTCCGTCAATGTTTCCTCCCGTGGCGTGGCTCTTCGGAGCTCCCTTTCATTCCACCGTCATGGTTCTGGGGATCATTGTTCAACCTCAACACGCCAATCCCAGTAGCGATCGGATGACGGTGCCATATCACGCAAATATCAAGGCCACTTGGCGAATGAATGCAACTCCACCAATGGCCCGCCTCATTGTAAAAGATGCAACATGTGCAATCATGCCACGGAAGAGTGCACTCGCACTCATCCTACACCTTTCCGCAACAAGATGGTTTATCAAGTGCAAACCACACCTCAGCACCAATCGCAATATCAGCAGCCACCACTGCAGGCGCCACCCAATCAACTCTATCAGCAACAGGAGCAACAACGGGGACCCAACACACGTCCTCCTTTTGATCCTTCGAAAGCTCAGTGTTATCACTGTCAAGAATGGGGTCATACCACCACGGCGTGTCCTCAACTTCCACAAGTTCAGGTGCAGCTTCCTGGCAAAAATCAGACCACATCGGTCCGCCTCACGGCTTACCAACTCTGGATTGCTAATGGCAAACAAGGCCCGCGTCCTGTTCTTCGGAAGCCACCTCGCGCACCTCAGCAATCACGCTATCAACCAGCTCCTGCCAATCCACCTCAGATGGATCAACAAGCACAGAAAGAAATTTTTCAGGCTCTGAATCCTCCAGTCCAGCCATCAAATTGGGTTGGTTTGGTTTCACGCCAGACCAGGGCGTCACGTCCCTTAACCATTATTCCTAATGGCATGCAACCTGCCTTTGTTGTCGACACCATTCCTCATGACGAAGCAAAAAAGGTTCACTTTGCACCTGACTTGGAGAAACTCATGCCGCATGTTATGCCTAAAGTTCGCCAAAGCATTTTGAACCTCATGCAAGCTACTGAAGGCCGCACGACACATGTTGGCTAATGTTCATGCCACCACTAGAGCTCAACAAAGACAAGAAGCACCTTCCACGTCTCAACCTCCACGCTCTCAGACATATCCAAATATCGCTGCAGAGGTTGACCTACTCAAAGAAGTTGCTGCTTCCTTACCACGCACTCCTGCACCTGTGGATCCCGCAGATCCTTTTTCTCATGTCCCTCTGGAACTCCAAGAGGAGCTAGCCAAAATCAAAATTCCTTTAAGCTTGGCCACAATTTTGAAACTATGTCCTGCTCTCAAGGACCAGTTACCACTCTCGACTGTTTTGGTTGGGGCTGTTGCTACCTCTACTCCCACGGTGCATGCCACGGTGGGCAATCAACAAGTCAATCATGTTCAAATTGACGGAGGTAGCGCGGTCAATCTCATCACGGATAAACTCCGCAAACAAATGGGCATCAAACAACTCTATCGTGCCCCATATGACATCAAATTGGCCAATGGCCATATCACGAGACCTCAAGGCGTCACGCCTCTTCTTCACATCAACATTGGTGATCTTAGATTCCCCTTGGAATATGGGGTTTGGAAGGCTGGAGAAGATCCAGGTGATTATGAAATGTTGGTCGGCAGACCTTTTCTCCGCCAGGCCAAGAGTATCCATTACTGGGCGACGGATCAGTTAGTCATCACAGATGGTCACCTCAATGCCACCATGGACTTGGAAACAGGCAAAATTATTTCCGTCGACAATGCTGAACCCTCTCTCTCCGACACCGATTCTGAGGACGCCCAGAATATCTATCAAGTTCAGGCTCCACCTGCGAGTCTGCCTCTGTCCTCCTACCCCGAATATGCTGATCCTTGGGGAGAAATGACTCTTGATCGGGACCAGGTGGCTGCTTTGCTTGACCCTTACCGGCTCCTTGCAATCGAATCCAACGTGTTGATCACTTTTTCGATGTTGAACCTCCCGCGCTCCCAGCCAGATGTACACTTGTTGTCATGAAGCAACCTGCAGCTTGATGAAACTCGGCAACCTCTCTTTTTCACCCGCTTGAGTGCCACGCATCTGTTATGCTTCAACCTCCTGCTCACATTGTCCGGGACACGGAAGTTATCCCCATATTCGGACTCACGAAGTCGAGATTGTGGGCGTAGGCAACAATCACTGTCGCATTGCCGCACATCTTCCCGACATCATATCGTAGCGGGGCCGTCACGCTCTTCAAAAAGTTCAAACACATTTTCGATGCGGAGCTACGAGAGATTTTGGGGGATCAACAAAACCTTGGGGAACTCACCATTCCTACCAAGTCGATGCACGTCGATCCTAGCGGCGGTACCGGCTCAACCCCAATTACCGTGATCGCGTCAAGGCGGAAATTGACAAACTCCTTGCTGCAGGTTTGATCTATGAGGTCAAACATTCTGAATGGGTGAGCCCCATCGTCATTGCACTCAAACACAATGGTAAGATCCGCGTTTGCGTGGACTACGAAAACTCAATCGAGGCCACGGGCGTGATCATTTTCCACTTCCCTTCGGACAGGTTCGGAAGAAGTTCTTTGGACATGAGATGTACTCCTTCATGGATGGTTTTTTCTGGCTACAATCGGATCTCAATCAAAGAATCGATCAACTCAAGACTACTTTCACCACCCCGTGGGGCACTTTTGCCTACAAGGTGGTTCCTTTTGGATTATCAAACTCTCCATCCACGTTTCAACGTATCATGCTCTCAGTCTTTCATGATTTTATGAAGGAAAATCCCTTTTTGCAAATCTTTCAAGATGACTTCTCTGCCTACAGTTCCATGGCTGACCATTTGGATAAATTGGAACTCGTCTTTCATAAATGTGATGAGTCAGGCATTAGTCTCAATCAGAAATGCACCTTTTGCGTCACGCCGGTGTTCTGTTGGGACATGTGGTCAAGAAAGCGGTATCACCACGGATCTGCCAAAATCATTTGTGTGCTCAAGGCTCAAGCGCCCGGCCAATATCAAGGAAACACGCTCTTTCTTGGGTAAGGTCAATTATTACTCCACCTTCATCCACGGACTCGCGACCATTGCGATCCCATTCATAAACTCACGGGTGATGAATCCACGGGCTTGGAATTCCCAGCGGATCTTTGCTTTCAACAGTTGAAGCTCTTGCTTACTCGGGCCCGGTTCTTGTTCCTCCTCAATGGGACAAGCCCTTTCATGTTCATGTCGATGTCGGCATTTGCTATTGGAGCTGTTCTTTCTCAAGAATATGATCGCTGCTCGATAAACCAAACCGATCATGGCCGAAAACTCAATTCGCTGCGGCGCAACTACTCTGCCGCAGGCGAGAAGCCTTGGGTTTAATTTTCTGCGTCCAACGCTTCCGTCACTATCTTTTGGGCGGTCGGATCAAATTCTTTGTTGACCACCGGGCACTTCTTTATTTGATCAACAAATCCCGCCCACGGGCGCATTGCTCGTTGGGTCCTCTTTCGCAAGAATTTGCACCTTTTGAAATTGTTCACAAGGCCGGGCAAATCTCATGTTGTCCCGGATTATCTTTCACGCATCCACCACGGATGATCTCTCCACTTTGGAGTCTCGGGCGCCTTTCACGACGCTCCACTCTTTACGGTCGGCAACACCTCATTGGTTTCATGACTTTTCGGCGGTATCTCCTCACGGGGAGCTCTTCCACCAGGAGGGCGCCCGCGCTCTCTCCGAAAGCGACAATCCGTCGACATCAATTTCTCCCGAGAGGTCCGGTGACTACACCATGGTTGCGAGGCCATCTTTACAAAAGGGTAAGGATACCATCCGGCCTTTGTGTTCTCCCTCATGAGGTCCCGGATATTGTTCGAGAAGCCCATGAAGGGCTCGGTGGTGGTCATTTTCATGGTGACACCACGGCCGCGCCAAAATCCTTCTTCTTTGGTTATTTTTGGCCCACGCTCTTCAAAGGCGCTCACGCCCACGCCCGCCGCGTGTGATGCTTGCGGCGTGTGGGGCGCCCACGGCCCGTGGCGCTCTTCCCTTGGCGCCGGTCGCACGCCACTTCCCTTGATAAATGGGGAATGGATTTTGTGGGACCCATTGATCCTCTGGCGGCACACCCATGCCCGCTACATTACGGTTCTCTCGCGACTCACGCTACCAAATGGGCGGAAGCTTGCGCACTTCGGACAACAACTGCGGCAAAGCACGGCCAAGGTCATCTATCAACACATCATCAGCGATTCGGCTGCCCCCCGGGCTGGTCGGTGATCGTGGTGTCCATTTTATCAATCATACCATCAAGGAGCTGGACGGATTATCTCGATACATCATCACAAGAGCACACCTTACTATCCTCAAGGGAATGGTTTGGCGAAAGCACCAACAAAACTCGGTCACAATTCTCAAGAAAATTTGTGGCGCTTCACCATATTGGTGGCAAACAAAGCTTCCCTCTTGTTCTTTGGGCTTACAATACTTGTTTCAAAATAGCTCTTGGTCACACTCCTTTCAAATTGGTTTATGGTCAAGAAGCTCTCATGCCTTTTGAGTACATTCTCCCAACTCTCAGTTTTCAAGCGGCTCTTGCCCATAATCCGCCTTCTTTGCACTCAAAGAAGCGGGTTTATCAATTGGAACAATTGGATGAACTAAGAAGGGATGCTTATATTCGTGTTCTTCATGGACAACGGTTGCAAAAATCTTTACATGACAAGCGTTTAAAGACAAAAACATTCAAGGAAGGAGATTTGGTTCTTCTTTATGATTCTCGGTACAAAAATTTTCGGGTAAGCTTAAGTTTGATGGCTTGGCCCTTATCAAATTGTTCAAGTGGTTCAACCCGGTGTTTTCGGTGGCTGAGTTAGATGGAACTCCATTACCTACAACTGGTTAATGGCTTTTCGTCTCAAAACATTTCACACCCACGAAAGTGAAAATCAACCACGGAAATTTGCATTTCGGGCGCTTAAACACAGCGAGATAGTGACTAAACCGGTGGCATATTTATATTATAGGTGGAAATTTTTTACAAAATGTGGGCACTGACCCGGCTATTTCCGCTATGGGCATTGCCCTATATACAAAAGCGGGCTCGAGCCCTATCTACTAAGTCCTAAGAAGAAAAACCCTCTCCTCGGGTTTGGGCGAGAGGTGATCATAAGATGTGGTAGAGGTTATGCTCGGGTCCCAGTGAAGGTGCGAGAATCACCTCCATCCCGTTGGTCTTCGGATCGGGATGTTCAGCCATCCGGCACACCGGCCATCCATTCTCGAGCCCACGATTGTGGCGGCGCCAGAAGGTCGGACAATCCATCTTGCGGGTAATCCCTCTCGGCGGTTAGTGGGCATAGTGCGGTTCTCGTTCAAACCGGCGGCGGCCATCTTTGGCGCCATCGGATGTCTTCGCTTCACTCCCGGTTCGTCTTATATAGCCAAGCCGAGGAACTCCTTGTCGGCGTGGACCAATCAAAAACTTCGCCAGCGTGTTTTGCAATGCAAAATTTGTTTCTAAGCGAGAATCTTTTCTCCGTAGCATATCTCGCCATGGTACCCTCGACACATTCGTTTTAATGATATCCCACCGAGTTACCCGGCATTAAATGCCATTGCTTCTTTTCATACCCGTCAAACATTAATATGTGTCCTTTGGCCCTGTCACATCCGATCATTCTCTCACGTCCCATCTCCACCATTCATTGCTTCTCCCTTTGTTGTTTGGGGACTTAGCCAAAATTTTTGCCTCTTCATCGCCTCCTTGGCATCTTTCGACATCTGGCACCATCCATGGTCATTTGTTTAAGCCCTCATCATACCCCTTCGCCTCCATTTGCGCACCCTAAACCTTTTCGACCCTCTGCGCCTTCGTCCTCCGTTCTTTGCCTTCGTCCTCCGCCTTTGAATCACTGTTCTTTTCCGCAAATCTTTGCCATGGCTGCACAAAATTTTCTACACTTCAAGCTCTTTGCTCGGGGAACCCGGCTCTTTTTCGAAGTCTGTATCTTTCTTGGCGCCCACTTTCCGTGAAGCCCTTGTTGGCCCGAATCGTGAAGTCGCGAGCGCCGAAACTTTCACGAATTCTCTCAAATGGAACTTAGGCTCCAAATCGACCCGGTTGAAGCGGTTCGCCGCTAACATCGTCAGCGGCCGCATGGATACACCACGGTGGTCGATGGCACCACCATTTATTTGACTCAACACCTGATTTCAGAGGTATTCCATATTCCTTTGCAAACCCCTTGTTTATCTTGGTGCGCCATACGGGATATCGATGTCAGCGAGTTTGGTGCTCACGCTTATCATGCAAATGTGCATCGCGCGACCAATATTGACAAGCCCCATGAGACCTTTGTTAAGTTTACGTGGCGAAAGTTCTTGGGTATTCTATCAAGAACACCCATATCAATAAACCTTTCTATAATATAGTGGTTTGCTGCTACTCGCTCAACCCACCACATTGATTGGCCCCAATTGTTGTTCTACCGTCTTCTCCAAGAAGTTGACCGTCTTCGGGCTGCCACTTCTATTTCTGAAGTATCTGTGGGAGGCCACCTTCAAGCCATTATCCGTCATTACTTTCCTCCCACACCTCCTCATTCTCATGATTCCCTTTCAGCGGTCCCTTCCTCAGACTCACCAAGTCGGCACTTCACGCCCCTCTTCCTCTGGTCATGTCAAATTCTGCACTCCCATGTCACTTTGTCTCCTCCTCGCTCTGTACAGAATCCAAGCATTCCAGTTCACACCATGTTTCACAAACATCGCACACCAGGCAACAGCAGGCTCCACCACCACGGCACCCTCGTCAGTTGTTGTATCAGTATCAGCAGGATGCTCAAGCTGCTGTTCTCAAGTTACAAGAATCCCAAGAAGCTCTTATGAATGGGGTTCAAACGGCCCTAGAGGCCTCAGATGCGGTTCACCGTGACCTTCAAGCCGCCACTGCACAAGTTCAAACTTTGGAGGCCCAACTTCAAGACAAGCACGGAGCTCTCTTACAGGCCCGTATAGATCTCAAAAGTGCACAGGATCAGACCAGCCTACTTACAGATCAGCAGGCTCAACTCCAATCCGAAATTCAGGACTTATTGGAGCAAAACAAGTCCAAAGATACTCTCCTGAGTGACAAAGAGAAAGATATTGCTAAGCTTGACGCCTTGTACTTTCGAGCTTTGTGACAATTACAAAGCACTCAAGTTCAAAACCCTACCGGCGTGGCGCTCAAATTGCCTCTTTGGCTCGGCTCTCCACTTGAGACTTCTCGGCTCACATCCCTCCAAGATCGACTTACGGAGGTTGTAAAGCGAAACTTCTTGATGGCGGAGATTGCCGTGCCGACTCAATGCTCTGGGCAATCCTCCTCACAAGGGTTAACACTTCTCGAACGGGTCCGTGACCGATCCCATATACGTTAGAAAAGGACCACGGGATCCGTGACCTCGAACAACGGCTTCTACAAAGACGCTATTCGGTCTGGCGATGAGGCTCGAACCAAACCGGGACGGCTATATCACCATCGTTAGCAACCTTTGCTGTTGATTTCCCGGTTCCTTCACGCTATGCGGATTATGTGGTTGCCCGCCGCCACCTCTTTTTTGAAGTGGCATGGGGCTGATGGTCTGTGGATATTCCCTGCTGCAAGACTGCAGATTTTCTTGGTTGGCGAACTCTCTATTGAAGACAAAGGTGTCTGCTGTGCCCTTTTAGTCTTTGATCTCATTCACTGCGAAGATCGGTTCATCACCTTGAGTTGTTCAGCCCATGGCTTACATTTTTCATGATTTCTATCGAGTGATACGGGAGAGATTTCGGGATGGGCCACCACGGAACTATCGGGGTGACCCCACCCTTCAATGGTTGCTTGGGGATAACACCCCCCTACGGCTGATCATGCTCGGACACGCTCTTCATCAAGAGTACATGCACGAGCTTGCACATCATTTACCTCTCTCGGCAAGCGGAAGTCTTTGCAACAAATAAGGAAGTATCACGGGACATCGAGGATCTTCCCTATGCACAAATTTATATGCAACACCTCGCCGGTTACAATCAATTACGTGCTCTTTCGGATAGCAAGGCGGTCCCCACAGTGGGATAGCCCTCTGTCAACTCTCAACTCTACGCCTCATGCGGGATCGTTGGTGTAAAGCTCTTGATCCGGCCCTTGTCGGTGAATTAGGGGAGCGGGCTTTCAAGAACAACCCGCCCACCCGGGCATGGTTCCCTCTCCCTATGCTTCCACGGGTGTTCCTCTCCGCCCTAGGTTCCCGACTTCGATTGGCGTCTCCCCTTTTGGACAAAGGTCATGGATGGCCATCTTTGGATGGACTCCACCTCGGATCTCGGCCGGATCTCGGTGGGATCCCGTTTTGTTCGCCCGCTCCCATTGGGAGGAGGGTGCCACTCTTGATAACACCACTAATTGGATCTATATTGCTAATGGCGTGGTTGGCAATGCCTGGCGATGCGCTACATGGTCTTGACACCTTCTTGAGAATGCCGCCACCTCACCGGATCCTTGATCCACCTTCAAGCGGGTTTTGTGCTGCTCTAAAATGCATCTTGCTCAGCTCCTTGAATCGGCGGCGTCCCATTTTTCTGCAATCCGAATGCGGCGTCGGTGCCCGGCCTCGTTTGCACTGCTCATGGAATGTCGGTTTGTTTCTTCGGACGCCCGCAGCGCCCTTGAAGACATAGTGCGCTCTCATTTTCTCATTGATGCTGATCATGCCCTTGGGCTCAACACTCCTCTGCTCTTCAAATCGCCCGGGATCTCATAGGCACTTACCATAATGGTGCGTCCTCTCTCCCGTGAGGATCACTTTTCAGACCGATGGCTTCGCCAGCCAGAAACACTTCCTCCTTTTCTTCACCACGAGTGTCGTTTGGTGGGGAGTGTTAGTCCTGTGCCTCTGAGTGCAGGGACTATTCATGCATCTGATGGACGGTCAAGAACAAGGATCCCGCGATCGATACGGGTCAGCCGTCAAAGGCTCGGTGAAGACCAAGCGGCCAGACCCCGCGGTCAAAGCTGCGTCCGGAGTCAACAAGAGGCGCTGGCTTCGGACGCGTGGCGGCCCGTCACCGCCCCGGCGTCGGCGTCGGCGTGATTCTAGGCACTTCAAGAGGCACCGCCAACATTCCTGCAAATCAGGCCTCCTTCGAGTCGGCACGAGATCGGTCGGGGGGTGTCTATATTGGGCCAGAGGCCATTGTACTATATATATGAGTAGAGCTAGCACATGAGGAGGAGATGAGTTTTTGAGTCTTGTCTCTCTTCAGTCTTCTCTCGATTGCGAGAGCTCATGTATGTTCATCATTGATATCAAGGAAGCTTATCATTTTGCTCTCATTGTTCTCTTTTGTTCTGTTTTCTTCTTCTTGTTCTTTTCTTGCAAATCCCGCGTGACATAGTCCCCCGGATTCTCCTGTTAGATCCAAGGGTCCTCACAGAGGGCTGTCTTGCAGGCGTTCCCGAACCCAGACCCCAAACATGTCTGCTGATTCCTGAAATTGAGCGGGATTCCTAAAATTGAGCGAAATTGAATGATGATGGGTAACGAAATTGAGTGAAATTCAATGGCGACGGGAATCCTAAAATAGAGCCAAATTGAATGATGGAATTGAATTGGCAGCCGTGCAGGCGTCCAGGGCAGAGCTACAAGGTTTCTTGATGGTGGTAGCATTCAATTCATGGTCGGCGCTATCAGGGCAGCGAGGAAAAGGAAGGGTGTTGCTTGCTCTGTCCCTGCTTCTCTAAGTTGTTTAAACATCGGGTCCTCTGATTCTCAAGAGCGTGAGACTGGGGGACATGCTGGTTGTTCTCTTGGGCAGGATTGGAGTGCCATAGACGTGAGTGTGACCTTAGGTTTGTCTGGGCAAGATGTGCCCATGAGTTTTTATGGGGGTTTTGCAATCGGAGGTGTGTGCCTGGAGCTGTGGCCATGGAGCGTGGTGCAAGTGTAGATCACTTGCATTGTCAGGCTGTTTTTAGAGCCCGGTTCAAGAGTCCCAGGGCCATGAATGATGCCATAAAAAGAGATTTCAATTGGGTTTCAAAGCCTCCTGGTGTGATATTGGTATGCAAAGCCCTTAAAAACATCGCCTTCATTGTTTTGAAGGCATGATTGGGTACTGTATGAAGGATGTTGGAAAAGTTCATTATGTTTGCCATCTTCATATTTTGAGTGAGGCTGCTATTGAGAAAGGAAAAGATTTGTATTTGAGATGGGGAGCTAGTGACACGAAAAATTTAGTTGTGCTTGATAATAAAAACCTGTTGAATCGAGCTGAACATTTTGTGAATTACCATGCACACTCACCCCGGTTTTTGGTCCACTGTTGAAAACATCAGTTTTGGTAGGTCTACATGTCCTGTTTTCAAAGAATCCTACATGTGGATTTGTGGAGGTATGGTTTTGTTCGATAATGGTGTTCTTTTTTCAGTGGACTAAAACATCCACTGTTGTTTTGTAGTTTCTTCTATTGTGACATGTCATTTTATAATACAATCCACTGTAGGAAAGAATACTTGAATTTCTACATGTCTAATAATTCTATTGTCACATGTCTTTATAGATGTAGGAAAGAATATTTGATTCTCTACATGTCATATACTTCCATGTCACATGTCTTTATAGTAGTAGAACAGAGTTCTATTGTCACATGTCTTTATAGAAGTAGGAAAGAATACTTGATTCTCTACATATCCTATCCTTCCATATCACGGGTCTTTATAGTGGTAGAACAGAGTACTTGATTTGCTACATGTGATGCACGTGCACGATCACATGTCCTTATACTAGTATTCCATGTAAGACAAGTTACTTCAACTACTTCAATTACTTAACACCTATTTTTGCATAACAAAACCATCAAGAATTTGATTTGTATTTCTTGAGGGAGTGCAGGATCGCTGCAACAAATCCCTAAGCATTAATGTCATAGGACCACGCAAAATCCTAACAATATCCTAACATTTTGGATATTGTTAGAGAAAGACCATTAAACCACGCCTACATTTTTGCATAACAAACCATTAAGAATTGTGAGATGTATTTCTTTATGGAGGATAGGACCATTGCAACAAATCCCCAAGCATTAAAATGGCAAGACCATGCAATATCCTAACATTATTCCCCCATTTTGGATATCGTTAGTGGAACACCATTAAACCGTTCCTACATCTTGGTATAATTTAGACCATTAAGAATTTGAGATGTAATTGTTTATGGGGAATAGGACCATTGCAACAAATCCCCAACATTATAAAATGGCAAGACTATGCAATATCCTAACATTATCCCCCCATTTTGGATATCATTAGTGGAACACCATTAAATCATGCCTACATCTAGTTGGTACTAAGGTTCGCTATAGACGATCCAATAGTTATCCACGTCATCCAATGGTTTTAATTGTATCTAATTTATCTTATCCAATGGTTCTTTCTAAGAATGCAATGGTTCTTTAAAAAACAAGATAACTTATTGCACTTAGACGATTTGCACTAAGAATATATCAAACCCCAAAGTGTCCTGCCGCAAATGACCGTGTAGAAACCCAAGTGTTTTGTCGTTCGAGGCAAGTACAAAGGTTCGGAATGGAGATTTGACTTAGCCATGTCGTCCAAAAAGTGAAATTACCCTAGGGACCAAGTTACACGGTCATTTTTTGCAGCAAAAGAAACACAAACCCTCTACATGGCAGTATTCTGCACCATCCGCTAAGGCCAATTCACTACAAACGTGTTAGGGCATGAGTTACTTTGGCTTCTTCTGGGCGAGGGGGTGGTCTTACGCCCATGAAACTTGGTCTCGGGGTAATGTCGATGTTTGAGTCCGTTGGCAGAGTTAGATCACAGTTCCGGGGTGGGAGAGTTTCCCGTCCGTGGCCAAGGACCTTCCAGAGAGGACCTTTTAGGTCGAACTGCTTCTGGAAGGTTTTAGGGCTCCGTCTTCTGGCGTCAATGCCCTCCCACTACCTCATGACATTATGCAAGCTCCTGGTCCAATCTGGCTATGGTATGGCCTCCAAAACGTAAACCCTGTGCCTTGCCAGGTTATTGTAGGGTTTACGTTATGGAGGTCGGGCTTTGGTCCGTTGCACTTGGGACATGGTCGAGCAGCTGCGTTTGAAAACACGAGGCAGTAGAAATTGCAAGAATGGGGTTTGGATTTATTCTCCTCCTAGTTTTACAATTAAAAGTGTAGAGCGCCTTATGCAGTAGCAAAATTGTTTGGGGTCACTCGGATTGGCGAATAGATCGAAACTCTGTTATTTCAGTTCTCATGGCTCCCCATGCATGTTTAGAAATGGTCCACCTAGTTATCAAAGAAGTCAACTACGTTTTGGCCTCCAAAACGTAAACCCTGTGCGTTGCTAGGTTATTGTAGGGTTTACGTTATGGAGGTCGAGTTTTATTCAGTTGCACTTGAGACATGGTCGAGAAGCTGCAGTTGAAAACAAGAAGCAATAGAAACTGACGAAATGGGGTTTGGATTTACCGAGGCAGGCTTTCCTACCAGTGCTCCTCTGGGAGGGCAAATGCCAATGCCTCTCTTCCCGGATCCCGGTTTCCCAATCCGACCGTTGAATTCTCCATTCAAGTAACTTGCTTCGAGCAGATTCAAACAAATTCAAGATCTGTCCGGGAGAACATATCAAACCGCAAAGTGTCCTGCGCAAATTTAATCGTGTAGAAACCCAAGTGTTTTGTCGTTCGGGCAGTACAAAGGCTCTGGAATGGAGATTTGACTTCGCCATGTCGTCCGAAACAGTGAAATTACCCTAGACACCAAGTTACACGGTCATTTTTTGCAGCAAAAGAAGCACGAACCCTCTACATGGCAGTATTCTGCACCCTCCGCTAAGGCCAATTCACTACGAACGTGTTGGACATGAGCTACTTTGGCGCTTCCTGGAGCAGAGGTGGTCTTCTGCCCATGAAACTTGGTCTCCAGGGTAATGTCGATGTTTCGAGTCCGTTGGCAGAGTCAGATCACAGTTCCGGGGTGGGAGAGTTGCCCGTCCGTGGCCAAGGACCTTCTAGAGAGGACCTTTGGGTTGAACTGCTTCTGGAACGTTTTAGGGCTCCGTCTTCTGGCGTCAACGCCCTCCCACTACCTCATGACATTGTGCAAGATCCTGGTCCAATCTGGCTAGGGTATGGCCTCCAAAACATAAACCCTGTGCCTTGCCAGGTTATTGTAGGGTTTACGTTATGGAGGTCGGGCTTTGGTCCGTTGCACTTGGGACATGGTCGAGCAGCTGCGTTTGAAAACACGAGGCAGTAGAAACTGCCAGAATGGGGTTTGGATTTAATCTCCTCCTAGTTTTGCAATTAAAAGTCTAGAGCGCCTTATGCAGTAGCAAAATTGTTTGGGATCACTCGGGTTGGCCAATAGATCGAAACCCTGTTATTTCAGTTCTCATGGCTCCCCATGCATGTTTAGAAATGGTCCACCTAGTTATCAAAGAAGTCGACCACGTTTTGGCCTCCAAAACATAAACCCCGTGCGTTGCTAGGTTATTGTAGGGTTTACGTTATGGAGGTCGAGTTTTATTCAGTTGCACTTGAGACATGGTCGAGAAGCTGCAGTTGAAAACAAGAAGCAATAGAAACTGACGAAATGGGGTTTGGATTTACCCTCCTCCCAGTGTCGCAATTAGAAGTCAAGAACACATTTTGTAGTAGCAAATTTTTTTGGAATGATTCGGGATCGCCAATAGATCCAAACTCTGTTATTTCAGTTGCCATGGCTCCGCATGCATGTTTGAAAAAGGTACACCAGGTCCCAAGTGCAACTGACCACGTTTTGGCCTCCATAACGTAAACCCTACAATAACCTGGCAAGGCACAGGGTTTACGTTTTGGAGGCCATACCCTAGCCAGATTGGACCAGGATCTTGCACAATGTCATGAGGTAGTGGGAGGGCATTGACGCCAGAAGACGGAGCCCTAAAACCTTCCAGAAGCAGTTCGACCCAAAATGTCCTCTCTGGAAGGTCCCTGGCCACGGACGGGCAACTCTCCCACCCCGGAACTGTGATCTGACTCTGCCAACGAACTCGAAACATCGACATTACCCTGGAGACCAAGTTTCGTGGGCAGAAGACCACCCCTGCTCCAGGAAGCGCCAAAATAGCTCATGTCCAACACGTTCGTAGTGAATTGGCCTTAGCGGAGGGTGCATAATACTGCCATGTAGAGGGTTCATGCTTCTTTTGCTGCAAAAAATGACTGTGTAACTTGGTCCCTAGGGTAATTTCGCTGTTTCGGACGACATGGCGAAGTCAAATCTCCATTCCGGAGCCTTTGTACTTTGCCTAACGACAAAACACTTGGGTTTCTACAGCGGTCATTGCGGGGACACTTTGCGGTTTGATATGTTCTCTCGAGCGGATCTTGAATTTTTTGAACCTGCTTGAAGCGAGGTTACTTGAAGAGTGGATTCAGCGGTTGGATGGGAAACCGGGCTCGGGAAGGGAGGCATTGGCATTTGCCCCTCGGGAGGAGCACTAGTAGGAAAGCTTTGCCTCGGTAACCTTTGTGATGTCCGTCTCCGGGAGTCTGGCCTCTCAAACATGCCACGTGAGCTCCAACATGCCACATAGGCTCCAACATGCCTCGTGAGCTCTAGCATGCCACCTAGGCTCCAACGTGCCACCCTAGGCTCCAACGTGCCACCTAGGCTCCAACATGCCAAGGTGGCTCCAACATGCCACCTAGGCTCAAGCGTGCCAAGGTGCCACCTAGGCTCCAACATGCCACGTAGGCTCCAACATGGCACCTAGGCTCCAACATGCCACCCACGCCCAACATGCCACGTGGGCTCCAACATGCCACCTAGCATGCCACCTAGTTTCCAACATGCCACCTGGGCTCCAACATGCCACGTGAGCTCCAACATGCCACATAGGCTCCAACATGCCAAGTTGGCTCCAACGTGCCACCTAGGCTCAAGCATGCAAGGTGGCTCAAATATGCCACCTAGGTTCCAACATGCCACCAAGGCTTCAACATGCCACGTAGGCTCCAACATGCCACCTAGGCTCCAACATGCCTCGTGAGCTCTAGCATGCCACCTAGGCTCCAACGTGCCACCTAGGCTCCAACATGCCACCTAGGCTCCAACATGCCAAGTTGGCTCCAACATGCCACCTAGGCTCAAGCGTGCCAAGGTGGCTCAAACATGCCACCTAGGTTCCAACATGCCACGTAGGCTCCAACATGCCACCTACGCTCCAACATGCCACGTGGGCTCCAACATGCCACCTAGCATGCCACCTAGGCTCCAACATGCCACCGGGCTCCAACATGCCACGTGAGCTCCAACATGCCACAGGGCTCCAACATGCCAAGTTGGCTCCAACGTGCCACCTAGGCTCAAGCATGCCAAGGTGGCTCAAATATGCCACCAAGGCTTCAACATGCCACGTAGGCTCCAACATGCCACCTAGGCTCCAACATGTCTCGTGAGCTCTAGCATGCCACCTAGGCTCCAATGTGCCACCTAGGCTCCAACATGCCACCTAGGCTCCAACATGCCAAGGTGGCTCCAACATGCCACCTAGGCTCAAGCGTGCCAAGGTGGCTCAAACATGCCACCTAGGCTCCAACATGCCATGTAGGCTCCAACATGCCAACTAGGCTCCAACATGCCACCTACGCTCCAACATGCCACGTGGGCTCCAACATGCCACCTAGCATGCCACATAGGCTCCAACATTGCCACCTAGGCTCCAACATGCCACCTGGGCTCCAACATGCCACGTGAGCTCCAACATGCCACGTGGGCTTCAACATGCCATGTAGGCTCCAACGTGCCAACTAGGCTCCAACATGCCTCGTGAGCTCTAGCATGCCACCTAGGCTCCAACATGCCACCTAGGCTCCAACATGCCACCTAGGCTCCAACATGCCAAGGTGGCTCCAACATGCCACCTAGGCTCAAGCTTGCCAAGGTGGCTCAAACATGCCACCTAGGCTCCAACATACCATGTAGGCTCCAACATGCCAACTAGGCTCCAACATGCCACCTACGCTCCAACATGCCACGTGGGCTCCAACATGCCACCTAGCATGCCACATAGGCTCCAACATTGCCACCTAGGCTCCAACATGCCACCGGGCTCCGGACATGCCACGTGAGCTCCAACATGCCCGTGGGCTTCAACATGCCCGAGGCTCCAACGTGCCAACTAGGCTCCAACATGCCTCGTGAGCTCTAGCATGCCACCTAGGCTCCAACGTGCCACCTAGGCTCCAACATGCCACCTAGGCTCCAACATGCCAAGGTGGCTCCAACATGCCACCTAGGCTCAAGCGTGCCAAGGTGGCTCCAACATGCCACCTAGGCTCCAACATGCCACCTAGGCTCCAACATGCCACCTATGCTCCAACATGCCACGTGGGCTCCAAAATGCCACCTAGGCTCCAACATGCCACCTAGGCTCCAACATGCCACCTGGGCTCCAACATGCCACGTGTGCTCCAACATGCCAAGTTGGCTCCAACATGCCACCTAGGCTCAAGCATGCCAAGGTGGCTCAAATATGCCACCTAGGCTCCAACATGCCACCAAGGCTTCAACATGTCACGTAGGCTCCAACATGCCAACTAGGCTCCAACATGCCACGTGGGCTCCAACATGCCACCTAGCATGCCACCTAGGCTCCAACATGCCACCTAGGCTCAAGCATCTTACCACGTGAGCTCCAACATGCCAAGTTGGCTCCAACGTGCCACCTAGGCTCAAGCATGCCAAGGTGGCTCAAATATGCCACCAAGGTGGCTCCAAATATGCCAACGTGAGCTCCAACATGCCTCGTGAGCTCTAGCATGCCACCTAGGCTCCAACGTGCCACCTAGGCTCCAACATGCCACCTAGGCTCCAACATGCCAAGGTGGCTCCAACATGCCAACTAGGCTCAAACATGCCAAGGTGGCTCAAATATGCCACCATCGGCTCCAACATGCCCGTGGGTCGCAACATGCCACACGGGCTCCAACATGCCACGTGAGCTCTAACATGCCACCTAGGCTCCAACATGCCACCCTACGGCTCCAACATGCCACCTAGGCTCCAACATGTCAAGGTGGCTCCAACATGCCACCTAGGCTCCAACATGCCAAGGTGGCTCCAACATGCCACCTAGGCTCCTTGCCAAACTCCTCTACCAAAAAATCCAAAGGTTGTCATATTTCTTGCATAAAGTCCTAGCCATCACGCGTCCGTCACCAACATCTCGCCATCTCATCCAAAATTTGCCAACATCACCCAATGAAAAGATAAAAGATGTACATCTATTCATTTTTGGCCTAGTCAAAACTTGAACTTGCTTGCTTGGCATGCGATGTCACCACTTGGAGTGCCACATCATCTTTTCCATGCTATTTTTTGGTGCCATAAGGGTAACGACATGCGCTGCCAAATCCTGACCACTTGTGGCAAGGCAGCAGCCCATAACGTGAACCCTATATTTTTTGCATCAGGATGGAGACAAACGTGTTCGAGAGTGTGCATAGGGTCATCATCATGTCCACATCACCCATATCTTGTCATGTCACCAGCCACATCAACCCATGGAAAACCAGAGTTGCACCACTGTGCACTTTTGCACCATTAAAAGTTGCACATGGAACTCCAGTGAAAAAATCGAGGGTCGTTGATCTGGCACAATGGAGGGGATATTCGTCAAGTCAATGTTCCACAAACAATATAAAAAACATCCCATTAAGTAGTTGATTTAGTAGATTATTATAGGTTGAAAATTTGAGAATTAAAATATGTAAAAAATTGCCCCATCAAGGTGAGAATAACGATCCAGATTTGACGAAGATAAATGGCCCAGATGGTGATCTTAGTACTATGATCTTATTGGCTCTATCTTTTAACGCTTCCGATTTACTGACAATAGAGATGGACGGTAAAGATCATGATCCTTGTCCTATGATCTTATTGGGTAAAAAATGAAGGGCTGAGATTTCTTTTTGAGATTTCTTTTCCGCCATTGCTTTCTTTCTCCAGCTATGGCGGTCCGGTGCTATGGCGCCATGTCCGGTGCTATGGCGTGTCCGGTGCTATGGCGCTGCTTGAGCGTGTTCGGTGGATTCGAGCCATCTGCCTTCCTTCTTCCTTCTTTCTTACAATCCGGCTCTCTATTCATTCTTTTCTCTGTTCATTCTTTTCTGTTCCATTATTTTCTCTGTTCATGCTTTTCTCTGTCCATTCTTTTCTTACAGCTTCTTGAAATCTGGCTCTCCTCCATTCTTTCTCACCTCCATTCTTAAAATCCGGCTCTCCTCCATTCTTTCTTACGTTCTTCATATCTGCATTTTTTAGTGATGGAACTGGCTTCCTTTCCTTTTTGTGGTTCGAAGCAGCTAGGGCCGCGCCTATTGCTTGCATTAATATGTGGAAGACCTGTGCATAAACCCCTACCTGTGAGCTACAGGTTTATGGTTATTTCCTAATTTTCCATGTGCCAGCTGCTGCTCTTTTGCAGCATTCATTATCGCTGGGTCATTTTGAGTGGGATCATCCTTCTGAAACTTTTTGAGTGGGATCATCGACGATGGTAGCCCATAATGGTGGCTGTTGCCGCTGCCTCAGGAAGTCAGAAGCCTCATCAATGATTCCAAATACAAATGGCGAATATTTCTGCACAATCTGCTTGCTAGAAGGTGGGCATATTTTATAAAGCTCAAGGAAAAACTAATCCATTGATCATCCGGAGGTACTTTTTATTGTTTATTATTTATCTTTTTGCAAGGAAGTTCTTGCATGTTAAGTCAGCTAGGCTAGTTACAGAGCATTCGTGGCCCTTTATGTACATTGCAGGTTGAAGGAAGAAGATAGCAGCAAATACGGCAGGTAGGCAGTGACATAGCAGCATGGAACCAGGAATGCCCAATAAATGCTTCTGGTTGTGCCATTTCTGCTCCAATCTGCTCCAATATTCTTGATTCGGAATCCATCTTTCTGTCCTGAGCTGGGTCGATTTATGTAACTCATCTTCGTTTAATTTTTGAGCTTTTCTGTTGTATCTTTTATTCTTCTTGGATTTAATTTTTTGTAAAAGCTGAAAACCTGAAGCAATAGGCCTCTCAATGGCACTTGCAGCTTTCATCCGTGGGTTCAAATCCCACATTGACAGTGCAGGCAGAATACAGCAGACTTGAATCCTTCTACAGTTTCATTTATTTTTTCTGGAAATAAAATAAATGAGATCAATTGTGCTACATTGTTTATAACTTAATCATTAATTCAATATTTTTGAACCTCAACCATTGATTGCTTTAATCTAAGTTAAAACTTAGATTGCAATCTATTATTATGTATGAATGAGAATGGAGATAACATGGCATTTTATTCCTTGTGGACTTGTTTGGGTTCGATTCCCAAAAAGGCTCTTTTTTTACAATAAAAAAGATTATACAAAGTTCATAATATATATTAGCTTTTAAATTGTCGCCTATAGTAATTTTTTTTTGTAACGTGTGCCACGTGTCAACTTTTGATTGTTAGAAGACATATTAGATACAATACTTTATTTTTTTCCTATGTGTAGTAATAATGCTTTTTTATTTTTAAAGAATGCCACGTGTCCATATTTGATTAGCTAGAATAATATATTTTTTATTTAAAAAGTGTGCCACGTGTTAATATCTCATTAGTTAAACAACCACGTTACAAATTCATGTTTTTTCTACGTGTTATAAAACTTACTTTTACATGTCCTTATTTTAGGAAAACAATAGCTAGATTCGAATAACACATGTAGTGTTTTGTAAATTAAAAAAACTCCATGTGTGATTTGTTTAATTTTGCAAAAATAACACTTGAAACAACGTGTCTATATCGAGAAAAAGCACACTTGAAAACATCATTTTTCTATTTCCTACGTGTTCTTTTCCTTGTAATCCTTTATTTCTAGTGTTGTAATTTAGTTTTTCAGATGTAGTAAAATTAAAACCTACGCATGCTATTTTAAAGATAAACAACGCATGGTTCCATAAAAAACAACAGTGAAGGAAAAAGTACACGTTGACAAAAATTCACAAAAACTACGTCAAATTTTTCTACACGTGGCTTTTTTTGCCAAAAGACCACTGTGGGAAATTTCTGCTAAAAAACCACTGTCTCTTTGTGCAAATCCGGATAAACAGGCCACGTGGACTTTTGGGACCATTTTGGTGTTGTTTTTTGCATAAAACAACACTTCCGTACAACAAAAAAACAACTGTGGACCAAAAATTGGGGTCAGTGTGATGGGAACCGTAGATTGACTGCTAGTTTGCTATATACGTTGGCCAAGATGATTCGTTCTGGAAAATTTACCTTGTCTAGTTCTTGGATTATCCCTTCAAACACTGCCCATATCAATGAGCACCGTGTCTGGGCTGCATGGAGAGTCTTGCTCAATCCTAGTCACTGCATGCTGTCGGATATGAGAACCATCATGTTTGGCTTGCCAGCAGGTTTTGTACCTATGGAAAGGAATGGGCCTGGGCGGAGACGGTATTGGGATGATGCTATTCCTGCTGATGAGTGTTAGTCCTGTGCCTCCTGGTACAGGACTATTCATGCATACGACGGACCAGGTCAAGCTCAAGGATCCACAGACGAGCCGCAGGGTCGGTCGTCCAAGGCCCAATGAGAAGACCAAGCGGCGGAACCCACTTGATCAAAGCACGGGTGCGCTACCAAGGCGCCCGCGACAAGTGATGACCGTCACCGCCCTCGTCGGCGTCGGGCGTGATTCTAGGCACTTCAAGAGGCACCGCCAACATTCACCAAATCGGGCCTCCTTCCGGGAGTCCAAGCAGAGATCGGTCGGAGTGTCTATATTGGGCCAAAGGCCATTGTACTATATATATGAGTAGAGCTAGCACATGAGTTTTTAGATGAGTTTTGAGTCTTGTCTCTCTTCAATCTTCTCTCGATTGCGAGAGCTCATGTATGTTCATCATTGATATCAAGGAAGCTTATCATTTTCCTCTCATTGTTCTCCTTTGTTCATTTTTTCTTCTTCTTGTTCTTTTCTTGCAAATCCCGTGACATAGTCCCGGTTCTCTGTTAGATCCAAGGGTCCTCCACAGGGTTGTCTTTGGCGTTCGAACCCGGACCCCAAAACATGCGCCGTTCGATTCGATTTTCCTTTCTTACATGCCGCCATCTCGTAGAAACTTCATGCCGGAAGAACTTCTTTCCCGGGCGGCGTCTGCGGCTTGGGCGCCATCATCGAAGGGAAATTTGTTCGTGACATGTATGGATCTGCTTATGACATTGAGGGAGGCCACATTGGTCTAGGGCTCGGTCGGCGCCACCCACCCCCTCGTGTCATGTCTCGTCCAAATTCTCCGCCTCAAGCGTGCAAACATTGCTCATGACCTCGATCTCCTCATCACTATCGGGAGCCCTATCCGGCTCAACACGCACAACCTTACTTTCATACCCCGAACATGCCTTCATCCATCGGTCTTACGGCCCATGCGCCTCTGCCTTCACAACCATCATCTCCCTACGGGTGGACATGGATATCCACATGTCTCTTTTGCTCCTCCCCGTGAATTTCCCTTCCCTACATTTCCCACCACTCTTCCTGTTTTACAACCTTCACCAGACCTCAAAACCAATGATCGGGGCACCTCCGGTGCCTCCCACCTCAAAACCCCTTCATCGGGGTCTTTTCGGGCACCATGCCACCGCCAACTCCACCTCAATATCCTCACTATCATGTTCTGTCCAGCCCGGCACTTTTACCTCTACCTTTCGGACCCTTAAGGCGACTTATCCTACCTTTGGCAACACGAAAGGCAAACCCTTAGACCAAAGTGCTCGGCCCACATGGAAGAATTTGAGGCTCTCGGCTGTCTGAATGGTCATGCGCCAACCTCAACTGAAATTCCACATCTTTTCCACCACTACTTTGGCGGCTCCCCTCATCAATGGCTCATGTCCAACAAAAAGCCACTTTGGAAACAAGATTGGTCGAAATGAGAACTGCTTTTCTTTCTCACTATGGGACCCACGGATGATGATGAAACTTCATCTCAAGCAACTCAATGACCTTCAACAAGAGCCCGCAGAGTCTGCGGGGATTTTTGCGGTCGACTTCACATTACGCTCGGCAAACTCAAGGAGTACCCCACACGAGCGGATCTTGGTGCGGTTTCTCCAAGGACTTCCTCGACTATCCGACTCATGGTGAATACACGCACCGAAGACTTTGGAGCGGGCTATCGATCTTGTCAATCACTTTCGGTCAATGTTTCCTCCCGTGGCGTGGCTCTTCGGGAGCTCCCTTTCATTCCACCCGTCATGGTTCCCCGGACTCTGTTCAACCTCAACACGCCAATCCCGCAGTAGCGGTCGGATCGGTGCCATATGCGCAAATATCAAGGCCACTTGGCGAATGAGTGCAACTCCACCAATGGCCCGCCTCATTGTAAAAGATGCAACATGTGCAATCATGCCACGGAAGAGTGCACTCGCACTCATCCTACACCTTTCCGCAACAAGATGGTTTATCAAGTGCAAACAACACCTCGGCACCAATCGCAATATCGGCGACCACCGCTGCAGCGCAACCCAATCAACTCTATCGACAAGAAGAGGGGGCAACAACGGGGACCCAACACACGTCCTCCTTTTGATCCTTCAAAGCTTCGGTGTTATCAGCGTCAAGAATGGGGTCATACCACCACGGCGTGTCCTCAACTTCCACAAGTTCAGGTGCAGCTTCCTGGCACCAATCAGACCACATCGGTCCGCCTCACGGCTTACCAACTCTGGATTGCTAATGGCAAACAAGGCCCGCGTCCTGTTCTTCGGAAGCCACCTCGCGCGCCTCAGCAATCACGCTATCAACCAGCTCCTGCCAATCAACCTCAGATGGATCAACAAGCACAGGAAGAAATTTTTCAGGCTCTTAATCCTCCAGTCCAGCCATCAAATTGGGTTGGTTTGGTTTCACGCCAGACCAGGGCGTCACGTCCCTTAACCATTATTCCTAATGGCACGCAACCTGCCTTTGCTGTCGACACCATACCTCATGAAGAAGAAAAAAAGGTTCACTTTGCACCTGACTTGGAGAAACTCATGCCGCATGTCATGCCTAAAGTTCGCCAAAGCATTCTGAACCTCATGCAAGGCCTTGAAGGCCGCACGTTGGCTAATGTTCATGCCACTACTCGAGCTCAACAAAGACAAGAAGCCCCTTCCACGTCTCAACCTCCACGCTCTCAGACATATCCAAATTTAGGCTGCGAGGTTGACCTCCTCAAAGAAGTTCTTTGCTTCATTACCACGCGACTCCAAAGACTGTGGATCCAGTGAGATCCTTTTTCTCATGTGCCTCACGGAACTCCAAGAGGAACTAGCAAAAATCAAAATTCCTTTAAGTTTGGCCACAATTTTGAAACTCGTCACGCTCTCAAGGACCGGTTACCACTCCCGACCGTTTTGGTTGGGGCACATTTGCTACCTCTACTCCCCACGGTACATGCCACGGTGGGCAATCAACAAGTCAATCATGTTCAAATTGGCCGGAGGTAGCGCGGTCAATCTCATCACGGATAAACTCGCGAACAAATGGGCATCAAACAACTCTATCGTGCCCCATATGACATCAAATTGGCTAATGGCCATATCACGCGACCTCAAAGGCGTCCACGCCTCTTCTTCACATCAACATTGGTGATCTCAGATTCCCCTTGGAATTTGGTGTTTGGAAGGCTGGAGAAGATCCATGTGATTATGAAATGTTGGTCGGTGAGACCTTTTCTCCGCCGGGCCAAGAGTATCCATTCTTGGGGCCCACGGATGGGTTAGTCATCACGGATGGTCACCTCAATGCCATCATGGACTTGGAAACAGGCAAAATCATTTCCGTCGACGATCTTTGAACCCCTCTCTCCGACACCCGATTCGAGGAAGCCCAGAATATCTATCAAGTTTGGGGCTCCACTGCGAAGTGCGCCTCGTCATCCTACCCGAATATCTTGATCCTTGGGGAGAAATGACTCTTGATCGAGGACCAGGCCGTGGCTGCTTTGCTAGACCCTTACGGCTCCTTGCAATCGAATCCAGCGTGTTGATCACTTTTCGGATCGCGGAACCTCCCGCCACTCTGTAGATGTACACGTTGTTATGAAGCAACCTGCAGCTTGATGACACTTTCGGCAACCTCTCTTTTTCACCACGCTTGAGTGCCACGCATCTGTTATGCTTCAACCTCCTGCTCATATTGTCGGGACACGGAAGTTATCCCCCATATTCGGACTCGAAGTCGAGATTGTGGGCGTAGGCAACAATCACTGTCCGAATTCTTTGCAAATCTTCCGACACCCTATCGTAGCAGGGCCGCCACGCTCTTCAAAAGTTCAAACACATTTTTCGCACGGAGCTACTGAGAGATCTTGAGGGGATCAACAAAACCTTGGGGAACTCACTATTCCTACCAAGTCGATGCACGTCCAGTCTAAGCTTAGCAACAGATGCGGCTCAACCCCAATTACCGTGATCGCGTCAAGGCGAGAAATTGACAAACTCCTTCTTTGCGGGTTTGATCTATGAGGTCAAACATTCTGAATGGGTGAGCCCCATCGTCATTGCATTCAAACACACTGGTAAGATCCGCGTTTGCGTGGACTATTGAAAACTCAATCAGGCCACGGAGCGTGATCATTTTCCACTTCCCTTCACGGACCGGGTCTCGGAAGAGGTTCTTTGGACATGAGATGTACTCCTTCATGGATGGTTTTTTCGGCTACAATCAGATCTCAATCAAAAATCGATCAACTCAAGACTACTTTCACCACCAGGTAAAGGCACTTTTTTGCCTACAAGGTGGTTCCTTTTGGATTATCAAACTCTCCATCCACGTTTCAACGTATCATGCTCTCGGTTTTTCATGATTTTATGAAGGAAAATCCCTTCTTGCAAATTTTTCAAGATGACTTCTCTGCCTACAGTTCCATGGCTGACCATTTGGATAAATTGGAACTCGTCTTTCAGAAATGTGATGAGTCCGGCATTAGTCTCAATCCCGAGAAATGCACCTTTTGCGTCACTTCAGGTGTTCTGTTGGGACATGTGGTCAGCAAAGCAGGTACCACCACGGATCCTACCAAAATCAGCTGTGTGCTCAAGGCTCAAGCACCAGCCAATATCAAGGAAACACGCTCCTTCTTGGGTAAGGTCAATTATTACTCCACTTTCATTCCTGGGCTCGCCGCCATTGCAGATCCCATTCATAAACTCACGGGTGATGAATCCACCTGGGCTTGTAGTTTAAATGTGATATACAATGTTGAGAAGCAGTAGATTTTGTGTTGCGAGTGGGCACTTTTCCAGCGAGCCAGGTTGCAGTCGCCCTTCCAGCTTCTTTGTAATTGTTTAAGGTTCAGCTATGCTCTTTTTTTAATTTTGCTATTCCCTTGGTGAAGGAACAAGTTCCGGGGCTGCACACTATAGAGTATATGGATGCAATAGATTATTGGAGTAATTAGACAACAAAATTCACTTGATTGTTTAGCAAAATTCACTTGATTCATCTTCCTTAATTACAACGACATGTTTGCTATGTCTCTTGATACATTATTTGCAGATACAACAATGCCAAAAAGTACAGGTGTAATAATGCCAAAAATACAGACATCATGAATTAAGAAACCACTTATTTTTCTAGTGTTTGCAATAAATTAGACGTTTGCCATCAACATTGCCCATAAATATAATGCATCATTAACAAGCCCAAAGTGAACATATTTAAAAATGCAAAAACAGGGTTGATCGGATCGGCTCATATTGAATTGAGACTTATTGTTTTATTTAAAGTCCTTGCTCATTGTGGTGATTGCAATATCCCTTAGTCTTGTGGATGATGATTAATTCATTTTGTCTACATAGCATCTATGTAGATGCGATAGCATATATGTACATGGGATGATGTATAGAGGATTTGCGTGACATTTCGACATCATAGAAAAATAAGTATAATTTTTATTACAATATCATGGGCTCAATTAGCAATTGTGAAATATTAGCAACACCCAGCACAGAGAGTACCACGGGCTTCCATAGATACACAAAAGCAACCAGACATACCTTATCCATAACAACAATGATGACAAATGACTAGGAAAAGATTTTGGTTATTGAGAGATGAGCGATGCACCACTAGGGCACCAATTCCTAGGATGCCAAATATTTCTGGACAATAGTATGATTGACACAGATGAACAATCTACTACCAAATACTTGAAGCATTTGATTATTGCTTCAAGTACTTCAAAGGCAAATTTTAGATATAGTTAATGCCATTTCCACTGCCAGGAAAACAAGAACTACATCGCATGCCACAAAAAGTTTAAACTTCATCTTATGCCAAAAGTTTCAACTGGCTTGGCTGCTCTTTTAACTGCTACCTTTTTTTAGCTCCATCCATCCATCCATCCTGGAGACTGCGAGTTGATTGACTTTGAGGTATAGCTTTCCTTGTGGTCTTACAGATCCTATGCCAGCTATATTATATTTACCATCATCCATGTGTGTTTGTGGCATATTCCAAGTATATGTCAGTATATGCTCGAAAACATGACTTTGAAGTGTGATTTAAGCCATTTCACTCTCGGGTCACGGAGGGCAACCCTCCGTGCGCAGCACCTTGTTAATACACCCCAAATGATAATAGAATGTAATTTTATCTAATACACCCCAAATGATAATAGAATGTATTTTTATCGTCCTAAGTGTATTAATTATATGTGTGCGGCGTAATAAATCTCTAATAAATTAGAAAATGTTTGTGCCACTTCATTTGCACTAGAATTCTAATGAATGCATGTTCCTTGCACCTTCTCACCTACATTTGACGGTTAAGATTGTAAAGCTTTCGTAATATGCTTTCAATAATATGATTTCTTAATCTAGCAATGCATATATGCTTTTTTCATATAACAATGCTTTCATAACAATAATGCCACATTGGATTGGCTCAACAACAATATTACAATAGGAAGGATCACACTACTGCGATCGATTGCTACCTTAATCATTTGACTGTTCTGGGATATGAATGCCTCAAAATCCAAATGTACTGTCTAAATAGGTCTTCTATTGTTCTTTCTTATTAGGTGATGGTTGAGTAATGCACTGCATTAATAAGAACTTCGTATTTAGTATTGGCATCATATGTGTTCTTTGCTTTTGTTTCCCTTCATTTGAAGTCATTCCACTATTCTAACTCCGAATCTGCACAATTTACTGAACAACCACATCAAACGTGGTTTCAAGTGGTAGGACACTACATCATTATCATTATCATCACAACAACAACAACAACAACAACAACAACAACAACAACAACAACAACAACAACAACAACAACAACAACAACAACAACAACAACAACAACAACAACAACAACAACAACAAGACGGTAGTGTCGTGCCACGAGGCACCGCATATCATAACATATATATGTTCTTATGTTTGTCCTCTTGAATCCGACCGTTGATCTGAGATCCTACGACTCACGTGGCTTTGGGACGTATCCTACGGCCCAGATGGCTTGGGAGTTTATATACGATCATATGTAAGCGATCCTACGGTCCAGTTTGATTTGATCCTGATCGTCGGTCCGAGATCCTACGGCTCACGTTGGTTTGGGACACATCCTACGGTGCACATGGCTTTGGGAATTATATGTAATCGATCTAACGGTCCAGGTTGATCTTGATCCTGATCGTCGATCCGAGATCCCTACTCGGTGGTTTGGCACATATCCCACGGTCCACATGAATCGATCTAACGGTCCAGGTTGATCTTGATCCTGATCGTCGATCCGAGATCCTACGGCTCAGGTGGTTTGGCACATATCCTACGGTCCACATGGCTTTGAGAATTATATGTAATAGATCCTACGGCTCATATTGCTTTTATATGGTGAGATCTTGATCGTTGATCGAGTCCACGAGGCACCGCATATCATAACATATATATGTTCTTATGTTTGTCCTCTTGAATCCGACCGTTGATCTGAGATCCTACGACTCACGTGGCTTTGGGACGTATCCTACGGCCCAGATGGCTTGGGAGTTTATATACGATCATATGTAAGCGATCCTACGGTCCCGTTTGATTTGATCCTGATCGTCGGTCCGAGATCCTACGGCTCACGTTGGTTTGGGACACATCCTACGGTGCACATGGCTTTGGGAATTATATGTAATCGATCTAACGGTCCAGGTTGATCTTGATCCTGATCGTCGATCCGAGATCCTACGGCTCAGGTGGTTTGGCACATATCCTACGGTCCACATGAATCGATCTAACGGTCCAGGTTGATCTTGATCCTGATCGTCGATCCGAGATCCTACGGCTCAGGTGGTTTGGCACATATCCTACGGTCCACATGGCTTTGAGAATTATATGTAATAGATCCTACGGCTCATATTGCTTTTATATGGTGAGATCTTGATCGTTGATCGAGTCTAAGATCCTAAGGCTCATGTTGAATGCTCGTCCCTTAAGGAAAGGCTTTTAATTTTTTTTTTATGTTATTGGGGGGATTCAAACCCTGGTCATTAACCCCCCCAGCCCCCCATTCTAACCACTAAACCAAGCATTAATTCTATGAACAATTTATGTTTCAAATATACTTAAGGGTAATGTTCTAATTAAGATAAAATAGAATATAACATTCTAGATAGTTCAAGAAAGTTCTAGAATGTTCTGGAGGCTATGTAAGGGAATAGGGAAATACTTCCAGAAAGTTCTAGGATGTTTTGAAAGTTTCAGAATGTTCCAGAAAGTTCTAGTATGTTCCAGAAATTTCTAGAATGTAAGGGAATCCAGGAGAATTAAAGGGAATCTAAGGAAATCTCATAAATTGTAAGAGAATCTAGGAAGATATTTACAAGTTTAAGGGAATCTCTTAAAATTTAGTTGAATCTAAGGGAATCTTCATAATATCTAAGGGAATCTAAGAAAATCTTGATGAAATGTTAGAGTTTTTTTAAGATTTTGCACAGAGCCACAATAGAATGTTCTAAAATGTTTCATAATAAAGGTGTACAATATAAATCTCGAAAAAAAAAATGTTTTAGATGCTCAGGGCAAGCACCTCAGTCAGAAAGTGTTTTAGAAATGTTGCACAGGTCCAAAATAGATTATTTTGGAAGGTTTTAAATGCTCATGGGTAAGCACCTCAATCAAAATAGAAAATTCTAAGAGAACCTAGAGGATTCTTCATGAATGCTAAATATAGTACATAGAATGCTGAAGAATATAGAGGAATCACAAGAGAATCTCAGTAGAATCGTTGGTTACCTAGAGCACGACAGGGCCTTGCACCGTAAGAACATGCTAAAACTGGAACAATGTGTCGTAGGACGCATTAAATTTCTTGTTTAATTATGTTTGTTTTCTAGTTTTTGTTTTTCCAGGTACTATTCCTTTTTACTCGCATGCTATATGGTCCAGAAAATGAAGAGTATCAAAGTGCTCCTTGCTTTGGTGCCATATTTTGTTGTGCCAATTTTTCGTCAGTATGGTAGAGAAGAAAGTATCAGTTAGAGGTAAGCTTGCATGTCATGGAAACATGCCACACGTGTTAATGTCGCTGCGCAAAGGTGATTAGAGAAAGGAGGAAAGCTTTTTGCATGCTATATAATAATATGTCATAGGAATGATCATATATCTAAATAAAATAAACCCCACCAACACATTGAGTATTACAAATGTTGGAACCACTAGAGTGGGCCTCAAATGTATGCAGAGATACAGGCCCAATCCAAACTCAATGATCCCAGGCCAAGCTCATGCATGACCTTGGGCTTAACAGTTGGGTAGTCACAGACTTCGGCCATAGCCAGCAGATCCAAGACATAGAAGAAAAGATCATGAAGATAAACAGTTATAGCTATTTTATGCAAGATAAACAACCAAATCTCAAATCCTTAATTAATGCTTCTGGGCTGTTTTTGCTCATATTCCTAGACCCATACAAAGCTTCAACTCAAATGGGCTAAGTCAATTCCAACTTCTTGCAGAAATGTTGGCTATCAAAGTTGTACAGGTCATTTGAGGGGTCATATGAAGCTAACATTTCGATTTAATTCCATACGATCTAATCTCCTAAGTGAGGCTAAAGGGCATATAAACATTCAGGAATGGAATAAGCAAGAGCATCCCAATAGCATTGCATTTAGACTCCGCATTGGAGCTGAGAAGTAGGCATAAAACCAGGCGCCCAATGGGTGAAAAAATGCCTTCTCCTTTTTACATAATTTACAACTCTCCAGATGCCGGTAAATATTTATGCAAATAATACTTCGGGTTGCCTTTCTGTAGCATTCCCAACATGCTTGTTTAGGGTCTGGGTTCGGGATCGCCTGTAAGACAGCCCTCTGTGAGGACCTTTGGATCAAACAGGAAAATCCTAGCGAAGTGTCACACGGGATTTTGCAAAGGAATAGAAAGAGAAAAACAAGAAAAACAACAACAAACAGTGTAGATAATGATGCTTCCTTGATATCACTGAGTGTAAATGAGCTCTCGGAAATAGAGAGATGAACTAGAGACAAGGACTAAAACTCATCTAGAAAACTGAGTTCAAACTCTACTCATATATATAGTACAATGGCCTTGGACCCAAAATAGATGTTTGGCAGATCTCGCTACCAACTCCTGAATCAAAGCCTGATTTTCCGGGAATCTTGCAGTGCCTTTTTTATGCGTCTGGAATCACGCTAAAAGCTGATTGTACTTCTGCAGGTGCGTCATTTATCTGTTCTCTGTCTCTTCTTTGGCGTGGTCTTCGGCGTGGTCTTCGGAGGGGGTTTGCTACCTGATGCTTGACCTTGACCTGGTGTCTTATTCCTACCCTGATCCGTGGTGTGCATGAATAGTCATGTACCAGGACGTACGGGACTAACACTCCCCCCACCAAATGACACTCAGGGGTGAGAAAAGGTGGAACAGATTCAGGAGGCGGGAACCCAGCAACAGAAAAATCATCTTGTCTGGTATGGGGGCGGTTACCAGAGTGATAGGTCGTGATAAGCTCCTGCCGTTCCTTGAGAGCCTCAGGAGTATTGAGACCAATTGATGGATGGGCGTCGATGAGAAAGCTAGACTGCACCATATCTTCAAGGGCACGGTGAGCCTCCGCAGGTACATATTGGCACTCCATCAGAAGACAGGCCTGGAGGCTAAAGGCACTGGCGCTTGCGTTAGGGTTGCAATAATAGATAGGGCACTTCCGTGCAAGAGAACACAATAGAAGACACTTCAGAGCAGCACAAAAACCTACTTGACGATGAACAGAAGGATCTGGGGAGATGGCAGCACGCTCCAAGAACTGAGTGAGACCCCAGACAGTGTGAGTAGGCGTCTGCCAGTCTCTTTCGTTGGGGATATAGATCCAATTGCTGGTGCATTCCAAAGTATCCCCTTCTTACCAGACAGATAGATGAACATAGCGGGGATCCCACCTGAGATCAGTGGAAATCTGAGCAGGAGTCCAGTCAGCGTGCCCATCCATAACCTTGGTCCAAAAGGGGAGACGCCAGTCAGAGGTGAGATAGCGTCTTCGTGGTGGCACTCCCAGAAATGCATACGAATAATTATCTGGTTGGGACTGCATCGTGGGCTTCTGAGCCTGCTCCCTGAATTCTCGTACTAGATCAGCATCCAATGTTTGACACCATTGTTCCCAATCTGAAGAAGGGAGCATACTATGTACAGGGGGAGAAACCCATTCCGTGGGGAGAGTCTGGCTGTCCAGATATACACGCAGAGTGTTATAGCCACCAAGATGTTGCAAATAGATTTGGGCAAATTGAATACCCTCGTCCTCAGACAAATTCTTACAGACTTGTTGCAGAGTCTCTGCACTCCAGAGAGGAAGTTGAGTAGCGAGCTCTGGCATATCCTCCTCTTTGAAGGTTTTGGCGTGAGTTGGATCTTGCAAATATTTGTTCTCTGGTAACAATAACCATTGAGCCTGTTCATTGCCATTGAAAACCCTGTTGGGTCCATCATTGAGCTTGTCCATAGTATCAGCCAGATAGAAATCATGAAGAACGTAAGGCATGGGCTGGACCAGGCGAAAGATGAAGAATTCTGGATCGTCGCAGGTGAGGATGCCATATATCAAGAGAGCACAGAAGAGTCCTTTATCCTCAATGGAGAGATCTGGTCATATAGTGAGAAGATCAATGCTGGTGAGGGGCTCATGAATTTTGTCGTTTGCAAAATACCACTTGGAAGAAAAAGATGACGGCGTGAGACGACATAATCTATAGCTAAATAACTGGAGGGAGTGAAGTAATCCCCTGGTATTGTCATAGCCAGCTGCAGGTAGATCTCGTATTGACTCTGCGCTTCTTCAACAGACTGGAGAGCTTGCTTGAGCTGATGTTCTAGGTCATGGATTTTGTTATCTTTGTCGATGAGGAGACGGGACTGATCATGGAATCTGCGGTGTGAGTGTATGGCATGGGAAGATGAAGGAGCCTGAGTAGAGAGCTGAAGTTGAAGACTTGCAATTTCAGTGTCATCAATCAACTTCTGTTTTTTGGCTTCAACAACCTAAGCCTGTAAGGGCGTGAGCTGAGTCTGAAGTGCTGAGATTTGGCCTTCGAGAAGAGATATGCTAGCATCTCGAAGTTCAACCTGACGTAACTGACTGTTGTAATCTTTGGATAGATCTGTATACATGGTCTGGAGGTCACTGAGAAGCTTATCCTTATCCTTGAGCTGAGCAAGAAGGTCCTGAATGGTGGTCTGCAACTGAGCCTGCTGATCGGCAAGCGTGGTGGTCCTTTCTTCTTCAACTTTGAGAGCCTCACGGGTCTGTAATAGGGCAGCGTGCTTATTTTGGAGACTTTCTTCAAGGGATTGAACTTGTGTTGTGACAGCCTGAAAATCATGTTGAAGAGCATCCGCGGAATCCTTGTAATGTTGGATTCCATTCATAAAAATTTCTTGAGAGTCTTGGAGTTTAAGTACACATTCTTGGACATCCTGCTGATACTGATAGAGGGCGTGTCGGGACAGTGGAGGTTGCAGGGGTTGAATTGGCAATGACTGTTGTGGGCAGATAGAAGGGGTATTCTGAGAGACTTGCTGAGAACAGGAATGTTGGATTTCTGTGGACTGAGAGGATGGAACATTGATGACAGGTTCTCTTTGTTGCTGACGGGGAGGAGAAGAAGATGGTTGGGGATGGGAAAGTTCTTCCTGGAGGTTTTTGACAGCAGAAATGATGTTGGAGGGTTGATGAGTGGAGGACTGAGAAGCTGTGTCCAGATTAATAGGAGAACCTTGACTTGGAACGGGAAGACAATGGTCGATGAGAGCTTGCTTGTGAGCACCCATAGCAGATTCCAAGCCAGAGGCAGGACAATGACGGATTCGATCAATTTCATAACACAACCGGTGGAACAAAATTTGAGGCCAATCAAGATGATGCGGAGAGTGAATGGCCATGATAGCAGTATGAAAGAACTGCTTGTTGATGTGGGTGTTCTTGATGGAGTACCCAAAGAACTTGCGCCACAAAAACTTCACAAAGCCTTCATGAGGTTTAGCAATGTTGGTGAGCTTATGAGTGGTGGCCGCATAAGGAGTTTGGCCTGATCCTGCAAAGCAGCCCAATTTAAAGAAGGGTTGCGGATGGGTAATTGAAATGCCTCTGCCAGAAGAGCCGGAGTGAGGAGAATGCGAGTTTGATCGACTTCTGTGAGATAGCCTGCGTTGATTTTGACCAGATGAGCAACAAACTGCCTGAGTTGAAGTGGATTAGGCGCTGGAAGTTCTTGCCGAGAGAACTCAAATAATCTTGTGCGTGCTTCAACTGCTCGACTGGGACCTTCCAAAGGATCTCAAAGAGGGAGTAGAAAAATTCATCGACTCAAAGAGAGCCGGATCCCTGGGAACTGTGACTTGAGGAGTGGGGAACTTAGGCGAAGCGGCCATAGCGATGAGCAAAGAGAAGGAAGGAAGCCGGAGGACAGAGAGCGGAAAACGGAGGACGAAAGAGATGCGAAAAGGTTTAGGGTGCGCGGGTGTTGCGGAAGGCTATTTGAGGAGGAGAAGCTGAGCCGTTGATGGTGCCAGATGTCAGCGGATCTGAAAGAGACGATTGGGAGGCAAAAATTTGGCTAAGTCCCCAAGCGGTAAAGGAAAAGCAAAGGAACGGTGGAGATAAGCCAGAATGAACGGTAGGATGTGACAACTTAGTGAAGGTACGGGCAATAATGGCAGACGGGCGTCGGATGAAGGAATAACAATTAATGCAGGCAGCTCGAGAGTTGGACGTCATAAAAGTGGGTGGCATATTGTACCATGACTAGATTTGCGGGTGGATAAGGGAATCTGGAATTAGAAGGTGCAGTGCATGTGACCTCGTTAGCAAAAATGTGATTGGTCCACGTCTGTAATGCTGTAGGCGGTTGGGCTATATAAAGCGAGCAGTGGGCGAGCAGAAGACATCAGTTGGCGATGATGGACATCGATTGTACTATGCCGCGCAATTGCAACGAATGGATCACAACAAAAATGAATGCTCTTGATCTCTGGAAGCTTCGCAACCGCGAAATTTCGATGGACGGCTGGTGTGCCGAGATGGCTGAGCATCCCGCCTCTGACTAACCCAATGGAGGTGGTTATCCACCTTCGCTGGGATCACGAGTAGTGCCTCTACCACGTCCTCCGTGTGACCTCTGCTCCAAACCCGGAGTAGGGGTCCCCTTTTAATGTAGGATTTTGTAAATAGGGCTCAGCCCATAGCGGAAGTATATGGGCAATGCCCACATTTTGTTGTTCTCGCCATATATAATATAAATATGCTTCTACTCACTGTGTTCAGAGTCTGAATGTGTATGTTCATCTTCTGAATGAACTGTCGTATCGTATGTATGAAATTGTTTGAGGCGAAAGCCATTAACCAGAGTAGGTAATGGTGTGTCATCTAACTTAGAGCCAGTTTGAAAACACTGGGTTGCACTACTTGAAGAATTTGATATGGACCAAGCCACCGAAATTTTAACTTGCCCGGAAAATTTTTGTATCTAGAGTCATAACGCAGAACCAAATCACCTTCTTTAAACTGCTTGGCTTTTAGGTGTTTGTCATGCCATGATTTCCTCAACTGTTGCCCAGTCAGGACGCAAAGATAGGCATCTCTCCGAAGTTCATCCAACTGTTGGAGTTGATAAACTCGTTCTTGAAGTGCTGCATGTGGATTATGCACTGTGGCCAACTGGAAACGAAGAGCCGGAAGAACATATTCAAAAGGCATTAGAGCCTTTTGGCCATAAACCAGCTTGAAAGGAGTGTGGCCAGTAGCAATTTTGAAACTGGTGTTGTAAGTCCATAGAACTGTAGGTAGTTTGTCCTGCCAATCCGTGCGAGAAGCATCACATATTTCCTTCAGAATAGGAATAAGAGTCTTGTTAGTGCTTTCAGCCAAACCATTCCCTTGAGGATAGTAAGGTGTGCTTTTTCTGTGATGGATATGCAAATAATCTGTCAGCTCCTTGATGGTGTGATTGACAAAATGAACTCCACGATCACTGACTAGTTCCGTGGGACAACCAAAACACGTGATGATATGCGTGAAAAGTACTTTGGCCGTACTGGCAACAGTGCACAGGCCTCCGCCCATTTTATAGCATAATCTGTGAGAACCAAAATATAGCGGGCACGGGTGTGCCGCGCAGGAGGATCCATGGGCCCCACAAAATCCATGCCCCACTTGCTGAAGCGTAGCGGGGTGGCCACCGGCGTCAAAGGTAGAGCGTCACGGGCCGTGGGCCAACCCACACGCTGACAGACATCACACGTGCGGGCGTGAGCGTGGGCATCCTTGAAGAGCGTGGGCCAAAAGTAGCCTGCCAGAAGGATTTTGCGTGCCATGGTGTCACCACTGAAATGACCACTACCAAGGCCTTCATGGGCTTGTCGAACGATTTTGGGCACTTCGTGAGGGAGAACACATCGGCACAGGACCATGTCTTTGTCTCGCTTGTACAGATGGCCTGCAACCATGGTATAGTCACGGACCTCACGGAGAAACTGGCGACGGCGTGAGTGAAGCTTTTCGGAAGACAACGTGGGATCCTCAGATAAAAAGGCTCCAGAGAGGAGATATTGCTGATAGTCATGAAACCAATGAGGCGTGGCTGTGACCAAGAACAGTTGGACGTCTGGGAAAACATCAGAAACGCCCATGGATGGATCATCAGTGTGGATGCGTGAGAGATAATCGGGCACCACATGAAATTTGCCTGCCTTGTGAATGATTTTGAAAGGAGCGAACTCTTGCAGAAGTAGGACCCAACGAGCAATGCGACCCGTGGGCGTGGCCTTGTTGATCAAATAGAGAAGAGCTTGATGATCAACGAAGAACTTAATCTTGCTTTCCAACAAATAATGACGGAAACGTTGGACACAGAAAACTAATCCCAATGCTTCCCGCTCCGTGGCAGAATAATTGCGCTCTGCAGGATTGAGTTTCCGGCTAGCATAACGGATGAGTTTATCCGTGTGCTCATCATATGCCTGCGAGAGAACACCACCAATGGCAAAAGCCGAGAATGAACATGAAAAGGCTTATCCCATTTAGGAGGAACAAGGACCAGGGCCTGGGTAAGCAAAATCTTCAGCTGCTCGAAGGTTGTCTCCGCCTGGGGATTCCAAGCCCAAGAGGATTCATCATCCGTGAGTTTATGAATGGGATCAGCTATGGCAGCGAGTCCAGGAATGAAGGTGGTATAGTAATTGACCTTACCCAGGAATGAGCGTGTCTCTTTGATGTTGGATGGTGCAGGTGCCTTCAGCACGCAACTGATTTTTGCAGGATCCGTGGTGATGCCTTCTTTTAACCACATGACCCAAAAGAACACCGGAGGTGACACAAAAGTGCATTTCTCTGGATTGAGACTGATGCCGGACTCATCACATTTTTGAAACGCAAGCTCTAACTTCTCCAGGTGATCATCCATGGAGTTGTAGGCTGAGAAATTATCTTGAAGAAATTGGAGAAAAGGATTTTCTTTCATATAGTCTTGAAAGACAGAAAGCATGATGCGTTGAAATGTGGATCGAGAGTGTGAGAGTTCAAAGGGAACCACCTTGTAGGCAAAAGTGCCTCACGGCGTGGTGAAGGTGGTTTTGAGTTGATCTGCTTGTTTGATGGAGGTTTGATTGTATCCTGAGAAGCCATCCATGAAAGAGTACACCTCGTGACCAGCAACCTCTTCCAGCACCTGGTCTATGAAGGGTAGCGGGAAGTGATCCCGTTTCGTGGCCTGATTTAATTTTCGGTAGTCCACGCAAACACGGATCTTGCCGTTATGCTTGAGAGCAATGACAATGGGGCTCACCCACTCGGAATGTTTGACCTCATAAATTAAGCCAGCAGCCAAGAGCTTGTCTATTTCAGCTTTGACTCGGTCACGATAATTGGGGTTGAGCCGATGTTGTCGTTGCTAGATTGGGCGTGCATCAGGTTTAGTGGGAATGGTCAGTTCTCCTAACTCTTTTTTGATACCCCGAAGGTCTTTATAGCTCCATGCAAAGATATGTTTGAATTTTTTGAACAAAGTGATAGCGCGTGCTTTATAAGTTGGTGGAAGATTGGCAGCCAGACGGACTGATTGATTGTCACCAAGGTCCATGATTTCCACCTTAGGAGTTTGAATATGGGGGACAACCTCCGTGTCTTGAACAACATGAGCAGGTGATTGAAGCATGACAGGAGGTGCAACATTTTGAGTGGTAAAGAAAAGAGGCTGTTGAGCGTCATCAAGCAGAGGTTGCTTCATGACAGCATGAACATCCACAGCCTCAGAAGGAGCCTCTGTTTCAGAAAAATGATCAAGACATTGAATTCTATTGCAAGGAGCTAGGTAAGGGTCAAGCAGAGCTGCCACAGCCTGGTTTTGATCAAGTGTCATCTCACCCCAAGGATACTTAGGGTAGGACGAGAGAGGCAGATTTGCCGGTGGAGCCTGTACCTGATAATTGTTTCTAGCGTCTTCAGAATCGCTATCGGAAAGCGAGGGTTCAACGTGTTCAACAGAGATTAGTTTTCCCATTTCCAAATCCATAGTTGTATTGAGAAGGCCATCAGTGATGACAAGTTGATCCATGACCCAGTAATGAATACTTTTAGCCTGACGGAGAAAGGGTCTTCCCACTAGCATTTCATAATCACCCGGATCTTCTCTAGCTTTCCAAAACACCAAATTCCAAGGGGAATTTGAGATCACCAATACTGATGTGAAGAAGAGGGGTGACGCCTTGAGGGCGCATGATATGGCCATTAGCCAACTTGATATCATAGGGGGCACGATAGAGTTGCTTGATGCCCAATTGCTTTCGAAGCTTATTGGTAATAAGATTGACATCACTACCTCCATCAATTTGAACGTGGTTGATTTGTTGATTGCCCACCGTGGCATACACCGTGGGTGTTGAAGTGGCTACCGCTCCTACCAAAACAGTAGGAAGAGGCAACTGTTCTTTGAGAGCATGACAGAGCTTTAAAATAGTGGCAAGACTCAAGGGGATCTTGATTTTGGTGAGCTCTTCTTGAAGTTCCAAGGGGACATGAGAAAACGGATCAACAGGATCCAAAGGGGCAGGAGTCGGCGGCAAAGAAGCAGAAACCTCCTTGAGAAGCTCCACCTCTGCAGCAATATTGGGATACTGCTGAGAGCGTGGGCTCTTGGACGAGGAAGGGGTCTCCTGACGCTGCTGAGCGCGCGTGGTGGCATGAACATTGGCCAGCGTGCGGCCTTCATCAGTTTGCATGAGCTTGAGAATACTCTGTCTCACCTTTGGCATGACATTGGGCATGAGTTTGTCTAAATCGAGCATGAAGTGAACCTTTTTTTCATCTTCATGGGGGATCGTGTCGACAGCAAAGGCTGGTTACGCGTCGTGAGGAATGATAGTCAAGGGGCGTGAGGCCCTGGTCTAGCGAGAAACCAAACCACCCAATTTGACTGCTGGACCGGAGGATTGAGAGACTGATTTGAGCTTGTTGATCCAAAAGAGTGGAGGATGACGCTGCTTGCTGAGGTCTCTGTTGTTGAGGTGGCCGTGGTGGCTTTCTCAAAACAGGACGTGGGTCTTGTTTGTCATTGGCAACCCATAGTTGATAAGCCGTGAGTCTGACAGAAGTAGTTTGATTTGTTCCCGGAAGTTGAACTTGGACTTGAGGAAGTTGAGGGCATGCCGTGGTGGTATGACCCCATTCTTGACAATGATAACACTGAGCCTTGGAAGGATCAAAAGGTTGACGGGGATCTTGACCCCGCGAAGGCTGAGGATTCTGAGATTGTTGATATTGCTGAGGTTGCTGAGCTTGTTGATACTGCTGAGGGGGATACGATTGCTGCTGTTGCAGCGTGATTTACACCTGAAAAACCATTTTCTGTCTGAAGGGCGTCAGATGAGAACGAGCACACTCTTCCGTGGCATGATTGCACATGTTGCATCGTTTACAATGAGGAGGACCATTAGTTGAGTTGCATTCGTTGGCAAGATGACCTTGATATTTACAGATGTGACACCAGATCTGAGTGCGTTGAGGAGCAGCTTGTTGAGGCTGAACCACATTCTGAGGAACCATGACAGGGGGCATAAAAGGTAGTTCCGTGAGGGCAACACCTCGTGAGGAGACATTGACTGAGTGATTGACTAATTCGATAGCCTGCTCCAAAGTCTTGGGACGCAGGTACTCAATCATGAGACGAATTGCAGGAGGAAGCCCTTGCAGAAACCAGACGAGAATCTGGCTTTGCGTGGGATACTCCTGGAGCTTGCTGACCAGAATGTGAAGGCGATCTGCGAAATCACGCGCGGACTCCGTGGGTTCTGCTGAAGATCATTGAGTTGCTTGAGCAGGAGTTGATCATCGTCAGTGGTGCCATAATGAGGGAGAAACATAGATTTCATCTCTTGCCAGTTCGTGATCTCCTGTAAGCCGTGAGGACCTTTGGATCAAACAGGAAAATCCTGGCGAAGTGTCACGCGGGATTTTGCAAAGGAACAGAAAGAGAAAAACAAGAAAAACAACAATAAACAACGAAGATAATGATGCTTCCTTGATATCACTGAGTGTACATGAGCTCTCGGAAATAGAGAGATGAACTAGAGACAAGGACTAAACCTCATCTAGAAAACTGAGTTCTAACTCTACTCATATATATAGTACAACGGCCTTGGGCCCAAAATAGATGTTTGGCAGATCTCGCTACCAACTCCTGAATCAAAGCCTGATTTCCCGGGAATCTTGCAGTGCCTTCTTTATGCGCCTGGAATCATGCTAAAAGCTGATTGTGCTTCTGCAGGTGCATCATTTATTTGTTCTCTGTCTCTTCTTTGGCGTGGTATTTGTCGTAGTCTTCGACGTGGTCTTCGGAGGGGGTTTGCTACCTGATGCTTGACCTTGACCTGGTGTCTTATTCTTGCCCTGATCCGTGGTGTGCATGAATAGTCATGTACCAGGACGTACAGGACTAACAATGCTTATATTTATAACTATAACCATAACATTCTCTACTTTTTCTGAGATTAATATTCATCGCACAAAAAGGCGTTCAAGAAAAAATGTAGTTGGCTATCTTTTGTGTCAAATCTCAAAAAGGAGATTAAAAAGTTTCAGAGTGACACGACAGCCAATTGATATACTTTGGCATAAAGTTGGATTAAAGCATGATGGGAGATGTGCATTTGGATGGACTTGATCTTCAAAAGCAAAAAATGCAAAGAGAAAAAAATAAAGTTCAAAAAATTTGCCAAAGAAAAGCTCACATAGCTGGTAAGGAACTTGACTACAAAACAAAGTGAATGGATATAAAAAAAGGTATTGTATGCTCGGCCTTCTAAAGAGTGCAGCATAAGTAAATCAGAAACTTTACCATCACTGAGTTATGATGGTCTTGTACGGGAGACATTCAATCCAGATGCAAATATCCAGCTTAAATCACCGATTCTGTGGCTAGGGTCAAGAGATAGTATCCTTTTTCAAAAATAATGGTTTTAAATACATTCTAAAGGCATCATGAATTTCTTCAGGACTGTAAACGCAGCATTAGAGTTTTAAAGACGAAGGATTCTACAGCAAGAGTCTCGCTAGGGTTTCAGAATTTCGTAGCTGGGCTATGGGATCAGATCATCCATTTCCAAATACGGCACAACGTCTAGCATTTAACCTTCGGATTTGTGAAATAAAATCAGGATGTGGCGAGTGTGAGGGGAATCCAAATCTGCTTTTCATTTCCCCTTTTTTTTAAGCTACCTAATTCTTTAGGCTTTTCATAGAGGCAGTTTGAAAGCTCAGATATGGCAGCTGTGAACTGGATCAATCAAATCATCATGCTTAGTCTGCAGATTCGGCCAAATGGAAGACCTTATTTTGCAAATTTTGGCAAGTTTAGGGCTTCAGAGATATAACGCCTTTTTCGGAGGCTTCTTCTTGATTCTTTAGAATTAAACTTCTTAACGTTTCTTATAGAAATACTAAACTACTTCTAATAGAATAGTTAAACTAATTTTCGTCAAATAAAGACACACACAGGCTCCAAGAGAAATCAGAACCGTGCTCTGATACCACTTGTTATGAACCAAAGGTTAGCCAGTAATCAAAAGATCAAACATCTAGTGAACCAACAATAAAATATTATAAAGAGTCTCAAAACCAGGCCTTTAGCCCATGTGACGCTCCCAGAATCTATACGATGCTCCCATCGTACAAATACAAGAATTCCCCTCCCATGGCGACTACATCACCATGATAAGGCCCTCCGTCATACTCGGACCACTTGGGATGGCCAAGTGTCCGGGCGAGGAACACGGAGGTGTCATTCGTCCCACGTCCTCTATGGGAAATCCTATACAGCGGAAGCATACATACATGTTAGCATACAACAATCATGCTAAAATAATATACCATCATGAAGGGTGGCCCATCCATCATCATCAACGAAAGACAATAAACCATAATAACATAAGCTAAACACCATGACAAGGCGCTATCCGAGGCTCAGACTTCAAGGGGTCAACTGATGGCTAGGCCTCAAGATAACAGCAGCCGGAAGTATAACATGACATTGGCTGGCATAAGACAATGGCTAGGATAGTCCACTCCATCCGCCCCTCCTGTGCACACTTTGCAAATAGGCTGAATCATGCTATGACGTGCTTGTAGCCCTCCGGAGATGCAATCCCAAGAAATCACCCTATGGGACTACTCCAGGGTACATCTCCCAGGTCCGATGAGGCAGGTCAGAGAAGCTTCTCCTCCTGGATCACAACGGTTCCCTGGATGTGCTAGAGGATACCTGCCACACCTGCAGCACCCGTATCTGTACCCGACTTACCCCCCTAAATCTACAGAAAGTCGAGGACATCCATAACGGCCATATCCAACGACCCAGGAGGTGTCAGACCCATACCCGACCGACACACAGTGACTGACTATAGGCCTAGCACACTGTAGGAGCTCCAGTAGCCACGCTCAGCAAGGCTCCACCCCTGATTCCCCAGTTGTGTCTATTGTTTGGTGTTGAACCACATCATAGCATCAGCCAGGTTTGCTCTTGTGCACAGGACACATATATTGGAAATTAAGGGGTCTAGCTAGAAAATATCTCTAGTTCTAAGAGGCTTTTAGGTCTCCACCATTCCCTTAATCCCAATACACGGAGGGAGCAGAAAGAAAGAATATAACCACCATCTATGTATCCATCATCATCCAAAACAACATACGAAAGAGAATTTAACCATCCCATCTAGTCAAAGAAGTGTTAGCGGGGATAGAAGTTATCTAGGCTCTAGCCAGTCTCTTGGCTGGAGCCATTATCACGAAAGGTCTCCATACTTTGGGTCTGTTGGCAAGAACTGGCAAAAACTGATAGTCATTCCTCTCCTCTCGCAATTCGAATTTGGGGCAAAAATGTCCCAAATGTCCGGGCGAGGAACACGGAGGTGTCATTCGTCCCACGTCCTCTATGGGAAATCCTATATAGCGAAAGCATACATACATGTTAGCATACAACAATCATGCTAAAATAATATACCACCACGAAGGGTGGCCCATCCATCATCATCAACGAAAGAAAACAAACCATAATAACATAAGCTAAACACCATGACAAGGCGCTACCCGAGGCTCAGACTTCAAGGGGTCAACTGATGGCTAGGCCTCAAGATAACAGCAGACGGAAGTATAACATGGCGTTGGCTGGCATAAGACAATGGCTAGGGTAGTCCACTCCATCCGCCCCTCCTGTGCACACTTTGCAGATAGGCTGAATCATGCTATGACGTGCTTGTAGCCCTCCGGAGACGCAATCCCAAGGAATCACCCTATGAGACTACTCCTAGTTACATCTCCCCATCCGATGAGGCAGGTCAGAGAAGCTTCTCCTCCCGAATCATAATGGTTCCCTGGGTGTGCTAGAGGATACCTGTCACACCTGCAGCACCCGTATCCGTACCTGACTTACCCCCCTAAATGTACACAAAGTCGAGGACGTCTATAACTGCCATATCCAACGATCCAGGAGGTGTCAGACCGATACCCGGGCCACACACAATGACCGACTATAGGCCTAGCACACTGTAGGAGCCCCAGTAGCCACGCTCAGCAAGGCTCCACCCTCGATTCCCCAGTTGTGTCCGTTGTTTGGTGATGAACCACATCATAGCATCCTCAGCCAGGTTGGCTCTTGTGCACAGGCCGCATATATTGGGTATTAAGGGGTCTAGCTAAGAAACATCTCTAGTTCTAAGAGGCTTTCAGGTCTCTACCCTTCCTTTAATCCCAATACACGGAGGGAGCAGAAAGAAAGAATATAAACACCATCTAAGTATCCATCATCATTCAAAACAACATACAAAAGAGAATTTAACCATTCCATCTAGTCAAAGAAGTGTTAGTGGGGATAGAAGCTATCTAGGGACTAACTAGTCTCCTGGCTGGAGCCATTATCATGAAAGGTCTCCATACTTTGGGTCTGTTGGCAAGAACTGGCAAAAACTGGTAGATGCTCCTCCTCTCCTCTTCCCAATTCGAATTTGGGGCAAAAATGTCCCAAGTGTCCAGGCGAGGAACACAGAGGTGTCATTCATCCCACGTCCTATATGGGAAATCCTATACAGCGGAAGCATACATACATGTTAGCATACAACAATCATGCCAAAATTATATACCATCACGAAGGGTGGCCCATCCATCATCATCAACGAAGGACAATAAACCATAATAACATAAGCTAAACACCATGACAAGGCGCTACCCGGCGCTACCCGAGGCTCAGACTTCAAGGGGTCAATTGATGGCTAGGCCTCAAGATAACAGCAGACGAAAGTATAACATGGCGTTGGCTGGTATAAGACAATGGCTAGGGTAGTCCACTCCATCCGCCCCTCCTGTGCACACTTTGCAGATAGACTGAATCATGCTATGACGTGCTTGTAGCCCTCTGGAGATGCAATCCCAAGGAATCACCCTATGGGACTACTCCAGGTTACATCTCCCCAGTCCGATGAGGCAGGTCAGAGAAGCTTCTCCTCCCGGATCACGACGGTTCCCTGGGTGTGCTAGAGGATACCTGCCACATCTGCAGCACCCGTATCCGTACCCGACTTACCCCCCTAAATCTACACAAAGTCGAGGACGTCCATAGCTGCCATATCCAACGATCCAGGAGGTGTCAGACCCATACCCGGCTCACACACAGTGACCAACTATAGGCCTAGCACACTGTAGGAGCCCCAGTAGCCACGCTCAGCAAGGCTCCACCCCCGATTCCCCAGTTGTGTCCGTTGTTTGGTGATGAACCACATCACAACATCCTCAGCCAGGTTGGCTCTTGTGCACAGGCCGCATGTATTGGGTATTAAGGGGTCTAGCTAGGAAACATCTCTAGTTCTAAAAGGCTTTCACGTCTCTACCCTTCCTTTAATCCCAATACATGGAGGGAGCAGAAAGAAAGAATATAAACACCATCTAAGTATCCATCATCATCCAAAACAACAGACGAAAGAGAATTTAACCATTCCATCTAGTCAAAGAAGTGTTAGCGGGGATAGAAGCTATCTAGGGACTAACCAGTCTCTTGGCTAGAGCCATTATCACGAAAGGTCTCCATACTTTGGGTCTGTTGGCAAGAACTTGCAAAAACTGGTAGCTGCTCCTCTCCTCTTCCCAATTCGAATTTGGGGCAAAAATGTCCCAAGTGTCCGGGCGAGGAACACGGAGGTGTCATTCGTCCCACATCCTCTATGGGAAATCCTATACAGCGGAAGCATCTATCTATCTATATATAGTAATAAAGGAGTTTTGGGATAATCTGTGCGCGAGATCTTGGCCCTCCATTTTTTTATATTTGTCTAAACCGTTAGATGGGCAGTTATCAGAAGGGCTCGCCTCTGGTCTTTTTTATCTCTATGAAAATTCTATTCTCTACGAGACACGGCGATGTAGCTTGCCTTCTCAGATCCTTCTGAAGCAGAAGAAGGGCGCCGATTGACCGGATCGAATCCGGCACAGCTCTGCCCACTAAATCTTGTTCCTGGGTTGTAGACATGAAATGATCTAGGCAAATAGTTCTTGTGGTTACATGTGCAAGTCCTCTGCTCCTGGCTGATTGTGCATAGAGGTATAATAATAATTTTTAGCTTTTATGCTTGTCATTTTAGCTTTGATGTTTTAGGGTTAAGAATCCAATCGGCCTGCTATAGACACGATTTCTTATCTCTTACTCTTGAGTAAAAATGGACAGATTTACAATGCTCTATTTTCCCTGACATTTGTTTCCCAGATTAACTTGAAAATCCATGGCTAGATATACAAAATGTGAAATTTGATGGAGTCTAATGTCGGTACGTTGGCTTTTTCTAAAGCCAAAAGCGGTTATGAAACCCTGATCCAGCGTTGTCTGATATGAAATAGTTGTAGAAGCTTCTATACTAGCAATTTTTCTGGATTTCCATTGCTTCATATGTCTGGTAAAGATGCCAAAGGGTCGTTTAATATTATTTGCTCTTGCACCCATGGAAGTCATGCGCACTTGCTGGGGCAAGGATGCATAGACTATATATGAATAGGCTGATTTCATTGATGCGTAATCTATTTTGCTCCTTACTTCTCTAGGTTCGGACACATGGCCAAGGAAATAGATCGAAGCTCCAGCAAGGTACAAGATCATTTATCAGTCTTGCATTTTAATTGATTGTTTCTGAGGTAATTGTTTTCTTTAAAGCTTTAATGATGTTAACCTTTCGGATATGTGCAGGAATTATCTGTGCCTTTAGGTGTATATCTTCAATTGTTTCCTCAGCCACATCGTTTTCATCCTTACGAACAATCTCTTCTTGAATTGATCCTTGGAGAAGGCAAGTATGAAGAGGTATAGGGGTGCAAATCTAAAAGCTGATTTGGCATGTTGTATAGGAGTCCTCTAAAAGTTGATTTGTCATGTTGAGGGCTTAACCTCTTGAAATGTCCTATTTTATGGCATGCAGGGGCACCATGCAGAAGCAATTGCATGTTATAATGAAGTACTATGTATAGACCCTACCACTGCAGATGGAGTTGTGAATCATGGGAATACATTGAAAGAGGTGGGACGAGTGAGTGAAGCCATTCAAGACTACATTCGTGCAGTCACAATTCGTCCCACTAGGGCTAAGGTTCAATCTTGCTTCAGCTTATAAAGATAGGTAATTTTATCTTGGGTGTTATTTCATTTGGACACTTGCAAATTTATAGGAGAAATTCATATGGTTATATTGATGTTCACTGCAGTAAGCATGTTGAGGCAGTCATAAAAACCTATAAGCAAGCTTTGCAACTTCGTGTTGATTTTCTAAAGGCAACTTGCAATCTCTTACAGACATCGTGTCTTGCCACAAACAGGTAAGAAACCCACCAAACTTCCCTTCATTTTTTATTTTCATAGTGGAGCTTTCTGCATGTTTAACGCAGCTTCATCAATCTATGATACATTTTGCCGCAAATTGGCATCAGTTTTTTGTGCCCTAATAGTGTCTGTAGATTATAGATTGGCACTAGAAAACAGACTTCCTGCCGCTTATGAAGATGGATTAAAAGCCCTAAAATGTCTTGTAGTTAGTGCAAAAGATTGCGGGCTTGGACCTGATTCCTGGAAGAAATTATATGCTGATTTTTCTAGGATTTTTATCATGGGAGACAGTGCAAGGGGCAACATTGTTTTCCATCTTTTCCTTGAGGCTCTTGCCCTAAATTTGAGCCCCTATGTCTCAAAGGAGAAATTTTGCTCCAGCTTATATTTGGAGACATGGGTAGGCCTCACTCGGAGGTTGCAAGGGCTATGCCTAAGCCTTTTGGTATTCCCAGAACTGATGATTTGATTTGGGGATTAGTCCTTCTGAAAGGAGTTGACCGAGATCATCCTTTTTGCAACGTTGCAATGAGTCTATAATATCTTTTGCCTCATACAGGTGCCCTAGATGGCTTGGAAGATCAGCCATACATGCATAATGCTCAGCTAATGGTGCAACATTGTAGACTTGGCTCGTGGAATCGAAACAGTGACAAGGTTCATCAAACATACCCTCATAGGTGCAACCAGCAAGAACTGAAACAAAGGTAATTGCATTTGGCTTGGATCCTTGCCTTTGCATTTGATAGAATAAATCAAATGCCGCCTTTCCATTTCCATATTCTGCATAAGCTGAGGTAATAACAGTCCATAATGCTAAAATGAATTGAATCAGATGTTGGCGTGTGAAGTGGCAAGCAATGCAAGGATGCAAACCAGGTCTATTTCTCCCCACCTCAAATCATAAGAAATTCTGAACCACAAGGGAAATGCCACTCACAGTTAATCGGAGATATACTCTGGTATGTCAGATGTAAAAATTTAAGAACTGAACATGCATAAAATGTGCCTTTTATAGAATTTGCATATCATAGTTTCCTTAACTCTTGGTCCATAGTCAATGGATGTCATCATTGCATGTGTTTGTAGATATGTATCAAGATTTGTTTGCTTGGAACAGCTGCTTGAAGCAGCAATTGTTGGTTACTTATTTGAACTGGCATGTTTCTTATGGGGACTAGCAAATGGCTCAAGATGTTTTCACTTAAGAAAGCTTTGGCCTGTTTATAGCAGAAGCGCACATAGAAGTCGGGTGAAGGATATTTTGGGTCAATTTACCGAGCTGGTAAGCAGCTTTTTGTAGCATCACATACTACTTCTTCGCCTTCAATCATACAAGGGACCTAAATTGGGTTGCCAGTGTTGTATAATAGTATAGGTCACATTTTTACTTCAAAATTGTGGATTTTACTGGCTGAATGATCTGATATATCTTGGGTTCAAGCTCAATAACCTCATTGCTAGGTCATGTTTGTCATGCTCTTATCAGCAAGGATGTCATTGTTCTTACTTGAATGCTAAATTCCAACCTTAAATTTTATAGGCTCAACAGATCAGTTGGCATGAAAATTGAGTAGGCAATCAAATCAATTCATAAAGGAATGGAAGAAAACGGATATGAACAGAAACATAAAAAACACCCATATCGAAAGTGCTAAATCTTATTCAAAACCCACGTTGAGAAAAAATCTTGCATGGGAAAAAAATTGTTAAAACCTACGCTATAATGCAGAACTGTTTATAGGCTGGACAACCCTAACTATCACTTCAGTATGAGGGCATGAGAGGTGACAGAAGGATTGTTATCTTGCCTAGAAATATAAAAATATTGAACATGAGACTTTGAAAATTGTGAAGCTAAGGTTATCAGTCAGGCCGAGACGAAGCCGATAACCACCTTATCGGTCTTATATCGGTGAAATAGTACTGATAATTAGTTATCAGTACTCCTCCAGTACTGATAATTAATTATCAGCCTGCCTCAATAGTGATAACCAAAAAACAAGGACTCTCAATTCACACTAAAGAGTCCGATAAGGTACGTCACAGAAGTACAAAATACGTCTTTATGTCTATATTAGATGGCAAACAATATTATTTCTATTTTACGAAATTACACTTTTAAACAAGGTGCTGCGCACGGAGGGTTGCCCTCCATGGCCGGAGAGTGAAGTGGCTTAAGTTGTAGTTGTAGAGAATAGAGTGTTTGAGTCGAAATTGCTATTTTGAAACATTCACATTTTGTGAAGGTGATGGTACGCATTTGCATTACTAAGTTCTGCTTAGGTGTTGAGGTGTTGTTGGATGTTGGAGTAGGATGCAGTTGGACATATGGACTTTGGGGTTTGAGTGCAAGGTATTGGCGTTTGGTGTTTGGTATGGAACTAGGATGGCAGAGGCATAAGGAGAAGTGTAATAAAGGAGAGAATGGATGTACATGTTTTGTGAAGTGGCTTAAATCGTAGTTGAAAGTTATGTTTTGACATTTTATTGAAATTGGTACTTTTAGACAATAGAGTACTTGAAACCATGATTTTATTAATAGGATGATATACATTGGAGTACTTGATAGTTGATAACATACGAAACAATTTATGAAGAATCGAAATAGAGGAAGAAGAGGGGGGGGTGTGCAAAAGATGTTAAGATTTATAAATTGTTTTGCACGTGAATTTTGTTTAGGGCATGAAGGAAGAATTCAATACTTTAAATTGAAGAGGGTTGCTAAGAATTTAATAGCATGGAATACATGGAAGTTACAAGCAAAGTAAAATTTGTTTAAAAATATGAAGGGATGTCTTTTGTTGTTCTATAGTTATGGATCATGTTTGAGCCTAGATCCACATTGAAGGCAATAATTTGGAGTCCGTGGTTGAGTTGAAATGTGCATTTACTCCGGCTCTTCAGTATGCTTTGGCGGAATGATCGAGGATCTGCTTTCATTGTAGCTAATGCGCCTCCGAATGGGTAATCGAGAAATTTATCAAGCAATGCTCCTACCATTGTGACATGTAGCGTGTTGGATCCAGTGTCGATGTCGCCGAACATTGTTAACTCTTCTGTCATGTCGTCGTTCCTGCACGTGTCGAGAGATTGTCCGGCACTACCTTGTTGCAAGCATTGCACGTCTTGACAACCTTGTTTTCGCCAGTTATATTCAATCTTAATGTGCCTGTGATCTGTACATGCAAGGATGTTTGATTAATGGAGAGCTTATGAAAGAAGGTAAAAAGCGAAGACAATTTTGGCTTAGTTTTAGTAGTAGAAGATATACATTGGTATTTTGTAGAACGTGTGCTGCGAAGACTTCATTTGTGAGTTTTGCTACTACATCATCGTCTGGGAACCATAATTCATCCGGAAACCAACTTGACACTGCGTCCTCGACAATCTTGAATGCCATTGTAGCTTTTGTAGATGTTAAGCTAGTCTGGCCACGGAACGTACTTGCCTTTAGGGTCTTGAATAAGATAATGGGTTTACGTCCTAAAAGAAACAAGTCTTTGAGCTTGTCAAACACATGTGCTTGTTCGGGCCGAACTTTAATTTCTGCGACATCCTTTTTGTCGCATCCATCTGCGATCGACAAACAAGGGAATATCGTATGTTCTTTGACCGGACAATAGCAACTAGCGAGGTTGGCGTGTATGGGTTGGTCATGGGTCGCGTTTCACGATGGATTGTATGTTTGCAATTGTCGTGGGCAATCATACTATCAAAGGAAAAATAAAGAGCATGATGCATGCATCTGAATTCACCATTACAAAGATCAAAATAAGCGGTTGCATGTATTTGTTACATTATATATTTCTTTCTACCCACAAGAAGAATTGCTTTTTAGCACAACTTTGTTTGGACTTACTAACTAGTGAAGTCATTATCCCGAAAAAGAGTGGTTGAATTTAGACTTGAATCGCCTAAAACCGGCCAAACAAGAACTTGTCTACATGCATCGAGTTAATGCAAATGAATAAGAATCTTGCATCATTATGTATTTACCCTACTAGTAAGTCTAGGCCTGTGAAGGCAAGCTGCAATAATACATTAAGTAGATCTCATAGCAGACCCACACTTTACTTGCAACATGGCTACAACATAATGTTATCTCAATGAGAATTTAATAGAAGATACTGGACATAAGAAGATGAGATGAAATAATTATTCATCCGAGTAGTTCAGGATTTGATAGTGGGAAAAAGTGATACTACGAGGTGACAACATCTAAGTTTAGGAATGATATACCATATTACTCTATATTATATGCTTTCAGCTGCTAAGTGAATCAAGAAAAACACGCAGTTAGGACGCCAATTTACCATAAACTGTCATGCAACTAGCCAAGTAGTCTTGTCAAAATATCTTCATTACAATCCATCCTGACTTTCTTTTTTACACAAAGTTGAGTGACTTCTTCACACTTCACACTTCGTGACACTATAGAGTCTGGATTGAACCCATACGTTGTCTTATTTAACTCTGTCCGTCAATACTCCCTCTGTAATGGGCCCATTCTCTACAAACTACGTGAACTATGATATTGACAACACGAAAGCTGGGTAACAGACATTTGAAGAGCTCAAGCATCAACAATACAAAGAAAACAAAGAAATAGACATCATATATTCACCTCTCTTACCTTAATGTGCAAGCCTTTTTCATGCATTCAAAGCAACAACTATAGCGCATAAGCTAAAATTTTTGATGCCCTGCTCTATTTTCAAACTTATCATATCCTTCAATCTTTCCACCTGTAGTGGCCAGCAAAAAACTAGTGTATGAGAGTGTAGCCCATGCTGGCTGATTTTCCTTAGTTAAATCCACGCCCTAGGCATGTCAACAAAAATGGTTACTATCCCAGTACCCCTACTCCAAGATCGAATAGAGACCAAAGCATACCTTTGCAAAAGAATCATGCAGTTATAGTTCTCTGTACACATCCTTTTCAAGAAATTTAAGAATCAATTTTGTTTCTTGAACATCAGCATTCTCACTTGCCATGCCATAACTGTGTATTTGATCAACGGCATTAGGTAAACTATTATAGACTAAGCATAAAATTCTCATTTTCCATGCCACGTACCGTTAAGCAAAAGCTGAAGGAAAAAATGCATCCTGTGCAATGAAATGATGGAAGGCCTTCAGTTCCAAAGTCCTGCCGACAATGCAACTATGAGGGGATGATAAAGGGCAGAATAGGTTTCTGTTTGGTGCCCAATCATGCCACATATTTTCATAATGCTCAGAAAGGTGGCTCCTGCTGGTTTTATGCCCTCTTGCTGCATGTTTTCAAAATACTTAAGGGCAAGAATACTGTCACAATGCTGTGCATATGCAGCAATGATAGAACCACATGGCAATTTTAAAAATATTTCATGTGCCTCCTCCAGGCTGTGACATTTCACATACATATCAACAAGAGTGTTACCCACAACAATGTCTAGTTGAACTCCATTTTCAATAGCCCTCATGTTGCATATGTGCAATTGCAGACAATGCGCTTTCACCAAATACCCACGAATTCATCACATTGTCTTTAGCAGTCATAGTTCCTGGACTGCTGATTTAAGCTCAGGCAACCTTTCTTGTAAAGTCAATTGCTCTTGCTGTTTTGCAGTTCCAAAATAGGTTGCTGCATTCCTGTACAGAGCAATACAATTACAATGGAAATGCATAGAATCATGGAACAAAACCCCTGAATGACCTACTTTAAAACTCTATTTCCTTCAAGAATTTCTAATACGTAGAAAAACGGTCAAAGCATTGCATAAGAACAATATTAGGAATTGTGTTATGATCAATACTATAGAATTAATTGACCCCATGGTCCATAAAAGTTCATTTCCTACAAATCAAAGGTTTCAGCCTCAGAGTTCGTATAGTTCCCTGGATTACCTCTCATAGTCTGGCTTTGATGAGTTTGCTGCAACTAGCAGTGCCCGTCTCTTAATATCTGGACTCGATTAACTGCTTTAGCAAGGTTTTCCAACAAGCTTGCAGGAGAAGCACCAGGTCTAAGGCAGAATCTCAATGAATCTACAACTGCTACCATGCCAGGACCAAATACCCACATTCCTAGGAAAAAGAAACAAAAATGATGAGACCAAGTTGCATCAACAGTAATTTGTAGAAGCTGGATTTGTTAAAGTAAATTCGAACATAGAGGGTTTGATTAGACAGTTTCTCCTTGTTCACATCACAGAAGCAGCAAGATCAACCTGAAGAGTAGTGTGAAGCTGCTATTATTCTACAGATTGATGGTACTGCAGACGGATCCCCTGCACCAGCTCGTACAATGTATCAGTCTGGCATTGTGCTCCTTTTGGCTAGGTGAAAATAATCTGGCACCCGTTTTTGGCTTTTTATCTGTAAAATCTTTCCACTCATTGTTTTGACAAGATGGATTCTCTGAAGGGATGAAGACACAGTCTTAAATGCCATTTGTTTTCCTTTGGATGGTTCTATAGCCTGGTTGTATGAGCAAAATAATCAAGATAGTTTTAAGGCCAAAACACCACGGACTTGAGCATTCCATCAGGATGTGGATGTTGAGAATCATTCCAATACCATGTACCTGAGTTTTTACAACTTCCAAGAATTGGCCATGTAAATGAAAAGCTATGGCCTTCAAGTAGTTGACAATATGTAATCTTGCATTTGCAAACCATGCATCTTCCAGCATTTACACCAATGGGAACAAATGAAGTTAAGTCACTCCAAAATCCTTGCTGCTGGTGTCTAACAATTACAAGGAGCATGGAAAAGAGTCGCAACCAAAGAATTTCATTTATGGCAAAGGACCCTGTTGTACAAGAAGTACAAATTGTAAGAATATTAAAGCATAGCAATAAGTATAAATATTTTGTATACCAATTTGCAATCTGCATCATGCTCTAAGTCTGTCTAGATTTCCCATGTGAATGAAAAGATATGGCCTTCCAGTAGGTGACCATGTGTAATCCCCGCATGTGCAAACCATGTGGTTCCAGCGTTTAATGTGTAATCCCGAATGTGCAAACCATGTGGTTCCAGCGTTTATTATACCGGTGAGGAGAACAAGCAGAGTAGCAACACGAAGTCTCTTCTATTGACAAAGTGCCATGTTCTACAACAAGCATAAATTGTATGGCTATTATGATGCTTGTGTATGATATCCATAATGAAATAAGAGATGAAAACAAGGCCTTTCTTGATGGCGCATGGATGTACATTAATAGCAGGACAATCAACATAGAAAGCAATACATCTAAGAACAAATGAAAACAAACATCAACAAGGCATGATAGTCACCGATTTTGTTGCTAAATATAGATCGTGCGGTTTAATATTGTTTTTCCGCCATGTTACAAGAACAAGTCGAGGAATCTTATGACAACCATCTTTGAATAACATCTGTTTCAAAAGATGTTTCTTCATAATTTCGATCAAAGAAGTAAATTTTTTCTAACCTCTATTATACTCGCTTGAAAGCTAAAAGCGGTTTCCTCTTTTCCATTGTTTGAGTTCCCTATTTCTCCATTGTTTATCTACATAAATTCTTTAGTAGGGGTCGAAGCCACTAGTAAATCCGGAATATAAGCTCTGTATTATTCCTAAAATTAGAGAAGAGAAGCATCAAGAAATCATAAGATTCACATCTCATTTACATTGCCGCAACACTACCACAGGGAAGATTGAGAAAGAAAGGACCTTGAATAGTGGTCTTTGAAGTCCGGGACTTGTGATTTACGTGTGTTTTAAGAAGACCTCATCCTTTTTTGGCCAACGGGAATTCTAGACACGGAATAAAATTATACATACCATTCATTTCTGTCATAGCTCGTCATCTTTCTGATTCATCCCCAAATCTCACAAATCCATATCCTTTCGATCAGATCCCTGCCCGATCAGATTGAAACGCCGATGCCTGCCAGTTACCCGGTTCGCTTCAAGAAATGAGACCTCGAAGCTGACCGCCAGTTTACAGGAAATAGGAGGTTTTTAGCAGTCACCAGCATATCCTAGAAATATTCAAGAATATACCTAGGATATGCCAAAAGCCCACATAAACAAGGGTTTGCCCCCCTAGGGGCAACCCAAAAATCATGTAGAAAGTTCATGCGCTTAATTTCAATAAAAGTCTATTTTATATATTTTATAAAATGCCTTGTGTGCTTTTATGCTCTATAAGGGGGCGAGATGCAAGGCTCGACAATATTGCACCTCGCCTCTTACAGAGCATCACAAGGGCATTTTATATAATACATAATAATAAAAATGCACGTAATTTCAATAAAAGTCCATTTTATGTTTTATATAAAATGCCTTTGTAGGCATTTACGCTCTGTAAGGGGCAAGGTGCAAGGCTCGACATCATCTAACCCAAGGAACTCTAGATTGCAGATGGTTGCATCATCTAAGAACATGTTTTCATGCCTGGTTAATTGCAAGTATCATGTAGATGTTCAACTTGTGCCTAACATAAAGTAAAAATGTTAAATTAAACTTCCATTTTGCATAAAACTTGAAGCAATCTCTAACCCAAATAACTTAAGTGACTTGTCACATCTTCTTTGCAAGTTTGATTTAGGCAGATGATATTGCAATAGGGATGCAACATATTTGCCATGTCACATTGTATTAGTACGGGATAACACATACCAAAATTTCTCAAGATTCTACCATTAACTTTCACTCCACATTTAACGCAACTCTTCTAATCATTCAACACAAGCCTTCTCAAGTGAAATATATCCACCATTTTTTATTGGTTTTTTAAATTATGCCCGATGAAAAGCCCAGCAACGCTGGGCACTTTTTCTAGTACATACATGTTAGCATACAGCAATCATGCTAAAATAATATACCATCACGAAGGGTGGCCCATCCATCATCATCAACGAAAGACAATAAACCATAATAACATAAGCTAAACACCATGACAAGGCGCTATCCGAGGCTCAGACTTCAAGGGGTCAATTGATGGCTAGGCCTCAAGATAACAGCAGACGGAAGTATAACATGGCGTTGGCTGGCATAAGATAATGGCTAGGGTAGTCCACTCCATCCGCCCCTCCTGTGCATACTTTGCAGATAGGCTGAATCATGCTATGACGCGCTTGTAGCCCTCCGGAGATGCAATCCCAAGAAATCACCATGGGACTACTCTGGGTTACATCTCCCCGGTCCGATGAGGCAGGTCAGAGAAGCTTCTCCTCCCAGATCACAACGGTTCCCTAGATATGCTAGAGGATACCTACCACACCTGCAGCACATGCATCCGTACCCGACTTACCCCCTTAAATCTACACAAAGTCGAGGACGCCCATAACGGCCATATCCAACGATCCAGGAGATGTCAGACCTATACCCGGCCCACACACAGTGACTGACTATAGGCCTAGCACATTGTAGGAGCTCCAGTAGCCACGCTCATCAAGGCTCCACCCCTGATTCCCCAGTTGTGTCCGTCGTTTGGTGCGGAACTACATCATAGCATCCTCAGCCAGGTTGGCTTTTGTGCACAGGCTGCATATATTGGGTATTAAGGGGTCTAGCTAGGAAACATCTCTAGTTCTAAGAGGCTTTTAGGTCTCCACCATTCCCTTAATTCCAATACACGGAGGGAGCAGAAAGAAAGAATATAACCACCATCTAAGTATCCATCACCATCTAAAACAATATACAAAAGAAAATTTAACCAGTTCATCTAGTCAAAGAAGTGTTGGCGAGGATAGAAGCTATCTAGGAACTAACCAGTCTTTTGGCTGAAGCCATTATCACGGAAGGTCTCTATACTTTGGGTTTGTTGGCAAGAACTGGCAAAAACTGGTAGCTGCTCCTCATTTCCTCTTCCCAATTCGAATTTGGGGCAAAAATGGGGGTAGGACCCTTATTTCTCCACCCAAATTAGTAAGTCCTACTTGGCCAATCGAGTTAAACAAGGTGGCGCTCCCCTATTGGTGCCATTTAACTAATTATACCATAATTAGCATAATTAGTTTAATTATCCCCTAATTTTATTAACATAGCTAATAAAATCCATTTTGAGTGAATATAAGTTATCCTCTATTGACCCTTAAGGGTTTAATTAAATACTGGTGGCGTGTCATGGTATGCATACGTATACCATATAAATACCTGGAACGTCATATTCTCCCCTCCTCCCCCCCCCGATTAATGTTGTCCTCGGCATTAGAGTTAGTGGAGATTGAATGTACCAAAAGATAACTCTTACTTATTGAAGTCAACAGAAGATTACATATATAGGTCATAGGACGGAAATCCTTTAACAAACACAAGAAATAACGACAGTAATACTTAAGAGTGCAGTTGTAACACAAAATCTCAAATACAAGAGTTGGCCTCTAGGCTGAGGCCTAGCTTCTTCTGCAGTATGTCAGTACGCCCTACTGGCCTGCAGAAGTAAAATACATCAGTATTCACAAAATAATTTTAAGTAGTGTGGTTGAAGGGACCACCCCCTTAAAGTGAATGAAAATTATGAATGCAAGAAGCCTATCATGCCTAAGGCTTGCATATCGTCTCGGTGTAAGGAATGGCCATATTCCCATTGTAGCCACGGACAAATGCATCCTATGAATACCTATATGCCCAGTTCCCCCCCAAGATACGTATAACCCAACCCCTAAAATGATCCCTGTCGGATTTCTCTCATATGATCCCTGTCGGACCCATAACACAATGCTTACCGTTAGGGTTGGAGATGCTCGCATTTTGAATAATTTGACCCTAGTATTCTTTCATAAAGTCCGGGTAAGTCTTATCCAAATCTGCTTTAAGAACCTATGTTGCGTCTTCTGTGGGTAACTGTTTCCATTTAACCAAGTATTGCAAGATTTGAGTTCAGCGGGTTTGCTTATACGCGCGATCAAGGAGAGCTTCAGGCACAATCTCCAACTGATCCTCGGTCATCTCCAGAAGTGCTGGTGTGTCAAGAACTTCTTTTGGATCAGGATTATGCTTCATGGAAAACTTTATGGACCTTCAAATGTGCAGGTAGATCCAATCGGTAGGCCTGAGAACCTATCCTTTTGGTTATCTAAAAAGGTCCCGCCCATCTAGGTGCAAGCTTCTTACAATTGCCAATCTTAAGTTTGGCTTGATTCACCTTGATCTTTAGCCAAACCGAATCATCGACCTAAAATTCTCGCAGAGTCCGATGTCGATTGGCAAGACTCTTTTGCCGAGCTCTTGCAGCTAGCAAATATGCTCTAACTTCTTCCATAAGTGCCTGTATATCTGTAACTTTCACCTTGGAAATCGGATTATGCCACGTGTCCGGAGTGAGGCATTGATAGCCATAATTGATCATGAAAGGAGACATTATTGAGGACTCATGTCTAGTGCTGTTATAGGCAAACTCCACCAAATGGATGTAATCTGCCCATTGAGATTGCTTGTTCTAGATGTAGTTACATAGCATATCTTTAATTATGCGATTGTTACGCTCTGTTTGATCATCTGTCTGTAGATGATAAGTTGTGCTCATGGCAAGCTTAGTTTGAATAGTGCTAAAGAAATCTTTGCACTAACAAACATAGGATCCCGGTCTGAGATAATGGTACGGGGCATCCCATGAAGGCGAAATATCTCCTGGTAAACAAGCTTAAAGGAATACGAGAAAAAAATTATTTGCTTAGAGACGTCAATCCATGAAGAAAGAAAGGAAGTCCTAAATCTGAAAGAAGAAAACATCAGATTGAAAAATGACCTAAAAATGCAACAAGAATCGGGTATGTTAATTATGAGCCAGGTTGATAAGCTTCAAAATGAAATAAGTGAGATGATGACAAAAAAATACACAGCTGTAAAGTCTAGGACAAGAAACAGAGATAGAAATTCAGGTCAAGGTTGATGAGATAAAAAGGCTAGAATCAGAAATCACCAGCATTAGGGGTTCCTCTCAGCAATATGGGTGGATTGCAAGCATTGGCTGACAACTTAATGGAAGCAAATAATGGACTGCAGGTTCAGCTTGAAGTGAAAATTTTGAGTTTATTAAAGCTTGAAAATAAGATAAAAGAACTTCAAATATCAGTAAGCAGCTCCCGAGCAGAGTGTCAAATGCATATTGAAGCAAAATATGCTTATTTAGACAGGATTAATGAGCTAGAGGAGTCTTTGGCTCAAGTGCAAATAATAAATCATGAGGCTATTATGGTGAAGAACTCAAAAGAACAGGAAATTGAGAAGCTACATGAACTGTTAGAAGATTTGATGCTGTTGAAAGTACATGAAATTCAAAAGCTCCAAGAGTCAGCAGGAAGAATGCAAGGTGAAAACAAAGCTCTGAAAGGACAAATTTTTGTGCTGGAGGCTCAGAGAACAGAAAAGGCACCTGGTGAACAAGTTCAAAGCAAGGAAGTACAAATATTAGAAATGGGAAGAATTATCAGTGATCTGCATAGCCAGTTACACAAATGTAAGGAAGACTACAAGACCTTAGAATCTATACATGATAAGTGCAAGGACAGCAAATTATCCATCACAGAAGAGATGAATGCTCTGTATAAATGCCTGGACCAACTCCAACTGAAATGCAATGGACTGGAGATAGAATCGTCAGGCAAATCGGAGAAAATTCATAAATTACAAGGTGAGATGAACTTGGATAATCATGGTATGCATCTTACACAAAAGATATAAGGGATCGAAGCTTGTTAATATCTTATCTCAGAGCATTTATATCATTCCCAGTTGAAACGTCCTCTGCAAGAAACAACCAAGAAATCAAACTTGGAAAGAAATGGAAGATTTACAAAGTGGTCACAAAAATACCGGGGGCATTATCTGAATCTGAGAAGGTAAACTAGTTACCCTTTGTTTGCCATTTTTCTGCTCGCTTCAATCCATCTCCATAAACTTCCTGATTCAGTCTGTATTCCCACTTCGGCACCCATGAAAAAGCCACCAATAGACTCGCAGCCACGACAGTTTGGAACCAAACTATCCGGGTTACAGCATTTTGGCAATAGGTCCAATAGATCCAATGTACACTCTGCTTTGAAATAGATGCCAAATAGAACAGAGATAAGATTTAAAATGCAAATAAGCAATGCGATGAGTTAATTAGCCAGATTGAAGCAATTAATCATCTTCAATGAGTGAATGATTTATCCTTACCCGATTTGTGCAAGTTCCCAATCCATAAGTAGCCATCGATATGCAGCTTAGGCGTGTGCCACGATGCCATGAATCTAAGCCGGTGCTTTTGTATATGAATGTGTGCAATATGGTAGAGTTCCTCCATTTTACAACCCGCATACTTGATAAAGAGCAAGATGTCCAGCCTCCATGAAACATAATGAACAATATATCGGGCAGGCAGAAAGAAGGAACTTAGCATAGTGTTAAGCAATTCTACAACTGTCATGCTTGTAAAGCAAAGCGGTAAAGAAATGGGAACCATTTCAGAAGAGAACCAAGAAGCAAAAAGGGGTTTTTTTTGGAAGATTTTGACTTCTGGCATCAGTAGAGCTCAAATCCGTCCAATAAGACGGCGGTCAAGTCTCAGAGTGTTCAAAATGGGTTTTCCACTGGTTCTTCAGCGCTAGAGTGGCAAACTTTGTGGCAACGAAGAAATATGGCCCCCGTTTCAGGTAGATTCTAGCAGGCTCAACATGAACAGAAGTGCCAGAGTCGGATCTGCAACTGCCATCGCCATGGCTGCAGCTGTGCAAGAAATCTATTTCTGAACAACCGGTTAGCCGGTTTCCAATTAGGGTGCTCAACAACAACGGTCACCGCCAGTTTACACCCTATAGCCAGTTTTGAGCAGTCATTGGCATATTCTTGACATATATTAGCATATATCTAGAATATGCCATAAACCCACATCAACAAGGGCTTGCCCCCCTAGGGGCAACCCAAAAAATATTTGGAAGTGCAATTTTTGGTGTACTTTACTGGATTTTTTTGTTTTTTAAGCCAGGAAATTGCAAGAAACATTTTTAGATAAGTCGGATATTTTTAAGAATGGGCGGATTTTTCGGGGAGAAACCCCTCTATCTTCAATCCATGCAGGCTCTAAATATTGGAAATGGTCATATTTTTTAACCATAGGTATATCCGTGGTACGTTCACATCTTTGTCATGTTAAAACCACATCAAAAAAAAAAAGATACGCACGCGATTTTGTGGACTTTGTAGATTTCTTGTGATTTTGAGCTAGTTTGAACATGACCATATCTGATATTTACACGGATTGAAGCGTAAGCGTTATCCATGACACATACGTAATATATCTACGGCTCAGGGGATCCACCTTCTTTAGCATTTTTTTTAGTTCAAACATGACATTGGTTGATATTCACCAAGTTCGTCTTTCGAACAGTGTTGGGGAACTGTTAGACCCTACAGCAAATGCTCCTACGTTCCCTTGTATAGCTTAAACTGTCTCACATTTTAAGTTTGCAACCAGAAGTTTGCACAGTCCTAATTGCAAACTACACAAGAATGTACCGGAAGTTTTTAGGTCCTGCATTCTGAAATTTTTAGTTTTCAATTGGGAAATACCTTCTTACCCTCAACTTGTGCTTCTGAGCACTTGCTATACCCCTATACAAAATATATAACAGTCAAAGGCGCATGACAACTTTATCCCAGATTAGGGGATGTTGGAGGCATTGCGGGGTCTTGGAGGATTGAGGTTGTTGGTTGAAAATGTTTGTGTGTGAACATGAAAAAGAAGTGGTTGGTGGTAATAATTATTGTAATATAATTGCATACAAATGCGCCTTCCGACCTTCCGACATTCTGGCCTTGTAGCCGCAATTTCTCTTTGATCTATGCGTCTATCTCGGCAGCACCTTCGATTTCGAGCATCTAGGCTCGAAAACCAACTTCTTAGCCAAATTCCGAAGTGATTTGGAGCTTCCTACACTTTTCTAAGATCAAACCCTTCTGTTCGAGTAAACCGAATCTTTCTAATGGCCATTAAAGAAAAGTAGTTTCAAATTCTTGTATTATACTTTCTTTTCAGGTTTAATTCATGCTGTTTATGCATTCTCTGTGTTTTTTATAACAGTTGAGCATTCTGTATTTGCTTTTATATTTAGTGCTAGTTCCCTTTTTTTTTGAAGGATGACAAACTTTATTCACCAACCAAGAGCATAACAAACATAAAATGCAAAGACAGGATTATAATCCAGCAAACAAACTGATCCAACTGAGCACAACCACATGTCTATGCATAAGAATGAATCTGAAGGTGGGTAAAAGCATGAAAGGGTGTCTATAAATGTAGCCCTTTTTGTACATATACATATGTACCGAATGCACATTTTTGGAATAACTGTCATCATGACCAGCTAGTAACTGCCATGATTAATGGCTATCCACTACTCTGAACCCGCAATTATCGGATTTTGAAATTCTTTCCCAAATTCTTTCTTCGTTTGCCTCTCGTTCACTATCCCGCCCCTGCCTTCTCTGCTTGAATTCCGATCACGAATTCTTCATCTAGCTATGGCCCCAAAACGCCCTGTTTGGGGTCCGGGCTCGGGATCGCCTGAGGGACAGATCTCTGTGAGATCCTTGAAGTCCGGCAGGGTAAATCCTGAGACACTCTTGTCACGCGGGATTTTTGCTAACAGAGGAAAGAACAAGAAAAACTCAGATAAAACAGCAATTGCAATACACAATGAAACACACAAGACACTTGTGGAGAACACGGCAATCCATTGATCAAAACAAGTGTACAATGAAGGCTCAAAAGAGCGCACAACAGGCGACCAGCATGTCTGCTCTGTAGTGACACAAAAGAACACTCTGAACCCTTTTTTTGAAGGAGCAAAAATGCTACAATATATAGGAACACGGAGTGGCCTACGGGCCTGAATCTGATCCTCATCATGACAACGCGTGCTCCACTACTTGGGCACTCGAACAGCAGGGAGCTGTCCGTCGCGGCCGTGCTATGCAGACAAGTAGTGGCCCGCCGTGGGTCCTACCTTTGGGTCTTCTGCTTCTTGGAGGAGCTTTGACCCGCCGTGGCGCCTTGTGGATCCCTCTTCTTGGACACCGTGGCCAGTGGGGCCTCGCCCTCATGCAGCAAGTATAGACTGCGGTGTATGCCTGCCTGGGGCTAACACTCCCCCCTACCAAACTACACTTATTGGCTAGAAAAGGGGGCATGAATTCCGGGGGTGGGAATCCTCGTTCATCTTTCTGATCTTGAATATAGAGATGAGGGAGGCTCAGCTTACTGTATTCACTGAGTGTTGTTCGTCTCTTTTCCAGATTTGCTTGAGTCCTGGATGCCAAACATTCGGCTGCTCCTATGAGAAAGCCTTCAGAAATCATGTTCTCCAGCGTGGCGTGGATCTCGGATGGAAGATTTGTGATCTCCATGTATAAGACAAGGTCCAACCGAACTTTCCAAAGATTTGCATTGGGGTTACAAAATGGATCCGCACTTGCGTTTACGCATACTCACGGAGTATGGTCATGAGTGCCGCATTTAAGTGCGCTCGCTTGTAGAAATACGGATGGATCACCTGAAGTTTTGGCCTTGGCAAGGAAGGTTACAAGACCAGAAATTGCATTACGGGCGGTCTTCCATTTAACACGCATTGGGCATGTATATCCGGTTGTTGGTGTTGTCCAAAGTCTCATCCTCACGCCATTTGGCGTCTGCGGATGAAGCGTGGGTCCCAACGCTTGTCTGCTTTGCAATTGCCGTGGGTGTCCAATCTGCATGTTCTTTGACTTGATGAGTCGAATTCTTGTCTCCATGCCGGGAATTGACCTTGATCGAGGTGGGCATCCAAAGCTTGCTAGTGTACTTTCGGTTGTTTGGGGGTTGGTGCCGGTCATCCCGCATCTGTTCTTGGAATTCCAATAATATCTTCTCGGGTAGCTGTTTGGTAACCGTCTCCCATGCCTTTGGAATGTACATGTCTTTCGCCACAGTACTGTGGTCCCACTCATCGGGGAGGACGTCGCATTTCAGCTCGCAGTGTAATGCGGGTAAGGAAGCATAATGTTGTAAGAACAACTGTGCAAGGTCAAGTTCTTGTTGAGTTGTATAGTGTCCGGTTGAGCGTGCCAAGTTCAGCTAGCCATAGCTCCACTTCTTTTCTCAGAGAAGAGGCATGTATTCGGGAGGTAACGGTTTTGCGAAATTTTGTATCTTGGAGGTACTTGTTCTTCTTGGTCAAAAGAACTGGCCGCTTTGTATCGCCTTTAAAGTTCTCGGTCGTTTATCGGATGAGCCCGGTAACATGTGCCGTAGAAGTCGCGGCATGACATAAGCCGGGGGCTATGGTTCCGAGCCCGAAATGGTCGAGATCCGCAACCTGTAGGATATCAAAATTGACGAGCACAAAGTGTGCCTCGCTCGTGGGCGAACATCAAGGGCCAATTTCGATTCGATATCAGCTGATCGAGGGGACTTGTGGTATCACCCTTGTTTCGGCCGAATAAAAGAAAAGTGTTTTTCCTTGCTTGCACATAGTCATGGTAATGGCGGGCCCGGATAGTCCAGGGAATAGCGCGAGAAGCAAGCTGATAGGTTTGTTTCGCTTTTTCTTCCGCATCATCCGCATGGCCTTTCGGCTATATCGGAAAGCGTATCTTGTAACTGCAATGATATCTTGTTGCTTTCGGAGAGACCGGTCCGCAGTTCCGTGACTTTGCGTGTGAGGTGTCCGACTTGTCGGAGAAGTTGGGAATCGAGGAGCTTGAAGCCCGGAGTGGCTTGCAAGTCCGTTTTGAGTGCAGCTATTTCAAGAGCATCTGCACTTGCGTGTTTTGCCGCGGAGCTGGTCTAACTTGCCTTGGAGAGATGCGATGTGAGCATCCTTATTCTCGCAAGGTGGTTTCGAAAGTCGTGACCTTGGACTCAAGTATCAAGTTGGCATGCACGGTGTCTTTGTTCTCCGGTCGAGTAGCATTATTCGTGACGCGACCGGATTGTTGTAGCGTGTCTCAAGATCAGTGTACTTGGTGTCGTTTTGTTGGAGGGACTCCTTGAGTTCCTTGACAATTTGCTGGAATTGATGAAGGGTTTCTCGATGGATCATGAATTGATTGTGCAAGGCTTCTTCTCTGGCCTCACATCCCAGCCAAATCGGTCTTCAGTGTTGTGACTTCGGCTTGAGTTGGTCCACGGACTCGTGTCGTGCCCCCGTGGCTGTTATGAAGTTCTGGTGATGATCACGGAGGGCATCAAGGCAGCTGAGGACAGCTTCACTGTAGGTATCCACGGTGTAGGTCCGGTGAGCTTCCGCGACTGGATTACATGCAAGATGGACGACGCCGACCGTGGCGCTCGTGGAATCGCGGATCCCTATGGATCCTTGGTTGGAGGCACCGCCGTCAACCCGGGAGATGAACTCGATCGCCGGGAGGTGATCGCTCACTGGAGTGGTCGCACTGGGGCTTCCGTGATCCTCCGAAAGTGGAGTGCCCCCGCAGTAAAGGGCTTAGTAGCAAAAGCATGATAGGGGTTTTCCCAATTTTTGTTTAGTTTAGGACTTTTCGGTGAAAAATCCCACAAATAATTGTAGCCTTCGGGCAATTTTGTACATAATAGAAAAGTGTTTCTCATAAATTTGTACAAGTGGTATCTTGTTGTAAATTTTGTTCTTGAGCTAAGGATGTCGCAGTTAGGGGTTTGAAATTTCTTGAGTCGAAATCCATTGACTAATGTAGGAAATGGAGTGCCATCCAATTCTTGTAATTGTAAAACTCCGGGATGTGGTATCTCGGAAATTTTGTATGGTCCCAAACCATCCGAGCTTGAGTTTGCTGGGATGTTGTTGATATCTCGAGTCGTGAAAAAGAAGAACTAAGTCGCCAATTTGAAAAGTTTTGTTTTTGATGTGTTTGTCATGCCATTGTTTTTGTAGTTGTTTGCCTTGTTGAAGTCTAAGAAAAGCATCTCTTGAAGTTCATCCAGTTGTTCAGTTGATAAACTCGTTCTTGCAAAGCTGGCTGATGGATTATGTTCATTTGCTAACTGAAATTTGAGTGAGGGTAAAATGAACTCAAAAGGCATAAGAGCCTCTTGGCCATACACAAGTCGAAAAGGTGTTTGACCAGTTGCTACTTTGTATGTTGTATTGTAAGCCCATAAAACCGTAGGTAACTTATCTTGCCAATCTTTTCTTGTAGGATCACAAATCTTCTTGAGAATGTGGATAAGCACCTTTGTTTGTGCTTTCAGCCAAAGCCATTACCACGGGATAGTAAGGCGTGCTTTTTCTCGTGGATGAATGTGCGATAGTTAGTGAGTTCAAGAATAGTGTGATTGATGAAATGAACTCCACGATCACTAACTAATTCTAAGGGACATCCAAATCGCGTGATGATGTTCTTGTAGAGAACCTTAATTTGTACTAGCAGCCAGTGTTGTCGAGGTAGGGCACACGCTTCAGCCCATTTGGTTCGTAGTCCGTGAAGACTAGAATGTAGCGCGTGCCCTAGTGTTGATTGCGGTGTGGGTCCATGGGACCAACAAAATCCATACCCCATTTGGCAAAGGGGAGAGGCGTGGCTATTGGCGTGAGCGGCAGAGGCCACGGGCCGTGGGTCTACTAAGCCTCGACAAACATCACACGCGTGTGTATTTGTGAGCATCTTTGAAAAGCGTGGGCCAGTAATACCCAAAGAAGGAGGAGTTTCCTTGCCGTGTTGTCTCCATTGAAATGACCAACGCCAAGTCCTTCGTGGGCTTGTTTGACTAGATCGGGGGACTTCGTGAGGAAGAACACATCACGGGAGCACATTGTCTTTGCCACATTTATAGAGATGGCCAGCAACCATCGTATAATCTCGTTTCGCGAAGGAATTGTTGTTTATCACGAGAAGTTGTCTTTCTCGAGAGAGCGTGGGGTCACTTGACGGAGTGCGCCCGCGGAGGAGAAAGCGTTGATAGTCGTGGGTACCAATGAGGCGTGGCAAAGTGACCGAGAATGCAGTTGAGCATCGGAAGGGCATCGTGAACTCCTTCCGAGGGATCATCCGTGTGTATCGTGAAAGATAGCCGAGGGGACCGTGTGAGCGTCCCGGCTTGTGAATAATTTCAAAAGGGGCAAACTCTTGCAATATCAATATCCATCGAGCAATTCGGCCCGTGGGGTTTGGCTTATTGATTAAATATAGAAGAGCTTGATGATCCACATAAAAGCGAATTTGACTACCAAGAAGATAGTGTCGAAAAGCGTTGTACACAAAAGATAAGGCCAAGGGCTTCCCTTTCCGCGGGCGAATAGTTGCGCCAGCCAGGATTGAGTTTTTTCACGGGCGTATCTGATGGGCTTGTCCTGATTTGGTGCATACTCTTGAGCTAGAACAGCTCCAATCGCAAAGCCTGAAACATCAACATGGACATGGAATGGTTTGTCCCATTGAGGTGGTACTAGCACGGGGGCTTCGCGGAGCTTGACTTTGAGTTCTTTAAAAGCTTGATTTGCATCGGATGTCCAAGTCCATGTGTATGGATTTCCGGTCGGTTTGTGAATTGGATCGGCGTCGGTGCCATTGCGGAATAAAGGTGGCATAGAAGTTGACTTTGCCAAGAAAGGAACGTGTGTCCTTGATGTTCGCAGTGGATATGCTCTGATGACACAACCTGATTTTGGCTGGGTCCGTTGTAATGCGGTCGACTCACGATATGTCGTATACACCCGAGGTGACACGAAGGTGCACTTTTCGGATTGAGGCTAATTCCAGATTCATCACGGCGTTGAAAAACTAGTTCAAGTTTTACCAAATGGTCCATAACGTGGGTGTAAGTGGAGAAGTCATCCCGAAAAGACTTGCGAGAAAGGGATGAACTTGCATGTACTCTTGAAAAACAGCAAGCATAATGCGTTGAAATGTGGATGGTGAGTTTGACAATCCAAAAGGAACGACTTTGTAAGCAAAGGTACCCCATGGAGTAGTGAAGGTAGTCTTTAGTTGATCTTCTTCTCGAATGGATATTTGATTATAACCGAGAAGCCGCCCATGAAGGAGTACATCTCGTGGCCTGCTACATCTTCCAACACTTGATCCGTGAAGGGGAGAGGGAAATGATCCCTTTCCGTGGCTTGATTGAGTTTTCTATAATCCACACAAACGCGAATTTTTCCATTATGTTTGAGGGCAATAACAATAGGACTTACCCATTCTGAATGTTTGACCTCATAGATAAGTCCCATCCAAAAGCTTGTCAATTTCGGCTTTAACCTTTTCACGGTAGTTTGGGTTAAGCGATCAGATTGTCGTTGCTAGATGGGTCTAGCATCTGGCTTGGTGGGAATCGAGAGTTGTCCCAATTCTTTCTTGATACCTCGGAGGTCTTTGTAGCTCCAAGCAAAGATGTGCTTGAAACGTTTGAATAGCGCAATGGCTTGCTCCCCACGAATCGGGGCGTGAGGTCGCGTGCCAATCGGATTGGTTGATTTGTTCCAATATCAATTATGTCTACCGCAGGAGTTTGAATGTGTGGAATGACTTGATCATCACGAGCGATGTGGGCTGGCTCACAGAGCAACCAGGATGTTCATGTTGACCAATTTTGAAAAAATAGTGGCGTGCCACTAGGAGTTGGTGTGGTGTCTTCTTGAGCGGGAGGAGGAGCCGGGGTACCGCCTCCTCATGTGGAACCAATGTGACGTTGTTACAAGGTGTCAAATAGGGGTCAACCAGCGTTGCTATGCCTTTATCAATATCCATGTCTTCCCATGGTTGATTGTATTCCGGTAAGCCGTGAGTGGCAAACCCTTGGCTTGTAACCGATAGGTGTTGCAAACTTGTTCGTGAGTCACCGTCCGATTCGATGATCTGAGAAATGGTAAATGATCCGCCCGTGGTCGATCCATCGGCGATGAGCTTGCCATCCGTGATAACAAGTTGATCTCAGGGCCCAAGAGTGAATGCTTTTAGCTTGTCTCAAAAGGGTCGCCCTACTAACATTTCATAATCTCCGGATCTTCTCGCTCTCCAAACACCGAATTCCATGGTAAATTGTAGATCTCCAATATTGACTGTATTGGTTGTGTAACTCCTTGTGGTCGCGTGATATGGCCATTCTTAAGCTTGATGTCATAAGGCGTATGGAGCTCCCTTATGCCCAATTGTCGCCCCGAGATTATCCGTAATAAGATTGATCAAGGCCGCCACCATCGACCGGAACATGGTGAACAGACCTTTTTGGCCCACGTGTGCATGCACCGTGGGTGTTGATGTGGCGACTGCATTAACAGGTAATCTGTGTTTTGTAAAATGTGCTCAAAGTCTTTGGACATAGTTGTAGGATAGTCGAAGGTTGAGAGGAATTTTGATTTTAGCAAGTTTTGTTGAAGTTCGGGAGGGATTGCGGGTAGTTGTGGTGGATCCGGTGGGTTGTTGTTGCTCAGCAATAGATGTCGCTACATTGTTGAGGAGGTCGACTTCAGCAGCAATGTTGAGTGGTGGTGTTGCGGATGTCGTGGCATTCGTGGTGGTCGGGCTCCGATCGTGTGGTAGCATTGGACGGACTTGAGTGCCTTACCTACGCGACGTTCGATGAGTTGAAGCAGACTTTTTGCGTAAGTTTAGGTTGAACATGAGGAAGTAGTTGATCCAGATTGGGTGCAAAATGAACAGATTTGGTTGATGGCTCACCGGTACGTAATCGGCTGCAAAAACTTGGTGCGGGGGTGCTTATGGCGTGGGGAATGAGGGAGAACCTCAATCCGGTTGGAGGATTCAAGGCTGGTGTTGATTGCATGGTAAATTTCTTCTTGGAGTTGATCATCCAATTGTTTTGAGTTGTTTCTTTGTTGGCGTGGTTGTTGTTGTGGTGGCCGTGGTGGTCGCGTTTGAGCATCGGGCGGGCCTTGCCTTCCTTTGGCTTCCCATACTTGAAAAGGTGTAAGACGACCGCCGTGGTTTGATTGGTGCCAGGAATTTGTATTTGAACTTGAGGAAGTTGAGGACAACCGCAGAATCGATGACCCCATTGGTCACAGTTGAAACATTGGGACTTGCTTGGATCAAAAGTGGAACGAGGAGGTCCACGTTGTGGTTGCCGTTGTTCTTTGGGGTTGTTGTTGTTGTCGTGGCCGCGCGGCGTGTGGTTTTGGTTGAGTTTGAGCGTGGGTACCTTCCGCACTTGGTGAACAAGACGATGTCGATCTGGATTTGGGCGTGGATTTGTACATTCTTCGGTGGTGTGGTTACGCATGTTGCGGCGTTTGCAATGGATCATGCTATCCACAGAGTTACACTCATTCGCCGGATGTCCCGAGTACCGCAAATAGTACACCAAATGTTATTTAGGGGGAACCGCCGTGGAGGCAATGAGGTGCGATGGGTGTAGCCGAGGGAAATGGGAGTATCGTGGGCTTGATCACCGCGTGAGGAAACATGAACAGTGATTGACTAATTCAATGGCTTCTTGTAATGTCTTTGGGCGCAAATACTGGAGTCATAAATCGGATGTGAGAGGGTAAGCCTTGAAGAAACCACACTAGAATTTGGCTTTGGGTTGGAAATTCCTTCAACTTGTTGACTAAGATCCGCAATGGTCTGCAAAGTCTCGGCGATTCTCCCGGTTCTCGCTTTGAGTGTGTTGAGGTCGCTCAGCCAGATTTGTTGATCATCATAAAGGGTGCCGTGAATGGGAAAGAAAAGAGGTCTTCATGTGTATCCAATCTTGTTTCCAGTGGCTTTTGTTTGCCATCAGCCATTCGTAGGGTGCTCCACGCGAGGGTCGTCGAAAAGATGTGGAATTTTAGTTTTGGATCGGAGTGACCATTGAGATGCAAGTGACTCAAATTCATCCATGTGAGCCCTGAGCACTCTTGGTCTATGTGTTTACCTTTATCATTTCCAAAGAGTGGATATTGGAGTTTTAAAGCATGTGTAGGAGTCAAGCATGAATGGGTGTTTGCATTTGTGGAAAAGAAAAGACGGTAGGTGTTGGTTCTTTGCATAGGGTAAACCGGCATAGGTTGTGTGAGATTAGTAAAAAGAGTCTTTGAAGCGGTTGTAGTGGGAACAAAGGTTGTGACAGGCATGAAGCAGTGTGGGGAAGCGATTAAGGAAACGACGGGGGGGAATTGACAAAGGTGGAAGCGGTGGTACGAAGTTCCTAAAGAAAGATTACCAATAGAGAAAACATTTTTGCAGATGTTCCAAGAGAAAATTGCGGTGGTTCTCATTTGATCTTGAGTTGGGGATCCGGTGGAGTAAATTCAAAGGGTACGTATTTGCAGCCTCGCATGATGTGGCGAACAGTGGAACGGAACAATGGCGACCTTCCACGGGGGAGGCCGGTCCCGAAAGTTGTCGTGGTGTAGGTGGAACAGATTGCGCCTCGCATTAACGGAGAAGAGACAATCGAACCGAACGAGTGTATGTGGACATATTCGCGGGGGGCGTCGCGCAATTCATGGCGGCGGCGTCTTGACTCCATCCGGTGTTGAATATCGCCGGGAGTAAAGAAGGGATTGAACATGGTATCAATACGACTTTGAAGTGAGCCAAGAACAGCGCCGGTGTTTTGGGTCCGGGCTTCGGGATCGCTGAGGGACAGATCTCTGTGAGATCCTTGAAGTCCGGCAGGGTAAATCCCCGAGACACTCTTGTCCACTTGGGATTTTTTGCTAACGAGGAAAGAACAAGAAAAACTTCGAGATAAAACAAAGAATTGCAATACACAATGAAACACACAAGACACTTGTGGAGAACACGGCAATCCATTGATCAAAACAAGTGTACAATGAAGGCTCAAAGAGCGCAACAAAGGCGAAAGCATGTCTACGCTCTGTAGTGACACAAAAGAACACTCGAACCCTTTTTTTGAAGGAGCAAAAATGCTACAATATATAGAAAACGGAGTGGCCTCACGGGCCCTGAATCTGATCCTCATCATGACAACGCGTGCTCCACTACTTGGGCACTTTCGAGCAGGGAATCTGAGCTGTCAGCGGCCGTGCTAACAGACAAGTAGTGGCCCGCCGTGGGTCCTACCTGGGTCTTACGCTTCTTGGAGGAGCTTTGACCCATGCCGTGGCCTTGTGGATCCCTCTTCTTGGACAGGTGGCGGTGGGGCCCTCGCCCTCATGCAGCAAGTATAGACACGTATTGTGCGCATGGGCCATGGGGCTAACGCCCCCATGGATGAGTGCTTGCTCATCACCACAGCTAAACAAGATGCCAGTGCAGCCGGCGGTGGAATTTTACCTCCAAGGAGTTTACGTTTGGGTTACGAGGTGATCCAAGCCAAAGACCTCCGCGGAGAAACATGCAGAGGCCCACATACCCAACCTAGAGATGGTTATGAAGCCAGGTATGGGGTGAAGCTCCAAAAAACGCAGGCGAGGATTCAAGGAAGGGAGAATCCGTAACGCATGGAAAGATGATTTTTAAATATTATGAATTGGTTTATGGCAAGAAACAGGGTTACAAACCATTATATTTCAACCTATTTTGCGGAGCATTTGCTCTTCACTTGAAGGGACGGCTTGTTGATTGGATGGACGTGGCTAGGACCGCCAAAGATCTTGCCAAAACCCTCATTTCAGACGTTCTGAGAGGACCCTACAACGGGTAAATCCTCAACTATCAAACAGGACATCGTATTGCGGTAATATTAGAGCCACAGGTTATTCTAGATCAGATGTTGACACAATAAAGCGATTACTTAAGCATGGGTTGGAGGAGAAAACTAACCTATTGAATGAAGTAGAAGTAATTGGAAGAAAAAAAAGGAGGGATGCATTGAAGGTCATCACCGGATTGAGGGTAGAAAGGATATGCTATCCAAGAAGATCTGCAGTCAGACCGAGTAAAAATAGATGAGACAAAACAAGAATTTGACAAATTGTCCGTGATCCTTTGGAAATCAAGTTATCTTGAGTGTTGAAGTACAAGTTGGAAGACTTGGTTATGAGTAGACATGATAAAGAGCAAAGCACTCTTCTAAGCTAGACATTGGTTTGCGAGGAAGTAAACTAAAGAAATTGAAAGGCATGAAATCTCAATTGAACAAGCAAAGGAAAAACTTAATTGCATTGAATTGGTTCAGCAAAGGCATTCATGATTTTGGATTTCATGGGGAGAGCAGGACCTATTGTTCTCGCACTGGAGGCCCTACCCTATAGGAGCTACTTCTATAGAGCAGTTCATCACATTCGGTTCATGTATTGCTTGTGGCCAAGGCTTTGGCAAAACTGGTTTGTTGTTGCTAGCTCCATGCGAGAGATGCTTATTGCCTCTTCCGCTTGTGTTATCCGGTCCATGAAAGACGAATTGCATAAAAGGTTGCATCCGGGATGAGGGCATTCGAATTCACTTGGTTTCCTATTTGTGAAAGGTATGCATTGCTCTCAACTAATTTAAACTTATATTTCTCTTCATTCATATTTGTTATTGTAATCGCATAGTTCTACATGTATGGCTTCAAAGTGCATTGCTATTCCTTGTACATGTATAACTTTTTAGTGTACATCCGTAGCGAGGTACATAGGCATATATTTGCTTGTTTATTGATGCTTTTATTTTTGAGCTTGGACTGCAGTTGTATCAGTTGTACATGTCTCTAATGGAGTCTACATCTGCAAATAGATGTACATGCATTTATCTTTAGAGTGCATCTGTAGATGGATTCATAAGTATGTGCATTTTTTACATATATGTGCTTTTTTTTTTGGCATAGATCTACATTCCCTAACTGGATACCTGGGTACATCTGGGTACATCAGTGTACATCTGGGTACATTGATGTACCTTTATGTACATTGAGGAACATGTACATGTACATTTGGCTATAGTTAAATGTAGTTACTTACATTTGGTACATTCCATGTACATGAAATGTACATGCTTGGCAGAATGTACCAGATATTTCTCATTAGTTCTGTTTTTCATGTTCTTTTTATGTCTATTGAAATTTAGATCATTTGTTTGTTTTGCGAGATGAGGTCGTTCCTATCCCGTAAGCGGCTTTTATGGGTGATGTTCTTGAGCCATCTGATCGACTCTCTTTTCTGATTTTTCTTGAGCATAATAAGCGGGGCCGAATCAGTAGACCCTCTACCTTCCAGCTCCGGATCACCAATGACATTTACGGTGCGGTAATAGAACAATCTGCAATAAAGGTCTGCTCAAACATGGCAAAGTGAAGTTGAGGAAATTGAGAGGATGGCACTTGAGAAAGCTAAAGGTGTGTGCAGGTGCGAGCCTTCAATGAATGGCCGCAGCAACAGAAAATCTTTCATCACCAAGTGCTAAATTAGTAATTGGAGAAGCTAAGAAAGATTCAAACACATCTCAAAGATCATCTGCGGGTCCCAGCCGACCTCATGGAAGAAGCTACAAAGGACACAGATCCAGATTTTAACCCGGTGAGATACCGAGGGAAGAGGAAGCCGAGTTGGTAGTTGAGTCCACTCCAAAGAGGAGGCAAAAGAATGCTGGTGATGGCACTCCAAAAGGAAAAAACAGGCAAAATCTCCAAAGAAAAAAAAATGTCCTCCCAAAAGAAAAATCTCCAGCAAAAAAGTGCCACCACCACCTAGAAAGAGGTATGTCCAAGATGAACTAATTTTGTTAAACATCTCAGATTTATGGTAATTAACCACATTTTTTTTGTACATAGGACACGCATCACGTGCCGTGAAGGAAGGCGATCCCCGATCCTTCCGAAGTCGGAACCAGGAAGAAGAAGAGGATCTACAAGCAAATATTGATGTGATAACAAATAAGGTGCAAGCAGATCCTCGAAGATGATCTTTGAAACAGTGATGAATTTACAAGGTGAGTAATATACAATTGATTACAATAGATATATTCTTTTGCTATCTTTGTTGTTTCCTTGTACAGTTTAGTGAACCGGTGAAAAGGTTGGTTCCATTCACTCCTTATAGGATTTGTCCTCCTAAGCCTGCACCCTCTATCTTTCAAAGTGATGTTGACGAGTTCGCTGGAAGTGGACTTGACCTCTAAGATGGTAGATGTCTATGGGAGGTAGGCTAGCATTTCAACATATTTATGTTATTTCATTCCCTAAGTCACTCATCTTATGTATTAATATGTAATCTGGATTTGTGTGCGTACCTTTGTAGATCTTCCATCCGATTGGAAACACAAGTTTTTACTGTTCGAATAGGACACCTTCGTAATTTTGTGAAATTCCTCAAGAAGAGTGGGGCGGATGCACGTAACACTAACATAAAGGAAGGGCTGGATGGCATTTTGATTGCAAGATGCCAATACATATTTGTTCCAATTCTGCAAGGCCCAAATGTGGCATTGGCAATACTTGTGCTTGCTGGTCCAATGAAAAGCTCTTTTCCATCTATAGCTAGCCCAAGTATCTGGATCCTCTCTCTGTCAAAGGCTATGTACCCGATGCTAAAGTGGTCCGTAAGTAAGTATGAGTTTCTGTTTTGTTTTTATGATTTGATTATTCTCATATTGCAATTTCTTATGCTTGATTTATTCTCACATTGCAATTTTGCAGGTTTCATAAGCTTGTGATCAATAACATGATGCTCGGATCCAACAGCTTAAACCATGGTAGGAAGAACTTTGATGCTCCCGTATGTTTCGCCCTAAAATGCCGAAACTAGTACCAAGAACCCTTGCATGTACATTGTGGCTTACATGCACAAATTCATAGATGCCGTGGTTTGATGCAATGTACCAAGCTCCATTTTTGTAAGTAGAACATGTTATTTTCCTATTAGTTATTTGTTGGTATAGTCCTCTAATACTTGTGCACCATGCGAGATGACACCCAGTTGGTTCATCGATGCCTATGCCAAGTCACGGAGGGATCATCTAATGGAGGCATTAATTGTAGAAGGCGAGATGAATATACAAGCAGCTTGTTCCTACGGGGGTAGATAGTCCCTTTGACTTGTTTCTAAATTACAGTTTTGTATGAGCCATGCTCAGAGCTTCTTTGTACTCAATAAGTAATGAAAAAATTAATTTATTTGTCTCACTTACACTGTGCAAATAACAATCGTGTAATTATCAATGTGTTTTCTCAATTGTGTGTCCGAAATGTAATTATAAATTGTGAATCTCAAGTGTTTTCTTTGTCGCATGTGTGAATCATCTAATTCGGGGAGAAAGCTCGTTATCTTTGACTTAAATTCTGTGTTGGGCAAGAGTGTGCACAAGAATGAAAATATTAACTCAAGATACCAACAGATCCAGAAAGATGAGCTTCAATTTAATATAGGAAACATGTTTTTTTTACTGCAGGCCAGGGTTAGCATCACTGTTAGCATTTGTAAGAGAAGGGTTTGATGTTGCCATCTGGTCTTCACTCACTTCTAAAAATCTTCAACCAATTGTGGAACATATTTGTGATGCTTTTTCCATAAAATTTGAAGTTTGTTTACCCGTGAGCGATGTTGGACTCGCCACACAAACACCCCACTTGAACCTCAAAAGGGGTTGTTTGTGAAACCATTAAGCGTGGTATGGAAAGAGTACCCAGTACTATGGACATACAGTTCTGATCGACGACGAAAGATACAAATCCACTTTGAATCTTGTAGGAAGCTACATATGTCCTTTCTCTTGGACACCGATATTAGCTAGTGACAGATTGCTTGTCATGGAGCTCATTCCATGGCTTAATGGATTCAAAATGGCCGAAGATGGTATAGTTTATGTGAAAGAGCATCCAATGACTAATGCGTGCAGATAGCATATCGAGCAGGTGGAACGATTTTTTTGGCAAACTATGGCAACAACTTGGGTGCTCTGCTTTGCCTAAATTTAGTCAATATCACGAGACAAGGAATGGAGAAAGCGCCATCATGTTATTGGCCTCTCGACCGCCCATTGTTGGTACAGACTTTGACCTGATGTACAAATTCAAATGTTATGAATATATGTATCAAAGTTTTTGTTCATTGCACTTGAGTACTCTATTCTTCTTGTCTTTCTTATTGGTACAATTATGAGTGTGTATACATAATTAAGTGATCTTCATTTGCTTTGTAGATGAATGGATTTGAAACACAAAAGACTATTAAGAAACTAAGAGATAGAGTTCTGCTGCACCCGAGGTAATACAAACCAACACAAGTCGCAAGTACATAGGGTTGGGGACCGATTATCGCCTCTATCTTTGTTGTTCCTGAACTTTGGGAAAAGGTTGAGCAAATTGAAAATTATGAGGAACGAGCAACCATGAAAGGTATATTGGCAGCAAATCACTTGTTGCACAACCCTTGGGGGAAGGCACGTGTCCTGGAAGATGCAGGCTATGTAGGATGGAAAGGTTTACCAAAGGCACGCGTGCTATAGAAACCGCATGGACTCTTTGCTTTAGAGGATATCTCTTGACCTCTGGTGGGCTGGAAGACATGATGCAATAGTCATAAGATATCGGGCTCCCTACCGACATTTTGAAGCTTGGTCATGAATTATGAGCCATGCTCATTTTTGGGTGTGTTATATTTATGTCCACAATATAAATATATCAACCATTTGTACATGAAAACCTGTCCATTTCTTATCTTTGCCATGATTTGAAACCATTTTAGTGTTTATGCAATTCAACTTTCTTGTGTTCAATTCTAATCAACTTACACTTAACAAATTTTTATAATATTTTGGAATGTACAACGGATGTACATAAGATGTACATCATTTGTACATCTTATGTACATTGATGTACATAATGCACTTCAAGTAGTCCGGTTCTTGGTTCTTATAACAAAGTATTACAATATTTCAGGAAAGTACTACTGGATCGACTTAGTCCATGTCATCTACAATTCTTTGGAAGTTGTGATAACAATGTCTCATGGACTTCATCGGCAAGTGAAATGTCATGGCTTGCCCCCTTCAAACTTGTGTTTTACTTTCTTGAATGGGATTGAACCCCAATCCGCATTCTTGTAGGTACCAAAACATTCTTAGTAGGAAGCGGTTTATACTTATTGTGGCAACCTGGGATTAGTTCATAATATTGTCCTTCAATGACACTAGTGCCCGCCAGAGTATTCATTTCCATAGTCATCAATTGAATCTTCTTCCAATGCATGCTTTTCCCCGGTGCACATGAGAACATAGTATGAAACACCTTCCACATTGTCCAGTCTTTGCAAAAAGACACAAATACATCTCAAAGCTTGACTTCGATTGTCATCTAAACCCACCCTCGTCCCCTGCAGATACAAAACATCCACATCATTTTCAGCTTCAACACGAGAGGCAATATGATCTGTGGGCTCCAAACTTTTTAGAGACCATTCTCCACAATGTTTAATGTTCTCACAATTCAACCAATTGAAGTTAATGCAAGCATCACAAAAGCACGAGAGTGGTCTGCATAGCAACTTTGTTGGATCTGGCTTTGGGTTTATAGTTGACCTGAATGTATCTGCCGAGTACCGAGGGTAAAGTCTTGCAATTGAATGCTTTGCCGCCTGTTCACATCTGTTTTTCCAACCTCCCAAAACACCCTTTCACAACCCGATTCCTTGGCCCTTAAAACCGCACAAGCTGTTTTACGCTTTTATCACCGGCATGCCATTTTGTTTTCTCTGCGCCGCTCTCAAGCCACAACTTTGCTATACCAGCCCTCGCCATCATGTGTGCCTTTCCCATGGCCGGATCCAAAGAAATTCCATATCACTTTCGAATTTTATTTTCAACATGGTATCTACAGATTCCATACCATGCATCGTCTTGATTTGAATTGAGATGCACAACCATCCGACCACACATAATGAAGGTTTATGTGTCCACCTCCATTATTCTTAAGCCACCCCAAATGTAATTTAAAACCATGTTGCACAAAATGAGTGTCATGCTTCTGTCATCGAAACATAGAAATGCACTTTTTTTTTAAGCTTACCTTCTATTTTCATCATTGAAATATGGACCAAAATACTAATTTGATCAGGATTCCAATGCTCGGATTGCACTTTTGTCCCCGGTTTCAATGTGTAGTTCTCTCGCAAAGTCAACAAATGACACAACACACTATTATCCAGGGAGTTTCTCAACACATCTTTTAAACTGTTTTGCTCTGCCGATTGTCCGTAAAGTTATGATCGTAAACTTAGCAAGCTGATTTTTTCATGTTCTTTAACAAAACAGATGCTTTGTCATTTCGATCAACTAATCTAAGCTATACGGATGTACCTTTTTGGATGGCTCATTGACATATGCATATACTTCCGGTCCACATTCTGAATTCCATCTTCCTCGTTTGGACAGATGTCTAATTTCTTCACTCCACATTCATCACATTCGCCTTTGATGCATTTTAGTTTATGCCATTCATCCGTCACATATTTCTCGCAATTTGTTGACCTCCACAAGATACTAACATTATCAAAAGTTTTCTTGTTTGCTTGACATACTCCATTGTTTTCTTTGGGATGCATGAGACACTACAAACCCGTAAGTGCAATTAACATGTAGGGATCTCCTCATATCATTGAAGGCCTTTGCAGACAGACCGCTTTGCTCATGTTTGACACGGCAACATGTGTTTCTCTCCTTCAATTTCCTTATGCAATCAGGTTTTTGATACTCGAACCGTCGAAGGCTTAATTTTGGTATCGGGATTCCGATATACAAACCTGTTGATAAAGCTCTAATCGCAATAACAAAAGCATTAAAGACCATGTTAGCAAAATGATGTCGACAACCGGATGCCAAAAAGAGTATTGAACTATACTATTGTACAATTAATGTATGTTCTATGTACATAAAATGTCCATCCAACAGTTCCATCGATTCATTATTGTACATCTAATGTACATCTAATGTAATGAGTACATCTAATGTACGATAGCAGTTCCTAATTGAACATCCAATGTACATCCAATGTACATCTAATTAATGTTCCAATATTAGTACATCACATTAATGTTACAATATTAGTACAACTAATGTACATATGTCTGATTTGTTTGGCTTCATTGCCTGAAAGTACACTAAAATGTAGAATGATGTAATTTTGATATTCAAGTACATGTAAAATGCAGTTTGCATGGACATGTAGCTGTTAATGGATGTACATCTAAAAAGTACCTAATAGCACATCACTGCAAGATTTCTGCTACTATGTAAACAATGTAAAATGCAATACATTTCATGAGAACCATGTGTATTCATTAACAGGTCACTCGGAACAGAACTAGAATGTACAGAATAAAGTCATGAAAGAATTTTGGAAGAAAACATAAACTCCAAGACTGAATTGATTCAATTACAAGAGCAAACCTGTGAGATATCAAGGTATTGTATTGCTTGTGTTCTCCTCTTCATGACATCTCTAACCTTTGGTGAAACTTTGGTATTGTCAAGCCAAAATTCACGAACCTGACATTTGATTGAATCATCGATTCTATTTGATCTTGGCATCCTTCCTGCCAAAGCCCATGGGTAAAAGCATGCTACGGTGTACCACTTTTGGAACCCTCAAAAGTACCTACACTGGGTACTTTTAAAACTGGTACTTTCTGTTTTTTCTTTCCATTAAAATCAATTGAAATTTTTTGAATTGAAGGTCAATAACATGCCAATCTATAGTACTAAAGGATAACAATACTATTAGAGACTAAAATAAATGAATTAACTCTCAAACTTATTTTTTATTGCGGCATTTATGGAGGTTCCCAGTACCTAGTGCTGGGTACTTTTCTGGGTAGTTTTGCACTCCCTAAAAAGTACTTTAGATGGTACACCCTAGCATGCTTTCACCCCCATACATTTGCTCCACTTAATGACATTATCTTCCTTCTTGCTGCAGCTTTGGATAAATTTCTTGGCTGTATCTTTAGCAATTTTGAAGAAACATTCTTGTTTATATCTCCTTTTTTTCCAACAATCATTGATAACAGTGAATGTTTTGCAGCCAATTTATCTTTGCTATTAGCAGACTTTACTTCTTGAAGTCCATCTTTCAAGTTTCTGATCATTGATTTCATAACAATAACTTCGGAAGGATTTCCAATTACAGGTTCGAAAACAGAAAAAAGCCTGTCATCTTGCAGCAAACGATCACAAAAAACTAATCTTTGATCTGGACGAAGCGTTTGCAAAGAATCGAGGATGCAATCCACCGACACATCAACACGCTTCTTTATTTGTTTTGTGGCATAACACTGGCCAATGTCGGCATACTTGCGCTTAGAACCATCACTTCCATTGGAATTCTCACCCTCCATGAACAGATTGAAATTGATTTGTATTTCTTGTAGATTCAATTGGCATGTGTTTGCTTCTGGAATTCCTTCGGTGTTCGTCCTGTGAAAGGGGGGAATTTCGGAAAGGGAGGGACGGATCCATTCGAATTGGTTCGGTGGTTCGGTGGTTAACCAAGAATTTCGGGGGGAATGTCAGGGATGATCTTGCAATCATTGCATATCTGACACAAAACGACAAACCATAGTACCTTGATGTACATCTAAAATGTACCCCCAAAAAGCACAAATTCGTCCTTCAATTCAGTACGATGTACGTACACCCTTTCATGCTTTTACCCAGGTAAGTATGCCAAATCAATACTTTCTTCTCTTGATCAAGAGAAGAGCAATCATAAGTCATCATATGGTTTCTATATGATTTGGAGGATGTATTTAGTATCTCGTATAAAGTATATGTTTACATAGCACGCACAATATTTTTCGTCTTCCATTGTTTTTTCTCCCTACGGATCATCATCGAGCATTTCCATAGCAGTCTTCGTTTCTGCAGAAAAATATGCGTCCTAGTTTCACATGACTTGAACAAAGGGACGGAATCAGCACCAGAGCTACCTACGGTAGCATGTCATCAGGATTGCCTTCCCATTATGCAGTGTATCTCATTACGCCAGTTGCATAGAGCCATCAAGAAATCTTAGGTTATTGGCATGATTCGGCTTGCTTCGGTAGAAGCTAAGCCTAAGCAAGATGTTCTTGATAGCTTGCTCTAGCAATAGCACTTGTTTTTCGGGAATACCATGACCTTTTCCCATAAGAAATTCATCTGTTGCCACCCTTTAGAGGTGTGGAGTGCGAAACTACCTTGGAACTAGGCACCAAGCCTACCAGCAAGGCTTCATATCGAATGAGTACTCTTGAGTTAACCGAACTTAAGAAGCAGTTACAAGAGCTCCTCAGATTCGGCTTCATTCGACCTCGTGTCTCACCTTTTGGGGCCCCGATACTCTTCGTAAGAAGAAGGATGGCACCTTGAGAATGTGATAGATTATCGCCAACTGAATAAGCACATTGTTAAGAATCGGTACGCTTTACCGCATGCCGACGATCTAATGGATCAGTTGCAAGGGGCTAAATATTTTACGAAGATTGAACTTCGTTCGGGACATCAGCAGATACGAATTAAGGAGGATGACATTCACAAGTCTGCTTTTCGGACACGCTACGGACATTATGAGTTCACTGTAATGCCATTTGGCCTGACCAATGCCCCGTCCACCTTCATGAGACTGATGAATGATGTCTTCCGTAAATATCTTGATGATTTTGTCATCATATTCTTTGATGATATTCTCATATACAGTAAGACATTAGAGGACCATGAGCAGCATCTTCGGTTGGCCTTGCAGAAACTCAGATGCCAGCCACCAACTGTATGCCAAGTTCTCCAAGTGTCAGTTCGCAACCACCAAGGTTGATTACCTAGGACATATTATGTCTGCGGAAGGGATAGCCACAGACCTAGCTAAGATTGAAGCAGTAAAGGATTGGCCAATTCCAACCAATGTGTCTGAGGTTCGCAGCTTTTTAGGCTTGGCCGGTTATTACCGCAAGTTTGTCAAGAACTTTGTTTCATCGTGGGGCTTCTGCGCACCTTAAGAGGTTTTGATGCCTTAATGGTGGTGGTAGTGTTTCACACTTGAAAGTCGTGGCAACAAAGACAGCATATGTACTAGTAAAATCAACCTACAACATAAGCAGAATAAAAAAGAAACGGACAATTAGCATTGGATTAGAATAAACCAAAGTTAAGGAAACAGTAATGAAACTGGTGACTTGCCACATGGATGCTAATATGTTCAAGCATCACATGCAGCAACTCTCACATGCATCTATACTTTAATATAGCTATTTAGGCGCTCTGCTTGATACTTTTTATCTTCGGTACATATATATATGGTTCATGTAATACATTGTTTGCCAGTTATGTGGGTTGCATCATTTACATGGTATCTGATTCACAAAGTCATGCAACGGCAGGTATTAGATCCAGCTTCCCTCACCCTGAGGTTGATGGAAAAGGGTTTGATCGCTGGAGGCAGATGGTGAAGCTTTACCGTAGAACTTGTCTATGAGGCAGTAGATAGACCAGAGAAGGCTGATGTCAAGTATATGGCTCAACAAAAGGCTTTGCTTTTGTGTGGAAGCAGGACTGTTTATCAATGAATGTGTTGCAATTATTCAAGGTGATATTGACAAAGGTGCCTGCAAGTTTTTGATCGAGTTGGATGCAGTTCAATGAAGGACGAAATTTGCATGCTCACAACACATCAATAAGCTACAAGAATCTTTTAATACGTTGGTTGATGTAAGCCGCTGGTCCCGCGCCTCTGCTGCTGGATCAATAGAGGCAAAGGATGGATGAGATCCAGAGGTTGCAAGAGCAGGTTGAAGCAGCTCGTGGGCTGTACATGGACATTGATCGTCGTGGTGCCCACCCTCCACCTAAACATCCACCGGCACTTCATCAACCTCGAAAGTCAGCTAAGGGTTCTAACACCTCTGCATCTCAGCTCTCCTCTGCACTTGCTATACGTGATTCTGATCCTTCTGCTGCATGTGGTCGCTTTGCTCCACTTCAGTGGGCTGATTTGGCTGAAGATAATACTATCTTGTCAAAGGACCAAGTTACACCTTCAAACTCTCCTGAGATTCCGGTAGTTATATCGGATTTGACGCCATTACAGATTGAATGCGGTTAGACTCTTAAGCAGAGCCTTATCTCCTTTTACTTATCTAGTATGGAGTAAGCACATGGTGTCGCAGGCTCGTGTTCCAGCAGCATCTTCTTGTGTCTACACAACTAGATGAGAAATATTCATTTTGTACTTATTCTTGCTCATTAATAAACTTTTTGTTCGTCCTTCAAAAGAAAAAAAAATGTAAGCCAGGTAAATGCCTGGACAATCGCTCTAACAAGCTAAAATTGTTGAAAAGTCTGCCTGGTCCCTTCAAGAATACAGTGGAAACTATTGTTACAAGAATACCAAACAATTTCATTGGGTAGGAAGTTTCTGACGTTGGTAATCTCAACACGTATGAGTGATATTGTGACTTATGTGGATGTTTTGGTTAAAAATGAATGGTTTACTTTAGTCCTATGGGAGTTTCTATTTCTGTTCTAGCTCAACAAATATTTCTGTTTCTACATGTAAAATTTTAATAAAAAAATTAAAAAGAGCTGAAATAGAATTCATTTCTAGAGCTATAAACTAGAACTTCCATGACTCAAATGTATTTCATTTATTAGAAGGGATCTAATAGTTCATCTGCACATTGTACTTCAGGAATACTTGGAGCACATTGGGACTCTTCAAATGCAAAATATGGAATGGTTCTGGTAAACCTAGTGGCAATTTCTTAAAAGAATTTGTTGTTCCTAGTGTAGGGGTTAGAATAATACCAAGACATTCTAGATGGTGCATGGTAATTGACATCATATACCAAGACATTCTAGATGGTGCATGGTAATATTTTTAGTTTTGGCGTCATTGGATTGACCAGCTGCATTATTGGATTTTGGTTCCCAAGTGCTGATTTATGTACAAGGTCTTTGCATGATGGTTTATTAGGATCTTTTGTCGTGTATTATGATAGTGAACTTAAATGTAGAAAATATAACATACATATGCACGAGATTAAAAATTATTGACATGTTGCATTGGTGGATTGCATGTATTCATGAACAAGAACACGAATCTCAGGAAGCGAAAGTATTGTGTTCTCCAGTTACAGCCTCATGTACTCCTTATATTTACATCTTATTTGATAAAAATGGACAAATGTTTGTTTACTACTTTAGGGCTATGACGTGATAGAGGTTCCAATTTGATGAGCAAAGAAGCATAATGCTTCAAACTGCACTTGATCTAATGGGGGTGAATCCTTTTCTTTAGCCTTTGTAGTGCAAGAGCCCATTTATTGATTAAAAGTTAATGCCGCATGGCAAAAGAATCAATCTTTAAAAATCCTCATGTAATTATCTCTTTAGATTCATAGGATCGAAAGATATTTGCTAGAGGAAATCACTTTATCATGACAAGTATCATGACAAGGGGAAAATGCACGACGTGAATGAATATGGTCATCGTTCATAAAATCATAAGAATCTTGTTGCCAATCCTAGCATTTGGTCCATGACTTAGGAGTGTTAAAGTTTCTTGCATTTTTATTACGTATTCTGCTTCAAATCTATTCAAAAGTTTTTGCTGTCTTTTTCCATAGGCGGACTTGGCCCTATAGCCCATTTCATTTCAAGAATGCTCAGACCAGACAACTATCAAATCCGCTTCAAGTCTTAAGAGCTCAAGAGATTGATCTGTGGCCAAGGGCAGAGGAATATAATGACCTAGTTGGAGCAAGGACCAGTATCCCTAATGGCAAGCTAGCATCTACCAATCTTAAACTTCGTATATAATGGTTGGTTAATGACGCCCTCTAGTGCTTCATATTTATAGCAGTTGTGGACGAAGCAATGTGAAAAACTCCTATCGTACTTGGAACACGCAAGTATATTGGTATTGCATCGGGACACTTCAGTTAAAGCAAGGGATATAGCTTGTGGTAGATAGCCAGGTACGTTCCAAATTATCAAATTCGGACAGAGGATGTTTTTAATGTGATATGCAAATTCTTTGAATATTTATGGTAGCAGGCCATAATTCCAACTAACAAGCTGTTCCATATGGCTTCCTCATTCTCAATTTCTTCGTTGCCCTTTCACCTTTAGGGCAACCAAAAAGCGTTGTTATGATTGCCGTAGATGATAGTGAACATAGCACAAAAGCGCTTCTTTGGGCCCTCGAAAACCTTATCACTACAAATCCCGCGATACCACAGTTGTTCTTGTCCATGCCGAATCTATAGGTCAGGTATACAGGTGCGACCAGGCCTAGTTTGCCTGACATAGTTGGCTTTTTTTCCTCAAATTTTGTTTTTGTTTTTGTTTGATTCTCTGTATTTTTTTTCCACGTTTCTGACCTAAATGTTGAACCTTTTGCAGTTGGATATTATGTCATTCCAGACATGATTGATGCGATGAAGAAGCAGCAGCAGCAGAGCATTACTGACAGTGTGTTTTTGAAAATGCAAGAGAGGGAACATGTGATGCTGCAGAAAAAGAGCATTTTGATGTCTTGTTGGTAGGAAGCTATGGCTATGGAACACTCAAAAGTTATGAATTGAATCGAATTGGATTGGGCTCCTCCACATGCTAAAAACTTTAATTTCATGAATATTGTTACATGACTTTCCTTGGTAGTGTTAGTGACTATTATGATCATCATGCTAAATGCCCTGTTCGTATTGCAAAAAAAACCAAACTCTCATTCTAAGTGAACTGTTTGTATTAGCAACAACCAATAATTATATTTAATATACTTGGAAAAAGGACAACATTTACCTTCATATAACTAACTTTCCCACCATGTTGTGGATCATCCATGTCAAGGCAATTTCAACTTGCATAATATGCTATATGCCATTTGTGACCCTAATAATTTGGTCCAATTCAAACATGTATGGAATATATCCAAATACCCAAGTGAAGGTACGTAGTTTCACAATCATAATATCAATACATGTATAATTATTATGGGAAAGATTCTTTTGGAATATTCGGCGTTGATGCCTCGTTCTAAAACTGCCACGTATTTCCGGAAGGAAAAAATAGGGCTTTAATAAAAAAGATGAAAAATGAAAAAAAGGGAATGCCCTGTTCTGCGCCCTGTTCTGAGCATTGGCTATGGCGGCTACCGTCCGACAACAATCCAAGAAGACTCAGAGATAAGAGGTCGGTGAGTCTGCCTTTGATCAAAATACCTTGATGCTTGATGCAGAGAGCTATGACGATTTCTGCAAAGCTATGAAAACCCGGGCATGTTGGGGTTTTGGAGATGCAGCGGCCCCGAGCTTAAAATTTCGTAGTAGAAGCTGGCTTAGCAAGGCCAGCGAATTTCTTGAAGCAACCAAGTTTCTTGAACACTGATGATTCTGAACTTAAAAATACATCACATATTACCAGTTCAGAACTTATGTGATGGTAACAATTAGCTGCAATTCTGCATTTTGGAATTCGGGATTGTAGGAAAAGCCGAGCACTGGCTCACAGGTTGACTGGAAAGTACAAAGGATGGTAAATTCTCTGGCATGCTTTTAATAGATTGATCAGAGAAAAATAATGTGCCTTTATCAAATAACCGTTTGGAATTTCGATCTACATTCTTGAATGTTTTAGGGACGGCAAAGCTAGTTGTATTTTTCTGCTAAATTCGTTATGTCCACAAAATCTACTTCTCGAACTAATCTGTTGCACAAACGGCTGTCTGCATGCATCCAGGTAATAATGTAGATACATGAAAGTTGGATATTGCTTCAATCATGTACATTTCTTGGAGATCTTGGTTTACTGCACTGGAAATGATAAAGCCCAAGCGTTTAAAAATTTCAAGGCAATGCCAAGTTCAAATATTCTCTTCTTTACTTGCCATTATTTCTGGCTATGAGATTCTGCAGGTGTTCCGGAAGATCCCTTCAGCAAGTGTTGTCTCATCTGGCAACAAACCTTGGTGTCCTCGTCAATTTGTCTTAGTTAGAAGCACCAAGGTGATAGCAATATTTCGTTGCAGTGCCATAAATATTGACTTCTTATTCTTGCATTACAAATGCCTTCATGTGGAATTGTCGAGATTGTGGAAGCGAATTCTATGTAAGTGCTGCATACTCTAGCATATTTGTATTGGCTTTGTATTCAGTCAGTTCGTGGCATTGAGCTACTTAAAGCACAGAACACATAAATTGGCATGATTATTGTGCCTCTTAGAAGTCTTTTTAAGAACATTCCTACTTAAATAATAGTAGGAGAAGCTCATGTTCAATGAGCCAAATATACATAGTCTATTATATGCTTTGGCAATGCAGGCATTGAAGACGACCGACATATGAAGATGTTGAAAACATGGGAAAGAAACTAGGTATGTATATTCACACATTCTCTCCAAATTGAGAATGGATAGCTGGATCTCATTGCATGGCTGGATATGTAGGTGCATCGTAATTGTTATGTAGGTGCCTTCACCTACATAGTCTATTATATACATAGTCTATTATATGCTTTGGCAATGCAGGCATTGAAGACGACCGACATATGAAGATGTTGAAAACATGGGAAAGAAACTAGGTATGTATATTCACACATTCTCTCCAAATTGAGAATGGATAGCTGGATCTTATTGCATGGCTGGATATGTAGGTGCCTTCACGTTCTAAAAAGCGTAGCTTTGCATAGGGATGAATGCAACGTGGGATCTAATATTTTATAGTTTCACCATTCTAGCACATAGTTATTGTTATCTATTAGGCATCTTGAAACCCTACTAAGGTACTTCTGTTATATCAAGCCTCTACATTTCTTCATAATTAGGGTTTGCAGTTTGGCATGAATGCAGTTGAAATGCATTCTCTAGACGATGGTCTTCATGTGCTTCAGCCTCCAAACTTGCTCATGTAATTTTAAGAATCTTTCATTTATTTTTCGGAGGTGTCCGAGCGATTAATTAAACGAATCCCAATTTTCATCTAGTTATATTTTTGTATCGACCTTTATTTAGCTAGTTTGTGCATCTTAATTATATTCTATTATTTAATGTACGCTTCAGATGGCAAGACGTCAATCGGAGGTAAGAAATGACGATATAACATGTGGTGCTACTGAGAATTAAAAGTAGACCTTTTTTTGCAACAAATTTACCTTCAATGAGGTCCACCTAGATCTATGTGGAAACATATCTATAGGTCAGACTTGTTGTTGATTCAGATTTTGCATTTGCTTGGATCATGATCATAAATTATGCAAAACGCAAATGCAACATGCCTTATGTTTGTCTTGATTTTCATTGGTGTTAATTTAATTTCTAGTTTACAACCTGAACTATCGTGTTTTTTTGCAATAATTAATTCCTATTTCAACAACCCAGTGACCATATTTTCTCTTATAACTCCACAAATATACACAACTAGTGTTTAAGCTAGTGCTCACTCATAGTGTTCACCAAGCGAGTGCTCACTCAGGGTGGGTTGATCCTTTTTAATGCTAGAAAATATTCTTAATCAATATCATGGTGCAACAACTTTACGTGCTAGAATGAGTATTTGTTTGGTAAGTAAACCATTGGTACTAATGATCATGATGCCATATTATATGGAAAAAAATGACGCTACTAATTCTCATAATGCCACAATAAATAAACAAAAGATAAATGCCACAATAAATAAACAAAAGTCTTAGCCTCTCTAGTGAGACCTTTTTTTTTTGTCCAGTTTCATTACTGGCCTAGCTCATCTTTCCATATCTAACATGCTCCTTTGGATCACATTGTTGCTCTTGGCCATACACGTCAGTCCAGTTGTGCATTATGTGTAATATTTCAAAATGGCAAAGGACAAATCACACCAATGGCATGGTGGTTGCTTTCGGCCCTCCACACCAACTTTCAACAACCCCTGATCTCTCTAGGGGTGATAAAACCCCTTCAAACTTGCAAGATTAGGAGATGTAGTGTCTTCAATGAAAGGATATGGATAATGTATTGTAATTGAACACTTCGTGTTTTGCCCCTTTGTGAAATTCATTTGTTTAGGACAGACAAAGATATTACAGTTGCTAATCTTGGAGTATTGTAAGCTCAAATCCTGCATGTTCTTTCGCATCTCAAGGATGTCCCAGAATTGAGATCTATTCGACTGAGCACAAAACTTCTTTTGCAGTGGGTTGGAGAAGAGAAATGTTCGCGGCGGCCGCAAGGCCGCCGCGATAAATTTCTTGTAGTAGTTAAACAATTTGTATTTTATATGGCATACAAACACCATATAGAAATGCGCCATATCAAAAATCTATTTCCTTATCTAATACATCCACGTGGTGCGACTCATTTAACAGTGCTATAGATGAGGACCTATAGCTTAAAATATTGTGTGTACTGGGAAGTGCTGACATTGTGTCTACATACAAACATTTTTAGAACACTCAATTACTCAGTTACATATACAATTCGATCGAGGGAGGGGCTTGTAGATGAAGAACATAGTAGGGGTCTACTCTAATTTAAATATAGATTGTGAAAACATGAATCACAGTTCGATTTAGGCCACTTTACCCCCAATAAACTGGAAGGCAACCCTCTGTGCGCAGCACCTTGTTTCATTAGTCTGAAATACGAGGCGGCATTTTACTGGTCAAGGGCATCACTATTTTCGAGCCCTGTTTAGAGGGCTCGAGATCGGGTAACTATAGTTTAAAGTTTAAACATGACTGCGTCTGATATTTACATTGCTCGTTATGATGCAAAGCAAAGGTATTGAAAAAATCTTACGAGAGTAGATCTAGGAAGGTCACATCAAATAATAATGCAGGCGGCGCCGCCTACGGAGCGGCGTTCCGCAACCCTTTTTCCCGGGCATATCCTTTGCGTTGCCCTAAAAAAATCCCCCTTCCAGCATTTGCATTGTTTATTCCTTTATTTCAGATCCTGCTCTTGGCTATGCTTACGCTGCCAATCCATGGTTATGGAGACGTGGCCCACATCCTTTCCCTGCCCGCATTTCCTCCGCTGATCTTTGTTTTCTTTTCTTAATCGACCCGAAATTAGTACCCGGATTAGCAAAAAAATGAAAAAAATTCTTCTGGGTTGACAGCATTCATGCATGCCTCCTTCTTTCTTGCCGGAACGAAAAACGGGGATTGAAGTTTCTCTGGTCGGATTTGGACCCCTAAAATCGGTTCTTTTGATTTCGTCTCTTCCGAGTTCTTGTTTGATCGAGGATCATGTCTAATGCAAGTAGAACGTGAGGTGATAAGGCAGTCGCTTTCTTGGGTTCGGATCCTTTGACGCTTCAGTTTGCTGGTGGGTTTCTTTTTCTTTTGCTGATCGTTTTCTTATGCATCTAAATTGTGCCCTTTTTTTGTCTGCAGTCAGAACTGTGTTTTAATGGCAGAAAACAACATGGTTTCTGTGTTATCGGACTTGGGTTTTTCTGTGTCTGAGTTCCCTCCCGATGTAAACGCCTCCTCAGTTCCCTATGGATTAAAACAGACCCCTGATGAAAGTTCTTCTCCGGTTGATCAGGATGAAGTAAATGACGGTATGTCCTTTCCATTGTCATCTTTAGACCCTCCTTTGCCACCTGACCATGCAGAAGATCGGAAGTCTGGTTCAGTGCAATATGTGAATGACGGTGATGCTGCATACAACGGACTCGATTTGCATTTTTCTCTTGCAGCCAAGGACGCTGAGAATTCCAATCCTGCACAAAATGGAAGGCAAGATCACATTGTTCATGAAGACAAAGCTGAAGGGGATGATACGGATCTTACATCCGATTTTCAGCTTGCGCATCAAAGGTCAGAACATGAGTTTTCCATTTCGGATCTTGTTGCACAGGCCGCAGCGGATATTGCGGTGTGCCCTTCTACTGACCAGCCTGTTTCTGTATCTCTTCATTTGTCAAGTGCCTCAGAATCTGTTCCCCTTCCTCCTTCACCAAATAATCTTGCTCCCGAAATTTCACAAGCTAGCATTGTGCAAGGAGGCTTAGATCATAATACCCATGTGGAATCTCCCCAAGTAGCAGTGATGTCTTTAGATGACCATACCGACTCTGTTAAGGATAGTGATGCTGCTTTGCCAAGTGATAGCATCATGGAAGGCGTATCTGCATCTGAAGTTGCATTGCATCCTGATCATCCTGTTGTTGAACCTAATGTTCCTGATGATGCTGTTGTTGAACCTAATCTTCCTGATCATGCTGTTCTTGAACCTAATGCTCCTTTGGTAAGTGATAGCATCATGGAAGACCTACCTGAATCTGAACCTGCATTGCATCCTGACGATGTTGTTGAAACTAAGGCTTCTTTTCCAAGTGAAGAGACTATGTCTGATGCATCTGAAGGTTCAGAAGGATCACTGCCAAGTACACCTGTTGTGCCTGCATCTGAACAGTCTGCAGATGCTGTGGTGTTGTCTGCTGACACATGTCCAGAACCTGCCCCTTGTTTGCAATTTCACTCTCTTGTGCCTGGCATAACAGACATGCCAAATTCTACAACCGTTACTGAGAAAGGTTCTGCTGAAGAAGGCTCTTTCCAGTTCTCTTCTTTGAATGTGCCAACCGCAGCCATGGAATCTAAAGTTTTGCTTCTGTTTTCGCAAACCCCTGACCCAAAACCAGATGCTTCTAATACGAAGCAGGGTGAGAATGTGCCTCCATCCCACATTCCTCCGCTTGCATTGAATTTGCAGTTGGAGCCTTCTATTGACACAAAGGAGAAATCTGGCACCACTTTCGAAGGGCAACTTAATGTTGTGCCTGAAGTTTTAGAAAGTCAAGACAAAATTGAGAAACCACAGATAAGTAATGTGGAGTTTCCATCGCCTATTATTGGCAGTGACGTGAATGCTGTGAAAAGCCAGTTAGCTTTGAAGGAAGACTGTCTTAAAGAACAGTCTGAGCAGAAGCTTGCACCATTTAATCCTGAGAGTCTACACCTTCAAACATATCCTTTGCCACTTGCCACACATGAGGAAGTGATAAAGGATAAGGATTTGTTTATGGACACGCTTGGCAAGTTCCATGCTGCTTTGGGGATGAAAATGACGTGAGTAATATCCTAGCTTTCTAACCTTCGGGTTTGCAATGTTTTTTTCCTGAATCCTTACATCTCCGTACAGGAGTCCAAGAATGGGAGGTACATCATTGGATTTGCATATATTATATCGTGAAGTCACTTTTCGTGGTGGCCTGCAACAGGTGGCTCCTCTCTTTATATTTGGCAATTCATTTATTCCGCAGTATTCATAATGATTTAGGTGCTTAGCAGTTTGAGGGTCTATTAACTTTTATTCTCTTATCAACTATGGTTAACTTAACGTTTTCTCTTTGTGAGAATGCTATTACGAAAGGAAGCTAATCTGTTGGATTTATAGAATTCATAATTATAAAGATCTACGGCGAAAGGAATAAGCTGATGGGTAATGATGATGGAGTGAAAATTAAATTATTTTAGACTATTAGATGATTTTCAAGGGGATCATAATCATATGATGTTGCGATACATGGGTATTTAGTAAGATTTAGTTATTGCAATGCTCATCCCATAGCAATAGATTGTTGGCATGAATTGAATACTCCCGAGTTTTTGCCAAGTATGTATTTGCAAGACAGAGATCTAATTTCTTGTTCTTCAGGTTATCAAAGAGAGAATGTGGAAAGATGTGAAGGAAGCGTTCAACTTTCCCCCAACTGCTACAAATGCATCCTTTGTGCTGCGCAAGTATTATACGAATTTGCTCCACCATTATGAGCAAGTTTATTTTTTCAGGGTTCAGGGGTTACTTGTTCCACCACCGGGTATGTGGTCCCTTAAAAGTGATTTGTGCTCTAGTTCACATTTATGATTATAACATGTCATGTTCTTTTAAGCAGTTCCTTTACCGGCACCATCTCCAGTATCTCAGCCAGTTGATAATGGTGTTACACCTCCATCGGTAGTGGAAGATCTATCAAGCAGAAAGAGGGCAAGAGGCAGTGCTGAAGGTAATCTGTATTTGAAATTTATATGAACTGAGGGTCTCTATTTTATAAGACAATTATGTTAGGTTTTAGGCAGCAGCTCCTTCTCGTCTGCTAAATTGAGTTTGTCGACTGTCAGTTGATTTTGCGGCAGCTGTTGGACAAAATGTTTCGGGAGCAATTGATGGCAAGTTTGAGCATGGTTACCTTGTTACCGTGGTAGTTGGCACTGAGAAATTGAGCGGGGTGCTCTATAGTGTTCCTTCCGAAGGCTGTCTTCCACAATTTGGAACCATTCATCATGCTGCCATGATGGGACCTGTGAGCATGGAGATTGATTCTCAAGAGTTTGTTAAGGCAAGAAAGACATACAAGAAAAGGGATCCGAATGCCCCCAAACTGAACAGGAGCGGATATAATTTTTTCTTCAAGGAACAAAGGGCAAGGCTGAAGCCATTATATCCAAATCAAGACAAAGAAATTAGTAGACTGATTGGTGATATGTGGAATAAATTGACAGATATGCAGAAGAAGGTATTAATTCCTCACTGAATAGATTTTATGCTGCAGATGAAAACTAAACTATATTGCTCTTATTTCGCAGCCATACCAAGAACAAGGGCTGAGGGATAAGGAAAGATATAAAAGGGAGTATGAAGCATATCAAAACCAGCTTAGAGGGCAAGCCGAGCATAGCAATCCCACAGCCACGCCTGGTCAAGATGAGGATGTTCTAACAAATAGTAGAAATGTAGAGTTCAATGGTGCTGCCTTTGCGCCAAGCCATTTTTCAATATCATATGAAGGTACTTCTCAGGCTGCCCAATAATTATATAAAGAGTCAGGAGTTCAAAGATGTTAAGTTTTGTGAGTTAATCTATAAGATATCCTTTGTTCATACTCGTTCTTATGTACTTTTTGGATGCTCCAACGATTTTTGTTATAATCAAGGGTAGATGCTATTGTTTCCTGGTATGTTCAACATCCATTGGATGGATAGCCTGGATAGGGGTGTACCTTTTAATATGTTCAACATCCATTGGATGGATAGCCTGGATAGGGGTGTACCTTTTAATTTGGAGAAGTTAACTCTAGACCCTAGGATATATTGTCAACATGCACGTTCAAATGTAGTCTGTTTGCAAATACGATTGTGATGGCATTTAGCAAAAGAAATGCCTACATCCGATTAAAAGAAGTAAAATGAAGAAAAATGAAGAGACATTTAAATGAACTAAAAAATAAAAGCATTCAACCATAGGCCGCAGTACTTGCTAATGTAATTTTGTAATCTAAAATTTTGATGGTTGTAAAACACATGAAATCAAGATCAAGGTGCTAATGACCAAGAACACGAACTGTAAATGAGGAAGGAGATTAGACAACAAAAATGTATGATCCTTTTTTTGTCCCAGTGGAAACGTAATCCATGTTCCCATATATCATGTCTTTATACATTTGACAAGTCACAAACGTAATCCGTGTTCATATATATCATGTCTTTATACATTTGACATGTACGTCAAGGTAAGTGGGTCTGCCCCATATATCATGTCTTTATACATTTGACAAGTCACAAACGTAATCCGTGTTCATATATATCATGTCTTTATACATTTGACATGTACGTCAAGGTAAGTGGGTCTGCCTTCCGGCAGTTTCTTGATTCATTCTTCTCAAGAATGGCAAATGGGTTCAGCAAACCTGTAGAATCCGGTTTTCATCTTACCTTGACGTCGTAGAACGGAATGGGGTCAGGCATTCTTGCTTCCCACGACTGCGAGAATCCGGTCGCCACACACGGCCCCGGATTCGCAGAAGTCAAAGGGAAGCAAGAATGCCTTCCCCCATTCCGTTCTACATCACGTAGCAAAATTAATGGCTTTCTTAACTCTTAGCCTGGTTTTGCATATGGCTGAGAGTTGCATATTGATGTTTTACGTATAGTATGAACAACTAAAATTGTTGCTACCATGATTAATTCGTCCGAAAATACAAGCAAGAATGCCATGTACAAACATGTTGAGAAGATGTCAATGAATATCATTTTGTTGTGAATTATGGTAATGATTATAGCATTAGCTAGCTCCAACTTTCAAGAAACTCGTTGCATCAAAATCATGGCATCTCTAGTGCGTCTAAACTAGACGTTGCATTTTCAGGAAGTATGACTTCCATATGAGAAGATGCTCAGGTGATATATTAACTATAAATCTAACACAACACTGTTCACATATTCTAAACGAGATATGCCCTGGACTACCTTGGTCATCGGATCCGTCCATCCTACAGGCCAGCGTATGTTGGAGCATCTAGGCGTTTTGATCACAGTCACTTATGTTTGGGGGCGCCTATAATTTTGAAATATAGAATACACCTAAGGTTTTGACGTATGAAATAGAAGACTCGAACCTCTACCAAAATAATTTAATATCCTAATAAGAATGCTTTAACCAATGCAACTAGCGAGCTAACGTGCTTATGAATCTAAAGTTTTTTGGGTTGCCCCTAGGGGGGCAAACCCTCGTTTAAGTGGGTTTGTGGGTATATCTAGGTATATCCCGGCATATGCAATATCCTGGTGACTGCTCAAAACTGACTGTTGCGGGTAAACTGGCGGTCAGACCTCTTGCCGGTTGGTGGTGTTCGAACCGTCTAACCGGAATGAATCCAAGAAAGAGCATTTCCGACTAGATCCATGTTTTCTGAGAAAGTAGGCTCTGGAATCTCCATCTTTTCCTGCAACATCTGTATGATTTGTGGCATTGTAGTTTTTTTTTCTGGATGAAGATGGGTGCAACAAAATGCCAGGCGGATGACCTGCTCTGGTTTGCCAAGCTCAAAATTTCCGTTCTGCTATATCTTTTGGATGCTTTCTTTTTGTTTTGGAGACCCATTAAGTAGACTCACCTCTCTCATCTGAGCAAATAGAGCCCTGGTCTGATTCCAACTGAGTAATTGAGTTGTTGACTAATCTATTCCTGGCTACTCTGAAGAAAAGTTTGGAGCTCTCATGGTCCAGCTGATTATACATTTTAATCTTACTTCTAAGAGCCATACCTCTGACCTGATATTCTTCAAGGGTCTTAATCTGGATTTCTAATTGCTCCTCTTTCAGATGAAGGGAGTCATCCTTGGAATCATTTTCAAAGAGAGATCTGACATCCTTTATCTGTTCCAAGAGGCTCATCTTAGCAGCTTTCCTTCCCTGAGCAAGCTTCTTTTCCCATTGTTTTACCCAATTCTTAGCTTTCTGCATTTTATCATTAAAGTTCTTCATGGATTGGTGCTGACCAATTTTGGGCAGGGAAGCATAGAAGAAAGCGAAATCTTGGCAAAAGGCCTTCATCTGGAGAAACGATGTATTAAATTTGAAAGGGGTGTTCTTGCCATTGGAGCCAGATTTCAAATCCCTAGTATCAAGGAAATGTGGCTGATGATCAGAAATGGTGCTGGCAATATCACCAGTCACTATACAATTATCCAGTCAACTAGTAGAATTATGGATATAGAACCTATCCAGCATACAGAAGGTTCTTTGATCACCTTTTCTCTTATTGCTCCAGGAGAATTTGGTGTTCGAGGAGAGAACATACACTAAATCCTGATTAGCCAACCACATCTCTCCCAAGAGTACCTTTCATTTTCAGACACATTGATCTTATTGCCTAATTTTATATCACTATGGGGGTATTGTTGAAGTCTCCAGTGACCACCCAATTATCAATATGATGTTGTAAAATCATCCAGTTATCAATTTCAGTCCACATAGGTGCTCTTTCATAAGGGTCAATAGAGGCATAAATGTTTATGAATGCCACCTGCCAGTGAGGATGGTGATGTGGCAAGAAAATTAGCAAACTACTTTTCTCCTAGTCAAAAAACTTTTGTGACATGAATATGACATGGTGATGATGTGGGGGTGATATAATGGAACCTTTGACATGTGCGCACAATGGTGCTTCAATTTTGAGATTTTCAGGCTAACCTTTTTTACTTTTTTTTAGGCTATTGCATCAATTCGCACGGGGTCCCACAGGCTACGGATTGAGACAGGTAGATGGGAGCGGCCGCAATTACCGCGAGAAGCGAGACTATGTGCCTGTTGCCAGTTACAAGTTATTGAAGATGAAAGCCATACTCTTCTGAGTTGCCCTGCTTTTGAAATAGTCCGAAATCATTTTCTGACCTTAGCATTCCATTCCACGCTTCCACAACTTCTCAGAGCACCATCTGTGCATGACTTGGCATTATACATACTTGAGGTTCTAGATAAACGTCTGCAATTACTGAGCCCTTAGTAGTCATTATCTCCGCTTGTCTAGTATCATCATTACTGCAAAGGTTTTTCCCTTGAAAACCTTTCGAGGCAGGGGTTTTTTAATCCTAGTAGTAATGATTGTATTAGCCCATTGTATGGGTCCCATGACCTATTGGTCTCCGTGGACGTTAAAAAAACTATTCTATTCTATTCTATTCTATTCTATTCTTTCTTATTTTTAGAGAGAGAATATAGTTTTGGACTTTAGAAATGGCCAAATTGCATGGAATTTTAGCATGTACTGTTGACTAGGAAAAAATGGTCTTGCTAACTTTGGTCTCGACAAATGGCAATGGTGTATGAAAGGGGAGAAAATGATGTATAAGAGATGATGTTTTTGGGTGGAATGATGGTAGTAAAGCCTTGGGAAATAGTAAATCATGCCTTAAGAAGTAACATCATGGCAAAAGCTCGAATCATGCAAAGTACCTTCTAAGCTTTGACTTTGGGGTCTTCAACCTTTGGCTTCAAGTGTTCAAGATGCTTAGGTGATCAAATGCCCTTCAAGAAATGCCTATATGATGCCAAACCGGTGTCCATCTTTGGTTCTTCATATCAATGTGTCTTTTACAAGTTGCCAGCTTGGGGGGTTTCACCTATTACAACGGGGATACGCCATGTGCGTTAATGGGGTCGCTGCCTTGTGGCGTGACGTTAAAATCTCCTCCTCCTCCTCCTCCTCCTCCTCCTCCTCCTCCTCCTCCTCCTCCTCCTCCTCCTCCTCCTCCTCCTCCTCCTCCTCCTCCTCCTCCTCCTCCTCCTCCTCCTCCTCCTCCTCCTCCTCCTCCTCTAGGGTTAAAAAAAAACCCTTAATTATCGTATATATATTACACTAGATTGCCCCATATTTCCGTATGTATACATACAGTTTAAGTTGAAAAAAAACCCACCCTGGTTAACTCACATGTTATATATAGCCTACACTATGCGAAACTCCCGGGGTTGCCAGGTGATGGATGTCTTCAAGTTTCACGCTCTACAAGCTCATACACACACAGGTATGAAGTCAAATGCTAGTGAAGTGTGTCAAGCATGCATATAACTCTTGTATGCTGCCATTTTGTGGCAGACAACTTGGTCATACATGGGTTCTTAGAAAACTATAAAAAACCACACCTCAAAAAAACACTACCTTAAAAAAAACATCCCTTCAAAAAACCATACCGCCTAAGAAAACAACACATCTTTATATTATAAAATTATCCTGTAAGTATATATGTCATGCATCAAATATGGACGGCTCAGATTGTGCCACGTGGCACGCCACATGTGCCATTTTAATGCGAAAAGGTGCTATAGGCACTCCTAAAGACACCTGTATTTTCGAAAGCGGTGTCAACGGTATAGATTATGCCCTTTTTCTTTAATCCCCTCTTCTTCCTCGGCTAGCTTTAAGAGGCATTGGGCTATACGAGCTAGGCAAGTATGAGAGCTTGGGCAACCGATTTCTTGCTCCGAGGAGTTGAATCCAAGATTTGGATGGTTTTCTTTCTTGTGCTTTGCCCCCCATCCAGCGGTCAAAAGCCGCTACCCAGCGGCAAAATATGGACCAGGCTCAAAACACACTTTCTTTGCTCGATCTTGGCTGTCTACTAGATGATCATAGCCAGGTAACCCAAATTTCAGTTGAACAGGATGTTATTTTGGATGATATTGGCGGATTTGAAGATAGACTAGAACCAAAAACCTCAGGGATTGCAAACAAAAGAGATTCAGAAATTTGTTCTAATAGAAAGGAACATAGGAAAAGGAAAAGGAAAAGGAAAAGGGGAGATCATGGAGTTGAAGCTATGGAAGAGTGCAGTGGACACAATGGGGAAGGCAAGGTGCAATTTTATGAGGCTGAACCTATGCATGTGGATGGGATGCCCGAGGGCGAGATGCTGAGGCAACACGTTGTGTGGTTTCTGGGGAATTAATGCAGGATACCATTCCTGCAAATGTTAGTAAGGACGAAGATGCAATATTAAGTTGTGATTTTAAAAAGTAATCAGTAATGACGATGATTCAGATCAAAACGAAATGAATTTTGGACCAAACAAAGCTAGCGAGACAGGTGTAAATTCTTATTTTGGGTCAGAGAACGAGGCTAAAGATTCTCCTTTTCGACATTTCAATCCACAGGTACAGCAGTCCCTTAAATTGTTTTTCCTTTGATGCTTCGAAATTTATAATATTGTCATTCTTAATCTTTTGTGTGGCTTTTAAAGATAAAAAGTAGGGCCTGATTTAAGTTCTACAGTCCTGTTAACCTCATTTTTTACAGCCTTCTTTACTTATATGTGATCAAACAATTTCATAGGAGTTTTAGGGCTATGGCGCTGCTGATTGGAAGCGCGAAGTTTTCTGCTTTCTAGCGTCAGCTATGCATTTTCCTGAACTGTTGCGATCCTTGGGGTTGTTGCTTCAGAGAAGAGGCCACAAACTGGAGTGATCTATGATTGACCAAGCATGACCTCTATGATGTCTATCTTTACCCCATCTGGAACTGATTCCTTAAGCAAGGCTAATGAGTGCAAAATCCAATAGCAAAGCCATGGGCGGCTGCAGGTAGTAAAATTGTATGTGATAAGCATAACTTGAACTGGAGAAAATTGAGCAGGCCGGATAAGAAAATAATGGACTATCAAAAACAAAAGTAATTCTTTCATAGACGTGTTGAAGTCTAACCAAGTTACTGTTTCAATATTTAGCAACAAACTATAACTGAGTTAGTAATCTCAGCTTCCTGCCTCACAATTCAAAGCCCATGTCTTGGCTGGCAAAGGCAGCATTAAAAGACCTTACCAATAAGAATTCTTTGGGTTAATCATGGAAGATGCATCATCCTTTAATTTGATAAATAGACAGATTTTTTAACCCCTCTTCTAGATGGTTAAGATTTCTTTCATTGACATTAAGGTCTCCAAAAAATATCTTGCTCACTTTCTCAACACCATTGAGGAGGCTTCTTCTAATGCCCAGGTTACTGAACTGCATATTCACAATGCACGATACTACAAAGAGACAATTTGGAGCCTCCTCATATTAGCTAGCATAAGAACAAAGCTAGCCAGGATTAAATGGCGTGCAATCTCAACAAAGTTCATTCTAAGGAAAACTTCATTTTGCACGCACAATGTTTTCAACTGATTCACGTCTTTTGGAGCCTCTTTTTACTGCCAGGATTTATCACTATTGGCTGCATTATGATGGAAAAGAGGCAGGGTTTCCTAAACCTGAGCAGTGAGAGCATTTTTTGAGGCAGCCGAGAGAGAGTGAGAGCATTAGATTTTTGAAATGAATAAGCATATGCAGAACTTGAGAGCAGAATTACTCTATAACGTGAATAAAGACAGTATTTATTTAGTGTACAATATCCATGATCAATCAAGTTTGATACTTCTGATCTAAATTGTGTTGTATGGAACGTTGGATTATGAGTTCCAATGTTTAATCAATGCATTACAACACTAATAGTTCCATGTTTAAAGAAATTTAACGTAAACCAACCTTTAAACCCAAAAATCTAAATAACTTATTTCGAGTATTGTTTAAGTAAACAATCACATGGAATAATCACAAAAGATGAACAATCACATGTAAAGCCCACCAACGGTGGGCAATTTACTAGTCCTTAAAGAAGAAACAATACCCCCTTAAGAAACCACTTCTTAAAAAGAAAAAACTACGGCTCTGTAAAAAAAACTACAGCATATCCTTGAAAACGTGTAAGTTTTTTTCAAATCTTCAAAAAAACAACCTGTATTTTGTTTCTACTGTTGTTTTCAACCATGGACCAAATGTTGGAGTTGTAGTGTAATTTAGATATCATTGCCAGAACAATATTAATCATGGATCAAAACAGTACTACCTTTAGATACATGGTCATAAATTGGTGTCTTCTCCTTCACATCTGCTTCTGTTGCTTCTGAGTCAACTGCAAATTCAACAGTCATCAAGCTAGTGTATAAGTAAAATAACAAAGCTGTAACTTGACTGTTTTACCCTGGGTTGTTCTTCCTTTTCTGTTGCTGTCACATACTTGGATACTTCATAGTTTTTTTCATTTTCTTGTGCAAATTCGTTGCCACCAAAAGCACGCAACCATGGGGAGGACATCATATGTTGACATCTGCAATAACAATACTTTCTTCTATGCCTGCAACAACACATGAATGACTATATAATTTCAGAATTGAAAGGAGATATTGAACTACAACAGCCTAATGATTGCCTCAAATGATAGCAAACATGGGATATGATATCGTTGACTGCATTTAGCTAACACAATACGCAAAGGTCGCCCCTGCCACTGAAACAGCCATCCACAATAGGGACAACCTGTGTCTCCTTCTATTTCTGTTGCTAGTGGTAGAGGTGGTAATGCTGGATGAAAATGAAAAAGACTTTTATCCCCCTCCATGCATAGTTGAAATCTATGAAATCTGGGCTCTAGCTCAGATATGTTCTCAATGGCTAGCTTTGTTTCAAAGGCCACATCATCCATCTCCTTCTTCAAAGATCTAATACCAGGTAAGATTCTTTCATTAAGATCCTTCTCCCTCAACCTGTTAATATACATGATACCTGCTATAGTTTCAGGTTGCTTCTTCACGACATCTTCATTTTCCTTGATTTCAAGCTTGACCTTTTCCTTTTCAAGTTCAAGAAGTTCAATTTGCCTTTCGAGTTTTCGTTGATTCTCTTCTCTATACTGAAGTTTGGCTTTAGCTGCCTTTAAAGCATATTCTGTACTGATGAACTGTATTTAATAAATTGCAAAAGTCCGCAATCAGGGAGACATGTGTTAGTGAGTTGTATCATAACACAACTCGATATACATCACATTTGCCATCATACAACAACACCACATATCAGCACACAATACAACAAACACCACATATCATATTTGCCACCACATCGTTCATCATACCAACCTTGCTACAACACACCATATTTGATATCATACTTGTCATCTTATCCGCCTTGTAAAATAACTCATCATATTTGACATCATAAATTGCCACCATACTTGTGATGCTATATAACATCATATTCGCCTTCACATAACACAAACGTGTCAATCCATCACATTAGTTTGTAATATACTCCAACCACATTAGACCAACACACAGACTATGTTGCATCTTCATACGACGCGTTCTCAGTGTTGTATCTCTCAACACTATGATAAGAGGAATCATCTCACAATATTTATATACCAACCACATGCCACCTAAAATACTAAAACTACAGTATTGGCTATTGCATAAGATGCTAACTCCCATTTTCTCACCATTCGACATGACACACCACACATTAACATAGCACGACAACAAATACAGAACGTGCTTACTCTTATTCAATCAACTTAGTAGCCTGATTTAGAAGCAATTTCATTTTCTTCTACTTGTTTTGAAATACCTAATTCAGTAGAAATCTTTGCTTTCTTTCTGCACATTGGCTTCACATCACTCTGCTTTTCTGTTCTATTTGGCACGTTCGATACAGGGACCCTGGAATAATTGCTTTGAAGATTTTTGGTAGGTATTGAGATAGCTCTACAATTCTTGTCCTCCTCACTTTCGTTTTCGCATGCATCTCCAGCAGGTGGTGATGACCCTGGCTGTTTACGTTTCTTTGAACAATTAGCTTTATTTTCTGCTCCTATTTGCTGCACATTCTGATTAGGCTCTGGCGCATGATGTGAATGGTGGAAAAGAAAATGTCCTTAAAGAATTAGAAGTTTGAAGCCACCACTAGAAGATCCAAAGGAGCCAAAGAAGTCGGCGATATCAAGGAGACTATGGATTGCTGATCCCCACGCGAGCTTTGCACGCTTGGTTCGACAAGTCTTGCACGAGTTCGACAAGTCAAAACGAGTAACCTATGATATGCTACTCACACTAAAAGAAGCTGCAGAAACAGAGGTAGTTCAACATTTCGAAGAATCTCCAGCATGCGCATTGCAGGCAAAACGAGTTACCTGTATACCTAAAGATTTGCATCTAGCTAGACTCATCAAAAGACAAAGTAGATAAAAATACTTCGAGTTTGTTGTATAAATTTTTTTGAAATAATATAAGCTACAAGTATGCGAATTGGCTTCTATGTAAGTTTTTGAGTTGTATGCAACTTCGAAACGAAAGGTCAAATCCCACCCTAAAAGGTGGCCATCACTTGCACCATGTGCATGGGCCACATCTGAAAATTTCAGATTGCCTCCTGGCGCATGCTGAGAGTGGTCAACCATGGCGCACCCATTTAGATACACAAAAATTGGAAAACGAAGGTAAATTCTTATCTTACTCATCGAGTAAAACCAGAATATGGCCATCATTCCACCATTTTGACACCGTCTTGGACCCGAAAGTGGACACCACTCGCACCATGTACAGGGATTCCATTCCCAAAATTGAGATTGCCTCTTGGTGCATCCATAAGTCAACCAAAACAACTCCGAATTGCATGAAATTTGTTGCAAACTGCCTAATTATGATCTCTAATTACTCCAGAAATATCAAATCATTCCTCAAAATGATCCAAGTGTCCCAAATCCTAAAGTTTCCAAATTAGGGGTTATCTATAATTATCATCATACTCCAATAGACCTCACCAGATTTGCCCTCAGCTCTAAGATAATTTCCTTTCTCCTGAAGGTATTCAAGTACATCCCTTTAATACAGTCATCCCTTAGCATAGCAACCCAAGCTCAAGTGCTAGTACATCGGCTTTGCTAATGCCAAAGAGCTAAATAGTGGCCTGGCATTTGTTGTTTTTGTTTTCCAATAAAGTTTGGTTTAGCTGCCACATTGTCTGTCACTTCCTATAATTACCAGGATATCTAGAACGAGTTCCAAAAAATACTTCTCTGTTACTACTGCCCGAGATATCTTCTGTGCTTATATAACCTAGAATGTTGTAAAAGTTAAGGGATAGATTGATTTGGTACTACTATCCTTATAGATTTCCATACTTTATTTTATGTTAGAATATGTTGCATAATAACTAGGGGTTTTAGGAGGATTTGATATGGATGCATAAATCACCATTCCTGAGACCATAGACCATATCCCTGAAACAATTGAATGGTTTACTATAAAAACAAGGTGCTGCGCACGAAGGGTTGCCCTCCGTGACCCGAGGATGAAGTGGCTTAAACCATACCACGGAGGATGAAGTGGCACGGAGGGTTGGTCTCCGTGGACGTTAAAAAAACTATTCTATTCTATTCTATTCTATTCATACTTCAAAGTCATATTTTCACAATCAATCAAAATTGCCACTTCAAAATAATACAATACTTGATACTTGATTCTTGTTTTCAACAAGAATTTCATTCTTGATCCCTAAAATATCAGTACCATTTGAAGTATACGAGAAATGAATTGTCACTAACCATCCTGATTAAAACAAACAAACATCCTAATGTAGCTATCTCTTAAAAACCAATGTCAACATTTGTGCACCTAATATAGAACTACCTCTTAAACCCCTTTCAACTGCAAGTGTCACTTGCGAGAGAAGGCCCAATTGCAAATGTGGCCCTTAAACATTTTAATGCCATGTTGGCCATGGGGGCAAACCAACATTGTCTTTCTGTATTTATTATGCCAAACATTGCTTCATACCAATAGATTGGTTTCTGTAATTGAATCTAAGAAACCCCAATAATCTTAATTAATCGGGGGTTGACTAAGGTGACAACCGCTATACATTGTTGTATATTAATGTTCTAATGTGCAAATGTGCTAATATCCTATTATATTTTGTTGTACTTTTGGTTTCTTCTAGGGAAAATTCACAATATATATTTTGATGTTTGCAGATCTCATACTGGCCAGAACCCAGCTCCATACACATATAAACACGTCCTTGCTATGTGCTGCAATGTTGAGGGCATGCAAATCCTTTGTGTAGGTTGGAGATTCCTTTGCGTCAATGGGAAGGGGAACTTTTGCAGGAATAATGACATTGAATGGGTTATCTGTTTGCATTTGTCTCCAAAAAAGACTATGATGACCTAACAAGGTTCCTCGTTGCTAATGTATATGTAAGTTGGATCTATTCTATCCTATTCTCTAAGATGGATTTGACAACCGTGCAATATAAACATATGCGCAACTCTAGTCCCTGCATGATTCAATTATATACACAATTACTTACGTGCGGCAACACCAAGCACATACGTTTACTAGTATTGCCTTATATAAGTCACTAGGGCAACAAAGAGTCTGGACGCCATACCCAACATGTTAAGGTCTTTCCAATGACATTAAAATGTTAGAAGCTTTCCAATTTAGACTCGTTTGTAAGTACAAATGTTGAGGCACAATATTCATCAAAATACGAATTTTAGCAAAAAGTAGCAGCATTTCAAGCATTTTGTGACATTTTGACCACAGTACTCCAGCTGATGAGAATATGCAAAGCATAGTTGAAAAACAGCCACTTTACTCAATAGCTTCTTTGGAAGATATGGAAATAGTAAATTCAAAGAAAGACTATAATCCATCGAATCTAGTTGAGAAATAGCCACTTTATTCACAATAATACCTTCTTTGGAGGGGTAATAGTATGTTCAAAGACTATAATAATTCATCATTATTATGTCCTTCAAGAAGAGGACCATAAAATAATAACATGGGTACTAAAGTAGCTCCTAAAGGAGGATAAGTTAAAGAAGAGCATTTTATATGGTCTTGCCCAATCGCGTGAAAAACACCAATCAGAAGTCAATCCAAGAAGGCATGTACTCTCCTATTCCTTTCAATTTTACCTGCAATTTTCTTGATGACGTGCGCTGAATTGTGAGTGAAATGCCTTTTTTACAGCCTTGGTTTTCTACCTGAAAGCAGACGTTTCTTTATCCGCAATATAAGAGACGCCTTAGGCAAGTTCACCTATTCCAACAAGTCGAGTGCTATCAAATTACCTCTTTCTCCAGTGTGTGTTTAGAGCCCACTTGTCTTAACGTAAAGGAAACAACGTTTTAAAGAGGGTCTTAAACTATTACTTATTTAAAAATCTTACCTGCGGCAAAAATAATGATTGAGCACAAGAGGTTCTTATGCATGTCCCAGAGTTTATAGTAGTCTGGACTGTCAAACAGTCCAGACTACTATAAACAGTTTTGGCATTGAAAATAGTTGTTCTGGTAACACATCAAGTGGAATTCTTGAAATGTAGGAATAGAGAGACTGAAATAATGCAAGATGGAGAAATGTAGTGTGCCCATGAAGGAAGAGAAGTACAGCAGATTGAAGACATACATGACCTGAAAGTCGGTTTGGCCTCTCCTTTCATCGTTCATGATGTTTATGCATATTGGCAAACGAAGAGGGCGAAATCAAAAGGCCCATTATTGCAAGAGTCCCAGCAAGTGAGCCTTTCTGCATCAAAGTTGAATTTTGTAAATTCGAGTCAGGAATTGCATGTGGAATGGAGTGACTATTTTTTTTCTTTCTACCTCTCATTCCGAGTCTATTGTGAGATTGGTCAAGTGCAATAAGATCAGAAAAATAAAAGCAGTTGCAAATAGATTCATGCTTGGCTTCTCCTGCCCTCATTGATGTTCAGAGCTTGTTTCTTTTTTCTTTAGAACTGGCTCAATTTGGAAAATTTCAGACTAATATGTATAGCATGATGCTTCTACATGTGAGGTGGTAGCAGTGTCTGTTTTCTTGTGAAGAAGTGTGGCGAGAAATCTTTTCCTATAGGGTAACAGAAGACCGAGTCGCACGCCTATAGGGTAACAAAACACGAGTCACGTGCGTCACACCATTTTTGTCTACTTTGGATTAAAGATTGAGAGGTATATGTGTAGTGTCATTGCGGGACTGTGCAATAAACCAAATATTTAAGGTTTTGACTAGGTTTTCCGATTGCCTAATGGTAGCTGTTCTAATAGCAGAAATGTAGGGACATGAGTGTACGCTTGAAAATATGGCAGTTTATTGACTGCAGATTTATGAATATCATTTCCGCCTTGGGTGTTGCCCCTAACGTTCTTGTACTCCATGAATGATGTGGCCTCGAGTAGTTATAGAGATGAAGTTATAACATATGCAGATGTTTGGGGAGTGATATTACAAGATTCCAAAGTTTGATGAGCATTTGGAAGGCTCTGCTTGTTTTAGACATTTCACATACTTGCATTTCTATCCTCTCGCCGTTGTTGGCTTTAGGATAAGCTTTGTGTTTGTAACATTCTTCGTTGATGGTATTAATATTTTTTAGTGTAAACGACAGATGGAAGCATCACAGGCTTATGGAATATTTAACAAAGAAGCAGAGTTTGCAAATGATTGTCCATGTGATATCGAAGAACAAGCAAAAAAAGGAGAGGGCTGAATAAGGTAACTGTATTTTACCGATTGGATGACTAAAAGAATGTGAGTATACATCGAAGAACAAGCAAAAAAAGGAGAGGTCTGAATAAGATAACTATATTTTACCGATTGGATGACTAAAAGAATGTGAGAATATACTCGATTGTGCCAAACTCTATGAATGCTTTTGATATCAACCTAATAAAATATCTTTGTTCGGCTAAATCTTGCAAGCAATATTCGTTCGTTAAAAAAGGCTAATAATTTTGCAAGAATATGAATTCCGCTGACCTTCAGTTCAATTATAGATTGACGATGTCAACCTGTTTCATGTGCTCCACTCAATAAAGATTGCTCTGGCTCAATACAGTCAAATATTGCCCAAATAAAAAACAAAACTCAAAACCTTCATGCACCTACTTGTGCAATGCTTGCCCCCAAAGGACAATGAGCCCTTCTTTTAATTGTGTAAAATGGCATGAAGTTTTAGAGTTCCAAGTTCCATTTGATATTGCCTGTATCCGAGCAACACGAATCCTTGTAAAGGATGTCACATCTCTTGATAGAAGTTGTACCTCCCTTAAGGCTCTTTGCAATTCAGTTTCGATCATGGCCTATTTAGTTGCCTGAAATATATGATGTCAGGTAATAAGGTCTTTTATCACATGCCACTAACTACAAGCATCCAGACGAACTACCTTCAATTTCCCTTGATAAGCTATCAACGCAGCATGCTGTTCAGATGTCATGTCTGCCATCGCGAGTTCGAGGTCTGCAGCAATTTCTAGCATGTGGAAAAGCTTGGCTCCTTCGCTCGTTTCATCACATTCTTCAGAAAGATTTGTCAAAGTTTCCTCTAACTTTAGCATAGTTTCTTCTACGACACGTTGTTGCCTAGTTGCATATAATCATGCATTAATTGATTAATAACAGGGTGGACGCATAGATTGCAGCAATCATACTGCAAGAACTGCTTGTAACGGACCAATGTACCAACCTATCCTGAAAATGACGTTGTGCAATTTCCTCTGCTCTAGCAGAATATGTATTACTGTTTTCCTCTGCAAGCCTGCGCACATCATAATATGAACTATGTGATCATAAAAGAAAATACCTATCCTACACTGGGATAATGTACCTCTCTTTATAAAGGACTGGATATATGCGTTTAACAACAACATAAGTTGATGGAACTAAGCCCCCTTCAGGTTTGATGCACTTGAAAGCCAAGGGAATAGATCCTTTTCTGCCTGAAGTATAAGATACATATAAATGCCCATCTATCCAGGAGAGATAATCGGGGCAGAAAAGTAAGACTTACAAAAACCAAAGGATCGGCCCAGTGTGCCCTATATGTTCCATTTAAATGCAACCTCATGGTCGTCATGTGGAATGCCTGCAAAGGTAGGGTAGAATGTTGCACACTCCTCTTGCCATGTCACAAGTAGCTAATTGTGAAAAGGCATAGCAAGCATACTTCTATGGGAGGAAGCCCTTCGGTACATTCCTGTCAACATTACAAGTTGAAGGGTCGGAGGAAACCAAGACACTTTAAGAAACATTATGGCAGCAAGGTGAGCAAATACCTTGACAATTTGCGTACCAGTCTGCACATCAACTGCACAGGGTCATCAAGAAGATAAATATCAGCATCCTGATAGACTGCACGCACGTGCAAGTTGTAGTCTTTGCTTCTGTCCCCCACTTAAGTTGATACCCCTTTCTCCAATCTCTGTTTGATCCCCATATGCTAACAACTCTAAATCCTTTTGTAGTTGACAAACCTCAAGTACTTTCTCATATTTTATTCTATTTATTGGAGTCCCAAAAAGTATGTTATCTTCAACCTTACCACTTTGAATCCAGGCTGTCTGACCAACATATGCCATGCTACCACGTAATTTAACCTTTAAGTTTAACAAAATGCAAGGCCAGTCAGATAACTCATGCAAAAGTAAAATGGACACCTCATTAGAATTCTAAGCTCATCTCTTCATAAGTTCTATACTGAGCTTTTCCAGAATTCAGTGGTGGATGATGATAGAATTCAAGAAGCTTTTGATCTGGTTGGTCCCTCTAATGAAGTTATGGAAGATAATTGGACTAAGGTCCCAAACCTCCCTGAAATTTTTGAAACTCTAAAGAAGATGAAACATGGGAAGAGTCCTGGTATTGATGGATTCCAACCATAATGTTTTGTGGAATTTTGGCCTATAATGAAGGATGACATTGTCCAATTTGTTTAAGGGGTTTGGCAGGCCAAGTTTTTGTATCCTACTTTTAATGTTGGAGTCATTTCTCTAATTCCTAAGAATGAATCTCCAATTAAGACTAATGAGTGGCGACCTATTTCTTTGACCACTAGTATGTACAAATTAGTGGCGAAAATTATTGCTGGTTTAATTGTGGTCCACCTTCAGGAGAGAGTGAATGCTTGTCAATCTGCTTTTTTACCAAATAGGTCCATTATTGATAATTATATAGCTGCTAATGAGGCCTTACACTGGAACAGACTGACTAAGCAGAATAGCATTCTTCTTAAGCTTGATTTTAAGAGGGCCTATGACTGTATCTCTTGGAAGTTTCTGGAGAGATCCTTAGCTCACATTGGTATTCACCCCTATCTCATTAAGCTTATTATGGGGCTTAATCAAAATGCTACTTCTTGTGTCCTTATTAATGAGGCACCAAGTGATTTTTTCCCCATTCAAAGGGGTGTGAGACAAGATTTCCCTCTGGCTCCTTACCTCTTCATAACTGCTGCTGAAATTCTCACTAAGATGGTGGTCTCTTACCAAAATAAGGGGCTTCTTCAGGGTCTTCAAATGCCTGATCCCAGCAAATAGCTTTCCATCCTTCAATATGGTAATGACACCTTTGTCATGATCAAGACAGACAATAGCAATGTTGCTAATTTTATGGACTGCATCACCAAATTTGGGGCTGCTTTAGGGATTCATGTTAACTTTGCTAAATGCTCCATTCTTACTGATGGCTCCTATCCTTAGCTTAACACTCATGGCATCAAGTATGTCCCTGATGGCCATTTTTTGACTCTGCTGGGACTTCCTCTTGCAGTTCACATGTCCCACAAAGTTGCTTGGCAACCCTTGATTAATAGGATTCGGAAAAAACTTCTCTTTCTTAAAGGTTCCTTGTCTTTTGCTAGCAGAATCCTGATTGCTAATTCTGCACTAGCTAGTAGCCATGTCTAATTCTCTTCTGCTCTGATTGTTGATAAGGCTTCTTATAATAAAATTGAACAATATATCAGGGAGTATATTTAGCAGGGAACTCATTTGACCTCCTGGGATGAGTTGGCTTACAGTAGGAAATCTGGTGGCCTGGGTGGCAAATCTCTCTTCCTTCAAGCCCAAATCATAGGAGCCAAGAATGCTTGGAAGTCTATCTCGGGCTTTCAATCCCCTGCTATGGACTCCATCAGATTCTGGTTTAATAAGAGCAAACCTTTAGGTAGCCCTACTTTAAGCCACCAATTGCCAGACTCTGCTTTTTATGATTTTGACTGTGCTCCCAATACCTCCCCTCTTCTTAGGAATATCTTTTAAAGCTTGGGAGAAAGTAGCTCCGAAGTTTACTCATGACAAAATAACCAATTCTGTTAGGGATACTTCTATTTTTTTTTGTCTCCTATTATGGCCCCCTCTTCTTATACCGCCATGGCTATTTGTCATCCCACTTGCTATAAGAAATGGCACTATGCTAATATCTTGTATATTAAGGACCTGATTGATGATAATGAACAGTGGATCCCTTGGGCGAAGATTAAAAAAAGAGTGGGTGGGAGTGCCACTCATAGATCCATCTATAAGCATGTGGTTCTGACTTACTCCCCATTTTTGGGTAAGGATGGTAAGGGTGAGAGTCACTCCACCCTTAATTGGTTCTTCAAAGTCAAAAGAAGTTATAAAGTTTCCAAAATTTAGCATGCTTGCCTCCCTGAGAAGGATAGGAAGCATGCTTCTCTGCAAGGCCTCTTCCTTAAAATTTTTAAAAAGACTCTCTCCTCTAGCTGCAATTCTTATTCCTGCCCGAAGATCAAAGTATTTTCTTGGCTTATTCTCCACAAAGCCCTTCTGAGCAATACTAATATGATCAAGAGGAAATTTAAGTCTGTCCACAGCTCTATCTGATCTCTCTACAAGACCCAGAATGAATTGGTTCTTCACATTTTCATCTGTCCCAGTATTCATGGTTTCTAGAGATGGCTGTCCCAGCTTGGTCCTAAACTGATTCCTGACTCCATTTCCAAAATTTCTCAAATTTTCAAACTCCAAGATTCTAATGTCAACACTACTGTCCTCTAATTGGCCTTATGGATGTCTGGAAACATAGAAATAATGTGGCTTTGGCAAACATGAAATGTGATCTCATCTGAATGAAGCTTAACTTCCAATTCGAGCTCATCAGATGTGCTCTAGCTCACAAGGCATTAAAATTAGAGAAAGTTGATATTGATTGGCTTCTTTGGGGGGCTTTCAAGTCTAGTTTCTTCTTTGTTCGCTTTGACTCTCTGATTGACCCGAATTCTTTCGTGGATTGCAGCCTTCTTGAACATTGTTGTGCAGGTGTTCAGGGGGACCACTCTCCCGGATGATGTACCCATTCACCAATCCGGTACTTCTTGACAAGCTGCCAGAGCTACCTTCCGACTCAAGTTTATTCTTAAGGAGGCGTATAATGCTCATATTCTCCATAAATTCATTGGTTCCCATAATCGGTTACTTACTAAGAACCAATTTTTATGTTTGCGCTCTATGTATTATTATCATCATAAATTTTGGACAAAATTCAGGTCCCCCTGAATGAATTGCTTCTGCTCACCCCTTCTTGGGCAGAGATTATTTGGGCTGCAGCTCCCTGCTACTCCATGCCCCTTACTGCCACCCACTCTTTCATTGATCTCCCTGTTGTTTCTGCTTAATTTATCATCCCTTCATGTTTTTGCTGTTTTTTCCCCTCCCTTGGCTGCCTCTAGTCCCCAAGAACAGATCTCAGCCCCTGGTGGTGGAATGTGGCTGTGATGGTGTTTTCTATCCCTGGCTTTAATTTTGGAAACATTATGTAATATGTCCTTGATGACAGTTCTGTTGTTTGGTTTTTTCCTCGTTTTCTACTATATAGGCTCTGAGCCTTTATCTTGTATGTTTTGATTTATGATTAATATAATCCTAAAAAAAAAAATTTGCCATGTCACCCTTTGCTTGCCAACTCATCACCTTTGTTGCCAAATCACCCATCCCTAGCCATTCTTGCCTTAAAAACAAAAAATCCTTATAATCCAAATTTTCTTTTTCCAAAATGTAATGAGCTTTGAAAAAATTGAATTTGGCCAGATTTAGACCTTCAAAATCGCCTTCTTGAGATGCATGCAAAAATAGACAAAACTAGCCTATCTACTCCAGGCCTACCCACACCTATTTCCTCTTATCCCCCTCTGCCATGACTCATTTTAGAAAAAACATTCAAGAAACATCATAAAAAAACTCAAAAATCTTAAGTTCTAAGTCATTGTTGCAAAGTGATAATCTGTCAGCTGAAAATTGATTTTTGAGGTCATTTTTGCATATTTCTTGTCGAGAGAATCTGATGCACTGTTCTTTCAGACGGGTCAGAGATAGCTCTAGGTGTTAGGGTTGAAAAAATATCTCATTTGCTCATTCTGCAAAAATCTGAATTCTGCCAGGAACATTGACTTTATTTAGACTGTCAAATTGTCAACACTGAACGGGTTCTGCACATGTTTTGGGGCTAGACTTTTGGTCATAGATTCTTTGCATATTATAGCACCTGTTTGAATTGAAATGGCATCAAAATTTGAGACTCTTTGTGCGTGGCATAAGTTTTGCTGAGAGGGCCTTTTCTTGGTTTTGGGAAATCATCTTTGCAATATTTTTGCAAGCTTCTTGCAACATGGAGGTTCTAAACCACTGAGGTTGAAGGTTTGCCAGGAACACCTTCAATAACCATATACTCGTCCTTGACATGCAACATGTTGTACCATATATATGTCATCACAACCTCATGACATGTACACATAGCCTTTTGTGGCGCAAGCTGGTTTTTTGGACTTCTCTTCAATGACTACAAGTGTGTTTGAGTTGAAGTCCTTTGGCGCTTCTTGGCCAAGGTTTGGTCTTCTGCTTACGAAACTTGGTTCCTAGGTTAATATCGGCATTTTGAGTCCATTGGCAGAGCCAATTCGCAGTTTCAAGGTGGGTAAATCACCAGTCCATTGCATTTTGACACGCATTGACTTTTTTCTTAACTTGAGTTCATTCTGCAATTTCTCCTAGCTCGTAGATTATTTTGCTCTTGCTTTTTTAGGGACTAGCACTTCTAGCTGTCTAGTTCAAGAACCACTTAACCTCTTTGCAAAATCCCAACCTTCAAAAATACTATAAGCATATGAATTTGACTGGTTTTTTTTTGAAATTGGGAATTACAACCTTCCACTTTACGCACGTATTCCTCCATCATCTTAGTTCCAAATTTAAGCAAAATTTCTCTCCACATATTCCTAATAGTTTTCCCTAATATTTATTTCAGAAGTCAGCCAAACGCATATCTTTTTCTGTCACAAGGAAGTGCACTAGCCAAATTTTTGTTCACTTTGAACCCAATTTTGTTACTCATTCCAGACCCAAATTGAGCCAAATTTCTTGCATATGTCACCACAAGTTTTCTCCGATTTCTCCTTCAAAATTTGACTTGAAAATGATCAGTATATTCAGATCTGAGTGCAACTGTCTCATTTTGCTTTAAGGTCCATAAAGTGATTAATACTTCCTTGCAAATTTTAAATGAAGCTTAGTTGCCTATTGTTGGGTATGCTTCCACATGGGGAAGCAATACTATAAGGAAGGAAGGAAGGAAGGAAAAATTTTTAACGTCCACGGAACCCAATCGGAAGGTGATGCTGCAAAATCCGTACCAAACCTGCGTATACATTTAGCTGAAGGAGGAGAACCACTACGTCAGTTCCTATTGCTTCGCATTTTCAAATGCAGCTTCTTGACCATTTCCCAAGTGCAAATGACCAAAAATTGACCTCCATAACGTAAACTCTACAATACCCTAGCAACACATAGGGTTTATGTTTCTGAGGCCGAAAGGTGGTTGTTTTCATAGATAACTGGGTGCACCATTTCTAAACGTACATGCAGAGCCATGGCAACTGAAATAATAGAGTTTGGATCTATCAGCCATCCCGAATGATCCCAAACAATCTTGCTACTGCAAAAGGCACTCATGAACTCTAATTGCCACATTGGGAGAAGGATAAACCTATTACTTCGCATTTTCAGCTATAACTTCTCGAATATGTCCCAAGTATGCAAACGACCAAAACTCGACCTCCATAATGTGAACCCTTCAAGAACCTAGCAACACATAGGGTTTACATTTTGGAGGCCATATCCTAGTCAGATTTGACCAGGACTTTGCACCGTATCATCGTGTAGAGAGAGGTTGTTGCTCTAGAAGAAGGACCCTTAAAACCCCCGAAAGTAGCTCACCCCAAAAGTCCTCTGATGAAGGCCCCTAGCGGCGGACGGGCAACTCCCCCACTTCAGAATTGTGTATTGGATCTTCCAATGGACTCATAGCATTGACATTACCCTGGGGACCAAATTTCATGGGCAAAAGACCACCCCTTCTCGAAGAAGCATCAAAGTAGCTAATGTCCAACACACTTGTAGACAATTGGCCTTGGGGGTGGCTGCAGAATACTGCCAAGCCTGTTGTTCGTGTTTCTTTCTTTGGCAAAACTAATCGCGTAACTTGGTCCTTACGGTAATTTCACCATTCCAGACGATATGGCGAAGTCGAATTACCATTTCGAAGCCTCTGTACTGCCCGGACGACGAAATACTTGGGCTCAAACGTGTAGACTAGACCCAAACATGCCACTTAGGCTTAAGCATTGCCGCTATAGTCAAACATGCCCTAGGCTCAAACATGCCACCTAGGCACAAACGTGACCTAGGCTCAAGCTGGACATATGGCTTAAACATGCCACCTTAGCTCAAATATGCCATAAGTCTCAAAACATGGCATAACTCTCAAATCCTTTCAAAAAGGTAAGATGTCGACTTTAAGAATTAAAAGCGGCAGAAATTTTTATACGCAAAAAAATACGTGGCGTGATGGGGAATTTTGGAGTTTCTTTTTAAATTCTAAGACGTCGTTTTGCCGATCATGCCCCTTTTACTTCTGAGCCCATTTAATGTCGTTTTGGTACATCCTACCCATGTTCCTTGGTCAATTAGATTGTCCAGGACGCGTTGGTGCAAGAATCGCCTCCATTCGAGTTACCTAGAAAACATTATGGCCCATGGAAATAAGAGACCTCGTTCTCCCAACATAGCATAACTCTATTCTAAAAACTCACACGTTAATCTCTAGCTCGCTTATTTCTTCCATAATTAGGCCAACACATGCTACATATGAAGTTGAGGTAGTTTATCCTAGATTAAAGTCCCCTACTATCTATCGAACTAACGAGTTAGAATATGGTCAGTGCTATGATTTGGTCCACCAAAATCATGGCTTTGATACCACTGTGATGCTCCCAGGACCTATACGATACTCCCATCATTCAAATACGGGGAATTCCCCTCCCGTGGCAACTACATCACCATGGAAAGGCCCTCCGTCTAACTCGGACTACTTGGGATGACCAAGTGTCCGTGTGAGGAACACAGAGGTGCCGTTCGTCCCACGTCCTCTATGGGAGTCCTATACAGCAGAAGCATACATACATGTTAGCACACAACAATCATGCTCAAAATAATATACCACCACGAAGGGTGGCCCATCTATCATCATCTAAATCGCAATATAAGAACACGATAACATAAGCAATATACCACCAATAAGGGCTCTACTTGGGCTCAGACTCTAGGGGGTTGACTGACGTTCAAGGCCTCAAGATGACAGTAGACAGAGATATAACATGGCGTTGATTGACATAGAACAATGGCTAGGGCAGTCCACTCCATCCTCCCCTTCAATGCACACTTTGCAGATAGCTGAAACATGCTATTGCGTGTTTGTAGCCTTTCGGAGACATACTGGATTCACCCTATGAGACTACTCGAGGTTACATCTCCCCAGTCCCATGGGCAGGTCAGGGAGGCGTCTCATCCCTAGGTGTGCTAGAGAATACGTGCCACATCAGTGACCCCCGCATCCGTACCCGACTTACTCCCCTAAATCTAAAGGCCGACTCACCTCGCCCGTTCGAGCCCAGAACATCCATATAGGCATGTTGCATGCGACCCAAAGAGTGTCAGACCCATGCCCGGCCCACACTTAGTGACCGACTATAAGTCTAGCACACTATAGGAGTCCTGTAGCCAAGCTAGGCTAGACCCCACCCCTGTTTCACCTATCATACCCGTTGTCTGGTGCTGAATCACAACATAGCATCCACAGCCAAGTGGGTTCTTGTGCACAGGCCGCACCTAATGGGATTTAAGGGGTTCTAGCTAGGAGCATATCTAATCCTAGATGGCCTTTAGATCTCTAGCCCCCTTTACCCATACAACACAAGAGGAACAGAAAGAGAGAATTCATATCTAATACATCCATCATAATCTCATTTAGAATATAAAATAGAGAGACTAATCATCCATCTAATAAGCAAAGGTTAGTTCCTACTTAGAATCTCAAGCTAACGAAGCCTACTAACCGGTATCTGAGCTAGATCTCCCATCTCTTAGGTTCTCCATGCCCTGCTGGTTGAATAAGCTCCTCCTCCTTCTCCAACTGCCCCCAAATTGAATTGGGGCAAATTGGGGGTGGAAGCCCTAATTTGGACGTCCCAAGTTAGCAACTCTCCCTTGCCCAATCGATTTGGGCCAAGTCAATGCTAAATTACTTATTATAAAGTAACTTAGTTTTTTAGCCCTTTTAATATTAGGTTAATATCTAAATTTGAATTAGGGTTTAATTAATGCACCATTAATTATTCATAGTGACGTGTCATGTATTTATACCCAAAAGGCATATAAATACGTGGAACGCCACAGCTAGTCGATCTAATCCTGGCACCCACAGCCAGGTGGGCTCCTATGCACAGGTCGCATATGCATGTGAATTAATGAGGTCTGTCAATAAGAGCATACTATTCATGGCTTGTAGGTCTTTACCCCCCTTCCCAATACATAAGCGTTGTGCACAGAGCAATATAATATCATCCAATGAACTGAAATAACATAGTAAAGATATAATCCATCCACTCTAATCATACATGGTTAGGTTCACTCGTCAGTAACTAAGGTTCTTAGGCTCTAGAGATCATCTATAGCTAAGAACAGATGCAAATCCGGCTTAATGCCAGTCGGGAAGTGTTAGTCCTGTGCCTCCTGGTACATGACTATTCATGCATACGACGGACCAGGTCAAGGCCAAGGATCCACAATCAGGCGCGGGTCAGTCGTCAAAGGCTCAGCAGAACACCAAGCAGACCACGCAGACAAAGACCACGCCTGGCGTCAACAAGAGGCGGCGCTCAGACAAGTGACGGCCCGTCACCACCCGCGTCAGCGTCAGCGTGATTTCAGGCTTTTCAAGAGGCACCGCTAGCATTCCTGCAAATCAGGCCTCCTTCCAGGAGTCGGCACCGAAATCAGTCAGAGTGTCTATATTGGGCCAAAGGCCATTGTACTATATATATGAGTAGAGCTAGCACATGAGTTTTTAGATGAGTTTCGAGTCTTGTCTCAGTTCAGTTTTCTCTCGATTGCGAGAGCTCATGTATCTTCATTGACATCAAGGAAGCTTATTATTGTGATCTCATTGTTCTTGTTGTTTTCTTTTCTCTTTTTCTGGTTCTTTCTTGCAAATCCCGCGTGACATAGCTCCCGGATTCTCCTGTTAGATCCAAGGGTCCTCACAGAGGGCTGTCTTGCAGGAGTTCCCGAACCCAGACCCCAAACACTGTCGCCGTTGCCGGGTCTGATCTTTCTTTTCCTTCCATCATGTCGGCTCGAGGTTTCACTCCTGAAGAACTTCTTTGCCAAACGGCGGCTCGACTGGAGTGCCATCAACGACGCGAGGCTGTTCGGGATATGTATGACACTGCTTATGACATTGAGGGAGGTCGTATCCGCTCACGAGCTCAGTCGGCACCTCCTACCCCTCGTGCTCATTCTCGACCAGGGTCTCCCCCTGTGTGTCGTCATTGTTCTCAACCTCAATCTCCACAGCATACCCCTGTTCAGCCCACGCCTCACTATTTTCAGACTCCTGACAGTACCTATATCAATATTCCTTCAGGTCATACCCCTCTTCCATCACAACCTTCTTCACCTCCGGGTGGGATGGGCTACCATCAAGTGTCTTTTGGCCCTACCCACGTTCATGACTTTCAGTCTTCTCCATCTTTTCAGCATGCTCTTCCCGTTTATCAAACCACTGATCTTAAGCCTACTGAAGCAGGCTCTCAAGGTCCTTCCCCACCAGATGTTGCTTTCGCTGGACCACATGTTTTTTCAGTTCCACCCCCTGGCTCTCAGTCTCAGACTGTTCCACCTCTCTATGCTTCAACATACCCTCCAACGAATCCACCTGTCTATGCGTCTGTTCCGCCTTCCCCTCCAACTCCTAATTTGAAGCTGACTTATCCCACTTTCGGCAACACTAAAGGCAAACCTTTGGATCAGAGTGCTCAAGCTCATATGGAAGAATTCGAAATTCTGAATGGTCATGCGCAACCACAACTCAAATTTCATATCTTTTCGACCACGCTCAGAGGCGCCCCTCATCAGTGGTTAATGGCCAACAAAAGTCACTGGAAACAGAGTTGGCAAGAAATGAAAACTGCCTTTCTGTCTCATTACGGCACCACGGACGATGATCAATTACTCCTCAAGCAACTCAATGACCTTCAGCAAGAGCCCACGGAGTCTGCCAGGGATTTTGCGGACCGTCTTCATATTCTTGTCAGTAAACTCCAGGAGTACCCCACGCAAAGCCAGATTCTCGTCTGGTTTCTGCAGGGCCTTCCTCCTGCCATTCGCCTTATGACAGAATACCTGCATCCAAAGTCTTTGGAGCAGACCATTGAATTGGTCAATCATTCGGTCAATGTTTCCTCTCGAGGTGTTGCTCTCCAGGAACTCCCTTTCATGCCTCCCATCATGGTTCCTCAGAACTCTGTTCAACCTCAGCAAGCAAATCCACAACGCGCTCACATCTGGTGTACTATTTGTAAATATCAAGGTCATCTGGCAAATGAATGCAACTCCTCAAATGGACCTCCTCATTGTAAAAGATGCAATATGTGCAATCACGCCACGGAAGAATGCACTCGTTCCCATCCTACACCTTTTCGCAATAAAATGGTCTTTCAAGTCCAGACCACGCCTCAGCAACAACAGGCGTATCAGCCTTAGCAATATCAAGCTCCACAACCACAGCAGTATCAACCACCGCAGCAGTATCAACAAATGCAGCCATCTCAGCAGTCACGGGGACAAGGCAATCGTCCTCCCTTTGATCCTTCAAAAGCTCAATGTTATCATTGCCATGAATGGGGTCACACCACCACGGCGTGTCCTCAACTTCCTCAAGTTCAAGTTCAACTTCCGGGTTCCAATCAACCAGCTTCTGTCCGTCTCACGGCTTACCAACTTTGGGTGGCCAACGGTAAACAGGGCCCTCGTCCTGTTTTGAGAAAGCCTCCTCGACCGCCTCAACAACAGTGACCTCAGCAAGCAGAGTCTACTTCCAATCCTATGGATCAACAAGCTCAGGAGGAGATTTATCAGGCTCTCAACCCTCCTGTCCAACAGCCAAATTGGGTTGGTCTTGTCTCGCGTCACACTCGGGCTTCACGCCCTTTGACCATCATTCCTCATGACACGCAACCTGCTTTTGCTGTGGAAACTGTTCCTCATGAAGATGATAAAAAAGTTCACTTCGCACCTGATCTTGACAAACTGATACCTCACGTCATGCCTAAAGTGAGACAAAGTATTCTGAAACTCATGCAGGCTGCGGAAGGTCGAACCTTGGCAAATGTTCACGCCACCACCCGGGCTCAGCAGCGTGAGGCAGCACCGTCATCATCCACCAGTGCACGCTCTCAGCCATATCCAAATATTGCTGCTGAGGTCGAGCTTCTCAAAGAAGTCTCTGCTTCCTTACCACAGTCCCCAGCTCCATTGGACCCTGCGGACCCCTTTTCACATGTTCCTTTGGAACTTCAGGAAGAACTTGCCAAGATCAAGATTCCTTTGAGTCTACCATTTTGAAACTCTGTCCGGCTCTCAAAGATCAGTTACCTCTTCCCACGGTTCTGGTTGGAGCTGTTGCGACTTCAACACCCACGGTGCATGCCACGGTGGGCAATCAACATATCAATCATGTCCAAATTGATGGTGGTAGTGCCATCAATCTCATTACTGATAAACTCAGGAAGCAATTGGGCATCAAACAATTATATCGTGCCCCTTATGACATCAAGTTGGCAAATGGCCATATCACGCGTCCTCAAGGCGTCACTCCTCTTCTACATATCAGCATTGGTGATCTCAAATTCCCTTTGGAATTTGGTGTTTGGAAAGCCGGAGAGGATCCCGGTGATGGCAGACCTTTTCTCCGACAGGCAAAGAGTATTCACTACTGGGCCACGGACCAACTTGTCATCACCGATGGCCATCTCAATGCCACAATGGATCGAAGGCGGCAAATTGATCTCGCCGAGAATGCTTGAACCTTCCATCTCGACACCGACTCGAAGAAGCACAAAATATTTATCGGGTTCAAGCACCTCCGCCGGTCTCCCTCTCTCATCTTATCCCGGTATCTTTGATCCTTGGGGTGACATGACTTTCGATCGGGACCGGGCCGTGGGCGGCTCTCTTGGACCCTTACCTGGCTTCCTGCAATCTCATTCAACGTCTTGATCATTTTTCTGATCCCCTTCCTTCAGAGACAGTTGATGTTCATGCCGTCATGAAGCAACCCTTGCTTGATGACGCTCAGCAGCCTCTTTTCTTCACCACTCAAAATGCTTTGCTCCTCCGTCATGCTTGACCTCCTGCTCATCAGGTTCAGGACAAGGAGGTTGTTCCTCACATTCAAACTCCAGAAGTGGACATAGTGGACATTGAAAACAATCAACCAGTCCGCTTAGCTGCTAAACTTCCACCTACTTATAAAGCACGCGCTGTGACGCTGTTCAAGAAATTCAAACATATTTTTGCTTGGAGCTATAAAGACCTTCGAGGTATCAAAAAAGAATTGGGGGAACTCACCATTCCTACCAAACCTGATGCCGCCCCAATCTAGCAACGTGATGCGGGCTCAACCCAAATTACCGTGACCGCGTCAAGGCTGAAATTGACAAACTCTTGGCTGCTGGCCTGATTTATGAGGTCAAACATTCTGAATGGGTGAGCCCCATCGTCATTGCTCTCAAACACAATGGTAAGATCCGGCGTTTTGCGTGGATTCTGAGAAAACTCAATCAAGCCCACGGGCGTGATCACTTTCCGCTTCCCTTCAGCGACCCGGGTTCTTGAAGAGGTTCTTTGGTCATGAGATGTACTCTTTCATGGATGGTTTTGGGGGTACAATCAAATTTCTATCAAGCAAGAAGATCAACTCAAAACTACCTTCACCACCACGGTAAGTACTTTTTTGCCTACAAGGTGGTCCCTTTTGGCTTGTCAAACTCTCCTTCAACCTTTTAGCGCATCATGCTCTCTGTCTTTCAAGACTTTATGAAGGATAAACCTTTTCTTCAGATCTTCCAAGATGATTTTTCTGCCTATAGCTCCATGGATGATCACTTGGACAAATTGGAGCTTGTCTTTCAAAAATGTGATGAATCTGGCATTAGTCTTAATCCTGAGAAGTGCACCTTCTGCGTCACCTCAGGCGTTCTGTTGGGTCATGTGGTCAGTAAAGAAGGCATCACCACGGATCCCGCTAAAATCAGTTGTGTCCTGAATGCTCAAGCACCGTCTAATATCAAAGAGACACGCTCTTTCCTGGGTAAGGTAAATTACTATTCCACCTTCATTCCTGGACTTGCAGCTATAGCTGACCCCATTCATAAACTCACGGGTGATGAATCCACTTGGGCTTGGAACCCCCAAGCGAAGCTGCCGCCAGAGGTTGAAGCATTATTTACCGGGGCCCGGTACTTGTTCCTCCTAAATGGGACAAGCCCTTTCATGTTCATGTTGGCGTCTACGCCTTTGCCATTGGTGCTGTTTCTCTCGGGCCTATGATGAAACTACGGATAAACCAATCCGCTATGCCCGGTAGGAAACTCAATCTGCTTTGGCGCAACTATTACGCCCGCGGGCGGGAAGCCTTGGGCTTAGTCTTTTGTGTCCAACGTTTCCGGCATTATTTCTTTGGGAAGCCGGATCAAGTTCTTTGTTGATCATCAAACTCTTCTTTATTTGATCAACAAAGCCCACGGGACGCATTGCTTTGGGTCCTTCTTACGCAAGAGTTCGCTCCCTTCGAAATTGTTCATAAAGGCAGGCAAATCTCATGTGGTGCCTGATTATCTTCACGCGCATCCACCGCGGATGATCCCTCCACGGGTGTTTCGGCGCCTTTCGGGCGCTCAATTGTTCACGGTCACGGCCCGCCCCATTGGTTTCACAACTTTCAGCAATATCTTCTCTTTGGTGCTCTTCCTCCCGCAGCTCCGGCGCTCTCTCTCCGGACAAGCCGGCTCCCGCCACCGTCGTTTTCTCGGAGAAGTCCGTGACTATACCATGGTTGCAGGCCATTTGTATAAAGCGAGGCAAAGACATGGTCCTCCGTCGTTGTGTCCTCCCTCATGAGGTGCCCGATATCATTCGACAAGCCCACGATGGGCTTGGTGGTGGTCATTTTAGTGGTGACGCCCGCGACGCGCAAAATTCTTTTGGCGGGGATACTTCCGCCCACGCTCTTCAAAGATGCCCATGCTTATGCTCGCCGCGTGTGGCGTCTGTCGGCGTGGGAAAGCCCACGCCGTGGCGGCTCTTCCATTGGACGCCGGCCGCCACACCACATCCCTTCAGCAAATGGGGAATGGATTTTGTGGGGCCCATGGGATACCGTGGCGGCACACCCGTGCCGCTATATTACGGTCATCACGGATTATGCTACCAAATGGGCAGAAGCTTGTGCACTTCCGGACAACACCTTTGCCAAAGCCACGCCAAAGGTCCTCTACACGCACATCATCACGCGTTTTGGTTGTCCCCACGGAACTTGTTAGTGATCGTGGCGTGCATTTTGTCAACCATACTATTAAGGAGCTGACCGGATTATCTTCACATCCAACAGGAAGAGTACACCCTATTATCCTCAAAGGAAATGGCTTGGCTGAAAGTACCAACAAAACACTCATCCACAGTTCTCAAGAAAATTTGTGACGCCAGCGAAACAGTTAGCGGGACAAGTTGCCCTCTTGTTCTTTGGGCTTACAACACTAGTTTCAAAATAGCTACTGGTCACACTCCTTTCAAACTAGTTTATGGTCAAGAAGCTCTCATGCCTTTTGAATATATTCTTCCGACTCTCCGTTTTCAACTTGCTACAAACACATAATCCCTGGCCGCACTCAAGGAAAGGGTTTATCGGTTGGAGCAGTTGGATGAACCGGCGTGATGCTTACTTTCGTGTTCTTCATGGCCATGATTGCAGAAATCATTGCATGACAAACGACTTAAGACAAAAACATTCAGAGAAGGAGATTTGGTTCTTCTTTATGATTCCCATTACAAAAATTTTCCGGGCAAGTTAAAGTTTCGATGGCTTGGTCCTTATCAAATTGTTCAAGTGGTACAACCCAGCGTTTTCAAGCTGGCTGAATTAGATGGCACTCCATTACCTACACTGGTTAATGGCTTTCGCCTCAAACAATTTCATACAACAGAAAGTCAAAATCATCCACAAGATGCTGTTCCAGACACAGACACAACAGATAGTGACTAACACGGCATATTTATATTATAGAGGTGAAATTTTTACAAAATGTGAGCAGAGCCCATCTATTTCCGCTATGGGCAGAGCCCTATTTACAAAAACGGGCTGAGAGCCCTATCTACTAAGTCCTAAGGAGAAAACCCCTCTACTCCGGGTTTGGAGCAGAGGTGATACGCAGGATGTGGTAGTAATTCTGCCCAGGGTCCCAGCGCAGGTGCAGAATCACCTCCATCCCGTTGGTGTGGGGATCGGGATGCTCAGCCATCCCGGCACACCACCCGTCCATGGCAATGCCACGGTTGTGGCACCGCCAGAGGTCCAAGCAGTGCATCTTGCAAGTTAGACGGCATAGTGCACTTGTCGTACAGTCCAGCAGCAGACATACTGAGCGCCATCGGGTGTCTCCGCTTCCACCACTATTCGTCTTATATAGCCAACCGAGGACCTCCCTGTCGACGTGGACCAATCAAAAATTTCGCCAACGTGTTTGCAATGCAAGGCTGTTTCTAAATGGGGAATCTTTTCTACCGCCGCATATCTAGCCATGGTACCTTCTGACACCTTCGTTTTAATGATATCTCACTTCGAGTTGCCAGCATTAAATGACATTCCTTCTTTTCACGCCCGTCGAACATTAATGTGCGTCCTTTCGCCAGCTGTCACATCCGATCATTCTCTTACGTCTCATCGCAACCGTTCCTTGTTTCTCCCTTTACCGTTTGGGGACTTAGCCAAAATTTTGCCTCTCAATCGCCTACTTCGCATCTGTCGCCACCTGGCATCATCAACGGTTGCCGGTTCGCCCTCATCATGCCCCTTCGCCTACACTTGCGCGCCCTAAACCCTTTTCGTCTATCTGCGCCTTCGTCTTCTGTTCTCCGCTCTCCGCCTTCTCCAGACAGTTCCTTCTGTTCCGACGCTCTTCGCCATGGCTGCACCCAAATTTCCTACACTTCAAGCTTCTGCTCCAAGGGATGCGACTCTTTTCGAGTCTGTGTCTTTCTCGACGCCCACCTTTTGCGAGGCCCTTGTTGGTCCGAGTCGGGAAGTAGCGGAACGCCAGAAGCTTTACGAATTCTCGCACATGGAGCTCCCGGCCCCCAATCCGGAACAATTGAAGCAGTTCATCGCTCACATCGTCAACAGCCCGGAAGGACTTGCTACGGTGGTCGATGGCACCACCATTTTGCTCACACAGCCTTTGATTTCTGAGGTATTCCGTATTCCCTTGCAAAAACCTTCTGTATCTTGGGCTGCTTTACAGGACATGGACGTCACTCAGTTCGGTGCTCCCTCTTATCAAGCAAACCAGCATCGCCTCACCAATATTGCAAAGTCACATGACACTTTTGTGAAGTTTCTGTGGCGCAAATTGCTTGGGTATTCTATCAAGAACACCCATATCAATAAGCCGTTCTATAATATGGTGATCCTTGCCATCCGCTCCAATCTCCATCTTGATTGGCCCCAGATGTTATTCTACCGCCTCCTTCATGAAGTCGACCGCATTCGGGCTGCCCCCTTCTCTGGACATGAAGCCTCAGTGGGTGGCCATCTTCAGGCACTCATCCGTCATTATCTTCCTGTTCCTGAGACCCCTTCCACTTCTCATACCTCCACTCAGCAGTCTCTGCATTCCCAGCATCAAAACCAACAAGCTGTACCTTCACGCCAGACTTCCCCTGGTCATGTTCACAACCAGACCACGCATGTCACTGTCTCCTCTTCCTCCACTGAAGCCACGCCTTCCACTTCCCGTCATGTCTCCCAGCAATCTCAGACAAGGCAACAACAGGGCCCGGCACCTCCAAATCCTCGCCAGCTTCTATACCAATTCCAGCAGGATGTTCAAGCTGCCACCCTGCAGTTACAAGCATAACAGGATGCTCTCATGAATGGTGTTCAATTGTCCCTGGAGGCTTCCGATGCAGTTCAAAGATACCTTCAAGCTGCCACTACACAAGTTCAAACTTTGGAGGCCCAACTTCAAGACAAGCACGCGGCTCTATTACAGGCCCGTGTAGATCTCAAAAGTGCTCAGGATCAGTCTAGCCTGCTTGAAGATCAACAGGCTCAGCTCCAAACCACATTTCAGGACTTGTTGGAGGAAAACAAGACAAAAGACACCCTCCTGGGTGACAAGAAGAAAGACATTGCTAAGCTAGACACCTTGTACACGAAGCTTTCTCACAATTAGCGCACTCAAGTTCATGACCTTACCGAGCATGATGCTCGACTCACCTCCCTTGAAGCTCAGATTTCCACGCTGACCAATCAGTTAACGTCCATCCAGGATCAGCTTTTGGAGGCTCAGAAACAGAAGGTCATAGATGATGCCGAGATTGCCACGCTTCGTCTCAATACTCCCGGGCAATCTTCTTCACATGCCACGCTTCCTATTAAACGGGTCCGTGATGGTCCCCGCTTCTTCGTTAGAAAAAGGAAAACCGGATCCGTGACCTTGAACATCGGCTTCACAAAAGTTGTTCAATCCGTAAACGAAGCCCTAAACAAGCGGGGAGGGATATATCGACATTGCTACCAACATCCCTCGTGGACTTCTCTACTCCTTCCGGCTATCTTGACTATGTGGTGGCCCGACGGCACCTTTTCCTTTTGAAGTGGTACGCGGCCAATGGCAATGTTCATCAACGACCACTCAAAAGTGCGCGGATTTCCTTCCGGATCTGGCGGATCTTTACGAGAAGACAAGGGTTTATTTTGTGCACTCTTAGTCTTTGATCGCCTTAGTTCAAGAAGACCCCGACTTGGTCATTTTCCGTGTTGTTCAGCCAATGGCTTATGTTTTTCATGACTTCTACTCGGGCGGATCTCCATGATAAATTCGAGATGAGGCCCATTGTGTTTTTCGAGGCAACTCAATGCTACTTGGTTGTTATCACCAACCAACCCATATTTCAAGGATCCGCTTTCGGCCTCGGACTTTTTGAACAGGAGTACATGCTCGAACTTGCTCAAGAGACTTACCCCCGTGGGCGGTGAAACATTGGAACAGGTAAACAAAAATTTGGCGCATCCCGGCGATCTTGAGTTAAGCCCAAATTTATATGCGCACTTGGGAGGCTACAATCAAGCTGCGTGGCCTTCGGAAAGCAAGACCATCCCAACGGGTTGGGTAAATCCTCCTGCCTATCAATTACTCTCTACTTGAGTGGGACCATTGGTGTCGTGCTCTTGATCGAGAATCTTGTTCGAGCATTTGGGACATGGCTCAAGAACCCGCGCACGGGCATGCTTCCCTCTCCATATGCTTCCTTAGGAGTCCCTCCATACGGTTCCTCTCTTCCGATTTGGCGTCTTCCCTTTTGGGCCCGAAGGTCATGGATGGCCACGTTGGGTCGACTCGCCTCGGATCTCGGCCGGATCTCCGGTGGGATCCCCAATTTGTCGAGCCTTTCATTGGGAGGATAATGCCACCTTGGACACTATCGAGAATTGGCTCTATATAAGCTAATGGCGTGGTTGGCAACTTTCGGCGATGCTCTTCATGGCCTTGATACCTTCTTACGAGAATGCCGCCACCTCACGGACCCTTGATCCCAATCCGTCAGCTGGTTTTACGCTTTGCTCTCGGATGCATCTGGTAAGCTCTTTAAATCGGCGGCGTCAAATTTTCTCGCAACCCATATTGCCGGCGTCGGTGCCGCCGGTCTCGGACACGCCTTCTCATGGAGTGCGGTTTGTTCGCCGGATGCACATCTTTGCCACGGAAGACATGGTGCGCTCTCACTTCCTCATTGATGCCGATCCTGCCCTTGGGCTCAACACTCCTGACGCACTTCAAACACGCCAGGACCTCATTGCCCATTACCATAATGGCGCCCGTCCTCATTCCCGTGAAGATCACTTTCAGACTGCTGGTTTCCCGCCCTCGGAAGCACTTCCTCCTTTTCTTCAGACTGAGTGTCGTTTGGTGGGGGGGAGTGTTAGTCACGGATGCTTTTATTTATTTTTTCAATGCAATTTATATAGAATGGTTGGCGAATGTAAAGAAGAATAAGATTAATTTTAATGGCGGATATCTCAAATAATCCATCTCTTTTCATCAGCATTTGGCAAAAAAATTTGTTGCTGAAGCTTTATAATTCAAAAATATAGGCAAGTACATTTATAACTTATGCTCAAACTAGAAATGGGTTTGAATTCAAGGCATAAAAATGGAGGTCTTTATGGAGAAAATCTAGTATTTCTAGGTCATCTATTCAATTCTAAAACCAAATTGATCCCATAAAATACATTACCTGCAAATGCAACAAGGAAAACTCTATCAAGTCACACAAATCTCAAGGAATAACTTGCAGACAATCTTGTGATGCTCAAAAGCCAGTGTTTGTATAAATCAAGATGAATACTAGATTTTTAGTCGCAAGAAGCTATAGAATTGGTGGCGAATGCGCTTCTGTCTTAGGTTCGACTACGTGGCGAATGTCTTCTTAGAAGGAGAACTTCGTATCAACTCAGGGCGAATATTCTAATAAAAAATATGATACGTAACCTACTAAACATTTGTAGGAAATTTTTGAAAATCCCTAAAGATTCGTCTTTTGCGAATATTCGCCACTAAAAACATCACTGGTGTTAGTCCTGTGCCTCCTGGTACAGGACTATTCATGCATACGACGGACCAGGTCAAGGCCAAGGATCCACAATCAGGCGCGGGTCAGTCGTCAAAGGCTCAGCAGAAGACCAAGCAGACCACGCAGACAAAGACCATGCCTGGCGTCAACAAGAGGCGGCGCTCAGACAAGTGACGGCCCGTCACCGCCCGCGTCAGCGTCAGCGTGATTTCAGGCTTTTCAAGAGGCACCGCTAGCATTCCTGCAAATCAGGCCTCCTTCCAGGAGTCGGCACCGAAATCAGTCAGAGTGTCTATATTGGGCCAAAGGCCATTGTATTATATATATGAGTAGAGCTAGCACATGAGTTTTTAGATGAGTTTCGAGTCTTGTCTCAGTTCAGTTTTCTCTCGATTGCGAGAGCTCATGTATCTTCATTGACATCAAGGAAGCTTATTATTGTGATATCATTGTTCTTGTTGTTTTCTTTTCTCTTTTTCTGGTTCTTTCTTGCAAATCTCGCGTGACATAGCTCCTGGATTCTCTTGTTAGATCCAAGGGTCCTCACAGAGGGCTGTCTTGCAGGAGTTCCCGAACCCAGACCCCAAACAGGAAGCATGCATCGACTAATAGATCAGCCACTCACCAGACCCTTGGCTGGTTCCCATTCCCCTGAGCGCGTGCATGCGGTTGAGATGATCATGAATCGAGAGAAGACATCGGAATGCGAGCTTCTCTGCGGTTGTGAGGCCGAAATGTGTCAGGTGCCACTGCAATGCACGCTAATGAGTCTGAAAAGGTCAGTTTTAGAGTTCCTGCCCCTTTAAGCCCATGCTTTTAGAGTTAGGGTCTAATGGGCTATAGGGCTCATATGGGATATTGCCACGTGGCAATATAGATTATATTCACATGTTGCATAACATGTGCAATATAATGGGTTCTAATGGTTGTGCCCCATAGTACAACCCTTTATGGTCACCATGTACATGTCGCCATAGTCAAAATGTACTTGTGCCATATAATATACGTATTTATACCATATATTATCCTAGAATATCACAATGCCAGTGAGCAATTTGTACAACTTGGGACCTTCTCCCGCATCCAATCCCTTTGGTTTCGCTTTCATGTTGCCAACTTTTTTTCCCTACTCCTCCACTTCCCACTACTCCTGTCCAGCCGCCCGTCAACCCTTCAGCCATCCCAACCTTTACTCTTCTTTGTCCCCCCCCCCCCTCTCCTTCTAGTTTTATGCACCTGCTCACCACTTCAGAAGCTGTACTTTTTACGAATCTGCCATCTGTCCCAATGGTGGCACCTTCCTCTCAGTCTAATCTTTTGTTGCCTCAGGTCCTCTAGTCCCTACATTTGCAAATGGCTCAAATCCATGATTTACAATCTTCTTTTCAGCCCAGTCCTCCATTCACAAAGCAGACAATCCCTTTGGGAGGAGGTATGGAAGCACCTGCCAACATTCAAATGTAACTCCTCGAGGCACCAATATGAATTTTTCTATGCTACAGAGGACAGTTTTTGGGAATTGTATGCCCCCTTATTCTCTCTCTCACATGCAGTGTCGGACTCAGTCTTGAAGTTCATCGAAGGGGGTAAGATAGCAACCCAGCATGTATGAAGTTCCTTTTAATTGCGGACCATGAGGGGTATGATATTGCCTTTATTTGCTAACTATTCAGACCTATCATTGTCCCAGATGATTCCCGTCACCTAAAATTAGCTCACCAAGGCCTCCTTGATCGTTGCCCTAACTCTACCACTAAGCCTCCTGGCTCCTCTTTTGCTTCTGTCCCTTGTGTCTCAGCTGCTCCCCTCCCTCGCGACAATCCTCGTTTATTTTGCACTTTTTGCGGCCATAATAATCATAGGGTGGAGACTTGTTTTGCTCGTTTAGTCACCGCTAATAGCCCTCTAGTACTTCCTCCCACTCTTCTCCTTCTGCCTGGGCCTCCCTTCCCCATCGCTCCTCGGTATTTTCCTCGTCCTTATATGTAGGCAAAAGTAACATGTGCTTATTTGTTCATAAGAAAGATGACTATGAACATTATTTTAGCTAGTTCTATTGAAGACAATGGTTATACACTCAATATTCGAAAGCAAGTTTGGTCGTTGTGCTTCAAACATTTCTTCATGCATTCCTCATCTTGGTTGTGCTCTCACCTTTGCTGTCTCTATTGCATGGTTTGAAAAAAAAATTGAAAAGAAAAGTTGGTTGTTACAAGTTTATCATAGCCATGCGTTTTTATATGATTGTCGTTATTGCTTCAAAATGCAATCCTTTTCTTTATGCATTTCTTTTCTTGCCATTGATCCCATCCAAGCGGACTCTGTCGCATTGTCTTAATGCTTTCAAAGAAAAGTTGTCATAGTTACAAGTTTTTCTTAATAGTTTGTCATGGTTTTTCATATTACATTTCTTTTTTCTGCGTGCATTCTTCATCCTGGCATTCTCCTAGTAGCTATCTATTACTATCAGGATTAAAAACCCTTGCCCCCTCGGGTTTTTTTTTTTTGAAAGTAAGAGTAATTTTTTTCATGAATTAGAAAAAGCCATACAAGCCAAATACCAATCTGCTACACAGCAGGGCATAATAATGAGATCCTCATAGGAGTATGAGTATCAAATATGTCTTCAAAACTAATATATGAGACTAATAGACGAGTTTTTATAGTATATTAACATAGGAAGTTAACCATAAGGTCTTCAATCATGTGGTGTCACTTAGGAAATGAACACTGAAGCAACTGCTGTTGTGTGAAAATCTTCAGTTTCCTGTGAAAGCAAACTAAAATACCAACCATGATCTTCATTAGTTGAGAGATGGATACAAGTGAAAATGGTCAGGTATGAGGAGCAAAATTGTGGGAGTTTGAGGCTAGGAGGAAGGGCAGACAACATAGAAGGCAGTTGAAATTATCTCTGATCCTCAAGATGCGCATCAAACCACTCATTGTATTGCTTGTAAAATTCATCTGTCGAACCATGTATATACCTATTATGACCACAGTCATTCTGAATGAGAAGAGATAACAGACTTTCCTTTGCCATTAGCAGTAGTAAAGTACCATATAAATCTGCCAACAGCTTGTGACTGTAATACATTTTCCTATATCTGCTCAACTGTCTCTCAGTCATACTGAAATGGGTATTGTAGAGAAATTCAAATAGGTAATGCATCTGCATGAGTTCCCTGCTGTAAACTCTAGCCCATTCTGCTTCTCTCCTTCTTGAGTTTTCTACCTCCTGTATAAAGTCATCTGTAACAGCACAGAGCTCTCTGAGAGTAAGCTGTTTTCCTGTATGCTTTGTCCACTATATAGAAGCCTCATAATTGTCTATATCTATGTCAAATTTTGAAGATCCTTCCCCTTTAAGAAAATCCAGATATTCTGTCACAGTCAGAGTAAGGAGCATTAGAATCAATAACATTTAGATTAGATACAAAAATATCAAAAAGGCCCATGTATAGCCCTATGGAGTTCCAATTTGTATTGTAGTTGTCCCCCTGCTGTCTCTTATGAATAGATTCAATATCCAATTGAAAATGCATTTTAATCCAGAAAACAGAGAATGATTTGGAAGCATAAAGAATTTTATTTCTAGCTTTCCAAACATTCCAGAAGGCAGTGTAAACAAGGGTGTTTCCCGAAGGGTTTTCGAGGGAAAACTATGGCAATAATAAGAATGCTGTCCAATTGTACAAATGTAACATGATATATATACACATGTTAGGTGAGTGTCCAAAAATATAGCTGACCCGCATATCGATGACCTCTTGAAGGTATAATTTGAGCATCCTTACTGAAGTCATGTTCAATATCACATATATCGACTGGTTGGGTCTTATCAACTCAACATAGTGTGTCTAGATTTGATCGTATGTTAGATAGCTTTGAAGAGTATGGTATTCATCCTCAAGGGCTCCCATTTGACAGCATTGACAAAGCATGTCCCCAGCGTGACTCCCCAATCCATCTGCCCATCTCACGGGTGCATGGAGGGGCACATGGACGGGCATGTAAATGTGCTAGTAGAGATTAATTTGTAGGTTAATTAGATTAATCGGATAAATGTGCATGATTATCGCTGAATTTTAAGGAACATAATCATATTTTTCTACTTTATTTCACTATATGGAAGTATATTTGAAAGGATCTGGAGTAAAGAAGAGATATGTATGGACTCTCATAGATAAGCTGGGAATGGAAAGAAATTCATCATCAATTTTTGGCATAAACAACGAAGGGCAACATGGGGGAACTGGGGTTGGAGAGGGGTGAGGAAGATTGGAGATTGATCCAACAACTTACAACACGGATTATATCAGAGAAAGTACCGGGTGAACGGAGAGATGCGTTTCAAATTTTAGAGACGTTGGGTGACACGTGAAAATTAACCTACTTACTTTAAAATAGGATAGATCCACTATGATCGCTGAGGCAAGGCATGTAAATTCTTTTCCTTTAGGTGTGAGTGCTTCTCTGGTTCTGTACAAGGGGGATTTTCCTCCCCTTCAAGGGTCTGGTAGCGTGCCTTTATCTGCAAGTGTGCCTACTTCTACTCATGTTGTTTCACAATCCTAAACTACTGTTTTGAATTATATTTCTAAAGTTGCATACTAGAGAATTAGCGATTGGATTTGCAATATGTGGCCAGTGAATCTAGGAAGGCTCGGGTGCTCACGTAGATGAGGGAAATGAGGAGGAATTGGTGGCAATTTTAGATGGTTTAAAATCTCATCAGACACAGCTTCAACAACAATTGTCTTCAAATGATGTGCTTTATCAATCTAACTGTTAAAATTTAGTTGAAACTTCTAGTATTCTAGTAGTCGAGGTGGAACATGTTGTTCATGTCATACGTGTTGAAAATTTGTTATTATATTTTGTTTCTGGCTACTTTATTGGAAGCTATTTAGATTTTAGACAATTTCATGGTTGGTTCGCTCCTTTGCTACATCGTCCTAAACTTCTTGTTTTTTTCAGTCAATTAAGTTTTTTCAGTCAATATGTACAATAAAGTGAATTGTTCTCCAATTGTTGAATAAAAGGAACCTGCAATATTGTATTATTTTATGCAATTTTCACTGTTCAATAAATTTGATGCAGTGAATTTCACCATGGATTTTTAATAAAGTGAAAATGACAATGTACATATGTCTACTAATACATTTTGCACTTTACAAAAAAAGGCTTCATAGCAACTCATGCCCTATTTATGCACCAAAGTGGCGTGATTTTGGAATAGACATAATCCCAAAATAAATGAATGATGGTTTCTTATTCCTAGAGAATAGAACTAATTACCAAAATAAGTGTGAAGATACATGACCTTAATAAATGCAATTTTTTTTTTTTGAAGGATGACAAACCCTTATTCCATATTCCAGAAGAAGTACACACATAATTGCAAAGACAGGAATCAAATCTCAGCAGACAAAGATGATCCACTGAGTGCAACCACCTGTCTATTCATAAGATAAGATACCCAAATATTCCTCAAAAATATGACTTCATGTGTGTATGTCAACTTCAATGAAATTCAAGCCTATCAGTACCTGATTATGCACATGCTCAAACATAATAATACTTGGGCAAAAAAAATCCCAATGGAATGGTATCAAAGTACCTGACATCAGTTTCAAAATTTCATTCAAGTTTCAAAACTTGAATGTTTTATCTAGCATATTAGTACTTAGAAAAGAAATTACCCGTACAAAAAAAAAAAAACAAACAAAAAAGATAGTTCTTTCTACTAAAAAGAAAGATTGGAAACGAATGTCATAGATATGCCTCTTTCTAAAAAAACAGATTATAATATCCCTTGTTAAAGATAGAACACAAAATGAATCTATTTATCTAATATTTCAATATTTCCTTATTTCTTTGCCTTATGGGCTGGCAACCAATTGAATCTATCTTTTTAGCATGTCTAAAATCAGAAGGGAATAGATATAGTACAAAAGGACCAAACAAATAAACCACATTAACAGATACCTACTACACAAGATTTGCCACCAAAAAAAAGGGCTATGTAAACCTATCATTATGCCCCTGAAAATTCAGCCATTTGCTCTGCTAAAACTAAAGTGCCATGGGGAGTCTGGTGCCTTCCTAGCCTATCAAGAGTAGCGCCTCTTCCATCCACCCACATTATCATTATGCCAAGAACAATGTTTCTACCTATGCATGCGAATGCGACCATTTTCTTGAGTTAATCCTACAAACAAATTGAGATGCATAGTATTTGTTTGTTGTCTTTCTTGCCTTCTCACGTTTGAAATTTTATAGATGGTCTTGAAATTTAACTATCTGATATGAAGTATAATAACTTTCTAATTTATCATATTCTGCCATTATTCTAAGGATACATTCGCAACCACGGTTAAGTTAAATAATGTTTTTTAATGGAATTTACATTCGTTCACTAGTTAAATTAGCATATAATTAAGAAATTTAGTAAAAAACTAGATAACTTTTTTAACCAAAAACACTATCTATCTTCCCAATGCGTTTAGTTAGGTTAGCAAAATTAACCAAAACTTAACCAAATTAAACTACAACACGAAAAATTAAAGTCACCTTATAGAGGTCACTTCAAGGCTAGTTTACTATGGTCATACCCTTGGCTAACTTAAGCTAACTTAACTAGATGTGCGCGTACATAATAGTGAAGTTATTTTTAACCAACATTCTTAGCTAGGTAGGCTTTCTAAAGGTGTGTGATTTATTTTATGTTGATGTTAGTTCAGAGGCCAGAATTGACCTAATTCATTTCGGTCGCCATCAATCATGTAATCAAAGAAGGTTGCAAGGGGGTTTCTAGCTAGCAAGAGTTTGGTGTGCCTTTGATGATGTTGGATGCTCCTTCTTGTACTTTTTCTACTGCTTTGAATGCTTTATCTACTTCTTCAGAGGCTACACTACCTAAATCCACTATGGTCGCTGAGGTAAGGCATGTAAATTCTTTTGCTTTAGGTGTGAGTGCTTCTCTTGTTCTGTACGAGGGGGATTTTCCTCCCCTTCAAGGGTCTGGTAGCGTGCTATTTGTGAGTGTGCTTACTTCTGCTCCTGTTTCACAATCCTAAGCTACTGCCATTGTTTAGAATTATGTTTCAAAGTTGCATATTAGAGATTTAGCGATTGGATTTGCAATATGTGGCCAGTGAATCCAGGAAGGCTTGGGTGTCCGCTTAGATGAGGGGAATAAGGATGAATTGGTGGCAATTTTAGATGGTATAAAATCTCGTCAGACAGAGCTTCAATAGCAATTGTCGTCCGATGATGTTCTCTATCAATCTAGCTGTCAAAATTTAGTTGAAACTTCTGGTATTCTAGTAGTCGAGGTGGATCATGTTGTTCATGTCAGATGTGCTGAAAATTTGTCATCATATTTTGTTTTTGGCTATTTTATTGGAAGCTGTTTGAATTTTACACAATTTCGTGGTTGGTTCGCTCGTTTGCTACGTCGCTTTAAAGTTCTCCTTCTTTCAGTCAATTAAGGTATTATGTCATAACTTTGTTTTGATTGTGTTTGAGAATAGAGATGCAATAGATATATTAGTGTTTAGGGGAATTGACTCACCTGGCAGAAACATTCTTCTTGCTTCACACCTGTGAGGTTATGCTCTCAAGGTATCCTGTCGGTCCTCTTTACCTGACCTTCCAGATTTGAAGGCACATCAGTTTATGGTATCAATTGCAAACGGACTCGAGGTGCATATTTCTCACTCTATTATGGATGGTCCTAGAATTTGTGTATCTATGCCAGTAGATACTTCATTGCCAGATTGTATTGTGGTGAAAAGTGGCCCTTGGTACAAGAAATTGGATCTCAAATTGTTGAATGGCCCAGATTTAGCCCCCTTATTTTTTAATAAAGAGGTATTTGCTTCTTTTCGACGTGGTATGGTCAGTAGCAGGTGCAACCTCCTTCTGCTCCTCTTCAATCTCCAGTTCAGTCTATAGTTGGTGCTTCTCCGGTCTTACCTTCTCCTATCACTTCATCTGCTTCCACTGCTACTGTATTCCTCCTTCCCTAAGTTCCTCTCTAGTACAGACACCGAAACTTGTTGTTTCTCCTGACTCTCATGTTGATTATACTGCTGATGTATCTCCTCATTTAGTTCGGATGCCTGAGGTTATCATGTCTGATAGCCTCATTATTCAGTGTACTAAAGAGCCTTGGCAGAGGTTTAATCTGAAGAAAGTTGCAGGGAAAAAGTCAGTTGCAAATTCATGTGAGCCTAGTCATTCCAATGTGAACTTATCAAGAAGCATTGCTTCCACTTCCTCTCTTTCTCTCTTCCTCACCGTATTATGTGGCATGACAACTTGATGTCAGGTGATCAGCTAGATATGTGGAGTATGTTAATCATGATGAGGCGGCCAAACGCCTCAAAGTAGTACAAGAGAGATGGTCTTTTACTGTTTATGTGTGGTTTTGCTTGGGGGGTTCGATCGATTGCCCAGATGCCATGCAACAACACCTACATCCCCTGGATAGCTTATGTCGGGCCATTGGAATGAGGGTCAATTTGGCCAAGTTTTAAAAAAAAAAACGAGAACCCAGTTGCACTAGGTAAGTGTAAATGGGTTCCCGTTAAACTAGGCTAGCCAAATTCTTTGACTAACTTTGATGTAAATATAATCACCCAATTAAAGTTAACTTTAACGGTAAATATTAACTTTAACTTAATCGCAAGTGCGAATGCACCCTAATCCCATTAATTTCTCCTCGATTTCTTTGAAGTTGGAGAAACATCATAAAGTTGCATTCTACTCATGGCAAAGTTGCATGAACCTACATCCAGATCAGGATATTGGTATTGGGATAGTCCTTTAGCTGAAAATTGTTCCATTGCACCTTATGCATATTCCATTGGTAGGTGGTGGGTCATCTCAGTCCATGAAAATTTGAAATTCATCATGCTATATAAAATACTTAGTGCTGGAGTTTAAAAAAAAAAAAATAGTGCCAATTAGTCATGGGTGTAGCTGTAGAATGTTTAAACATGCCATAAGATAACTTGTAGGACTTTGTCCAACATAGAGACTCCATATAACACATGGGTAATATCAATGATATGGGAAAACCTGATTAATGACCGAGCACATTCTAGTCAATAATCAGACATACGGTTAATTAATTACAAGACGTGGTCCAGAACCTAAAAAAGGGCAATTAAAGTTCTGTAGCAAGTGTAGACTTGGCTTACAGGACATTACGCACAGATCGAAAGAACGTCGGCTAGAGACTGACAAGAACAAGCTTGGTAGAATAAGTAGGCCCTGCAACTGCAACTTTCAATAGAATAAATGTCGCAAGGACATAAAAATGAGAATTGTCAGGTCAGTGCCACTTATAGTCTAAGGTATATAATAATTCACAACCGAACATTACATGTGTGTGATTTGGACAAACACTGGTCTAAAATAATGAGCCTAGATTCATGCATAATTGAGCCATCACTTTGCACATCCATTGAAAAAGAAATGAGTAGATTTGATTACTTGATCTTCGAGCCTTAATTCTGCAGATCTTATGGCATAAGCATTCATGTCTCTGTCGTGGTTTCCTTTTTATCAAATGTACATTGCCTCTGCACAAACTTGCACGAACATAAACATATACTTTATATAATGCTGCCATAGCTTAATAAATTACATTCCGGCTACAAAATTTGATTACATTACATTCCGGCATCAAAATTTGGAAAGAGGATTTATCCCTAACCTTCTTTTCCTTTGATTTCAAATCTAATTTATTTTATTTTAAAAAAATTAGCCGCTAACAGGTATGCATCCCGCAGCAAAGCTTTTTCAAACGTGTGACCTCTTCTTGGGCTGTGTCTTCTTCTTCTTGGAAGAGCCTCTGACAGAGAAAAGAAGACGACCCTTTCCATTTGTCTTGCTTGAGACCAAAAGCCAAGCTGGTGCACCTGCCTTTGGAGAATAAAATCCCAGCAAAACACCAATTTGCACTTTATCTGAACAACAGAAGCAAGCCCAAACCAATGCCCAGCAATGAAGCAAGCTGGAAATCATTTTCTTTACCTACTCCAACCCCACTGCTGGCGCTTGTAGAATTTGAAGAGGTGCTATTAGCTATGCCAGTCGGTACACTGCACAACGAAAAAATAAAATCATGTCACTGCTATCTAGATTCTTTTTTGTGAACATTCATCATTCTTCGCAAGGATCAATATAAAGCTGAAATAAATACTTCTAGGTGTGAAAAATCCAAGTTCCATTATTCCTACATAGAACAAGAATCTTACTTAGATGGGTACCGGCATTGTCCATAGCCTGGAGAAAAAAAAGACAGGTCAGAGATTTAGCAGAATATGCATCAAAAGTCTAAAATTAACAACCCAAATAGGAGGCTTACTTGGATCACTCGTGGTTAGCGTGGCAACGCCAGAGAAATCACACGTTCCTGATGCCATGTTATGCTTTTGATAGTAACTATTGAATGCATAGGAGGCATGAGATGAGACTGTGTCTGGGAAAAAACAAGCCTGCCCTGGTTGAATAGGACTGCAATCTGCAGCTCCCTGGCCACAAGCAAAATCCAATGCAGCTTGCATGCTGTTGGTGCTTACCCCTTGCTTGGCTATGCACCAAGAGGGAACCAAACTTCCATTACTTCCAAGCAGCCCTGCCCCGGTAATATCCAATGCATAAACTGGTGTCTGATCAGGATAAAAAACCCCATAGTTCTTCTCTGATGTAGCCCCTGTTCTCCTATCCTCGTTGAAAATTTCATAGATATATGTGTTGATCGATATTCCTGGCCTTCTTGGAGTGCCTGTGTTGTTCAAAATATGCTTTACCAGATTATTGTTAAAAGTAGCAGCATTATCTGCAGAAACTCCTGCCTCGTTTTGATCCCCTCTAGAAGGCCATCCAGTTTCTGTCACACAGATATGAATATCTGTGAAATTAAGAGAAGCCATGGCGCTGAATGCTGCATCGATTATGGCGTCAAAAACATTGGTGTAGAGAAGATTCGTATTGGAATCAACCTGCCCAGTGTTTGGCCGAAACAGGGCATAATCGATGGACATGGTCTGTTGGTTTTGTTGATAAATAGCTTGGGGGTAAACGTTAAGCATGAAGAAGGAATCGGTATCAGAAAGAAAAGAAAGCAAAGGCTGGATCACAGACTTGGCATATGTTTGGTTAAACGTGGAAAGGGAAGGGGGAAAAGAATTGACAAGCAAGGAAGTAGAATGAGGGGTAGAGACCTTGACCTGTGAATCCAGATTGGCTGCAACGAGAGCTGCGTGTATGAACCGCATTGTAGAAACCAAAACAGAGGAAACGCCTGTGGTGTCGGTTAGGACCTCGCTTCCGACGGCTATGGCTGTGATATTGGTGTTGGGCAAATACGCTGCCACGTTTCTTTTTACCCACGTTGCCGCTGTTGCATTGGACTGCCCTACGCTCATTATTTCTTCATTTGTTATCCCTACCATTATCTCAATGCTTGAACCTCCAAATGCTTCCAGAATGCCCGCATTCGTATCGAAGATCCGCACATGAGTTATTCCTTGCTTCTTCACAAAGTCTACCACTTGTTGTGGCGTTGGCAGATTATCCCCATCCGTTCCATAGTTTACTCCCACAAATGTCCCTGCAAATCACGCCGTTTTTGCTTTGAAATTACCATCTGAACCGCATTTCTATATACCAAGCTTAGACTTTATCTAACCTTTACCAATTTAATCCAGAAATGCATCTACTTTGGAGCAGGATCACAGAAAAGATGACTCTTCAACCAAAAAAATCAAGAAAAAGCGTTCTTGAACAGAAACAAGAGAGCCATAAGACATTGAATGAGAGAATACCACGTACCTTGATTAAAAGGTAAAATAAAACATAGAGCAATCCATATCCATGTCCTGAAGAAGATGCTTAGCTTTGCAGGCACCATTGATGCTGGATGGTAAGTGTTGCGGCTAAGAATTTCCAGGGAGAAGCTAAGCAAGGATCATTAATCAAGCTGACATCATCGAAGGAGGATTAAATCATTAAGTATTTATCAGATCAAAAAATATGAAAAATCCGGCACTTGATCGATGCGAAGCAACGCTGCAATGCGGAGCAGAGCTTCTACTTCATACTAGCGGAATAAACGGGAAACCCGTGCAACCTAGGGATGGGATCCGCGCAAAATGAGAGAGAATCTGGACCCTCCAATGCACGGGCATTTTGTAGCCGTTGAAATACGTACCATCGGGCGTATGTACTTCGATGCTATATTATATATGGCAAGGGTACTTAATTTTTTTTTTCCCATTATAACAATTGGTGTATTTGTTTTTGTTTATATTATTTAAATACGTATTTTTTACTATCTATGCTTACCTTCCATTGTCAACCTCTTGAATTGGATTGTTTACCTCAAAAGACAAGGATATGGAAGCACCCTTGAGCCTTACTGTTCTCGCCATCTTCTTTCTTCAACTTGCCTCCTCGTGTGTGAAACTATGACTTCAGTATGTTCCTTTTTTTACCCCTGATTGCTTCTTCCAACAGCTTTCAATTGACAATCTTATTCCATTCATGAGTGGTTTTATCCTTCTACTAAGTAGCTTTCAATTGACAATTTTATTCTATTCATCCATTGTTTTTTCCCTCTGTTGAAAATGAAACTACTGTGCCTCGATGGTACCCACAAAATGTGAATAGCCTTAATCATCACCATGAATACATACTCCTTGTAATTCCACTAGGTAGGCTATTACAAGTTTCTTGGCAAGTTTGTAGTACTTTGGATTGATACTAAATGGTTTCTACATTATGCCAATGGCCATTTATATTGGATTCCGTTTGTCAACCAAAGCATAGTAAATGGCCATTCCTTTTTCTTCAAGCATTACATGAAAATATGAAAATGCATCGTTGAACTAGTGAGAAAAGTGACAGTTAAGATTCTACATTTGATATGATTCTTTATGAGAAAATGAAGCAACGCCATTCAAGGCAAAAGCAAAGGACCCTTATGACAATCCCTGATCGGAGTATATTAGACATATCGTACAAGAACTTGACAAGCACTAACCCTTTTTGTCTAAAGTGAATAAGGAAATTAGCAAGACTATGAAAGAAGAATTTAGCAAGCCTTTTTATAATCCATCTAGCGTATGCCAAATCTTGTCTACTTATGACCAAAATTGATATAAAAAGACTAATGAAATGGTAGTGAAAGTGATCATTGCATGTAAATCTATTGAATCAATCTTGTTAATTTGAAATTTTTCGGTTTGGTGGAAAATATTTTTGGAATTTTTCTTAATTCGAATTCCTAAGATTTTGAGGGTTTTGGCGGCTGGAAACATTTCTCGATTCTCAAAAAATTGCAGAAGTCTTTCAAAATTTCTTAACATTTTTCTCCCACAGATCAAAATGGAGGAGTTTCCTCTCCTGCAGCATGTGCAGGGATGGAGAACGGCTATAGGGTAATGGCATGCATGCATTCCAAACTCTAGATTCAAAAGTGGAGATAGATTTGTTCTTTCTATATGCTAACTGAGTGTTGCTTCAAGGGTACTAATGTTATGCCTTTAAATTTTTCAGTTTTAATGGGACACATGGTGTTAGATGCAAGTTGTAGAGAAGTAGCCATGGCGTTCTACAGATTCATGCATTTCGTCGACCATGTCCTTATAAATTTCTGCCATTCGAGATTGTTGAAGTCTCGTTTTTGCTCCAATCTAGGTACAGGTTTATATAATATATTAATTATCATCGTATTCTCTAATCCTCTTAGGCTACAAGAAGATGTGTACCATCTCGATATGCATGCCATGATTCCAAATTTGCTTCAAGTACAAGTGTTATCAAAGTTGCAATTCCTGTTATAATTGGTTTTTTATTATATTTGTTTAGCTTGATAAATTTCTGAAGCTTGAGCTTTGGCATCAGATTTGTGGTGTCTACTCTAGGACCATAACTATGCATATACATCTGCAAGTTCCAAGGATAAACATAGGATCTAATTGCATTTAATGACAGGGGATGCAGGTTTTGAAGGCTTTTTCTACTCAATTCACAAGAAACCTTCTTCATGTTTATTTTATCTGCATTTCCGGCAACATGTCATTCTCGAACACTATCACTGTTGCACTTCAAGGAAACAGCATTAGGCAGTTAATGCTGGAGCACAAGGTTCAAGTTTTCTCTTATAAGGTATGTTGGGAATACTTTCTATTTTTTTTTTTTTTTTTTTTTTTTGGAAGGACGTCAAATTGTTTTCAATATCCCAAGAAAGTACATATATAACTGCAAAGGCAGGAATAAAATCTCAGCAGATAATCCACTGAGTGGAGCAACCGCTCATGCAAGAGATGATATACCCAAAAATTCCCCAATTCTCAGGAGCAAGCTGCGAACATAGACATGCCTTTACCAATCTATCTTGTGCCTCATGAAGAACTTGGTCAGCATTAATTGTTAAGCCCTTGAAGATACACCACCGTCGCCTTTTCCAGATAGACCACACCAACCAACCTGACGCTAAATGAAAAGCCTGTTGCTGCAACTTGTTCCAAGTGGAGGGATAGACAGCAAAAGCACCTCCTGGCTAGTCAGGGCCACATGAAAGAGAGAGAACAACCTGGCCGGACTTGGTCGCAGAGAAAAAAAAATGCTCGAGAGTCTCAGTTGCCACTTACACAATGGGCAAAGTTCTGAAATACTGGGAGTAGACTTATGGACCAGCACATTAACCCGCAAACATCTATGAAGGATCTGCCACCACGAGGCAGAAACTTTGGGATGAAGCAATTTATCCCAAGCCCCACATTCGCTTCTACTGAGGAGGGGGAAGACGAAGCTGCCAAGCCCGAAGGGGGACAATGTCAACATCAACCAGCTTCTGATATAAAGAATGTACAAGGCATTGTGCATTAACAATTTCAGGACCAATCTAACTAAATAGGCACATCAACTGGTTGGGAGGAAGTGGCTGGCACAATATTAGCCACCCCTTGCAAAATAGCTCTGTCCCATTGAGATAGCATGAACTTAGTCTGCAAAGCATCCCACGGCAACAAGTGACCAGCCTCATACCAAACATCAACTGTGAGAATGCCAGCAATTGAATCAATGCATGTACCGCAGCACATAGAGGCATATGATTAGTGAGAGGAGGGTCAAAGCATAGAACTGGGGGACATTTTTACGCCAGCCAAGCACCTCCTAAGCACTTAATCCTGAAAATTTTGCTTATTTTTATCTTTTTTTATATAACTCCGATGAAGCTGAAATTTTGTATTCCAAGGCGTAATATGAATATATTTCAGGAAAAAATATGCTAAAAATAAAAGAAAAATATTTTTCAAAAACACAAAGAAAATGGCCCCAAAAAGCACTCGTTAAGCACCATGTGTCGCTACAAAAAGTGTCCCCCATCTCCATGCTTTGACTCAGGAATCCACCAGCACAGAAGCGCTTAACTGTGCGCAAGCATCAGGATTAATCTGAAACAAGGCTCGAACTGTCTCCCAAGAATCAAGTAGATCCTTTAAGAAGGGGGAAGCATTAGAATATGGATGAAACTGAAAAAGGAGACATCAAGGAAGAACGGCCTTAAGTGCTTGTTTTCCAAAAGAAATACAGTGCCCAAGTGCTTGCGTAGCCAACCTCATTCTAGACGAATGGATCATGCCTACCATGTAGCGACAGATGAACTTAGAGATCATAATTTTACTCTGTAAGGCAAAGTCAACCATGCTTAGTCCACCCGTAAATCTTGGCTTGATACATGTGGACCAAGCAACCTTCACAACCACACCTGTCTCAGTACTAGCCCAAATGAAGTTGCGAACAATTGCTATAACCTCCTAAAATTTTGATTGCGACGCAAGCACTACAAATGCCATATAAACATGAGTGTTGCTGAGAACATGCTTAGCAACTATTATCCTCGCTGCCAAAGAGAGCTTAGCCATATTCCACCAGAAAATATGCTTACACAAGCCTTCGACTATAACATCTGTTATGGTCCAAGGGCAAGTCGCGCTTGCAGGCCTTGGGACGGGGACTTGGCCTTGGAACGTGCCAAAAGCTAGTCACTGCCTAGGGGCAGCGTTGGGGAATTTTTAATGGCATTTGTTTCGTATGATAACTTGGCAAATAAATAAAACATTAAAGTTAGGACTTTAAAATACTAGAACCATTGTTTGGATGGGTCTTGCGTGGCATCACCTCATTTGGTTGAGGTGTTTAAAGGGGAAAATTACCCCTGAAACATCGCGGCCTGTAGGAGGCGGTCGGATCCAACTAAGGGGATCGGATCTAAATATAAAATGCTCAGTTTGAGCTGGAATAAGGGTCCATGGGCCTTTTCCAGGCTAATCTTAGCTCTGGTTATCATATATAAAGGATTGGGGGCGTTTTGGAAAAGAACGGTTTGTTCTTGAAGCCAAATGATTGGAGCTCTTCACTGATCGATACTGCTTGGAGCTCTTCACTGATCGATAATGCTTGATCTTCTATATCTTGTTGTTTGAACAGTAATACAGTCCAATACTTTAGAACTCAAACATATGAATAGGATTCCACCATCACATGAGCCTGGGCAATTGAACCCCAGTTCCAATCCAATGCTAAAGGCTTACCTATGGGAACCACAAGATAAATATTGATATAATCAACAACTTTATATATGCACTAGAAAAATAATTTATAGTTATTAGCACATGAAACATGAAAATCAACAAAAAAAAATCTACTTCCTATTTTCGGACCATGAAGTTGAGGTAACGGATATGGGTGCATACGGTTGTAGATATGGCCAATATAATTACTTGAACATATGAGCAGACGATGGAGATCCTTATTCTTTCACAGAAATTACTGTAGAAATCACAAAATGGCTGCCAATTAGCATTGCCAAGTCCTCTGTAAGCTATGTAGGACGTCTCAGTTGCAGCCAATGCAACAGCAATAAGAACAAAGGTAAGGATCTGCATCAGATTGGGGTTAAGGAATTCCAGGATAAATTTCAATAGCTTATAGAAAATTCGACATGAAACTCTAATTTTGGGGCAGAATTCTACCTGATCACGGAGGAAGATGGTCCAGCCAAATGATTTGCTATGAAGAGGCAAAATTTTGCTGGAAATCAGGTGGATTAAGCTCAAAATAGTATGGAAAAACTGATAAACAGAGCAAGTTCTAGTAGTGAAGGCCAATGCACTCTAAGAAACAAACAGGGAGTTTGTTCCATCAAAATCTCTATTTTTTGAAGAGTAAAACAGCGGATTTTTGAAACAAAAGCCCCATTTTGAAGAGTAAATAACTTAAAACTCACAAAAAGCTCTTGTATGCGCTCCATTTCATATGCCTTTTGGGAACAAAATCTTAACCAAGAGAAACTTGGTCAGATGCAGGCGCCGAAATGGATATGCCCCATTCCAATTTCAAACGGATGATGCTGACGACACCTGCAGCAGCCGAAATTAGCATCGGCTTGGCTGATCGCCATGTATGGCAGCTCGCACGTGCGGCCCTATCCACCTCTCCAAAAAATCGGCCCCTCCACCTTAGCCAAAAAAAAATATCACGCTCCTTTCCAAAACCCACATGACAGCATCACCTTTGTACGTATTTCAATACGAATATGTCAAATAACCTTTAGGAATCATATGTTATAAAAAGACAATTTTTTATTATGGAAACATTATCATGTTAAAGTTGAAAATCAGTATATTTTTGCCTCTAAATCGGATTAGGAATCACAGTAAGCGGCCTCAAGAGAAAGACACAAAAATGTGGCGTTCTCGCGATATACGGTCCCGGGGCGTATTATCTGATCAAGACCGCCATCAGCATTACCGCCGTCCCAATCGGCGTAATGCGCCGACGTACACCAAGCAAGGGCGCCCTAGGGGGCAGCTTGCATTGGTGCACACACTTAGCAATGTGCGCACTTTTAGACCTTTAACCCATTAAGGGTAGACCAAGGGTCATGGAAACCCTAAACCTAACTGATAGCCTACATAAGGCGCCAAACCCTAACTTTCCCTTTTTTGCCCACAAACCTTCCGAGCTCCGTTGGCTACCGAGGAGTCAATTCCAACTCCACGATCTGCCCGTGCGCCTGACTTGTCGGATCATCCTTCCGGCGCATCCCGGCGTAAGCAGAGACATGGACGCCGGATCGAGAGGAGTGAACCGAGGATCAGGTATTTGGTCGATTGAATAGCCTAAACCTTATTCCGGCCTTGAACCCGATGAGGTTTAGCCTATTAAATCACCCTTAGTAGCCAAGCAGATCCTGAGATTGACTCTAACTAAAGAACCTAACTCTATGAATTAGATTAGTTCTTATTACTTATGTTGATATGATGGACGGATGTATTCTGTGGACTCATTGTATTGGGAAGGGGGGTAGAGACTTAAAGCTTAGTAGATGATGCTCCTAGCTAGTCCCTCTTAGTGCATTACTAGATTTCGGCCTGTGCACAAGAACCACACCTGGTTGTGGGTGAAGGGGCCAGACTGGCTAAGGAGGAGGTTCGTGTTCTGACTCTTGAACGATCCCTCTGGTGTGTAAGGCCTACCGGGGATCATTGTGACTAGGTCTAATGGCTTGCCACTGCGTGTGGGCAAGGCATGGGCTCGACACTCGTGGGGTGGTGGATATGACCTTCCAAAGGAGTTCAAGTCGAATAAAGGCAAAGTGGCCCTCTAGTCACCTTGAGTCGGCATGTAGATCTCCGGAGGGAGTGATCCCTACCGCCCCATCGGGGGGGGAGATGTAACCCATGAAGCGTAGCCCCTTTGGCTATGCACCCGCTGGCTCTGATCGAGTCCCAATACTTTTCAGCCTACTGCGCAAAGTGTGCACAGGAGGGGCGGATGGAGTGGACAACCCTAAGCCATGTTCTTATGCCAGCCAAATCCATTGCCATGAATTCTGTCTGCAATGAACTCTGGAGACACAAGCCGTCAGTCATCCCTTTGAGTCTGAGCCTTGGGTAGGATTTCCCATATGTATTGTGCTGATCTTTGTCTATGCAGATGTGATGGACCACCCTTCGAGGAGGATATATGATGTTATGTTACTGACGTGTATGTTTACGCTTCCGCAGCTAGGTAGGCCCTGAGGAAGACGGGGTAAAATGACCCCTTCACTCTTCCCACTGTGGACTCTAGGCAGTCACAGTGATATGTGGAGGGCCCTGTATCAGTGTGGAGCTGGTGCGGGGGATGAACTCCTGTTTGTACACGGTGCGGGCACCGTATACGAGTAGGGGACGTCACAAAATCTAAACTGAGCAAGATCCTAGCTTGTGTAGCAAGTTCACACCGTAATCTATCTGGCAATATGTGCACCATCCATAGCTACAAAGCCACCATAAGACCGCAAATGGATAAAAATGGATTGGCGGTTTATAGATCCAATCTTAAGAATTGATTTAAGCCGTGATGTAAGTAAGCCTGATAGATTGCTAAGCTACTTGACACTACAGACACTTTGAGGTCCCCAGAAACCTTGGTGGTTGACAGATTTATTGGATTATACAAAACAAAGAGAGAACGAACTAGAAAAGGTAGAAAGCAAACCTTGTTCTCCATCAAAGCTATTGTATGTGAATTTGGCTGTAGGTCCGTTAGAATGTTTGAGCCGAGTAGATTGCCACAATACTTTATCATAACCAATAAATCCGCCTTCTTAAAGGATGGGAATTAATAGAAGTCAAAGATGTGATCTAAAATATATTCTGTTTTTGTTTCTTTAGTAGAATAAAATGGTAACTACTGTGAAGGGTAGTGTTAGGAGGCTCATTGGCAGGTAGCTAACTTTATTGTTCTAAATGAAAGAAGCAGCTCCAATATGGTTTGCAACTCGTCCCACAATTGCCCCATTCTGCATTCCATTCTGTATTCAAAGCATCAAATCCAACATGCAACGAAAAAAAGACAGATACATAATAGAAGACCACAGAATTGTAGCCCATTTCAATTGGATCAGTCTATAGACATCACTATCCTTAAGAAGACAAACAGGGTAGGGATGGAAAATGGAAAGGAGAAGAGAAGCGATGATGCCGAGCAAAAAAGCAAATTTTATTGGCACAAATGGACAATTCTGGCATCACAATCACTTATGTTAATATAAGCAATTAGCAATGTCTTCATTGTGAAAATGCAAGGCTTAAGGTTCAAGGAGGTCTACTACGACGACAATTCATGCTCGGCCTCGGGTTTCTTGTGAGGGTCTTGCTAATCACAGAGTTTAATAAAGTATAAGAACTAAGGGCATTTCAACAATTACAAAAATCACAAGGGCATCTTCACAATTATAAAAAAAATATAGGGGCATTTTTAAAATTTCCTCTTCATATTATCAATATTCATGCTCGTAATATCATTATATGGACCGACATGTTCGGCACAAGTACTGAGACAATATTTGATAGTACTGATGATACTAATTGTAACATCTATAATTTCATATACTATAGCCACACAAACATTGACGGAATTTATGATACTAAAGGTGTTATTCTATTTGATGCTAATACCATCACCTATAATGTCACTAGTGGGCACTAACACTAGTACGGATGGTATATGTGTAACAATCACTAATACTATATTTGATGCTAATAACAACACCTATAACGTCACTAGTGGGCACTGACACTAATACTGATGTTATATATGTAACAACTACTGACATTATATCTCATGCTAATAACAACACCTATAACATCACTAGTGGACACTGACATTGACACTGATGCTATATGTGTAACAATTGGTGACATTATAATTGGTGCTAATAGCAACATCTATAGTGTCATAGCAAACTTACTGACACTATTGATGACACAAAGAGTGAGGCTGTAGCACCTGTAGCATCACCTCTATAAAAAATGTCACCAATAAGGTCATAAATTTACTTTCTAGTATTCTGATGACGTTTTGATGACACTAATTGACCCCTTCTCTTGTAGTGAATTACCTGTGTTAGTTATGCTACAGAATATGTTGGAGTTATAATTACCGTTTATACCATGGTAATATTGTGATCACCATGTATACCCAGGTGATGTTGAAATTATCATCCATACCGTAGTAATACTGCAACTCTATATTGTCACTTCCCATATTAAGTAGGCATTCAGGATTAAGTTGCAGCCTTGTAAGGAGGTGTTAGCAACTTCACTGTGACCTAGTGGTAAGGACCATGAAGAGCATGGTCTTGAAATACTGAAAAATGAATACTAGGAAGGTATAGCAGAGGTGGGATTGTATCCGCTGGAGGTGGAAGCGTTGTTTCAAACTCTTACCTACTATCAGAGGGTACGGAGCATGGGGGATAATAGGATACCTAAGCAGGCCTTGATAGAATCTCAAACACAGCATCATGCAGGGTGGTATTCTCACCGGGTGGATTGGGTAGCTTTTTGGGGTATGGATCTTAATGATCTCCCACTTACAGATGTAGGTTTGCGTGCATATGTGATTGAGCGGGCATTACAGAAGATGTGGCCAATTGGCGATATTGGGGTAAAGCGAAATTTCTATAGACAAGAAGTTAATGCTATGGTAGTATATGAAGAGCAAGCCTACCTAAAGATGGAGCTTAGCCGGAAAAAAACGGCAATTAATTGCTAAATTCAGACTTAGTTCTCATTCTTTGCAGATTGAAAAGAGACGAGAACAAGGGATCCCCAGAGAGCTGCGTTTATGCCCATGTTGTTTTGAAGCACAAGTGGAGGATGAAGACCATGCTTTGATTAGATGCTCGGCCTTTGAGAATATACGAGAAAGTCACCATATCACGTGTAGCTCTCTATCAAAACTATTCGATCTTTCTCCATTAGATCTCGGAGCATATCTTTATGAATATCTGAAATCTAGAAATGAGTTATTAGCTCTATATAAGATGGCTGAAAACTTGCTCGCCCAAGGGTGAGCCTTTGTTGATTAATACTGTTGTTTTCTATTTTCGCTGATGGACCTGAGGGTCTGAAGGCGTGACAATAAATAAATAAATAAATAAATAAATAAATAAATAAATAAATAAATAAATAAATAAATAAATAAATATAAAAGCTCTATTGCTTGTATATATCTTATCATGATCTAGGATCATGCTGGATGAGAGATAACGCTGGTCATGTCAAGATCATTAGCACTGCACCATCTAGGTTTTGCACCAGGACATCTATGAGATGCTACTCTACCTCTTGTGGTAGCGGCAACACTTGATGACCTTATGACACAAGTATCCTCAACAATAGAAGGAGGAATGACTAGACATCCTCAGAAACTGCGGCAATGACATCAAGCCGACAGACGTCGAGAAGGCATCATCCCGACATCAACGAGCCAATTGAGAAGGCAACATCTCGACGATCATAATCTCGCCTTGTGGTGATGTATGGTGATGCTTGTAACATGCGTGTTAGATGGAGATACACTTAAGGAAGCTACTGCAGGGATGGATTAGAAGAGAAGAAGCCGATTGTATCTCCGACATGTAGGACCTCAACACCCAAGATAGAAGTATTTGACACCTTAATTACAAGGATAGCAATCGAAGCATCTTCAGCAAAAAAAAAATGGGGGGGGGGGGAGTAAAGACAATAGCTAGGCTATTCAAGAACAAAAGTAAATCTAGGGCATAAACTTCTTTAACTCAAGGGTCACGCTACAGTGATATAAGGATCCATCATTCCGATAGCATGGCCATCGGGAAGGAGAGCCATGCTGCCTTATTCGCCACAATCAAGTCCCACTGAAAGATACTAGAGGACAAGAAGACAACATATCACCGTAGAAGTGACAACATCCAAACCATGTGATTGAGGGGATTAAACAAGTAAGATTGCAAGCTAGATGGAGAAGCAATTAGGCGAACCGAGCCAAATAATCGGCGATTCAACTAGAAACCTCATCAGAATACGACAACTCGCATGGAACGAAGAGAACAACTTCTTGGAGTCTAGCCAAAGGAAATGTGCACAACTTCAACAGACACCTCCAAATAGCTTTAGACATCGTGGAGGGGGGATAACTTTTGCCCAAGAACAAGTTCAGAAAAGAAACCAGAACGTCAAAGCATCAACAGCCGTCACATCTTTAGTTAGAGTGTGAAGCAAAAGCGTATTGTGCCATAGTCAACAGATATCGGAGAGCTCAAGCATATCAATGGACCTACCGAGAGTACACGAGCTGCAGCATAAATAGGAGGTAGATGGAGTACATGTGCACCTCAAGGGAAGACAGCAATGGGATCTAATAGCTTTAATAGTAATTGTGATGCAAGCTATAGACCTTGCATGCATATTCCCTTTGTTATTTCCCCCCTCCCATAGTGTAACAGATCAAAAGGAGGAGATGTCGAGCAATTCGAAGGGATGAAGCAATCAACATCCTCAAGACTCTTTGGGCAACACGATAACGATAGAGAAGGACTCGACGTGAGAGACGTTGATAGGGTCGACACAACAATATCAGATCCAGAGTCATCATTTAGCGCCAAGATGAAGAATCCAACGTGGAAGATTTTTTTTTTCAACGACACCACCTTCATGCTTTTGGGAAGTGACAAAGAAGATTTCAAGTGGTCAACTATGCCATCAAAACCACCAGCAATGGGATCCTCTAATGAAGAAAGTTGACCTCTACATCGAGGAGGAGCCCGGAGTCCCAAACTCGGAAGAACGTTACCTTGCTGCTTCAGGTAGACAACGAGTGCTTGAGCTTTTAACAAGCTCAAGGATATAAGGTCATAGGGTCTAGTAGGATAAATATATGGATGATAACATCCACAGGAATAGGTTCAATACTGTATATGTTTTATACTCAATACGTATTATTCGAATGATACGGCACAAATTTGAAGTATAATACGTCAAAAATACGGCAAAAAAAATCCGCCGGCGTCGGTTTAAACTGATTTTTTTTTTTTTTTTTTTTTTAATTATTATGAGGATATCTCTTAGAATGGAAATAATAATTGGAAACAATGGCTTAGACAAACAAAGATTGGTCAAGTATGGACATGTGTAGTAAAGGTATGTGCAGTGAAGGTTTCCCAAGATAAAATTAAAAATACAAAAGGGAAGAAAACTACCTTAATGTTTTATCAGAATTTTTTTTTAAGTCTTTTAGGGTTATGCATGGCTGGCATCTACAGTGGCCGGTATCAAGGAACGGCCACAGATGGGAGCGTACCCACTGTCCGTCAATGGCTGCTTACGAAACCATATTAGGTATGTTCTTATTTTGCTTTATGTGTTGGAAGCTTAAGAACACATCCAAAGATAAATGGGAATGGTTTAAGTACACGCCCCATCCTGGTATAAATATGAGCAGGGCAATTCATTCGGATGGCTTTTCCTTTGCTTCTGTCTCTGTGATTGAGAGATGTTGGATCAGATATAATTACTGGTTAATGGGTAGGAAGAAAGATGATTTAAACATGGCCACTAGGAAGAGGCTGGAGTTTGAAAGGGAAGCAGGGCCCAAGAACAAGAAATTGTTTGATTTTAGAAGAGCTGCTAAAGGGCCTGTGCAAGATATCAGCAAGTGTTCTTCAAATGCAGGGAAAGATATTAGTAATTCCAATATTAAGGAAGGGAGTGCAAGCACCAAGGCTGCTGAAAACATAATGCAAAATGCTGGAATCAGAGAGTCTGAGACTTCTCACAAGGAACCAGATCCCATGAAGGCACCAGGCAACTCATCTCTGCACTTGGGAGCTCTCCAAAAATCGAAGACCATTAAGGTTTTGGGTTTCTTCCCCTTATTTATACTAAATACTAAATCTAGATTCAGATCTACTGATTTTCTTAAAAAATAAATAAGATATGAACAATTTCTGTCAGCATGCATTTAGCAGTATTTTAACCAATTATAGGAACTGGAATAAGGCAAGGGATGGCTGCATACTATAAATTTGTTTTGCACACTTTGTAAATACAATCATGCAGATCTGAAAGATCCAGATGGTATGAGTATATCTGATAGAAATAATAGGGATTAGAAATGCATAAGAAAAACAGACTTAGCCACGCATTTGATCGAGTAAATACACTAAATCTTGATTCAGATCTACTGATTTTTTAATAATGTATGGAAAATTTCAGGTTGCATACATGTAGCAGGGTTTTAACCATTTATAGGAACTGGGACAAGGCAAGGGATAGTTATATGCTATAAACTTGCTTGATTTACTTCGAAATTATAATTGTTCAGATTTGAAAGACCTAGATTACATGAACATATCTGATAGAAATAGTAGGGATTAGAAAAGCCTTGTTATAGTAGTATTAGAAATGCATATGATGGGCAAATTTTGCCACATATTTGATTGAGTATATACCATGTATAGATCTTTAACAGAATATTGCTAGATCTAATGCTGAATACTTTATTTACAGTTGAACAACAAAATATAAGGTTGCTTACCATAAACAGATGACAAAAAGGGAGTAAGTACCCGGGTGATTTGACCTAAAGGTTGTAAACTCATGATATCTTTGCGGTAAGGGAACATCTGAGGATGCTGGGCCTGGAGATACACCTAAATCTTGCCTTACTGCATGATGTCTCATTAAGCAAAAAATACCAGTAGTACTTTGAATTACTCACATGCACAGTTATGTTATAAAACATTGTGGCACGGTAAAGGGGATAAACCCAAGAAAACCTATAGCTTACCTGTCAGTTCTGCCTTAATTACCCTACCCTGGCTAATCTTTGGCTGTTTAACTGCAGGTAACCAGGTTTTCTTGTTCCATGCTTTGATGTTTCTACTTAAGCTATGGTTCAAACTACAAGTTATCAAGTAAGCACGTTCCATAAGGAGAATCTTCATGTATATATGCTGCTGTAAGAATATGCAGCTTAGAATCTATGTATCCATTTGATGGGATATCTAATTTGATATAATTGTAAGGTTTAAATTTGAAACAGTTGGATTTTTGGAAATATGTAAGCCTTTGAACTTATTTAATATCTGGAATTTTAGTTTAACTTTATCTTTGGCCTAGAGAATTTGCCCTGTGAATTTTCTAGGGCTGCAAATTGCAAGCTTAATATTTCTGTAAGAATTATTAAGTTTGGGAATCTGGAAACAGATTGTATAAGGTTTTTTTTATTTTTTTTACATGGCGTCGCATGTGACGGCTAGATTTTTTATTACACGTGGCTTTTTTATTACACGTGGATTTTTTTTATTACATGTGGCTTTTTTTATTACACGTAGAATTTTTATTACACGTGGATTTTTTATTCCACATAGATTTTTTTATAAATATTACACGGGTCGCGACGTGCGATATCGCCGCATCGCGACGCCTATGTCACGCGTCGTGTCGCGTCAGATATCGTCGATGAGACATCTAATAACGCTGCGTCGCATGCGCGGCGTGTCTCCGCCGACGTCGTCGTCACGCGTCGTGTCACGTGGTCAGACGTCGCATGGACGTGACCCAGACGTCGCTAAATGGCCTTTCTCCTGTTGTGTTGATCGGCTTTTTGTTTATATCACTTTCCAAGCATGATTTAGAATGCTGAAGTATTAACTAGCATAGTGTGTCATTGATGAACTTGAATTAGGAATAAAGCATTCCGAGCTTCATAGTGGGCTTGGAGTCGTAGATATGGAAAACTGCATCTTACTACTAATGTCATACTTTCCTGGGCATAGAGTCTTCGTGACTGATCTCTTAATACTAAGGTCTGATTAAGGACTATTTTTTAAGGGATTTATGTTTTATTTTTCTGAAACATACCATCTTGTCCATAGTAGCTTCAAGCAGACCTTCGAAAAATTTGTCAAACTTAATTTACAGGTAGAAAGACACCACAACAATTTGACTCTGCACAACATATAATTGGTGACTCATCTGCCAGAGGCCTACATGCTTGCCATGGTTTTAACTATCTTTCTTAAACTAGCATGATCACGATGTTCACACAACCAAATTTTTCAGATATTACTTAAACCCAAAGATGCATGTTGTCTTCTAACATTTAGCAATCCATAACTTTTTTATGAAATTAAATCAGTATGACAAAAAGGGAGACACATTGCCACAACCACGATGCAGAATTTGGCAAGCATATCACTTACTTTTATGCATGAGTCTTTGATAGAATCAAATTACAGACAATACATTGAAAATATAAAAGCAAATTCAATATTGTCTAATAAGAGTAATCATTCTTCACTTGTTATTGGCACCTGAATTCTGACATAGTTGCATGAAGCCAGATGCAATGACTTGAACTGGAATTTGAAATTGTCCATTTTGCCTTTTAACCCAAGGGCTAGATAAAAGAACGGAATTATCACTAGCTGAAAATATAAACATCAGAAATTTGTACATAAAATATATTATTTTCTGGGCCATATTGTACATAAAATATATTATTTTCTGGACCATATTTCTCGACTACGTAACATTGTTATGAAGCAATCTATGCTTCATACTGTGCTTGTGCTTTCTATATGCTAATAAAGACTTGTTAGGATGGGGAAGCTATATATGTGACTTGTTATAAATTATACATTTCAATTAATATAACAACAACCCCCTTCAAGCGCCCTTTCTTTTGCCCATTTTATGTTCATGCAGACTCCTTTGTAGCCATATTTGTTTCCTTCGCAGTTATGTGCACCTCCCCTCTCTCCACGTCCCGCAGTGGGACACACATCATCGACAGCTCTACATGGTGTAGTGGTAGCTTCTTGTGACAATTGAAGTATAAGCGTAAATGCAAAAACAAAGACAAGTGCTTTCATCTTTGTTTGTTGAATTTCTAAGATCAGCACATCAATATATTCGTATGTTTTTGTTGTGTGCACCTAAATAAATTCTAAAATGTTCTTTGTGTGGTTGCCGAACTTAATGAGTGTCTTTTTGATGATGAGGAGTGTGAGTGTTCTTTGTGTGGTTGTCGGCTGAAACAAGTATGAAGACCTTTTGCAGACATGGGAAAATTCTTTTCCGGAGGAGGATTCGTAGATCCGACCACATAGGCTGCGCTTACCAAACCACATAGGCGTCCTTGTGGTCCTTGTGGGATTAGAAAAGCCTTGTTATGCATATGATAGGAAAATTTTGCCACATATTTGATTGAATATATACCATGTATAGATCTTTAACAAAATAGATTGCTAGATCTATTCTTTGAATACTTTTATTTTACGGTTGAACAAAGAAAATATAAGGTTGCTTGCCATAAACAGATGACAAAAAGGGAGTAAGTACCCGGGTAATTTGACCTAAAGGTTGTAAACTCATGATGTCTCTGCGGTAAGGGAACATCTGAGGATGCTGGGCCTGGAGATACACCTAAATCTTGCCTTATTGCGTGATGTCTCATTAAGCAAAAAATACCAGTAGTACTTTGAATTACTCACATGCACAGTTATGTTATAAAACATTGTGGCATGGTAAAGGGGATAAACCCAAGAAAACCTATGGCTTACCTGTCAGTTCTGCCTTAATTACCCTACCCTGGCTAATCTTTGGCTGTTTAACTGCATGTAACCAGGTTTTCTTGTTCCATGCTTTGATGTTTCTACTTAAGCTATGGTTCAAACTACAAGTTATCAAGTAAGCATGTTCCATAAGGAGAATCTTCATGTATGTATGCTGCTGTAAGAATATGCAGCTTAGAATCTATGTATCCATTTGATGGGATATCTAATTTGATATAATTGTAAGGTTTAAATTTGAAACAGTTGGATTTTTGGAAATATGTAAGCCTTTGAACTTATTTAATATCTGGAATTTTAGTTTAACTTTATCTTTGGCCTAGAGAATTTGCCCTGTGAATTTTCTAGGGCTGCAAATTGCAAGCTTAATATTTCTGTAAGAATTATTAAGTTTGGGAATCTGGAAATAGATTGTATAAGGATTTTTTTATTTTTTTTACATGACGTCGCATGTGACGGCTAGATTTTTTATTACACGTGGCTTTTTTATTACACGTGGATTTTTTTATTACACGTGGCTTTTTTTATTACACGTAGAATTTTTATGACACGTGGATTTTTTATTCCACATAGATTTTTTATAAATATTACACGTGGCTGCGACGTCTGTATACGTCGCATGCGACGTCTATGTCACGTCTGTATACGTCGCATGAGACATCTAATAACGCATCGCATGCGACGTGTCTCCAGCGACGTCTGTGTCACGTCTGTGTCACGTGGTCAGACGTCGCATGGACGTGACCCAGACGTCGCTAAATGGCCTTTCTCCTGTTGTGTTGATCGGCTTTTTGTTTATATCACTTTCCAAGCATGATTTAGAATGCTGAAGTATTAACTAGCATAGTGTGTCATTGATGAACTTGAATTAGAAATAAAGCATTCCGAGCTTCATAGTGGGCTTGGAGTCGTAGATATGGAAAACTGCATCTTACTACTAATGTCATACTTTCCTGGGCATAGAGTCTTCGTGACTGATCTCTTAATACTAAGGTCTGATTGAGGACTATTTTTAAAGCGATTTATGTTTTATTTTTCTCAAACATACCATCTTGTCCATAGTAGCTTCAAGCAGACCTTCGAAAAATTTGTCAAACTTAATTTACAGGTAGAAAGACACCACAACAATTTGACTCTGCACAACATATAATTGGTGACTCATCTGCCAGAGGCCTACATGCTTGCCATGGTTTTAACTATCTTTCTTAAACTAGCATGATCACGATGTTCACACAACCAAATTTTCTGTATATTACAAAACCACAGCATGCATGCTGTCTTCTAACATTTAGCAATCCATAACTTTTTTATGAAATTAAATCAGTATGACAAAAAGGGAGACACATTGCCACAACCACGATGCAGAATTTGGCAAGCATATCACTTACTTTTATGCATGAGTCTTTGATAGAATCAAATTACAGACAATACATTGAAAATATAAAAGCAAATTCAATATTGTCTAATAAGAATCATTCTTCACTTGTTATTGGCACCTGAATTCTGACATAGTTGCATGAAGCCAGATGCAATGACTTGAAGTGGAATTTGAAATTGTCCATTTTGCCTTTTAACCCAAGGGCTAGATAAAAGAACGGAATTATCACTAGCTGAAAATATAAACATCAGAAATTTGTACATAAAATATATTATTTTCTGGGCCATATTGTACATAAAATATATTATTTTCTGGACTACGTAACATTGTTATGAAGCAATCTATGCTTCATACTGTGCTTGTGCTTTCTATATGCTAATAAAGACTTGTTAGGATGGGGAAGCTCTATATGTGACTTGTTATAAATTATACATTTCAATTAATATAACAACAACCCCCTTCAAGCGCCTTTTTTTTTGCCCATTTTATGTTCATGCAGACTCCTTTGTAGCCATATTTGTTTCCTTCACAGTTATGTGCACCTCCCCTCTCTCTACGTCCCGCAGTGGGTGTGACGTCCCCTACTCGTATACGATGCCCGCACCGTATACAACCAGGAGTTCATCCCCCATACCAGCGCCATACTGATATAGGGCCCTCCACAGATCACTGTGACCATCTGGAATCCACAGTGGGGAAGAATGAAGGGGTCATTTTACCCCGTCTCCCTCGGGGCCAAGTCATTTTACCCCATCTCCCTTGGGCCCTCCGATGTTTGTCGGCTATGGCACAACACGCTTTGCATCACATTCTAACTAAAGGTGTGGTGGTCGTTGATGCTTCGACATTTCGATTACGCTTCGATCCCCGTTCTCGGCGATGTTTGTTCCCCCTTCTTCATGATACTTGAAGCTATTTGAAGGCGTCTCTTGAGGTCGCGGCGCAATTCCTTTGGCTATACTCCCGGAGTTGTGCTCTTCTGCAGATTGTTCTTTGAATCGCGTCCATCCTTGGGTTCACCAAGTTGCATGCAAGTCAGCGTGCAAGTCATCATTTCGCCTAAGCTTATTTGCTTCTCCATCGAAGTTTCCAAACTTCCTTGTTTGATCCCTCGATCACATGGCTTGGGCGTTGTCACGTTCCAGCGTGCTATCTTTGTCTTCTGTCTTGAGGTACCTTCCGGTGGCTTAGATTGTGCTTTCGTCGGTTTTGATCCTCCTGTTGCCTCTAGGGAGCTCGTGGAAGAAGTCGGTTGCTAGCACTTCTCCGGCTTTCGGTTCACGGCCTTTGTCCCTCTATGCATGCCTGGGTCTCTCGGCAAGTAAGGCATCATGGCTCTCCTCACGATGGCTCGCGTTGTGGGATGATGGATCCTTATATGTGCGCAGCTTTACCCTTGAGTTGAAGAAGTACACGCCTTAGATATACTCTTGTGGATTTGGATAGCCCGGCCGTTATCTTGAACTCTCTTTTTCTTGAAGGTGCTTCAGGTTGCTATCCTTGTCGTTAAGGTGCGAATGCTTCTACCTTGGGCATTTGATGTGCCCATGTCGGAGATGTGATTGGCTTCTTCTCTTCTAATTCTTGGTAGAGTACGGCGAAGCCATCACCTAGTTGTTGAAGGCATATTTCCCGTCGCAGTTGCCTTTTCGTAAGTGCATCTCCATCTAATACCCGTGTCATAGGGCATCACCCTATATTACCACAAGGTGGAGCTATGGTCGTCGAGATGTTGCCTTCTTAGTTGGCTCGTTGATGTCGGGTCGTTCCTCCTTCTATTGTTGAGGCCACTCGTGTCATAAGTTCGTCAAGTGTTGCTGATGTGCGGTGCCGTTGATCACTTGAGTAGGATCACCTGGCCGTTGCAGTCGGGCATTCTTGAATGTCTTCGAAGCTCTGAGATCGTGGTCGGTAGGCATGCCTTATTTAATATCTGGAATTTTCGTTTAACATTATCTTTGGTCTAGAGAATTTGTCCTGTGGATTTTCTAGGGCTGCAAATTGCAAGCTTAATATTTCTGTAAGAATTATTAGGTTTGGAAATCTGGAAACAGATTGTATAAGGATTTTTTTATTTATTTTACATGACGTCGCATGTGACGGCTAGATTTTTTATTACACGTGGCTTTTTTATTACACGTGGATTTTTTTTATTACACATGGTTTTTTTATTACACGTAGAATTTTTATTACACGTGGATTTTTTATTCCACGTAGATTTTTTATAAATATTACACGTGGCTGCGATGTCTGTATACGTCGCATGCGACGTATGCGTCACGTCTGTATACGTCGCATGAGACGTCTAATAACGCGTCGCATGCAACGTATCTCCAGCGACGTCTGTGTCACGTCTGTGTCACGTGGTCAGACGTCGCATGGACGTGACCCAGACGTCGCTAAATGGCCTTTCTCCTGTTGTGTTGATCGACTTTTTGTTTATATCACTTTCCAAGCATGATTTAGAATGCTGAAGTATTAACTAGCATAGTGTGTCATTGATGAACTTGAATTAGGAATAAAGCATTCCGAGCTTCATAGTGGGCTTGGAGTCGTAGATATGGAAAACTGCATCTTACTACTAATGTCATACTTTCCTGGGCATAGAGTCTTCGTGACTGATCTCTTATTACTAAGGTCTGATTAAGGACTATTTTTAAAGCGATTTATGTTTTATTTTTCTGATTCTGCACAATTTGATTCTGCACAACATATAATTGGTGACTCATCTGCCAGAGGCCTACATGCTTGCCATGGTTTTAACTATCTTTCTTAAACTAACATGATCACGATGTTCACACAACCAAATTTTTTGTATATTACGAAACCACAGCATGCATGTTGTTTTCTAACATCTAGCAATCCATAACTTTTTTATGAAATTAAATCAGTATGACAAAAAGGGAGACACATTGCCACAACCACGATGCAGAATTTGGCAAGCATATCACTTACTTTTATGCATGAGTCTTTGATAGAATCAAATTACAGACAATACATTGAAAATATAAAAGCAAATTCAATATTGTCTAATAAGAGTAATCATTCTTCACTTGTTATTGGCACCTGAATTCTGACATAGTTGTATGAAGCCAGATGCAATGACTTGAAGTGGAATTTGAAATTGTCCATTTTGCCTTTTAACCCAAGGGCTAGATAAAATAATGGAATTATCACTAGCTGAAAATATAAACATCAGAAATTTGTACATAAAATATATTATTTTCTGGGCCATATTGTACATAAAATATATTATTTTCTGGACCATATTTCTCGACTACGTAACATTGTTATGAAGCAATCTATGCTTCATACTGTGCTTGTGCTTTCTATATGCTAATAAAGACTTGTTAGGATGGGGAAGCTCTATATGTGACTTGTTATAAATTATACATTTCAATTAATATAACAACAACCCCCTTCAAGCGCCTTTTTTTTTGCCCATTTTATGTTCATGCAGACTCCTTTGTAGCCATATTTGTTTCCTTCGCAGTTATGTGCACCTCCCCTCTCTCTACGTCCCGCAGTGGGACACACATCATCGACAGCTCTACATGGCGTAGTGGTAGCTTCTTGTGACAATTGAAATATGTAGCATTATAACAGGGGGTTTTTTTTGTGATTTTGTACGCTTTTTGGCATGGTTTTCCTATGATTTCGGTGCTGTATTCATTGGGCCATACTAAATAGTATTTCTAGAGTGCAGCTTTTCTGGAGCGTTGATGTGGATTAGCTTTAACAATCTAACGGTTCTTATGTCGAGCTCCTTATTCATATGCATGAACCCAGCAAAGCTCTGTTCTCTCAGAAGCTCTTGTGGTGGTATTACCCGTCGTGCCGTCACGCTGATCCGTCTCCCTCTATCCTCATCCAACAGTTGTGGTATGGAAGTTTGTGCTCTTTCATGACAGGCAATCTTTCATGGCAGAGATTGGAACAATGCATGATACGGTGTTATTGTGTTTTTGCTGATTTTGGCTGTTTTTTGCTGTTTATGCTTCATATTGCATTCATCTTTTTTAAACATTCTACAGAAAGTGTTGTGTTATTTGGTTTTGGTTCTCAAGATTCTAACGTGCAGGGAGATTTCCAGCATGGTGAAGTGGAGATGGAAAAAGATCTGGCTATAACATCCTCAACTTCCCCTCTGCTTACATCCACTGTATTACTCTTGAATACAAGACTCCTGCACGATTCAGCATGCCAAAACCGATACCCTAACAAGAGAAAGTTTGATGATACCCTGCTGGCTTGCTCCCCCGGCAAACGCAACTGCAATATGTAGCATAAACCTCCATGGCAGGGCCAATCCGAAAACCCTAACAAGATGCAGCTTCATGATAGTCGGCTGGCTTGCTCCAAGCACCAGACTCGACCGTGCCATATCGAAAACCCTAACCCTGCCACAACAAATTTGCCTATCTATTTTCTACACAACTCTGAAATGACGACCTTCGTAACCATCCTTTATTACTGGAAAATAAAAATGGAACCCCTCCTCTCAAAAACCACCATATTGCTACATATTGCTTTAACGTGACCAACCATTGCTTAGGTTAATATCCAATTACAATTACAAGCTTGTGTTATTCTTATTATAATGCTATATATTCCTTCTAACCTTGTGTTGTTTTTTTAATGGTCGCAGCTATTACAATGAGACGAATGGCACGAAACAGACGAGGCTCGACCTCAACATCACGAATGGGAGTTATACAAGCAGAAGGCATCACGTACGAAATAACCATCCTGCACAAGAAGATGTCGCTGAAGCTCAAGAGGCACAAATCAACGAACGTGTTGAGGTATTTTGCAATACATTACATGTAAACAAGTCTCCGCCACGTCAAGATCCTGGACCATCTAGCCCTATTAGAGATCCTAGTCCTGTTGGAGATTTGGGTGATAACGAAATTATGCTCACCAACTGGAACTCATCCTTTGCAGCAGAATGACACTTTCGGGTATTGAATGGAATACTATAGTAATTGTCATCAAGTTAAAAATCTAGTTTAATATTATATTTTTTCATTACATTCTTACTTGCTCAATCTCATGAAATTGTTTGGTTAACATGCAGGTTATAGAAGCCCCGAATCAATCACCTCCACTTGACACCGTAATCATTCCTGAAATAAGCAATAATGTGGAGCCCGAAATTATCGTAGTACCAGAAAGCCCAACAGTTGAAGTTCAAGTTCAGTTAGTTCCTCCGCCATCAGCACAACCACCACCTCCACATGGCGAGGATCCTATTGACGTTATGTCGTTATGGATAGTTGGATACATCAATGACATGCGATCGTCTATGCAACAAATCCGCAACACACTGAGCTCAATTGAGAACTTCATGCTTGATGCACACATCCGTTTGGACATAGATCAGCAAAGGCAATTACGTGCGCAAATAAACAGGCTAACTGCTCTCTGCAGACTGTTTGATAGGCAAATCAACCAAGATTTGTATCGTATCTTAAACTACTATCCACTTTAAGTGCTCCAAAACTATTATAAGACCTTTGCTATTTTCAATAACTCAATAAATTTCTAAATAAATTGCTTTTATAGCATATATAATTATATTACATTATGCTTTAATATTATAGTTACTCATGTTTCATTTTACTATATTCCCTTTTTTTCCTTAATGCTGCATATTACATAACACATATTGCTACATGTTTTAAATGTCTTTTATATTCTCACGTCTTTTTTTTTTATGGCAGAAGGGAAAAAAAATTTTTTAGTATAATAACCAACACATAACTACCATTGACATTAATAAATATAACCATTGGATCCAACACATTTAAATTAAAATCCCCCTTAAACCCCCTTTGGTTTGGGTGCATATTCACACGGGGGGTGACGTAGGGCAGCGAGAGCCCTCATAATTGTATTTTGCACGTACGAAATCAACACCATATAGTATTCCAGTTGAAATCTTATAGTATTTTGCGAATCTTATTATACAGTATAGCAAATCTTGTACTTGCATACCCCACAAATGAGGAACTTTACGTACGGTGTAGATTAAGGAATAAAGGGGCTTAATATGCCAATCCGGCTGACGATGATGCGAGTCACCCCGTGTGAATATGTAGCATAATAACAGGGGGTTTTCTTTGTGTTTTTGTACGCTTTTCACTAAGGTTTTCCTATGATTTCGTGATGTATTCAAATGGATGTACTAATGCGTACATCTAGAGTGCACCGTTTCTGAGCCATTGATTTTAGCCTTTTTTTTCCAATGGTCAACAACCAATGGCTCACAACAAAAGCCCTTTTTTGTGCGTGTGGTGCATAATGGTCAACAACTAATGGTTCACAACAAAAGCCCTCTTTTTGTGTGTGTGGTGCATAATGGGCAAAAACCAATGGCTCACAACAAAAGCCCTTTTTTGTGCGTGTGGTGCATAATGGTCAACAACCAATGGCTCACAACAAAAGCCCTCTTTTTGTGTGTGTGGTGCATAATGGGCACATGAAGGGCTTGAAGGGCGCACGTAGTGCAGTTTCCCCGCCGGCAACACATTTCTTATCATAACTTTTGATCCAGAGCTCTGTTTGAGATGATTTTTATTGCTTTGGAAAGCTCTCTCCGAGATCTTTTTGATAGTGTATGATATGGATATGTTTGGTTAAGTTATCTATGCTAAAAAAGCAATTTTTTGGCCGGGTTTGGTAGGCTTTCACATCCTACCAGCTGATTAATACAGGATTGCGCTATTGGATATTATTTTATGGCTCATTCCGAATGAAGCTTGCAAAAAATTACCATGCATTTTTAGATTTTGAGGCAGTTATTAAGCAAATTCCAAGGCTTCTAGATCCTTGTGCTAACAAGCAGAAAAGTTTCCCACTTTGGTTTCTCACCACAAGAATGCATGGAGGCCAAAGGCTGCTGTTAAATTCCAGTTGAAAAATGTTTGTGTATGGACGTTGCAAACTTTATGACTTTCAGAATAATGGGATCAATCTGCTCTATCTTTATGGTAACTTTTACTTATGTTCTATTTGTTTTATTGTGATGAAATTCAAAAGCTACAGGTGATGAAAGCCTCAAATGAATTCTAGTTTTTTCTCGGTTTGAATTCTAAAATTTTTTTGTCACACCTGGGGACGTCCCTTCGGGGCCAAAAATTTTTTTTTGCAACACAAACCATTAACATCCAACATATAAAAATTAAATCCCCCAACACATAACAACCAACACATAACAACCATTGACATTAACAACCAACACATAACTACCATTGACATTAATTAGCACAACCATTGGGTCCAACACATTTAAATTAAAATCCCCCTTAAACCCCCTTTGGTTTGGGTGCATATTCACACGTGGGGTGATGTAGGGCAGTGAGAGCCCTCATAATTGTATTTTGCACGTACAAAATCAACACCATATAGTATTCTGCTTGAAATCTTATAGTATTTTGCGAATCTTGTTATACAGTTTAGCAAATTTTGTACTTACATACCCCACAAACGAGGAACTTTACGTATGATGTAGATTAAGGAATAAGGGGTGAATATGCCTATCCAACAGCTCTCGTTGCCCCGAGTCACCCCCCGTGTGAATATGCACCCAAACCAAAGGGGGTTTAAGGGGGATTTTAATTTAAATGTGTTGGATCCAATGGTTATATAAGCGTAAATGCAAAAATAAAGACAAGTGCTTTCATCTTTGTTTGTTGAATTTCTAAGATCAGCACATCAATATATTCGTATGTTTTTGTTGTGTGCACCTAAATAAATTCTAAAATGTTCTTTGTGTGGTTGCCGAACTTAATGAGTGTCTTTTTGATGATGAGGAGTGTGAGTGTTCTTTGTGTGGTTGTCGGCTGAAACAAGTATGAAGACCTTTTGCAGACATGGAAAAATTCTTTTGCGGAGGAGGATTCATAGATCCGACCACATAGGCTGCGCTTACCAAACCACATAGGCGTCCTTGTGGTCCTTGTGGGATTAGAAAAGCCTTGTTATAGTAGTATTAGAAATGCATATGATAGGAAAATTTTGCCACATATTTGATTGAGTATATACCATGTATAGATCTTTAACAGAATAGATTGCTAGATCTACTGCTGAATACTTTATTTTACAGTTGAACAGCAAAATATAAGGTTGCTTGCCATAAACAGATGACAAAAAGGGAGTAAGTACCCGGGTAATTTGACCTAAAGGTTGTAAACTCATGATGTCTCTGCGGTAAGGGAACATCTGAGGATGCTGGGCCTGGAGATACACCTAAATCTTGCCTTGCTGCATGATGTCTCATTAAGCAAAAAATACCAGTAGTACTTTGAATTACTCACATGCACAGTTATGTTATAAAACATTGTGGCATGGTAAAGGGGATAAACCCAAGAAAACCTATGGCTTACCTGTCAGTTCTGCCTTAATTACCCTACCCTGGCTAATCTTTGGCTGTTTAACTGCAGGTAACCAGGTTTTCTTGTTCCATGCTTTGATGTTTCTACTTAAGCTATGGTTCAAACTACAAGTTATCAAGTAAGCATGTTCCATAACGAAATTTCTTCATGTATGTATGCTGTTGTAAGAATATGCAGCTTAGAATCTATGTATCCATTTGATGGGATATCTAATTTGATATAATTGTAAGGTTTAAATTTGAAACAGTTGGATTTTTGGAAATATGTAAGCCTTTGAACTTATTTAATATCTGGAATTTTAGTTTAACTTTATCTTTGGCCTAGAGAATTTGCCCTGTGAATTTTCTAGGGCTGCAAATTGCAAGCTTAATATTTCTGTAAGAATTATTAAGTTTGGGAATCTGGAAACAGATTGTATAAGGATTTTTTTATTTTTTTTACATGGCGTCGCATGTGACGGCTAGATTTTTTATTACACGTGGCTTTTTTATTACACGTGGATTTTTTTTATTACATGTGGCTTTTTTTATTACACGTAGAATTTTTATTACACGTGGATTTTTTATTCCACATAGATTTTTTTATAAATATTACACGTGGCTGCGACGTCTGTATACGTCGCATGCGACGTCTATGTCACGTCTGTGTCACGTCTGTATACGTCGCATGAGACATCTAATAACGCGTCGCATGCGACGTGTCTCCAGCGACGTCTGTGTCACGTCTGTGTCACGTGGTCAGACGTCGCATGGACGTGACCCAGACGTCGCTAAATGGCCTTTCTCCTGTTGTGTTGATCGGCTTTTTGTTTATATCACTTTCCAAGCATGATTTAGAATGCTGAAGTATTAACTAGCATAGTGTGTCATTGATGAACTTGAATTAGGAATAAAGCATTCCGAGCTTCATAGTGGGCTTGGAGTCGTAGATATGGAAAACTGCATCTTACTACTAATGTCATACTTTCCTGGGCATAGAGTCTTCGTGACTGATCTCTTAATACTAAGGTCTGATTAAGGACTATTTTTTAAGGGATTTATGTTTTATTTTTCTGAAACATACCATCTTGTCCATAGTAGCTTCAAGCAGACCTTCGAAAAATTTGTCAAACTTAATTTACAGGTAGAAAGACACCACAACAATTTGACTCTGCACAACATATAATTGGTGACTCATCTGCCAGAGGCCTACATGCTTGCCATGGTTTTAACTATCTTTCTTAAACTAGCATGATCACGATGTTCACACAACCAAATTTTCTGTATATTACGAAACCACAGCATGCATGTTGTCTTCTAACATTTAGCAATCCATAACTTTTTTATGAAATTAAATCAGTATGACAAAAAGGGAGACACATTGCCACAACCACGATGCAGAATTTGGCAAGCATATCACTTACTTTTATGCATGAGTCTTTGATAGAATCAAATTACAGACAATACATTGAAAATATAAAAGCAAATTCAATATTGTCTAATAAGAGTAATCATTCTTCACTTGTTATTGGCACCTGAATTCTGACATAGTTGCATGAAGCCAGATGCAATGACTTGAACTGGAATTTGAAATTGTCCATTTTGCCTTTTAACCCAAGGGCTAGATAAAAGAACGGAATTATCACTAGCTGAAAATATAAACATCAGAAATTTGTACATAAAATATATTATTTTCTGGGCCATATTGTACATAAAATATATTATTTTACGGACCGGACTACGTAACATTGTTATGAAGCAATCTATGCTTCATCTTTGTGCTTGTGCTTTCTATATGCTAATAAAGACTTGTTAGGATGGGGAAGCTCTATATGTGACTTGTTATAAATTATACATTTCAATTAATATAACAACAACCCCTTCAAAGACTCCTTTGTAGCCTTTTTTTTTGCCCATTTTATGTTCATGCGGACTCCTTTGTAGCCATATTTGTTTCCTTCACGGTTATGTGCACCTCCCTCTCTCTACGCCCCGCTGGGTGGGACACACACGTCCCCTACTCTACATATGTAGTGGTAGCTTCTTATACAACCGAGTTCATCCGTAAATGCAAAATCAAATATAAGGCTTTCATCCACGTTTGTTGACCATCTAAGAATCCACGGTGGGGAAGAATGAAGGGGTCATTTACCTAAATAAATTCTAAAATGTTCTTTGTGGGCCAAGTCATTTTACCCCATCTCTTTTGGGATGAATATGGAGTGTTTGTGTGGTTATGGCACAACACGCTTTGCATCACATTCTAACATAAAGGTGTGGTGGTCGTTGATGATTCGAGATTTGGGCCACATAGATCTTACCAAACCACACGGTGCGTCCTTCCCCCCTTCATGGGATTTGAAGCTATTTGAATGCATCTGATGAGGAAAATTTTGCCACATATTCCTTTGAATATATACCATGTATAGATCTTTAACAAAATAGATTGCAGTTGTTCTTTGAATCGTCCATCCTTGGGTTCACCAAGTTGCATGCAAGTCCGCGTGCAAGTCATCGGCTTCGCCCTCGCTTAGTTGCTTCTCCATCGAGTTTCCAAACTTCCTTGTTTGATCCCTCGATCACATGGCTGGGCGTTGTCACGTTCCACCGTGCTATCTTTGTCTTCTGTCTTGAGGTACCTTCAAAAGGTGGCTTAGATTGTGCTCGTCGGTTTTGATCCTGTTGCCTCTAGGGAGCTCGTGGAAGAAGTCGGTTGCTAGCACTTCTCCAGCTTTCAGTTCCTGGCCTTTGTCCCTCTATGCATGTCGGTCTCTCTGGCAAGTAAGGCATCATGGCTCTCCTCCCTGATGGCTCCGCTGTCGGGATGATGGATCCTTATATGTGCTATGACTTTACCCTTGAGTTGAAGAAGTACCGCCTTAGATATACTCTTGTCGTTGGATAGCCCGGGTGTTATCTTGAACTCTCTTTTTCTTTGAAGGTGCTTCAGTTGCTATCCTTGTCGTTAAGGTGCCGAATGCTTCTACCTTGGGCATTTGATGTGCCCATGTCGGAGATGTGATTGGCTTCTTCTCTTCTAATTACTGGTAGGAGTACCTGACGAAGCCATCACCTAGTTGTTGAAGGCATATTTCCTCGTCGCAGATTGCCTTTTCGTAAGTGCATCTCCATCTAATACCGCGTGTCATAGGGCATCACCCTATATTACCACAAGGTGGAGCTATGGTCGTCGAGATGTTGCCTTCTTAGTTGGCTCGTTGATGTCGGGTCGTTCCTCCTTCTATTGTTGAGGCCACTCGTGTCATAAGTTCGTCAAGTGTTGCTGATGTGCGGTGCCGTTGATCACTTGAGTAGGATCACCTGGCCGTTGCAGTCGGGCATTCTTGAATGTCTTGAAGCTCGAGAGATCGTGGTCGGTAGGCATGCCTTGTCATTCCTCTGCGGGTTGAATTTACGAAAGCGACTCATTGCTGTTTGGGCTTTGCTCCATTCGAGGTGCATCTCTTGTGCCTGGAAGTGTGATCATCTCCATTGCACCTATCATAGCTCCTTTTGGTGATTTGTACCTGCTGGCTAGGTCGTCTCCTTCATCCTTTGGGTCCCATCCATTCGAGTCTCGTACTCCTTGGCTGACGTAGTAAGGTCGTCCTTCCTTTAGTTTCTAGGTGTTTCTGGGTCGGGAATTCTTGTTCGAGTGGGATATTCTCCTCCTTGATATCGTCTCCTCCCTCTCATGGTCTCCTACTTTTGGAACCGATGAAAGTTCTCCTGCTGGTGCAAGGGAGCTGGAAACTTCGTCCCGGTCGCCGTGAGGGTGCTTTGTGATTGCCTAGTTTGGTTGCTCCTTTTGTTGACGTTTCATGACATTCGCTTGAGCTGGCTGGGCCGCAAGGTCGCGGGTGGTCTTTCCTCCGGTTTCTATATGCTCTCGTGTCGCCATGACTTCTCTCCTCGACGGAAGATTATGCCCTCTGGCCCTACCACCGTGATGCTAATGCGGCATCGATGTCTAACGTCTTCCTGCACCTGTATTTTGTTGCCTTGCGTTCTTCCATTTGAAACTCATGTGCGTCGAGTTGGTGAAGGCATTGAGATCCTCTTTCTGATGTGAGCTCATGGACGTGGTAGCCGAGAGGTTGACATCTAGAAAATTCTTGATGCCGCTGGTTACCAAATATCCTTCCCATTTGATGAAGATTGATGATAGGTTGGTGGTGTCCTGTTCTACTCGTTTGTCGGTTGAGGTGTTTGTCGTTGTGCTTCCCTCTCTTGGGTCTGCCTTTTAGAATCTCCTCTCCTTATACAATGCGTGCACATCGGTTGGGACCTTGATGTCTTCAAGAAGTTGCACCTCTCGCTCTTCGGTGGCTTTGTCCCTGTACTTCGAGAGCAACGCTCGTATATCCTAGAATCTAAGGGTCTACTTGAAGGCTCTCCTACAACATTCTGGGCTCTATAAGCAAGCAAGATGGCTCGAGCAGCATTACTGAAGACATATCTATAATCTACAAGTCTATGGACATTAGGACATGTGGTATGGCATGAAACGAGGTTTGTTTTGCAAAACCTCCATGATGTTTGAGAGATACTCTAAGGTCCTAGCATAGTTGGTTTGGAGGAGTCGAATGTCTACACATGGAGTGACTTGGGTAGCTCTAGACTCTAGCTCCTTTCTAGGTATTCTGGCAATAGGGAGTGTCAATGTGGCGGCTATATAAGTCAAACTCTATTAGAAGGACACAAAATTAGGTCAAGGTTTATGCCTTGGGCATGAGCAGAGGTGATGTACCAACAAGTTGGACTTGGGTTGCTATCTTTGAGGTCTAGATGACTTTACAAAGGGGTGTTCTTGAGCACTTCTATCTAGGAGTAAGGCATCAGCTTCGAAATTTAAAGCAATACTTATGAAGCTACTAATGGGGTATGCTTCTATTTACAAACAAACCACAGTTTGGAAAAACAATTCAAGGGTTTGAGCAATTTTGGTCATTTTGGGCTAGAGTTTGACATTTCTAGCCTAATTTGAGGGTCATAAATGGATTCTAGGCTTCTAACAGTCCTATTGCAACAAATTTCAGGCGATTTGGAGCTCTGTAGCTCAAGTTATGGAGGTTCAAAGTTTGGAGGTCTCACAGGTAGCGCCTCGTTCAAAAGCTGAACTTTAGTTTCTTGACCAGGTGCGACGTGTGAAACATCAGTCCCATTTTGATCAAAACATGTCCAATTTGGGTAAACTAAGGATGTAGGGCTAACAGACTCAACAAATCAGGCAGAATCGACCCCTTACTTGGTCGATTTAAGATGAGGTTCGAATAGATTGAAAAGCTAGACTAATCTAGCTAATTCCTAGCTTAAAATTCGAGTTACCATGTTACCTTTTTTTTTTTTTTTTTTTTTTTTTTGAAATTTATCACTTTTAAAGACGTTTTAGGATCCATGTCTCACAGCTAGCGCCCTGCTCAAAAACTAAAGTGTAGTTCTTTGACCAGGCGCGAGCTGTGAGACCACCTTGCCTGAGGAGGTTTTGGCTCATTCTCTTTAGTCTTATTAAGTTCCAATTCACTTAACTGTTACTAGCTTAGCACAAACTACAAAAATGAGAAAACATTTTCCCACTTTTCGAGGTTTGAGGATCCTATCAAGTTAGTACTACTGGGAGCATGGTCAGTGCTTTGCTCTTGGTCTCCAAGAACCTGGCTCTGATACCACTGTGACGTCCCCTACTGGTATACGATGCCCGCACCGTATACAACCAGGAGTTCATCCCCTATACCAGCGCCATATTGATATAGGGCCCTCCACAGATCACTGTGACCATCTGGAATCCACAGTGGGGAAGAATGAAGGGGTCATTTTACCCCGTCTCCCTCGGGGCCTACCTAGCTGCGGAAGCGTAAACATACACGTCAGCAACATAACATCATATATCCACCTCGAAGGGTGGTACATCAACATCTGCATAGACAAAGATCAGCACAATACAAAGGAAGTTCCTACCCAAGGTTCAGACACGGGGATGGACTGACAAGCTTGGATCTCCAGAGTTCATTGCAGACAGAATCATGACAATGGATTGGGCCGGCATAAGAACATGGCATTGGGTTGTCCACTCCATCCGCCCCTCCCGTGCACACTTTGCAGAGTAGGTTGAAGAGTGTTGGGACCTGACTGTAGCCCACCGGGTGCATAGCCAAAAGGACTACTCCTGGGTTATATCTCCCCAGGCCCGATGGGGGCAGGTAGGGATCACTCCCACCCGAGATCTACATGCTGACCCAAGGTGACTAGAGAGCCCTTTGCCCTTATTCGACTTAACCCACTGGAAGGTGAACTCCACCCCCCTGGGTGTCGAGCCCATGCCTTGCCCACACGGCTGGCAAGCCATTAGACCTAGTCACTCGATCCCTAGTAGACTTTACGCCAGGGATCGGTCAAGGGTCGAAACACGAACCTCTCTTTCGAGAGCCGGGTCGTCCCTTCACCCACAACCAGGTGGGGTTCTTGTACACACAGCCTAATTCTAGTAATGCACTAAGAGGGACTATCTAGGAGCATCATCTACTAAGCTTCAAGTCTCTACCCCCTTCCCAATACAATGAGTTCACGTAATTCATCCGGTCCATCACATCATCATAGAACTAAAGAATAAGAACTAATCTATATCATACATAGAGTTAGGTTCTTTAGTTAGAGTCAATCTCGGGATCCGCTTGGCTACTAAGGGTGATTTAATAGGCTAAACCCTTTTGGTTGAAGGCTGGAATAAGGTTTAGGCTATCCAATCGACAAATACCGATCCCGGTTCACTCCTCTCGATCGAAGGCGCCCATGTCTACGTCTCGCCGGGATGCGGGTGGAAGGATGATCGACGACAAGCCGGGGCGCAGGCAGATCGTGGGAGTTGGAATTGACTCCTCAGGCGCGCGAATCGGAGCTCGGAAGGGCTGTGGGCGAAAAAGGGAAAGTTAGGGTTTGGTGCCTTATATAGGCTATCAGTTAGGTTTAGGGTTTCCATGACCCTTGGTCTACCTTTAATGGGTTAAAGGTCTAAAAGTGCGCACATTGCTAAGTGTGCGCACCATTGCAAGTTGCCCCCTAGGGCGCCCTTGCTTGGGTACGTCGCGTCGGGCGCATTACGCCGATTGAAGCGGCGTGTATCGCGTGTGATTCGGCAAGATGACGGTATACGCCTTGAGACCGTGATATCAAATTTCGAATGTCACTGATGGGACACACATCATCGGATGACTCTACATGGCGTAGTGGTAGCTTCTTGTGACAATTGAAGTATAAGCGTAAATGCAAAAACAAAGACAAGTGCTTTCATCTTTGTTTGTTGAATTTCTAAGATCAGCACATCAATATATTCGTATGTTTTTGTTGTGTGCACCTAAATAAATTCTAAAATGTTCTTTGTGTGGTTGCCGAACTTAATGAGTGTCTTTTTGATGATGAGGAGTGTGAGTGTTCTTTGTGTGGTTGTCGGCTGAAACAAGTATGAAGACCTTTTGCAGACATGGGAAAATTCTTTTGCGGAGGAGGATTCGTAGATCCGACCACATAGGCTGCGCTTACCAAACCACATAGGCGTCCTTGTGGTCCTTGTGGGATTAGAAAAGCCTTGTTATAGTAGTATTAGAAATGCATATGATAGGAAAATTTTGCCACATATTTGATTGAGTATATACCATGTATAGATCTTTAACAGAATAGATTGCTAGATCTACTGCTGAATACTTTATTTTACAGTTGAACAGCAAAATATAAGGTTGCTTGCCATAAACAGATGACAAAAAGGGAGTAAGTACCCGGGTGATTTGACCTAAAGGTTGTAAACTCATGATGTCTCTGCGGTAAGGGAACATCTGAGGATGCTGGCCTGGAGATACACCTAAATCTTGCCTTACTGCATGATGTCTCATTAAGCAAAAAATACCAGTAGTACTTTGAATTACTCACATGCACAGTCATGTTATAAAACATTAAAGGGGATAAACCCAAGAAAACCTATGGCTTACCTGTCAGTTCTGCCTTAATTACCCTACCCTGGCTAATCTTTGGCTGTTTAACTGCAGGTAACCAGGTTTTCTTGTTCCATGCTTTGATGTTTCTACTTAAGCTATGGTTCAAACTACAAGTTATCAAGTAAGCACGTTCCATAAGGAGAATCTTCATGTATGTATGCTGCTGTAAGAATATGCAGCTTAGAATCTATGTATCCATTTGATGGGATATCTAATTTGATATAATTGTAAGGTTTAAATTTGAAACAGTTGGATTTTTGGAAATATATAAGCCTTTGAACTTATTTAATATCTGGAATTTTAGTTTAACTTTATCTTTGGCCTAGAGAATTTGTCATGTGGATTTTTTAGGGCTGCAAATTGCAAGCTTAATATTTCTGTAAGAATTATTAAGTTTGGGAATCTGGAAACAGATTGTATAAGGATTTTTTTTTTTTTACATGACGTCGCATGCGACGGCTAGATTTTTTATTACACGTGGCCTTTTTATTACACGTGGATTTTTTTTATTACACGTGGTTTTTTTTATTACACGTAGAATTTTTATTACACATGGATTTTTTATTCCACGTGGATTTTTTAGTCCACGTAGTTTTTTTATTAATATTACACGTGGCTGCGATGTCTGTATACGTCGCATGCGACGTATGCGTCACGTCTGTGTCACGTCTGTATACGTCGCATGAGACGTCTAATAACGCGTCGCATGCAACGTATCTCCAGCGACGTCTGTGTCACGTGGTCAGACGTCGCATGGACGTGACCCAGACGTCGCTAAATGGCCTTTCTCCTGTTGTGTTGATCGGCTTTTTGTTTATGTCACTTTCCAAGCATGATTTAGAATGCTGAAGTATTAACTAGCATCGTGTGTCATTGATGAACTTGAATTAGGAATAAAGCATTCCGAGCTTCATAGTGGGCTTGGAGTCGTAGATATGGAAAACTGCATCTTACTACTAATGTCATACTTTCCTGGGCATAGAGTCTTCGTGACTGATCTCTTAATACTAAGGTCTGATTAAGGACTATTTTTAAAGCGATTTATGTTTTATTTTTCTGAAACATACCATCTTGTCCATAGTAGCTTCGAGCAGACCTTCGAAAAATTTGTCAAACTTAATTTGCAGGTAGAAAGATACCACAACAATTTGACTCTGCACAACATATAACTGGTGACTCATCTGCCAGAGGCCTACATGCTTGCCATGGTTTTAACTATCTTTCTTAAACTAGCATGATCACAATGTTCACACAACCAAATTTTCTATATATTACAAAACCACAGCATGCATGTTGTCTTCTAACATTTAGCAATCCACAACTTTTTTATGAAATTAAATCAGTATGACAAAAAGGGAGACACATTGCCACAACCACGATGCAGAATTTGGCAAGCATATCACTTACTTTTATGCAGGAGTCTTTGATAGAATCAAATTACAGACAATACATTGAAAATATAAAAGCAAATTCAATATTGTCTAATAAGAGTAATCATTCTTCACTTATTATTGGCACCTGAATTCTAACATAGTTGCATGAAGCCAGATGCAATGACTTGAAGTGGAATTTGAAATTGTCCATTTTGCCTTTTAACCCAAGGGCTAGATAAAAGAACGGAATTATCACTAGCTGAAAATATAAACATCAGAAATTTGTACATAAAATATATTCTTTTCTGGGCCATATTGTACATAAAATATATTATTTTCTGGGCCATATTTCTCGACTATGTAACATTGTTATGAAGCAATCTATGCTTCATACTGTGCTTGTGCTTTCTATATGCTAATAAAGACTTGTTAGGATGGGGAAGCCCTTCAAGCGCCTTTTTTTTGCCCATTTTATGTTCATGCAGACTCCTTTGTAGCCATATTTTTTTCCTTCGCAGTTATGTGCACCTCCCCTCTTTCTACGTCCCGCAGTGGGACACACATCATCGACAGCTCTATATGGCGTAGCGGTAGCTTCTTGTGACAATTGAAGTATAAGCGTAAATGCAAAAATAAAGACAAGTCCTTTCATCTTTGTTTGTTGAATTTCTAAGATCAGCACATCAATATATTCGTATGTTTTTGTTGCGTGCACCTAAATAAATTCTAAAATGTTCTTTGTGTGGTTGCCGAACTTAATGAGTGTCTTTTTGATGATGAGGAGTGTGAGTGTTCTTTGTGTGGTTGTCGGCTGAAACAAGTATGAAGACCTTTTGCAGACATGGGAAAATTCTTTTGCGGAGGAGGATTCGTAGATCTGACCACATAGGCTGCGCTTACCAAACCACATAGGCATCCTTGTGGTCCTTGTGGGATTAGAAAAGCCTTGTTATAGTAGTATTAGAAATGCATATGATTGGAGATACACCTAAATCTTGCCTTACTGCATGATGTCTCATTAAGCAAAAAATACCAGTAGTACTTTGAATTACTCACATGCACAGTTATGTTATAAAACATTGTGGCATGGTAAAGGGGATAAACCCAAGAAAACCTATAGCTTACCTGTCAGTTCTGCCTTAATTACCCTACTCTGGAAAATCTTTGGCTGTTTAACTGCAGGTAACCAGGTTTTCTTGTTCCATGCTTTGATGTTTCTACTTTAGCTATGGTTCAAACTACAAGTTATCAAGTAAGCACGTTCCATAAGGAGAATCTTCATGTGGGTAAGAGCATGTTAGGGCCTACATGTTTTGGAAACTACCTAGAAAATACTCTGGGTAGTCAAAGATGATGATATATTTGAGTTCTTAACATCTTCTTGACATCACAAAGTACCTTACAACATGTATGTACTACTACTCTTGAACATAACACAATTTCTTTTAGTCAATCTTGTAGTCTAGGTACTTTAAAATACAATTATGTACTTGCACAGAAGTACACAGAAAAGTACCTTTTTGGTAATTTTTTATGTAGGCCCTAACATGCTTTCACCCATGTATGTATGCTGCTATAAGAATATGCAGCTTAGAATCTATGTATCCATTTGATGGGATATCTAATTTGATATAATTGTAAGGTTTAAATTTGAAACAGTTGGATTTTTGGAAATATGTAAGCCTTTGAACTTATTTAATATCTGGATTTTTTTTTTTTTTGAAGGACGAAAGCCAAAAAGTTTATTAATCAGAGAAAAAGTACAAAATTTACATGTCTCATCTAACTGTGTAAGCACACAAAGATGCCACAGGAGCACGAGCCTGGAGCATAATGTACTTACTCCAGAATAGAAGATGATAAGAATCAATTCGAAGATACTGAATCCAGATGCGTTCCACCAGTTCTGAGTCAAGGGAGGAACACTCGTAGGCTGTCAATATCTTTTTCTGGGCCACCGTAATAACACTGTGTGCAGATGAATAAATGCCCTGAAAGATGTGGTGTCTGCGATGCTCCCATATCGACCATAGGAGCCAACCGGAACCAAGATGAAATGCCCTTTGTTTAGCTGGAGGCCATGCGTTGGGATAGGATGCCAAAAGGATGCATCGGCAGTCCAATGTACTGTTAAACAAACCTTGTAGCCAGGACCACGCTGGTTGAACCTCAGGACAATCAAAAAGACTATGCTCAAGAGTCTCAATGTCTGAAAGACAGAGCGGGCATATTGCAGATATGCGAGGATCATAGCGATGTCGAAAGGCATTAACCCGCAGGCACCTGTGGATAACCTGCCACCACAGTACAGAGACTTTAGGGTGGAACAACCTATCCCAAAGCCATCGCCATGTACGACACAAAGTGGGCTGTGGAACATGTAGGTGCCACCCATCTAATATCTGGAATTTTAGTTTAACTTTATCTTTGGCCTAGAGAATTTGTCCTGAGATTTTCTAGGGCTGCAAATTGCAAGCTTAATATTTCTGTAAGAATTATTAAGTTTGGGAATCTGGAAACAGATTTATAAGGCTTTTTTTTTTTTTTTTTCGCGTAAACGAAACTGAAGGTTTCGCTTACGCGAAATTTATTTTTTTCCGGCCAACGAGGGAAAAATACGAAAAACAAAAGTAAAAATAAAAATAATTTCGTACGTATAGAACCTATCCCTGAACATCCATAATGGGATTAGAAGGCATTTCCAGATATTCCCGTTCCAAGATTGAGCTAAGCGTCAAGGATTGGGAAGAAAATGCATAGGAGTAACTAAAATTATACACGATTGCATTAACATATCCAACATATTGAAACCATTTGGTGAGATTGAACACCTCGCAAAGAAGGAATCATTACTAGGATAATTGTTAGCCATGTATAAAGCTAGTACCTCCAAGGAATAATACAACCAAAAGAAAAGAAGTAATCTAATAAGTTTGGCCAACTTGTTACGATGGCATCAATTCAATTGGTAGGAATATTCCAAGAGAGTAAATGACTAAGAAAAGGGAAATCTCTAGAATGCGAAATTGAATATTACATATAAGGTACATCTAAAATAAGAAGTATATTAATCACAGTCTTTTGAGACGAAAGGAATTGCCATGATGACAAAACCCCACAGGTTAGAATTACTCTAATAATCTGGTAACCCATCGCTTAAGGGATAGATATGTTTCCATCCATCATGTGAGGCGGTTAAATATGTTTACCTAAGGCTAATAAATTAAACATTTTAAGTAAGAAGCGTATAACCTCTTAAGGGGAGAATAGCTATGATGTTGGGTCCAACATCAATTAAGGAAATAGGGTGCGTTGTATAACACCATTGAAGGGGTGCAAGACCATTCTCTTATCAAAGAAAGTGGGGTCTCAATCTTATGATTGAACGTACCTGCATCTTAGGGGCAAATTGACATTAAGTTATTTGACCTCGACATCATAGACAAGTTCAACCATCGAAATTCCTAGAGGCAATGCAACGGCCAGGTCGCCTTCAAGTTAATCAATGCAGGCTCGATAGGTAGGTGCATTCTACCTGTAGGAGGCAAGTAAGCCAAGGTGGAGAGAGAGAAATCATCTAGTAATTGTCATAGGATGCATGATAGGAAAAGAACCTGTACCAATGGCCATGACAGGAATCTCGCCATTCCTCACACCATCTTGGTAACAGGTGTAGGCAATCTAGAAAGGTATAATCAGGTAGGCATGATAGGACACATGGAATCATCGGCCATGATGGAAGAAGCATAATTTCTTTACGTCATGATCAAATGCATGCATTCATACCTAGGAAGAGCTAGTAGCCTAGCTCTTAGTTAAATAAATCAAGGATGTGGACCCCTTAAAACCACATAAAATATATAAACTAAAAGTACATCATTGTGGCATGCATTTAGGGCAATCCACATGAAAAAATGTGTTGCAAGCTTTAATATGTCTCGTTGAGATAAATTAAATGTTAATGCAATACTTACACAAAGATTTGTCTTGTGTAGATATCTTGGTATTGGGATAAGTAAGATAATGTTTACATAACATGTTAACTAGACCTTCGTAAGGATGTACTCCCTTCCAAAGGCCATACCTTTAAGGTACAAGCATCACCAAGTGGCGAACGAGAGTTACACGCTTAACACTTGGATTTGATGATAAAGAACCCTAACTATATGATAAATAATTAAAATATTTTGTAAATTAGGTTAAATATAATACGATTGGAACCAATATATCCAATATTACTATAGTGTTAACGCGGGAATCTTACCTTAAGGTAATTAATTACATGCATTAAAGGAGTTCAGCAGGAATCATGCAAGGTTCGAAGGTAATGCTTATTTAAGATGTTAACTAAACCGTGAAAAGGATCTAACTCCTTATGTCTAATTCTTGTGAATGATATTAAAACCTTACCTATGTAACATTATGTCTAAATTATGATTAGCGTTTATATAATCGCTCTAAGACGTATGTAAATGTCGTAAATATTGTTAAAGCCTAGAGTAAATATAATTTTACTATCGGACTAATCGCTTAAATCTTGTGTAAACTAGTAAGTATGTAATTAAATATAGTGTAAAGTTAATGCAGGATTTCGAAGTGAGAACACTCGTGATGCTACGGACATCATCAATGCAAGGTGGGGAGAATGTGATGTTCCATCATAATATACAGTATACATACGTATATTATACTGCCACGTCACTAGTACATGTCGACTACGATGACATGTACACGGCGATCGTAAAGGATTACCATCGGGCACAACCATTAGAACCCATTATATTGCACATATTATGCAACATGTGAATATATTCTATATTGCCACATGGCAATACCCTATATGAGCCATGTGGCCCATTAGACCCTAACCAAAGAGGCAGGAACCCTAAAAGTGCCCCCTTTTTGGATTCCAGCCTCAGAAGCATGCATTGCTCAAGCGCCCGACTCATTCCGGCCACGGACTCGGAGCGAACCAAGGATCTAGTATGTGGTTGATATGTTATGCAACGCTAGCTTCCCGACCAGCATTAGGCCAGATTTGCATTCATTCTTAGCTGTAGATGGCCTCTAGAGCCTAAGAACCTTAGCCACTAAGGAATGAACCTAACCATGTATGATTAGAGTAGATAGATTAGATCTTTCATCTGTTATTTCAGTTCATTGGATGATATTGTATTGCTCTGTATGCACCTCTTGCGTATTGGGAAAGGGGATAGAGACCCAAAGCCTTCGTAGATAGATAACCTCATTAGTACCTAATAAATACGGCTTGTGCATAGGAGCCCACCTGGCTGTGGGTGGCGGGGTTAGACGATTCATGTATATTTGGGCTGTTGTAACAACACAAAATCACAGAATCCACAATGAAATAATAAAAAACTTGATTAAAGAAACTTTATTCATGCACAATTGATATGGCAGCACCATTAACCACCCAACCGGATCCACTGGGTTATGGCAAAACACAAGTGCTATAAAAATAAAAAGCTTTGGCATCTGGCTTATTGGCCTTCCATGCTAGTCTCACTACTCCAAGTAGCCATAGATCAGAAAGCAACTGCAAATCTGTAATGTCCATGTAGCAGTAATTTATGACCCCTTGTCACGTTTTCGGCCATTATTCTCTCATACGGATGAACTGAGAGATGTGCCACCCAATTCGGAAACTATGCTCCGAGTCAGTTCCAATGAAGTAAAATTCGCCTCAATCGAAGCTCTATTTGCGGAGATATCTCTAACTGAAGTGTAGGTTCTATTTATAGATCTCTCCATGACTTTAGCCTTTTTTTAGCAGGCAGTTGACTTTTATATCAAAATAGCTCCTTGCCTTTAATTAGATTACATGACTTATCATATGGGATATTATCTATGGATTGCTCCCTCAACTAATAATCATCCCAATGATAGTGCCTCGACCCCTTCCATAAATATGAATAGTTCTTATAATTGTGCTAGACGTTTCCCTTGATTTTGATGTTAGAGCTCAGCCCCTTTATATTATTAGGTGATTTAGGAATAACATTTACATAATATTTGCCATAATATTTGTCATATTCCAATAATACATTCGTCGTGGACCACTTCCCCATGCTTGCTCCGTATCAATCCATCCCTTCTCAAAAAGATCGTCCGCGATCGTTCAAGTATGCTCCAATTTGGTCCATCCCTTATTCCACGATCAACATGAACCTGAAAGATTCTCAAACCTGCGAACTCAAGAAATAATTATATGTGTTATTGTACTTCCGCAGTACTATATATCTTTGGCACCTCCGTGTTTCTTTTCTTATAATCTCTGCAAAATAATTGTTATCTCCACGTTACGGATGCAATTTTTGTCAGGTCTATTGTGTTGCAACCACAATTACCGCTCTTCAAAAATATACATCATGCACTCTTGTTCAAGGCTATTGCGCTGCAGCACAATTGCTGATCTACCAAGAGGCATTCACAATTAGTGTACCATGTTCAGGCCTATATTACGTTGCAATCGTAATTACTAATCTACCATGGGTACATACAAGAAATAAAATTTTATTCTTTATTCCGCATAAAGAAAATCAACTTACGAACTTTACCCATAAGCCCATACTATATGAAGCAATTCGAGATTCTGCATCCAAATTTCGCATCCATATATTCGATAGCTTATTCGTAGAGTTCTCCCAATGCTTAACACTAACCAAACCTGCAAATAAGGTCAAGTGTTAATATAAATGACTTCCAAAATCAAATATTCATATAAATGACCCCCACGGCCAGTGGGCCTCTCAGATCACCACGATCGGACTCCGCAATCTCAAGCAAGATGCTTTTGCGGTTCTCATACTCAGGCTTAAAGATTGAAAGTTACATAGGCTTAGATCGAAACAGACTCCTAGAGATGGCTAGAGGTTATGGCAAGTAGTTCGGCCATTATGACAAAGTAGTGCTCAATGTTGTGTAGCAGGTGTTACTTGTCTCCAAGACAAGCTTTTTCCACAACAACCCAGCAGTCGCCTTTATTATTCCCCCAAAGGATCATAGAAGTTTCCCCAATAATCCAAACTCGTTCACAACAAGTCAGTCCATATACTTCAAGCATTCTCCACGAAAGCACCGAGTTTTCTCTGGTACTGATGCTCCAGCTTCGCTTACGGCACATACAAGAACAGTGATCTTTACGGCCCTCTGGGAAATTCCTAGCTCCATCGTTTCTGACTTCTTTAATTCCTCTCACAAATTAGAGAGTCCAAATTCCACTGGTGATCCCATTGCCCATGGTTCCCAAAAGAATCGCAAACCTCCACTCTGATATCACTTGATATGATTTATGTATATATTTGGGCTGTTGTAACAACACAGAATAACAGAACGCACAATAAAATAATAGAACACTGGACTAAAGAAACTTTATTCATGCACAATTGATATGGCAGCACCATTAACCACCCAATCGGATCCACTGGGTTATGGCAAAACACAAGTGCTATGGCAAATACGAAGCTCTGGCATCTGGCTTATTGGCCTTCCATGCTAGTCTCACTACTCCAAGTAGCCATAGATCAGAAAGCAACTGCAAATCTGTAATGTCGTTGTAGGAGTAATTTATAACCTCTTGTCACGTTTTCGGCAATTGCTCCCCCATATAGATGACTATGAGATGTGCCAAACCAATTCGGAAACTAGGCTCCGAGCTGGTTCCAACGAAGTGAAATTCACCTCAATCGGAGCTCCATTTGCGGAGATATCTCTAACTAAAAAGTTTAGATTCTACTTATAGATCTCTCCACGACTTTAGCCTTTTCTAGCAGGCAGTTGCCTTTTATATCAAAATAGATCCCTACCTTTAATTAGATTACGTGACTTATCATATGGGATATTATCTATGGGTTGTTCCCTCAACTAATAATCATCCCAATGATAGTGCCTCGACCCCTTCCATAAATATCAATAGTTCTTAACTGTGCTAGATATTTTCCTTGAATTTGATGTTATAGCTCAGCCCCTTTATATTATTAGGTGACTTAGGAACAACATTTACATAATATTTGCCATAATATTTGCCATATTCCAATAACCCATTCGCCGTGGACCACTTCCCCGTGCTTGCTCAATATCAATCTATCCCTTCTCAAAAAGATCGTCCGCGATCGTCCAAGTATGCTCCAATTTGGTCCATCCCTTCTCAAGGTGGTTATTCCAAATCAACATGAACCTGAAAGTTTCTCGAACCTGAAAGTTTCTCAAACCTGCGAACTGAAGAAACAATTATATATGTTATTGTACTTCCGCAATACCATATATCTTTGGCACCTCCGTGTTTCTTTTCTTATAATCTCTGCAAAATAATTGTATCTCCGCGTTATGGATGCAATTTTTGTCAGGCCTATTGTGTTGCAACCACAATTACCACTCTTCAAAAATATACATCATGCACCCTTGTTCAAGCCTATTGTGCTGCAGCACAATTGCTAATCTACCAAGAGGCATTCACAATTAGTGTACCACGTTCAGGCCTATTACGTTGCCATGGGTACACACAAGAAATAAAATTTTATTCTTTATTCTGCATGAAGAAAATCAACTTATGAACTTTACCCATAAGCCCATACTATATGAAGCAATTTGAGATTCTGCATCCAAATTTTGCATCCATATATTCGATAGCTTATTCGTAGAGTTCTCCCAACGCTTAACACTAACCAAACTTGCAAATAGGGTCAAGTGTTAATATAAATGACTTCCAAAATCAAATATTCATATAAATGACCCCCACGACCAGTGGGCCTCTCAGATCACCACGATCTGACTCCGCAATCTCAAGCAGGATGCTTTTGCGGTTCTCATACTCAGGCTTAAAGGTTGAAAGTTACATAGGCTCAGATGATCAAAACAGACTCCTAGAGATGGCAAGAGGTTATGGCAGGTAGTTCGGCCATTATGACAAAGTAGTGCTCAATGTTGTGTAGCAGGTGTTACTTGTCTTCAAGACAAACTTTTTCCATGACAACCTAGCAGTCACCTTTATTATTCCATAATTCCCAAAGGATCATAGAAGTTTCCCCAATAATCCAAACTCGTTCACAACAAGTCAGCCCATATACTTCGAGCATTCTCCACGAAAGCACTGAGTTTTCTCTGCTACTGATGCTCCAGCTTCGCTTGCAGCACATATAAGAACAGTGATCTTTATGGCCCTCTGGGAAATTCCTAGCTCCACTTCTTTAATTCCTCTCACAAATTAGAGAGTCCAAATTCCACTGGTGATCCCATTGCCGATGGTTCCCAAAAGAATCGCAAACCTCCGCTCTGATATCACTTGATACGATTCATGTATATTTAGGCTGTTGTAACAACACAGAATCACAGAACCCACGATAGAATAATAGAACACTGGACTAAAGAAACTTTATTCATGCACAATTGATATGGCAGCACCATTAACCACCCAACCAGATCCACTGGGTTATGGCAAAACACAAGTGCTATGGCAAATACAAAGGTCTGGCATCTGGCTTATTCCCCCATATGGATGAACTACGAGATGTTCCAAACCAATTCGGAAACTAGGCTCCGAGCCGGTTCCAAGGAAGTAAAAGTTGCCTCAATCGGACTCTAACTGAAGTTTAGGTTCTATTTATAGATCTCTCCATGATTTAGCCTTTTTTAGCAGGCAGTTGCCTTTTATATCAAAAATCGCATTACCTTTAATTAGACTACATGACTTATCATATGGGATATTATCTATGCGCTGCTCCCTCAACTAATAATCATCTCAATGATAGTGCCTCGACCCCTACCATAAATATCAATAGTTCTTGTAACTGTGCTAGACATTTCCCTTGATTTTGATGTTATAGCTCAGCCCCTTTATATTATTAGGTGACTTAGGAATAACATTTACATAATATTTGCCATAATATTTGCCATATTCCAATAACCCATTCGCCGTGGACCATTCCCCCGTGCTTGCTCCATATCATAGACTGGCTAATAAGGAAGGCTTGTCCAGCTATAGTTGATCCCTCTAGTGCATAGCAATGGCCGAGGAACATTATGGGCTATGTCTAATAGCTTGCCACTGAGTGCGGGCAAGGTATAGGCTCGACACCTCCTAGGTGATGCGTCACCTCAGTGGGGTTCAAGTCGCAGACGAACAATCGCTCTCGAGCTCGCCTGTAGTTTGGCATGGATCTTTTGGAGGGGAATGATCCCCTCCTGCCTCCAGGAGTAGTCCCTCTAACTATGCACCCGACAGGCTACGGTCACATCCCCAATACATTTCAACCTATCTGCAAAGTATGCACAAGAGGGGCGGATGGAGTGGACTATCCAAAGGCCATGTTCTTATGCCAGCCAAATCCATTTGCTTCTGGAGACCCTAAGCTTGATCCCCACGAGTCTGAGCCTTGGATAGGATTTCCCCTCTTTGTTGATGCTATTGATGTTGTTGTTTCAGATGTTATGTTATGATGATTCTACCCTTCGAGGTGGTTATGTATTTGATGTGATGTGATGGGTTGTGCTTATGTTTATGCTCCACAACTAGGGAGATCCCGATGGAGACGGGATGAATGACACGTTTATTCTTCCCTGTCCTTTTTTGTATAATATATATGACAATGGCTTTAGCCATTCTTCCTCTTTCTTTTTGTTACTTCTTTAAGATTTTTAATAAAATCTTTGTTATCTCTTTTTTTTTTTTTTTTTTTTTTTTTTAAGGAAAAGGAAGGATTTGATATTAATCATAATTCAAAAACATACATATATCAAAAAGGCTCAGAGCCCAAATAAAAAGTAGCAGAATGTCAACTGAACCACAACCAAGAGCCATTTCTGGCATACTGATCAGTAATCTCCGTATAGTAGACCTCAAATCAAAGCCAAATACCACTTGCATGGGGAGAATTCTGAATAGGAAGGGGAGATTGAATCGGCAGGGAAGACAGATTTAACAGGGAAGCCGGGATAGCAGGTAGATCAGGGAAAGAATGAGTGGCAGTAAGGGGCATAGCAAATGAAGGGGGGCAATCCAGTTGATCTCAGCCCAGGATGAAGTAAGCAACAGTAATTCATCAAGGGGAACCTGTATAATATCTAGAAGAACACCAGCTGCTGCTTCACACCTGCCTTTATGATAGTAATACATCGATCTCAGACACGAAAATTGCTGTTCTGTGAGCAGACGGTTATTAGCACCAATAAACTTATGTAGAATGTGTGCATTGTATGCCTCTTTGAGAAGGAATTTGAGCCGGAAAGTTGCCCTTACAGCTTGCCTTGGAGTCCCCGAATGATGAACAGGAACGTCATCCGGTAGCGTGGTTCCCTTGAAGACCTGTACCACACTGTTCAAGAATGCTGCAGTCCACAAAAGAATTTTGATCAATGAAGGAGTCAAACTGAACAACAAAGAAGTCAGACTTGAAAGACCCCCAAGGCAGCCAATCTGTATCATATTTTTCCAATTTGAAGCCTTATGGGCCATAGCACCTAACAAGCTCAAACTGAAAATTGAGCTTCATCCCGTTAAGATCACACTTCCTATTTGCCAAAGCCACATTATTTCTGTGTTTCCAGACAATCCACAAGGCTAACTGTAAGATGGTTGAATTCACCTGGGAATTCTGAAGATGGAAAAATTGAGCCATATTGGAAATAGAGTCCATATCAGGGATATTCAGCTTAGAACCAATCCGAGACAACCACTTCCAGAAATCTAGAATCCTGGGGCAAGTGAAAATGTGAAGAACCGTCTCATCCTGACTGTTACAAAGGGGACAAAGAGGGCTAGGAACATTCTTAAACTGCCTCTTAATCATATTTGTGTTACTTAATAAGGCATTGTGAAGGACCAGCCAGGCAAACACCTTAATTTTAGGGCAGGAATAGGATTGCCAATTGGAGAAGAGGATCTTCTTAAAGTTTTTGGTAGAAAGACCCTGAAGGGCAGCATATTTCCTCCTCTTCAGGGGAAGGCAAGCATGGTAAATTTTGGAAACCTTATAACTTCTTTTCACTTTGAAAAACCAGTTCAGAGGAGAATGGCTCTCACCCTTGCCATCCTTTCCCAGGACAGGAGAATAAGTCTGAACAACCTGTTTATAGATAGATCTGTTGGTTACCCCTCCCCCAATTCTCCTCTTAATAATCTCCCAGGGAATCCACTTGTCATTCTCATCAATAAGGTCTCTAACAAGTAAGATATTAGCTCTGTGCCACTTTTTGTAGCAGGTGGGGCACAAGGAGCCCAAAAATGAACAACTATATTTAACTAGTATGATATCATCAAAAAACCATGATACATGTGATTTTTTATGCATGAATTTTCTTGATAGAAGAAAATCACATGCCATAGTGGTTTTTCAATACTCATGATGGTTTATGATATGATTTTTATGTTGATTAGTAATGATATAGTGGTTTATTAAAACTAGTAGTAGCTTTTGTGCATACTATAGTGGTTTGTTAAAATTGAATGCTATATTTCTTGGTTAGCTATTACTTTAGACTTAGACATACCATGATTTAAGACATATGACATAATGGACTATTCTAGAATAGGGCTCGCATGAAAATGACAAAAACTTCTGGGATAGATAGGCTTCTCATTCATCTCAGCAGATTTTCTACAATGGTGGATAGTGGATAGCCGCACACATGCGAACTACCCACGAAAAAATAAAGGGAATGTCCAATTATACAACTTGGACCCCAAAAAATACAATGCTAATAGATGTTTGGTTTGTGTATCTGCCGAAAGCTTATCACCGGGATTAAGAAACCCCGCCCTTTCGGGTTTTCGAGGAAAAACTCTAGTGATAAGCCTTCGGCAAGGGGCTTGGGCGAATGTAAGGCTGAAAAATCGCTCCCAAAAAACCCATGAATGGAGAAGTCGAAGCTGATGTCACTTGCCAACCTGTACCTACACCTCATCAACACTAGAACAAATGTGAAAAAATAAACCTCCCAAAGTGGAGGGGCTGATCACGCATGCCACGCGACAACAACAAAAAAAAAACCTCTTCAAATAGAGGGGCTGGTCACGCGTGCCAGGCGACAAATACATTACACAATTAAGGGGGAGAGGGTGGGTTTCAAAGAATAGAGAATAAGGTACTGATGAGAGAGAAGAGGAAGCACCGATAAGATGTTTTTTTTTTTTTTTTTTTTTTGATGGTAAGAGTATGATATATTAATTAATATAATAAATATTTGTACAATGTACCCCTATATGGGGATAGTTGCGGACGTAATACTGTCAATCATGGCCTTTGTAAATCCCGACTATCATCGTCTTCAGCTAACCAATGACACTTGAAGAATATGTAAAATCCTTGAATTCTGCCAATCCTGTCCAGAGCTTTATTGTAGTGGCGACCAAATTTTCGATGATGGGCTAAAGCCATTAGGGCCACCTCCATATTGAAAATGTTTTTCAGCTTATTCAGGGAAAGCTCTTGCTGGCCCAAAGCAATGCCACATCTATGTTTCCATATAGCCCACATGGCTATGTTGACAAGAGATCTTAGAAATAATTTTCCCATCCGATACCATCAATATTCCCGGCCATTGTAACATATCAATACCTATAAGAGGACATACCCAATCCCGAAGTTACGTACTTTGGGACAAAAAGAATAAGTGTGCGAGGGTTTTACGTACTATTGCAACCAAGAGGGCACCTATTGGTGAAAGTGATCCCCTTTTGAAAAAGCCGATCCATAGTGTTGAGTCCCCCTTGCAGTGTTAACCATCTGAAGAACTGCAACCTTTTAGAGCATAGTGTAGTCCATGAATTGGTTAGTAATTTTCTAGCTTGAATAATTTCCACTCCTAGCCTGTCAGCAGCCTTTTCAGGGGATCCTGGACAAAGAAGGTTGTAGAGAGTACTGACAACATATTTTTCTTTCTGCTCACAACTCCATCGGTCATTGGGGCCATCCTTACCTGAGAGGACCTCTAAAGTACACCGAATATCCCGAAAGATCTTTCTATCTCCCTCGCCCGCATTATGCACCTTGTTCTTAAAGCGGGACCAGGAGAGCCATCTGTCACCATCCCATAGATGCTCCACCTTAGTAACTCCTGATTGCCTCCATTTAATGAAAATACGGGGGTGTGTAAGAGCTAGGGGTAGGCTATTTCTCGACCATATCTTCGTATTCCAAAAAATACTCAGCTTACCAGCCTCCTTGGGTGCATCCATAGGCTCGAATAGTTTTTGAACTTCCAACCAGGCTTCAAGTAGCTTTCGCATAATCGGAGATGTGCACGGGGCTATTTTATAGCTAAAGAAGAAGGAACCAACTTCATCACGGGGTAAAGATGGCTTACCTTTTTTAGAGTACAACGCCTGGAGCCAATACATGACAAAGTGCAGAGCGGGGGAGGTGATACCATGTAATGCTCTCCAGACAAACTTTCCAGCAAGTACCTATGCTTGGGTTGTCAAATTTTTGCATCCCATTCCGCCATCACTCTTGGCAAGACACATTTCCGTCCAGGCCACTTTATGCATACCTCCCTTCCATATAAATTTCCTGATAATGGTTTGGATTTGATTGTAGACACCCTTCTGAGCAACAATAGATGAGGAGTAATAGACATGGGAAGCAGCTAGAATAGCCTTAGCAACCGCTATCCTTCCCAAAGCGGATAGACCTTTGGCTGACCATAGGTTGATTTTTTTCCTAAGATGATCCAGGATGGGTGTCCATATACCTTTTAAGTTTTCAGAGAGGAATAAGGGCAGACCAAGCAGCTTCGTAGCCTTATCCTTCAGAACTTGAAAGCCAAGATTTTTCACTCTAGGATCAATGTCGGTCTCAAAGGGCCATACAACAGCACACTTGGATACATTGAGCTCTATCCCCGATATCTTCCCAAATGTACCTAGCACCTCATGGAAGGACTCAAAACTGGAATCATCAAATCTAAGAAAGATGAAAGTATCATCTGCATATTGCATAAGTGTGAGCTTGTCCTGGGATTCTGGAAGCTGCAGACCAGAGAGGGTGCCCTCAGAAACTTTAAATTCCACCATTCTGGAAAGTAAATTGGCAATGATTAAGAAAAGATAGGGAGCCAGAGGGCAACCTTGTCTAATTCCTTTTCTTAGCTCAAACAGGCCAGAAGGTTGTCCATTGATAAGAACTGAAGCTGACGCAAGCTTGTTCAAACCCAAAGAGAGCTCCACAAATGAGGTACTAAAACCCATATGGAGCATAATATCTTGAAGACCCCTCCAACGAAGGGTATCATAAGCTTTACGGAAATCCATCTTAACAAAAACACAATTTTGTTTAGAAAGCTTACACCAGTGCAGGCCCTCTCTAGCTGCAATGAAGTTATCCAGAATATGTCTCCCTGGTAAGAAAGCTGTTTGTTCATTCCCAATAACCTTACCGAGGATAGGCTTTAGTCGGTTGGCAATTATTTTCATAATAACCTTGTAGAGTACATTGGTCAGGCAATGGGTCTCCACTCATTCAGCTTCTGTGGCCGAGCAACCTTAGGAACCAAGGAAATAAAACCTGTAGACAGAGCAGGGTGCAGATAGTGGACTTCCCATGCCCCCCTTACTGCCTTGATGAATGCTGGCCCAAGTAGATCCCAGAATTCAACATAGAACTCTGGAGGGAGACCATCAGGACCAGGGGACTTACCTGAAGCAAGAGAGGAGAGAGTCCTGAAGATTTCATCATCCCCTAAATCACACATCAAATTCGTGTTGTCAGCCTGTGAGATTTTGGCCCTCCAATGTATCTTTGTCAACCAGTTTTGGAGTACTGATTCATAATCATTGGGGAGAGGGTCCTCCTTGAACATTTTCTGAAAGCTTTCCCTAATATATGAACCAATCCCATCAATAGAATCAAACTTATTCTGTTGGTCATCAGTAATAGATGTGATACTATTCTCAGCCAAACGGGCTCCTGCAAGCCTGAAGAAGTGTTTGGAATTTTCATGATCTGCTTCTGTATACCACTTAGTTTTGGATCTTACTGCAGCCCCTCTAGCTTCTTCTTCTTCAATAGCTTTTGCTCTTCCCTCAAGATCAGCTTCCAAAGAGTGGAGGGTAACATTGAAGGGGTCTATTAGGAGATCTTGTTTGGTGATTCTAAGCTGATCATAAATATCATTTTTGGCTTTTCTAAACCCTTGAGCCCTATCCTGCCCCCATTTTTTAACCCAAACCTTGATGTCCTTAATCTCCTGAATCCAGGCCTTCATACTAGGCACCCCATCCACTTGATGTCGGTTAGCAAGAAAGACCCGAAAAGAGTCACAGAATGAGGACTTTCCAGATCAATGAAGTGTTAAATTTGAGCGGCACATTTCAGTTCCCCGGATTGGAGGGAGCATCTTCAAATGTGAGTTTTTGTGGGACGTGATCAGATTGGGTGAAGGCCAAATCCCCTTCAACAAAGCATCTATCCAAGAATCTAGCTGTTCTGTTAGCTAGATAGAATCTGTCTAGTAAACAATAAACACGGTCATGCCCTTTCTGCTTATTGGACCAGGAGAATGAGGTATTTGAAGGAGGGATCAAAGTAAATCCCACACTATCAAGTAGAGAGTTCCAAGCTGCATCCTCCTCTGCAGAGAGATTTCTATGAAGTCCAATCTTCTGGTCCCATATATCGGTCATGTTCAAGTCTCCCCCCATTAGCCAGTTTTCAACCTCCTGTCGGGCGATCCAAATTTCGATCTCTTTCCACAAAATGGCCCTTTCTGCAGGTTTATTAGAAGCGTAAATATTGAGAAGGCCCCATCTACAATCCTCTCTTTCGAGAACAATGGCCTGCCACCTACCATTTGTACCTTTATGCTAGAATTTTACCTTTTGTCCTTTCCATAGTAGAGCAGTACCCCCCTTTGTACCTAAAGCTGGGCAGGTAAATGAGTCGTATTGCCCCCCTACCCAAGTACCAAGGGAACTAGCCTCGAAATCTGGTAATCTGTGCTCTTGAATAAGGATGATGTCTGCAGCCATAGACCTTATTGCTGCAAGGACTCTGGCACGTTTTAGTGTCCCCTTGATCCCCCTTAGATTCCAAGATATCACTTTCATTTTAATTTACCTTTTGTGCCCCTGTCAAACATGAGACCATCTCTATCCCATTCCCCACCTCAATGTTGCTATAGTTGGGTAGGTGGCTTTGTATAGTGATTTGCCAAATAGCATTAAAAGCCCTATCCCATTGAAAGTTCTCCCATCGAGTTCTTCCCCATTTTATGGCCCCCCCATTGTTGCCATAGTAGAGTAGGTAGTGATGTATATTGTAATTGTTGTGCAAAATAACATTGTATGTGTAATCCCAAAAATTACTTTCAAAACGCTTCTTGATGTTGCTAAGGTTGAATTGTGTGATGTATTTGCTTTGTCGAATAACCATATATGGAACCCTTAATTTCCTTCCTAAGCATGAAAAGGCACACCAGTGATAGGAATAAAGATAAGTATTTAGCTTATACATGTCAAAAAAGTAGAGTATCAAGCCATCAGGAGACGGCGATTTGAAGAACTAGGGGATATCATCCACACCTAGTATAAGACGGCCATAACCGACCTTGTTGCACTTACATTTGTGCATAAGCACAATACATGTCCTGTTTTGTTTTAACATTCCAAAGAGATGTACTAACGAACTAGTTGGAGCATTTGTGGCAAACTTTCAGAACCAAAAACTAACCTCAACCATTGCAGTTCCTCCAGAACCATCTTCAGAGAACCAAGTATGCATGTTATCAGAATCATAGATCAAAAACAACCAACCTCCTCGGGTTCCTCGGGAGTTTTGTCCCGATTTGTTAGGGTCTCTACCCCACCAAGTATTTCAAGGTTTCCCATCCACCAGCCTTCTACCTTTTTTCTTGGTTAACAGAGGTGTAGATGCCTGAACAGGCTCAGCTTCCTCTTTGTCTGTCTTCTCCACAATCATTGAATCCTCATGAGTATTAGTTGCAAGCTTTATGTAGCTGGCTGGGGCATCACATTCCAGCTCAGAATCCACTGTTTCACAAGGAGTTACAACAGTAGAGATAGGCCCCAAAATGACATTGGCTTTGCAATAAGATTGACTCTGCTGCACCACAACTACTTGAGAGTCATCAGCTGTCCGAGAATCATTTGTTACTCCATCCGATCTATGTAACTTGTGGGCTGGTTCTTTTGGTAGCAGGCCCTTAAGAATAGGCTGTAGTATCAAATGATCATGGCAATCAAGAGATGTATTGGCCTTTCGCCACCTTTGCTTTGCTTATCTTCCCCAACAGAAGCTTCCTCCCGGGTAGAATTTGTGAAAGCATCTGTTTGATCAATAGCTGATTGTGTTTGAGTAGGCAAGATGGCTTCCACTTCATTAGGTTTAGGAGCCACAACATTGGCCGAAAGATGTGTAGCCACATAAGGAATGGGTCTAGTCTGAGTTGAATCCAGCTGAGAAGAATGAGAGGAGCCCATGGCGGTATGGATTGGCTCACCTGTCTTAGAGAAGTCAATAGAGGTGATATCCATATGATTCCTGCAGATAGGAGCAGCTGGCATATCCATCAGATCACTTCTTTGGGCGATTGTCGACGGGGTTCAGTGGACAAGCTGGCGTCCACCTCATTAGGCCCATGAGCCACGTCACTAGGCCTATGGGCCATTTCAGTAATGGGATCTATGTCAGGGACCACATCATTGTGTTGACAAGTCAAAGAAGCAGGGGCTTGAGTGCCAAAATCTAGAGATAGATTTGAAATCCTTGATCGATCCGGGATCTTTGGTGGTCAAAGATTGAAGCAGAAAGGGGGCCTTCAAGGACCACGTTTTCCACATGTTGGTCAGCTGCAGAATGACCAACCATGTTTTCCCCCTTTTGGATAGAGATTGGCAGAGAAGATGGAAGAGGATCAATAGTTTCCATAGGCTTTTCATACTGGTCAATCATATCCATTCGTCCAGACTTCGAACATTCTCCCTTTTCGTATGGGAGACAAGGGGGATCTGTCAGACCAGAAAATTCCCGGCAACTAACTGCAGCCAAACAGTTTTGCTTTTTAACTTGGGATCCAGGGATGTGGCAATGATCCTCTGGCCCAGCACCTATTGCCATATCAACAACTGAATAACCAGTAAAACAGTTGGTCCCAGCATGCAAACGGACACCACATGCAGCACATGGAATGGGCAGACCAGTAGCCACAATTTGGAAGTTGATATCCTCATTAAAATAACCAGAGAAATGAATGAACTCAGGTATCGGCTTGAGGAGGTCCACCGAGATGCAGATCTTGGGGGCTTCATCCAGCCTACTATCCATGCATACATATTCCCCAAGTCTAGAAGCAATAAGTTTGAATGACTGGACATTCCAGTATTCCGGGCTAAGATCGGACAGAGAGATCCAAATTGGGTAATAGAGGGCATCGGGCTTGAAGGCACGAAATTCAGCCCGATACTTTTGTAGGAAGAACTGCCCATGAGGAGTAGAGATCAAACCCTTACGGAATAAAGCATCAATCTCCCTAGATGTGGCAGCTGTTAGCAGGAAATGAGTGTTGCCCAAAATCTGAACTCTGATCTCTGTTTTGGACCTACATACTCTTTCAAGAGTTTTTTTTATCTCAGTCCTGCTCGGGTTACCTCTACATATCTTGCCAATGAGACCAAACTTCTCAAAGTACCGGATCCTATCTGCTACAAGAGCAGTATGAAGAGAGAGTTTGCCTTGCGGGATGGCTGGCATTTTCCCTTTAGAAGTAGGGGAGAGAGCAGGGGCTGAGACTTGAGCAAAAGTTCTACCGTCCAGCCTACCAGAGGAAGCCATAACTGGACCTTGCTTCTCCATCTAATACAATTCCAATAGGAATTCTTCAGCCCCAAAGAAGTCACACCGGACCACCAGAGAGTGCCTTGGGAGGGCGAGATAATCACCAAAGATAAGATGTCTAATAGACCTTCGAACTTCCAGCTGTTCTCCGAGAATGACAAGACCCCCTAAACACCTGAATTGATCTTGATGAAGAACACCGTGATCAAGAATAGTAGCCCAAAGCTCACCAACTGGACCACTAAGAACCCCCAAAAAAAGATGAGTGAGGTTGACAAGAACTATTGATCTGTAGATAGGACGCGTGGCAGATGGGGAGCTGGCTGTGGAGATAACAGAAGGTTGAGAGCTTGGGGACCTGAAAGAAGGAGGTGGAGACTCAAGCGGTAGAAGGGGAGATCTGGGAGAAGGTGGAGGCGATTCAGGAGGTAGCGGGGGAGAAACAGAGTTAGCAGGAGAAGCAAGAAAGTCCAAAGGAGGAGGCGAACCCAATGGCAATGGAGGAGATACAGAGTTAATAGGAGGAAGAGAAAAACTCAGAAAAGAAAGTGGAGAATCCATTCCAGAGATATCATTGGCTTTCCAGAAGTTATGGCCTAAGAAGTTATGGTCTGTAAACTTCCAAGAGAATGTAGTCTACCATGACAGGGTAAAAGATTCTAAACTTTGAAAAGCAAGGTTGATCAGCCCCTAAAAAAGCAATTTTCCACTCAAGAGCAGTGGCCTCAGGATCAAGGGACGTTGTAACTGCTTCTCCTTTGTAGAAAAGGTCAGGGAAGATGTTCTCATCAACTAAATAAGTCCAAAGTTCAAAGATTGAACCTTCTAACCAGCCACAAAAAACCTCCTGATCTTTGAAACCAACCACAAAGTATTTGCCTGGATCAAGAAGTAGAGGAGGATTTTGGGTTGATTGAGAGTTGGAGCAGACTATAGAGAGGGGCAGTGGACGACCCATTTGGTTGCCAAGAGGGAATATAAAGGCCAAACAAAGCACTCATTTCACCAGGACAAGTCCGGATAAGGTGCAATAAATTCATGCAATAGATATGGAAGATTAAGAGGCCAAGAAGGGGCGTGAAACAGAACTAGATTGGGCCTGACTGTAGAGGGAGTTTGTAAGATCAAAGCTAGAAAGCTGATTGCAGGCTCCTGCATGCTGGATATGAGCAGTCCACATGTGTAAAGTACCGGAAAGCAGACGAATGTTGCAGCAATCCCATCATATGGAATGGCAGCATCTCAAACAGAGAAATCAGTAGATCTTGACAATGATCTTCCCGTCAGCCCATTCACTGTGTACATGAAAAACACCAGCAGCCGATGCCTCTGTATCACCAACGAAATCTCCTAGCCAGCTTTCTACTAAAGCATGTGGAATCTCTGGGGTTATCCCAGCTTCTCCAATGTAGAGATGATCCGGGAAGAATCTATCTTCAACCAGAGCAACCCAAATCTCAGTTATTGAACCTTCTAGCCAGCCGCACTGATAATGATCACCGTGGATTATGATCGTGAAGTATTTGCCGAGTCTGCTTCTCTTAGGCTGAAGTTCAATGGGCAACGGCACACCCATGAGCTAAAAGATTCGTGAACAAAGGGGCAAGCCCTCTACAAGGGCCTGCAATCGAACCCAAGATCGAACAGAGAAAGGTAGAATCAAAGATGGAGGTCAGAACTAGGTAAGGAGGTCCCGTTGGCGAAAATAGTGGCGCAGGCGCTCGCGACCATTGAACCTCTCTCTATTTCTTGCCTCTCTCTCTATCTTTTTTCACCGATAAGATGTTGATGAAGAACCTCGCCTATAATATAGCGATCTCCCAACTAGAGAAAGCATGCAATACATGCATGCGAGACATGCATGCTCGCCCTCTCTAGAATCTCGATCCGGTGGCTAGGATCGATGGGATTTTTACATGGGGCTCGCATGAAAACGACAAAAACCTTCCGAATAGAAGAGAACTTCCTTATAAAAAATGGGATCGAGGGCGAAAGGTCAAAGGATTATGGCCAAAGAAGAGGCAAGGCCGAGAAAGGGCATGCCACAGCATGAAAGAAACGGAAAATTGGTCAATCCAAGCAGGGAGAAACCCCTCCCCTGTATGCTTTCAAAGAATAGAGAATAAGGTACTGTTGAGAGAGAAGAGGAAGCGCCTATGAGATGTTGATAAAGAACCTCGCCTAATATAGCGATCTCCCAACTAGAGAAAGCATGCAATGCATGCATGCGAGACATGCATGCTCACCCTCTCTAGAATCTCGATCCGGTGGCTCGGATCGATGGGATTACTCATGTATAAGGAGAGCTATTTAAGTTGTGATATGTGATGAGAGAGGGAAGGCAATTTTACCACATTTCAAACCTAGATTATTTCGGACAATCTGGCTTGCACTTGTGTGGCCCTCCTATTGGGCTTGTTGTGCCACACGTTAGTCATTTGTAGATGCCACGTCATAAAAAATTGCCTTCCTCCCCTTTTTAATTTGGTGGTAAAATGTTAAGGAGGAGGCCCTTACTTGGGGTGCGAACTTGTTTCGTGCCGTCAATCATCACCATCACCTAACGGGCTCGCCAAGCCCTTTCCCCAAGTAACACCACCCCCTCCCCCCGCGGCCCCCAACCCCCAACTAAAAAAGAGAGTACAACCCAACATTCTCCATCCCAACTAAAAAAGAGAGTACAACCCAACATTCTCCATAAACACCCTATGTTAAAAAGAGTAGGCACATGTTCTGGAAGATATAAAGGCATCTGGAGCAAAATTCCTAGAATTTTTATTTAAGAAAATCATAGGCATGGGACTATTGTAAGGTGGAATGAAATTTCTACAATTAAGTTGGGATGCATGTTATACTCAAATGTGGCATGGCATGAATCCATCCACAAAGCTAGGGTTCTGAAAGGAAAAAAAAATACATCGTGAAATTTCTCTCTCTTCCATCCCACCTAATATTTGTGTACATATATTGTCTACTATGGTGAGAGCTTGCCCTTGTATATATTTGTGTATTTCAATTCGGTTATAGGACAATGTTCGGAGATCTCAACCCTTGCATTTGCCCTTTGAAGACTAAGGTTTGGAGAAAGCTGGGAAGGGTGTCATGCTGGACTTTGAGGTGCCATTGCCGTTGAATTGAGCTCCAATCTGAAGAACCTACATCTACTACAAAAAGTGGATTGCACTATCAAGAAAATGCTGCGAGCTGGATTCATGTTATCTAGTGTAACCAATAACTAGATTTTCATATAGTTTATAGTTATCAAAGAGTTCCAAATTCTTAACTCACTGCTTATTTCGACCTAACCCTAAAGGAAACGGCGATCAATCTTCTTTCCGCTTTCTTCTACATACAACCCTAAGGGAAGCAGCAGAAGGAGCAATCGATTCAGCCGTAGTAGCACCTTGAGTTTAGTATTTTACTTTAGTAAGCATCATTCATTGTCTATCTTCTGCTTTGTGATGCAAATCAATCGGCATCCTAGAAGCATCGAAGGTCTGAATATGCTGCATTGTTTCATTGGGATTTGGGCAGGGAGAAAGTAGCCCCATCAGTTGTGTGCTCCTCTTATGGTAGATTCGTGGTACATATGCAGAGAATCGGCATTAGACCACGACCAGCATTCTGCAAATGTGAGTTTTTTCACGTTTAATCCCTTAGAATCTCTTAATCTGTCCTTGACTTTATTTTCTTTCTAAATAACTTAGATGAATGCATTTCTGAAAGATTATCTTTATAAATAATGGTTTCAGATGAGACGACGTTCATATACAAAGAGATAAGGAGACAAAAGAGCTGCTTTGCTGTTACAAAGAGCAACGTTCAGCGTTTTTTACAAGTCTATTGACTCTCTACGAAATCACCTTTTTCATATAGGTTCTCCTCCCTTTTTTATATCAGATTTTGCATTACAATTCTGAATAACTTGCGATTCATTTGTTCTTTTTCTAAATCTAAGTTCAGCATAGATAAGCAGTACCAATCACGTGAAATTTGCTCGAAGGTTTGAATACATCCTCGTATCTATTTTGCATTCTGGAATTCTAGTAACACAGGAATTTCTTAGCTTTAAGCTGTATTTCAGATTGGTCCTGGTATATGACATGACTTTAGAGCTGATTGTAACTATTAATTAGCAGATGTTTTTTGTATTCTATTGCAAAGTTAAAGTGTTAGATCCTCTAGAAGTATGAAATGTTGTTTAACTTTGGATATTCAGATAACTCTCATTTTTCTAGTTTGTTGTTTTGCATTGCTGCAGGTTATTCATCGGTAATTCTGCAAGAATTAGCTTCCAGAAATTGCTTTCATGATCCAACTGCTTTCAAGGTTGTTAATACCTTCCTTTCTTGTTGTTGGTAATATGACTGATAACTAGTAGGTGTCTCTTCCTTCTTAGAATGATTATACAGGATGATTGCTCCATGGAACTCATTCAATCTCCTAAAATGGATTGGTCATTTATTCAATTCTAGATGTTAAGTATGATGACATGGCTGGAGTTTAATCTCGCTCTGTTGTAAAGGTTGGTGAAGTCAAAATTCAGCTGGCTACATGCTATGTTTTATGGCTCTTACAATTTGTGGGTTGTACATTTAGACCGAATGGAATTACTAGGGTTCAAACCCCTGGACTCTATGAACTGGTTGATATATCTTTTTGCTGAGCATCATAATATTTCCCAGATCAATCATAGATTCACATGCTTTTTTAATGTAGAAATTTGTTGTTTTAATATAAAAGATTGTGTCAATTTTTTCAATGGTTTTGGTTCTGCATACCAATTGATGAAGAAACTCATACCACTTATGTTTGCAAAATCACAATGATTCTTAAGTTGAGCATGTCTTATTAAATTTAAGGAACCTATACTAGTTGCATTGTTTCAATATCATTATCTTGGTGAAGAAATCATTAACAGTATCTTGATGAAAGGATCATTAGCATTGCATTGTCGCAATATCACTATTTTGATTAAAAACCGTTGCCACTTGCATTGTCCCAATGTCACTATATTGATGAAAAAATCATTAGGAGTTACATTGTTCCTTTGACAGAAAACCATTGTACGGAACAATATTAGTTCGTAAGGAAAATGTATGCACCTTTATTAAGAAACCACTCTAAGTTACACAAACAATTAGAGACAAAATCATTAATAATTCATTGCTTAACATACTTAAAGTGTAGCAATAAAACATGGTACTAAACTAAATAAACTAACTACCATATGATGTTAAAGTGTGCTAAGAAACTGGTTGTAGTTATTCAACACATTAACCCACTTAGTAACATTACTTTATTATAGTGGTTTAATGTAAAAACTATTGTAAAAAACTAATAACAATTAATGTTTGGGGGCCTTGTGGGGTGGCAGATAGCCATAGCAGAGTAGGAAGGAGGGGCTAAGATGGGAGACCAAAAGATTGAGGTATCTCTAACAGAGTTAGTGATTTTGTCATGGTTGAACTTACTAGCCACTTTTTCCCAAGCTTTGAAGATGCTCCTTAGAAGGGAAGAGGTGTTAGCAGCACATTTGAAGTCATAGAAAGCAGAATCTGGAAGTTGGTGCATTAAGGTGGAACTTCCCAAAGGTTTACTTTTGTTAAACCAAAATCTAATATCCATAGCAGGGGACTGGAATCCAGAAATGGCTTTCCACACATTTTTGGCACCAAGGATCTGAGCCTGAAGGAAAAGGGATTTACAACCCAGCCCTCCAGCCTTCCTGCTATGAGTGAGCTCATCCCAAGCAGACAGATGGGTTCCTTGCCAAATGTATTCTTTAATACATTGTTCAATCTTGTTGTAAGAGGCCTTGTCAGCAATCAAAGCAGAAGAGAAGTACACATGGCTACTGCCCAAGACAGAATTAGCAATTAGAATTCTACCAGCCAAGGAGAGAGATCCTTTAATCATTAAGAGCTTTTTCCAGATCCTATTAATCAAAGGTTGCCAAGCCACCTTGTGAGACATTTGAACAGCAAGGGGAAGTCCCAGCAGGGTCAGGTACTGACCCTCAGGCACAAAATTGATACCATGAGTATTAAGATGAGGGTAAGAACTGTCAGAAAGAATAGAACACTTAGCATAGTTCAGCTGAATCCCAGATGCAGCACCAAATTTGGTTATACAGTCCATGAGATTATTCAGACTATTATTATCTGCTTTAGTCATGATGAAAGTATCATCAGCATATTGGAGGATGGACAGCTGCTTATCAGATTGTGGCATTTGAGGCCCTGGATCAGACCTTTATCCTGATATGAGGAAACCAATTTGATGAGAATTTCAGCAGCAATGATAAATAGATAAGGGGCCAGAGGGCACCCTTGCCTCACTCCTCTTTGAATTGGGAAGAAGTCAGTAGGAGCTCCATTAATAAGAACACAAGAAGAAACATTTTGGTTCACACCCATAATAAGTTTAATAAGGTAGGGGTGAATGCCTATATGACTGAGAGACTTCTCAAGGAACTTCCAAGGAATACAATCATAGGCTCTTCTAAAGTCCAACTTAAGAAGAACACAATCTTGCTTAGATAACTTATTCCAGTGGAGAGCTTCATTAGCAGCTATATAGTTGTCCAAGATAGATCTGTTAGGTAAAAAAGCAGATTGGCAAGCATTTATTTTGTCTTGAAGATGTACCACCAATCTACCAGCAATGATTTTAGCTACCAGTTTGTACATGGTGGTGGTCAAAGAAATAGGGCGGCACTCATTAGTCTTGGACGGAGAGTCAGTCTTAGGAATGAGGGAAATCACTCCAACATTGTAAGTGGGATATATAGATTTAGCTCTCCAAATCCCCTGGATGAAGTGGACAATGTCATCCTTCATAATTGGCCAGAATTCCACAAAAAATTCTGGTTGGAAGCCATCAATACTAGGGCTTTTCCCATTTTTCATCTTTTTAAGGGTTTCAAGAATTTCAGGGAGATCGGGAACCTCAATCCATTCATCCTCTATCACTTCATTGGGGGGCCCTATGGCATCAAAGACCTGCTGAATTTTGCTATCATCAATTATTTCTTCTTTAAAGAGGTCTGTGTAGAACTTGTGGAATGCAGAAGCAATCTCCCTCTAATCAGTGTGAGTTAATCCTTGATCAGTCTCCAGCTGGGTGATGGAATTGTTGATTAGCCTATTCCTGGCTACCCTAAAAAACATCTTGGAACTTTCATGATCCAACTGATTGTACATTTTAATTTTGCTTCTAAGGGCCATACCCCTAACCTGGTGTTCCTCCAAGGTTTTGATCTGGATTTCCAGTTGCTGCTCTTTCATGTGCAGAGAATCATCATTGGGATTACTTTCAATAAGAGATCTAACTTCCTTAATCTGTTCCATAAAGCTAGTGCTAATGGCCTTTCTTTTCTGAGCTAAATCATTTCCCCATTTCTTCACCCAATCTTTAACTTTCTTCATCTTTTCGTTGAAGCTTTTCATAGATTGATGCTGACCAATCTTGGGGAGGGAAAGGTAGAAAGAGGTAAAATCCTGGCAGAAAGATTTCATCTGAAGCAGGGAGGTATTGAACTTAAAGGGGGTATTCTTCCCTTTATTGCCAAGAGGAAGACTTTTGGTATCCAGAAAATGAGGCTGGTGATCAGAAATAGTGCTTGCAATATCTCCTGTGACTATGCAGTTGTCCAACCATGTGGCAGAGTTATGGATATAGAATCTATCTAGCATACAAAAGGTTCTTTGGTCCCCTTTCCTCTTATTACTCCAGGAAAATTTGGTGTTTGAAGAAGGGATATAAATCAGATTTTGATCAGTTAGCCAATTCTCCCAGGAGTACCTCTCATTCTTAGACATGTTAATTTTGTTACCGGGGAGTGTTATTAAAGTCACCTGTGATTATCCAATTCTCAACATTCTGCTATTGATTCATCCAATTATTAATCTCAATCCACATTGGCTCTCTTTCATAAGGATCAGTAGAAGCATAAATATTAATGAAAGCCACTTGACAGTCCTTAATACAAAGGGTAACACACAGCCATCTATTGGAAGGGCTGATATAAGTGTTTATAAGTTTCTGATTGTACCAGAAGGTAGCAATCCCACCTTTTGTTCCATCTGCAGGGATATTACAAGAGGCCATAGGCTTGATCCATTCCCCCAAGTTAGCTGCCTCAAATTTGGGGAGTCTGTGTTCCTGTATCATTATGATGTCAGCCTTAAAATCCCTCACAGAGGCAATGAAGCGTCTTCTCTTGGTAGGCCCTTTGATACCTCTTAAGTTCCAGGTTAGAACCCTCATAACAGAAAGGAAAGAGGAGGGGGAGAGATAGGCAGGCAACAACTCAGTAATTGAGCTTCCTCAGACCATGAGGTGAAGATCTGCTTCTGGTGTTGTAGGTGTGTGGACAGTTCTCCCTACCAACTGGAGACTTGGATGTGGACCTACCTTTCATTTTCTTTTTGATGGACCTCAGGGAGGTATTCGAGATGTCATACAGTGGGCTGCAGCTAAGGTCCTCCTCAGAGTCAGGGACAAATATGTCAAAGTGATTTAGCCCCAAAGACTCTAAATTGTCAAGGTTTGACTGTAGAGCTATTAATCCCAATTCAATGTTCTGTTCATCAGTGCCCAGAGGAGTGGATTTGACCATCTCACATTTATCCTCAGAATAACAACCATCTTGCAGAGAAGATGGGATCTCCATCTCATTATTGTAGCCTTGTGTTTCCTGGAAATCTATAGGAAGGCTATGACAAATAGGGGAGTGGTCACTTACCTGGATTCGCCCAAACTCCTGTTGTGCACCACAGCCTTCAACTCCATTACTAGCCTCCACAAAGGTTGTTGACAAGTTGCATCCACAGCATCTGCAACAATTTTGCTTACCAAGTCCACAGTGGACTTACCATACTTATCATAAAACATAGGTAGAGGAGTGTGATGGGAGGGGGGAAAGGATGATGGAACAGGTAAAGGAGTGTGATGGGAGAGGGGAAAAGAAGGGGGAATATCTAAGTTGACCAAAGTATTGTTGGAGACAGGGTCAACGGATAGGTCAACAAGAATTCGATCACCAATGCAAGTGGAATTGACTAATGAATTTGGAGCATTTGGAGTATATGTTCCTTTGACCAGAAGTTGATCTTGGCTCCTATCAGGAACTGATTGGGCATGAGCCTTGTTATGAGTCCTTCCTTCTTCCCTTGGGCTAGAGAGCCCATCAGGTACGCTTTGAACCTGTTTTTGCAGAAGATAGGGGATGATTCTGTTGTAGTTGATGTAGGGGAGTTGGGATCTCCATTTTCAATTGCAGTATGGGCGGGCCCCTTTTCCACATCAACATAATCTTTTGGTGTAGACTGATTAGATTTAGATATCTGCCAAGTCGAGTAGTCATCTTCCCACATTGTGTCTTCTCTGGCCCTGACTACTGTAATTTCATCATATTGGACGTGACCAGGAGGTTTGTGTTTGTCGAAAGTTTTAACCATATCCGAGATGTTAAAGGACACTCCTTTAGTGGTAATGCCTTTATTTAGGACCTTAATAGTTCCACTGTTATTTTGATTTTGGGTCCTCACTTCCTGGCTTCTAATTTTCTGTTCTAGCTCTTTATTAGCCAGGGCTATTTTTTCCCTGATAATCTGTTTTCTTCTGATTCTCTTTGAGCTACCATTAAGATTACCTTGGTGCCGAGGGGGGAGTATATGAGCTCCCTCCATCCCTAAGGTAAAACCTTGATCGGGCATCGGGCTACACTTCTGTCCTCCATGCAATCTTTTCCTGCACACAGGGCAAACAGGGGGCAATCCATTCCATCTTAAGAGCAGGGATTGATCAGACCCAAACATATCCTAGAAGGTGACTTCAAGAGGAATAGGCTTGAGGAGATCCAACTGCATGAAGACAGTAGGAGGCCTATCGGGCCTGCGTTCTGAAGAGATGAAGGAGCCAATCGAGGAAAATATTGCTTTAAGGCACTGATCCTCCTAGAATACCGGATTAAGGTCATGCAGGTGAACATAAGCAGTATGCATGAGAGTAGCGGACCGAAGAGGGTTAAATTGGTATGCCCATTTTTGGAATTTGATTCGGAATCCGAAGTGGGTAATATGACCCAATTTTAAGATGTGTTCAGCAGCTTGCTCAGAGCAGAACTCAATCACAAAGTAAGGGAATCGGGTCCAGTAGATGGAGGAAATTTGAATTGATTTAGACAAAGCACAAATTTGTTTAGAAACATTTCCCAGTATTATTCCCTCCTTTTTAGTCCAACAAATGACAGCATGCGAAGATAGGAATTGAAATCTTGAGTGACAGAGATCTGGGTTCAATTCAATACCTCTACTGTGTGTATAGGTCGGAGGGTTGTGTTTCTTCATAGTCAATATGTCTTGTTTAATGGCATTGTCCTCCTTGAAGGGTTGTGATCTCCGGATGAAAGTGTTGCTTGAATTCGCGTTCAACGGAGCATAGCAGTCCCAGAATGGGCAATCCGGGAACGAGGAGGGCAGAGCATTTTTTGGTGCCATTGCAGTAGGAACAAAGGACGTGAAATCCCCAAATTGGATCGGAGCAAGGTCTCCCTAAAGAAGCAGCTGTTGTTTCTCTAGAATTTGTTTCTGTTCTTGGGGTTTCAGAGAGCAGAAAGCATTTAATATGGAGTGCATAGGGGGAGATAGTCCGTCCGGTAGATCTGGTGGGTCCATGGTACGAGGGAATTGCAGAGCTATCAGAGGGACGTGAAACGAGAATGGGGATGATTGAGAGTCAGAAAAGGTCGAGGGATGTCGAATGGGGAGAAGAGAATATGGAATTTTGGCAGGGTCGAAATCTACCTTTCCAGGGAGATGATGGGACCCAAATAATCCAAGATCTAGAGATGAAATGCTGATTACCTTACCTGCTTACCTCGATTACCGAGCCTGATCGTGATAGAACCCTAGCTAGGGTTAAGATAGATCAGGGTAGCGCTCGCGCCCGCCATCCTTGTTTGATTCCTTGTAATTCTTTCATTGCTGAAATCAGCTGAAGCACTTAGTAAGCACATGCAATTCAACATTAAGGCATATAAATCTTCCATACAAGTTAAGCATGATACCTACTAAGTGTAGGCCTTTACATGCTTAAATAAATGTCATATTGTCATGGGCTTCATGAGGAGAACAAGTTTCATCACTATAAACAGACATTAATTCCTCATTCACTTTAGTGCACCATTGCTGTTGTTTTCCAGAAAGCTTTTTCAAGCATAGCTTCATTATTTTCCTCTCTATCATAGGCCAAGGCTTACATCTACGTGTTCTTCACTAATATCTTCATTTTTTCTGAGATTTTGACCTGCAATATTTCTTCTAACTTTGGTGCAAGGATAGTTAGCACTCTATCATAGACATCCATTTTGAATGCAGGTACTCGCAGAAGGTACTAGGGGCTGCAAACGTAAGCCTATACAATGAATCATCAAGAAGCAAAGGTTTACCTTTGAAGCTTGCGTATGAGTCGATTACTTTCCCAAGTGGATTCATCAAAACTGGATAGCCGTATTTGCTTGGGTGAGGGAAACTCATCCTGACACATTTTTCCCGTCTTCAAACAAATAGAGATTTGTTCCTCAAATCTGGACATAATACTTGAAGTACATCTTCCTCGTTAGAGAGCTTTATTGATGACTATATACCAACCCTACAATCCTGTAACAAAGTTTGTAGGAACAACACCGTTGGGTTCACCTAGTTGTCAGGCTTGGCAGCCACGACAGCCTGATGCACCAGGAATGGTCTAAAACCAAGTAAATTCCATCAAAAAGCAATCTTTGTGCCCTATTTTCAAAATACAACAAAACTCCATAAACCCTGGCAACTTTAAACAAGGTGTTGCACATGGAGCGCTGCTCTCCGACGACCTTAGAGTAAGTTTGCATCTTTTTTATTTTGTTGTTTCATGTCGGACCTTTTTATTTAATATCGAGCCTTTTGAATGGAATAAACATAGGGGTTCATTTACATAGCCTAGAGTTCTCAGTTTTCACAAGTTCTGAAGGTTAATTCGGAACTCAATATTTTACCAATTATTTCCAATAAGCTTTAATCTTGCAATTATAGGTAATGTATTGAGCCACGGACATCTCCAGTGGCCAGAAATTTAAGAGAAATTCTTTTAGTGTTCTTCAACCTTAGAGGCTCAGATTTGTGTATACTACTAGCTAAAGTGATCTTATTAGGAATAGAGGTATTAATAGAAGCAAGTTTTTTTGTTGATCCTCTTTGGGGACATTATCTTCTATATCAGGTTTATTCTCCTGGATTCTTGCCAAGTAAGTCTGGTGCATTGCGCATCCCTTGCTGGCTTGTCTTAGAGGATTTTCCACTAGAATTGCAAGTGTCTAATTTTATGATTGCTATTGCCAATGGATTGGATTTGCACCTTGCCCATTCTATTGTTAATGGTCCTCGAATTTGTGTATCTCTTCCTAGTTGTGTTTCTATTCCTCGGTCAATAGTGGTGAAAAGTGGCCCACTTTTTTTCAAGTACAAACTATGTCTGCTTAATGGACCTGAGCTTGCCAAGATGTTTCCCAATGTTGAGGCTTTCGCTACTTACAGGTCTAGGCATACTTTTGTCTCTACCTCCCCAACTGCTCCTATCCCATGTCACATAGCATCCACTTCACTTGAATGTCGTGCTGTATCATCTTCTTCCTCATCTATCTCTGCACTAGTTAATCCGCCGGTATTACCAGCCCTTGTGCCTTCTTCTCAAGCTATTTCTACACCATCGCCTTCTTCTAATGCATCTCCTCTCAATCTACATTAGTAGACCCTCTTAATGAGGATCAACACTCTCGTTTTCAGGAGATTTCTCATAAGCAAGAATTATTTAAAGAAGGATGGTCTACTCCACGCCTGAAGAAGCTTGCACGTCGCAAAAATAGCTCGGCTCCTCAATCTGTGCTAGTTCATTCTGTAGCTCCAATATCTGCTATGATTGTTACAGTGGATGTCCCTGATTCAGTGGCATTGAGACACCAGGGAGCAGATCAAGTTGCTGTTAATGATGTTATGGATGTGGAAATTCGGCCTGGTTAAAGTAACTTTTCTAAAAATATGATTATATATTATTCTTCTCTTTGTAGGAGAGGAAAATAGTGTGAATTGCATTATATTGTCATGCTTAGACGGGTGGCCCTGCTCAGTTGGATCTAATTATCCACTGGGTTTTTTATTCCTGTCTCTGTATTATATTATGTATTATGATGGAGTGTTATTAATAAAGTCTGAGGTCCTTTTAAAAAAATATTTTTTTACTTTTACTAATCACGGCCATCCAGCGTGCCCAGGATGTTGTGACGTTCCAATATATACAGTATAAATATATGTTATACTACTACATCAATAATACATGTTGCATACGACGACATGTACACAAATACCGAAAGGGATTTTTAATCTTGAGAGTAATACACTTGCTGCCCTCTTTGTTTTGGGTTCCATATACCAATTGGTCTCTATGGAGGAAAAATACATTCATTCATTCACTAATTATAAAGCTGTAACTTGACTTCTTGTTGCTTAAATTCATATTAGCAAAAATAGAATAGAATAGAATAGAATAGTTTTTTTAACGTCCACGGAGACCAATAGGTCATGGGACCACAAGCAATCACAAGCAGTTGACTAAGAAATCCATAATTTTTTACCCCGCAAGTAATGCAAAATGTCTTGACGGTCTATTTTGCCAAAGAGTTTGTTGGAGGTGGGGGTCATGCATAAGTATAGATATTGTTCCTCCTTAGTGCATTGAGGATTTTCCCACTGGCAAAAATACACACAGTGTCAATTGATATCACTATTTGCCTAAGCATTGTGAGTTGTCCTTTGGCATCTCATCCATCAGATCTACTGCAGTATCATCCATATACTTGTTCTTCCAGCAATTATTACAAACAGATTTGATAATGTTCTTGGGAGCAATTTGCTATCATAGTTAACATGTTTATCTGATTCACACAACAAGAGAAGATCAATAAGGAAGCAAATTCAAAAAATTAAGAATACTAGATCATATAAATATAGCAATTATGAGGTTGAATAGTACCTCGCAATTGTTTGGCAAGCAATGTGGGTTGGAAATACCGTTGTGTAGGTATTTATAAGAGAACCATTGTAGTTAACAATAGTTGGCAAGACATTTGTCAGGGGGCATGCTCTGTCTGCTATTACACAAGGAAAACTCGGTCCTCATTTCATGCATACTTATACTCACTGCCATTAAACTACCATTGAGTGCAAATTGAGCTGGGTTGTAACGAGGCTGCTAGATGCATTCCTAATGTAGGCAAAAGTCTCAAGCTTATCTACTGACTAGAAACAAAATATTTTTTTTCTTTGTGGCAAAATGTTTATGGCACTGCCAAAATCTGCATATTAGGAAGAACGATCTATTACAATGCCTAACCATGTTTTGGGCTTGAAAATTTGTTGTGCACACCGAGATTCACTTTTCTCTGCACAAACAATAGTCTGTTAGGCATAAACCGATCTATTACGTCTGCCACTTTCATATTTTTTTTACAAGTACCTGCCCATTTAGTACGTCGGTACTGGACAAGTACAAAAACATGTATTTGATTGTCCTAAAATTGCGACAACGAATAATAGTCCTGCACCATGTGTGAATTTGTTTTTGAACCCGACTCTAAACAAAAAAGATTCTCCAAATCAAAGAGTTCTATATCTGAATTGAAGTAAAGATTAGAGTGACCAAAAGCATCGGCATAGTTAGAGTCTTCAACTAGCAAAGAAGTAAGTGTTCAAGGGGATGTCATTACTAATTAACTATTTGTTTTATTAGAAATGAATTGAAATGAATATAATTGAATATAATATATTGTTATCTTCGCTTAACCTAAAACCCAGGGGCAACCCATTCTTTTATATCTTTACCTAAAAGACAAGGCACAATGCCCCATATACTTGGAAACCCAAAATATAAAAGAATGGGTTGCCCTGAGTTTTAGGTTAAGCGAAGATAACAAGATGAGATGTTTGATTTGTTAGACATTCATTTAAATTCATTTCCATTAAATAATTATCACTTTAAGTAAAAGAATGAATAGTTAACATAGTGTTGAATCGGATCATCTAGTCTCACTTCTGTTTTGGTAGTACATCCAAACTCCTATCGAACGTGGACGCTACTCATTGTCCCATATCCTTCCAATTTATGTACAGTAGTCTTAGTCCATAATGACATCCCAACTTGCTGATTGAAGATTCCAATTATGTCGATGCATCTGGTCACTGTAATCCTTAAATCAATTAGGGACCTTACGCACCATTGGTTAGGTTATATTAAATTTAAGAGTTAACATCCTAACAATTATACTAAGTTAATGCTAATATAATAGATGTTGCACACCTCCTGTTAGGTTAGCATTTAACCTAATATAATATTTAAAATCTGCATTCAGACATGAGCAGTTAAGGTTTAGTTAAATTAACATTTAGCATAACAAAATTTGTTAACAATCTCATTTGCACACAAAGTTGTTAAGGTATGTCAGAAAGCTGTTCGTTTTACCAACATTCAGTCAAGAGAACCACACTTCGATACATCCATTTAACTTATTTATTTAACAAGTCGTAAATCAGGCATCCCAATGCTTTGAAAATCGAAAATAAATGAAGAGAACATATATCATATGAAAAGCTCTGCTTGTGATGGCATAAGAGCTCTGCTTGTGATGGAAAAATGAAAACATCCAGATGTTCTAGCCCAAATGGCTAGAGGGATTGCTAATTTTGCAAAATCTGAATCTCGGGCAGCAGCATGTTACTAAAGTATCAATAGGGGTCCCCCTGCAAAGCTCCATGATGATATCTTAAGGGGCCCTACCTATATCTTTATGCTTTCCATTGATCTTAATAATACTGGTGTACCTTGTTTCACAGAAAAATAATATGTCAAATTTGGGGTATATGGCAGTGGTTTTGCCCATTACTGTTTTGACAAGCTGGTTAGATAGATTTGACTCTCGCCCTGAATAACAGAGAAATATGAACTCTCATCCTAAATAATAGAGGAATCAACATCCTATCCATATTTTCTTCATTTTGCATAGAAAACCAAGGTAAAAAAGAAGACTCATAATCTAATGACTCTGCAGATAAAGGAACTGATAACAAAAGTAGGTTACATGGAACAACATGTGTTGACTTTATATCTGAATGCTTATCAACACCACATTTCATGATATGCATCATCTTCTATGGAACAAAGATCTGAAAAGATGACAACATCATATTAGCTCTCGAAAAATGCATCTAGAAATAACATATTAACAGAAAACCACTCTGCATATTTGAAATACTAAAAGTCTCATGTTATCAGAAATATTTGAGACATTTTAATCTCGGTAGAGACAAGACAATCTTGTTTTTGGCAAATTAAAACAAATAATGCCAGATTTCTACTTCCTTATTAGAATAAATATAGACTTTACTATTAACAAATAAGCTTCCAACTTTATTGGCAATGGTCTAATTTTGGCTTGTTCTCTTCAGATCTACAGATTTCTTAGTCTGATTTGCAGAAAGATGAAATCCCAAAACAAAACTTAAGAGCAAGCAAACGAACTGGTACAGAAGGAAGCAAAACAGAGCATTGATTGAATTGTGGAAGTAGATTAAACAGAGGAATATTTAGGAAGATTGAGATTTGAGAGGTTGCTGCTGTTCTAAGGTCTTGGAAAGGCTTGCAATTCGCATGGTACCACAGTCAAGGCAATCAAGGAAATGTCTCTGAGCGATTAGAATGTCTTCTTATTTTCCACCAAGATTAGAATCTCATGCAATGTCCAATCCTTGGACCTTACACGCTTTCCTCCTTCAATGGAGGTCGAATTCAAACTATGTTCTTCATCATTACTGGCCATTTTCTTCACTCAATCCAACCCCACCCAAGCTAATAAACAAAATGGACACAAAGCTTGATGGGTTTTTTCTAGAAGACTTTTGTTTCAAGAAAAAAAATGCTCTAGGAGAAGCAAGAAGAATCTTTGAGAGAAGCAATGAGCATACAAAAATACAGAGAACAAAGATTCACAGAGGAAAAGAAATTGTAAACACAAAAAAGAATGAGCATTTGCACAGAGGGAATACAAGAAGCCAAAAGAAAATGCAAGAAAAATTCATATCCCAGAGATCATGGATGAACCTGCTACTGGCGACCTGTGCTCCGAAGATTTAACAACCTTAACTGTGCTCCGATGGTAGGGCTAAATATTGGACACGAATGGTTAAAAGTTTTAACAAATTGTTAAATTTTAATGTAACAAATTCGTATGTGAATGGAGACAGTACGGATCTTATTTCGTATTGATTTTGTTGCATGTCATCAGTTGAGTGCCCCTTGTTGGTGGATACCGGCGGAAAATAATCTCCCACTTCGTGCCTCAATTCATCCATTAGCTCAACGGTGCTGGAGGTTAGCAGGAATCTTAACAGTTGCAGAATGGTATGATTCTGGCCAGTTAGCGACTTGGCAAATCTTTCAAACAAAATTCTTATTGTCTCGATGGGATAGACCTATTTGGCAAAAGGTTCCTAGTACTCTGCCATTGGTTGCTCCAGAGGCTATCGAAGGGTGCATGTGGGTTTCCCACCAGAGAGTCCGCCATCTACTAAGTGGTCCCTTCAGCTCTCACCTCCTAGTTGGAGACGTATGTGGACTTGGGCTTGGGATAAACTACTCCATCCTAAGGTGCCTGTGCTTTGGTGGCAGATTCTTCACAGATGTCCTCGGGTGAATGTGCTTGTCCACAGATTTGATCCTCGAGTGTCAGCACTCTGCCCACTGTGCAAGCAAAGGGACGAGACCATTGAGCATTGTTTCTTTTTATGTGATCATCTCCAGCCTGTTTGGTCTTGGCTGCTTTCTCTTTTTCATGTGACATTGACAAGTCAGCAAGTGCTTCTGGCTATTTATCCGGATACTTGGAGTAAGGTGCGGAATCAAGCATTTCATTCATCTGGAAGCGCAAAAAATTGTGTATCTTTCAGGGTTTGGATATTCCTCCTGCAGTAGTCCTCCAAGACGCACAAGCTAGAATCGCTAAGGCCTACCATTGTTCTCCTGCCAAGCGACAGTTGATATTTGAGTCCTATTTGAGTGTGTTGTCTTATGCATAGGCTGGTGGTTCTTTTCAGTGGATCACGATTATCCTCTGAAATTTTATTCCCGCCTCTGCATTTGTATCTGGCTTTTGGCTTGGTGTTTCAATAAAGTTTGTCGTTTTTAAAAAAAAAAAAAAAAAAATCGTATGTGAATCGGGTTAACCTAAATTTTAACATAACCTATCGGGTTAAGAATTGACCCCCGATTTTCAACAGAATCTTTTAACTGAACTAGTGTGAATCCGATTCGGTGCTACTATTGGCACCCTAACTATACATTCAAAACCAAACGTATATCGAGTTAGATATACTGCGTATATCGAACTCGATATACAAATATACAGCATATATCGAGTTCGATACGAGTTAGATATACGGCGTATATCGAACTCGATATACTTTTTTTTTTTTTTTTTTTTTATTTTCGATTCTGGCCGGCCGGAAAATTCCGTATAATACACAAAAAACAGTTGTAGAGCTCATACAAGAACGAGATGTAAAAGTAAGAAACCTTTGACGAATTTGATGCGAATACTCTTACTAACCTGGTGCTTCTTCCATGATCTGATCAGGTATGAATGCTGCCGAAATTCTCTCCAAAAAACGCGCCGGAAATCGCTCCAAAGAACCTGGAAAAAACACAAAAAAAAATTGATATACAGTTTACGGATGCTTTTTTATACGCCATTTTCCGGCACCCTGCCGGATATACGTATATCAAACTCGATATACGCCGTATATCGAACTCGATATACGCATGGTTTCGAATGTTTAGTTAGGGAGCCAATATTTTACCCGAATCCGTATCTCAAAATTTTACTATTTAAGCTAATATAACCAATGGTTTGTAGCTACCCTAACATAGAATCCTTCGATTTTGAGTATCTCTTTTGTTTGGAGCCGGGCTCACGAGAACATTCACACATGTTACAAGGTTGTTATTCCTTGTTGCAATTTTCATTGTCGCAATTTCTGGAGAATCAAATACATGTTCTTCGTACTTGTCCAACATCAGCATGGTAGATGGGCAAATCCTTGTGAGGAATGTATTATAATGGCAAATGTGGTGGATCGGAATGTATATTAGACTATTGTTGTTCTACAAGAGAAGTGAATCTCGTTTTGCTCAACAAGTTTTCAAGCCTAGAACATTATTAAGCATTAAGAGTGATGGGTGGGACTGCTTCTATAAATCGTTCTTCTAATATGCAAATTGTGCCAGTGCCATACACATTTTGCCACTGAGCCATGCACATTTTGCCATGAGACTTTTGCCTACGCCATGAATGCATTTAGCAGCCATGTTATAAGCACTAGTTCAGCCTGCACTCAATGGCCATAAGTTGTGTGGACACTTCATATCCTTCGTTACTATTATGGTAGTTATTGATGGGTTATTTGCCTCCTCAAATAACCTTCTCTATATGACATGCCAACTATCAAATCAATCTAATCCAGAAGAGAAATGCTATTAATCTTTCGTGGAGACTTTTCTTCTATGGAGAACATGTTGCAAGGCTCAGAAGATACTTTTGAAATATTCTTGGACTGCTATTGATTGAAAGCCACTTCATGGACGGGGAAGGGACCAATTTAGACACAGGCTCTCAATAACTCATGACATCAAAGCTAATGTGCCTTCACAGATAGTCTCAACTGTGCAACAAAGGAAACATGATTAGGTGCATAGCAGAAAGATGCGTAGGATAGGGTGAGCTATTTAATTGTGTTTGGCATGTCATATAGAGGAGTTCATTTCAGGTGGCAAATAACTACATACCACTGGCTAAATAACTGCCTTCGAGACGATCTGTAATAGTACATTAGCTTTGATGTCATGAGTTTCTGTGAGATCTGTGTGTATAAATTGGTCCCTTCGCCGTCCACGAAGTTTCAAGACGAGAAGTTTCCACAAGAGATTAATAGGAGTTCTCTTCTGGTTAGATTGATGCCTCCATAAACCTGACATTAGCACAAACCAAAGTTTAAATAGTTCCTCTTTCTTTCTCTACACGTGCTTTTCTCATCTCCTGCATGTTGTTGATACTATCTTGCCAACATATCTTTCAAGACAGCCTTGCAATATGTTCTGTATAGAGAAGTTTCCACAAGAGATTAATAGGAGTTCTCTTCTGGTTAGATTGATGCCTCCATAAACCTGACATTAGCACAAACCAAAGTTTAAATAGTTCCTCTTTCTTTCTCTACACCTGCTTTTCTCATCTCCTGCATATTGTTGATACTATCTTGCCAACATATCTTTCAAGCCAGCCTTGCAATATGTTCTGTATAGAGAAGTTTCCACAAGAGATTAATAGGAGTTCTCTTCTGGTTAGATTGATGCCTCCATAAACCTGACATTAGCACAACCAAAGTTTAAATAGTTCCTCTTTCTTTCTCTACACCTGCTTTTCTCATCTCCTGCATATTGTTGATACTATCTTGCCAACATATCTTTCAAGACAGCCTTGCAATATGTTCTGTATAGAGAAGTTTCCACAAGAGATTAATAGGAGTTCTCTTCTGGTTAGATTGATGCCTCCATAAACCTGACATTAGCACAAACCAAAGTTTAAATAGTTCCTCTTTCTTTCTCCACTCCTGCTTTTCTCATCTCCTGCATATTGTTGATACTATCTTGCCAACATATCTTTGACAACACAGATGTAGAATTCTAGCCCCGCACAAAAATTCCATAGGAACTACTTCCTCAAAGCATTCTCTTTCTCGAGGAGTACATTGTCATGCATTCAGCAAAGTATGAACAATGAGGTTCATCTCAGGAACTCGTTAAGAATTTCACCTTGTTAAAGCAAACCACGCATTGAAGAAGATCATGGTACCAATATCTGGTGTGATTCTGTATTTGTTCTTCATAGATACAAAGTAGAAGTAACCTGCACTTGCATGCTGCAAGAATGCATCCTCCCCAAAGGACCACGGGGAAGGGAGTAATAATGTTATCAAGGTATTAAGCTAACATGTTACTGAAACTTGACTGGTCCTTCTCAGTCATTTCAATTTACCATCCTTAATCCCAGGCCAGAAATGCTGCAGCAACCAAAGTAGTTGCATGTGTGTAGAATTCTTCAGAACAATTTTTATGAGAATAACAAAAGGACGGATACAGATAGTAATCCTTGGGCTACGCATGCTGTATATGTTTGAGGTACTGCCAGCAATGGCCCCAATGCATGTCCTGCATGACATAGCAATAGTATTTAACTGTCTTCTCTAGCTTCCCGAAACCCAGTTGGGGAAGAATATGTAAACAGCGATATACAACAATGCCCAGTTGTCTTCTAGATAGTAATATCATTTTTCTTCCAGTTTATATTGGTAGCATTGCTCCCACATTCCCTTCACAATCCATGCCAATGCTTTCTACTGATCTGGCATTTATTCCACCTGTCTGAAACTTCCTCCCCAAGTACAAAACAAAGTCCAACATAATCAGTCTCATTCCAGTTCCTTTTTACATCTGCTAAGCTTTTCACCTCTTTTATAGAATTAGCATTCCCCAATGTACTTTTAGCCGCATAGATATTTGCCATGAGTATGTAGCCAGCTGTACACTTAAAATCCAGATAAACTACTTTGTCAAAGCAACGCCTTCCTAAGCACACATTGCCATGCAATTCGCAAGCACTGAGCAATGAGGTCCATCCAATAATATTGGGCTGGTTAAGAGATTGGAGTAATTCTTCAGCCTCAGTGAAGCAACCTGCACGGCCAAGAAGATCAACCATGCAATTATAATGCGGAACATCTGGTGTGATCCCATGCTCCTTTTCCATAGACACAAAATAGCAACGACCTTCATCCAGGAGGCCTGCACGACTGCATGCTGCAAGCATACCAGTAAATGTTGCATATGTGGCTTTAATGCCTTGTTGTTGCATCTCCCTAATGCATTTCGATGCAAGATTAGCATTGGCATTATAGGCATATCCTGTAATCATGGTATCCCATGAGATGGCATCTCGAACTATTAGATTGTCAAGGACTTCAAGTGCTTCCTCTAGAGTACCACATTTAGAATACATATCAATAAGACTGGTTCCAATAATAACATCTAAAGGGAAAGAAGAACATAAAATCCGCTCATGGATAACCCTTCCCTGTTGCATGGCTCCAATACTGCCAATTGCTTTCAACATGCTTAAATACGTAACCTTATCTGGCTCAACACCCTGCTCTTGCATATCATCTATAAGACGTACAGCGAGAACACCTTCATCACAATGATTATATCCGTCAATCATTGCCCCCCATGTCACCACATTCCTACTTAATGATTGATTAAAAACTTTGCGTGCTTCATCTAAATACCCCGCTTTTGCATACATATCGATGAGAGCACTTACTACATAAACATCGGACACCAATCCATTGTTTATAACCTGTACGTGAATAAGTCTCCCCTCCTCTATTTCACCAGAATTACCACATGTTCTGATGATGCTACAAAAAGTAACCTTCTCTGGCTTCAATATCTTGTCCTGCATCGTTTTGAAGAGTTCTAAAGCAAGAGTGCCTTCTCCAACTTGAGCATACCCAGCAATTATTGCACCCCATGAAACGGCATCTCGACTTTGCAACTGCTGGAACACTGCATCTGCTTCTTCAATATTTCCACATTTTCCATACATATCAATAATAGAAGTTGCCAGGTCTATATTTGTTGAAAATCCACTATCAAATATCTTGTTGTGAATAAGCCTACCCTGGTATATAGCTCCTACGTTGCCACATGCTTTGAGGACAGCTAAGTAGGTGGCGTTATCTGGCTTGATCGCTTTCTGCTGCATATTTTGAAAGCAGTCTAATGCCAGCAGGCCCTGTCCATGATTGGCATGGCCTGTAATCATTGAACCCCAAGATATGGCATTTTTACTTGGCAGTTGATCAAAAACATCCTGGGCCTCCTCCAAGCTCTGGCATTTAGCATATATGTCAATAAGGCAACTTCCTATGACAATGTCTTTCTGAAGTCCTGTTCTCAAAATGTGATGATGGATAATCCTTACCTGAATGAGGTCTGATGCCACTGTGCAAGCCTTAAGTGCCGCACTGTATGCATACTTGTCATAATTTGTCTCCAACATTAGCATTCTGTGGTATAATTCAAGACCCTGTAACCCAAACCTGGCATTTGCTAAAATGATTGCACTCCATGTATAAAAACTTGGACATGTGACCTTATGAAATGCGCAATTTGCTTCTATCAGGCTTTTACAAGAAATAAAGAGATGAATGAGCCTGTCAACTAAGAAGGCCAACGTATCTAAACCATTAAAGGACATAAAAGATTGCACTCGCCTGCCACATTCTAAATCTTTGGTCTTATTGCAATCCTGTAAGAGAGAGAGAGCAATATTGCTGGACATTGGTGCCCCATTTCGACGAAAATCTTCTAGAACCTTATTCAGGTCCCTGGTAACGATGCACTTAAAACATTATCAAACTAAAGTAAAGTATTTAAAACAACAAAAATGGGTACCTGAGATTATTCACGCCCGGGGATGATTGTGCCAATGCCTAACAAAACACAGATTGAGTCCGTTCTAAAATGGAAAAGGTCATGCTTGGTGGGTCTTACCTGATAGCTAAAGAATCGTTTGTGCGGATACAACCGAGAGGCGGCATTCATCACTTCTGTAAAGCAAACATTTCATTTTGTGAAATGTCCGTTCAAACGATGTCTAAACTATCTGTCATGTCCATGCCCACCCAATTTGGGTTTGGTTGGACTCCCATGGAAACCTGCCTAAGTTTCCTTTGGAAACCTCTCTCCTGCTCCATTCAATATGCATGTGATGTCATAATGTCCTGTACAATATACGGTTTGAATACATATGTTATGTTAAATGGACACATAGTCTTAGGTCCATTCGCACATGCCGTTTAGGTTAAGTTAAAAATAATTAAGCAAATAACGTCAACATTTCACATAAAGACGTTTGAGGCACATATTTACTAGGGTGTTAAAGGCCAAGAAAAAGCACATGCCCAGGACATTAGCCCGGCAACGCCGGGCACACGTTTACTAGTAATTAACTACCTGGTGAAACTTAACTATAACAACTGCATTCACACTAAAAATAGTTAAGTCTCGGTTAAATAACAACCAAGATAAGTGTCTTGTTAAGTTAGTGGTTAACCAAAATGCCTTAAGACAAGCTTTAAGTTACAATGTTAACTTGACCGAAACATGTTCACACCAATCTAGTTAAGTTTACTTTAAGTTACAATGTTAACTTGACCGAAACGTGTTCACGCCAATCTAGTTAACTTTATTGTTCTTTGTAGCTTCTCACTTCTCGCATTAATTGAAGCTGACCAATAGCAAATGATAGACTGTTTTTTTAGAGCCGGAACTTGAGCCACTACATTTCAGTAGCAATTGGATATACATTTCCTAATGAACGAGCTTGGCAAAACCCAGCTCATGTCGTCTGGGGACTTACTCAATTCTTGGACCGAGCTGCCACGTTCCTGGATCCGTCTGTGCACCGTCAAGCAGGTTTTTGTGCTGCTTTGAAGTGTCTTCTCACATGTTCAATTGCCCGTCGACGTCCTATTTACTATTGCAATTCCAATGCCAGTGCTGGTGCTTTTGGTCTCCAGACTTGTCTCCTCATTGAATGTCAGTATGTCCCCGCCGAGGCTCGCCATGCTTTTGAAGATATGGTGCAGTCTGGTTTTCTGCCCAATGCGTCACCCGCCATTGGGGTAAACACCTCAGATGCTCTGAAGGATCGACAAGATCTCATCCAGAAGCATCACTGTGAGGCTCGCGTCATAGTCGGCAGGATGATTTTGAGAAGGTTCGGCTTTCCCACCTACGTAAACTGCTTTCTCTCCTCCTCGGCGTTCTTTGGTTTTGGGGAAGAAGGGGAGTGTTAGTCCCGTGCAGCCAGGCACTAGACAATTCCTGAACACAACACAGGTCAAAGGCAAAGGACCAGGTCAAGCGTCAGGTAGTAGACCCACGTCCTCGCCGAAAACCACACAGAAACCCACGCCCCCGTCAAAGAAGAGCACCAGACAAGATAAATGACCACTTCCGGGGAGTTCGGCCTTAAATTAGCGGGATTCCGAGCAATAATGACGGCACTGCAAAGATTTCCTCAAATCAAACATATGATCCAGGAGTTGGTAACCGAGATCACAAAGGCTCTGCCATATGTCTATTTTGGGCCCAAGGCCATTGTATCATATATACCTGTAGAGTTAGATCTCAAGTTTTTAGATGACTCTCTCGTCTTAGCGAGATCTCATGTACTCTCTTTGATATTCAAGGATTCTTATCTTGGCATATAGTCTTTTTGCTTTGCTATTTCATTCTTTCTGTTCTGATGTCTTTGCAAACTCCCGCGTGACACACTATACTTGGATTTGTCTGCTTGATCCATTGGTCCATATAGAGGGCTGTCTTGCAGACAATCCCGAACCCAGACCCTAAACAAAGTTTCAAATTTGAAGCACTTATATTCCCTTTTACTTTCAAATATTCCACATGGCAATTTGCTTCAATTGGTAATAAAGACATTATTTCCCCTTAAGAAATGATAAATTAAGGGTTGAAATTCTTATCTGTAACTAGCTTGATACATGATGTCTTTCAACCATAGCAAAAAAGGAGTTGTTATGAGACACTTTAAAATATGACTGTTAGATTCAGAATCCGTATACATGTCACATTTGGTGTCAAAATTTCGCGCGTTCTCCAAACTTTTCTTAAGGAAACATTTAGAAGGAATGACTAGGTGAAGAGATAACCAAGCCAATAGTTGAATTTTAAGTTGACAGTAAAACTTTCAGCAAATTTTAAAATGCTAATGAATTTACTTGTGGCAACATTCCATGTAAAAAAACAATTTATCAGACTTAACAATATTGTAGATCAGTTTATAGGCCTTGGAAACACTATAGCATTTACTGCTCCCTGTGTCCAATTGGCAGAGTCATTAACATTGCATGACGTAATATGTTTATATAATAATTGTCAGCATAAGAAAAGATGCCAAAGCATTGAATCTCATTCCAAAGTTCTCCGCCTATCATTGATCCAAAGATCACTAGATAGAGATTCCTGCATTTTTCTTTGTTCTTTTAAATCAAATTGAGAGCAAAGTACTTCGTCTTGTAGAGTAGTGCCCATATACAAAGCAGGGGACCCTCAATGCCCGGCCAACTACCGTACTATTATGGTCAGCTCTCTCTTTACAAAACTATTGGCTGGCATCCTTGAGCAGCGGCTGACAATATGGGCAGAGGAAACGGAGGTGCGAGCTCTTACACAGGCAGGTTTTCGGCCCAGACATTCCACCATTGATCATATCTTCACTCTGCGCACATTGATTGAGGATAGCAGGAATCGCCGGCAGAACCTGTACTGTTGTTTCGTGGATTTTGCAAAAGCGTTCGACACAGTGCCCCGCAACAAGCTATGGGACAGATTGCGGCAGCTATGGACCCCCGGACTTGCGAATCGCAAGATATAGGTTGTAACGAGGCATGCTCAAAGCCGTATCACATCGGCAAAGACACGGCCCGATCAAGAGCATTGGAGTGCGTCGGGGTTGCCCCCTCTCCCCACACTCTTTTGCCTATACATTGATCAGTTGGAAGATTGGCTCTCTGAGCATGGAGGTGCGGGCGCACATCTCATGCATCACACAATCCGGCAACTCATATATGCTGACGATGTCAACCTCATGGCCTATACTCCAGAGGACATGCAACGTCACCTAGATGCTCTTGACACTTTTTGCCAATTCACTGGCATGCGAGTTAACTTGGCCAAAACTAGGGTGCTTTGCTAGTTGCATCATCCCGTCGACCAAGGCTTCCCACATTCACTTACTGGGGCAAGAGGTAGAGGTAGAGGTGGCTCGACCTACAAGTACTTGGGGATTGAGTTCTCAACTACCACCCATTGGGATGCGGCTATCGTCGCTGGTCACGGCGGGTTGGAAAGCACTATATGCCATGCGGAACAATGACCACAAAGGCGAGTTGTATGCCCAGGGCCACCACCACATTTGTTTGGGCCTTGGTTGAGCCGGTCCTTTTGTATGGGGGGAAGTGTGGGGTCCGGTGATATCCCTCAACACGGAATGACCTCGGCAGTGCGTGAAGGCCTTCTTGGCACGGGCCCCGGGGGTGAAGTCCACGGTTCCGCACAGATCCTACTCCAGGAGACAGGCTTTCTACCCCTTCAACGAGCTGCATTGGAACGCCATATCGTTTACTTCCAAAAGGTGGTCGCTATGGTTGATACACGCTTGCCCCACCTTGCTTTGGCCACGGCGATGGGTCCCCAACGCCTGAAATCCTGCTGGAAAGACAAGCAAGCTCAGTGGTTCTCACGCTGGGGTGTGCAGGCCAACAGATGCGTCCAGGTCAAGACAAAGAAAGATCGCGAGGCACTTAAACTGTACCTAGATGCTACTTTCCTCCGCAAGCTCTGGGATGCAGAGGCTTTGACGCGCGTTAAGTTGGCACACTATCAGCAGCAAGTCAATCCTAGGCTCACAAGAGGCCCACACCAAGATTTTATGCGCCCAAATTTGCCCATGAAGAAAGCGAGACTTATAGCTTCCATTCAAGACGGGTGCACATCGCCTCCCGCATTGAAAACGGCGTGGGCTCGGGAAGCACGCGAGCAAAGGCTTTGCCGGTGTTGCCACCGAGGCGGAATTGAGGATGAATGTCATGCCCTCCGGATCGCCAAAGATTTGCCCATATCAGGAGGCGATATGTTCGATTACTAGTGCCTGGCCAGCCGTTGCATCAGTTATTGATTACGGTGTCAGTGGGTTTGTTGGGGTCATACCTCCAGGAGGTTATGGATGCACAGACTCGTTTGTGTCCTGCGGGACGGTAATGAACTGTCCTATGCAATTGTACCAGCACGCTTATTACTGCTAAGGTTTTTCCCTCGAAAACCCTTCGGGGCGGGGGGTTTTTTAATCCTGTCAGTAATACGCTTGCTGCTCTCTTTTTGTTTGGGTCCCATAGGCCAATTGGTCTCCGTGGACGCTAAAAACCTATTCTATTCTATTCTATTCTATTCTATTCTATTCTATTCTATTCTTGTACTATATCATATCATGGTGCTTGAAACAAGAACGCAAAATCAACAATATAAATCGCACAAAAAACATAAGGTTGCAAAGCTCAAGGCATAAATCAATCAATATTTCTAATATGAGATCTTATTCAACTCTCTAAAGCGAAATGAGACTTGGAGATATCACATAGAGTTGGTAAATACGATACTATGAGTTGTCGCGACATTGGTGCTAGAAAGGTGCTGATACCCTTCATCGTTTTTTTCCAATGGCCCTTCACTTTCTTCACGCGCTTCACCCGCCATAGCCAGCCTTGAGGGGGAGTTCAAGATTGTTAGTCCTGTACGTCCAGGTACAGGACTATTCATGAAGACCACGGATCAGGGCAGGAATAAGGCAGGAGCAGGTCAAGCATCGGGAAGTAGACCCACACCCCCGCAGAAGACGGCGTCTGGGTCCAAGAAGAGACAAAGAACAGATAAATGACGGCTCCCGTGGAAGTTCAGTCCAGAGTCAGCGTGATTCTAGGCACATAAAGAAGGCACTGCCAGATTCCCAGAAAATCAGGCTCTGATCCAGGAGTCGGTAGTGAGATCTGCCAAACACCTATTTTGGGCCCAAGGCCGTTGTACTATATATATGAGTAAAGATAGAACTCATGTTTTTAGATGAGCATTAGTCCTTGTCTCCAGTTTTCCTCTCAGTGATATCAAGAAAGTCTGATTCCTTCTCATTGTGTGGTATTGCTTCTTTTCGGTTCTCTCCTTTCTGTCTCCTTGCAAAATCCCGCGTGACACTCAGCCAGAATTCTCCTGTTTGATCCAAGGGTCCTCATAGAGGGCTGTCTTGCAGGAGATCCTGAACCCAGACCCTAAACAAAGATCCATCAGGATCACTAATTCTGGCCAAGTCATCAATCCCAAAATTCAAGTTTGCAATGCCCAATTCGAATTGGAATTTCCCCGCCCAATTCATATGTAGCACCTTAGAGTTATATTGTTTCAATGTTTCTACAAACACATAACAAACAACACATAACTACCATTAATACTAATTAACACCAACTATTGCATTTAACACATTTAAATTAAAATCCCCCTGAAAACCCCCTTTGGTTTGGGTGCATATTCACACGGGAGTTATTTCGGGCACCGAGAGCTGTTGGATGGGCATATATCCCCTTTATGGCTCGATCTGGACCGTACATAGCAATCCTCGTTTGTGGGGTATGCATGTACAAGTTTTTGTACACTGTATATTGAGATTTGCAATATACTATAAGGTTTGAGGAAATGTACTTAATGGTGTTGATTTTGTACATGTATTATATGATTTTAGGGGCTCTCGCTGCCCTACGTCACCCCTCATGTGAATATGCACCCAAACCAAAGGGGGTTTCAGGGGGATTTTAATTTAAATGTGTTAAAAGCAATGGTTTGTGTTAATTAGTATTAATGGTAGTTATGTGTTGTTTGTTATGTCAAAAACAAATTTGGGCCCTTCGGGCCCTAACAAAGCAAACTCCCCAGAAATCAAGCCTGGGCTAATCCAAAGAGCAATGCACATTCAGCGCCTTAGAAAAGGTATTGCATATAAAACAGGCCGTTTAAATTATAATGATATTATAAAAGAAATTTAGAAATGAGCATATAATTAGTAGTGAGCTTATTTGAACCTATTATGTCTGGCCATCTATATCTTTGCAAGCGTGTAAGGTTGCAACATAAAGTACCACATGAATATATACTCCCAAAATAGATTTCTTCAAAATGCTTTTGAAGAATATTAAATCTTATGACATACTACACTACCATAACAAGTATGCAAAGTAAACATTACCAACCATTGGGATATGAAGCACAAAAAAGGAAAGCAATGCAATAGTTTCACCAGATTTTACATTGCATACTAAGTTGATAGGTGGCCTTGTACCATGTTAGGAAAGTCTGACGCATCACATAACTCCGTATAAGATACATAAAGATTTGCTAGCAATAGACCATAACAAGTATGCAAAGTAAACATTACCAACCATTGGAATATGAAGCACAAAAAAGGCGAGCAATGCAATAGTTTCACCAGATTTTACATTGCATACTAAGTTGATAGGTAGCCTTGTACCATGTTAGGAAAGTCTGTTGCATCACATAACTCCGTATGAGATACATAAAGATTTGCTAGCAATAGACCATAACAAGTATGCAAAGTAGACATTACCAACCATTTGAATATGAAGCACAAAAAAGGCGAGCAATGCAATAGTTTCACCAGATTTTACATTGTATACTAATTTGATAGGTGGCCTTGTACCATGTTAGGAAAGTTTGTTGCATCATATAACTCCGTATGAGATACATAAAGATTTGCTAGCAATAGACCATAACAAGTATGCAAAGTAAACATTACCAACCATTTGAATATGAAGCACAAAAAAGGCGAGCAATGCAATAGTTTCACCAGATTTTACATTGCATACTAAGTTGATAGGTGGCCTTGTACCATGTTAGAAAAGTCTGTTGCATCACATAACTCCGTATGAGATGCATAAAGATTTGCTAGCAATAGATATGGAGAAGCATTGCATCACATAACTCCGTACCAGATGCATAAAGATTTGCTGGCAATACATATGGAGAAGCATTGCCTGGATCTAATTGAGAGACAAACTCTGCAACACGTGCTGCACGCTCTAGATGAACATGAATTCTGCACTTTCCAAGCAGGGTTCCCCATGGCGTAACAGTAGGTTCAAAAGGTATGTTTGAAAGAAAAGCATGTGCTTTATCCAACCATATAGCCTGTATGAGAAGATCAATTATGCAATTGCAGTGCTCCAACACTGGAATTATTCCATGGTCTTCCCACATGGTTATGAGATAGTAACAGCCTTCATCCACCATGTTAGAATGGAAAAAAGCACCAAGAATACTGCGAAATGTGATGTCATCAAACAACATCCCTCTGGACAGCATTCTCTGAATTAATTCCAGCACTTTGCTGCCATGACCATGCTGGACAAACATCGCAATCATTGCTGCCCAAGAAACCAGGTCATGCTGGTGAATGAAGTAAACTCTGGCAACGCTACCGTCGTGCATCTGGAATAACAATATATGTTAACAATTGATGTAAATATGCAACTTAGCTTTAAAAAATATGCAACTTACTCTGGGCAAGTGCTTGGATGCTATTAACACAACCATAACCTGCGGCCCTGTCATCGACCTACAAATCACAGGTCCGAGTTTTTTCTCTCCACCATGGCTATAAGGAGGCTCAGAATATGCAGCCGGCCCCATCCCTGTGGCCCCTGCCTTGCCCTGTAATCGCTAAAGCTGCAGGAACTGGAGCAAGAAGAGCTACAACAATAGGTTCGGATCCATCTTCATCCTCTAGAATGATTTCATAACTAAAAAGGAAAAGGTTTTCTAGAAAAAAAAGGGGGTACAGGAGAGACATGCAAGATGACTCTCACACATGGAGCATCATGATAACGAGTGTAATGAAAGCAATCCTCAAGGGTATCCAGCACAATATGTCGATGAATATCTTATGAAGGAAGCTTCAAATTGTATGAAGGTTGTACAATATCCTGCTTATCAGTGAACCTATCCATACTCAACATTCAAGCCGAGTACAAAATATCCAACATAGCTATTGACACTATGCTCAAGTACACCTCTATTTCTTCATATACTAGTACTAGTAATGTGTGCCCGGCGTTGCCGGGCATAAGTACGGTTTTAAGTAAGTATTATATATGCACAATACTTTGCTATATTTAAAAGGATGTGAAGAAAAAAATAAATTGCAGAAGATTTTAAGAGAAGCTTGAATAATGGTTTATGTCAATTTGATCTTCTTGCTTTACTTGAACTCATTATAGTAGTGGTTTGTGTGGTTTGTTTTGTTCAAACATCATTGTAACTTTTACAACCTAATGACGATGATGTAAACCTATATCAATATCACCGGATGTGGGTGGATGGATGTCCTTTTAATCTTTGTGGATGTGTGTGTCATATATAAACATAGAAATCTTGTATTCTCTTTGTCCAATACACTCTAAGCAATGGAGAATATGTGGCATGCATGAATGCTATGATACAAATCAAATCTAAGGCTTGGGCACTCTAAGGTCAATTGCAACAAACAAAAATTGCAATATTTCGCAAACAACAGTTTGCAATATACTTGCATTGTACATTCAATCTCACAAAAAAAAAGTCAGCAAAGCAAAAATAAAACCATAGAATTCAAGTTCATGCGCAAACAACAATTTGCAATATACTTGCAGTGCACACTCAAGTTCACAAAAAAAAGTCACAGTGATTCCCTGCTACTTGTCTCATGCAAGGTCTTTAATATTATCATTATGCTCCATAAGTGTGTTCTTTGTGTTCTTTAGAGTTAAGTTGGGTTTTATACTGGCACCCCAGACTTGAATTAGCATGACTTGCATAACTTCAATAGATAGAGTATTGTTTCATGCCATCTAACTTTTATTATGTGTAGGGCTCACTTTGTTGCAGGGTAGCCCTTAAGGATGAAAGTTCGCCAAAAGGCTATTTTTTAAGGGTATTGAGAAATTTTGACGCTATGATTTAGTAGGGCCCGTTATAGATGAAAAAAAATAAAATTACCCAACTTTTCTACAAACAAATCTCACTCCACTTAAAAATTTGCCACATCCACTAAGCGTCATAAATATGGAATCGCCTTATCCTCTACCCTCTTCTCGAAGATTTCTTAAGGAATCCCCTAATATTCTAGGCTTTCTTCATAACCTAATCTATTCTCCATATCCATCCAGGTACATATGATAATTTTAAGAGTTATTTTTGTAGCTATTGTGTTTCAAATACTTCTAAGGAAGCACTGGAGAGCATTTTTTTTACAGACCTCCCTTTTAATAGATTTGTTTTATCTATAAGGATAAGCCACGTTCTCATTTGCAAAGGTTAAGTTGTAGTATTGCATCATGCAACTATAGTTAAAAGAGTTTGTGTCCTTGATTAAATATGGATGCCGGTGAATAAAATTTCACCATAGAAATTGCACTCGAAAAATAAAGACACTTAAACCTTGGCAAAATAATATTGGCCATGATTCGCCTAGATTTCTATAAAAAACATTCGTCTAGAAAACATTCGTTAGCATGACTAATCTTGCAACTCTATTATTTGCCCGACCTTCTAAATTATGTCTAGACAAATTTGGCCTTAAGGGCAACCCTGCTTTGTTGTGGGTTGGATTCTTGGTCTCGCACTTGCACTCCAAGCTTGAAACACTATGTTGTGGGTTGGATTGCTTGGGTCTTGTACTTGCACCCCCAAGCTTGAAATTAATACATGAAAACCGACTTGCATAACTTTCTTGAATAGACCTATTATTGCTAAAATTTATATTATGCATAGCTCATTTTGTTGTGGGTTGGATTGTTAAATATCATGCTTTTGAGATCAAGCAAGTGGTAAATCGCTGAGACAGATACAAAAGGTGAGAAATATCTTTTGAAAAGTTCTAACATTTGATGCGATACAAAGCGAAAAGCATTAATTGGAAAATTTCAGCGTTTGATGCATTACACGACATCTAAGCAAATAAACTAATCAGACTCATGCATGAGCTAGAAAGAAAAGATATGCACACGAAAATTGGATTTCTAAAGTTGAGGGCTTGGAGAAGGGATCTAAATATACTTACAATCTGGATAAATTATTTGGTAGGACACGCATTTAAGTCCATTCTATTCTCAAGTCCTCTTACACAATCTCTATTGTAATATATTCAAAACCAAGACAACATCATGAGAAGAAAAACTAAGAAGTTTCAGATTTGGAAATTCCAGAACATGAGATCCATCTAACGAAAAGTATTAAATGTTGCTCTTCCTTTACATTGGCATCGAGCAATACTGTGACAAATCAAGAGCAGTAGGTCTTAGAGTAACATATATAACACTCAGAATTGGTAGATACAACCATCTGAATTGCCAGATCGTTACAAATACACAAGATTAAAAAGTAGGTGAAAACATACTTGTTCCCTTGCCTGTCAATCCTCTTCTGCTGCATTAGATTTATTGGATGCTACATCTATTTTGCTTCACATCTGTAATCACATGGAAGCCTCCATGCAAGCAAATTCTTGGAAGGATTCTTGGAGGAGATGGAGCCGAAGTCGGAGTCGGCGGGAGAGAGAGGAAATTCAATTTCCCTCTTCTTCTCCCCCCTCCCCTTTTTTTTTGTCCTTTACCTCATCTTTTTTTTTCCACATTATGAATTTCTCATCGTCCCTTTCCTTTCTATCCCCCTTTTTTGCACTCATCATCCCCTTTCCTTTTTTATGCTTCTAAGGTCGACTAGGCTACACCATTATCCTTCTATTCCTTTTTATTGGACCAAAGTGTATTCAACTAGTCACATTTGTTTTTTCAATGGTTCAACCCATACATATCTCATTGTTTTCCTGCTCATATTTGTGAATGGCATCAAGAATTAACTCTTTAAACCTAGCAGTTCTTTATATACAAAACATTGGAAAAAGATGCAAGGGTTGTAAGAGCTTTACATCTGCATGCTCTCCCAATAAAGTTTAGAATGAAACTAAAATGAAGTAGTTAATTGACCATGTGTAGGTTGCAGAAGAAGCTGTCTTGGACTATGAGATGACTCTCTATTTATTTCAATATTTTCTACAACTACAGGTAATTAATATTGTCAATTTAGGAGCTTTAGAATGTTGTAAGTTTTTATATGTTCCTTTATGGGCCACTAGAAGTGGCGTTGAGTAGTAACTTGGGTGCCATAATTTTGGAGGGTGCAAGTGATTCTTGGGAGGCTCGTTTCATATTTATGGGGGTTGGATTCGAATTGCTTATTTTGGGGCATTTAATCTGTCGTCTCCTTTTTGTTTTAGGCGAGATTAACAGAAGTTGCAGTTGGAATTTGAAGTGTTTGGAGGCATTTTGAGGTGTTATGTAAGGGGTGGTTTTCTTTACTTTATACACTATATATGGTGGGGCATTTTGGTGTAAAAATATCTTATGGTTTGAAGTGGGGACTTTGGTAGGTTCATAAGTATATTCATAAGTGCTCTTGAAGGTGTTAAGAGTTGAGACTTTAGAGGGAGGAGGGTGTTCATGGGCGTTCTTAAAGGTATTTTAAGACTTCATAGATAGGAGAGTCATACGAGTTTTTAAAGGTGTTTTAAAGTAGTATGGATTTTCATCATTGGAAGTTTCAACTAGATAACTTGTCCGAAATGAGAAACAATATATTTATACCATATGATTTTGCATGGTATCTCATTGACATTTATAAGAACCTAGACATCCACATCTTGTATAAGTACATCTCCTTCTTCCAGTGTCAACAGCATTCCGTCGACATTAATCATTTTATCTGCAATGCCATCTTCTTCTTCAATATCAAGCATCACCTCTAGTGTGATGCCAGGGTGCATCTCAGTCTCATGTGACCCATCAGTGATAGGCTCTATCTCAATCGTGTCATGCATTGATTCATCATCCTGGCCTATATTCATGTCATCATACTCTTCTGTCAAATCTGACACACTTCTAATTTCCACATTCAAATTGTCACACACTCTTCTAGATCTAGGGTTCACATGGACAACATACAACCAATTGAGATCGTCTATGGGCAAAGCAGCATGAAAAAGTTAGACCCCTCCAAAGAAATAGAAAAACCCAAAAAAAAGGGTTCAATCCAAGCATCTCACTTGTCATTGGATGCAAGTACACTTGCTCGCACTTCTCAGGATATACATTAGGCTCCTTATCATCTGGTATTGTTCTTCTTGAATTGATAGCACAAAGAATATTACTATCTCGTCATAAAGTGGCATCTTTTTCCCACATAAAATGACATCATACCACCTGACCTTGAAAATAACTTTTGTGAATTTGGTATAATCAAGCTCAATCATGTCTTGTATCTTGCCCACATAATCAATATCAAGCTTCCACAAGATTCTTGTTCTTGGCACTTGCTCGACTTGAAACCGTGAACATGGATAAGTTAGCAGAATCAAATGTGAGGCGTGTTTTGTCCCTTGTTTCAATCTGAAAATGTCTTCCATTATGTATGTACACATTGTATTTAGTGACCTATCATTAATAAAGAATCATAAATATGCATAAACAAATAGTAGCATAAAACCCACTAGAGGTACCTAGTGGCTAGCTCCAAATGCTATTTGCTTCTCTTCATCACTTATTGGGGTCCTATTTCTAGCTTCATCCACTATAGTATCCAACAAACACTTGGACGATATTTTGTCGATTAGTTGTTGCAGCTCAAGAGGAAATGGACCTTTATGAGAACGATGCCACTTTTGACGCCGATATTCAATGCATTCCCTAGCCTCTTTATATCTTTGCATCCGTTTTGTCATACGTTGCTCATTACTTACAATGTAATCCCTTATTGTTGTCGTTTCAATGAAAGTCAATGTATGAGTTGTTCCTTTATTATATAGTCTACCTTCACACTCGTCAGGTGCTGGAAGCTTCAATTCTTCCTTATCCCTTAAGGTGAGATAAGGAGAAATTGTAAACCTACAGTCTTGAGCAATCCAACCCTCCGCCATGCTTCCTTCAGATTTTGCTAATTGACGAACAAAATCTTTGAGTACCTTCATAAAGCGTTCAAGGAAAAGACATCCATTGGTAGGATGCTGGACCAGCCCACTCGGTATCATCAATCAGGTGGACAATTAAATGCACTTGAAGGTCAAAAAAGCTGGCCAGGAACTTTTTTTTTCAAATAGGCATAATACTTCACCTGCTAAAACTCTCATCCTTAGAATGCCATTGATAGTAATTTCCCTCAACGACACCCATCTACATGATGTTATGACATGAAAATAGGAATCAATTATATATAAGAATTAAAATAAGCATGCGAAGATACAAGTGAATACCTGCATTGCTCGGCTAGTTTAAAAATGGGTTCACAAATGTTTGGAGAGAGAGTATCCGGTAGAACAATTGGCAAATATTCCTACATACAAAACAGAGTTAAATTAACAATAAACATAAATGATGATAGTATTGTACATTTAGTAGATATAAAGTGTTCATAAATTACCTCTAGTAACTTATGAAAGTCATGTGGCTTGAGTCCTTGAAGCTTTCCATCCTTTGTCCAACATTTGCACATGGAAGAGGAGTATCCATACAGAGTAGGTAGTGATTTCAAAGAGGCACAAACCTTTTCATATTTATCCTTTTCTAGAACCCATGGAGGTGGCTTATTTGATTTCATCCAAGCACATTGTGTACGCCGTATTTGAAGTTGATCTACTTTTGATCCTTCAGTGCCTTTCTCCTGGAATGCATAAAGTTTAGGCTATCGGTTGGAGCTTGTAAAACTTTAGAGTTTTATCGAAGAACTCAAATCCAATGCTTAGTTTAGCAATGGGATTGTAGTGGAAACTTTGATATTGAATGTGTGTGGAATGGGAGGCGGAATATGTAGATAATGTTCATGTTTGTTCTAGGGGTATTGGACACGAAGTAGAAAATCCATTGTAAATAATTCATGAAATAACAATGACCAACTTTAGGGTCTAAGATTTAGCCACTACGAGTTAAGACTTACGCATAACTTACTACTATGTCCTTGCACTTTTATATATTTAATCAATTTAAGAGAAAGAACTTATTTTTGAATAGCATGCACAAATTTTACCTGGCATTGGTTTAGTATTATCCATGATTGAAAAAGTTGTTCTTAATAATAACCCTTTGAGATTGTCTCCACCTTTGAAAGTTGTAGTGATTTGATAACATGGTTGACATGTATAATTGTATGTTCCATCTACGAGTTCCATGTTACATCCTCACAGTTCTTAAGGCTTCATGTTATGATATATCTCTGAACCCTAAACCCATAAACCCAAACCCCAAAACCCCTTAACCCTTCGCCTTTCCACACTTACAAAAATCTACAACTATTAACAAAGACATCATAAACGGTAGTTGGATGCAATAGAAGGACTCCCTCATATTTTCCGCATACATTTGTAGAGAAGGCTAGCATAATCCTGCATAGGGTATTGTGTGTGCAAGTTTATCTTGGCATTGGTTTATTATTACCCATGCTAAAAAAAAGTTGTTCTTCTTAAAAACCCTTTGGAATTGTCTTTATCTTGTAGTGATTTGATGACGTAGTTGATATGTATAATTATATGTTCCATCTATGAGTTGCATATTACATCCTCGCAGTTTTGCTTCTTAAAGGCTTCATCTTATGATGAATCCTTGAAGCCTAAACCCTTTAACCCCCAAACCCCTTAAAGCTTAACCCTTCCACACTTACAACAATCTATAACTCTTAAAGAAGACATCATAAAAGGTAGATTGGTGCACCAAAAGGACTCCCTATAGTTTTCGAATACATTTATAAAGAAGGTTAGTGTAATCCTGCATATGGTATTATGTACAATGTTGTAAAGAATAACTAAACTGGAAAACATTATCATCAAACATCAAAGGTCTTGTCTTGCAAATGGTGAAGATGTTTGAATAATTTCTTTAAACCCAAAAAGGCATGTGGAGTCGGCAACATCACCATCATGGGTCAATTGAATGAATATGCTATTGGAAGGGAATAAATATTTTGATTATAGAATTTGGTCCTCTGATTCATTATTATTGAGGGCAAGACTATTCTTTAAACTCTTCCAAAATGTCCTCAACTTCATAATTTATGTTTCAACCTTACTGATGGCTTCATAAACTTAACAAAGAAGGTAGTTAATATGACAGATCTCAACTGCTTGGCACTAAAGTAGGACCAAGAATCAAGTTCAGGGAAGATAACAATTCAACTCTAATACCTCATGGTTTCATAGTTTGGATGGACCATGCCATTTTTGGTCTCGGTCTTTGAGACACATGAAGAGGAGGTCTGAATAGAATTTAAAATTTGCATGAATCTCGCAGCCTTCCTGCAAGAGAACGCAAGTGGGAAGGGAACGCCGCAAGGAAATGCCGCATGCCTCTGCACAGCGCGTTCCAGGCATAAATACCAAGGCCATCCCACTTTAATAAAGAAGATTACAAGTCCCCCTTATTTCCACATTTTGAAAGATCACCACCCCTTCAACGACTTTTACAAGATGGAAACAACATTCGTGTGGTGATTTATCCCGCTCTTAACCTACAAGATTCCTTGGAGCTTTTCCATCATTTGTGAAAGATGTGAAAGTGAGTTTATGTGATGTGAATTTCAACATTTCATATAACTCGTTCTCATACTTTTTGCATTTGTTGTTGCTCAAGAAAGTTTAATGATGGTTGTGGCTAGTGTTGTTCCCAACTTTGCCACGACATTATAATTAGAGTAGGAATTTAAGTTTACATCCTTGTTTTTCAATTTTTAAGACAATAAGCTTAACAAACAAGTGACGACTTGTTTCTTTGTTTTGCTTTGTTTTATCCTATTGTGTTCTAACTTTAGATCCTTCCTACATAAAGCAAGGATTACAAAGGAGATGTCTGACAATACCGAAGGAGTTTACCAGTCGGGCATTATCGTGAATATGAGACAGCTCTCAAGAACGGGCTCAAGGACTGGCTCCACATAGTTGTTGAGAACACAGAAGACGTAAGGATAAATATTTACTATGTGGACTGGCGGTTCTATGATCCCACATTGATGTCTGCAAGTATTTCCAACGTCAGTACCTCTGCTAAGCGACATGGATGGGCTTTTCCCTCTTACAAAAGCTTCCAAGAGGCAGACATACAAGGCCCTACGGAGATTTTAAGGGGATACAGCATCCTTCGGAATCGACTGAACGAGTCGAAGAACTCTCCATCTTTGGTTATTAAGGCCTTAAACTCGCAGAACCCACCTCGCTTAGTGGACACTGCTTGGTTTCGGGCTCAGAAGAAAACGAAGACTCGTGTTGTTAAGGAGGTTCCTGCTACAGAGGACTCTTCTGCTACTGAAGAAGAGGGTAAAGAACTGAAGAAGAGGTTAAAGAATCAGAACCAACAGCGACAGAAAAACATCAAGAGGAAAAGAAGGATAAGAAGGGGAAGGGAAGCAAGAAGAAAAGGGATGGAAAGGGAAACAAGAAGGAGAAAAAAGGGGAGGGGAAGCAGGAAGGGAAGGATAAGGAGGGGAAGGGAAGCAAGAAGGAGAAGAAAGGAAAAAGGAAGAAAGGAAGAGGAGGTGAAAGAAGTCAGTGCAAGGAAGGAGCAGGAAGAAGGAGAGGAGGAAAAAGAGAAGACAAAGAGATAACATAGGCATGGCACTTCAGATGTTGAGGGCACTCCAAAAAAACCAAGAAGACGAAGCCCTCGACCTCCTAGTCCACAGCCTAGTCCTAGGCCACTAGCAGTGGTGGTGTTTGTGGTGATTCCAATGCAAGCACGGCAGAGAGGGGGGGAACCTCGGCACCACAAGTCCAGGGGTCCGTGCCATCTCAATTAATAAAACTGCGGATAGCCGGGCACTTGTTAGAGGTGCCCCAAGGCCTCAAGGTGGAAAGGTCCGAGGAAGAAAAGATTCAGAAACGACATTGAATAAAATTCATGAGCACCGTCATCTTTTCCCTCTCGGCATTACGTTTACGAAGAAAATAAACGTGTTCAGTTTATTCCAGGGCCCTTTAAATTTGACTTCCAGGTCAAGAAATATGGAACACGTCAAGACTCTACTGGAATCTTTCCAGCGTGATCCTCACCCGGTATTCACCCCGACCGATGTGATCCCCTTCCACCCCAACACAAAGAAATTAGTTGCTTGGAAAACAGAGGACGATCTTATGGGGATGCACTACTATGTAGTAAATGGCAATCACTCAGTACTGGCAGCGCAGGTTGTTTGCAGAAAGCTAGGCACTGCAAAGTCCCAGGAGCAGATGGCCAAAATATATGAGTACCGATGGTGCCGGGTGTTGTCGGGAGAGGTGAACGAGCAGGACTGCCTGCATCTCAATTGTAAGGTGAATGACATTGCTTCGAAGACCATCTTCAAAGAACCATTCATTGACAAGATCACCCACCTGAGGCACCAGTATGCCCTTTGCGGCAAGCTTGATCCTTCGGGCCATGGGCAGACGCGTTCGGAACCTTACAAGGTATGATATATCATATGGCGCTGTGGCGTTATATGATGGATATTTTCGTTTGTGTACTGATATGAAATGGCATCGTGGCGCCATGCGCTGTGAAATGGCGCCACGACGCCATTTCATATCATGACTTGTCTTCGACACTAGGTTTCCTTGGTTTCTCTAAATTATGAGTTTTAAGTATTCCAATTGAAATGGCGCCGTAGCGCCTTTTGCGTTCCGTTGCTAACAAATGTCCTTTGCATTCAGCGGTACTTGGCTCTCGCAGAAGTTACCATGTGTGGTAAGCAGCCCAAAGACTTCAACTGGTGGTCTTCATGTCTGAGAATATCTTTCAGCTGTTCCAGTCCCTGTGGAACCAATGGAAAACTGGAAAGCTCAAGGACAACAAAGGGCAGCCTATAGTCTATGTCTGGGCCAAAAATAGTGACTACTTCAGTCAGACTTATCTGTGGCGCATCAGAGGCATGCACTATGAGGATTGCAAAATCTTATTCCAGGAGGTGCTTGACGAGATGGCGCTAGCAGATGCGCCATCTTGGTAGAGAGAGAAATAGAGAACATGATGAATCGAGATGTGGGGCCAACAGGGCCTATGCAGGGTACCGAGGGGACCAAGGGTACGGTCAGGGCAGTCTTGGGTACAGGGGCAGGGTCAGATCTGATAGGTCAGGTTATAGAGGATGGAAGGACGTTGGGAAAAGGAATGCATGATTTAGGGAAGGAGATGGCAGAGCTTTTTCAGAACATGTCACAATCCATGCAGACCCAAATGATCGAAATGGTTAAAACTCTGATTGGCAAAGAAACAGAGAAAGGTGAAAAGCCCTTTTTTGTCTATGGCGACTGGCTCATTCCTTGCATGGCGGACGAGAACATGGCAAGAAGAAAAAGATCTCAATCTATCTCTCCAGTGCAAATGCAAAGCCAGCTGGTACAACCGCTCTTGGATGAAGTCAATCGTGAACAGAGGAGGATGCTGCAGAAACAACAACATAGAACAAAGCCGGAGTTTCGAGGTATCCCTCTCCTAAAACATGATTTTGTTCCTAACAGACTAAAGGAGCTAGAATCAAGAGCAGTTATTGGTTGTATTAGGCATGAGGGCGTTAGACTATCAGCCATCAGAATGGAATTAAGCAAAATGGGAAAGAATGTTAACATAAGAAGCATGTTTTGGCTCGATTTCCCATTTTTTGTGGTCGAATGTGAAGATACTCAGACAGTCCAGTTTCTGTTAAAAAAAGGGACTATTTTCAAGTCAAATTCACAGTTTTATTTTCAAAAGTGGAACGCTAAATTTGACCCAAATGATCTAAAGGAATTGTTTCATCCTGCTTCATGCTCAATTCAAGGACTCAGTCCCATGTATTGGCATGAGAAAATTTTTAAGAATGTATTTGTTGAAATAGGAGATTATATTGGGTGGGAGGCGGTCCCGGAGAGAGCCCCCAGGATCTGGATACAGGTTGATATTCTGAAGGACATACCTAAGGAAGTAAGGTACATGGATTATTATGGGGAGGAAAAAAAGTTAAAATTGGATTGGAATGGTCTTCCAACCCCGTGTGGTATCTGTGGTCTTAGATTGCATGGGGGGTTGTATGCCAAGGCAAATGGGTCAATCCAGTGAACAAACAAGCTCCCGAACCCATAGTCAATCAGGAAGTCAGGAATTCTACCATGGCAAAAGAAAACTGGACTTCTTCAAATGGGAAAAAAAGAAATAAAAATGGAAGTGCTTATAAAAAAGCAAGGAAACAAAGGGCCAAACAAGAAAAAGAGAAGTTGGAAAAGGAAAAGCAAGCATCAAGGAATTCCATGAAAATATGGAAAAAGAAAAATGAACACAAAAAAATGGTAGAAAAGGTCAAGGTCTTGGTCAAGTCTGTGGAGGTTCAAGATAATAAAGGGAAAGACCTGGTCCAACCAGGGAGTCTTTGTATTACTCCTGCTCACTTGATAAGAAGTAATACCTTAACCATTGTGGAACCTTCACTCCCTCCAATCAATGATTACCCTGAATCTTCTGATTCAGACAGGTCGGCTGGAGGAACCCTACTGCTAAAAGGTGGCTGTTCAAGGGGGAAGTATGCTAGCCCTACAAACTTACAATTCTCCCCTACTGAGCAGTTGGAGAAACAGTTACCAAATGAGGATCAAGAACTGCATCATGTGCTGCTGGAATTGATGGAGAGGCAGGAAGATATGGAAAAGGAAGTGGTCCCAAACACACCATTAGATTCTGCGCAGGCAGGTCAGTCAAATGAAAAGTATAGATTCTTTACCAGATCTCCCATGGATTTTGAAGATAACACTGGTAACAGTTTGGATAAAGGTACTAAGGAGATCACTTTCTCCTCAGAAGAAGACATAATAACCACTGACCCTATAAGTCCTACAGGCCAGGGGGTGGTTAATATAAGCCAATCTGATATGCAACCTAATGGCCTAGTAATTGACAGCAATGTCAATAGGCTAATAAGTCCATTAGGTAATATGGCTGATAGTTCTCTAGATAATATGACTGATAAGGATGATGAAGACAAAGAGAATTTTTTCACCCCAGCTAGGAAAGAGGAGAAGTCCAAATTATTTCCAGGTGGCCTGGGAATTCCAGGAAGTAGACCAATAAGTCCAAGTGGGCAGCCTTTGCCAATTGGCCTGGGAATTAATGGGAATAGACCAACAAGTCCACCTGGGCAACCTCGGATAGATGGCCTGGGAATTCAAGAGAATAGACCATTAAGTCCAAAGGATAAAATCATAATAGATGGCCTGGTAATTGAACCTGATCAGAACAATAGGCCAATAAGCCCATCTAGAGAGATTTTGGCTAAAATCAAAGGAAATCAACACATCAAGGGACTTGAGGTGGATAGTGATAAGTTCTACACTCCTCACACCAAGAAAAAAGGAACCAAGTGGTACATTTATCTGAAAATAGTCCAGCTCTGAACCTAAGGAGCCAAGGCAGAAAAAAACTTTTTGCTCAATGAGGATCACAACATGGAATCTGAGAGGAATCAAAGGTCCTCTAAAAAGAAAAAGGGCTTTAATTGCTTTAAAGATATGAAATCGGATATTATACTGTTACAGGAACACAGATTACCTGAATTTGAAGCATCAAACTTGGGGAAATGGATCATACCAAATGGGGATTCGATCTGGGCTCCAGCAGATGGAACAAAAGGAGGGATCTGCATGGTATGGAAAGGATTTGACTGCTTGGAAAGATATAAACATAGCAGTGGAAGATGGACTGTGGCAGTTTTGGAAAAAGGGAAGAATATCATTGGAATAATCAATGTATATGCCTCAACAGATCCTGCTGAAAGAGAGGAACAGTGGAAGCAAATAGACACATGGATCCAAGCTCATCACATCAAAAATTGGCTTATGGCAGGTGACTTTAACAACACCCCAGTATGGGATCAAAAACTGGGGAAACAGATCAATATGTCCAAGGGAGAAAGATTGGCATGGGACAAGCTGATGACAAATTTTATCTATATCCCCCCTTCTTCCTCTTATCAGTATTCTTGGAGCAATAAAAGGAAGGGAGATCAAAGGACGTACTGCCTACTTGACAGATTCTATTTGTGTAATGATGACTTGCAGGATTTGGACAATCTCTTCACCTCATGTGATGTGGGAAATTCCATCTCGGACCATTACCCCCAATTCTTGAGAAATGTGGTATCCTCTCAGAAGTGGGGAATAAATACTTCATTCAAGTTTAACACAGGAATGTTACATAACAAACAATTTTGTGAGGATTTCTTAGAATTCTATAATCAGCTCCCCAGAGTCCCCCTCACAGAATCCATGAACTCCTTTGTTCAAAAAATGAAGAAGATTAAATCCTGGATCAAGGAATGGGGAAAACAATGGAATCTAAAGAGAAAGAAAGAAAAACAGGAAGTGTATGAGGCCACGAGGGAAATCAGGAGACAGCTATTCCAAGATAAAGACAATCAGACTTGGCAGGATAAGGAATCAGAGTTGGAGATTAAAGTTAAACAAATAGAGGAAGCAGAGGCAAAGAGTTTGGCAGTGAGAAGTAAATGCAAGTATATTAATGAAATGGATGATGCAGGGTCTGCGTTTTTCTTCAGGATAGCCAAGAATAGAATTCTGAACAATGGAATTGTACAAGTTGCAGATGTGAATGGGAATTCACTGACCACACAGAAAGAGATAAAGGACTTCTTCCATAAGGAATACAGGGATTTGTTTTCCAAGTATGAAGTGGATGGTGAGATGATTGATGAGTTTTTTGCTGAAATCCCTAAAGGGCCAGAAATAGAAGATAAAGATCTGTTGGAAATTCCTGGGGAAAAGGAAATTAAAGAGACATTTCAATCTATGGCACATGGGAAAAGTCCAGGTCCTGATGGATTTCAGCCTGAGTTTTATCTGGAATTCTGGAAGATCATGAAAGATGACATTATAACCTTCATACAGGGAGCATGGCAAGCTAAATATTTACACCCTGCAATTAATGCTGGACAAATCACCCTCATACCAAAAGTCAGCTGCCCAGTGAATATTGGGGATTGGAGGCCAATTTCACTTACTAACACTACATATAAAGTGTTAGCTAAGATACTAGCAAATAGACTGAAGCCGAGCTTGATCAGAGTCATTAACCCTTGTCAGTCAGCCTTCCTTCCCCAAAGAAACATTTTGGATAACTACATTGGAGCTGTTGAAGGATTACACTGGAACAAGTTATCCAAACAGGACTGTATGCTACTCAAGCTAGATTTTAGAAGAGCATATGATACAATCAGCTGGCAATTCTTAGAGAAAGCAATGGCACACCTTGGGTTCTCTCAAATGGTTTATCAGAAAGTGTTTGGCTTTAACATAACAGCAACTTCAGCTCTGATAATTAATGGATCTCCCTCGGATCACTTTCCCTGTAGGAGAGGAGTAAGGCAAGGCTGCCCACTTGCCCCTTACTTATTCTTAATTGTAGCTGAAGTGTTGACAAAATTGGTGATGCACACGCAAGAAAAAGGGGATGTCCAAGGTCTACAATTACCAGGAGGAGAGGGTTGCTTCTCCATTATGCAATACGCCGATGATACCTTTGTTTTTTTGAAGAGGGATAAGGAAGGAAGGAAGGAAGGAAGGAAGGAAGTATATTTTAACGTCCACGGAGGCCAACTGGCCTACGAGAGAGAGCTTGTCAAATTTCTTAGCTGCCATGGAGAAGTTTGGCAAAATATCAGGGGTGACTTTGAATAAGAGTAAAAGTGCCATAATCTTGGATTCTCATTAAAATTCTGAATAAGGAGGCTGCAACAGTTATTTTAGGGATCCCTCTAGCCTTGAATTCTTCACTTAAAGGCCTGTGGGAACCAATTGTGGGAAGGATTAAAAGGAAACTTGGTTCATACTGCTCCTCTTTATCCCTGGCCATGTCTATTTTTCCTCAGCAATTATAGGAAGGTAGGAAGGAAGGTGTATTTTTACGTCGTAGCACTAGCCAGCATCCCTTAGGACATACGACGGCACATGGCATGTTCTTGCAATCCCCCTTCAAGGAGCACCGCCCCCTACAAGGATACCATGGGCCAAAGGTCCTAAGATGCCAAGATCCTAGTGAGGTTCGAACATGAGACCTCAATGTGCTAGACGAGTGGACTAACCACTAGGCCAACACGACCAGAGCCTCATATGCCAAGATTGAAGCAGCAATTAGGAAGTTTATTTGGTAGGGCACATACAAAGTAGCATGGGATGATTTGACATCAAGAAAGGAAGGGGGGCTAGGATGCAAGGACATGTTTGTTCAAGCGCAGGCATTAGCAGCAAAGATGATATGGAGAGCCATCCAAAATAACTCACCTTCACCAGCTCAAAAGCTGATTAGATATTCGGTACAGCAATCCTATCCGGTTGGAAGTCACAACCTTAAGCACCAATTACCTGACTCTGCATATTTCCAATTCACTCCTTGCCCAAATACTTCCAATATCCTTAGACGAATGTTTGAGGCCTGGAACTTAGCCTCCCTCTGCTATAGACCTCCATGTATTGATGCTAAGTCCAGAGAAGTGACTTTCTTTTGGCATCAAGGGATGCTTGATAGTGCTAATGAATGTTTGGCATGTAAACATCCTCAGAAATACATGCAGTGGCATCAGGCAGGCCTTAGGCAGATTGGGGATCTTAAAGATGATGCAGCTGGATGGAAATCTTGGACTGAAATAGCTAAAATAACTAAAGGATCAAATCTGGACAGAAAGATCTATAATACAGTGATAGGTAAAGTCAAGCATTTTGAGGAATTGGCTAGTAGCTACAGTCAATGGACTTTGAAAGGTAAGGAGATATATTCAGTAAAAGAAATATACAAGGCTCTAATTAAACATAAAGATTCAAGAGCTTCTCTACTATGGAATTGCAGTGAGGCAGACTTAGCTGTAGTATGTAAAAAAGGATGGAAAAACTATACTGCAAACAAGATAAAAACTTTCAGTTGGCTTATCATCCACTAAGGATTAGTGACAAATTGGAGAAGATCCAAATTTAATCCATCTATCTCACAGATGTGCCCGATGGGGTGTGGGGAGATAGAAACTTTCAATCATGTCTTCCAGTGCAGGGTTATAACAGAATTTTGAAATTTGGGCTGCTCAGGTCAATAAAGGGTCAATTGGGGAAGGTGGACTTATGGAATTTTTAAATACAGATAACAGATTATTGAGCACTACAAGATCACTTGGCTGCTGGGCAGTTTGGAAACATAGAAATAGAGTTGCTATTCAAGATAAAAATCCTAACTTGATTTGGCTCAAACAAACTTTCTTATCAGAGCTAAATGACTCAGCTGTGGCTCATAAATCCTTGAAAGGAAAGAACTATGATAAAGGGTGAACAGCCTTTGGTAGATTTCATGAAATTTTTTGTTCTAAGTCTAACCATTGATGATGATGTTTTGCACAGATGCTATGAGGAGGCTGAATAGATATGGAGCTTCGGACAGGGGAATGGGAGTTGCTGAGGATTCAGACAGTGAAGACTCGAATCTGCCAAGGATTGAAGAAGAAGACATTTTCATACAGTTAAAACAGGAGATGATCCATGTTGCTGCATTAAAAAAGATCCTCAAAAGACCTGAGGCGTGGACTCATAATAGCCTGAGATCTTTTTTCATGAACCTCTATCATAAATGGCAGCAAAAAAGAGAAGCCCATGTTCTTCTGCTGTTGGACTTCACCAATTATCCCGTGGCAAAACTCGACATGCTGCTGAATATATTTGGCAGGAATAGAGTATTGGATTTAACCATGCAAGACTTGATTGATGCACAGTAGAAGATACAGTAGAGGATATGAGAATAGTTTTTGAGCTGTTCAAGAGTCTGATCATATTTTGCATGAAGAACTAAGTACCAGACTTATATCATTTTCTGTTTACCTTTTTGTTCACATTTCCTTTCATGAGGAATGTGCATATATCATTATGCTGAATAGTATACTACTGATGGTATACGTTATGATTATGTAAGTTATATCTATGAATATAAAAACACCTTACCTCCAAAAAAAAAAAAAAAAAAAAAAAAAAAAAAAAGAGAGAGAGAAGGTATATGTTAAGGTTTCAACTGATTACACATGTGACTACTTCTTCAAGACGAGGGCTAGAGCTCTCATGACATTATCGTTCTTGAAGAAGGAAATTTTTGAATATGTCAAGGAAAACCTCCCAGGAAGTTCACCTCCTTCGAAGACTTCTGTTGGACCGTGCCAGGCTTTGACGATAACAGCTTAAAGACCATAGGGACATTGCATAACAAATGGGTCAACGATGGGATTTCCAAGGAGGGAATTTTCGGAAACATATTTCCAGCCTTGGCAAGGGTCATAAGAAACAAAGTTATGCAGAGGGATGACATTGACGAGTTCCGCTACGAGGTTGAACTCACTGATAGCAAAGGGCAGATCAAATGCACTCTTGTGCCAGCCTCTTTGATAGTTCTGGATACGCGAAGTCTTACTCCAATGTGGGACAAAATGATACTGTCCAATTTCTTTGATACTACCGTCAAGAACACGACTATTAATTCTTTCTGGATAGTTTGCTTCACACGCCCAGAATACAATTTTGTTGTCTCCTCAGTGTTGGATAACCTGGACTCTAGATCCAGAGTTTATATTGGCATGTACGAGGATGAGTACAAGAATCCAGCACCAACAGGGCCGCTGGATGGAACTGCATGCTCTCGTCTACGCCACCAAGATCCAGTCCACTGCTGTAACAGTTGTTGAAGAGATTGACCTCAGGTTTTTCTATGCCGATCACCCCCAGCATCTTCCACCACTTCCTCCTCAATCTGAAGAAGATGCAGACGGGGAGAGTGAGGCTATGATAGAAAAACTCTTTCGCAGTAGATTCAGGTACAGTTGGCAAGGCTTGCTCGGAGAAATCATAATAAGTCAGTTGGGTCCTGCAACCTATTCCTACCTCGTGGAGGAGCTCGTACTACCAGACAGGAGTGTTCGATTACTTCTCTTGTGCTGCTTTTGGCAGAGCTGCATTGATTCATAAAAGTTTCTGCATCGTGTTCGAACATGATCCGGTCAAATAACAGTGCTTGAAGGGGATTCTTGGTAGGCTAGACCGCGTGCTCAATCCTATCCTTACTGCAGTCCCTGTATCCCAGCAGCAAGGTGCTCTTCCTGGAGTTGAGGAACATGCAGAAACAGGCCAACCAGTGAAATCACCTGAGATTCCTGATGTCGACTATGATGTTATTAAAGATGCTAAGTTCGACCTCGACAATCTCGATGTAGCTGACCTCACTGCCCAGGTTTTTTATTTTGATCCCATCAATGATGCCGGTCCATCTAATCCTATTGCTAGCACTGAGGAGCTTGATATAGCGGAGAAAGACTTGTAAATTGTATACCTCAAATGTAAATATAATATTTCTTGTATATAAATTTATCAAGCTCATACATTGCTCATGTCTCTAAGCGTCGATGGATATGTTCTTAACTATAATTTCTGCACTGTCATATTTCTCTAAGTGTCGATGGATATATTTTTAACGGTAATTTCTGCACTGTGATGTTTCTCTAAGTGTCCATGGATATGTTCTTAACTGTAATTTCTGCATTGTTATATTTTTAATGGCGCCAAATAATGGCGTTTTTCATGCACAAATAAACAAAATGGCGCCATAATAGCTCAAAAATTGGTCATAAAACAGACTAGAAAACAATTTCGTCCCTAACTGGAATCACAAAATTTCCCATTTTAATGAAATTGTGCTTAAAAATATTTTCACAATTACACACATAGATACCATAATGGCTACGGATTGTTGCGCAGCTTTTTATTTTTTAAAACAAATTAGGTCATCTATATTATTTCTATCTATTAGTTATATACATAGAATTCTTTCTATAGCAAGTAGATTAAAGAGGTACATAAATTGGATTTCTTGGCGAGGTCAATTGCTCTGCTTTAAAGATGGTCAGGAATTCTTATTTGACCATGCTTCCACAACTTCTCAAAGCCCCATTTGCGCATGACTTGACATTATACATACTTGAGGTTCTAGATGAGCGTCTTCAATTACTGAGCCCTCAGTAGTCATCATCGCCTACTTATATTTTCTTCTTGTACACCCAGTACTTGTACACCCATTTGCCCATGAAGAAGCACAGACTTATAGCTTCCATTCGCATGGGTGCACATCGTCTCCGCATTGAGACAGGACGTTGGACTCAGGAAGCACGAGAGGAGAGGCTTTGTCAATGTTGCTACCAGGGCGCCATTGAAGATAAACGTCATGCCCTCCAGATCTGCCCAACGTTTGCCCATATCCGAGCATGGTATGTTCGGTTACTAGTGACTGGCCAGCCGTTGCATGAGTTATTGAATACGGCGTCCGTGGTCTTGTTGGGGTCATACCTCCAGGAGGTTATGGATGCACGAACTCAGTTGTGTCCTCCGGGACAGTATTGAATTGTCTTATACAATTGTACAGTGTACCAGCATACTTATTACTGCTAAGGTGTTTCCCTCGAAAACCCTTCGGGGCAGGGTTTTTTAATCCTGACAGTAATACGCTTGCTGCTCTCTTTTTTGTTTGGGTCCCATAGACCAATTGGTCTCCGTGGACGATAAAAAATCTATTCTATTCTATTCTACTTGTCTAGTATCATCATTACTGCGAAGGTTTTTCCCTTGAAAACCTTTCGAGGTAGGGGTTTTGTAATCTTAGTAGTAGTGGTGTACTAGGCCATTCTATGGGTCCCACGGCCTCTTGGTTTTCGTGGACATTAAAAAGTCGTTTCTATTCTATTGGACTCTTGTGTGTAAATAAAAGTCCTTGTTTTTTGGTTCTCACTATTGGAGGAGTGCTGATAACAAATACTGGAGAAGTACTGATAACTTCATAATAAACGCGATAAAGTGGTCATCGGTCTTTGCCTCAGCTGATACCTAAAAATGTGTGGCCTCGAACGTACAACCTCTGTCATGCATTTTTGGTTATCAGACTTCGCCAGACCGATAATCTTACCTTATCATGCTATATTGCATTTTGTGTGGTGCACTGTTATTTACTGCTTTATAATCTGTAGGTTTCAACCTTCATCCTTGTGACGTTCCAGCACAGTATACGCTCCCAGGACGTATACTGTACTGCCTCGTCACGCGTACACGCCACCCCGACTGACGTGTACGCCAACGTGTAGCTAGGCTAGTAGCCCTAGGGGGCAACGTGCAAGGAGAGTGCATTTATTAATGTGCGCATTAAACAATGTGCACATTCACTTAGGTGCACTTTTTCCCATATGGCCACTTCATGCCAAGTGGGCCACACCCATAGGTGCAATTAATGTGCACATTTTCCAATGTACACATTAATGTGGGCACACATTTCCATGTGGGCACATTTTTTTTTTTTTTTTTTGAAGGTAAGAAGATATTTTATTCATTAGATGGAAGTATTACAACACATAGATCCCTCTTGGATCAAATAGAAAATTAAGCACAAAAGATCCCACACGGATCGAATATCATATTTGAACTTTTGATACTCAGAGGCCTCTCTCAACCTCTTCTTCAATCTAACTAGTACTACAGGGAAATCACCGTCTTCCCAGATAGAAAGAATACTAGAGGAGACAAGTACCACCTTTCCAAAAGCATTCAAATAAACCCTGAATGCATATAAGAAGCCTCCTGCAAGAATAGAGGTAAATAGAAAAAGAACTGCAGAAGATTGAACATTCTGCCACAATGTTCAAAGAAGCTGCCATTGCTTCCAGAATCTAATCAACAATACAGATTAAACAACCAGTAATTCTGAAAACTAAAATCTAAGACCAAAAAAGATGCTGCATTGTCGGGATCTGTAGCAATCAGCCTGATGCTGGCCAGACACAAAGCCCAGCCGCCAAACTTCTCCCCAAAAGTCCGGTTCAAGATGTAAAAGCGTCTTCTTGCCCAGATAATCCCTAGCTCGGCAATCTAAATTGGTCTCATATGTTGCTGCCAAATCTGTAAAAAATGATAAGATCTCCTGCTGCTTTCCAAGAATCGACCTCTATACCTTTCTGCTAGCAAGAAAGAGCAGGAAGAGAGGGAAAATAGATTTACTTCTGTCCAAAAGAATGAGTTTTGTTGTCCTCTGATGAAAAGATTTAAGGAAACATCTTTACCTAATCTTGCAGATCTGTTCTTCACCTTATGGGTCGGCATCCAAATGGATCTACCCTTTCGGCTAGTCTTTATCAAGACTTTGAAGCTGTAAGAGCACAAGATGTCGATTGTGTTTGAACCTGTCTGCCCCTTTTCTTGCAGGTCGGATAATAACGCCCAGCAGCAAGAAACCATCTCCTGGTGCAGAGCATCCTGGACCATTTCTTGCAGGTCGGAAGCAGCAAGAAAGAAGAGTTGCATCCCCAAACACCGAAACAATCATGCACAGAATTTGCTTGCTGTTTCTGTCCGGTGGCACAAAAGAAAGATCCCTGTACCAAAGCGAAAAATAGGCAAATCCTACCTTACAAAGAACACATCCTCGTTAGAGGATACATGCTGCAAGAACGCCACCGTGAAGATGCACCGAATCCCTCCAACAGATTTTTTTCTTTCCAATTCTCCTGGAGAGCCAATCCGTCTGCCCTACTAGCCACAAAAATCACAAATTTTCCTGCAAGTACCACCGCTGTGATGGTCGGGCAGAAGGGAGGGCGGCTGCTCCCTAGCCGGCCAAGAACAGCGCCAACGGCATTTTTTTCCTCGTAACTGTATGTGGGCACATTTTGCCACCTAGCCATTAAAGGCAAGTGGGCCCATTCCCAATTATCCCACATGCCTAAAGGGGATAATTGGAAACCCTAGCCAACCCCTTGTCTATTAAGGGAGGGAAACCCTAACTTGCCCAATTTTCGTTTCTAGGGTTTTAGAACTCTGTTTTGGCTGCCTCAACAGCCAAAACCGCCTCCCAGACTCTGCCTGAGAGAATTGCACCATTAGTTTCCCTTGATTCGAGCGTTTCAGCAGGATGGTCGAGCTCAGGTCAGGAGGAGCCACTCAAGGATCAGGTATTTGGCCAATTAGATAGTCTAAACCTTATTTCAGTCATAGAATCAGTAGGTTTAGCCTATTAAATTGCCCATAGCAGCCTTCTAGATCTCTAGATACCAGCCTCTAACTAAAGAACCTAACTCTATGATGTAGATTAGATATAGTTCTTTAGTTCTTCTGTGATGTATATGGATGATGTATCTCTATGAACTCCTTGTATTGGGAAGGGGGGTAGAGACCTAAAGCTTGGTAGTAGATGCTCCTAGAGTAGCCTCTCTAGCACACTATAGATTCGGCCTGTGCACAAGAACCAAACCCGGGTTGTGGGTGAAGGGGCCGACCGGGCTTAGAAGGAGGTTCGTGTTTCGACTCTTGAACCATCCCTATGGTGTGTTAGTGCTACCGGGGATCATTGTGGATCGGGTCTAATGGCTTGCCACCGAAAGTTGGGCAAGGCATGGGCTCGACACCGGTGGGGTGGGGTTCACCTTCCAATGGGTTCAAGTCGATCACAGGCGGTGGCCCTCTAGTCACCTTGAGTCAAGATGTAGATCTCGGAGGGAGTGATCCCTACCGCCCCATCGAACCGGGAGATGAAACCCGTGAATAGCCCTTTTGGCTATGCATCCGACGGGCTACAGTCAGGTCCCGACACTTTTCAGCCTACTCTGCAAAGTGTGCACAGGAGGGGCGGATGGAGTGGACAACCCTATGCCATGTTCATATGCCAGCCCAATCCATTGTCATGAATTCTGTCTGCAATGAACTCTGGAGACCCAAGCCGTCAGTCATCCCCTTGAGTCTGAGCCTTGGGTAGAACTCCCCATATGTATTGTGCTCACCTTGTTTATGCAGATGTGGTGGACCACCCTTCGAGGTGGATATGTGCTTATGTTATATACTGACATGTATGTTTACGCTTCCGCAGCTAGGTAGACCCTGAGGGAGACGGGGTACAATGACCCCTTCACTCTTTCCACTGGAACCCGTCACGGTTGCAGTGTTATGTGGAGGGCCCTGTATCGGCATGGAGCTGGTATGGGGGATGAACTCCTTTTATACCGGTGGAGTGCACCGTGATAACAGTAGGGGACGTCACAGTGGTATCAGAGCAATGTTCTTGGAGACCAAGAGCAAAGCACTGGCCATGTTCCCAGTAGTACTAACTTGATAGGATCCTTAAACCTCGAAAAATGGGAAAAAAAAATTTCTCATTCTTTTAGTTTTGCTAAGCTAGTAACAGTTAAAAGGAATGAAAAACATAAAAAGATTAAGAATTGGTGAGCCAACATCCAAAAAGTAGGGTGGTCTCACACGTCGCGCCAGGACAGGAAATGAGATTTTCATTTTCGGCCGAAAGTAGCGTGAGACATTCATTTTTAAACACACCAAAAAGTTGTAAATTACAGTAAAATAGCTTGATAATTCTAAATTAGAGCTAAGAATTAGTAGAATTAGCATGTTACATGTTTAAAAAGTACAAAATTTAGTAGTGGGTCCCACCATGTCTCACACGTCGCGCCAGGACAGGAAATGACTTTTTCATTTTCGGGCTGGGCGCAACGTGTGAGACCTTGCTTAATTAGGAGTTTTAGATGTTTTAAGCACCCCAAAAAGGTAGTTTAAAAGTTGACCTAAAATTGACACCTATAAATAGACCTAGACCCCTCCCATTTTCGCGTTCTTCCTTAGAAGTTTGCTCGTGTTCGCCGAGGCGATCTTCTGGCGCTCAGCTCCGATCGACGAACCATCAAATGATGGCCCGCACAAAACAGACTGCAAGGAAGCCTAGCCAAGGCGGATCCTCGGCGCCAGCCGATCCCGGCCTCTTTCGAGAGGGTCCTTCAAGAACGCTTTTCGAGAAGGCTAATCTTCTTCGGTTTAAGATGCAGGTGGTCGATCAGAGCCACCATACGGAGATCATAGAGGACGAACCGACCGGACATCATGCATCAAATACCGAGGAGATCGCACGAGGAGGAAGGAAGGAACAGGAGCAACGGAGCAAAAGGGTGGCAAATCAATAGCCAAGAGCAACACCCAGATCGAGACCCACCTCCGTGAGGAGCAAGGAAGGGAAGAGCAGCCATCACGACTCTTAGCCCCGCAGAAGAAGCAGATCTTGCGCGCTTCATCAGCAAGTATGAAGCCAAAGAGCCACGGAGCAGAGGATCTAAGAATCGGAGGACGACCCAACCACCGCCAAATGAGCCAAAGAAGAGGAAGGCCAAAGCCATTAAAGGTGCAAGAGAAAAGTTGTGAAGGCCGGGAAGCGAAGCCAGAGGGGCCCACATCAATGAACCATCAGGCGAAGAGACCCCGCCTTCTACCGACGATTCGGACGAGGACTACGTCCCCAACACAGAGGGGGCGAGTTCTTCAAAACCCCCGCTCGTGGAGGAGGAAGTCCCCGAGCAGGTGGCAGAGGAACAAGACCAGTCCGGGCAGGCGCCGAAGCCCCCACCTTTTCCGACGTGGGATAGGGTTAAAGCCCCGCGACCACAAAGGGAGGCGTACGTGATAGACCCGGTCAAGGTCTATCAGAAGAGGATCAGAGAGCACAATGCTTACATGGAGAAGTGGGAGGCATACAATGCCTATTACCAGGAGCACAGGGTGAGAACGATTGAAGGCGGACACCCGACAAGAAGCCAAACCTTGAAGCTGCCGCCACCCAGGCCCAAGCCTCCAAGAGCACCAGGGAAGAAGCGGATCAACAGGAAAAAGTTGGAGGACAGAGCCCTCAAGGGGATCCGGCATTTCCAGAAGAGTTACGGACTCTTGATCCCCCGGGCACCATTTCAACGCTTGGTTCGCGAAGTCATGCAGGAGTACAACACAGACATGCACGTGACCGATGAGATGCTGTTGTGCTTACAGGAGGCAGCAGAGGCGAAAATAGTGCAGCATTTTGAAGATTCGACGGCCTGCACGGTACACGCAAAGAGGGTTACCCTCATGAGGCAGGATATGTATCTTGCCAGGCACATCAAGGGAGAACGCCCTTGAACTCCTTGTAAATAATGAACATTTTTGTTAATATAAGGAATTTTTGCGTAAATAATGTGCCTAATCTTGTTTAAATATGTTAAGAAACTGAATTCTAGCTTTTGTTTTAGTCAAATTGGAGTTTGTGAGCAAAATTGAGACGATGTCTCACACGTCGCGCCAGGACAGAAAATGAGATTCCCATTTTCGGGCTGGGCGCAACGTGTGAGACCATGCCCAAAAATGCCCAAAACAGCTCCAAATCGACCAAATAAGGGGTCAGTTCTGCCTAACTCGACGAGTTTAGTGGAATTACAACCTTAGATCATCCAAATTGGTCAAGTTTAGCCCATTTAGAGCCCATGTCTCACACGTCACGCCAGGACAGAAAATGAACTTCTCATTATCGATCTGGGCGCAACGTGTGAGACCTCGTACCCTTTTCTTCACCAAATGATCTCCAAGCTGTTGCAATAGGTTCATTAGTCGTTCTTAGCATGCTCAAACCCTAGAAGTAGTCTTCAAACTCGCAATTGCACCCTTTAATAGATCAGAATCACCTAATCTCAGTAAATTCTAGGTCATCCAAAAATTAGGTTTTCCCCCTTTTCTATAAATAAGTCCCCCATTTCTCATTTAGCACCCTGCAAGTTTGCTCTCCACTGCTTAGGCGATCTTCCAGCTCCCTGAGGCGCTTCTGCATCCGTTTGATACTCCCTTCTGCGCTAGATCAATGGCCACTGCTGACTTCGGGCGATGGTACAGCGCCAGTGCCCATGCTGCCGAGGCGGATGTCAACGACATCTTCCAAGTTTTTGGAAAAGAAATTGATATCCAAGCTACGCTAAATGCAACCCCAGCATATAGGCAAGTGCTAGCAGAGTTTCAAGCTAGGGTAGGACCCTCCCTTGTTCAGTCCCCCTTGCATAGGATATTTCGTTCCCGGCCATCCCTTCTGGTAGCCTTTGGGCGATGTCCCCAACATCGCCAAGTACTTAACCAACAAGGCGCAGAGGTCGCCAGACTACATGGTCCGACGAAAGCCAACAGACCAAGTATTTTCTTACACCGCCGCCTCTAGCTATTTTCTTATCCCATCGCTACCGAAAACCCAATGGGGGCAACCTCTATCCCTCCGATGGAGGTGGACCCCATAGCAGTGCAAGAAGAAGAGCAGATGCTTTTGCAGTATCAGCAGGAACAAGAAGCAAGAGAAGAAGAAGAGGAGTCGGACGACGAGGAATACACGGAGCTCGACTCGGACGAAGAACGGCGCCAAGCGGAGCAGGAGCTGATCAGCTTCGAGCAGAACCGGCAGACCATCAGAGTTGCTCCACCACTTGGGCTGGGCATCACAAGCCTAGACCCAATCATCATCGACGGAGAGGAGTATCTACTCCTCAGTGACATTCAGAATCTTCCCGAATGCAGGGAGAGGGAACTCCGATTGGATGAGCTGCTCCACCAACTGCGGCAGACCGACATGGACGACTTCATCGTCCGGGGAGTCTCAGACTTCCCGCTACAAGTCAGGGAAGCCGACACCTACACAGGCGAAGCGACTTCCGACATCCAAGCCTACGGCAATATCAGGCAGATCATGGAGGCAGACCGGGCTGCAAATAGACTATCGACGGAGGAAGAGTTCCTTGCTTTACAGGAACAGATGGGGATCAGAGGCAAGACGACTAGCATCCCCGATGCCGAAGTCCCTCAACACCACCTCCAAAGAAGAGGAGCGTGAATCGACCTCAGCGAAGTCGACTCAACAATCGAAGACTACCGGAGCTCACCGAGATCGGGTCGACGATTATGTATGCATAGAGCAGAGGCCAAACAAGTGGGAATCATCCGCGACGCACAACGACAGGTCGCTCAGGTACTACTTGCCGCTGCTGCTGGATGGGAGAATAGCGATGATACACCGCAAGTTCAGTCCCAGAGGGGAGGAAGGAGTGTTCATGCCGATTGCACTCGAGCTTGGCCGCAGCATGCTCGAATAGCAGCAAATGTCGACTATGCTGTCCTGGTGAAGAGAGCAATGGCACTCGACCTCTTCGACTTCGCCATACCCCATCGACGTCAGGCGAGGTTGGCCGTAACCGCGGCCCTTACATCCCAATCGAGGTGGAAGAGTGGCGAGAGCCTTTGGGTGGCTCGTCGCCAAAGCGCCATCGAAACTTGGGTCATTCGGTAGGAATGGTCCAAGTTAAGAAGTTCCTTGAGGACAACCCGTCCTACCGGCGATTTCAAGACTAGTTAGACTCTTGATCGCGGAAACTTTTGTACTGAAATATTATATAATATAAATATAATTTCTTGTGCATTTTAAATGTTTTGTTGATATATTTTGTTCCACAATTATGCCAACAAACCATAAACAATGCAAGAGAACAAGTAAAACTAACCATATAGCCATGAATTACTTGTGTATGCAGTTAGAGGCTTAGGCTCAGGAGAACGACAACGCCAAGACCTTAGGGAAGAACAGACCCCGCCCAGACCACCCCCGGCAAGGAACCTATTTGAAGAAATGGAACCCATGACCCCAGAGGAGGAGATATCCCAGATGAGGACGGACCTTGAGCAGATAAAGGCCCTGTTAGCCGCACAAGTAGGAGCGGGTTCGGTGGGCAATGCTCAATTGCCACAAGCATCAGCTCGGAAAACGGGAAGGGACAAGAGGAGGAGCAAGAGAAGGAGACCCCCCAGCTCGGATTCCTCTGACTCAAGCTCAGATTCAGACTCCGACTCCGAGGAAGAAGAAGAGCAGGCCCAGGACCGAACAGATGGAAGGCAAAGGAACACTGAAGAGGGAAGGCAGAGGAACACCCCAAATGGACGACAAAGAGACACCAGGGCCTCTGACTACCAGAAGAAGGTAGATTCCGCACTGGGCAATGTATGGAAGGCCCGGAAACTGGAACAGTTCTCGGGGGAGAACAGGTCAGGATTAGAAGCAGAGGCATGGCTGGACGAAATGAGTGAGTACGGCAATGCTTATGGCATGAAGGATAAAGACAAAGGAAGAGTGGCAACAGCCAACTTGAAAGGAGCCGCACGGATTTGGTGGAAGGGTTATGCAAAGGCACATGGCTTGAGCAGGGATGCTTGTAAGTTCAGGAAGTTTGCTAAAGCCTTCAAGCGCCATTACGTCCCAAGGGAACATAAGTCCAGTATGATGCAGCAGTTCTACAGGTTGCAGCAAAGCAACAAATCTGTCCAGAAATATACAGAGGAATTCATGAGGCTGAGGCTGTATGTGCCAAAGTTGGGTGAGAAGCATGCGGTAGAAAGCTATATTGAGGGGCTGAATGAGGAGATCCGCAAGCTTGTGAGGGCAATAAACCCTAAGACAGTATCAGAAGCAGAGTCCAAGGCTATAAGCTTGCAAGGAACGGGACCTCAGAATAGCGGGCAGAAGCAGCAGTACTTCCAGGATAAAGGCAAGGCGACAGGAAGCTATAGCCCTAGGGCAGCCAGTCCAGGTCCAGCTAGAGCCCCATATGGTGGCAACCAAGGGAAACAGCAGGAGAAGAAGCAGGTGTCCTTCAAGGACAAGCAGGAGGGGTCAAACTACTCCAAAGCAGTGCGATCCTTTTTGCAGGCTATGCCCAAGGAAAAGAGATAGGAGTGCATAGAAAAGCAGCTTTGCTTCAGGTGCTTCCAGCCAGGCCATAGGACAGCGAACTGCCCCTACGTCATGAGTGCAGCGCTCATGGTAGTGGTCGACAAGTTGTCGAAAATGGCACATTTTGTGCCTTGCAGGACCACAGATACAGCTATGGATACAGCAAAGCTCTTCACCAAAGAGATCTTCAGGCTTCATGGCATGCCAAGGGAGATTATCTCCGACAGGGATCCGAAGTTCATGAACGCCTTTTGGCAAGACCTCTTTGCGACCATTCAGACCAAGCTATCCATGAGCACGGCATATCATCCTCAGACGGATGGCCAAACGGAGCGGACCAACAGGATTTTAGAAGACATGCTACGAAACTATGTCTGGAATAAGCAAGGTATGTGGGAAGAATTTATTCACTTGGTGGAGTTTACATACAATAGCACCAAGCAGGAATCATCCCAAATGTCGCCGTTTATGATCAATTACGGCTATCAGTGCCTAACTCCAGACACTTGGCACAACCCCGTGTCAAAAGTGGAGGTTTCGCAGCAGATGTTGGCCGATATGCAGCAGCTCGTGGAAGAAGTTCGAGGGTATCTGCTAGCAGCAAGAAGTCGGCAAAAGAGCATCGACGACAAGCATCGAACAGTCAGAGTAGGCAATCAAGCCTACAAACTAGACTTGCCAGCACACCTAAAGATTCATAAGGTCTTCCACGTGAGTTTGTTGAAGAAGCATACTCCAAATCCAGACGAAGTCTTGGACACTCCAACGTTGTTGGAAATGACGGAGGAGGAGTTGGAGATAGTTCCAGAATTGATTCTTGATAAAGCTTTCAAGAAAACAAGGAGGTCGGAATTCCTCCAATACTTGGTCAAGTGGAAACACTTGCCAGTGGAAGACGCGACATGGGTACTCAAGAAAGATCTAGTAAAGCAGTACCCACAGTTTATGGAGCAATGGGACGGCAAGGTCATCTCTGAAGAAATCGGCTCAGGCATGTCGATTTGTGTAGATTAATTCTATGTATAGTTAAGATTAATCTACGCATGCAACCTATGCTTGGTATGGGTCGCATGCGTGTTACCGATGATGAGACCACTACGGTGATCTCTAGGGCATGGTGTAATGTCAATGTAGGCATGACCGCGTTTTTGCTTGGGCGAGTGGAAGGTAGCTTAGAAAGTCTACTTCCGTCCCACGGAAGTAGACGACCTCGAGAGAAAGGAGGTCATTAAGGAATGCATTGATAGGAAAGGCACCTTTAGCCCCATATATGCTTTGATAGGAGGAATCTATCCTTCACGCCCCCCACGCGGGAAGGATATCCTCCACGCTGGGCAACTAGAGGTGTAGGCATGAGCGGCATATAGGCATATAGGCGCTGTCTCCTCGGCCATTATGGAAGATTCATCCTCTTCCTACGCCGGGAGATTAGCCATGCATCCACGTAGATAGGTGGGGTGGTCACCATATAACAAAAAATTATTAAATAATTAAAATGGTACTAACGTAGTGTCGACCTGCAGGCCAATAGAGCCCTCTGGAGGGCAAGGAGGTCGAGCTACGAAGACTTGCAACACAAATTTTGTTGGAATGTGTTGCAAGGAATGAAGAGTACCTCGGACGTTAATTTTAATTTTGATAAACTTAATTGTCTTGATAAGTGAAGTATTGAGTAACCTGTTGTGAACCGATAAGTTATTCCATAATATAACGACGTAATAATGTTTAAGAATATTACCTTAAGGTAATCTTAATAAATGTGTAAGTATTATAGTAGCTTATCGTATGTATCAGGTTGATTGCAGGTTAGGATGATCCCAAGGTGGGGAGACCCAACGATCTGCTTGCGGGCGACATCATTTCAAGGTGGGGAGAATGTGACGTTTCCAAAGACAAAGATACGCTCCCGGGGCACCGCTTTGTCTTTGCCACCACGCCGCATTACGCCACCCACCCGACCGCGGTATGCGCCAACGTGTAGCTAGGCTAGTAGCCCTAGGGGGCAACGTGCAAGGAGAGTGCATTTATTAATGTGCGCATTAAACAATGTGCACATTCACTTAGATGCACTTTTTCCCATATGGCCACTTCATGCCAAGTGGGCCACACCCATAGGTGCAATTAATGTGCACATTTTCCAATGTACACATTAATGTGGGCACACATTTCCATGTGGGCACATTTTGCCACCTAGCCATTAAAGGCAAGTGGGCCCATTCCCAATTATCCCACATGCCTAAAGGGGATAATTGGAAACCCTAGCCAACCCCTTGTCTATTAAGGGAGGGAAACCCTAACTTGCCCAATTTTCGTTTCTAAGGTTTTAGAACTCTGTTTTGGCTGCCTCAACAGCCAAAACCGCCTCCCAGACTCTACCTGAGAGAATTGCACCATTAGTTTCCCTTGATTCGGCGTTTGCCGGCGGGGATGGTCGAGCTCAGTCGGGAGGAGCCACTCAAGGATGGGGGTATTTGGCCAATTAGATAGTCTAAACCCTATTTAGGTCATAGAATCGGTAGGGTTTAGCCTATTAAATTGCCCATAGCGACCTTCTAGATCTCTAGATACCGACCTCTAACTAAAGAACCTAACTCTATGATGTAGATTAGATATAGTTCTTTAGTTCTTCTGTGATGTATATGGATGATGTATCTCTATGAACTCCTTGTATTGGGAAGGGGGGTAGAGACCTAAAGCTTGGTAGTAGATGCTCCTAGAGTAGCCTCTCTAGCACACTATAGATTCGGCCTGTGCACAAGAACCAAACCTGGTTGTGGGTGAAGGGGCCAGACTGGCTTAGAAGGAGGTTCGTGTTCTGACTCTTGAACGATCCCTATGGTGTGTTAGTGCTACCGGGGATCATTGTGACTGGGTCTAATGGCTTGCCACTGAGTGCGGGCAAGGCATGGGCTCGACACCCGTGGGGTGGGGTTCACCTTCCAATGGGTTCAAGTCGAATCTGGGCAAAGGGCCCTCTAGTCACCTTGAGTCGGCATGTAGATCTCTCGGAGGGAGTGATCCCTACCGCCCCATCGGAATCGGGAGATGAAACCCGTGAATAGCCCTTTTGGCTATGCATCGTGAGATGGCTGGTCAGTCCCGACACTTTTCACCTACTACGCAAAGTGTGCAGGGGGAGGGGCGGATGGAGTGGACAACCCTATGCCATGTTCATATGCCAGCCCAATCCATTGTCATGAATTCTGTCTGCAATGAACTCTGGAGACCCAAGCCGTCAGTCATCCCCTTGAGTCTGAGCCTTGGGTAGAACTCCCCATATGTATTGTGCTCACCTTGTTTATGCAGATGTGGTGGACCACCCTTCGAGGTGGATATGTGCTTATGTTATATACTGACATGTATGTTTACGCTTCCGCAGCTAGGTAGACCCTGAGGGAGACGGGGTACAATGACCCCTTCACTCTTCCCACTGGAACCCGTCACGGTTGCAGTGTTATGTGGAGGGCCCTGTATCGGCATGGAGCTGGTATGGGGGATGAACTCCTGTTTGTATACGGTGAGTGCACCGTATACGAGTAGGGGACGTCACAATCCTCTTTAAACTTGAGAACATTCATACATCTCAGTGGACAGTGCACAAATAGCAAAATATGCATTAGTGCATAACTCGACAATCGATGGAAGTTATGAAGCCACGATCGTTTATCAAATCCAAACTAATAAATACTAACCCTATTCTCACCGTAAATAGAAAAATATACATTGGTACATAACTCGACAACTAATGCAAGTTATGAAGCCATGATCGTTTACCAAATCCAAACTAATAAATACTAACTCTATTCTCACCGTCTAACTCCACCAAACAAATAATGCAATGCGATAACCCTAACTCAACTACCCAATCCAACCCACGCAAGGAGATACAAGTTTGTGCTGCCTGAAGATAAACAACAGTCTTTCTATAAGGGAAAGGCCCCTTGGGCTATTTTTTGGCATGTCAAGGTGGCTTGTATAAAGGAAAGGCCCCTTGGCTATTTTCTGGTCTGGAAAGGTGGCCAACGCGTGGGGGACAAAGGCCACTTTGATAGGTTAGAAAATAGCCCAAGGAGCCTTTTGTATAATGTAGAGGACAGTTGGGCCCAATCCAGTCATGCCATGTGTCCTGCAACAAACAAAATGCAGGTAAAAAAATAGAATGACAATAAAAGTGGTAGAAGGGCAGGTAAGAAAAGCAGAACGATGGGTAAGAAAAAGCAGAAAGGTGGGATAAACTTCTTACACGCAATTCATAGTTTGAAATAGCAACAAATGATGTCACACGCTCACGTTGGATGAGACAGTTGAATTGGGCCCAACCTTCTCTTACGTATTGACGATGGTTCTTTAAGAGAAAATATCTCCCTCTCTACTCCAGTGGCATCGCTGTAAATGTGGGTATGTTTAAGCCAGTGCTAAATCGAAAAAAATCCGCTAAGTCCACAAAAATGCGTGTATTCTTTTTTGTGGTATGGCTATAACATGTCAAAGACCTAGATATACCACGGATATACCCGTGGTTTAAACATGACTGCGTCCGATATATATACAATGCTACACTGGCAGTACCATACCAAATATCATTGTCGGTTTTTGAAAGTCACGCTGTACCAAATGATTTCCATTCATGTGGCCCATCCACGTGGCTGTTTGGTGGTATAGAGTGGTCTCTAATGCGTGAAATATGAACGTGTAATAGCTCAGCAAAATCGATTGAAATGGAGCAAATAGATGATGCAAGTGGATAAATTTTGGAAGTAGTGCATCGCTTGTATACCCTGTTTCTAATCTCATTGATTGCTGTTAGAATTTTTATCGATTAAAAAAATCAGTAGTAGTGCAAAGTCGCTGGACTCAAACCGCAGCATTTATTGTTGCAGGTAAATTTCCTGTCGTTGATTTTTTCCACCATGCTAGGAATTTTGTTTCTGAAGTATTTGGCCTACTGTATTAATGTTACATATTAGGGCTAATGCAGCATGTGATGTTCCATGGACATCTCCATTAACAAAGTTACGGAGCTGTCGTTTGTGATTCCTGTTATCTCCTCTTACCTTGGATCAATATATGATTCTAACTCCAATGTGGAAGAACCTGCTGCCAAGGAGGATTTGGATTCAAGCAGTTTCATGAATTTTTCACGTGTCTGAGTGCTTATATTTCGGTGGAAACCATGGTTAGTTTTGATCTTTGGAATTGGCGCTTTGCCTTCTAACATTTGCACAACCATTGACATGTTTGGTCTATCATCAACTTCATGCTGAACGCATAGACATGCCACTTCAACCAATCTTTTTGCCTCTTCCAAATCAAATGAATCCCCAAAGTTTTTAACCAGTAGACTGCGCAGAAAGTTGTTCTCACTTAGCCCGAACATGGTGCCACTTTCTTGTAGAATGTTTTGAGTGCTCCATCCAATTATCTCTAGTAAAACAACCCCAAAGCTGAAGACATCTGCCTTGACATTAATGGCACCTTGTGTGAACCATTCAGGTGCTAGATATCCGCGGGTTCCTCTTACCATTGTCATCACAAAACTCTGGCCCCTGTCGATGAATCTAGACAAACCAAAATCAGAAACCTTTGCTTCAAAATTGTGGTCAAGAAGTATGTTTTGGGGCTTCACATCTAGATGCACAATTCTTTCAGAGCATTCCTCATGTAAGTAAGCCATGCCCTTAGCTGCTCCCATTGCAATATTTAGTCTAGTCTGCCAGTTCAAATCAGCTGATTTCTTACCAAAGATCCATTGGTCTAAAGAACCATTCATCATATATTCATAGACTAATGCCCTCTTTCGTCTTTCAGCACAAAAACCAACTAACTGTACCAGGTTAAAGTGGTGAACCTTGCTGAGAATTGACACCTCTGCATAGAATTCCTTTGGATTTTGAGTCAAACCATCAAGCTTCTTCACTGCAACAAAGTTTCCATTTGGCAGTCTTCCTTTGTACACCGTGCCAAAGCCTCCGCTGCCCAGCTCCTCTTGGAATTCGCCTGTGATCTCCTCAAGTTCCTTGTAAGAAAACCTCTTTAATGCTGCTTCTGAGATGTAGGACTCTAAAATACTGTCTTCCTCCTCAGAATCTAAATTCTGCATCTTTTTCTTTAGCCAACATGCTATGAGCGCTGCTAAAGCAAGGCAAAATCCAAGGACAACAGAGATAGATATAACAACAACTTTCAGTTGTGAAGAGTTCGAATGCGCAGATGGAATAGATGAGATATTCTGGCACATCCTAAAAAAGACATAAGAGCTATTGTTATTGGTTTCCTTCAGACTACTTACCTGACTATAGAGAAAACAGCTATTGGTGATGAAGAACCCTGTCTTACAAGATTTATTCCGCAAACATGCGTCTTGACAATCTTGTAAGCTAGTGACATTGATCTCAGGCTTGATGTACTGATTGGCATAATAATCAATTCCTGCAATAGGCTTGGTCAAACTACTATTACTACAAGAACTTGTATACATAACTTGAGGCTCTTGTTCCTTGCAACCAGCTGCATGATTGGACGGATCTACATATGTGAAATCACTAGTACAGCTGCAGGAGTCATTGGTGCACAAGCCATAGGAACCACAAATTGTGGGCAAGTCACAATCTTCGAAACCTCGCTTGCTAGGTGTCCACTTAGTTGCAGTTAATTGGCCCATGGAGTTGAGTCTCACAAAAGTTGCATATGAAAAAGAATTTGAAACTTCAAGTCCCATTATCTCGGTTATGCTATCTGCTTCAACTTGACAATATGTATTATTAAGGAAGTTGTACTCTGTTACATTACCCAAATCTGAGCGGATTTGCAGAGAAAGTCTTGTGTCATTGCAACAGAAGACTAGATAATTTCCTGAAGATGCCTTATAATCCCATTTTTTATAGATTTGATCCCCATATCGAGCTGCAAGCATACCCTCTTCCATTTGCAGGCTATAATTCCCTTTGAACAACTTCATGCCCTGCCTTAGAACCTGGGTGCAGACCATAGTATCTGTGGGATTGTCAAAGCTTTGCCATATCTTCTTACCATAATTGTTCCTAAGAACAAGGTTTCCTCTGTATGTGATTTCTAACCATTGCACTTCATAACCCTTTGTCTGAGTAGACCATGCTTCAGTTCCATCATCATACAGCACGAGGTTTCCATCTGTACTAATATTCAAAAATCCCTTGTCACTGATAGCACGAGAAGAATTGGCAGTCCACATTTCCTGCCCAAAGTATCCATCGTCAATTGTATTATCATAGGCAATTATGGACAATCTGTATCGTGCATCTTCATTTTCCAAAAACCAGAGACCATAGTTGTAATCAGAGTTGCTCAGATTTGCAAAAAGGCCTGTCCAGTGGCCCTTCAACCCGTTGTCCAGATCTGTCAAAGAATAATCTGTTACATACCTGCTCAGTGGAATCTGATAGATTCCTTCCTCATAGGAAAAAACCAAGAATGATAGCAACATTGCCCATAACAAGAGATTCATGTTGTAGAAAGAAAACGCAAATTCCTCAATGCAAGTATGATCACAAAAGCTTCTTTTTCTTGAGACTTTGCTGTCCTAATTGAATTGAATTGGTTTGTTTTTTAACGTCAGGTTAAGGACTTGACACGTTTCCAGATTATTGTGAGCACGGGCCAAGTCCTTAACTTGTTTACCCAAGAGTGGCTCCCATTTCTGACGCCATAACGAGAAGAATTCACTTGAAAATATTTATTACTTAATAGAAGTTGCTCGCTGCTATGCTTCGTCTTTATAATGGAACAACATATCATTTTCTTCTGGAAATAGTCCTACTAACGAGGAAGTGATCCCCTCGTTCTTTCATTGAAACTTCCCTATTGGAGAGTTGCTTTATATGATAGCAAGATCCATTTTAACGAGATTTAAGTAGTCGTTTTGTTGAGTTAAACGTCATCCCATTGCAACAAGAACTACTTAAATTTTATAATTTTGTTGGGTTAAAAGTCATTTAACGGCTAGTTGCATGCAACTAAAAATTTGAAGTGGAATATATATATTCTTTTAACTTCTCTTCCTCGATAAATATATCAATGCAATAATGATGAGCTCTTTCGTGTAGTCATGAGAATGTGCCGAGTCAATTCTATCAATTTGTATGCATGAGGACAAGGATGTGCCTCCAGTTGAGATAATATATGAAAGAATTTTTATGTGCATGGTAGCTACTCCTTTTATATGGGTACCATTGAATTCCTCCACTGGACCATCTCCCTTGGCATCATGTCTTCATCCACGTACTCAACATCGATAGATTGCAGCAGGTGTCACATCTACTTGTGATTGGTATTGGGATGGACATGTGGCATCTTGGCACATCTTCAGGGCGAGATTCAGACTCCAACAATGGGATGTACATGCTTGGGCAAGGGTAGCTAGTAGCATTCCATTATAGTTGTCCTCTCAACGGAGTCCAGTTTGGAAATATCATGATGGCATTGATGCATCCAAGCTAGCTTTCCAAGACATTGCCACCCTTGCATAAGTCGCCACTCATGTTACCGGAAGCAAACGGTCGTCTATGTGGAAGTGGGCATGGAATCCCTTATCCCCTGCTAAAATCTGCACTCTTCTTTGGCAAATTCTACATCAAAACCTTAGAGTCAACATCCGAGTCCACAAGTTCAGACCTCATGTACCAAAGACATGTCCCTTATGCGGCACGAGATGGGAGACTATTGAGCACTACTTTGTATTATGCACAGAGGTTCGGGGAGCGTGGCTATGGGTCAAATCTCTGTTTGGGACTAGAATGTGCAGCCAAAAGATCCTTTTGGGAGTCTTCCCTTGCAGCTAGTCAGTTGCCAAGAAGCAGACCTTTCACTTATGCAGGGCTTGGCTCATATGGCTTATTTGAAAGAGACGAAGATCTAAGGTCTTCCGATGTGCAATGCTTAGTCCATTCCACCTAATACCAACCTTGAGACATAAGTTGTGGTAGGCTTATCAAATCTCAAGTCCTTATGACGAGATAAAGCGTGAGATATGGTCAGCACAACTGCAAATCATTTATCAGAATGGGCTTGTCATTTATAGACTAAAACATAAGAGGATTCACTGAGTGGAGCCACTTGAGGCTGGTTTCATTGTATTTGATTCCATTCTAGTCTTTCAATATATTCTTGAATTCTTCCAAAAAGAAAAAAGAAAAAAAGGGAATACTTGCTGCTTTGTCATTCTTAAATCCCATGTGGAAAGGTTTTATGAATAAAAATTGCCCAGTTATTAGTTTCTCTCATTTTCCTAAGGGGGGTTTTCTCATTCTTACAAGAAGTAAAAGATTGGGATTTTAAGCTCGTTTGCTTGTGGTTAGCATGCAACTAAACTAGATTTGTTATGGAAATGGAAAATCGCTAACATCCCCTGTAATTCATATATATCACAAGTACTATTGTATTTGTACGAATCACTCTATCCAATATATCTCAGAATCGTGTCCATGCATTTGCAGCACTAACTCTAGTACTTCACATCAAAAGCATTTTTTACTGACGGTATGTTGACTGGTGTTCTGGAGTGTTGATGTGATTATCATGTTGAAGCACTTTTAAACTAAATGACGGTAAGTGTTGGAATATGATAAAAATTCTAGCAACCAGATACTGTAGCAGCGATGTTCAAGAAAATGTGTTGCTAGAGGTAAAAATTGGCAGGATGTTATTTAGAGTTGGAGGTAAGTTTGAAACATTATTGTAGGTGTTCATGTGGAGGATCATTTTTGGTCTTTAACATTCGAAAATGGCAATTTGTTGGTTGGTTGATGCATGGATCAGAGTGTTAAGTGCTCATCGAACTAATTTAGCAATCTAAACTTGTACTTTTAAAAGGTTGATCGACAACCTAAGCGGATATAAAAGCTTCATGCTATATCATAGGAGTCTTTCAAATTTAATGATGTGAAGCCAATTCTATATCAATGACATTACTAGTTATAGTGCCCGGCATTGCTGGGCTTTTCAGCATTTGAAGAGGTCGTTGTGTGATGGTTGGGTAGAAGAATCGATATCGGTTGGAGGAGGGAAGTGTAATTCATTAATTTTGTGCGAGTATTTTGTTGGACTATGCACAAATAGTCTCACTTTAATGTGTGTTGATATGGAAGTAGTTGAGATGAATTAGATTTGAAATTTGTGACGATATGATTTGTGTTTGGAAGTAGTCGAGATGAATTAGAATTCAAGTTTGTGACGATATGATTTAATAATCTTAGCTAATAAAGTTGTTAATGCCGTTGGGATAGGAATATTGAGCACATTCTATGATGTAGTTTTGAAGTGACATAGTTGTTTGTGGGAAATGTGACAATTGAAATCTTTAAAGTGCAATGGGACAATGTAGTTGGAAAGAATATGAGTTCGAATGTGCCATAGAACGAAAATAATTTCAGAGTTGCTTGGTTGTTGTTTTCCTATGTGGAATAAACCCCAAAGAGAATGTCAATTCCTTTAGAAAATGAGGTTATCTCCAATACAACATTGTTAATGTTGTTTATCTTGCATTATATTTGAATGCACAAAGTGTGACTTCATTGTCGATTGGTAACAAAGAAGAAGTGATTTTGCAGATATTATATTATATCATAGATCAAAAATGCTAGAGATAGTAAAGCTTGGAAATCAATGTCATAGTTTCTACAACCATATGATGAAGTTAGTGTCTTGCGATCCTCAATCCTTTTCTGGCTGTGGACAAACTTATTTTCAGAGGAGTTATATTTGCTATGCATAGTGTAAAACAATACAAATGCTTCCAATAGGTTTTCCTTTAAACTGGTGAGAACATCTTAGAACTGTGTTCAAGAAAGAATGTTCTGCAAATAAGAAATAATAAAACAAATCACAGTCCCAATATAGAACATGCTTCCTGAAACATTGAAACATTGTAGGAAGCTTCCTTACATATTCAAACATGGAGGTTGCGGTGTCCTGATGTAGATTAGACGCTTAGGACTTCCCTGCAAATTCTCTGCCAAATTTGATGATATGAACGAATTAGATACATATAGTAGTAGAAAATATAAGTTGGTCTTGTCACAATGATGTCCATGATTATTGTTCAAATTTACATGAAATGAATCTCTATATGCTAGAAATGAATTTGGATTGATGATACGCTTACATATCTTCAATGATGTCCCGATGTCTTATAGGGGTATTAGAATGTTGCAATTGTGCATAGATACAAAGAATAGGATAGAATAGAATAGAATAGAATAGTTTTTTTAACGTCCACGGAGACCAATAGGTCATGGGACCCATACAATGGGCTAGTACAATCATTACTACTAGGATTAAAAAACCCCTGCCTCGAAAGGTTTTCAAGGGAAAAACCTTTGCAGTAATGATGATACTAGATAAGCTTAGATAATGACTACAAAGCATCAATCAGCTGCATCTAAAGTTAGTTGGCAGTAATACAAAGCATCAATCAGCTGCATCTAAAGTTAGTTGGCAGTAGATGATGTCATAATAATAACAAACTGAAGTTGCTTAGGGTAAATGCAAGTAGGCAGCTTAAACGGTAGAAGCAAAGGTTGTAATAGCAATGTTGTTAGCACTTCAAAATGCACCACGTGTGAGATAGCAGGAGTTAATTCTCTCATTTACAACTAACCAACCTTTGAATAAAAATAGTGTCTTATGTTTAGAAAATCAGATAATGTGTAGATAGAGAATTTGAAATTGGATAATGGGAATACCAACTTTGAAAATAATGTGTAGATAGAGAATTCGAAATTGGATAATGGGAATACTAACTTTGAAACTATCTCATGTCAAAGATATGAGCTAATCATTTGCTATGGACATTCTGCTATATTTTTGCAATTCCGAGAATAATAAAAGAGATGGAGAAACCACCAAATACCTTGATAATTATGCTTGCAAGGCCTGTAATGTGCAAAATTGCAGCTCATGGATCATGCCACCTGTATATTGGCTTCCATAATTTCTAGACTTCCAAAACTTCCAAGAGGGATACAATGCCTGCATTGGGAAAGGGAATTAAGTGATCAAGGCCCTCATGAGTTGAGCTAGAGATGACAACTTTTGCTATACAACTCATTTATACATGAAATTGTACCTGCTCACCCTGAATACTCACTTGAAGATGCTTCTATATGTGAAGTGTAGCTGCTAGGTTGAACAATTCATTTCTGAGAGCTCTGTGATGCAAGAATAGGGGTGGATTTGAATGGTGCTGTTTATGGTGCCAATACAACATCTGCTATCCAAAACAAAATCATGGAATAAAATGATGTGAGGTGTAAAGATCTTACTCAAGAAAGCACCATTGCAAAATATTATATATGGGAGCAAGATAAGGAAATTGGAGCATGTCAATGCAACAATGAAGTTATAGGCATTACTAAAACCTGATGCTAGAATAAACATGGCAGTCTGATGGTGCTACAACATTTATAGAAGACAAATATGCTTTCATTGAGGACTGCAACTCTGGATTCTGCTTCTGATGTAGAGAAACATTTGAAAATAAGTGGCACATGAATAGAGATGTTCAGAATGACAACCTAGTTATAGTTATTTGTACTCTAGATCTGACTGAACAATATTTGTTTGCCTGAATGGCCTTTAATATATGCAAATTTGGGAAACTTGTGTTCGACCTAAACATGCAAAGCAGGCAATATGTACAAAAACTACATAAACTTATGAATTAAATAACACTTACCGATGGTCAAGCTGTTTGCAAAGGGTGGCAGAATTCATGATAAAAGTTGAATATGCATGTCTATATATTCATGCGCAGCTAAATATATTCTCCACAGTCTCTAGGACTCTGTGATCAGAGAACGAAAATACACAGAATGAAAAAAGTCGAAGTCAAAGGTGTACTGTGAACTTACAAATCTAAAGCAGAGAGCTTACTTGTGTTTGTACACCCATAGCTCATTGAATCCGTGCTTTTCAGCGTGGGTTGTGGGTGCTTAGACCACACTCTAAGCTATAAACAGCACTGGTGAAGAGGCTTTAATATTAGAACAAAAGCATAAGATGTTAGACTTCAGTTGCATTTAATATAGCATCAGAGATACCTCAATTCAAGTGTAGAACACGTTGGTACTTGCAGGCCATTGTATCTTTTTAAAAAAAGGACATTCAAGGGACTGAGATACATGCATGCGCAGAATAGCCAGTCAATAAATAATGTATAGTATCTCTACATCCTTGTTGGCAGAACGTGATATATATGTGCATATAACTTTAAAGTAATATCTAGGAAGGGGCAAAATATAGGAAGTTCAGACCTATGAAGCACAGGAACTTACAAAACAAAATAGAAGCAGCAAAGGAAAAAAAACGTAGGAGCGAGCATTACCAAAGAAGCCCCTACCTGAATAAATAGAAAATGCGTTGAAGACTCCATTCTCGGCATGCATACAAATAGAATGACACATATAACGGTCCACATTCAAAAAAACATGCCTCAGCAGAGAAGCTCAAGCATTTAAAACTGCCTATATTGAATAGAGCATTAAAATACGACAGATTCATCCATGAAAGAACTTTAGGCTTACAACGTACTTACCTTAACCTAATGCATCCAGCAAGTTTTCTCATTTGAATGTTTAAAGCTTTTCCTTCGCTAAGGCTGCACGAAAGACATTCATACATAAGCAAAGAAGCTAAGATTTTGAACAAAGCATAAATAGTGATCTCTGAATATAATAGAATTTGGATCAGTCAAATCTCAAAATCAGAAAAAGCTTGTACCTCAATCTTTTCCTTCTTTGCCAAACCCTTAGCTTCGTAGCTCCTACAATCTGTAGAAGGGGTAATGTCTATGATACTCGCTATGATAGATGCTCCTACAATCTGTAGAAGGGGTAATGTCTAATGATACAGTTCATTCGTCTATGATACAGACGCTCTATGATGAAGTAGAGTCTATGACATGGGCAGAAAAGGTATTTGTCTGGCTTCTTTTTGCGAATCCCATAGGCATCAAAGTTTTTGTTGCGATGGCCACAATCACCAAAATGATATTAGACAATACTTAGAAATCACATGATCATAATCTCATGATCCAAACCCAATAATTCACACAATCAGTCAAATGATCCAGCCATTGAACCGCTTTAAAATGAATATACAAAAAGTAATAGGACAATGCTCAAACATAAAGCATTACCACAGACCCTTAGCACCACAAAGAACCATGTTGGAAAACCAAGATAGCAGTGTTACCAAATGAATCCTCATGTAAGCCTGGGTAATGGATCTAAAGTTGTAGAAACATGCAAAATAAATGGGTCATCTCACATTGAAAGAAGCAGGCATACAATAGATGTTACAGGGCTTCACCAATAGTTTCTATGTGTACATGTTCAACCACAGATGAAAGCAATATACCAAGGCAAAAGATCGAGTGGTTTCTAATTTGAAGTACACGTAGAAATCCATCTTCAGTTTGTTGGGTTAAGCATCTTACAATATCTTGCAATAAGAACCTTCCACGAATCTCTGTTGCTCCAAACCGGATTCAAGCATGTTACATAAGAGAGTAACCTGCACCTATAAAGCTGCTTCAAAACAAAACACAAACGCTTATTTCTTCAAGTTCAAGCATATCTGTATGAAAATGCCACTTAAGTTCAACCTCCTGTATGAAGTTCACAAAATATCCCAAGGGCATGTAAGAAGTCCATAAATAGCTTAGAAATACACCTTTGCGTTCAGGCCAAATGCTTATACCTCCATGAAGCATAAAACATGAAGTATCTCGATCAAAGTCCAACCCATCTCTGCAAAATCCACTGCCATATCCCGTCTAACGGTGGCCCTGTTGCTCGCCCACCGAAAAAAAATACTGTTTGAAGAGGAAAACCCAGCAAAGATATCACTTTCAGGTACCAAGAAGCTGCAATCGGTCAAGTTCATATCCAGAAAATAAGACATGAAAATATGGGCTACAAAAAATTTACCTGAAGCTCCGGCCCGTTGCAACTCCAGGCCGTTGCTATGAGAAACATAACCTAGATTCTACAGCTCACACACCGGATTGCTATTAGCAGTAGGCTTGCTTACCTAAAACGGGACCAAAACGTGGCTCTCGTGCCATGCCTATGCGACCAAAAATTGGGGACGGATAGAGCCCTCCATAGTTGAATTTCGAAATCGTGGAAAGCCCCAGCCCGATTTTTGGAATACTGAAAAAAATGTCCAGCCGGCAAAAACCCCACAACCTTAGAAAACTAACCTTAAAAAAAATTCTAAAAAGTTTTCCACTTGACGGAAAAACCGAATTTAAACAATAGAATAATAGCATGACTTTGTCAAGCTTGAAGTGTTGTCATTTAAGTTTTAGCTCATGCCATATTCGTCTTTCACAGCTCCAACTTGGTAGCGTTGGCAAAGCCTTTCCTAGCGTAGCTCCCCAATCCATCTCCCAATCTCAATCTGGAGATGGTGTGTGCCAGTGCAGATAGGAGGCAATGATTTTCTGCTTTTTCATGGGTAGATGAGCGCGCAGGTAGCATTGCGGGGGCTCCAGCATGGAGTTTATGTAGCATTGATAATGTGTCGTCTGGACTTGTTCAAGGGTGCTGGTATCCCATAGCTTGCTGAGGAAGCATGTATCAAGGTACTGTCTGAGGCTGTGGCGATCTGCCTCCATTTGCACTCGGATGCACCTATGCTCCTGCACATTTCATCTGGCCAGCCACTGAGCTCTCTTTTCCCGCTAGCAGGTCTTTAGGCATTGAGGACCCATTGTCACAGTGTAAGTGAGGTTAGGGACGCGAGTATCGTCCATACTGACCACCTTCTGGAAATAGATGATGTGTCTGTGAAGGGCCCCCCTCTGAAGAGGCAAGCAACCTGACTTATGCAACAGTATCTGATATGGAACTGTGGAATTTACCCTCAGGGCCCGCGCCGAGAAAGCTTTCTGCACCTGCTCCAAGTCATTCCAAGTGGCGAGGGAAACCACCGGGCCCCAGACCTCGACCCCATACAAAAGTACAAGTTCCACTAGTACCTTGAATAAGTGCGACTGGTGGGCCCAATCATACACCCCTGCCTTGTGGGTATTGTTTTACATTGCATAGAGTGCCTTCCAACTTGCTGCTGCTCGTAACCGGATGGAATTGTCCAAGTTCATGGTAGATGGGAACTCCACCCCCAGATATTTGTAAGTGGATACTACTTTAACATTTTGGCCACAATAAGTGAGGGTTGGGGCCCTTCGTTGGTGTGCGGATGATATGAGGACCACCGTGGTTTTGGCCAAGTTGACGCGCATATCGGTCGCCTGGCAAGATATGTCCACGGCATCGAAATGGCGTTGCATGTCTGCCTGAGTGTGAGCCAGGAGGTCCACATCATCAGCATAGATCAAATGTTTGGTGATCTAGTGTAGAAGTTGAGCCCCATTGCCTCCATTGTGAGCAAGCCTCTCTTCAACTGATCAATGTACATGCCATACAGTGTGGGAGAGAGAGGGCATCCCTGGCGTATCCCAATAGTGCTCTCGAACGGTTAGCCCGTTGGTTGCAGCCGTCCTGAGCATGTCTCATAAAACCTATACACCGCGTTCTGCCACACAGGCACATTCAAAGGTTCGAATACCCGAGTGGTCTACCATGGGCCCGTTACAGGGTAATGCTGCCCGTGCACCCTCAGGATTGTAGAGCTGCTGTAGGTATTGTCCCCACTGCTTGGGGGTGATATTTCCTGTGGGCGGCACTGGTCTCCTGAGCACTCTTCGGCCGAAGGTCATGGGATGGCGTTCTAGAAGAAAAACATTTTGCTGTTGATGGGCGGTAATGTACCTGGCCTTTCTAGCCTTACGGAAAGTGCGGTATTGCCTGATCACATTCGGACGTAGAGCAGGATCTGTGACTTGGCGGAGCCAGCATTTGTGTTCCTTGCACTCAGCACCAAACCACTGGTTTGTTAGAAAAATGAGGTCATTGCATAAGAGTGTGTCATGTGATATTCGAGCACATAAGGGGATTAGTGACCACATCTTGGCTCCCCTAGGCTAATGAGGATTCATACAAGCATTCATGAGAAGCAGTGGCAGTGAATGCAAGAAAGAAAAGCACAGAAGTTGAAAAGTGGCGGGCAGGTACTACCCTGAGGTTGCTACGCCCGCCAGAAATCGCTTGGTACCCTTTGCCCGCCACTTAGGGTTTTGGGTTGACTGGTCAAACTGGTCAAAGTCAACGACAGCTGGAACTTAAGGACAGCAGGGCATCCTATTATCTAGGCAAGTTGGAAAACTTTCTATATGAAGGGCATGCACGATTTGACAAGTGGATGTACCCAGATTGGTAAGAAAATATTCATATATATAGGAATGATGGGGACAGATTAGAGTACATTTTTTGGATGCAGAGATAAGTGCGAGTTGGAAGAGGCAGAGCCTTATACTTGGCATACTTGAGTTCATATCCCAAGCTTTGATTCTAACATCTGGTATCAGAGCACAGGTTGGGAGATATGTCTAGCCGTTTTGGAGCTGGATTGTTGGCAACAGTTGAAGTTTACAAAGGAGGGCCTGGTTTCCAGATCTGGAAGGATGCTGTGAAACATGTGTTGGAAGTAGAAGACTTGTGGGATCTTGTGGATCCTACTGCAGGTGTTGCAACCACAGTTGCAAGTTCCAGTGTTGTTGATGCCTCTGCTGCAAAGGGACAGGAAGGAGATGCTGCCAGTAGTGAAGAAGTTACCTCTGGAGAAAGCAGTGGAGCTAGGGGTCGATCTAGTTTGGCCAAAGTGAAAGAGGCACAAGGGATCATTGCTTCAAAGGTTAGTCCTACAATTAGGCTAAAATTGAGAAACAAGAGTCCTAGGGAGATGTGGATGTTTATGCTCAAACATTATGAAGAGAAAACCTCATCACAAATAGATTTATTGGATAAAGAGCTCAGAAATCTTAAGTTACATGATGAGGATGATGTCTCAGACTTTTTTAACAAGTTTGATAATATAGTGGCTGATCTTAGTGGGGCTGGAGTAGATCTCACTGAGAGATATCAGGTTTTAGCAATTGCTAGAGCAATTGTAGATAATGATCAGCTGAGTTTATTCATAAGAAACATTGCTAAGAACAGGGAAGAGGCTGAAACAATTATTAGAACAGAGGTGGAGCAAAAAAGGGTTGTAAAAGGAGTTGAAGAGAAAACTGAAATTTTGGATGCTGGTAAAAGACAAGATAAAATCATATGTTATTTCTGTCATGAACCTGGTCATGTTAAAAGTAATTGTCCTAAGCTCAAGAAAAAAGAGTTTTACTGCTACACATGTGGTGGTCAAGGCCACTTGGCATCTAAGTGTCCTACTCCAAGGGAACTTGGAAGAGGTAGAGGCAGCTCTAGCAGAGGAAGAGGTGCATCAAGAGATCGAGGGGAAGGCAAGAAATCTGCTGGTGCTTTTATTGCACAAGAACACGAAGAAGGTGAAAAGATTGTTGATGAAGATGAGGTAAACTTGCTGAATTCGATTGTTGAAAATAAGAACAATACTAACAAGTTATCTCATGCTCTTGTAGTTGATAGTGGAGCTGAAAGATCAGTAGTCCACTCTGCTCATTTGCTTAAAAATTTGGAACAAGGAGAAGCCAAAAGTGTGCAAGTAGGAAATGGAGCCTTGCAAAAGATTGAAGGAAGGGGATTATTGCAGCTATGGGATTTGCAAGGAAATATAGTGAACATTAAAAATGTTTTGTGTGTACGGAATTATCAAAAATCTTATATCACATAGTGTTAGTTAATTTGGGTTACAGAGTAGTGTTTGATGATGTTGGCTGTAACATATGGTTGAATAATGAAATTAAGTTTCATGCTAAGCGAGTTGGTAAACTATTTCAGTTTGAACATGTTGATGATTTACCTTGTCAAATGTTGATGCTATCAGAATTTGAGATGTGGCACAATAGATTAGCACACACTCATGCAAACAATCTCAAGTTATTAGCAAAGAAAGGATTCATCAAATATGAAAATGAGGAAAAAGGGCATATATGTGAAGGATGCATGCTAGGCAAAATTAATAGATTGCCTTTCCTCAAAGCAAAGAAAAGAAGTAAGGAGATACTGGAATTGGTTCATACTGACTTATGTGGACCTTTGAATGTCAGAGGTAGGACAAGCAAAAGGTATTTTATCACATTCATTGATGATTATACCAGGAAATGTAAATGTTATTTGCTAGCCAACAAATCTCAAGCTTTGATAGCCTTCAAACAGTTTGTTGCTGAATCAGAAAGGCAAACAGGTAAGAAAGTAAAGTGCATAAGATCTGATAGAGGGGGAGAGTATCTTTCAGCCAAGTTTAAAAGTTTTTGTATTGCAAATGGCATCAGGAGACAATTAACATGTAGATCTGAGTCCCCAACAAAATGGAATAATAGAGAAAGAAGAAATAGGACGCTTATGAATGCAGTCAGGTCAATGATTAAGAACAGTGGATTACCAAATTATTTATGGGAAGAAGCTTTATTGACAGCCAATACCATACAAAATAAGCTGCCTTCATCAAGCTTGCAAGGGAATATTCCTGATTTAATGTGGTATGGAGGAGGTTCAGAAATTGATTATGAAAAATTTAAAGTTTATGGTGCCCGGCTTATGTTCATAAACCGGATGAACTCGGGAAAAGCTTGATGCTAAAGCTGAGATTGGTTTTCTTGTAGGCTATGATAGCCACTCGAAAGGCTATAGAATTTTTATTCCAGAAAATAAAAATATTGTGATTAGTAGGGATGTGATATTCTGTGAAGATGTTTTGTACAAACATAGACATCAAGTTCAAAAGGAATTGCCTACTGCTCAAGCTTCACAGATGACAAATAATCAAATTGATTATGAAGAGGAGGAGGAGGATAAAATAGATGGATTAGCTGCAGATCAAATACCTCAAACTCAGAGATCTGAAGCTGAAACAGAAGTTCTTGAAGCAGATAAAGCACCAGAGAAGAAGACTCGAAAGAGGAGAACAGAAGCACAAAGATTGCAAGAGGAAATTAAATTTGACAAAGAAGTCTATGGAAGAAATCCTTTAGGTGGGAGCAGAAGGTTGGAACCCCTGCAACCAAATCAAGCAGAGGATGAAATTGAACAGATTATGGCAATAATTGAAGATATTGAAATACCCAGAACTGTTGAGCAGGCCTTAGAAAGTGTTAATGCAGAAGAATGGAAAAAGGCTATGCATGATGAGTTAAGCTCTTTTGCAGATACTCGTACTTATGATGTTGTTGAGCAACCTGCTGGACAAAACATAGTTGGCAGTAAATGGATTTTTAAAATCAAAACCAACGCAGATGGTTCACAAAAATATAAAGCACGTTTAGTGGCCCAGGGGTTTACTCAAAAACAGGGACAAGATTATGATGAAACTTATTCACCCATAGTAAAGCTCACTAGCCTAAGAGTGTTGTTAAGTTTGGCCAATGCTCTTGACTATGAAATCCATCACATAGATGTGAAAACAGCTTTTTTAAATGCTATACTAGAGGAGGACATCTTCATGAAACAGGCTCCTGGTTTTGAGAACGGAAACAATTTGGTTTGGAAATTGAATAGGGCAGTATATGGTTTGAAGCAAGCTCCAAGAGAATGGTATCTTTGCATAGACACTTTTCTAAGAGAGCAAGGGTTTGAAAATTTTCAAAATGATGGTAACTTATATAGGTACAAAATAGAAGATAAATTTTGTATTATAGCCTTGTATGTAGATGACTGCATCATGGTTGCTAATTCCACTCAGGTCCTGGAAGTTTGCAAAAATATTCTACAGCACAGATTCAAGATGACAGACTTAGGGCCCTTGCAAAAATTTCTGGGAATTGAGGTGATTAGAGACAGGAAAAACAGATTGTTGAAACTAAAACAAAATAGAAAATATGGTTAAAAGGTTCAATATGCAACAAGCTTGTACTGTCAAAACTCCAATTGTACCAGGCCATCGTTTAACTGTAAGTTCTGAGGTTGATGCAGATGAACTGAAGTACATGACACAGGTCCCATATCGTGCTCTAGTAGGGTGTTTACTGTACTTGAGCAACAGTACTAGGCCAGACATAACCTATGCTGTCAATATCCTGAGCAGAAGATGCAGCAATCCTGAGAAGGTTCACTGGTTGGCTGCAAAAAGAGTATTAAAATATCTGAAAGGAACTCAAGATTATGGGATAACTTTCAATGATAATAATCTGGAAATGTATGCCTATTCAGATGCAGATTGGGCAGGTGATCAAGCAGAAAGGAAGTCTACTACAGGTTATGTGATTTTTCTTGGAGGAGGCACAATAAGTTGGAGAACCAAGAAACAGTCTGCTATAGCCTTATCTTCAGCAGAAGCTGAATATGCAGCCTCATCTCTTTTGTCTAGAGAAATAATTTGGCTCAGAAGACTTCTAGGAGAGTTGGATATCAAACAGATAAATCCTATAACTATCTTTTCTGATAGCCAAAGTTGCATTGCAATAGTCAAAAATCCAGTTGAACATGAAAGAACTAAACATATTGAGTTAAGCATGCATTACATCAGAGATCAAGCTGCAAAGGGCAATATCCAAATGATGTATATCAGGACTGACAAACAAATAGCAGATGTTTTCACAAAAGGGCTTCCAGAAAGTAAGTTTACAGTTTTTCAAAAGCAGTTAAAGGTTAATTGCTTATGCAATGAAGGAGGAGTGTTAGAAAAATGAGGTCATTGCATAAGAGTGTGTCATGTGATATTCGAGCACATAAGGGGATTAGTGACCACATCTTGGCTCCCCTAGGCTAATGAGGATTCATACAAGCATTCATGAGAAGCAGTGGCAGTGAATGCAAGAAAGAAAAGCACAGAAGTTGAAAAGTGGCGGGCAGGTACTACCCTGAGGTTGCTACGCCCGCCAGAAATCGCTTGGTACCCCCTGCCCGCCACTTAGGGTTTTGGGTTCACTGGTCAAACTGGTCAAAGTCAACGACAGCTGGAACTTAAGGACAGCAGGGCATCCTATTATCTAGGCAAGTTGGAAAACTTTCTATATGAAGGGCATGCATGATTTGATAAGTGGATGTACCCAGATTGGTAAGAAAATATTCATATATATAGGAATGATGGGGACAGATTAGAGTACATTTTTTGGATGCAGAGATAAGTGCGAGTTGGAAGAGGCAGAGCCTTATACTTGGCATACTTGAGTTCATATCCCAAGCTTTGATTCTAACATGGTTACGGGGGAAGGTCATGGCTCCTGACATTCGCGGTGGATTCTCCCAAAACATCTTTCTGCAGAAGCCCCAAGGACATCAATGAGCTTGCCCACCCGTTGCTCCAGCATTGAGCACTGTGAGATGCTTGCAAGGTCCTCGATGAGCATCTGGGAGTAAGTATGAGCATACGCATAGTCTAGTCTGAGCTGAAGCATGCGAGGAGGTGTTATACAGGTAGTGGCTGGAGCATCCTACCAAGCTAGCTGCAAGTAGGGTGGTAGGTGGTTTGAGTCCACCTCCTCATCCCTACCATCCATTCCTACTCGGAAGTGCTTGACGAGATGCATGAAGCTTTTACATAATATCTCCTTAGGTTGTCGATCAACCTTTTATACAAGTTTAGATTGCTAAATTAGTTCGATGAGCACTTAACACTCCGATCCATACATAAGCTCTAAAACCAACCAACAAATTGCGATTTTCAAATGTTAAAGACCAAAAATGATCCCATATATAGATACCTAGAATAATGTTTCAAACTTACCTCCAACTCTAAATAACATCCTGCCAACTTTTACCTCTAGCAATGCAATTTTCTTAAACATCGTTGCTACAGTATCTGGTTGCTAAAATTTTTATCATATTCCAACACTTACCATCGCTTGGTTTAAAAGTGCTTCAACATGACAATCACATCAACACTTCAGAACACCAGTCAACATATCGACAGTAAAAAATGCTTTTGATGTGAACTATTAGAGTTAGTGGTGCAAAGTGGAATATATGCATGGACAAACCAAGTACGATTCAGATATATATTGGATGGAGTAATTCGTACAAACACAACAGTATTCTTGACTGCCAGCCATTAGTTTCATTGGTCATTGAGGCAGTATCTTGATGCTTGCTTCCTTGGCAAGCTTTGGGCTGCAAACGCTCTGCCGCATGTGAAGATAGCATCACGTGAGGCCCATAACACTACTTGCACACCCATTTGCCCATGAAGAAGCGAAGAGGGATAGCTTGCATTCGCATGGATGTGGATCGCCTTTGCTTGGGTGAGGGCAGAATTTGTCAGTGTTGCCAACAAGGTGTCATTAAGGATGAATGCCACTCCCTTCAGACCTGCCCAGCATTCGATCATATTCGGGCATGGTATGTTCAGTTAGTTATACCCGATCAATTGCTGCATGTGTTGTTTGGACCTATGTTAGTATGATGTTATCTTATATGTTTGTTTTAATTCCTATAGTAGGGCAATACAACAATAGCCGGCAGTAAGTACATCACACTGGACACGGTACTTAAAATGATGAGACAAATTAATGTAATTACTTCCAGAGTCTGCAAGACCAACTCTGCAGCATGTAGATGCCTTTGTGCAAACGGTTTTATCTTGAACTGTTCATAATTTCAGTTGGTATATCTAAGCTATTCTTACATATCCTTAAGATAGAAGAAATGTTTAATCTCTAGTGCTGCTTGACCAACTCTACAGCATCATCGTGGAGCAAACAATAGTTTTTATAGTTAATTTTTTGTAGATGAGAGCTAATGAATGAATACTATATTGGTTTTCATTGTTTTGATTCAGCCTTTGATATATAAATGCTAGTTTGAATTCACTAATCCAACTTAATCAAATGCAAAACTGAATCCAAGCCTAAAAGTGCCCAAGCCTTCTATTGCGCCTTTTTGCTAGCTTTTTTTTACTTCTAAAATGGGTATGCTTACACTTTTTGTTAAACTAAACTTCCATTTGGATGTCAGTTTGGTCATAGCTTACAACATCAAGTAGCACGAGAGTATCTAAGCTAGAGAATGATTCATTTAAAGGCATATAGCAGCAAGAGAGGATAGAGAGATCGACCAATCACCAACGAGTGAAAAGCACATGAAAGTCCAATATGATTATTTGCTCAATGGTGCATATTATCTTCCTCTTTCTTCAAGCATCTACTTCATTAAGTCTAACTTGATTTCATTTATTTTCTCAATAAACTGGCGTTTCGCACAAGAACTCACTAGTCACATTTAAGATAGTCACATTTAAGATGGAAGAGACTAAAACCATATTCAATTGCAATATAACATGTCTTTGGCCAAAACTTGGCGGAACATACTTCATGTCTATGCAAAACAAGAAAAACGAAGTTCTTGAATCATTTCTTGCTCTATCCATGCTCAAACCAACCTTGCTAAGTTTCTATTGATCATGTGTATATGGTAGTTTTGGCAGATTTTGGATGAGATCTTAGCACAAATTGCACTGCAAAGGTTGGCCCAAAAAGATTCCAAAGATGCATACAACTCTGTGATAGAAACGAGCTATAAACACCATGTTCCCACGTCTTTATCCTACTCCAAAGTAGTTTTTTCTTGAATTTTCTGAAAATAAGAGTAGTATAATATGCTGCATACTTTGACATGACCACACATATACGACCTTGAATCTAGCATCTAAGAAATAAGAGATAGCCACATCCTCATTTTATATTGGCCATAATAGGTTCATGTCCTATGTTTTATAACTTATTATGGCCCTACAATAACAGATTATCTGTTTCATATAATTAAACACATTTAATATTCCATTATATTCCATTACTAATTTTGTCAAGCATGACTGAAGGGTAAGCAACCTCTAAAAAGCACAAGCTCATTATTATTGTAAAATGAATATTCCAAGCATTCAACCTTAATATCATCCAAAGCTCTGAACCCAAAGCTACATATTCTAAACGAGGTGCACCCTGAACTACCACAGTCGTCGGATCCGTCGATCCTACGGCACAGATCCTATGTTGGGGCCTCTAGGAACCTCTCGTTTCGCTTATGGTCATTTATGATTGGAGGCGCCTATGATTTTGGAATATGAAATACGAGTTCGCCTAAGGTTTTGAGGGAATATCGAACCTCTATACGGCTTTGCTTAAGATTTTAGAATATGAAATACTGGGGCTCGAACCTCTACTAAAATAACTCAATGTCCTAATAAGACTACTTTAACCAATATACCCAGTGAGCTAATGTGATTATTTTCTATCTTGAATCTATAGTTTTTTTTATAACAACCCATTCAATTGTTTTAGGAAGGAAGGAAGGAAGGAAGTTTATTTTAATGTCCACGGAGGCCAGAGGCCTATGAGACGGTACATGCAGAGAACAGGCAAAAAAGCCAAAAACCCCAACACCAAAAACAAACAATAACCATCATCCAATTAAATTGGGATTATGTCAACTCCAAAATCACGCCAACCTGCTATTGTCTTCTAGGGGGTTTTTGTTTTTTTTAATCTTTTTTTTTGGACTTCAAAAATAACATAAGGTTGCGATTCACGTGTGACTTTTCATATGCGAATTGAAATATGCAGAAATGAAGAGCAAGTTGCTAACATAGATGAGACAAATATTGCTTGCTCAATAGATGATAATATTAGGTTTGATAATAACAAATTGCATTATTTGCGAGGCAATTCCAGACTCGAAATTATCGATACATGGCACAAATATCATACAAAAATATCATATATTCCAATAAAACATTAAGGGATCAATCCATGTTTTTCCACGTATTTAACAAGGTGTGGTTCCATGTCAGCCGTTCTATCCAGTTCAGGGTACGAATCTAACACTTCACCCACCGTCATCCCCATAGCCAAATTATGCATAATAGACACAAACTTCACCAGAAAATCATCTGTCCCAAAGTTTTTTGGATCGTAAGATGGTGGATTCAGGGCCTGTGTTTGATTGTAGAAGCATTTGAGAGCATCATCATCCACTATGATTATATCATCCTTATTCTCGATACCAAGTTCGTCCATCATGTTACTCAAGTGTTTGATGAAGATAGGCTTGCCTGTTGGATCCTTGGGATTAGTGAACTTCACACATTTGTTCTGATCCCAAAGGGTCAACCAATTTCTACGCATTTCCCCAGTGCCTCCAAAGTATCCTTGATGTTCCTTAGTTCCATGGATGACCAAATACCAACTCGAAATAACCTGAATGCCTCGTCTAGCATCTCCTTCAAGTGCGGCCGCGGATAGATCCACTTGGTGTTTGATTCTACTGGTGTCTGATGAAACTGTTCTCTAGCCACTTTATTTTTCGGAAAAGTCTTGCAAAGGACTCCGTTTAGGTCGAACACCACAACCTTCTTAGAAACGCAATGGAAATTTGAAACATCAAACATGTATCCGGTCAGCAAGATACGATAACACAAACAATACAAACGGCCATGGCGTGATTTGAAATAGTCATAACCAAATCGCGCTCGGCGTGATTTAGTTTGACAACGAAAAATAATCAAAGCACGCTTGGCGCGATTTAATTCAAAGGTAATACAAATTAAATCACGCGTGGCGCTATTTCGTCGGCAAGGCCATACCTATCATCTTCAGTTTCGCTGCCGTCATCGGCGTCATTCTCCCCTCCGCCACCCTTAATCTTCGTCTTCTTCTGACTGTTAGAATTGTTATTTTCTATTAGTTCCGCTGCGTCCTTCACAACTGACATTATTTTACTATTGATTTGGCAAACTGTGAATCACTAGCGCCTTCGTTGCCTTCATTTTCGGTTTCCTGTCAATTATTTCATTGTTAACTGTGTGAATCTACTCTATTGTTGCTTGCATCACCCATGATAATGTGGGCAAGGATATTCCCTAAGTTCGCCGCCATCACAGTACTTTGAGCAACCAGTTTAGCAGCTATTTGTTCATTACTGCTTTCCTTATCAGGCTGCAGATTACTAGTTCCCTCTCCAGGAGCAACGTCCACTTTCGAATTGGACAAGTCTACGAGACTTTTGATTGCTGATGATTTCAGGTTGCCATAAGGGCCTTTAGGAGACTTGGCAAGCACATGCATGAGGAATGGTTCAAGAAAGTCTTTGGCATGCTCATCACTCACAAAGCAGTGACATCTTCTTGCACCCATAAGAGCCTCTCGGGCAATATAACCTCCAACATGAAGCTCCAAGCAGGTTGTATCAATTGGAGCAAATGCCTCGACGAGGTAAGCAGCCATAGACGGGGGAAATCCATTTTTATTTAAGGGGCCCTTCTCCTTAGTTTGTAGCTCGTACTTGATTTCCCCACTTAGGAGGGGGTCCCGATCCTCATCCTCTTCTGACTCATCCTGTTCTGACTGATCCTGATCCGTATGAAAGAATATAGTTCTTAAGTCTGGATCATCTAGAAGAAAACATTCCCATGCACTGCTATTGTCACCCTTGGCCTTAGCAATATCATATTCCTCGTCTGACAGCATGGATATCATAATAAAGATCACATGTGCCATCTTCCGTTCTGTTCGCAGCTCATTATCCTTAACATCATATATTAGGCATCCCTCCCTAATAACTTTGAGGCACTCCAGATCATGAGCAGCGGATAGTGCATGCAGATGTGACTCACCGAAGGACAAACGATGACAATAGTGAAGGACCTCTCGGTTGTCAATCCTATACAGCTGGTAAAGAAGCTATTGTAGTCCTTCTGGTTCATGCCCATATCTCCTCTCCCACCCTTGCTGTCCAACACAAAGAGTGATATATTTTTAAGGCGAAGTTGAATCGGCAAGAGACCTTTGTACCCAATGGGCTGAAATCTTTGGGCGATTGTCGTCTTCTCGGTAATCTTCTTCACAAGGGCCACTTTTCTTCTCAACTCAGCCCGATTACCTTAGGGGTAGAGTCTCCTTATGTTTTGTATTTTTAGCCTTCCAATTCTTTAGGAAGTCCTTTGACGAATACAAACTTCTTGATGTCATCATTCTTGACCTTGTATTTGTCCAAACAATCCAATTTGAGGATAATGCCACATCCCAGATAGCCTTTGTAACTCAGCTCCTACAGCTGACTTCATTGTACGTACATCCTTTACATGACTGCAGCACTCAACGAAGGACATCCTATCCTTGGTGAAAGCACCCTTCTTGTATAAGACTTCCTTCTTTAAGCACTGGTCTAAAACCCAAATGGTCTCAGCGTCGTCTAGCCCACGAAGTCTTTCTCATCTCTGTCACATTCAAGTCAAAGATGCTTACATCAACAGGAGGCACCCTACCCATAGTATCGGCGACTTCCCTTGTGCATAAGCGTCCCAGAATTCATTCCACTTGAGCCATACTGCCTCCTTACAAAACACAATCTTATACGAGTCTGTTGGTCCTGACCTGCTGGATGAGCTTTCAGAAGGATCTGCAATGTCATCACCACCTTTTTTCTTTGATTTTCTTGCAGTCTTCTTCTTCTCCTGTATAATTGTCTGCGACAGAGTCCGCTCCAGCAGCTTGAATGCCTCAGACTTTGACCCATCGCATGCGGTGGGCAATGGGCAGCCATATTCCACCCTTTGTTGGCGGGCGTGGCGCGGTTGTTCAACGTATGGACTGCAATAGTACGGACATTGAATCGATATCATAGAATAGAAACACGCGGGCGTGATTTGAATAGAATTGATGAAGAGAAAAATCACGCCTGGCGTGAAATGAATAAAGTTACTAATGCAATTCACGCCAGGCGTGCTTTCAAATCAAACCAATTCACGCCAGGCGTGTTTTCAAATCAATCGAATTCACGCCAGGCGTGTTTTCAAATCAATTGGTTGACTTGAAAACACGCCTGGCGTGAATTCGATTGATTTCAAAACACGCCTGGCGTGAATTGGTTTGATTTGAAAGCACTGGCGTGAATACAATTTATGAAACCGGGTTGATTACCTTTTGTATAGAAATGTCTTCCCCATTTCATTCAAAGTTGCACTAATCTCAGCCAAATCTGCGGTGAAGTATTGGCATCCAAGATCTGACACCTCCTATCGCATAGTGATTGTAGAACACTTTTTGGCTGTTTGTTACGCTTTTGCTGATGATGGCCTTTTGTGCCTCAACGGAATCTTTGCCCGTCGATGATGACATATTTAATATCATCACTTGATAATAGCTCACGGGCGTTAGTCCACCACAAAGCGAGCTTGTTCGAGATCATATCCCAAGGTAGCACATCATTTGGCATAGGCATTTGACACGGATTACTAATCATGCTACGAACAATCTCCATGGCATGTCTTTGGATCATATCTCCCCGCTAACATAAATGGAGCTTGGTGAACGGATGAGGGACTTCACATGGATCGCAAAAGTTTCCTTAAGACCCAATGGATAATGGTGGCCGTACTTATTGACTTGTTCATGGCCTCTAGCTGCGCCACTCTGTCTGTTCATTCTCAAAAGCGAAGCCTCCATGCAGCCGACAAGCTGCGGGTTGAACATTCTTCCCTAGATCTAGGACCCTTTTAGAAGCTTTCAAGTCAGCTAATTCCCTAGCTTGCGCAAATAGTGACTTGGTGTCGGGTTTAGTGAACATGCCTCTACGCATTTGTGACCCCTTGGCAAATAGATATTGGCGTAATCGCTACATTGGTTGGCCAACCATACTTAAAACATGTCTCACCGTTCACATCTGTCTTCATGAGCGTATCCTTGTATGCGGTAGCTCGGTGAGTAAGTCCGAGGATCTTTTTCTTACGCTACGTGTAATCTCCAAGAGCAATTTTGCGGTGGGTGTCATCCTCTTCCTCACAAGAGATTAGGATCCCTTGTTTGGCCATCTTTATGCGCTTCCTTTTTCCTCGAGAAGAGAGTTAAGTCGAGCTTGCCATTTGTCTTGGCAAGGTCAACGTACCACTCTCGGCACCCTCGTCCATTTCCTCTTGAGGGGCGGTGGGGGTGGGTGGTTGCTATAAGAATCGGCCCTTCATCATCTAAGGTGAGATCATATGGTACAAGATCTGGATTAAAATGCGCCCTTGCTTTCTTGGCGGGGATTAGAACCCGAATTAGTAGGGGTTTTCTTCCTCTTGAGCACTGCAAATGAAGATGAGCACTTTTTAGAGTACTTTTCAGAACAAGAGATCACGCTTGGCGTGCATTTAAACCTAAATTAGTACAAATCACGCTTGGCGTGTTGGTATCTCCACCATGCTATGCGTTAATTTGAAACTAAATTATTTTGCATCCACATTTTAAGCTACATACCCTTCATGAATCCATATTTCACACTATTTAACCTCATTGAACATTGCTATCTCCAACTGTCTAACACCGCTATATTCTATATATAAAACAGAGCAAAATTATGTTCTACAGAACGGACAATCAGAGCATTAACTGATGTTAATACTTAAAATTCATGCAAAGCATAATAACTCAAACTCATGCAAAGCATATTAAGTGAAAGGAAATATCTCAAATTCATGCAAGCATAATACTCTCCACCACGAAGGTGTATTCTGTGGCAAATTAAATACCTTGAATAGGGTTCTGTGTATTCTGTGTATTCTGATCAACGTCCTCTGAAACTTGAGAAGAGCCGGGTTTAGAGATTCCTCTTCCACCGCCTCCTCTGCCCCGTCCGCCTCGACCTCGATTCGCTTTAGAAGACATCTCCGGAGTCGCCTAGTAACAGAGTCGGAAGGTCGCTCGGATACGCGCTCGAGCTGCTCGAAGAAATAGCTTTTTCTACCTGTACGAGAAATAGAGAAATTTGAATTTCAAGAAAACACAAAATGCAGTTTCGAAATATTCTTGACACATACAAATAATAATGACGAAGACCCGTCCGCCGACTTCTTTCATTAAGTTTTTAAAATCCCGCCAAATTTATCCCGCCTAAACGTAGTTAACCTAATCTTTCTTCTAATTCGAATTTTCCCGACCGCCAGAGTTTCCATAGCGCCTTCAGCTTCTCAAATCAGCTTCAGAGACTCAAATCAGCTTCTCAAGAATGGCTCTGAATTCGGTACTCATCTCATTCAATAGCTTGAACATTAATTTCCAATAGTAGGTGTGCGAATAGCAATTTTTCTGCGATTGTCGAAGATGAATGTTTCATGTTAACTACAAATCAGAAAAAGGAAAGTAGGATTATGCAAGATCGACTCCATCGATCCATGTATGTTGTCATGGAATTCCTTTCGGGGATAAGTATGTCCGAATTCTGAGTGATTAATCTGGCTGCGCTATGGATGAAGCTTTACCTCGCTTGAGACACCCCGGGGTGGGGATACGGTTGGAGAAAGTGTTGGAACATTTGTTGCATGGCCAAGAAACCGCTTAAAAAGGTATGTAACATGTATTACATTGTAGAAATATAGAAGTAGACAAAATTTGTTGTATTCATTGGAAAAAGATTACAATTGTATATAATCCGGATAAACTGGATAAACCGGACAAAATCCCGGACCTCTTGTTTCAAGCCCATCCTCTTGAGTAGGCTGGGCTATCGATACTCCCATTTCCATTGCGGGGCATAGTGAATTCTTTGGTAAAACCCAAAGAAAACACACGGGCTCTAGCTCCACCACCCCGCCTTTGCTCCACCTCCACCTCCCGCCTCCTCCCTCTGCTCCACCTCCTGCTCCATTGGTTGAACCTCCAATGCATCGTATAGCGCTGCGGTAGTGGTTCCATTGGTTGAGCCATCTCCATTGCATCATTATCTGCCTGTGGTAGTGGTTCGTGTTGGGGCATCCGGGCATAGAGGCTAACCACTAAGAAACGCTTGACTCCTCATTTTGAATCTCGGTGGACGGATGCGAGATTCACTCTCGATCAATGCATGTCTTGCATTCTCGAAGTGATTAGATAAGAGGGCGAGCCTCCGTGCGATTACAAGGGCCCCAGAGCCCCAGATCTATCATTGCCCTGGCGCTCTGCGCCATCATCATTACTTGATCCAAGTACTCGGGGGTTGCAAGATCGGTGCTCCAAATTTAACCGGTGCTTTCGGTGGGTTCAACCGGTTGGAGATTGGTTTCTAAACCGGAGCTGGGGCTGTGTGATTGCTGGCCCAAATGTAATTCCAATCCATCTTCGCCACCAGGGTGATTAATGTAACCCGCATCTATCAATAGGAAGTGAGCGGAGTATCAGTATTCACGCCTGGCGTGTTATATTTCTTTATTTATAAACTTAGAAACTAAGAGACACGCCCGGCGTGTTTAGCGTAAAAGTTGAAAGTAGGGATACAATTGTTTGCACGCTCAGCGTGTAAACTGCTATATAGGAAAAACTATACACGCTCGGCGTGCATTGAAAGACTTGCGTGTAAATAATTGCACGGCCTTTATCTATTTACTTATCTATGCATGCGGGTTTTTTTTCCCTCCTCCTTTGAATGCCGCTGGCGTGTATTCATGTTGAAGGCTAAGATTACCCTAAAACACGCTTAGCGTGTTTCAAATATTATCTTTCAGATTTTTCTAATGCTTTCTACTACACATTCATAATAGAAACTTGCATGCAATAGCATGATTAATTCAGGAAGAGAAACTCAAGAATTTTCGAAAACAAAAAAGCGGATGAAGTTTATAAAAAACTATTCTGGTTTTCATAAACATCATCTGCTTCCTCTGCCTCGAGCAAATGCAAAAGCTTGTCTTCTTGGATTAAACCTGCCATTGAGATGATACTTAAAACTAAATGAAAACTAACCTTGAGTTCTGAGGCTGGAAGGAGGATAGATGCTTGTGGTTTTAATTCCGAGGCTTTTCGATTCGCAGACCTTAGTCCTCTGCTTTTGGTTTTAATTCTGAGTCTCCGATGTCCTCACTCTGGATGCTCTGAGAACAAAAGGCTTTTGAGTCTTTTAGTAAGTTAGGAATTGCCGAAACCAAACATCTAACATTGATGAATATAAATCTGCTCACCAAGATTTCGGGACGGCGGATCCAAACACGTGCCAGGTTTAACCGCAAATCGTAGTATGAAGGAAGGAAGAAAATGTAGGAACTTGGAGAGCGTAAAATGGATTTATATAGGCACAATTAGAAATAAGTTAGCGTGAATAATTGATTGCTTGAATTAACACGCCTGGCGTACGGTCTTCCCGCCAGACATGACATGTATATGGTATATATGGAGAATATTGCATTTCATGCAATAAATTCTCACGGCATTTTATTCCATTCATTGCATTCGAAAAAAAAAGAATTTCGAAATTTTATATAGGCTAAATTAAAAATAATTTTAAAGGCAAAATTATCAAGGCTAAAAATGACTTGTTGAGTTGGGGAATTGTTTTAGGTCGTATAGGAAAATTTCCTATCTTCTTTGTGATTGATTTATAGTGTTCAGAGACTTTGTCGACACAAATCTGAGACAAAATTTTGGAGAAAACACTTTGGAGACAAAATGCTTGGAGAAAGCAGTTTGATTTCATTCAAAATATTTTTATGTCTAAAAACTGCTTTGAAGAAAACTGTTTGAAGAAAAAGTTTGTGAAGAAAACTATTTGATTTCATTCAAAATTGATATGTACGAGATGCCAAGAATGGCTTTACAAAATGCAGAAGGCTTTACAAAATGTCAGAAGGCTTTACAAGATGCACTAGGGATCTGCATCATTGATCTTCCACGCCGGAACAAAGAAGAAAGAAAGGTGTTAGAAAAGAAAGAAAGGTGAAAAAAAAAAAATAAAACAGACATGCAAACTGGCTCATCTCGACCATTCTAAAAGCGGGTCAATTCTCGACCTTCCTCCTCATCCTCTTCCTCCCCCTCCTCCTCCTCTTCCTCCTCCTCCTCTTCCTCCAGAGATTTCATTCTCTGTTTCAGGGTCAAGCCAACCCCAAGCGGCGAGCGTTTCATGCTCTTGGGAGGACATCTCCTCCTCTTCCTCCAACTCCTCCTCTTCCTCCTCTTCAGAATCAGAGGAATCAGAGGAGCTCAATTCCTCCTCTTCAAAATCGGCATCATCCTCTGAATCGGAATCAGAGGAGAATTGGGCAAGGAAATCGATGAGCGGGGGGAAGAGAGGGGGTTCTTCAACCCGACGTCTCTTTGACGAGACCTCGGGTTCTTCATGAAGCGCAGAGGCGGAACGCTTCATGGCGGGCAGAAAAAAAAAATTGGGACAGAATGGTCTTGAGAGCGTGAACCGGATTTATATAGGGTTAATTAGCTCTTAGCGTGAATAATTAATTGCCTCAAATAACACGCCAGGCGTACGAAATTCCCGCCAGCTATATTATCTAGGGTATATTATTATGGATAATAAATTCTCACGTCTATTAGTTATATGTCTTTTCGTAATCATATATCCAAATTTTCGATAATTAAAATTTGGATATATTTATATAAATGTCATTTCCTTGTTGTTGCCATGAAAATTCTTGTTTTAAATGATTTCGATTTATTTCGCCCATTGTTATTATTATATTAAACCTATTTCCAAGGAATTTCTTGCTTTTAAAAAATTTGATTTACCTCTACATATTCCATAAATGTACATGCTTTTTTTTTTATCTTATGGTGTAATAATTTTTCTTACTCATTGACTAAAAAGGGTGCAATTTGCCTAGGTCAATGGTGCCCCTCCAACTCAAGATGGTGAAAAGAGCAATATCAATGAAAAACCAACTCCTAGCAAGAATGTTGAAGAAAACAATTAGTCCTCTATAGTAGGGTGCAATGGAGGAACAAGAAGGTGAGAATCATGCACAAGGTGCAACAAGGAAATAGTAGGCCAAGGAGTCATTGTGCTAGCAGATCCGGTCAAGGCTGTTAATGATGAAAGGCTAGGGGAAGACAATATTGGTATTGCAATTTCGATGTTGGAAGACAACTGGAAAGGTAAAGGTTTGGGTGACAAGGAATGTTTTGGTTGTGTCAAGCAATTGGAGGTTCCTTGCATCATGGCATGGCCTATAAGTAGTGTTCAATTTGTGGAGGATTATATTTTTCCGAGCCCCGAGGTTGTTGGGGACAATGATTGTCTTGATATTGATCCATTGGCGGTTGGAACTCTAAACCTAGGCAAAAGGGGAGAAGTATCGGTTGCCGGACATTATCCCAGCAAAAGAGCCAAGTTGATTAGTGACACCAAACGTGAGACAATGGTGAAGGTTAGGGGCTCAGTTGTTGTTGGAGTGATTGTATGCAATTCTTCACAATAGAACAATTGGTGGAAGCAAGAGCCACTTTTCAAGAGTACATTGTTGATGAGAGGAGGACCTACATGTACACAATCTTGAGAGCATGCACTTCAAGATGAAAGAAACCCAAGCAGAAAAAGATACCCTTTGCTAGGCAAATGGATATGTGCAAAAGCATGGCAGAGTATCCATGCAATTCCAACTTCTTCATGGCATAATTGGCAAAAAAAAAAAAGGTGAGGGGAACAGGATTGCTTTACATGGAAATAATGGTTTGTTGAGACCAATGACTAGGACCACGGCCGCCGGGGAGATATTTGAAAAATATATTGATTTCAATGCGAGAGTCTATGCCACACAAAAGCGAGAAGGGATGAAAAGGGAAGAGCAGCGGTTGTTGAGAAAAGGTTGCCATCACATTGTACTCAAAAGAGTATTTTGGAAGAAGTGAATTCCCTACTTGAGAATTGGGAATTCTTCCAATATCCCAACCTAGCTTTAGTAGGTTATGGAAGAAGCATTTCAATCATGTCACCATAGCAACTTCAAACAACTTTGCAAAGTGCAATTTATGTGCTAAGTTGAAGGAGACTCTTGATAAGACTTTGCAACCTAGTCAAAGGGCTAGGATAAGGGAGCATATGAAGGACCATATGGTGACCAACTATCATGTAGATCATGTTATTGGATGTGGAGGACTTTATCGCATTGGAACCCAATAACTATTTATGTATTATACATGACAAGATGGACCAGCAAAAGACTTGTCTTCCACAATTCAAGTACATACCAAAGTCATGTGGAAGATCATACCCTTTACAGATCTCAATGATGGGGCAATCTTGCATGGGCAGAATCAAACCTACTATGGCCATTTTAGTTTGGAGTTGTGGAGTGATGGTCAGATTTTCATATTGGGAGTATCATGAGGTGTTTGAGAAACTATGAAAATGGATACAATGGTCACCTCCAGGACCTTTTGACTAGCCGGGCACTACATAGAGCATTGTTAGATGGAAACCCTAACAATATTGAAAAGTTCAACAAGGCAAGGTTTAGGAAGCATGGGTCTAATGAACATGTTGGAGCTTCAACTTCACGTGCTAAACCTCAAGATCTACCCAAAAGGTTTCTCTTGCAACTTGATAATTGTCTTTGGCCAAAAAATAAGAACAGTGGATGTTTTCTTTCCTATCCTACTTAACTTATTGTGGGGATATTTGAAAGAGTTAATTTAGGGTTTCTTATGCCGGGCATACCCATGAGGATGTGGATGCATTATTTGGCAAATATAGTTGTATCTTTCAAGCAACAACGGTGACCAACTTTCCTAGGCTAATGGAAATCTTGCATGAATGCACTACTCCAAACCCTATAGCTTCTCTCATAGAAGAAGTGCCCGATTGGAAGAGCTTTGTGGATGGTTATACATTGGATCTTGAAGGTCATTCAGGCCTCTGCAGTTCACTTTTGGGTGAGAGATGGGATTCCAATCTTCCAATGGAAGATGAGACCTTGAGAGGATGAGTGGAGAGGAGGGGAGGAAATATAGTAGAGATGAGAATGGCAAGCCTATGATACCTCTAGGTCAACCAAAAGCTTTAAAACCCATCAAGAAGTGAAGCAATTGGGATTGACTAAGGAAGGAATCCAAGACTATATAAAGCATTGGCAAACCAATCCGGATGACACCAAGGTGCCTTGGTGGCTTCTTTGGAAGAAGGTGATTAACTTTGTTGGGGGAGATAGACACATCCTCGGATGAATTGAAAGAAGGGTGGTTGCCTAAAACTAGGTGGAAGACCTTAGCAGTCTTGAGGATTTTGATGACACCGTAAGTAGCATTCGCAAGCAATATGCTCCTCCTCCTTCCTCGACAAACACTATGTTGGTCCTAAGAACAATAGGCCAAAGTTTCTAGGCATGGATGCTTATGAACCTTCCAATCGACTTGGAATGCCACCAATTTGTGGTAGTAAAGCCGCCAGATTTAGATACATATCCGGTGTGGTTGGGGTTCACTATCTCGATATTTGCAAAGAAGAAGGTAATATTAACTTCAACCATGTGCGGGTGGAATGGTGGTGTCCAAAGGCATCAGTTGACCAACGTCGGATAAAGAAAGGTACTCAGATTGTTGGACAAAGAAATGGAGGAGAACTGAAAGTGATCCCGATCTTTGGCTAGACTATGAAAGTGTTTTGTACTCATGGACTCCAAACACTATTCCAGCTAGAAATGCGAGAATTACAATACCTCGGGGATGTCGGGGAAGAAGGCTATGATATCATTGGGGGTGCTTGAAGAAAGTTGAATAACTATGTAAATTTTTGTTATCACGTTTTTATGATATGGTGCTATATTGTGAAATATTGACTATTTTGTAAATAACATGATATTACGTTTTCATAATTTTGAGGTGAAATGTGTGAATTTGAATATGCTACTAAAAACATGCAATATGAAATTTGTCCCAAAATTAAGACATAAACCCAATTTAATTGAATGATGGTTCAATGTAACTGTACAGTAGAACCCTACCACCGGGATGAAAAAACCCCCACTTGGGAGGAAAAACCCTAACAGTAGGCTCTCAAATACCATGCCCCTGAAGAGCAAGTCTGACGGCCGAAATCTGCAGGATGTAAGCTCCCAGTCGCGCTACCATAGGTGATGCGAGTAACTGATGTAGCGGTGTGTCAGAGCATCTAAGATCAGTGTGCACTGCTCGGACATGGGCATATGCTGGGCACCGCTGGAGGGCATGGTGCTCATCCTCTATCACGTGCATCTCACAACACTGACATATCCTCTCCTCCCTGGGGATCCCGTGCCCGCCATTCACCCCCCAGCGACCTGTTTCAATTCTGAGTAATGGGAACCCGTCCTTATGGCAGCAATAGCTCTCCGTTTCTTCACAGAGATGTGTGCTGGGTATATGGTCTATGGTTTCAGGAATTGTTATTTTTACATCCATATCAAATCTCTTTGGAACCCCCTATTATTGTGCTACATATTCATGTGCAAATGGTAGATGCATAGAAAGAGGCAAATGCAGGTCCTATTTACGAACCTTAGCCATGATCATGGAGAAATCATCTGCCTCAACATTTGTTTCCATCCAATATAAGTCTTGAACTATGTCTTCTATTCCATCATTCAAAAACATGAGAAGCCAACAGCTATAAGCAGGTGTACAAAGCACAGATAATCTAATTAAGAACAAAATGCTTTATCCTTGGGTGAACGGGTTCAAGCTTCCAACTGACATGCTGTGGAACCTAATGCCTTGCATGAGTTATATTAGTTAATGGTTTTATAAAAGCAAGGTTCAAATTTGACTCATCTAGTTTGATCAAAGAACCTCCCCTTCCGTTCTGATGGCATCCATGGGTCATGTAAATCATGTTCTGCTCCAAAAACAATAGGGTAAAGATGCAATGAAGGCATCCGTTAGGTCATGTATACCTGATTTCAGTCCTGCTAAAAAAAATCCGGTCTGATACCTTTTGGCCCTAAGAATCAGATCTTCAACTTGACAAAAATAGTCACAACCTGAAGAAACAGCCTGCAGATCCTTGAAAAAGAGCAAAGGGCTATCAAGGTATAAATTAGTGGCTATTAATCGCCATTTGGCTAAAGTTTGGGCTTCACCATTAAGGGTTTTGGCAATTTTTAATAGGACAAAAATTTCAAAAAATTTGAAAACTTTAGCCAACTATAAAGAGATTTCTTTAAAGAATTTCAAAGATTTGCCAAAGCATTTACAGTTCTCCAAGGTATTTCCCTTACTTTAACAAGATTTTTGTAATTTTAGTTCAACTTTTATAAAAATTTCAATTAGTTCTAAAATCCTTTTAGGTTTATTGGCTAAATTTTTACTTGAATTTCTTAGGAACTTTAGCCAAGATTAGAGGACTTTCATGCAACTATAGCCAAACCAAGTTTATGTTCTAGCAGCTAGGAGATTCTTAAATTATACCTTGGGCTAGAGTCGATGCCTAGAGTCCTGCCTCTGCTCGGTTCAGCAACTCGGAAGCAAACGCGACAAAGGGAAAGAAGGAAAACAAATCCGTTTCATCCAAAAGTGAACAAAATCACATACTCCAAACTTAGACAAACACTAGAAAAATCGTGATGAAGAGAAGCTACGGGAAATGAAAGACGGGAAGGAAGCAAGGGAAGGAAAGGGGTAGACAGGCAGATGAGAGTTATCGCGACGGTTCCCAACAGTCTGGTTCGCTTATTTTTCTCAATCGTCTATTTTCGTAGATCGAGATCTAATGGCTATAAAAATGTTCACATCAATTTTTAGGACACGTGGATAGCCTAGGCTTTCAGATAAGGTGACACCCATGGTTGGGTTGTTGCGCTACAGAAAAAGAAAAGAAAAACTTAATAGAGACATGTGTGAAGCACTTGCAGTTAGCATTAAGTAGTAGGAAAAAAAACCTTAACGGAGGACAGTGCGACGGCATTGCCGATAGCATTAAGTTAGCATTAACTTAACCTAGACATATGCGAACACGTTTTTATTTTGCCATTAAGTTGTAAAAAAAATAACCTAACTTGTTTTGGTGCGAAAGGATTTAAATAATTTTCGCTATGTTAAAGTCTTAACAGAAAGTTAACTTAACCTTGGTGCGAACATAAGGGTCTCTTCTAAGTTTAACTGGGCATTTAAAAAAGTTAACTTAATCCTAACTTAATGGCGGGTGCGAAGGTACCCTCAATAACTTGAACACTATCTCAAAGTAGGAGATTAAAAGTAAGACCTATTTTAATAAACTATGCATTCTTACAAAAGGTACCCTCCTCCAAGCGCTGGTTTCGACAAGTTACTGAACCTACCCTGTGCCCCCTCGCGATCAGATAGTATCGTCTTTTTGTGAAAGGAAAGAAAGCTAGATATATTGCAGAGCATCAGAGGGAAATGTTTGACCTGCTGGAGCGGCATCCCAGAACATTTTGAAGAAAGGTGTTGAGCAAGCCTTTGCAGCCTGCAAGAAATATCAATCCGAATCAATGGGTGCGATACTTGCACTAGCTCTATGACCCTCCTCGGGTTCAGCTAGAGATACCTCCGCAAAGGGGCCCGGCCTTGGAAATCACAGAGGTAGATGTCACTCAGGGCTTGTAGTGTCTCGCCAATGGCAAGGCAGCAGACTTATGGCATGCAGGCAACCCTCCGGGGCGGGGTTTTTTAAATCCTAGCAATAATATGCTTTGCTATATTCCTTGTTCGGGTCCCATAGGCCAATTGGTCTCCGCGGACGATAAAAATCAATTTAATTAATGTATTTGTCACAAGATATAGCTAATAATTGAAAGCTAAAATTCTATGTTTAAATAAGGCATAAAAGTTAGACCTATTTGAATAAAGCATGGATTCTTGTGATTACGTGGCAATGGTTTTTACACAAAAAAAAGAAAAGAAAAAGAAGTGGGATTTGTGCTATATTTAAACATGTTATCCATGGACTTGAAAATGTTTTTTGAATTTTTTTTTGTTTTCCAAGCCAAAAAAAACCATCTCCCATAACATACTAAAACACCATAACGAGAAGCACCCTTCCCTAACCATACCCCAATGTTGTTTCATAGTGTTGAATTATATAGTTAAAAGTCCATGGTTCTATCCGGATGTATAAGCAATGATGTATGCACACCTTAAAAAGGGACTTGCAGTCGTCTTAGCTACGAAGCAAGAATGAAATGACAGACCCAAGGATTTTCTCATCACAAGTTTATAATATCTAACTCCCATTTTAATTTTAAAGTGCCTATGTTCTTGATGCTCCAAATTGCTTTGAAATCATTGATGAAAATGAAGAATAAACCAAGCAAATGATGCACCTTAGATACGTGTCCACTTTATCAAAGCTAGAAATGTGTAGCCACAATTTTGTTATCTAGAAATAACAATATTATAGCATTCATGATTCTTTTTGGATGCTTTCCTTTGAGAAATAAGTTTGAAGTATCTATTCTATTTGTGAATTAGCTACTCCATTATTGGTTCTATGATTGGAGGAGATTAAGGGATAAGATGATGCTAATCTTAGTCTAGTGTATTACAAGAGCCAGAGCCACGCATTGGATGGTCGGATGCGCCCTAACATCATATCACGATAACCAGCGGCAACCAAATCACCTACTAACTCACGTAACACAAAGAAAACTTTCACCTCAACCATTGGAATGTAGAGAAATTCCTAATCTCATCCCTTCAATTAACATATCTCAATAATATTCAATCAACCCACCTCTCCAACGGTTTGCCCTTCGGGCAACCCAAAAACATTTACCACAGACATGCATGAAATAATTTTCTTTTTTCTTTTCTTTTTCTTTTTTTTTTGGCTAAAGACCGTTAAGTATTAACATTATTTCTTATATGTAACCTAGTGAAAACAATGTATTCTTGTCCCGGTCACTTTTGGTGTCAACATCCCATTTTGTCCAGCAAACCAAGTTGCTTACATTCTTTACAACTTTTAAACAAGTTTGAGTATCTTAGTAACAACCTTAGGTTCTTTACAACTTTTAGTAACAACCTTACAGTCTTTACGACTTTTAGACAAGTTTGAATATCTTAGTAAAGATTGTCATAACAAGGTACCTGTAGTGAAACCAACCATCTTAGTTGCATGTATTGTATTCATGAGGTGGTATATTGAGATGATATTCTCTTAAGGACATAGATTGACCAATTCTATGCACAACCATCCAAGGAATGAACCTAAAGCTAGTTTATTAATTTCTTTTGCCAAGAAACCTCAAGGGTCATCTTCTCATTGAATGGCAATAACCTAAAACTATGGTACAAATAAATAACCACTTTTGTGTAACATTGCACAAGTGGTGCGCGGAGAAAGAGATAATACACCATTTACATGTAAGGCCTCTCTAGTAACTTATTTCGAAACTATAGAATTGACTGGTATTGGACAAAGGTCCAATCTAGAAAGTGCCCTGTTCCATTTGATCCTTGTTTGCATCTCCAAGGGCAGCTTCAGACATGTATGTCTCAGCCAACTGCACCCTTTTCACATTCTCTTGTTCCTTCTCAAGCATGTAACCATAGTGCAGAAGCTTTTCAACAGTCATAGCAGGCTTCTTGAATTGAGGTGGTCCATCCTTGGAGTTCACCAGTTTCTTGCCAATGTTCTCCACACCTATTCCTTCAACCCATTTTCTCACTTCATCATCATACACTCGAGCTCTCAGAGCACCAAAGAAATCTGCAACAAGAAGAAAATATTGAATAAATAAACCTGCACTACCTTTTCTGCAAACAATACTTCTGCATTGGGTATTTAGTTCTACTTACCAATTGATTGGCCCGGAAATGTGTCTACCAGCTTCGTGATATCATCTGGATGCACATTGTCATTTCTGAAGATACCGCGGCACACACCGATCCTGTCTTCCCTTGTTGGTGCCCAGTAAAACTTCTCCATTCTTCCATCTCTGATCAGTGGAGCATAGAGAGTTGAGAAATCATTTCCTGTGACAATAATTGGAACCCTTGGAATTTCTTCCTGGTTGTATACTCCAGGAAGCTGAACATTTGTAGGGTTATCTGCAATGTTCATCAAGGTGGCGTTCACCATCTGGTTGTTGACAGTGTACTGAGTTGTTCCACCCATACGTCCAGCTCCTGCATCCAGATCATTGATAAAGAGTGCACACATCTTTCCCTTCTTTCTGATTATGTCGGCAGCCTCGCGGTACCTTTGCCTGATCAACTTAGCAGGCTCTCCTGCATTTCCACTTTCCAACTCTCCAGCACTCATGCAAATAGGGCTGCATCATAAAAGGCCATAGTTGTTAACATCTTATATATATCATAATAAAATTTCATAAGCAACTCTCAAATCACGTATTTGCACCTGATTCCCAGCTTGGAGAAGACGAGCTCACACTGGAACGATTTACCTTGACCCTTGCCTCCCCAAATACCCAAAATCAAGGGAACCTAAAGAGGCAACTCTGTGCTATAAAATCGAGATAGGAAATAAACTAGAACTTTGAAAAAAAATATCCACCTTAATGTTGGGCAAGTCCATGAAGTTCTTGGCAATGTGAATTATCAGTTTGTCCATGAAGGCTGGTGCAATGTAATATCCATCTTTTGTGTTGTCAAATTTGTATCTGAATTATACATAACAAGGGGGGATGAGGTATTATAATATGAAATCAAAAGGCTAGTGCAACATATAATAAAAGGTTAAAATGGCAGTAAGTTCTTACGTCCTCTGGCCTTGGCTAACATAATCCCAGCTGCTCATCATAACTTCTTGAGTTCCCATACCCCATTGTCCCTGGAAGAGGGGATCCACCAGACCCTTGCCTCGCACAATATCTTGCTGGTCATCTGAAGTGTCAGTCCCTAAACCAGACCACTTGTCCCTTTTGGCCGTTGTATCTTCGCATACAATGCGAGCCTTGCCTTCTGCATATGCCACAGCTGCATTGAATGCTGTCCTAGTCTTTATGGGTGTTCCTAAAAAGGATGAAGTTACATGTTTGCTGCTTACAGCCTGCATCAGTTCACAAGGTTTAGCTTAAAGATAAAACAGCACAATGCCATCATATATGCACTGAAATGAAAAATTTAACATAATAGATTATCAACTGACATATATCAGATTTTGCAACATGGAGACTTCCTACTATAAACAAGATCAAAGCAAAATGACAAATTTTAAGACTTTAGTTCAAGAATCAAATAATTCAAATTTGAGCAGGGGGAAATTCCATGATAAGGAGATCAGGCTGGGGATTAATGCACAAAAAATCGAGATCCTATATATTTGGAAAGAGAGCGATTAAAATTTTAAGTGAGCATCTGCAAGCGAGCAAAAGCGAGAGGATTTGGGAATTGAAGATGAGAAATTGAAAGGAAAGGTAAGGTACACCAACCTGAGCTGGGGACAAAGTGTGGAGAGCTGCAACTGCGTTGGCCATTGTAGAAATGGTGCCTGCGCTTAGACTTGAGAGCGAGACGCAGGGTGGGGGGGCTTAAGAAGGCCGGGCGGACCGCGCGCGAGACTGTGCGCCAAACGGATGGAGTTTGGACGCGTGTCAACATTTGGGGAGCCTAAGAAGAGTAGCCACAAAAATAATTCAAAGTAAATGTGAAGGAGGCAACCCATGGCCACAACCATCTGATTCATTCCCATTATTCATCCACAGCCTCATCCTCTTCACCCTGTACATCCAGGCTTCCACTTGTGATCAATTGACACCAAAACCCATCTATTTCTTCACCACACCTTTGCCCTCCCAATTTAGCCACCCCGTATTTTCAAATTTCGTGCAAGAACCCCTGCAAAATCTCAGGGTCGCAACACGTATAACATGCATACAAAAGTTAACTTGTCGGTTATTAGATTCTTGGAATATATTTCATTTCGATGCTAGGATATAATTTTGAAGGCTACTAGGATACAATGTTGCAGGCTCATATTTGAGCACCCTAAAATTCCACTTGTTCCTAAGGGGAGCATGCAGGAACTTATATTTGAATATCAATCTTTGGATATCATGACATATTCTACATTAAATTTAAATGTACCAATGTTGCATCCAATTGAGATAGGACCTCATGAGGGGATCCGACAAGTTCCTAGGTTATTTGAGATTGACAATATGGGCTCTACAGTGAACGATATGGTTTACAAATCAAAAACCTTACCTCCACCAAAACTCGGTTGCTTTTATCTGTAGCCTTTCATAATCTAACATGGCCTTTTCTATGACAATCTTTGGATATTGCACCAGCTTCTACATTAAATTAGAATGTCGAGCCTTTTTGCTTGTGTTGCATCCAAGCCTCACAAGAGGATCTGACAAGTGCCTAGGTTATTTGGGACCGTAATATAGGCTATGCATTGATCAATGTGGCTTCCAAACCCAAGATCTTACCTCCATCAAAACGTGATCGCTCATATCTGCAAGAGCTTGGAAAAGGAGTGGAAGGAAGCAGATCTGTAGCCTTTCATACTTTAACATGGCCTTTGTTAATCTGTCATTTAAAAACTTAGGAGTCGAAGCCATGAGCTCAACTAACCACATCCTTGCTTTTAAATTAAATTGAATTCATAACGTAACAGACCCTCAGGTCTATGGCGAAATGGATACAAATTAAAAACTATATATACATACCATAATCTTTTCTGTCAAGTGCCGACAATTAGTAAAAGGGCAATCAGTACACATGACATAGTTGGTATACAGACTCTTAAAGTAGTGTTCGGGAACTCCTGCAAGACAGCCCTCTTGAGGACCCTTGGATCAGACATGAGAATCTGGGAGCTGTGTCACGCGGGATTTGCAAAAGAACAAGAAAAAGGGAAACAAAAAGACAACAGAAACACAAATGTGTGAAGGAAACTTCTTGATATCAATCAGAATACATGAGCTCTCGCAATCGAGAGTGAAAATGATGGAGACAAGAACCAAAACTCAAAACTCGAATGCTAGCTCTACTCATATATATATAGTACAATGGTCTTTGGCCCAATATAGACACTCTGTCAGATCTCGGTGCCGACTCCTGGAAGGAGGCCTGATTTGCGGGAATGCTGGCGGTGCCTCTTGGAATGCCTGAAATCACGCTGATGCTGACGGCCCGTCACTTGTCTGTTCTTTGCCTCTTCTTAGACGGCATGCCCTTTTGCGTGGCCTTCTGCTGGGCTTTTGATGACTGACCTGGACCTGGTTTTGGGTCCTTGTTCTTGACCTGGTCCGAGGTGTGCATGAATAGTCCTGTACCAGGACGTACAGGACTAACACTCCCCCCCACCAAACGACACTCAGGGGCGAGAAAAGGAGGAAGTGTTTCAGACGGTGGAAATCCAGCAACTTCAAAATCATCTTGGCATGTATGAGGGCGGTCACCGGAGTGATAGTTGGCAATAAGGTCGTGTCGTGCCGTGAGAGCTTCAGGAGTGTTGAGACCTATTGTTGGATGAGCGTCAATAAGAAACCCTGAGGACACCATCTCTTCAAGAGCACGGTGTGCTTCAGCAGGGACAAACTGGCATTCCATGAGAAGACAGGTCTGAAGTCCGAAGGCACTGACGCTGGCATTCAGGTTGCAATAATAGATAGGATGCTTTCTGGCAAGAGAACTCAACAGAAGGCACTTTAAAGCAGCACAAAAACCTGCCTGGCGATGAACTGATGGATCTGGGGAGGTGGCAGCACGCTCCAAAAATTGATCAAGACCAGAGACAGCATGAGTGGGCGTCTGCCAACCTCGCTCATTAGGGATGTAGATCCAATTTTCAGTGTGCTCTAAGGTAGCGCCATTCTCCCAAGTAGAGCGGCGAACAAAACGTGGATCCCATCGAAGATCTGTGGAGATCTGAGGAGGAGTCCACCCAGCGTGGCCTTCCAGGACCTTAGTCCAAAAGGGAAGACGCCAGTCAGAGGTGAGATATCTGGGGCGTGGAGGCGCACCCAAGGAAGCATACGGAGATTGAGCAGTGCCTGTGGGCGTGGGCTGCTGGGCCTGCTCCCTGAATTCACGAACAAGGTCTGCATCAAGAGCATTGCACCACTGGTCCCAATCAGAGCCTGAGAGCATGGTCCAAACTGGAGGTGAGACCCAACCCGTGGGGATAGTCTGACTGTCCAGAAAGGCACGCAGCGTGTTGTAGCCACCCAAGTGCTGTAAGTAAACTTGAGAAAACGGGAGGTCCTCAGGGTGAGCTAAATTCTTCCGCACTTGTTCGAGCGTCTCTGCTTGCCACAAAGGGAGGTGAGGAGTAAGCTCAGGCATGTACTCAGTACTGAGAGTGTTGACTTTAGCAGGATCCTGTAAATACTGATTGGTTTGTAATATCAACCAGTGAGCATGAGGGTCGCCTTGAAAAATTCGATGAGGCCCATCTAAGAACTTATCGTGTATGTCAGCCAGATAGAAATCATGAAGAACATAAGCCATAGGCTGGACAACACGGAAGATGACAAGATCAGGATCCGTACAAAGGAGTTGACCAAAGACTAATATGGCACAGAGTAAGCCTTTGTCTTCAAAGGAAAGGTCTGGCCAGATCCTGAGAAATCCGAGCTGCCAAGGGGCTCATTAAGCTTGCCTTGTGCCGAGTACCACTTTAGAATAAAAAGATGGCGTCGGACCACGACGTAATCCAGATAGCTGGAAGGGGTGGAAAAGTCCTCTGGAATGCGAAGATCAAGATCAATATATGTCTCAGTTTGACTCTGTGCCTCTTTCGCAGATTGAACAACTTGTTGGAGACGGGAAGGGGTGGAAAAGTCCTCTGGAATGCGAAGAGCAAGATCAATATATGTCTCAGTTTGACTCTGTGCCTCTTCCGCAGATTGAACAACTTGTTGTTCCAAATCGCGCATCCGATTATCTTTGTCAGCAAAGAGACGGGACTGATCACGGAACCTTCTGTGAGAGAGCGTGGCCTGTGAAGAGGAAGGCACTTGAGTGGAGTTTTGAAGCCGAAGAGTGGCTTCTGCTTCTGAGCTTCGGTGAGTTGAGCCTGGAGAGGCGTGACCTGATTTTCGAGCGTGGAAAGTTGGTCTTCAAGAGAAGTGATGTGCGCGTTGCGCTCATCAAGTTCGTGGAGCTGTTTGTTGTAATTTTGAGAGAGCTCCGTGTACATGGTTTTGAGATCAGCAAGGGTGTTATCCTTGTTCTTTATCTGGTCCAACAATTCTTGAATGGTGGACTGTAATTGAGCCTGTTGATTAGTGAGCAGGCTAGTCTGGTCTTGTTCAGCCTTGAGAGATTCACGGGCCTGTAAGAGAGCCTCGTGCTTTTCTTGAAGACGGTCTTCGAGAGACTGAACTTTGACGGTGGCGGTCTGGAAATCCCTGTGAAGTGCATCCGTGGCCTCCATGTAAGTTTGAATTCCATTCATGAAGTTTTCATGGGAATCTTGAAGCTTGAGCATGACGGCTTGGACATCCTGCTGGTAGAGAGCTTGTCTGGATGGCGGGTGTGCAGGGCACGTTTGTCTTTGAGATTGGGATGCCTGTGAAACATGGTGAGAACTGGAATGCACAGTTTTCGTGGAGGAAGAGGAGACGGGTATGACAGGTTCTTGGTGTGGAGTATGATGAGGAGGAGGAAAGGGTTGAGGGCGTGAAGTCCCCGCATGAAGAGTTGGATCTACTTGCGGGGAATGGGATTGGAGGGCTGTTTGGTGGAGGCTTAAGACGTGGTATGTTGATGAGTGGGAGATCCTTGACTGGGGAGGGAAAGACAATGACGGAGGATGGCCTGCAGATGAGCACCGATGGTAGATTCAAGGCCCGAAGAAGGGGTTCTTGTGGATGCGATCTATTTCATGAAGGAGGCGGAGGAACAAAATTTGAGGCCAATCAATAGAATGGGTGGAGTGGATGGCCAAGATAACAATGTTGAAAAACTGCTTATTGATGTGGGTGTTCTTGATGGAATACCCATAGAACTTACGCCACAGAAATTTGACAAAGGTATCATGGGATTTGGCAATGTTCGTGAGACGATGAGTGTTGGCCTGATAAGGAAGTTGGCCATACTTGGTGACATCCTGTTCCTGTAAAGCAGCCCAAGACAAAGAAGGCTTGCGAAGAGGTAACTGGAATACCTGAGAAAGAAGAACCGGAGTGAGTAAAATATCTGTCTGATCGACTCTGGTGGCATAACCAGCGGTGGTGTTGACCATGTTAGCAACAAACTGTTGGAGTTGGTGCAGATTTGGGGCAGGAAGTTCCGCACGGAGAATTCATACGTACCCGCGGCTGCAAGAACGGCTCAACGACTTGGACCTTCCAGGGCATCGCTAAAGGTGGGAGTGGAAAAACTAACAGACTCAAAAAGAGCCGGATCCCTTGGAGCAGTAACTTGAAGAGTAGGGAATTTTGGTGAAGCAGCCATGGCAAGGAGCAATGGGAAGAAAGCGCGAGAACGGATTGAAAGAAGCCGGAGGGCGGGGGGCGGCAGACGAAAACGAAGGGAGGCGAAATTTTTTTAGGGCACACAGCTGTGGTGAAGGGGCATGATGAGAGTGAAAAAGGAGCCGTTGATGTGGTCAGATGGCAAATGCATCCGAGAAGAGGGCCTTGAAGGGCAAAATTTTGGCTAAGTCCCCGAGTAGTGAAGGAAAACAACTGAACGGTGGAGATGGAACATGAATGAACGGTAGGATTGGACAGCTGGACGAAGGTACGAATAATAATGACAGACGGCCCTGAAAGGAAGGGATAACAATTAATGCAGGCAACTCGAAGTGGGATATCACAAAAAGAAGTGTCAGACAGTACCATGGCTAGATATGCGGCGGGAGAAGAGATTCTGGATTTAGAAATAGCCTTGCATTGCAACCACGTTAGCAAGATTTGGATTGGTCCACGTCGGCAGAGCTCCAAGCAGTTGGGCTATATAAGACGGGCAGTGGTCGAAGCTGAGACACCAATTTGCAGCGATGGAGCAGGAGTGTACTATGCCGCGAAACTGCCAAGAGTGGATGACTTGTAAGATGAATGCCCTCGACCTGTGGAAGTGCCGCAACCGCGGCATCCCTATGGACGGCTAGTGTGGCGGGATGGCTGAGCATCCCGATCCTTTAACGAACGCCATGGAGGTGGTGGTGCATCTGCGCTGGGATCCTGAGCAAAACCTCTACCATGTCCTCCGCATAACCTCTGCTCCAAACCCGGAGTAGGGGCACTTTTTTAACGTAGGATTTTGTAAATAGGGCTCAACCCATAACGGATGTATATGGGCAATGCCCACCTTTTGTTTTTCGCCACTAATATAGTATAAATACGCTGCTAGTCACTATCTTCTGAGTCAGAATTTTGTTGTTGATCATGTGTATGAACTTGTGTATCGTCTGTATGAAATTGTTTTAGGCGAAAACCATTAACCAGTGTAGGTAATGGAGTGCCATCTAACTCTGCCAGTTTGAAAACACGGGGTTGCACTACTCGAAGAATTTGATACAGACCCAACCAACGAAACTTTAATTTGCCCGGAAAATTTTTGTAACGAGAGTCATAAAGCAGAACCAAATCACCTTCTTGAAATGTTTTGGCTTTAAGATGTTTGTCATGCAACGATTTTTACAACTGTTGTCCATGAAGAACACGAATATAAGCATCTCTCCTTAGTTCATCCAACTGTTCAAGTTGATAAACCCTTTCTTTAAGAGCTGCAGGTGGATTATGAGCGGTAGCAAGTTAGAAACGCAGCGTCGGAAGGATATATTCAAAGGGCATAAGAGCTTCTTGACCATAAACCAACTTAAAAGGAGTGTGGCCAGTAGCAATTTTGAAACTGGTGTTGTAAGCCCAAAGAACAGTAGGCAACTTGTCTTGCCAATCCGTGCGAGAGGCATCACAAATTTTTTTGAGAATAGTGATGAGAGTTTTGTTGGTACTTTCAACCAAACCATTCCCTTGAGGATAGTAAGGTGTACTCTTCCTGTGATGGATATGAAGATAATCCATCAGCTCCTTGATGGTATGATTGACAAAATGGACCCCACGATCACTAACAAGTTCCGTGGGACAACCAAAATGCGTGATGATGTGCGTGTAGAGAACCTTGGCCGTGCTGGCTGCATTGTTATCTGGAAGTGCACAGGCCTCCGCCCATTTTGTAGCATAATCAGTGATGACCAGAATGTAACGGGCACGGGTGTGCCGCGCAGGAGGATCCATGGGCCCCACAAAATCCATTTTCCATTTGCTGAAGGGAAGTGGCGTGGCGACCGGCGTCAAGGGGAGAGCGTCACGGGCGTGGGCGTCCCACCTGCCCGGCGAGGCGTCGCCACACGCGGCGTGGCGTGGGCATCTTTGAAGAGCGTGGGCCGGTATCATGCCGGATTAATTTTTGCGTCGTGGTGTCACCACCGAAATGACCACCACCAAGCCCTTCATGGGCTTGTCGAAGCGATATATCCGGGCACCTCATGAGGGGAGGACACAACGACGAGGAGGACCATGTCTTTGCCATGGGGGTTCACGGTTTTGGGCATTATAACCCATCCGCATGCGGGAAGGGGGTTTTTGGACCCATTTTCGCATTACATACGATTCGGCGAGGGGCATGGGAAGGGGGGTTTTTCTGGTATTTTTGCACTATCCTAGGTAATTTTTATTGAAGGGGTCAAAATTTGCTTTTAAAGATCCCAGATCTGGGGGGGGGGTTTTGCCACCCCATGCACGCAGATGGCATATCTCCCTTATACATGAGTGAATCCCCCTTGGTCTTTGCCGCGTTTGTACAGATGGCCCGCAACCATGGTGTAATCACGGACTTCACGGAGAAACTGACGGCGGCGTGAGTGAAGCTTGTCTGAAGAGAGCGTGGAATCTTCGGATGGAAGAGCATCAGTGAGGAGATACTGCTGTTCAAAAGTTGTTGAACCAGTGGGGCGTGGCTGTGACGAGGAATAGTTGAGCATCTGGAAAGGCATCAGAAACACCCGTGGAGGGATCATCTGTGTATATGCATGAGAGATAATCGGGCACAACGTGAGATTTACCTGCCTTATGAACAATTTCAAAGGGAGCAAATTCTTGTAGAAGAAGAACCCAACGAGCAATTCTACCCGTGGGCGTGGCCTTGTTGATCAAATACAGAAGAGCTTGATGATCAACGAAGAACTTGATCTTGCTTTCCAATAAATAATGGCGGAAGCGTTGGACCGAAGGAAGACTAGGCCCAAGGCTTCCATTTCCGTGGCGAGAGTAGTTACGCTCTGTTTGGATTGAGTTTTTCTGGCGGCGTGGCGGATAGGTTTATCCAGGTGTGCTCATCATATATGCGAGAGAAGAGAACATCATCAATGGCAAAAGCAAAGACATCTACATGAACGTGAAAAGGCTTGTCCCATTGAGGAGGAACAAGGACCGGGGCCTGAGTAAGCAACAACTTCAACTTCTGGAAAGCAGCGTCCGCGTGGGGATTCCAAGCCCAACTGGATTCATCACGGTGAGTTTATGAATGGGATCCCATAATAGCCGCAAGTCCGGGGAATGAAGGTGGAATAGTAGTTGACCTTACCGGGAAGGATCGTGTCTCCTTAATATTTGATGGTGCGTGAGCCTTCAACACACAACCGATTTTAGCAGGATCCGTGGTGATCCCTTCTTTACTAACCACATGACCCAAAAGAACACCTGAGGTGACACAAAAAGTGCATTTCTCGGGATTTAGACTAATGTCCGGACTCATCACATTTTTAAAGACCAGCTCTAACTTCTCGGTGATCATCCATGGGTTGTAGGCGAAAAGTCATCTTGAAAAATCTGAAAAAGGGTTTTCCTTCATATAGTCATGGAAAAAGAGCATGATCTTATTTGGGCGTGGGCGGAGAGTTGGATAAATCAAAAGGGATCACCTTGTAGGCAAAAGTGCTTACTGGGTGGTGAAGGTAGTTTTGAGTTGATCTTACGGCTTGATAGAAATTTGATTATACTGAAAAGCCATCCATGAAAGAGTACATCTCATGACCAGCAACCTCTTCGAGGAACACAGTGCAGTGAAGGGAAGCGGGGAAGTGATCGCGCTCCGTGGCTGATTGAGTTCTGCGGTAGTCCACACAAAGCCGAGATCTTACCATTATTGCTTGAGAGCAATGGCGATGGGGCTCACCCATTGAGTGTTTGACCTCATAAATCAAGCCCGGCCGGCTAAAAGTTTGTCAATTTAGGCCTTGACACGGTCCGCGATAGTTTGGATTGAGCACATGTCTTTGTAGTTTGCTAGATTAGGCGTGCCGAGGTTTGGTAGGAATGGTGAGTTCCCCTAATTCTTTTTTGATACCCCGAAGGTCTTTGTAGCTCCATGCAAAAATATGTTGGAATTTTTTGAACAGTGTCACAGCGCGTGCTTTATAGGTTGGTGGAAGATTGGCAGCTCGGCGGATTGGTTGATTGTTTCCAATGTCCACAATTTCCACCTCCGGAGTTTGAATATGTGGAACAACCTCAGGTGTCACGAACATGATGGCGGGGAGATTGCAGCATAACAGGGGGAGCAGCATTTTGAGTGGTGAAGAAGAGGGGATGCTGAGTGTCATCGGTCGTGTCCGCTCAAGAGCTCAGTCGGCACCTCCTACCCCTCGCGCTCATTCTCGACCAGGGTCCCCACATTAACCGGCATTGTTCTCAACCTCGATTCGCCCATCATACCCCCATTCATTACGCCTCATTATTTCCAGACTCCAGAAAGCACCTATATTCATATTCCCCCAGGCCACACCCCTTTGCCGTCACAACCTTCTTCTCCTCCTGCAAGGATGGGCTACCATTAAGTTTCCTTTGGCCCTCCCCATGTTCACGAATTTCAGTCTTCCCCATCTTTTCATCATGCACTTCCTGTCTATCAGCTCACCGATCTCAAGCCTAATGAGGAGGGATCTCATGTAGTCCTTCCCACAAGGCGTTCCATTCTCGGCCCTCCGGTTTTTCTGTTCCACCACCACCTTGTTCTCAACCCCGGCTGCCCAATCCGGCTATCTTCTGCATATGTTCCTTTTGTCTATCTTGAGTTCAGCCTTCATCTCATAATCACAATCTGAAGCTGACATACCCTACTTTTGGCAACACTAAAGGCAAACCTCTGGACCAAAGTGCTCAAGCTCACATGGAGGAATTCGAGGCCTTGGCCATTCTCAATGGTCATGCTCAACCTCAACTAAAGTTTCACATCTTTTTCGACCGCCTTTCGAGGCCCCTCATCAATGGCTCATGGCCAATAAAGCCTTTGGAAGCGAGAATTGGCAAGAAATGAAAGCGACATTTCTCTCTCATTATGGCACCACGGATGATGATCAACTCTTGCTCAAGCAACTCAATGATCTTGGCGGCAACCCGCGAATCTGGCGTGACGTGAGCGAGGCCGTCTTCACATCCTCATCGGTAAACTCGGGGGTACCCCCGCCAAAGCCCGATTCTTATGCGGTTTTGCGGGGCCTTCCCTCGCCATTAGTCTCATGGCGGAGTATCGTCGAAGACTTTGGAGCGGCGATTGAATTGGTCAATCATTCCGTCAATGTCTCCTCCACGAGATGTTGCTCTCCGCGGAACTACCTTTCATGCGCCCGTCATGGTTCCTCAAAATGCTGTCGGCCTCAACAAAGCGAATCCCTGGCGGCTCCCGGATCTGGTGCCATATGCGTAAGTATCAAGGTCATTTGGCAAATGAATGCAATTCCACAAATGGATTCCCTCATTGCAAGCGGCGCAACATGTGCAATCATGCCGCGGAAGAATGCACCCACTCTCATCCTACCCCTTCCGTGAAGATGGCTTTTCAAGTCCGGACCCGCCCGCAACAACAACCATATCGCCTCGGCAATATCAAGCTCAACAACCATAGCGGTATCAACAAGCGCCAACAACTTGGCGGTCCGGGGGACAAGGCTCCCGTTCTCCTTTTGATCCCTCCAAGGCTCAATGCTATCATTGTCACGAATGGGGTCATACCACCACGGTGTGCCCTCAACTTCCCCAAGTTCAAGTTCAACTTCAGTGCAGAATGGGGCATGCGTGCAGCATGCCTCCGGCCCTATCGGTGTGGGTTGCCAATGGTAAACAAGGCCCATGCCCTATTTTAAGGAAGCCCCCACGGCCACCTCAACAACAGAGACCCCAGCAATTAGCATCTACCTCCAATCCTCTAGATCAACAAGCTCAAGAGGAAATCTATCAGGCACTCAACCCTCCGGTGCAGCTGTCAAATTGGGTTGGTTTGGTTTCCCGCCAGACCCGGGCTTCATGTCCCTTGACCACCATCCCTCCGACGACCGCCAACCCGGCTTTTTCTTTGTCGAGGCGGTACCGCATGGAGATGACAAAAAGTTCATTTCGGCTGACCTAGATAAACTCATGCCTCCGCGTCATGCCAAAGGTGAGGCAGTATTCTCAAACTCATGCGGTACGTGGAAGGCCGTTACAGCGGCAAATGTCCATGCCACAACTAGAGCTTCGGCACCCGTCGGGGATGCACCCTCTTCATCTACCGGCCTGCGCTCTCAGCGGTATCCCTAATATTGTTGGAGGTGGAGCTTCTCAAAAGGTTTAAACTTCTTTGCCCGAGACTCTGCTCCCTTGGATCTGCTGATCCGTTCTCTCATGTTCCTTTGGAACTTCAAGAAGAACTGGCCAAAATCAAGATTCCCTTGAGCCTTGCCACCATTTTGAAACTTTGTCCTGCTCTCAAAGATGGGTTGCCTCTTCCCACTATTACGGTTTGGGCGGTGGCAACATCCACACCGCGGTGCATGCCGCGGTGGGCACTTTCGGCCCCACATCAATCATGTTCAAATTGATGGAGGCGGTCTGATCAATCTTATTCTTGATAAGCTCGGGAAGCAATTGGGGATCAAACAACTATCTCTGGGTGCCCCCTATGATATCAAGTTGACCAATGGCCATATATCCGCGACCTCAAGGCGTCACTCCTCTCCTCCACATCGGCATTGGTGATCTCAAATTCCCCTTGGAATTTGGGGTTTGAAAACTGGGAAGATCGGTGACTATGAAATCTTGGTGGCGAGACCTTTCTCCGCCGGGGCTAAAAGTATTCATTCTTTGGCCCGCGGACCAACTTGTCATTCTTGATGGACATCTCAATGCAACTATGGACTTGGAAACTGGCAAATTGATCTCTGTTGAGCATGCCAAACCTTCAATCTCAGACACTGATTCTGAAGAAGCACAAAATATCTATCATGTTCAGGCTCCACCCGCGAGTCTACCTCTCTCATCCTATCCTGAGTATGCTGATCCTTGGGGTGAGATGACGCTTGATCAGGACCAGGCTGTGGCAGCCCTACTTGACCCTTACCTGGCTCCTTGTAATCGCATTCAACGTCTTGACCACTTTTCGGACGCGGACATTCCTCTTGAGACAGTGGATGTTCATGCCGTCATGACGCAACTCATAAGCATTGTCATACATATCCCGAACAGCCTCGCGACGTTGATGGCACTCCAAACGAGCGCCGGTTGGCCAAAGAAGGTCTTCAGGGGTGAAACTACGATGAGACATGGTGAAAAAAGAAAAGAAAGATTAGATCCGGCAGCGGCGACAGTGTTTGAAGTCTGGGTTCGGGAACTCCTGCAAGACAGCCCTCTGTTAGGACCCTTGGATCAGACAGGAGAATTCGGGAGCTGTGTCATGCGGGATTTACAAAAGAACAAGAAAAAGGGAAACAAAAAGACAACAGAAACACAAATGTGTGAAGGAAACTTCTTGATATCAATCGAGGAATACATGAGCTCTGCATGTCGAGAAAATGATGGAGACAAGAACAAAAACTCATCTAAAACTTCGAATGCTAGCTCTACTCATATATATAGTACAATGGCCTTTGGCCCAATATGAACACTCTGTCGGATCTCGGTGCCGACTCACGGAAGGAGGGCGATTCTTGAGGAATCTTTGCGGTGCCTCTTGGAATGCGAAATCACTTGGCCCGGCCCGGGCCGTCACTTGTCACGTTCTTTGCCTCTTCTTGGGCGTGCGTGCCTTTTGCGTGGCCTTGCAGGGTCTTCTGCTGGGCTTTTGATGGCTGTTTTGGGAGTCTGGGTTCGGGAACTCTGGAAGAACAGCCCTCTGTGAGACCCGTGGATCTACTTGGGGAGAGTCCAGGGGGACTATGTCAGCCGGGATTTGCAAGAAGAAGAAAAAGAAAAACAGAACAAATGAGAGAAAGATGATAAGCTTCCTTGATATCAATGATGAAAATACATGAGCTCTCGCAATAGAGAAAGCCCCGAAAAGGAGACAAGACTCAAAACTCATCTAAAACTTATGTGCTAACTCTACTCATATATATAGTACAATGGCCTTGGGCCCAATATAGACACTCTGGTGATCTCGGTGCCGACTCACGGAAGGGAGGCCTGATTCTTGAGGAATGTTGGCGGTGCCTCTTGAAGTGCCTAGAATCACTTGTTGGCCTTGACGCGGTGGTTGTGAGGCGTCACTTGTCGGCCGGCGCCTCTTGTTGACAGCCAAAAGGCTTTATTTGCGTGGTCTGTTGCTTGGTCTTACGTGGAGCCTTGGATGTGGGCCGTGGTTGGTGAGGATCCTTGAGCTTGACCTGGTGTCATTATGCATGAATAGTCTGTACCGGGGAGGCCAGGGACTAACCTCCCATAGCGACACTCGGCGGTGAAAAAGGAGGAAGGCGTTTGGGCGGGAAGCATCATGCGAAAGTGATCCTCCCGCGGGGGTGGGGGCGAACTTTCAATATAGTGCTTGGCGATGAGATCTTGGCGTGATTGAAAGCTTGAGGGTGTGTTTTGGCCAAGAGGGGGATCAGCATCAATAAGCGGCGTACGTACCATGTCTTCAAAGAGGCGTGGTAGAAGAAATATGTCCCGACATTCCATGAGAGCGGTCGAGAGCCAAAGAGCCTTGTGGGCATTTGGATTCGCGATGAAAAATGGGGCCATTTTGCCGATTTAAGGCTCGACAAAATGCATTTGAGGGCAGCGCAAAATCACCTTGAAGATGGGCCGGAAGGATCGAGGTGAGGTGGAGGCATTGCAAGAAGGTGTTGAAGACCATGAAGCGCATCCGCGGGCTGTTGCCAACCGCTTATTAGCAATGTAGATCCAATTGGTGGTGTTGTCGAGTGGCACCTTCTTCCCAATGTGCGGCCGAACAAAGCGTGGATCCACGGAGATCCAGTCCGAGATCTGAGGTGGTGTCGGCTGCATGACCATCCATGACCTTGGTCCAAAGGGATGCCAATCGAGGAAGTCAGGGGAACACTGGGCGTGGAAGTGCATGAGGGAAGCATAGGGAGAAGGAACCATGCAGTGGGCATGGGTTCTTTGCCGGTCTCCCAGAATTGGCCAAGACAAGATGCGGATCAAGTGCGACACCAGCGATCCCAAAAAGCGGAGAGTTGGCCGGGAGGGCTATCCCATCCCGTGGGGGCCAGGTCTTGCTATCCAGCGAGCTTATGGCGGTTGTAACGGCGAGTCTTTGCATATAGATTTGTGCATAGGGAAGATCCTGGGATGTCCTAGATACTTCTTGATTTGTTGCGGCGCTTCCGCTTGCGGAGAGATAAATGATTGGCAAGCTTCGGGCATGTACTCGATGAAGAGTTTGGAGTGCGGCGAGGATCCATAAGATATGGATTGTTATCTGAAGCACCCATTGCCGCGATGGGGTCACCACGGAAAATTTGGCGTGGCCCATTTCCAAAGATTTTCTGTGTATCACCGGATAGAAATCATGAAATATGTAAGCCATGGGCTGAACCACTCTACGAATGTGATAAAGTGCGGATCGGCCCACGGTGTATGAGATCAAAGGCGACAAAGGACGCGGCCACAACCCTTTGTCTTCAATGGAGAGTTACGGCCAAATAGAAGAAAATCTGCCACTGCTTTCGGGGGATATCCCGAGGGCCATCGGCCGCATACCACCGAAGGAAGAGGTGGCGTCGAGCAACCACATAATCATGATAGCGGGGAGGGCGGGAAGTCAGCGGGCATTACGTGAAGAATTGCGATATGAGCGTCAAGTTTTGCTTGAGCCTCATCGGCCGGGCGAACTTCTGCTGCGAAATTTGTTGTTCGAGATCCGCGGATCCGTTTGTCCCCTTCTGGCGGCGTGGTAGTCCACCGGACCCGTTCCCGAAAGGATTGACACAGGAGGAAGATTTCCCAGGTGTATTGAGGCGGCTCGCGGCAATCTCGCGTCATCCGGTATCTTGTTTTACGCACCTCGTAAAGGCGATCTTTGAGAGAGGTGAAATTTGGCGGTTATAGCGTAAGAAAATTTGGCCGTCAAAGAGGCGACTTGGCGTCGGGGCTGAAAGATTTTGAACGGGTGCTGAAATTCTCACCACGATTCGGAAGTACAAGGCATTGAGTTTAGCAATATCTGCGTCAGCAATTTTCGGGGAGGCGGCTTTGGACTTGTTGTGCTCAATAAAGTCTGAATTCTGGCCCGGAGCTAAAGCTGTTGATCTACTTGAGTTGGCTTTGAGCTTGTGTACTTTTGAGATCTGCATGAGCTGTAAGAGAGCTTCATGCTTGTCTTGAGTTTGGCCTCAAAGGCTGCAACTTGGCGATTGCGGCTTGAAGAGGTCTGGTGTACCGCATCGAGGAGGCCTCTAGTGCCGTTGAACCCAGCTCATAAGAGCTTCTTGGGATTCTTGTAACTTGAAAGCGGCGGCAGGCATCCTAGCGTCTTGATACAACAAGCAGCGAGGGTGTTGTGGTGGTGGGCTTCTTTGTTGCACAGTTTTGGGATGTTTGGGAAAAATGGTGTGAAGTGGATGGTGTGGCGGAGGAGGAGGCGGTGACATGGGTGTATTTGTGGACATGACCCGATGGAAGGCAGGCGTGAAGTGCCAACTTGGTGAGTGATGGGAAGGGGGCCCGAAGTGGAATTATGAGAATTTGGTGGTGTGGGAGGGAAGTAGTGAGGGGATGAGGGGCTTGAAAGTGGCCTCCCCAGAAACTTCAGAAATGGAAGTGGTACCCAGAAGGCGGTCCATTTCTTGGGAAAACGATAGAACATCATTTTGGGGCCAATCTATGTGGTGTTTGGGTGTGTGTAGCGGTGAGGACCAGGTTATAGAAAACTTATTGATATGGGTGTTCTTGATAGAATACCCAAGGAATTTCCATACGAGAAATTTAACAAAAGGTTTGAATTGGCTTATGCGATATTAGTAGGGGCGATGGACATTGGCATGATAGCAGGTGCACCAAACTTCTGTGACATCGATATCTGTATAGTAGACCATGATACACAAAGGGGTGTGCAAGGGAATATGAAATACCTCGAAATCAAATGTTGAGTCAGCGAAATAGTGGTGCCATCGACCCGGTCGTTATGTAACCTTGCGGGAACATTAACGATATTGGCGATGAAGCTGCGCCAAGCTGGTCGAGGATTTGGAGGCGGAAGTTCCATTTGAAGAAGTCGTAAAAGGCGGGTGTCGTTCAGCGACTTCTTTATTTGGGCCAACAAGGGCTTCACGGAAAGTGAAACGTCAAGAAGGATCTGAGATGCAAAAAGGGTGGCGGATCCTTGGGAGGCGGTAGCTTGAAGTCTGTAGAAAATCTTGGGAGCCATGGGAATGATGTCTCTGGAGCGAAGAAGGATGCCAAAGGCGGAAGGCGAAAGTCGAGCCGCACGGAGGGGGCAATGGAGGAGCGAAAGGTTTGTTTTAGGCACAAGCTGAGGAAAGAGGTATGAAGAGTCTGGCTGGAACCCGTTGATGGTGCCGGTGTCAAAATCGCGAAGAAGGGTATTGAGAGGCAAAAAATTTGGCTAAGTCCCAAAAACATAAGGGAGAAGCAATGAGCGGTGAGGATGAGGCGTGAAAGAAAAGCCCAGGATGTGGCCAGGATGGCAAAAGGACACCTATTAATGTTAAATGGCGTGGAAAGAAGGAATGGCATTCAATCTTTGGCAACTTCGAAGTGGGATATCATTAAAGGAATGTGTCGAGGGAAGGTACCATGGCTAGATATGCGGCGGGAGAAATTGATTCTCATTTAAAGCTTGACCTTGCATTGCAAACGTTGGCGATTTGTGTGATTGGTAAAACGTCGACAAGGAGTTCCTCGGTTGGCTATATAAGGCGAGACAGAAGCGAGGCATCGAGATGGCTTCGGTATGGCAGCTGGCGGCGAGCGAAGATTGCACAATGCCCACTAAGCTGTCGGTGGATCACTTGTAAGATGAATTATGCGGATCTCTGGCTGCCACAGCGTGGCATTCGCATGGGCGAGTGGTGTCTTGGGGATGGAATTTGAACATCAGGCCGAAGACCAGCGGGATGGAAGTGGAGTTACGCACCTTGGCGGGATCGGGGCAGAACCTCTACCATCTCCTCGCATCACCTATGCTCAGGAGCAGGAGTAGAGGGTTTTCCTCTTAGGACTTAGTAAATAGAGACTCACGAGCCCGTTTTTTGTGTATAGAGGCGTGCCCATAAGCGAAAATAGTTTGCGCCCACATTTTTGTAAAAATCTCCACTATAATATAATATACCCTTTCTAGTCACTTTACGTGGTGTTTGCATCTTGAACTGTCTCTGTGTGTGTTGATGTTCACTCTACGTGTGATGAAATGCTTTGAGGCGAAAACCATTAACCAATGTAGGTAATGGGTGCCATCTAACTTCGGCTAGTTGGAAAGCGGCTTGGTTAACCACTTGAACAATTTGATAAGGGCCAAACCAGCGAAACGAGTTTACAGGAAAAATTTTGTACACGGAATCATAAGAAGAACCAAATCTCCTTCTTTGAATGTTTTTGTCTTCAAGCGTTTGTCATGTAAAGATTTTTGCAAGCTGTTGTCCATGAAGAACACGAATATAAGCATCCTTGAAGTTCATCCAAGCTTGTTCTAATTGATAGACCCGTTCTTTGAGTGCGTTTGGTGGATTATGGCGGTAGATAGTTGAAAGCAGTGTGTTGGAAGGATGTATTCAAAGCGGCATGAGAGCTTCGACCCATAAACCAATTTAAAGGAGTGTGACCCGGTAGCAATCTTGAAACAAGTATTGTAGGCCCAAAGAAACATTAGGAAGTTTTTGTGCGCCAATCATGCGGGAAAGCGTCACAAATTTTCTTGAGAATGGTGACGAGTTTTGTTGGTGCTACGCCAACCCATTTGCCTTGAGGATAGTAAAGGTGTGCTCTTGTGATGATGTATGGGGGAGATAATCCGTCGGCTCCTTGATAGTATGATTGATGAAATGAACACCGCGGTCCTTACGACCATTTCATTGGGGCGGTAGAATCAGCGTGATAATTTGTTGATAGAGGACTCTAGAGTACTTGCGGCGGTGTTATGCAGAAGAGCACAAGCTTCCGCCCATTTGGTGGCGTGGTCGGTGAAACGAGAAATGTGTCGAACACGCAGTGTGTGCTTGAGGGAGAGATCTATAGGTCCCACAAAGTCCATTCCCCATTTCTTGAAGGTGTTAGGCGTGGCGGCCGGCGTCAAAGGAAAGGCGTCCGCGGGCCGTTAAGTCGTCCCCACCCCAGCAAGCGTCTGCGTCTTGGCGTGGCGTGAGCATCTTTGGCGTGGGCCAATAATACGGCTAGAAAATTTTTCGTGCTTAGGTGAATCACCATGAAATGACCACCAGAGCCTTGATGAGCTTCTCGAACAATATGCGGAACTTCATGAGGGGAATTTTCTCTCTAAAATAAGAGTAGTATATACTTTGTTACGACCAATACATACGACCTGAATCTAGTATCTAAGAAATAAGAGATAGCTATATCCTCATTTATATTGGCCATAATAGGTTCATGTCCTATGTTTATAAATTTATTATGGCCTACAATAACAGATTATTCGTTTACATAATTAAACACATTTGTATTCCATTATATCTATTACACCTTTGTCAAGCATGATCAAGGGTAAGCAACTCTAAAAAGCACAAGCTCATTATTAAAATGAAGATCACATTCAACTTATTATCATCCAAAGCTCGAACTCAGTTATATATATTCTAAACGAGGTGCACCTTAACTATTACGCTGCCGGATCCGCCGATCCCACGGGCATGATTCTATGTTGGGGCTCTAGAACCTCTCGCTTCGCTTTTTATGGCTTAGATTGAGGCGCTCATGATTTATGAACACGAACATCAAGGCTGAGGAATATCGAACCGTACGCTTTTGCTGTGACTATTATGAAATACCGGGGCTCCTAACCTCTACTAAATAACCCAATGTCCTAATAAGACTACTTAACCAATATACCCAAAGGAGCTATGATTATTTTCATCTTAGAATCTATAGTTTTATAACAACCTATCTAATTGTTTGAAAGGAAATAGCAGTTACTTTTATCGTCCACGAGGCCAGAGGCCTATGAGACGGCATGCAAGAGATTTGCAAAAAAGCCTAAAACCCCAACACCAAAACAAACAATAACCATCATCCAATTAAATTGGGATTATGTCAACTCCAAAATCACGCCAACCGCTTATTGTTTTAGGGGTTTTGTTTTTTTAATCTTTTTTTTTGACTTCAAAATAACATAAGGTTGCGATTCACGCAGACTTTTCATATGCGAATTGAAATATGCAAATGAAGAGCAAGTTGCTACAGATGAGATAAAGGATATTTTTGCTCAATAGATGATATATTAGTTTGATAATAACAATTGCATTATTTATGGCATCCACACTTAAATTTAATATTACATGAAATAAAGAATACACAAAATACTTATATTCCAATAAAACATTAAGGATCATCCAGTTTTTCCACGATTTAACAAGGTGTGGTCCACGTCAACGTTCTATCCAGTTCAAAATGGAATCACATCACCCCACCGCCATCCCTATAGCCAAATTTTATGCATATTAGACACAAACTTCACCGTAAAATCATCTCGTCTCAGTTTTTGATCGTAAGAGATGGTGGATTCAGGTCTGTTTGATTGTAGAAGACGGAGAGCATCATCATCCACTATGATTATATCATCCTTATTCTCGTATACCAAGTTCGGCCCATCATGTTACCTGCTAACAGATAGTTTTGTTCGCGATCTGGATGAGTAAATCCCACATTTGTCTCCGATCCCCAAAGGGTCAACCACCCCACGTGATTTCCCCGGAAGGCCTCCAAAGTATCCTTTGATGTCTTTGCTCCATGGATGACCGCTCAATCAGCGAATAACCCGGAATGCCTCGCTCAGCATCTCCTTCAAGTGCGCCGACAGATCCACTTGGTGTTAGATCTCATCAAACCGGCGAAACCGTTTCAGCCACTATTTTTCTGAAAATGGTAAAGGACTCCGCTTAGGCCTAACACCACAACTCTTAGAAACCAATGGAAGCTGGAAACATCAAACATATCCTGGGCCGCCATACACGATAATATTAAATAATACAAACGCGCTAAGCGTGATTTGAAGAAGTCATAACCAAATCGCGCTTCGGGCGGATTTAGTCGACAACGAAAATAATCAAGACGCTGGCGATGACCCAAAGGTAATACACTAAATCACGCGGCTTATTTCGCTTAAGGCCATACCTATCATCTTCGGCCACACATCGGGCCATTCTCCCTCCTCCGCCACCCTTAATCTTCGCCTCTTCCTGACTGCTAGGAATTGTTATTTTCTATTAGTTCCGCTGTTCTTCAATAATCAGAATATTTTACTAATACTTGGCAAACCTCAAGGAATCACTAGAGCCGCCTTCGCTGCCTCTATTTTCGGTTTCCGCCAATTATTTCATTGTTAACCGCGGAATCTACTTCCACAGTGCTTAGACCACCCTACAAAAAGGATATTCCTGTTCGCCGCCATCATGAGATTTGAGATAAATCAGCATTGTTCTGCTTTCCTTATCGTGCCGCAGACATGTTCTTCCGTGAGCAACGTCCACTTTCAATTCGACAAGTCTACTTAGACTTTTGATTGCTGATGATTTCAGGCTATGTTTCAGAGACTCTGGTACATACGTATTAGAGGAATGGTTCAAGAGTCTTTGGCCTGCCTAATACCACAAAGCAAGGACATCTTCTTGCACCCATATATTTCTGCAATAACTCAAGACAAAGCCCACATTCAATTATAGGGGGCAATGCACAGATCGAAACCATTTTATTTAAGGGCCCTTCCTTAGTTTGTAGCTCAGACTTGATTTCCCAATTTAGGGTCCACCATCCTCTTCCTGACCATCCGCCTGACCACCCCAGTCTTATGGAAAGAATAGCCCATGTCCGGATCATCTAGAAGAAAAACATTCCCATGCACTATTGTCACCCTTGGCCTTAGTAACATTTATATTCCTGCCTCGACAAAGATGGATATCATAATAAAAGATCACATGTGCCATCTCATTTCATTATCCTTAACATCATATAATAGGCATCCCTCCCCACACTGAGGCACTCCGTATCATGAGCAAGGTGACAGGCGCATGTGACTCACCAAGGACAAACGATGACAACAGTGAAGGACCTCTCATTGTCAACCCATACCAGTAGCCACTTTGTCTCTTCTCGTCTATGCCCATTTTCTCCCACCCTCGCTGTCCAAATACAAAGAGTGATATATTTTTAAGGGGCCAGAAGTTGAATCGCAAGAGACTTTGGTGTACCAATGGAGATCAATAACGATGTTGGTCGCCTTCCAAAGAATCTTCTCTTCACAAGGCCACTTTTCTTCAACTCACCAGACCTTTAGGGGTAGAATTCCTGTGTTGTATTTTAGCCCAATTTTAGAAGTCCTTTGACCAGAATACAAACTTTGATGTCACTGCCACTGACCTGCCTGTCCAAAGAATCCAACTTTGTCAATAATCCCAGCAGTTTTTAACTCAGCCCTACAAATTGACTTCATTGTACGTATATCCTTTACATGACCCCAAAGATCAAGGACATCCTATCCTTGGTGAAAGCACCTCTTACAAGACTTCCTCTTTAAGCACCAGCCTGAAACCCAAATGGTCCCCTGCTGGGCTGCCTAGCCCCGAGCCTTCTCATCTCTCACATTCAAGTCAAAGATGCTTACATCATGAGGCATCTTTACCCATAGTATCTCGGCAGCCCCAGTATAAGCGCCCTGCAATATATTCCACTTGAGCCATACCGCCTCCTTACAAAACACAATCTTATACGAGTCTCGTTGGTCCCGACTGATGAGCTGTATGCTGATCCTAATGTCATCACCACCTTTTTCTTTGATTTTCTTGCGTTTCTTTTCTTCTCCTCAGAGCAATTGTTCCATGGCGCAGTCCGGCCCAGCAATTTTGAATGCTCAGACTTTGACCCGCCCCGCCCTGCAGTGAAGGAAGTTATATTCCACCCATCGCGATCAAGAAGCATGGTTCAACGATGGACCTGCAATAGTACGTATATTGAATCAAGATTGAATAGAAATACGCGTGATTTGAATAGAATTGATGAAAATCACCGCGTGAAATGAATAAAGTTATTATCAGATTGAGCGCGGCAGTTGGGTCAGTCTGTCACGCCAGCGAAGCCACCATTTCCAGCCAAACTGCATCATGAATTTATTGATCAAAACACCGACGTGGACTTGATTGAAAGTACCGTGAATACAATTTATGAAACAGTTGATTACCTTTTGTATAGAAATGCCTCCCCATTTCATCTGGAAGTTGCACTAATCTCACCAACCGCAGGAAGTATTGGCATCCAAGATAATGACCTTGTTAATGACAGTGATTGTAGAACACTTTTGGTCTGCTTTGTTCTCACTACCGATGATGTATTTTTGTGCCTCAATCTGAATGCCGCTTTCTGCCGATGATGACATATTTAATATCATCACTGATAATAGTTTCCGATCGTCAGTCTGGCCACGAGGCTTGTTCTAGATCATATCCTAAGGTAGCACATCTGCCGCATAGGCATTTGACCGGATTAATAATCATGCTCGAATAATTCCATGGCAGTCGATCATATCTCCCTGCTAACATAATGAGCTTGCAACCAGAAGAGGACTTCACATGGATCGTAAAAGTTTCCTTAAGACCCACGGATACGGTCACTGTACTATTCATGCTGGTCGAGCGCTAGTCACACATCATTCCTGCTCATTCTCAAAAACAAGCCCATGCCTTCGACAACCCAAGTAGTTGAACATTCCTAGATCTAGACCCTTTAGAAGCTTTCAAGTCACCAATTTCTAGCCACGCAGAGGATTTGGCATTATATGCCTCATTAAACATAGACTTTGTAAATAGATATTACGAATCGCTATATCAGTTGGCCAACCATATTTAAACATGTCCACCTGTCAGATCACTATGAATGCATCCTGTATGTGAGGCCTGTTACAGTAAGTCCGAGCAGATCTTTCTTCGTAATCTCCAAAATTTAGCAGCAGTTATCTCTTCCTCACAAGAGACAGGGATCCTCAGAGTTAGAAATACCTAGAATCGCTTTCCTTCTCAGAAGAGAGCAGTTTCAGCTTGCCATTTGTCTTGGCAAGGCCAACGTATCACTCGCACCCTCGTCACTCTCTCTGTATGTGTGTACGTTGGTTGCTATAAGAATCATTCCTTCATCATCTACAAGAGATCAGGTAATTTCATCCCATTCTATTTCTTGCTTTCTTGGCGGTGGATTAGGAACCCAATTAGTAGGGTTTTCTTCCTCTGAGCACCGTAAATGAAGATGAGTACTTTTTAGAGTACTTTTCGAACAAGAGATCACGCTTACGCATTTAAACCCCTAAATTAGGTACAAATCACGCTACGTGGTTGGAGTCTCCACCATGCTATGCTAATTCAAATATTTTTAATTGTATTTAAGCTACATACCTTCATAGTCCATAACAGATTATTTAACCATTAGAATATATTCCAATCGTTTAACACTGCTTATATTCTATATATAAACAGAGCAAAATTATGTTCAGACGACAATCGAGCATTAATCATACATTTTAAATTAAGTAAAAGGAAAGAAAGAATTAAACCAAATAAAGCATATGAAAAGGAAATATCTCTAAGTGCAAGTATAATACTCTCCACACAAAGGTGTATTCTCAGGCAATTAAATACCTTGAATAGGTTCTGTATTCTGCAGATCACATCACCAAACTTGAGAAGAGCTTTGTTTAGAGATTCTTCACCGCTTCTTCCGCTCTCACTTCGACCATTCGCTTAGAAGACATTCTGAGTCGCCAGTACTGGTAGCTCAAGGTCGCTGATACGCCGAGCCGCCAAGAAATAGCTTTTTCACCGCACGAGAAATAGAAATTTAATTTCAAGAAAACACAAAATGCGTCAAATATTCGATATTACGATAAATAATAATGACGTAAGACCCGTCTACCGACTTCTTCTATTAAGTTTTTAAAATCTCACAAATTTATCCCGCCTAAACGAGTTAACCTAATCTTTCTTTAGAATTAATTTTCCGACCGCCGTATTTCCATAGCGCCTTCAATCATAAACTGGGCTTCTGAGACTCAAATCAGCTTCTCAAGAATGGCCATGTAACTCGTACTCATCTCAATTCCAATAGCTGTTGAACATTAATTTCACCAGTAGGTGTTCAATAGCAATTCTCGCAGTTGTCAAGATGAATGTTTCATGTTAACAAAATTTAAAAAGGAAAGTAGGATTATGCAAGATCACTGCTCGATCCGATCAGAAACTGGCTATGGAATTCCGCCGATAAGTATGTCCGATACAAAGATTATTAGTGCTTTTCAGAGACTTTGCAGATAATGCTGAGAAAGTGTTGAACATTTGTTGCATGGCTAAATATGTATTACTGGGAAATATATAGGATGTACTGGCAGGGTCTATTAGTAAGATTGCATCATGGACCTGGGATAAACCGGATAAACCATAAAAATCCTGTGATTATCATAAATTTCATCGAGTAGCCGGGCTATCGAGCATCTCTATTTCCATTGCGGTGGGTGAGAATTCTTCCGTAACCAGGGCACCAGGTCAGCCCACCACCTCACCGCCTCCATTTGCACCTCCTCGGGCCCTCCCGCTTCCACCTCCCCGCCCATTGGTTGAACCTCCAATGCATCGATAAATACCGCGTAGGTTCCGCTGGTTGACGCATTCCATTGCATCGATAACGGTAGTCAAGTAAATCCGGCACAGAGGCCAAATCCACTAAGAAACTAGCCTCATTTGAATCTCAGCCGACGGATGCGAGATTCACTTCCCATCAATGGCCGTAACGCATTCTCGGCGGATTAGATAAGAGTACAGCCCGCGATTGCAAGGGCCCCAAGAGCCCAGATCTATCATTGCCCCGCCAGCCCGCCGCCATCACCACATTACGGATCCAAGTACCTGTGGTTGTGGCACCGTGCTCCAAATTAACCGGTGCTCGGTCAGCGTTCAACCGGATCGAGATTGAGCCGAATCGAGTCGGGCCGGTGATTGCTGGCCCAAATGCACCTAACCATCTTCGCTACCAACCGGATGGACAACGGCATCTATCAATAGGAAGTGAGCGGAGACAAGATTCACCGCGTGTTATATTTCTTTTATTTATAAACTTAGAAATTCAAGAGACACGCCCGCGTGGTTTAGCGAAAGAAAAGTAGGACACACTGTTTGCACGTCATGGCAACCTATTATATAGAAACGATACCGCCATCTGGGAGCTACTGCAAATAATTGTCGCCTTATTCAGTTTACTTATCTATTCAGACAGCTTTTTTCTCCTCCCTCGCCGAAGCACGTCATGTTAATAGATGATCTGCACATGTTTCAATATTATCTGATTTTTTCCAACAGAAATTAGATATTAGCATGATTAATTCAGGAAGAGAAATCAGAATTTACTGAAATAAAGAAGGTATGAAGCTGAAAACTATTCTGCTTTTCATGTTATCATCTGCCTCTCTGCTGAAATAAAAGCTTGTCTCTTTGGATTAAAACTCGCCATTGAGATGGATACTAAAACTAAATGAAACTAACTCTGAGTTCGAGGGTCAAAGGAGGATGAGGCTGTATGACCCGAGGTTTTCGATTCGCAGACCTTAGTCCTCCGCTGGTTTTAATTTTGAGTTCCCATGTCCTCTGCTACGATGCTAAGCGTAACAAAGGCGGAGTCTTTAGTAAGTTAGGAATTGTCAAACCAAATGATTCAACATTGATAACATAACTGCCTCAAATGATTTTTGCTGGACATGATCCAAACACAGCAGGTTACAACTAGCAAATCGTGATGAAGGAAGGAAGAAATGTAGGAACTTGAGAGCGAAATGATTATAAAGGAATAGTTGTTACGTGAATAATTGATTGCTTGACTAACACGCTCATGATTTGCCCCAGACATGTATATGGTATATATGAGAATATTGCATTTCATGCAATAAATTCACGCATTTTATTCCATTCATTACCGAAAAAAAAAGAATTTCAAATTTAGAGAATAATTAAAAATAATTTTAGCAATTATCAAGAAAAATGACTTGTTGAGTTGGGGAATTATGCTTTAGGTCGAGCAGGAAAATTTTACATCAATGAATGATTTATAGTGTTCTTAGACTTTGTTTACACAAATGCAGAGACAAAATTTAGAAATACTGAGACAATGGAAACAACATCATCTAAAGATATTTTTTATGTATGTAAAATCGCTTGAAGAAAATCATGAAGAAAAAGTTTTGGTAAAAACTACGATTTCATCCAAAATTGATATGCATGATGCCAAGAATGGCTTTTACAATGCCCAAGGCTTTATGTAACAATTAGTTTTACAAGATGCACCGGGATCAACACTATCACGCCCTGAAATAAAGAAGAAAGAAAAGGTGTTAGAAAAGAAAGAAAGGTGAAAAAAAAAGAAGGAAAACCTGCTCATCTCTCACCATTCTAAAATCGGCCGACCTCGACCTTCCTCTCATCCTCTTCTCTCTCCTCCTCCTCTTCCTCCTCCTCCTTCCTCCGAGATTTCATTCTCGCTTCAGGGTCAAGCTTTCAACTCAAGCAGCGGTTTACGTTTCAGAGACATCTCCTTCCGAAAACTCCTCCTCTCCTCTTCGTAATCGTGAGGAATCGTGAGGAGCTCAATTCCTCCTCTTCGTAATCGGCATCATCCTCCGAATCGGAATTTATAAGAATTGGGCAAGGAACGATGAGCGGGGGAAGAGAGGGAGTTTTTCAACCCTTTATCGCCCCTTTGACGAGACCCTGCCCATATGTAAAAAAAATTGGGACAGAATGGTCTTATATTGAATCCATTTGGCAGAAATAATTAGCTCTGAAGGAAATTAAATATCACAAAGTGATAACTGTATATTATTGGATAATAAATTTCACGCCTATTGGGCTTATATGTTCAGATCATATCCAAATTTTCGATAATTTAAAATTTTATATACTAGATAAAATTGCCATTTTCATGGAAAATTTGTTTTAAATGATTTCATGACGCCTTCATTGTTATTATTGAGACAACCTATTTCCATAAATTTTGTTTTGAAAAATTCTGGATTTAATTTCTACATATTCCATAAATGTAATGTGACTTTTTATCTTATGGTAATAATTTTTTCTTACCATTGACTAAAAGGGTAATTTGTCAGGTCAATGGTGCCCCAAGATAGAAAGAAAGATTTAATGAAAACCAACTCCTAGTAAGAAGAAACAACAAATCTCTACAGAGAAATGATAAATGAAGAACAAGTAACAAGAAGTAGAAATACATTGTTAAAGATCCAATGAAGATGAAAGATATATTGGTACTGCAATTTCACAAAATGTTCCAAGGTTTGGGTGATATGTCGTCGAAATGTCAAGCAACTGGATAGTTCCTAACGGTACGGCCTATAAGTATGCCCACCTGTGGAGGATTATATTTTTCCAGAGTCGAGTTAGAAAAATGATTGTTCAGATATTGATCCAGGCGTCTCAAACCTAGGCAAAAGGGAGAAAGTACCGCCTGCCGTATACACCCAGCAGCAGTCGTTGATGAAAGGAACGTGAGACAATGGTGAAGGTTAGGGCCCCGATTGTTGTTGAGTGATTTAAAGCAATTCTAATATCACCAGGAAGGAGCCACTTTCAAGAGTACACTGCTGACAGAGGAGGACCCATGCACACTTTAGTAGCGAAATTTCACATTGAAAGAAACCAAGAGTACTTTGCTAGGGCAATGGATATGCAAGAGACCATGAATCAATTTCAGAATACAAAAACAGGATTGCTTACATGGAAATAATGGTTTGTTGAGACTGCTAGGACCGTCATGTGATATTTGGAAAACATATTGATTTCAATGCAGTCTAAAAGGATTAGTATAAGAAAAGAAAAGAAGAGTCATATTAGCAGAGTATTTGGAAGAATCACTGAATTGGGAATTTTCCATCCCAACCTAGCTTTAGTAGGTTGAAATATCAATCATGTCACCATAGTAACTTCAAACAACTTTTGCAAGTACTACAAGTAGTTGAAGGAGACCTTGATAAGACCTGCGGCAACCTAGTCAAAGGCTAGAGGCGGCTAGCTATGAAGGACCATATGACCGACTAACCATCATGTGATCATGTTATTGATGAGGACTTTATCCGCATTAACCAATAACTATTTAGTGTAATATATATGACAGACAACGCCAGCACTGCCTCGCCAAAGACACTGAAACATGGAAGATCACTTTTACAGATCTGACCAAAATTATGGACCAAACCATTTATTGTTGATATGGTCCAGACATTGTAGAATGAGAACTATGAATGGATACAATACCAGATCTACAAGGCCAAAGACTATATATACTAAGATAAACTAATATTGAAAGTTCATAAGGCAAGGTTTAGGAAGCATGGGTTCATGACATGGAGCTTCAACTTCACGTGGTTAAACCTCAAGATCACCAAAAGGCCTTCCTTGCAAATCCTATAATTAGCTGCCAAAATAAGAACAGGATGTTTCCAATTCTACCTAACAAGTTTTGGGAGAGTTAATTAGGTTTCTTATGTGGCATACCCATGAGGATGGAGGACATTATTTGTAAATAGAAGTTAGATAATCAAGAACATGATCATCTGATATTAATGAACACCAGCGTCTGATCAAGAGCCGTGGATGCCGGCTACATTTGATCTCAGCCATCCTGTGCCTGCAGCCACTTTTGGGTAGATGATCCGAAGAGGACAATTTATATATGGAGGAGGAGGAAATATGGCGAGATGAGAATGGCGTTTATGATTTAGGCCAAATCCAAAAGCTTTTAAACCCATCAAGAAGTGAAGCAATTGGGATTGGACTACAAAGGAACCAATATAAAGAATACACCAATCCAAGTGATCAAATTATCTGAAGAAGACAACCTACAGAGATCCTTCAAGAATTAGTCAAAACTAGGTGGAAGACTCATAGGCCGAGGATTTGACAGAATCAAGAGTATCTTAAGCAATATGCTCCTCCTTCCACAACAGTAGTCCAAGAACAACAGGGCCAAAGTCGGTGCATGGATGCTTATGAACCTTCCACCCACTGGAATTACCAGGTAGTAAAGTCAACAGACAGATACATATCCACAGGGTTAAGTTCATTCTGATAATATTGAATCATGGTGAATAGTCCAGCATCATTGACCAACGATTTGCAGGAAAATGATGTTGACAAGAAATGAGAGAACTATGATCTGTTTATTAGACAGGGAAAGTGTTTGTACTATGGACTCCAAAACACTATTCCAAATAGAAATGCGAATTATACCTCGTGATGAAGAAGTGATATCATTGTGTGCTTAACAGTTGAATAACTATGCAAAATTTTTGTTAATACGCTACAGTGGTGCCATATTAAGAAATAATGAAATAACATGATATTACGTCAATTTTGAGGTGAATGTGAATTTGAATATGCTACTAAAAACATGCAATATGAAATTTGTCCCAAAATTAAGACATAAACCCAATTTTATCTAATATGGTTCAAATGTAACCGCATGAACCTCACCACTGGATGAAAAACTCATCAGAGGAAAAACCAACAAGAGGCTCACCACTCACACCTCAAGAGCAACCGACGGCCGAACTGCAGATGGGTTCCTGCCACCATAGTGATGGAAAGCAACTGGCGAAGTGTGTGTCGAGCATCTAAGATCGCCAGCACCGCCTGACATGGGCATATGGTCAGCAATCAAGTTTGAGGCATGGTGCTCATCCTCTCATCACGCAGTATCTCACAACACCCATATTGTCCTTCCTCCTGGGATCCCAGCCTGATTCAAATGTTCTGCTTCTAATTCTCGAGTAATGGGAACCCGTCTCTGAAGAATATTTCTTGCCATAGATGTGGTCAGTATATGGTCTTGTTCTGTGAATTGTTATTTTTATGATCCATATCAAACTTTTGAACCCCCATATAAAGGCATATTCATGTGCAAATGGTAGATGCATGAAAGAGGCAAATGCAGTCCCATTTACTTAACTTTAGCCATGAATGAAATCATCCGCCCTCAACATTTGTTTCCATCCACTATAAGTTCTGAACTTTATCCATCATTCAAAATAATAGAAGCCAACAAATTTATAAGGTGTGTACAAAGCACGATAATCTAATTAAGAACAAATGCTTTTATCCTTGGGTGAACGGGTTCTGGGCCCAACTCGACATGTCAGGAACCTAATGCCTTGCATGAGTTATATTAGTTAATGGTTTTATAAAAGGTTCAAATTTGACTCATCTAAGTTTGACTCAAAGAACCTCCTTCCGCTCGACATGGCATCCATGGTCATGTAAATCATGTTCTTGCTCAAAAACAATAGGGTAAATGCAATGAAGGAATCCGTTTGGTCATGTCCCAAAACTCTGGCTCATACCTTTGGCCCTAAGAATCAGATCTTCAACCCTGACCAAAAAATAGTCACAACTCAAGAAACACTGAAAAAGAGCAAAGGCTATCAAGGTATAAATTAGTGGCTATTAACGCCATTTCATAAAGTTTGCCCCACCATTATGGTTTGGTACTTTTACAGGGACAAAAATTTCAAAAAAATTTTGAAAACTTAGCCAACTATAAAGAGATTTCTTTTAAAGAATTTCAAAGATTTGCCAAAGCATTTCATGCCCTCCTAAGGTATTTCCTTTTTTAACAAGATTTTTTGTAATTTTAGTTCAACTTTTATAAAAATTTCAATTAGTTCTAAATCCTTTTAGGTTTATTACAAATTTTTACTTGAATTTTAGGAACTTTAGCCAAGATTAGAGGATCCTCATGCAACTATAGCCAAACCAAGTTTATGTTCTAGCAGCTAGGAGGATTCTTAAATTATACCTTAAGGAGTCACACGAGTCCCTCCTGCTCAAAGAACTCGAAGCAAACGCTGGCTCAAAGGGAAGAAGGAAAACAACTGCTTCATCCAAAAAGTGAACAAAATCACATACCCAAACTTAGACAAACACCTCAGGAAAAATCGCGGATGAAGAGAAGCTACGGGAAATGAAAAGACGGAAGGAAGTAAGGGAAGGAAAGGGGTAGACAAAGATGAGAGTTATCGCGACGTTCCCAATGTACCGTTCGCTTTATTTTTCAATCGCTCATTTTCGTGATCGAGATCTAATGGGCTATAAAAAATGTTCACATCAATTTTAGGACATGGAGGATAGCCTGCTTTCCGATAAGGACACCCATGGTTGCTGTTGCGCCAAAAAAGAAAAGAAAACTTAATTAGAGACATGTGTTCAATTTGCGCTAGAAGCATTAAGCGAGGAAAAACCTTAATCTGAGACAAGGCGCATCTAAGATCGTTTATAGCATTAAGTTAGCATTAACTTAACCTAGACATATGCTACGCCTTTTATTTTGCCATTGTTGTAAAAAAATAACCCAACTTGTTTTGGTGCGAAAGGATTTAAATAATTTTCGCTATGTTAAAGTCTTAACGTAAAGTTAACTTAACCTTTGGTGCTAACATAAGGGTCTCTTCTAAGTTTAACTGGCATTTAAAAAGTTAACTTTATCCTAACTTAATGGTTTTGCCAAGGTACCTCAATAACTTGAACAACACTATCTCTTCAAAGTAGGAGATTAAAAGTAAGACCTATTTTTAATAAACTATGCATTCTACAAAGGTACCCTCCCTCCAAGCTACTGTTTCGAAGCCATCAATCCCTACCCTCGTGTCTTCACGACGATAGTATCGTCTTTGCAAGAAAGGAAAGAAAGTTTTGATATATTGCAGCAGCATCGTAGGGAAATGTTTGATCTGGCCGGAGCGCATCCTGCAATATTTGAAGAAAGGTCTGAAAGAAACCAATCCAAGAAATATCAATCCCAATCATGGGGAGATACTTGCACTAGCCTACAAATCCTCGGGTTCAGGTAGATATCAGGGCTGTGTCCCGCCAATGGAAATCACAAGAATTTATGGCATGCGAAAATGCAACCCTCCCGGGCGGTTTTTTAAATCCTAGCAATAATATGCTTTGCTATATTCTTTGTTCGGGTCCCATAGGCCAATTATTTTTCACAGGACGATAAAAATCAATTTAATTAATGTATTTGTCACAAGATATAGTCTAATAATTGAAAGCTAAAATTCTATGTTTAAATAAGGCACAAAAGTTAGACCTATTTTGAATGCTATTTGGACTTTGTGATTACGTGGCAATGGTTTTTACACAAAAAAGAAAAGAAAAAGAAGTGATTTGTGCGAGATGAACATGTTATCCATGGATCTTGAAATGTTTTTAAATTTTTTGTTTTCCAAGCCAAAAAAAAAACCATCTCCCATAACATACTAAAACACCACCAGAAGCACCCTTTCCCTAACCATACCCTAAATGTTGTTTCATGAAAAATTATTATAGAAGAAAAAGTCCATGGTCCTATCCGGATGTATAAGCAATGATGTATGCATACCTAAAAGGACTTGCAGTCGCCTTAGCTACTTAGCAAGAAATGAGTTCTGATGTGATCAAGGGATTTTCTCATCACAAGTTTATAATATCTAACTCCCATTTTAATTTTTAAAGAAAACATTTGATGCTCCAAATTGCTTTGAAATCATTGATGAAAATGAAGAATAAACCAAACTAAAATAAAAACCTTAGATACGTGTCCACTTATCAAAACTAGAAATGTGTACCACACCTTTTGTTATCTAGAACAATATTATAGCATTCATGATTCTTTTGGATGCTTTCCTTTGAGAAATAAGTTTGAAGTATCTATTCTATTTGTGAATTAGCTACTCCATTATTGGTTCTATGATTGGAGGAGATTAAGGGATAAGATGATGCTAATCTTAGTCTAGTGTATTACAAGAGCCAGACAGCCACGCATTGATGGCGGATGCGCCCTAACATCATATCCGATAACCAACAAACCAAATCACCTGGTACTAACCACGTAACACAAAGAAAACTTTCACCAACCATTGGAATGTAGAGAAATTCCTAATCTCATCCCTTCACCAACATATCTCAATAATATTCAATCAACTCCATCTCCAACGGTTTGCCTTTGCAACCCAAAAAAAACAATTTTGAGACATGCATGAAATAATTTTCTTTTTCTTTTTTTTCTTTTTTTTTTTGGCTAAAGACCGTTAAGTATTAACATTATTTCTTATATAACCTAGTGAAAACAATGTATTCTTGTCCTGGTCACTTTTGGTGTCAATATCCCATTTTGTCCAGCAAACCAAGTTGCTTTACATTCTTTGACAACAAACAAGTTTGAGTATCTTAGTAACAACCTTTAGGTTCTTTACAACTTTTAGTAACAACCTTTACTATGTCTTTAATGACTTTTAGACAAGTTTGAATATCTTGAAGATTGTCGCAACAAGGTACCTGTAGTGAAACCAACCATCTTAGTTGCATGTATTGTATTCATGAGGGTGGTATATTGAGATGATATTCTCTTAAGGACATAGATTGACCAAATTCTATGCACAACCATCCAAATGAACCTAAAAGCTAGTTTATTAATTTCTTTTGCCAAGAAACCTCAAAGGTCATCTTCATTGAAATGGCAATAACCTTAAAACGTCGTACAAATAAATAACCACTTTTGTGTAACATTGCACAAGTGGTGCGCGGAGAAAAGAGATAATACACCATTTACATGTAAGGCCTCTCTAGTAACTTATTTCGAAACTATAGAATTGACTGAAATTGGGACAAAGGTCCAATCTAGAAAGTGCCCTGTTCCATTTGATCCTTGTTTGCATCTCCAAGGGCAGCTTCAGACATGTATGTCTCAGCCAACTGCACCCTTTTCACATTCTCTTGTTCCTTCTCAAGCATGTAACCATAGTGCAGAAGCTTTTCAACAGTCATAGCAGGCTTCTTTGAATTGAGGTGGTCCATCCTTGGAGTTCACCAGTTTCTTGCCAATGTTCTCCACACCTATTCCTTCAACCCATTTTCTCACTTCATCATCATACACTGAGCTCCTCAGAGCACCAAAAAAGAAATCTGCAACAAGAAGAAAATATTGAATAAATAAACCTGCACTACCTTTTCTGCAAATAATACTTCTGCATTGGGTATTTAGTTCTACTTACCAATTGATTGGCCAGGAAATGTGTCTACCAGCTTCGTGATATCATCTGGATGCACATAGTCATTTCTGAAGATACCGTGGCACACACCGATCCTGTCTTCCGTTGTTGGTGCACAGTAAAACTTCTCCATTCTTCCATCTCTGATCAGTGGAGCATAGAGAGTTGAGAAATCATTTCCTGTGACAATAATTGGAACCCTTGGAATTTCTTCCTGGTTGTATACTCCAGGAAGCTGAACATTTGTAGGGTTATCTGCAATGTTCATCAAGGTGGCGTTCACCATCTGGTTGTTGACAGTGTACTGAGTTGTTCCACCCATACGTCCAACTCCTGCATCCAGATCATTGATAAAGAGTGCACACATCTTTCCCTTCTTTCTGATTATGTCGGCGGCCTCGCGGTACCTTTGCCTGATCAACTTAGCAGGCTCTCCTGCATTTCCACTTTCCAACTCTCCAGCACTCATGCAAATAGGGCTGCATCATAAAAGGCCATAGTTGTTAACATCTTATATCATAATAAAATTTCATAAGCAACTCTCAAATCACATATTTGCACCTGATTCCCAGCTTGGAGAAGACGAGCTCACACTGGAATGATTTACCTTGACCCTTGCCTCCCCAAATACCCAAAATCAAGGGAACCTAAAGAGGCAACTCTGTGCTATAAAATCGAGATAGGAAATAAACTAGAACTTTGAAAAAAATATCAACCTTAATGTTGGGCAAGTCCATGAAGTTCTTGGCAATGTGAATTATCAGTTTGTCCATGAAGGCTGGTGCAATGTAATATCCATCTTTTGTGTCGTCAAATTTGTATCTGAATTATACATAACACGGGGGAATGAGGTATTATAATATGAAATCAAAAGGCTAGTGCAACATGTTATAAAAGGTTAAAATGGCAGCAAGTTCTTACGTCCTCTGGCCTTGACTAACATAATCCCAGCTGCTCATCATAACTTTTTGAGTTCCTATACTCCATTGTCCCTGGAAGAGGGGATCCACCAGACCCTTGCCTCGCACAATATCTTGCTGGTCATCTGAAGTGTCAGTCCCTAAACTAGACCACTTGTCCCTTTTAGCCATTGTATCTTCGCATACAATGCGAGCCTTGCCTTCTGCATATGCCACAGCTGCATTGAATGATGTCCTAGTCTTTATGGGTGTTCCTAAAAAGGATGAAGTTATATGTTTGCTGCTTACAGCCTGCATCAGTTCGCAAGGTTTAGCTTAAAACAGCACAATGCCATCATATATGCACTGAAATAAAAACTTTAACATAATAGATTATCAACTAACATATATCAGATTTTGCAACATGGAGACTTCCTACTATAAACAAGATCAAAGCAAAATGACAAATTTTAAGACTTTAGTTCAAGAATCAAATAATTCAAATTTGAGCAGGGGGAAATTCCATGATAAGGAGATCAGGCTGGGGATTAATGCACAAAAAATCGAGATCCTATATATTTGGAAAGAGAGCGATTAAAATTTTAAGTGAGCATCTGCAAGCGAGCAAAAGCGAGAGGATTTGGGAATTGAAGATGAGAAATTGAAAGGAAAGGTAAGGTACACCAACCTGAGCTGGGGACAAAGTGTGGAGAGCTGCAACTGCGTTGGCCATTGTAGAAATGGTGCCTGCGCTTAGACTTGAGAGCGAGACGCAGGGTGGGGGGGCTTAAGAAGGCCGGGCGGACCGCGCGCGAGACTGTGCGCCAAACGGATGGAGTTTGGACGCGTGTCAACATTTGGGGAGCCTAAGAAGAGTAGCCACAAAAATAATTCAAAGTAAATGTGAGGAGGCAAACCCATGGCCACAACCATCTGATTCATTCCCATTATTCATCCACAGCCTCATCCTCTTCACCCTGTACATCCAGGCTTCCACTTGTGATCAATTGACACCAAAACCCATCTATTTCTTCACCACACCTTTGCCCTCCCAATTTAGCCACCCCGTATTTTCAAATTTCGTGCAAGAACCCCTGCAAAATCTCAGGGTCGCAACACGTATAACATGCATACAAAAGTTAACTTGTCGGTTATTAGATTCTTGGAATATATTTCATTTCGATGCTAGGATATAATTTTGAAGGCTACTAGGATACAATGTTGCAGGCTCATATTTGAGCACCCTAAAATTCCACTTGTTCCTAAGGGGAGCATGCAGGAACTTATATTTGAATATCAATCTTTGGATATCATGACATATTCTACATTAAATTTAAATGTACCAATGTTGCATCCAATTGAGATAGGACCTCATGAGGGGATCCGACAAGTTCCTAGGTTATTTGAGATTGACAATATGGGCTCTACAGTGAACGATATGGTTTACAAATCAAAAACCTTACCTCCACCAAAACTCGGTTGCTTTTATCTGTAGCCTTTCATAATCTAACATGGCCTTTTCTATGACAATCTTTGGATATTGCACCAGCTTCTACATTAAATTAGAATGTCGAGCCTTTTTGCTTGTGTTGCATCCAAGCCTCACAAGAGGATCTGACAAGTGCCTAGGTTATTTGGGACCGTAATATAGGCTATGCATTGATCAATGTGGCTTCCAAACCCAAGATCTTACCTCCATCAAAACGTGATCGCTCATATATGGAGCTTGGAAAAGGAAGGAAGGAAGCGGTCTGTAGCCTTTCATACTTTAACATGGCCTTTGTTAATCTGTCATTTAAAAACTTAGGAGTCGAAGCCATGAGCTCAACTAACCACATCCTTGCTTTTAAATTAAATTGAATTCATAACGTAACAGACCCTCAGGTCTATGGCGAAATGGATACAAATTAAAAACTATATATACATACCATAATCTTTTCTGTCAAGTGCCGACAATTAGTAAAAGGGCAATCAGTACACATGACATAGTTGGTATACAGACTCTTAAAGTAGTGTTCGGGAACTCCTGCAAGACAGCCCTCTTGAGGACCCTTGGATCAGACATGAGAATCTGGGAGCTGTGTCACGCGGGATTTGCAAAAGAACAAGAAAAAGGGAAACAAAAAGACAACAGAAACACAAATGTGTGAAGGAAACTTCTTGATATCAATCAGAATACATGAGCTCTCGCAATCGAGAGTGAAAATGATGGAGACAAGAACCAAAACTCAAAACTCGAATGCTAGCTCTACTCATATATATATAGTACAATGGTCTTTGGCCCAATATAGACACTCGCCGATCTCCTTGGAGCTCACGGAAGGAGGCCCCGATTTATGGGAATGCCGCCTCTTGAATGCCCGAAATCACGCCGATGCCGACGTTTACCACACTTTGTCCGTTTCTTTTGCCTCTTCTTAGGCGGCATGCCCTTTTGCGGCCTTCATGGCTTTTGATGACCGACTGACCTCGGTTTTGGGTCCTTGTTCTTGACCGTCCGAGGTGTGCATGAATAGTCCCGCCGGGACGCATAGACTAACACTCCCCCACCAAACGACACTCGTGGGCGAGAAAAAGGAGGAAGTGTTTCGACGGAAATCCAAAGAACTTCAAAAATCATCTTGGCATGTATGAGGGCTGGCCAACGGAGTGATAGTTGGCAATAAGGTCGGGTCGTGCGCGAGAGCTTCGTGAGTGTTGAGACCTATTGTTGGATGAGCGTCAATAAGAAACCCCCGAGGACACCATCTTTCAAGAGCACCTGTGCTTCAAAGAGGACAAACCGGCATTCCATGAGAAGACAGGTCTCAAGTCCAAGGCGGCACCGGCATTCGGAGTTGCAATAATAGATAGGATGCTTTCGGCAAGAGAACTCAAATGCGAAGGCACTTTAAAGCAAAGACAAAACTCGCCTGGCGATGAACCGATGGATCCGGGAGGTGGCAAAGACGCCCAAAAATTGATCAAGACCGAGAGACAAAGATGAGTGGGCGTCCCGCCAACCTCGGCCATTAGGGATGTAGATCCAATTTTCGGTGTTTCTAAGGTAGCCGCCATTCTCCCAAGTAGAGCGCGAACAAAACGTGATCCCATCAAGATCTGTGGAGATCCGAGGAGGAGTCCACCAAATAACCTTCCGACCTTAGTCCAAAAGGGAAGACGCCAATGAGGTGAGATATCCGGGGCGGAGGCGCACCCAAGGAAGCATACGGAGATTGAGCAAAGGCTCGTGGGCGTAATGGGCCGCCGCCCCTCGAATTCACGAACAAGGTCTGCATCAAGAGCATTGCACCACCGGGTCCCAATCGTGAGCTCCGAGCATGGTCCAAACCGAGGTGAGACCCAACCCGCGGGGGATAGTCCGGATCGCCCCGTAAAGGCACGCTAGCCGTGGTTGTAGCCACCCAAGTGCGTCAAGTAAACTTGAGAAAACGGGAGGTCCTCAGGGTGAGCTAAATTCTTCCGCACTTGTTCGAGCGTCTCTGCTTGCCACAAAGGGAGGTGAGGAGTAAGCTCAGGCATGTACTCAGTACTGAGAGTGTTGACTTTAGCAGGATCCTGTAAATACTGATTGGTTTGTAATATCAACCAGTGAGCATGAGGGTCGCCTTGAAAAATTCGATGAGGCCCATCTAAGAACTTATCGTGTATGTCAGCCAGATAGAAATCATGAAGAACATAAGCCATAGGCTGGACAACACGGAAGATGACAAGATCAGGATCCGTACAAAGGAGTTGACCAAAGACTAATATGGCACAGAGTAAGCCTTTGTCTTCAAAGGAAAGGTCCGCCAGATCCCTCGAAACCGAGCTGCCAAGGGGCTCATTAAGCTTGCCTTGTGCCGAAAATACCACTTTAGAATAAAAGATGGCGCCGGACCACCTAATGTAATCCGTGATAGCCGGAAGGGGTGGAAAAGTCCTCTGGAATGCGAAGATCAAGATCAATATATGTCTCAGTTTGACTCTGTGCCTCTTTCGCAGATTGAACAACTTGTTGGAGACGGAAGGGGTGGAAAAGTCCTCCGAATGCGAAGAGCAAGATCAATATATGTCTCGCCTTGACTGCGGCTCTTCCGCAGATTGAACAACTTGTTGTTCCAAATCGCTGCGATCCGATTATCTTTGTCGAAAAGAGACGGGACTGATCACGGAACCTTCTGTGAGAGAGCGTGGCCTGTGAAGAGGAAGGCACTTGAGTGGAGTTTTGAAGCCGAAGAGTGGCTTCTGCTTCTGAGCTTCGGTGAGTTGAGCCTGGAGAGGCGTGACCTGATTTTCGAGCGTGGAAAGTTGGTCTTCAAGAGAAGTGATGTGCGCTGCGCCATCAAGTTCGTGGAGCCGCTTTTGTTGTAATTTTGAGAGAGCTCCGCGGTACATGGTTTTGAGATCAGCAAGGGTGTTATCCTTGTTCTTTATCTGGTCCAACAATTTTGAATGGTGGACCGTAATTGAGCCTCGCTGATTAGTGAGCAAAGCTAGTCCGGGTCTTGTTCAAATTTTTGAGAGATTCACGGCCCGTAAGAGAGCCTGCGGCTTTCTCTTGAAGACGGGTCTTCGAGAGACCTGAACTTTGACGGTGGCGGTCTGGAAATCCCTGTGAAGTGCATCCGTGGCCTCCATGTAAGTTTGAATTCCATTCATGAAGTTTTCATGGGAATCTTGAAGCTTGAGCATGACGGCTTGGACATCCTGCTGGTAGAGAGCTTGTCTGGATGGCGGGTGTGCAGGGCACGTTTGTCTTTGAGATTGGGATGCCTGTGAAACATGGTGAGAACTGGAATGCACAGTTTTCGTGGAGGAAGAGGAGACGGGTATGACAGGTTCTTGGTGTGGAGTATGATGAGGAGGAGGAAAGGGTTGAGGGCGTGAAGTCTCTGCATGAAGAGTTGGATCGACAGGAATGGGATTGGAGGGCTGTTTGGTGGAGGCTTAAGACGTGGTATGTTGATGAGTGGGAGATCCTTGACTGGGGAGGGAAAGACAATGACGGAGGATGGCCTGCAGATGAGCACCGATGGTAGATTCAAGGCCCGAAGAAGGGGTTGCGCGGATGCGATCTATTTCATGAAGGAGGCGGAGGAACAAAATTTGAGGCCAATCAATAGAATGGGTGGAGTGGATGGCCAAGATAACAATGTTGAAAAACTGCTTATTGATGTGGGTGTTCTTGATGGAATACCCATAGAACTTACGCCACAGAAATTTGACAAAGGTATCATGGGATTTGGCAATGTTCGTGAGACGATGAGTGTTGGCCTGATAAGGAAGTTGGCCATACTTGGTGACATCCTGTTCCTGTAAAGCAGCCCAAGACAAAGAAGGCTTGCGAAGAGGTAACTGGAATACCTGAGAAAGAAGAACCGGAGTGAGTAAAATATCTGTCTGATCGACTCTGGTGGCATAACCAGCGGTGGTGTTGACCATGTTAGCAACAAACTGTTGGAGTTGGTGCAGATTTGGGGCAGGAAGTTCCTGCCTGGAGAATTCATACAGCCCGTGGCTCTGCAACGGCTCGACTTGGACCTTCCAGGGCATCGCGAAAGGTGGGAGTGGAAAAACTAACAGACTCAAAAAGAGCCGGATCCCTTGGAGCAGTAACTTGAAGAGTAGGGAATTTTGGTGAAGCAGCCATGGCAAGGAGCAATGGGAAGAAAGCGCGAGAACGGATTGAAAGAAGCCTGAGGGCGGGGCGTTTTGCATCTAAAACGGGGGAGGCGAAATTTTTTTAGGGCACACAGCTGTGGTGAAGGGGCATGATGAGAGTGAAAAAGGAGCCGTTGATGTGGTCAGATGGCAACAGATCCGAAGAGGACGCTTGAAGGGCAAAATTTTGGCTAAGTCCCCGAGTAGTGAAGGAAAACAACTGAACGGTGGAGATGGAACATGAATGAACGGTAGGATTGGACAGCTGGACGAAGGTACGAATAATAATGACAGACGGCCCTGAAAGGAAGGGATAACAATTAATGCAGGCAACTCGAAGTGGGATATCACAAAAAGAAGTGTCGACAAGCACCATGGCTAGATATGCGCGGGAGAAGAGATTCTGGATTTAGAAATAGCCTTGCATTGCAAACCACGCTAGCAAGATTTGGATTGGTCCACGCCGGCAAGAGCTCCAAGCGCTTGGGCTATATAAGACGGGCAAAGGGTCGGGTTTCCGACACCAATTTGCGCCGATGGAGCAGGAGTGTACTATGCCGCGAAACCGCCAAGAGTGGATGACTTGTAAGATGAATGCCCTCGACTGCAGAAGTGCCGCAACCGCGGCATCCCTATGGACGAAGCTAGTGTGGCGGGATGGTCGAGCATCCCGATCCTTTAACGAACGCCATGGAGGTGGTGGTGCATCCGCTACCGATCCTCGAAAGCAAAACCTCTACCATGTCCTCCGCAGATAACCTCTCGCCCCAAACCCTAGTAGGGGCACTTTTTAACGTGATTTTGTAAATAGGGCTCAACCCATAATCGGATGTATATGGGCAATGCCCACCTTTTGTTTTTCGCCACTAATATAGTATAAATACGCTGCTAGTCACTATCTTCTGAGTCAGAATTTTGTTGTTGATCATGTGTATGAACTTGTGTATCGTCTCTATGAAATTGTTTTAGGCGAAAACCATTAACCAGTGTAGGTAATGGAGTGCCATCTAACTCGCCAGCTTTGAAAACACGGGGTTGCACTACCAAGAATTTGATACTGCACTCCAACCAACGTAAACTTTAATTTGCCCGGAAAATTTTTGTAACGAGAGTCATAAAGCAGAACCAAATCACCTTCTTGAAATGTTTTGGCTTTAAGATGTTTGTCATGCAACGATTTTTACAACTGTTGTCCATGAAGAACACGAATATAAGCATCTCTCCTTAGTTCATCCAACTGTTCAAGTTGATAAACCCTTTCTTTAAGAGCTGCAGGTGGATTATGAGCGGTAGCAAGTTAGAAACGCAGCGTCGGAAGGATATATTCAAAGGGCATAAGAGCTTCTTGACCATAAACCAACTTAAAAGGAGTGTGGCCAGTAGCAATTTTGAAACTGGTGTTGTAAGCCCAAAGAACAAGAGGGCAACTTGTCTTGCTAATCCGCGAGAGGCATCACAAATTTTTTTGAGAATAGTGATGAGAGTTTTGTTGGTACTTTCAACCAAACCATTCCCTTGAGGATAGTAAGGTGTACTCTTCCTGTGATGGATATGAAGATAATCCATCAGCTCCTTGATGGTATGATTGACAAAATGGACCCCACGATCACTAACAACAACTTCCGGGGACAACCAAAATGCGGATGATGTGCGTAGAGAACCTTTGGCCGCGGCTTTGGCTGCATTGTTATCCGGAAGTGCACAGGCCTCCGCCCATTTTGTAGCATAATCAGTGATGACCAGAATGTAACGGGCACGGGTGTGCCGCGCAGGAGGATCCATGGGCCCCACAAAATCCATTTTCCATTTGCTGAAGGGAAGTGGCGTGGCGACCGGCGTCAAGGGGAGAGCGTCACGGGCCGTGGGCCGTCCCACACGCTGACAGACGTCACACGTGCGAGCGTGAGCGTGGGCATCTTTGAAGAGCGTGGGCCAGAAGTATCATGCCAGAAGAATTTTGCGTGCCGTGGTGTCACCACTGAAATGACCACCACCAAGCCCTTCATGGGCTTGTCGAACGATATCGGGCACCTCATGAGGGAGGACACAACGACGGAGGACCATGTCTTTGCCATGGGGGGTTCACAGTTTTGGGCGTATAACCCATCTGCATGCACGGGAAGGGGGTTTTTTGGACCCATTTTCGTACATATACGGTCGGCAGGGGCATGGGCAGGGGGTCCTTTTTCTGGTATTTTTTGCACTATCCTAGGTAATTTTTATTCGAAAGGGGTCAAAATTTGCTTTTAAAGATCCGTATACAGGGGGGGGGGAGGGGGGTTTTGCCACCCCATGCACGCAGATGGCATATCTCCCTTATACATGAGTGAATCCCCCTTGGTCTTTGCCGCGTTTGTACAGATGGCCCGCAACCATGGTGTAATCACGGACTTCACGGAGAAACTGACGGCGGCGTGAGTGAAGCTTGTCTGAAGAGAGCGTGGAATCTTCGGATGGAAGAGCATCAGTGAGGAGATACTGCTGTTCAAAAGTTGTTGAACCAGTGGGGCGTGGCTGTGACGAGGAATAGTTGAGCATCTGGAAAGGCATCAGAAACACCCGTGGAGGGATCATCTGTGTATATGCATGAGAGATAATCGGGCACAACGTGAGATTTACCTGCCTTATGAACAATTTCAAAGGGAGCAAATTCTTGTAGAAGAAGAACCCAACGAGCAATTCTACCCGTGGGCGTGGCCTTGTTGATCAAATACAGAAGAGCTTGATGATCAACGAAGAACTTGATCTTGCTTTCCAATAAATAATGACGGAAACGTTGGACACAGAAGACTAGGCCCAAGGCTTCCCGCTCCGTGGCAGAGTAGTTACGCTCTGCTGGATTGAGTTTTCTGCTGGCGTAGCGGATAGGTTTATCCGTGTGCTCATCATATGCCTGAGAGAGAACATCATCAATGGCAAAAGCAAAGACATCTACATGAACGTGAAAAGGCTTGTCCCATTGAGGAGGAACAAGGACCGGGGCCTGAGTAAGCAACAACTTCAACTTCTGGAAAGCAGCGTCCGCGTGGGGATTCCAAGCCCAACTGGATTCATCACCCGTGAGTTTATGAATGGGATCCGCAATAGCCGCAAGTCCAGGAATGAAGGTGGAATAGTAGTTGACCTTACCCAGGAAGGATCGTGTCTCCTTAATATTTGATGGTGCGTGAGCCTTCAACACACAACCGATTTTAGCAGGATCCGTGGTGATCCCTTCTTTACTAACCACATGACCCAAAAGAACACCTGAGGTGACACAAAAAGTGCATTTCTCAGGATTTAGACTAATGTCAGACTCATCACATTTTTTAAAGACCAGCTCTAACTTCTCCAGGTGATCATCCATGGAGCTGTAGGCCGAAAAGTCATCTTGAAAAATCTGAAAAAAGGGTTTTTCCTTCATATAGTCATGGAAAACTGAGAGCATGATGCGCTGGAACGTGGACGGAGAGTTGGATAAATCAAAAGGGATCACCTTGTAGGCAAAAGTGCCCCACGGGGTGGTGAAGGTAGTTTTGAGTTGATCTTCTGGCTTGATAGAAATTTGATTATACCCTGAAAAGCCATCCATGAAAGAGTACATCTCATGACCAGCAACCTCTTCCAGAACCTGGTCTGTGAAGGGAAGCGGGAAGTGATCACGCTCCGTGGCCTGATTGAGTTTGCGGTAGTCCACACAAACGCAGATCTTACCATTGTGCTTGAGAGCAATGACGATGGGGCTCACCCATTCAGAGTGTTTGACCTCATAAATCAAGCCAGCAGCTAAAAGTTTGTCAATTTCGGCCTTGACACGGTCACGATAGTTTGGATTGAGCCTGTACTGTGGTTGCTAGATTGGGCGTGCTTCAGGTTTGGTAGGAATGGTGAGTTCCCCTAATTCTTTTTTGATACCCCGAAGGTCTTTGTAGCTCCATGCAAAAATATGTTGGAATTTTTTGAACAGTGTCACAGCGCGTGCTTTATAGGTTGGTGGAAGATTGGCAGCTCGGCGGATTGGTTGATTGTTTCCAATGTCCACAATTTCCACCTCCGGAGTTTGAATATGTGGAACAACCTCCGTGTCCTGAACATGATGAGCAGGAGATTGCAGCATAACAGGGGGAGCAGCATTTTGAGTGGTGAAGAAGAGGGGATGCTGAGTGTCATCGGTCGTGTCCGCTCAAGAGCTCAGTCGGCACCTCCTACCCCTCGCGCTCATTCTCGACCAGGGTCCCCCCCTGTGTGTCGGCATTGTTCTCAACCTCAGTCGCCCCATCATACCCCCATTCAGCCCACGCCTCATTATTTCCAGACTCCAGAAAGCACCTATATTCATATTCCCCCAGGCCACACCCCTTTGCCGTCACAACCTTCTTCTCCTCCTGCAAGGATGGGCTACCATTAAGTTTCCTTTGGCCCTCCCCATGTTCACGAATTTCAGTCTTCCCCATCTTTTCATCATGCACTTCCTGTCTATCAGCTCACCGATCTCAAGCCTAATGAGGAGGGATCTCATGGTCCTTCCCCACAAGACGTTCCATTCTCTGGCCCTCCGAGTTTTTCTGTTCCACCACCACCTTGTTCTCAACCCACGGCTGCCCAATCCGGCTATCTTCCTGCATATGTTCCACCTGTCTATGCGCCAGTTCAGCCTTCATCTCATAATCACAATCTGAAGCTGACATACCCTACTTTTGGCAACACTAAAGGCAAACCTCTGGACCAAAGTGCTCAAGCTCACATGGAGGAATTCGAGGCCTTGGCCATTCTCAATGGTCATGCTCAACCTCAACTAAAGTTTCACATCTTTTCGACCACGCTCAGAGGCGCCCCTCATCAATGGCTCATGGCCAATAAAAGCCACTGGAAACAGAATTGGCAAGAAATGAAAACGACATTTCTCTCTCATTATGGCACCACGGATGATGATCAACTCTTGCTCAAGCAACTCAATGATCTTCAGCAGCAACCCACGGAGTCTGCGCGTGACTTCGCAGACCGTCTTCACATCCTCATCAGTAAACTCCAGGAGTACCCCCACGCAAAGCCAGATTCTTGTCTGGTTTCTGCAGGGCCTTCCTCCTGCCATTCGTCTCATGACGGAGTATCTACGTCCGAAGACTTTGGAGCAGGCGATTGAATTGGTCAATCATTCCGTCAATGTCTCCTCACGAGATGTTGCTCTCACGGAACTACCTTTCATGCCGCCCGTCATGGTTCCTCAAAATGCTGTCCAGCCTCAACAAACGAATCCACAACGCTCCCAGATCTGGTGCCATATCTGTAAGTATCAAGGTCATTTGGCAAATGAATGCAATTCCACAAATGGATTCCCTCATTGCAAACGCTGCAACATGTGCAATCATGCCACGGAAGAATGCACCCACTCTCATCCTACCCCCTTCCGGCAGAAGATGGCTTTTCAAGTCCAGACCACGCCTTCGCAACAACAACCATATCCGCCTCAGCAATATCAAGCTCAACAACCATAGCAGTATCAACAAACGCAACAACTTCAGCAGTCCCAGGGACAAGGCTCCCGTTCTCCTTTTGATCCCTCCAAGGCTCAATGCTATCATTGTCACGAATGGGGTCATACCACCACGGTGTGCCCTCAACTTCCCCAAGTTCAAGTTCAACTTCCAGGTACGAATCAGGCATGCGTCTGTATGCCTCACGGCCTATCAGCTGTGGGTTGCCAATGGTAAACAAGGCCCATGCCCTATTTTAAGGAAGCCCCCACGGCCACCTCAACAACAGAGACCCCAGCAATTAGCATCTACCTCCAATCCTCTAGATCAACAAGCTCAAGAGGAAATCTATCAGGCACTCAACCCTCCGGTGCAGCTGTCAAATTGGGTTGGTTTGGTTTCCCGCCAGACCCGGGCTTCATGTCCCTTGACCACCATCCCTCACGACACGCAACCAGCTTTTGCTGTCGAGACGGTACCGCATGGAGATGACAAAAAAGTTCATTTCGCGCCTGACCTAGATAAACTCATGCCTCACGTCATGCCAAAGGTGAGACAGAGTATTCTCAAACTCATGCAGGCTGTGGAAGGCCGTACACTGGCAAATGTCCATGCCACAACTAGAGCTCAGCACCGTCAGGATGCACCCTCTTCATCTACCAGCACACGCTCTCAACCGTATCCTAATATTGTTGCGGAGGTGGAGCTTCTCAAAGAGGTTTCCGCTTCTTTGCCACAGACTCCTGCTCCCTTGGATCCTGCTGATCCGTTCTCTCATGTTCCTTTGGAACTTCAAGAAGAACTGGCCAAAATCAAGATTCCCTTGAGCCTTGCCACCATTTTGAAACTTTGTCCTGCTCTCAAAGATCAGTTGCCTCTTCCCACTATTCTGGTTGGAGCAGTGGCAACATCCACACCCACGGTGCATGCCACAGTGGGCACTCAGCACATCAATCATGTTCAAATTGATGGAGGCAGTGCAGTCAATCTTATTACTGATAAGCTCAGGAAGCAATTGGGGATCAAACAACTATACCGTGCCCCCTATGATATCAAGTTGACCAATGGCCATATCACGCGACCTCAAGGCGTCACTCCTCTCCTCCACATCAGCATTGGTGATCTCAAATTCCCCTTGGAATTTGGGGTTTGGAAAGCTGGAGAAGATCCAGGTGACTATGAAATGCTGGTAGGCAGACCTTTTCTCCGCCAGGCTAAAAGTATTCATTACTGGGCCACGGACCAACTTGTCATTACTGATGGACATCTCAATGCAACTATGGACTTGGAAACTGGCAAATTGATCTCTGTTGAGCATGCCAAACCTTCAATCTCAGACACTGATTCTGAAGAAGCACAAAATATCTATCATGTTCAGGCTCCACCCGCGAGTCTACCTCTCTCATCCTATCCTGAGTATGCTGATCCTTGGGGTGAGATGACGCTTGATCAGGACCAGGCTGTGGCAGCCCTACTTGACCCTTACCTGGCTCCTTGTAATCGCATTCAACGTCTTGACCACTTTTCGGACGCGGACATTCCTCTTGAGACAGTGGATGTTCATGCCGTCATGACGCAACTCATAAGCATTGTCATACATATCCCGAACAGCCTCGCGACGTTGATGGCACTCCAAACGAGCCGCCGTTTGGCAAAGAAGGTCTTCAGGGGTGAAACACGATGAGACATGGTGAAAAGAAGAAAAGAAAGATTAGATCCGGCAGCGGCGACAGTGTTTGGGGTCTGGGTTCGGGAACTCCTGCAAGACAGCCCTCTGTTAGGACCCTTGGATCAGACAGGAGAATTCGGGAGCTGTGTCATGCGGGATTTACAAAAGAACAAGAAAAAGGGAAACAAAAAGACAACAGAAACACAAATGTGTGAAGGAAACTTCTTGATATCAATCAGAATACATGAGCTCTCGCAATCGAGAGAGAAAATGATGGAGACAAGAACAAAAAACTCATCTAAAACTCGAATGCTAGCTCTACTCATATATATAGTACAATGGCCTTTGGCCCAATATAGACACTCTGTCAGATCTCGGTGCCGACTCCTGGAAGGAGGCCTGATTTGCGGGAATGCTGGCGGTGCCTCTTGGAATGCCTGAAATCACGCTGACGCTGACGGGCCGTCACTTGTCTGTTCTTTGCCTCTTCTTAGACGGCGTGCCCTTTCTTTTATGCGGCCTTCTCACGGCTTTTTCATGGGCTTTTGATGACCAAGCTTGGGGTTCCGGGTTCGAACTCGAAGACAGCCTCCGTGAGGACCCGTGGATCTAACAGGAGAGTCCGGGGGACTATGTCACGCGGGATTTGCAAGAAGAGAAGAAAAAGAAGAAAACAGAACAAATGAGAGAAAGATGATAAGCTTCCTTGATATCAATGATGAAAATACATGAGCTCTCGCAATAGAGAGAAAACTGAAAGGAGACAAGACTCAAAACTCATCTAAAAACTTATGTGCTAACTCTACTCATATATATAGTACAATGGCCTTGGGCCCAATATAGACACTCTGACTGATCTCGGTGCCGACTCCTGGAAGGAGGCCTGATTTGCAGGAATGTTGGCGGTGCCTCTTGAAGTGCCTAGAATCACGCTGACGCCGACGCTGACGGGTCACCACTTGTCCGAGCGGGCGCCTCTTGTTGACAGACCAAAGGCTTTGATCATGCGGGGTCTGGCCGCTTGGTCTTCTGTGGAGCCTTGGATGTCCAACCCGTGGTTGACCGAGGATCCTTGAGCTTGACCCGGTTCGTCAGATGCATGAATAGTCCTGCACTGTGAGGCACAGACTAACACTCCCCCACCAAACGACACTCGAGTGAAGAAAAGGAGGAAGCGTTTGAGGGCGGGAAGCCATCTGTTCGAAAGTGATCCTCACGCGAGTGAGGACGGGCACCATTATGGTACCGGGCTGATGAGATCTTGGCGTGATTGAAGAGCTTGAGGTGTGTTTTGGCCAAGGGCAGGATCAGCATCAATAAGAAAGCGAGAGCGTACCATGTCTTCAAGGGCAGCGTGGGCGTCCCGAAAGAAATGTAATGACATTCCATGAGGAGACAGTCACAAGGCCAAAGGCACCGACGCCGCATTTGGATTGCAAAGAAAAATGGGACGCCGCCGATTTAAGGAGCTCAAAGAAAATGCATTTGAGGGCAGCGCAAAATCCCCGCTTGAAGATGGACGGAAGGATCGGTGAGGTGGAGGCATTCTGCAAGAAGGTGTTGAGACCATGAAGCGCATCCGCGGGCTGTTGCCAACCACGCTTATTAGCAATGTAGATCCAATTGGTGGTGTTGTCCAGAGTGGCACCTTCTTCCCAATGTGAGCGGCGAACAAAACGTGGATCCCACCGAGATCCGTCGAGATCCGAGGTGGTGTCCGGCCGCATGACCATCCATGACCTTGGTCCAAAAGGAAGGCGCCAATCGAAGTCAGAACCCGGGGGCGTGGAGGTACGCCTAGGGAAGCATAGGGAGAAGGAACCATGCCCGTGGGCATGGGTTGCTGAGCGGTCTCCCTGAATTGACTGACAAGATCTGGATCAAGTGCCTGACACCAACGATCCCAAAGAGAAGCAGAGAGTTGAGAGTTGAGGGGCTATCCCATCCCGTGGGGACCGCCTTGCTATCCAACGAGCTTGTAATCGATTGTAACCAGGTGAGGTGCCGCATATAGATTTGTGCATAGGGAAGATCCTCCGGGATGTCCTAGATACTTCTTGATTTGTTGCGGCGCTTCCGCTTGCGAGAGATAAATGATTGGCAAGCTCGGGCATGTACTCGATGAAGAGTTTGGGTCCGAGCAGATCCGCAAGATATGGATTGTTATCCCGAAGCACCCATTGCACAAGCATTAAGGTCACCCCGAAAAGTCGGCGTGGCCCATTTCCAAAGTTTTCCGTATCACCCGGATAGAAATCATGAAATATGTAAGCCATGGGCTGAACCACTCAATGTGATAAAGTCCGGATCGGGCACGCATGAGATCAAAGACGACAAGGGCACAAAGACAACCCTTTGTCTTCAATGGAGAGTTCTCGCCAAACCAAGAAAAATCTCCTTTGCGCCGAGGGGATATCCATTGGGCCATCGGCCGCATGCCACTTCGAAGGAAGAGGTGGCGTCGAGCAACCACATAATCATGATAGCGGAGGGGAACTGGAAGTCAACAGCATTCTCGCGGAAGAATTGCGGTATGGGCGCCAAGTTTTGCTTGAGCCTCATCGCCAGATCAATAGCTTGCTGCAGCCGTTGTTCGAGATCACGGATCCCTGATTGTCCCTTTCGAAAGCAAAGCAGGCGGATCGTCACGGACCCGCTTCGAGAAGGATTGACCCGGGAGGAAGATTTCCTGTGTGTATTGAGACGGCACGGCAATCTCCGCCATCCAAGATCTCTCGCTTCGCACCTCGTAGGCGATCTTGAAGAGAGGTGAGCCGAAATGGTCATGCGTAGAAAGCCGAGCCCCGTCAAGGAGGCGACTTGAGCGCCCCGGCTGAAAGATTTTGAACTTGAGTGCTGAAATTCTCACCGCTCAGAGTACAAGGCATTGAGTTTAGCAATATCTCAAGTCCTTGGTACTCGGGAGAGCGGCTTTGGACTTGTTGTGCTCCAATAAAGTCCAATTTCGACCGAGCTAAACCCGTTGATCTCGCGAAGTTGGCTGACTTGAGCTTGTGTACTTTTGAGATCTGCATGAGCCCGTAAGAGAGCTTCATGCTTGTCTTGAAGTTTGGCCTCCAAAGCTGCAACTTGGGCATTCGCGGCTTGAAGGTCCCGTGTACCGCATCGAGGCCTCTAGTGCCCGTTGAACCCCCGCCATAAGAGCTTCTTGGGATTCTTGTAACTTGAGAGCAGCAGCTTGAGCATCCTGGCCGATAATGATACAACAACCGACGCAGGGTGTTGTGGTGGTGGAGCTTGCTTTGTTGCCCGGGTTTGGGATGTTTGGGAAAAATGGTGTGAAGTGGATGGTGTAGCGGAGGAGGAGACAAAGTGACATGGGTGTGGACCGTGGACATGACCAAATGGAAGACTGGCGTGAAGTGCCAACTTGGTGAGTGATGGGAAGGGCGCTGAAAGTGGAATTATGAGAATTTGGTGGTGTGGGAGGGAAGTAGTGACGGATGAGGGCTTGAAAGTGGCCTCCCACGAAACTTCAGAAATGGAAGTGGTACCCCGGAAGGTCCATTTCTTGGAGAAGACGATAGAACATCATTTGGGGCCAATCTATGTGGTGTTTGGAGTGTGTAGCAGCGCTGAGGACCAGGTTATAGAAAGGCTTATTGATATGGGTGTTCTTGATAGAATACCCAAGGAATTTTCGCCACGTAAATTTAACAAAGGTTTCGTGGAGGCTTGTCGATATTGGTCGACGATGGACATTGGCATGATAAGCGGTGCACCAAACTCGCGGACATCGATATCCTCAGATAGTAGACCATGATACACAAGGGGGTGTGCAAGGGAATATGAAATACCTCGTAAATCAAATGTTGAGTCAACGAAATAGTGGTGCCATCGACCACAAGGGTGTAACCTTGCGGTCGTTAACGATATTGGCGATGAACCGCCGCGAATCGGGTCGATTTGGAGCCGGAAGTTCCATTTGAGAGAATTCAGAAGCTGGTGTCGCTCAAATGACTTCTTTATTTGGGCCAACAAGGGCTTCAACCTGGAAAGTGGGCGCCAAGAAGGATACAGATGCAAAAAGGGTGGATCCTTGGGAGCAAAGAGTTTGAAGTGTAGAAAATCTTGGGGAGCCATGGGAATGATGTGCTGGAACGAAGAGGGATGCCAAAGGCGGAAGACGAAAAGTCGAAAGCACGGAGGACCAAGGGCGCAGAGGAACGAAAAAGGTTTGTTTTAGGGCTTAATAACCGAGGCTTAAGAGGTATGAAGAGTGCAAACCGAACCGCTGATGGTGCCAGTGTCAAAAGATGCTAAGAAGGGTATTGAGAGGCAAAAATTTGGCTAAGTCCCAAAAACATAAGGGAGAAGCAATGAACGGTGAGGATGAGACGTGAAAGAAAGACCGGATGTGACAGATGGCAAAGGACACCTATTAATGTTCGACGAAAGTGGAAAGAAGGAATGGCATTCAATGCCGGGCAACCTCGAAGTGGGATATCATTAAAAGGAATGTGTCGGAAGGTACCATGGCTAGATATGCTACGGGAGAACATTCTCATTTTAGAAACAAATTTTGCATTGCAAACACGCTGGCGATTTGTGTGATTGGTCCATCGCCGACAAGGAGTTCCTCGCTTGGCTATATAAGACTAACCGAGAAAACGAAGGCATCCGATGGCGCCAAGATGGCCGCCGCTGGCTTGAACGAAGATTGCACAATGCCCACTAACTGTCAGGAGTGGATCACTTGTAAGATGAATTGTCTGGATCTCTGGCGCTGCCACAACCGTGGCATTCGCATGGACGGCTGGTGTGCCGGGATGGCTGAACATCCCGACCCGAAGACCAACGGGATGGAGGTGGTTCTGCACCTTCGCTGGGATCCGGAGCAGAACCTCTACCATCTCCTCCGCATCACCTCTGCTCCGAACCCGGAGTAGAGGGTTTTTCCTCTTAGGACTTAGTAAATAGGGCTCGAGCCCGCTTTTTGTATATAGGGCGCGCCCATAGCGAAAATAAATTGAGGGTCATGCCCACATTTTGTAAAAAAAATCTCCACTATAATATAATATACCGCCTTTCTAGTCACTTTCTGTGGTGTTTGCATCTTGAACTGTCTCTGTGTGTTGATGTTCACTTTCTGTGTGATGAAATGCTTTGAGACGAAAACCATTAACCAATGTAGGTAATGGAGTGCCATCTAACTCAGCTAGTTGGAAAACGCTTGGTCTAACCACTTGAACAATTTGATAAGGGCCAAGCCAACGAAACTTGAGTTTACCCTAAAAATTTTGTACACGGAATCATAAAGAAGAACCAAATCTCCTTCTTTGAATGTTTTTGTCTTCAAACGTTTGTCATGTAAAGATTTTTGCAACTGTTGTCCATGAAGAACACGAATATAAGCATCCCTTCGAAGTTCATCCAACTGTTCTAATTGATAGACCCGTTCTTTGAGTGCAGCAGGTGGATTATGAGCAGTAGCCAGTTGAAAACGGAGTGTTGGAAGGATGTATTCAAACGGCATGAGAGCTTCCTGACCATAAACCAATTTAAAAGGAGTGTGACCAGTAGCAATCTTGAAACAAGTATTGTAGGCCCAAAGAACAGTAGGAAGTTTTGTCTGCCAATCTGTGCGGGAAGCGTCACAAATTTTCTTGAGAATGGTGACCAGAGTTTTGTTGGTGCTTTCTGCCAACCCATTGCCTTGAGGATAGTAAGGTGTGCTCTTGTGATGATGTATCAGGAGATAATCCGTCAGCTCCTTGATAGTATGATTGATGAAATGAACACCACGGTCACTGACCAGCTCCGTGGGGCAGCCGAATCGCGTGATAATTTGTTGATAGAGGACTCTAGCTGTGCTTGCAGCAGTGTTGTCTGGAAGGGCACAAGCTTCCGCCCATTTGGTGGCGTAGTCAGTGAGAACTGAATGTATCGCACGAAAGTGTGCCGCAGCGGGGGAGGATCTATAGGTCCCACAAAGTCCATTCCCCATTTGCTGAAGGGAAGTGGCGCTGGCGGCCGGCCAAGGGAAGAGCGCCACCACGCCGTGGGCGCCCCACCACCCCGGGCAAGCGTCACACGGGCGGGCGTGGGCGTGAGCATCTTTGAAGAGCGTGGGCCAATAATACCCGGCTAGAAGGATTTTTCGTGCCGTGGTGTCACCATGAAAATGACCACCACCGAGCCCTTGATGAGCTTCTCGAACAATGTCCGAACTTCATGAGGTAGAACACAGCCGTCGGGCGGATGGTGTCCTTACCCTTTTGTAGAGATGTCCGCAACCATGGTGTAGTCACGGACCTCTGAGAAAATTGATGGCGACGGGATTGTCGCTTGGCAGGAGAGAGCGTCTCATCTTCTGGTGGAAGAGCACCTGTGAGGAGGTACTGCTGAAAATCATGGAACCAATGTGGTGTTGCCGTGACTAAAAAGAGCTGAGCATCGTGAAAAGCGCCTCGAGACCCCGTTCCATGGATCATCCGTGGTGGATGCGTGAAAGATAATCCGGAACAACATGAGATTTGCCACCTTATGAACGATTTCAAAAGGAGCAAATTCTTGGAGAAGAAGGACCCAACGAAAGCAATGCGCCCGTGGGCGTGGACTTGTTGATCAAATAGAGGAGTGCTTGGTGGTCCACAAAGAACTTGATTTGACTGCCCAAAAGGTAATGACGGGAAGCGTTGGACACGTAAAAAATGAGACCCAAAGCTTCACGCCCGCGGCGAGAATAGTTGCGCCAGCCAGAATTGAGTTTTCGGCTGGCGTAGCGATTTGGTTTGTCAGTGTGCGCATCATATTCTTGAGAAAGAACAGCTCCAATAGCAAACGCCGAGACATCGACATGAACGTGAAAGGGCTTGTCCCATTGAGGAGGAACAAGAACCGGTGCACGAGTAAGCAAAAAGCTTCGGTTGTTGGAAGCGGCTTCCTTTGGGGATTCCAAGCCCGTGGATTCGTCACCCGTGAGTTTATGAATGGGATGCAAATGGCTGCCATCCGGTATGAAGGTGGAGTAATAATTGACCTTTCCCCCAAAAGAGCGTGTCTCCTTGATATTGGCTGGTGCTTGAGCCTTGAGCACACAAACCCATTTTGGCGGGGATCGGTGGTGATTCTGCTTTGTCGACAACATGGCCTAACGAACACCGAAGTGACGCCTTAAGGTGCATTTCTCGGGATTGAGACTAATGCCGGGACTCATCACATTTCGGAAGACGAAGTTCCAATTTATCCAAATGGTCAGCCATGGAACTCAGTAGGCGAGAAGTCATCTTGAAAAATTTGCAAGAAGGGATTTTCCTTCATGAAATCATGAAAAACTGAGAGCATGATGCGTTGAAATGTTGAAGGAGAGTTGGATAATCCAAAAGGAACCACCTTGTAGGCAAAAGTGCCCCACGGGGTGGTGAAAGTGGTCTTGAGTTGATCAGAGTCTTTGATGGAGATCTGATTGTAGCCAGAAAAACCATCCATAAAGGAGTACATCTCATGTCCAGCCACTTCTTCCAGAACTTGGTCTGTGAAGGGAAGTGGAAAATGATCACGCCTCGCGGGGCCCGATTGAGTTTCCGATAGTCCACACGCACGCGGATCTTACCATTGTGCTTAAGGGCAATGACGATGGGGCTCACCCATTCGGAATGTTTGACCTCATAGATCAAACCCGCGGCAAGAAGGGAGTTTGTCAATTTCCGCCTTGACGCGATCACGGTAATTAGGGTTGAGCCTGTACTGTCGTTGCTACACTGGTCGTGCATCAGATTTGGTAGGAATGGTGAGTTCCCCCAAGCTTTTGTTGATTCCCCGAAGATCTTTGTAACTCCAGGCGAAAATGTGTTTGAATTTTTTGAATGTACTTTGACGGCCCCGCTACGATAAGGAGCCTAAGATTTGCGGCAATGCGGACAGGTTGATTGTTGCCAACGTCCACAATCTCGACTTCGGGAGTCTGAATATGGGGTATGACTTCAGTATCCTGGACAATGTGTGCAGGAGGTTGGAGCATAACCGGATGCGTGGCACTTTGCGTGGTGAAAAAGAGAGGTTGCTCAGTTTCATCTAGCAGTGGTTGCTTCATGACGGCGTGTACATCAACAGGAGTTGCAGGAGTGTCAGCATCTGAAAAGTGATCAACGCGTTGGATTCGATTGCAAGGAGCCAGGTAGGGGTCAAGCAAGGCAGCCACAGCCTGGTCCTGATCAAGAGTCATTTCTCCCCAAGGATCGAAGATATTCGGGGGTAGGATGACAGAGGCAGACTCGCAGGTGGAGCCTGAACTTGATAAATATTCTGAGCTTCTTCAGAATCAGTGTCTGAGAGAGAGGGTTCCGCATTGTCAACAGAAATGATCCTGCCTGTTTGCAAGTCCATGGTGGCATTGAGATGACCATCGGTGATGACTAACTGGTCCGTGGCCCAGTAATGGATACTCTTTGCCTGGCGGAGAAAAGGTCCGGCCTACCAAAGATTCATAGTCACCGGATCTTCGCCAGACTTTCCAAACTCCAAATTCGGGGAAAGCGGAGATCACCAATGTTGATGTGAAGAATAGGTGTGGCCTTGAGGTCTCGTGATATGGCCATTAGCCAATTTGATGTCATATGGGGCACGAAAAGAGTTGTGTGATGCCCATTTGTTTGCGGAGTTTATCCGTGATGAGATTGATCAGCGCTACCTCCATCGATTTGAACATGGTTGACTTGTCGATTTCCCACCGTGGCATGGACCGTGGGTGTAGAGGTAGCCCTGAGCCCCAACTAAAACAGGTTGGGAGGGTAACTGGTCCTTCGAGGCGGGGACGAAGTTTTAAAATGGTGGCCAAGCTTAAAGGAATTTTGATCTTGGCGAGCTCCTCTTGGAGTTCAAGAGGTACATGAGAAAAAGGATCGGCTGGTTCCACTGGTGCAGGAGTGCGTGGCAGAGAAGCAGCAACTTCTTTGAGTAAGTCAACCTCGGCTGCAATATTGGGATATGTCTGAGAGCGTGGAGGTTGAGATGTCGAAGGGGTATCTTGTCTTTGTTGAGCTCTAGTGGTGGCGTGAACATTTGCCAATGTGCGGCCTTCAGCAGCTTGCATGAGATTCAAAATGCTTTGGCGAACTTTGGGCATGACATGTGGCATGAGCTTGTCCAAGTCAGGTGCAAAGTGAACCTTTTTTTCGTCCTCATGAGGAATGGTGTCAACCGCAAAGGCGTGCCGCGTGCCCTTCCGAATAATCAAAGGGGCGTGATGCCTTGGTCTGGCGTGAGACTAAACCAACCCAATTTGACGGCTGAACTGGAGGATTAAGTGCCTGAAAAATTTCCTCTTGGGCTTGTTGATCCAGCTGAGGTTGATTTGCTGGAGCTGGTTGATAGCGTGATTGCTGAGGCGCTCTTGGTGGCTTCTTAAGAACTGGTCGCGGGCCTTGTTTGCCATTAGCGAGCCAGAGTTGGTAAGCCGTGAGGCGGACCGATGTGGTCTGATTTGTGCCGGAAGTCAGCACGAACTTGTGGAAGTTGAGGACACGCCGCGGTGGTATGACCCCATTCTTGACTGTGATAACACTGAGCTTTAGAAGGATCAAAAGGAGGACGTTGGTTGGATCCCCGTGGTTGGTCCCGGTCGATAGAGTTGGCGCGGGTGCACCCTTTTTGAAGAGGTGGCTGGCGATAGTCGCGATTGTTCTTTGAGGTGTGGTTTGCACTTGATAAACCATTTTGTTGCGGAACGGTGTGGGATGAGTGCGAGTGCACTCTTCCGCGGGCATGATTGCACATGTTGCATTGCTTGCAATGAGGCGGCCATTGGTGGAGTTGCACTCATTGGCCAAATGGCCTTGGTATTTGCAAATATGGCACCGATTTGATCGCTACTGGGATTAGCGTGTTGAGGCCAATGTACCGCTTGTGGAACCATGACAGTGGAATGAACGGGAGCTCTTGAAGAGCCACGCCTCGGGGAAACATTGACGGAAGTGATTGACAAGGTCGATAGCCTTGCTCCAAAGTTTTTGGACGCAGTATTCATCATGAGTGAATAGCGGAGGAAGTCCTTGGAGAAACCGCACCAAAATCTGGCTCGTGTAGGGTACTCCTTGAGCTTACTTAGCGTAATGTGAAGTCGATCCGCAAAATCCCCCCGCGACTCAGCGGGCTCTTGTTGAAGTTCATTGAGTTGCTTGAGATGAAGTTGATCATCATCCGTGGTCCCGTAATGAGACGTAAAAGCAAAGGCGCATTTTGGACCAGTCTTGTTTCCAATGGCTTTTGTTGGACATGAGCCATTGATGAGGAGAGCCACGCAGGGTGGTGGAAAAGATGTGGAATTTCAGTTGAGGTTGCGCCGTGACCATTTAGGACAGCTAGAGCCTCAAATTCTTCCATGTGGGCCCGAGCACTTTGGTCTAACGGTTTGCCTTTAGTGGTTGCCAAAGGTGGGATAAGTCGGTTCAGAGTCCGAAAGGTAGATGTGAAAGTGCCGGGCTGGACAGAACGAAGATAATGAGGATATTGAGGTTGAGGTGGATGTGGCATTGTGCCTGACGGACCACGATGAAGGGGTGATCAGCGGTTGAGAAACCGGGTAGCCGGAGCATTGGTTTTGAGATCCGTAAGGTTGTAAAACAGGAAGAGCAAAGGGGAAACGTAGGGAAAGGATATTCCCGGTAGGCGCAAAGGAGACATGTGGATAGCCGTGCCCACCCGGGAGATGATGGTTCTGGGCGAAGAGGCGATGGCCCGAAGAATGATGGATGTAGGCATGTTCGGGGGTGTGAAAGTACGGTTGAGAAGGTTGAGCCCGATAAGGCTCCCCCGATAGTGATGAGGAGACCGAGGTTGTGTGAGCAATGTTTGCACGCTTTGGGGCGGGAACCGGGGGGTGATCGACACGAGGGGGTGGGTGGCGCGACCGAGCCCTAGACCGGAAGATGGCCTCCCTCTATGTCATAAGCGCATCCATACATGTCGCCAACGGCTTCCGACGATGGCGCTCCAAGCGTAGGCCGCCCGAGAAAGGAGTTCTTCCGGGCGTGAAATTACTTTACGCATACATGGCGCATGTAAGAAAGTAGGATAAAATCGTACCCGCAGCGGCGGCATGTGTTTGGGGTCCGGGTTCGAACTCCTGAAGACAGCCTCTGTGAGGACCCGTGGATCTAACAGAGAGTCCGGGGACTATGTCACGGGATTTGCAAGAAGAGAAGAAAAAGAAGAAAACGTAACAAATGAGAGAAAGATGATAAGCTTCCTTGATATCAATGATGAAAATACATGAGCTCTCGCAATAGAGAGAAAACTGAAAGGAGACAAGACTCAAAACTCATCTAAAAACTTATGTGCTAACTCTACTCATATATATAGTACAATGGCCTTGGGCCCAATATAGACACTCTGACCGATCTCTGGTGCCGACTCGGAAGGAGGCCCGATTCTTGGAATGTTGGCGGTGCCTCTTGAAGTGCCTAGAATCACGCTGACGCTGACGCGGGCGGTGACGGGCCGTCACTTGTCTGAGCGGCGCCTCTTGTTGACAGCCAAAGGCTTTGACTGCGTGGTCTGCTGCTTGGTCTTCTGTGGAGCCTTGGATGTCTGACCCGTGGTTGACTGAGGATCCTTGAGCTTGACCTGGTCTGTCGTATGCATGAATAGTCCTGTACCAGGAGGCACAGGACTAACAATGACTGACCTGGACCTGGTTTTGTGTTCTTGTTCTTGACCTGGTCCGAGGTGTGCATGAATAGTCCTGTACCAGGACGTACAGGACTAACACTTTGATTTCTAAATTTAGTCAATACATGGAGGATGGAATGGAGAAATTGCCATCCTATTATTGGCCTTTTGAGTGGCTTATTTTTGATGCAGACTTTAACTGATGTACATTATCTTCAATTGTACACCCATGACTACCTCAGTCGTCGGATCTGTCCATTGTATGACCCAAATTGTATGTTGGAGCCTCTGAGTGCCTCCTGTTTCAATTATGGTCATTTATGACTGGGGGTGCCTATGATTTTGAAACATGGAATACAGGTTCACCTAATGTTTTGGAATATGAAATACCAAGACTCCTCTCTATACGGGTTCACTTAAGATTTCAAGTTTTGGGGTACAGAGACTCAAACCTCTACCAAAATAATTCCTTTAACCAATGCTACCAACAAACTAACATGCTTATTTTTTCTATTGAATCTATGTTTTTTTCTTTAAATAATAATCTATTCAAATCTTTTAAGTGATTTGTGCATCCATATCAAATCCACTTGGAACCCCATGTTATTGTGCTACATATTCTAAACAAGGTGCACCCTGGACTACCTCAGTCGTCGGATCTGTCCATCATAGATTTTGAAACATGGAATACAGGTTCGCCTAAGGTTTTGGAATATGAAATATTGGAACTCCTCTCTATATGGGTTCGCTTAAGGTTTCAGATTTTGAGATACAGAGACTCGAACCTCTACCAAAATAATTCAATATCCTAATAAGAACGCTTTAATCAATGCTACCAGCAAACTAACGTGCTTATTTTTTCTATTGAATCTTTTTTTTTTTAAATAATAACCTATTCAAATGTTTTAGGGGTATGGTCTATGGTCTCAGGGATAGTGATTTGTGCATCCATAAGATCCCCTTGGAACCCCCTGTTATTGTGCTACATATTTATACCATGTTTGTGTTATTCAATTTGCACTGGAGTACTTGTTTAACAAATGAATAAATTATTACTTTGTTTAAGGTCCATACTAGACTATCTTTACAGACTAGCTAGTTTATCCCACTGCCTTGCAGCAGCCAAAGTGGGGGACACGTATAGGCTTTTGAGTTCTACCACGTCGAGGATCATCATCGTATACCCTTAGTAACCAACTCCCAAATATAAATGATATTGGAAAGATTTGAACTCATAACCAAATGTATATTTATTTTAGCATTACTAGCCTATACCAGCTCACCACACATCCGTTGGGCAAAACTTTTGCTTTACAGGTTCACTTTGTCGGCAGGGTTTAATCCCGCCTTAGGAAGTCTAGGTCCTAGGGGCAACTATAGTGGCATGGTTTTTTAGCCTCACCATCCTAATGCCACCTGCCATAGTCCCATTGATTTTTTATTACTTTGTTTATTCCATATTCATCACATTCACCTTGATACATTTTAGTTCATGTTATTCGTCTCACATGTTTCTCATAAACTATTGACCTCCACAAACTATTGACATTATCAAAACCCTTCTTGTTTGCTTGACATATTCCATTGTTTCCTTGGGATGCATAAACACAGTAGCAACAAGTGCAATTAATATCTAGAGCCCTCCTTATATCATTGAAGGTCGTTCTGTACAAATCTGCTTGCTCATGGTTGACACAACAACATATGTTTTTCTCGTTCAATTTCCTTATGCACCCAGGCTTCAGATACACAAACTATCCATGATGAATTTTAATATCAGGATTCCAATAAACAAATTGTTGATAAGCTCAGACTGCAATAACACAAGCATTTAGACTATTAAATTACACAAATGTATATAGACGTACATTTTGATGTACATCTGGCGTACATCCAGCTATTTAATTTCTATTTTTAATGTACATTATATGTATGTTTATGTACATTTAATGTACATCTAATGTATTTATTATTTGGTTTCATTACCTCAAAGTATATTTAAACATAGATGGATGTAAATCTAATAGTCAAGCACATGTAAGTACAACTGGATGTATATGCAAATGTAAATGAATTTACATCTAAAAAGTACCTAATAGCATATGACTACAAGATTTCTACTGCGATGTAAATAATGTAACAAACATTCTAATGCAATACATTTCATGAAAACTATGTACATTCATTAGTAGGTTACTCGGAACTGCATTAAAATGTACAGAAGAAAATTATGAATTTCTAATAAGAATTGAGAAGAAAACATAATCTCCAACAAAAATTGTTTTGCTTGAAAGAGCAAACCTGCGAGATATCAAGGAATTATATTCCTTTTCATGACATTTCTAACCTTCGGTGAAACTTTGGTATTATCAAGCCAACATTCATGGACATGACGCTTCATTGATTCTATTTTATCTTGGCCTCCTCCCTGTCAAAGCATATGTTTACTCCACTTAATGACATTATCTTCCTTCTCGCTGCAGCTTTATGTAATTTTCTAACCTTGCTTATATCTTCATCTTTTTGAACAATCATTGATACTAGTAAATGTTTTGCCATTGCAGTCAACTTGTCTTTACTATAAGCGTACTTTACTTCTTGAAGCCCATCTTTCAACTTTTCGATCATTGCTTTCATAAACAATAATTTCAGAAGGATTTCCAATCATAGGCTCGAAAAAGGAAAAAAGTCTGTCATTTGCAACACACGAGCATCAAGAACTAATTTTTGATCTAGACAAAGTGCTTGCAAACAGATCAGAATGCAATCTACCAGTCTGTCAACACGCTACTTTATTTGTTCTATGGCATAGCCCAGTCTAATATCAGAGTATATGCCTTTAGAACCATTAGTTCTTATGGAGTTCTTATAGACTGAATTGATATGTGTTTCTTTTAGAATTCGTGTTCGGGTTCATCCAGGGAAGGGAGGAATTTCAGAAAGGGAGGGATAGATCCATTCAGACATAGTCGATTCAATCCGTCAATAATTTTGGGGGGGCTGCAAGAATGTTATTGCAATAATTACAGACCAATACAAAATGACAAATTGGAGTATCTTGTTGTACACCTAAAATGTACGTAAAAAATGCACAAATTCGTCCTTCAAATGTAATTACACTCTTTCTATTCATGCTTTTACGCATATGGTGTTTAACAACATCTATATTTTTTATTTCTCTTCTTTCCCAGTCATAGCTAGAGCCACATATTATATTCCTATTCTAATATCATGATGGCAATGGCACTCTCCATATCTCTCTTTCCCTCCTCCTATTAGCATCAACCAAGGAAATAGCATAATCAGGGAAACAAGAGTGTTAGAATACAACATGCCAAAAAATAAATTCACAAGCTAGGATGGCCGTTTGCTCATGAAACTAATCATCAAAACCTGGAGTATTTTCAGTCTACTCGAGTTCTCAATAATCGCCAGACATAATGGCATACAAAGGTGTCATTTCGCTTTGATTTCATCATTAAATTTTGGTCTGACACACTTTGAGGAAAACCAAATGCTCTTTCTTGCAAATCTTATTTAGAACCTAAGATAGGAAATGAGTATTTGATCAGCAGTCTCATGTCATTCTTGGTCAATAGATTACAGCTTCTTGCCACTCCATCGTTCGAGACCCCTCATGATAGCACTTTGCAGGCAATACAGACTATACTTATCACAGATTCCTTGACACAGGATATCGTTCCTCACCTTGGTAGATGCTCTTTCTCTGGCTCCACCTCAACATTCATACTATGATATTTTTCACGTCCGTGATGGCCTGATTTTTTGGCACGATATCTTATATGTTCCTATTGATGTTTATCTACTTCAAGTTCTGCAGTCCATCATGATTCCCTTCTCATGTATTTATAAGCTAAGGTTAGCTATGTAAATCATTAATTATTAAGGTGGAAACCTAACCCTAAACACTAATTCGAATTTAGGGCTTAACCTAATATTAAAAAGGCTAAAATAATAAATTAGCTAATGATAACTAATCTAGAATTGCCACCTGGCCCAAATTGATTGGGCAAGGCAAAACTGCTAACTTGGGACATCCAAATTGGGGCTTCCATCCCAATTTGCCCCAAAATCGAATTGGGGGACATTGGTGGAGGAGAAACTGCTGTTCAATCCTATTCCAGCCAGAGGGAAGGAGAACCAGAGAGATAATGGGTCTAGCTATAATTCTGGTTAGTACGTAGATAACTCGAGTTCCTAGTCAGTCGTAGGATTAACCCTTGTATGAGTAGCTATTTGATTAGGCTTTATCTCATGTTCTATTTGATATTATGGATGGATGGATGTTCTGTAATAGTTTCTTTCTATTCCTCCTGTGTTGTACGGGTAAAAAGGGGGTAAAGACCTAAAGGCCATCTAGGATTAGATATGCTCCTAGCTAGAACCCCTTAAATCCCATTAGATGCGGCTGCGCACAAGAGCTCATTGGGCTGTCGATGCTATGAAGTGGTTCAGCACTAGATAACTGTCACAGCATGTGAAGTAGGGGCAGACACCTTGCCGAGCGTGGCTACAGGGGCTCCTACATTGTGGTATATTCAGTCAATATGTGTGGGCCGAGTATGCGTCTGACACCTCCTGGGTCGCAGGAAGCGTGCCTATATGGACGCCCTGGACTCGGTATAGATTTAGGGGGATAAGTCGGGTACGGATGCTTGCGCGCCGGGGTGCGCACGTATCCTCTAACACATCCATGGAACCACCGTAATTCTGGAGGGGAGTCATTAGAGGATGCTTCATATAATTGCTGGGATCTCAATCACTTAAAGAGTCTTCTAAATGCTAACCATTATAGTAAATGTTCATAGTATTTTAACTCCAACTAGCCCAACTCAAACCTCTCCTCTGCCCCTCCTCTGCACAGGAGTGTGCATAGGAGGGGCCTAGTGACTGCAAAAGGGACTACAACCATAGCGGCAAAAAACTTATTTGTAATTTTCTATGTGATTGTGGCTCTAGAGCTTTTGTGCCAACAAAAATTGAGATCCACTAAAAAACTCAAACCCAATCATCCTACTATTAATTGATGAAGCATCTCGAATACTGTTCAAGAGTCTAATTAGTGCGGTCGATTTGCCCATTGGCCTTTGAGTGATGTCCAGAAGAGATGAATGTTCCACATGCAAGAGTTGCAGAAGATGTTTCCTGAAACCAGCAATAAACTGGGGATTACAGTCAGTGATAATGGTATTTGATAAGTCATGGAGTTGAACTACTTTTCGAAGCAAAAGACCAGTTGTAGTTCCATTGGGGATGGAGATGTTGCAAGAAAGGAAATACGCCATCTTAGAGAAGTGTTTAATGACAATAAAAATGACATCATGGCCCTGGGAAGATGGGAGCTCGAGAATGAAATCCACTGAAATTTTCTTCTAGTAAAGGCTGAGGCACCTGGCCACAAATAATCTCGAGCAATAAGTTCCAGAGTCTTGGCAATTCTAAAGTGGCAAGCGAGATGTGACGCTCCCAGAATCTATACAATGCTCCCATCGTACAAATATGGGGGATTACACTCCCTCAGTGACTACATCACCATGGAAGGGCCCTTCGTCTAACTCGGACCGCTTGGGATGGCCAAGTGTCCGGGTGGAGGACACGGAGGTGTCATTCGTCCCACGCCCTCTATGGGAATCCTATATAGCGGAAGCATATATATATATGTTAGCACCTAGTAATCATACACAAAATAATATACCACCACGAAGGGTGATCCATCCATATTCCATATAAGCAACAATACAATGCCAACATAACATAAGAAATGCACCATAAATAAGGCTCTACCCCGGGTTCAGATTTTGTGGGGTCGACTGATGGTCAAGGCCTCTGGATAACAGCAGACATAAGTATAATATGGCGTTGGCTGGCATAGAACAATGGCTAGGGTAGTCCACTCTATCTGCCCCTCTTGTGCACACTTTGCAGATAGGCTGAATCATGCTATGATGTGGTTGCAGCCTTTCGGAGATGCAATCTCATGGAGTCACCCTATGAGACTACTCCAGGTTACATCTCCCTGATCCGATGAGGCTCCGTACAATCAAATGATTTATCAATGTATGTGGTTGCATTTTGATTTGTTTTGATAGATATTTTTTGTTTCGAACTTTTAGCTTGCTACGATATTTCATTAGGTAGGTAGATACAAAATTTAACATCCATTGAACCACTAAGGGCCAAAGGAAGATACAAATGAACAAGGATATGAAGCTCGAACCAATCAATGGGGTATAACCCTATCACAGAACTGGGGCAAAAGTCCAGTCAAAATTGAAGAAAACAAAATAGAGTTAACTTAGATCCACTAGGGATAAATGACAAAAGAACCACAAATAATACTATGTTTAATCAAGCCATGGATAGGTATGCCATACATTGAGTATAATAGTCACTCCACCCGATGAACAACCATTTATCATTTAATTGCACCTTTCAAGCTTTAGCTGACAATGTATTGGATAATCAAAAGCATTTTCTAATGTTGTAAGGTGGAAGGGAGTAGTCATACTTATGTACCTGGCCTGACTTGCATAAACATATCTCTTCCAATTAAAATCCTCTATGGAAAATCTCAATGATAGAACCTAAATGGTGACGGCTATTTTTCTTCAAGTTGTAATGCAAATATGGTTCTCAAATGAGTAGATGTTACATGGTTAAGCAACAAGACCATCTCTCACACATCCTGCAACAATAAAATATGTTCACATTTATAATAAGCCACTTTCGTCCAACATTGACTTATGTATCTGTCTTTACATCAATGTTTTGGTCTCACATCCAAACCTTCAACTTTTTTCCCATATGTTAAAATAATTCAAATATTAGAAGCATGTTCATGCTTGACATTTCCTGTGGTAAAGAGAATCCCTTTATCCATTCTAATGCTATATTATGAATTAGTTTTAGTATACATTAACATTAAGATTTAGTGGAAGAAACTCAAGCTTTCTCAACCACCAATCTACTTTGCACTAGATCATTATGCCTAGCAGTTACTTAATGACTCTAAGGTGGGGGTAAAAGCCCCCCTCCAATTTACCATACTCGTGCCATTGCTTTGAATGTAAGGACTTTGTATTTAGTGGGCTACAAAAAAATCAACGTGGCAATATGCCATGGAATCTTGCCAAGCCGCTTTATATATGAAAAACATCATGGTGGAACCACCTTGAATACAAGCTTCTCAAAATGTCTACTTATCACCTAAATTATAATAAAGTATTTTTACGTCATGCCACATTGGCAGCGTCCATTAGAACATATGACAGACCCCAAAGACTTGAACACAAAATCTCTTAATTGCTAACCCAATAGACTAGCCACTAGATCGAACACCAAGGCACTAACCCTATTTTAATTTAATTTTATTTGGTTTATCTTTTTTATTCTTGGAGTTTGGCTAGGGAATGATAAAATACCCCCTAATTTTCTTGCTCTTCCTAACCCCCTTAGTGTAGATGTGCCGACCTTAAATTTGGTTGTGTGAGATGGAATAACATGTGGGGTAGGCTAGAATTTCATGAGGGGGTGAAACACTCTTGCAAGCCTGTTATTATAGCAAATAAGCATGCCACCCTAGCGGGGCTCGCCTGTTTGCAAGGGGGTTGACCTCCTTAATCAGCAGGACCCAACATGGCAAGATTAACTTCAATCTGATAGCAGGTCTGAAAATTTCCAAGGCTGAACTCAAGATGCATTGCCCTTAGGATTGGAAAATTTCTATTAAGTCTTCTAACCTACCGTGTGGATTTGAAAATTTTAAATTTTACACTACAGTTGAGAAAAATCTAAGAATGACTATTTTTCTTGATACTTCCCATAGGAGGGTGGATCCAACAAATTTCCCAAGCCAAGGCAGTGGCCTATGAGGGGCTGCAATAGAAACCGTGTCACTTAAACAACTTTGAACGCCTTTGTCATATTGTGCCATGCCCCAGAAAAAAGCATTTTAGATTCTCTTTTAGATTATGCGATCAGACGCGTGGCATTTTTCAGCAGACGCATTATCCATAAACAGGATGCAGAAATACGAACATTCCTCTACCTCCCTAGAATATGCTCTCGCATCCAACATTTCGCATATATGGGGTTTTCTCCGATAGTCCATATTTGCAGAACTGAGCTGCTGGCTATGGTGGAAGCAAGCTCTATAGTGGCGAGAAAATGCTGGAGCTTTTGTTCGTTATAATACAATGTGAAGTTGTTGCAAATATTTCGAGAATCAAGTATAGGCTGCAATCATGCTATCAAACTCAGGATTTTAAAATTTCATACGGTTTCTCGAATGTATGGTGAATTCGGAAGTGGGTTTGTCCATTGAAGGCGCAAATGGCAAGAAACGGGGCAGAAATTTATGCTTGGAATTGTTTTAGAAACCCAGTGACATGCTTCAAGGTCAAGTCCTGGTGTAATAGATGGCTGGCATATTGCTTGAACGGAGAACGGAGTGTCAAGTTTTCATCAAATGAGAAGGAGGCCTGTTGCATCTTCTTATTGCCCCATCCTGATGGTAGATACAAACTCCAGGTCATACAAGAATCTGCCTTACCTCAGGATCAAGGTGTTTTCCAACCGGACTACATAACTAATAAATGCGCTTCATTTGGAACAAGTATTGATTGCATTTCGAATAACCTCGAAGAGGAAGATAACAGCCAATTATCCTCCAGGACTTGGTTCCTTTGCTGTCGGGAATGCCTTATTTCCGTTGAAGAAACATGCTTGGAAAGCACCTCCGATGACTTCCTCTTTTCTTTGGAATTTGACGAGGTTGGCAGTGAGTATCGTCCTTGCTGAAAACTTATAGGCAACGTAATTTTCCCTACTTTACTGAATATGTGTTGCAAACTAGGAAGAAGCATAGTGCCACCACTCCTATTTATCTTGTATGGTTTGCATTGGCTTGATGCTCAAAGCCAAAAATGGCAATCAAATGCCGAAGACAATTCTTCTAAGAAGCCAATGGGTCTATCCAAGTAAACATTTTCATTGCCCATTTTGAACTCTGAGTATGTCACAGCAAGTCCTTTGTCAGGATCAAGGTTTTGAGTCTTTTCTTGCTGAGTACTTTGGACTTTGTCTTTTATGTGTGCGTTGTGTAAGAAGATCTTCTTAGATGTCTTTTCTAAGTTGTGTCTGCTGTTGAATATTCTGTTTGAAGGGGTGAAAATCCGTGGAAGCCAGGAGAATGATTTTTATATATCCACAAATAGTAGTGGCCATGTCTGGGCGGGGACAAAGAAACCACAAAAGTGGGAGACATTCACCTTAGTTGAAAAAGCTGCTGGCAAGCTCCCAGCCAAACCACCATGGTGAGCATTGCATGAGTTAATTATGTTTCATAACTTCAATTTACACGGCACTAAAGCAAATGTCATGGTTTCTAGGATCACTTCTGCACCAGTGAGAGTGACACTCCAAGCGCACACAGGCAAATATATGTGTGCAGCAAAGCCAGTTGTATGCGCTCGTGCAGAGGTATCTTGATGATTTTGTGGATAAGTTATCTTTTTTCTATTACGAACATCTGCAGTTTCACTTATGCAGGCTCCATGTTGCTGTGAGGAGTTTTTAATTGATCTTAAGTTCTCAGTACTTCCAAAGGGCAAGCAATCACTGGGAGAATCTGAAGGATTTCATGGTGACAGCCGTCTAGGGTTCCCTTTAAATTTACTAATGGGATTCAAGTGCCATGCGGAAGAGTTCACTACACAAACTGCCATAATTGACAATGAAGGCCTCCACGGGATTACTGCAGAATGTACAATACGCACTGCCGATGGATTATCCCTTGTATGCACCTAACGCCCCAACAAGAGGGATGAGTGACTTGCAATTACTGATAATGTGCAATTATGGATTATCTACAAGCTTAAAATTTATGGAATTTGTTTTTATCATATCTTACCCTTGGCATTTTAATGTGCAGCTTAGTACTGAACCAGATGGGCTTGTGTCGTGCACACCCTCGAACAAAGTACGGGGCATGGAGTCTTTTCTTGTAGAGTTGCATTCTAATAAGGGATATCCAAAAGTGAGCATTCGTCGATCAAACGTAAGTGGAGGTTACTTATCTGCTGAACCCTGTGGGCGTCTTGTAAGTCGCAAAAATCATAGAAGGAAATGGGAGTCTTTTGGGCTGCAGTTGGCAAATGGTTCGCGGATTTTAATCAGAAGCATGAATGGAGGCATTCTGGCTAGAGAACCCTTTTCTGACTGCACGAATCACTTTAGCCCTGAAATGAACACAGGCTCCAAGTCAAAGCATTCACTGCAGTGCTTGCAGAATAACCAGCAATTGGGAAGTCTAGCTGTATGGCATGTAAGGTCACATGGAGACTCATTGTATACCTTGGTTGCAAAGCCTCCGTGCAGGCGTGGAGCTGATGCTTATATGTTTGTGGATCCATCAGGGCGGGTATTGCAGGTAAATAGAATAATATAATGCTTAGTTTCTCGTTTGAGTCTTCTGTTCTTTCTTTATAGCAACTAGAAACATGGCATTGAAGGTGAAGCTTATTTTGTAGTGCCTTTTTCAGAAATGCTATACAGAACTTAGCTCTCATTCTGCCATTTTAGTCATGCAACAGGATGTAAGAGTCTGGGTGAAGCCTTCTGTTTTTCTTGCATTCTCATCCCAGGCTTTGTTCGCGAAAGGAAAATCCAATAGGGCATTTTTTTTTTAATATTTGTTTTAATTCTCTTAATGTCCAATAGATGAAGTGTAAGTTGTATTCAGATAATGAATCTTTTGCTTTACAGTCGAGCGATCCTGCAGTTCATTTTCCTGCAACAGCATCCTTGTTTGAAATCAAGCCTATCACAAGCAAATGTACGGGCCTTTTGACCCTGCTAAATAGGAAGCAAGACAATGGCATCATTGGTTTTACAATAAGAACCATCCGCAAGATTAACGGAAGGCAGTAAGTTCTTGGGTGCCTTGGTGGTTTTGTTCTCTTTATAAGTACTGTGTTGCTTCAGTATTTAGAAACTGCTAATCAACAATATGACATCTTTTATGATATGCCCCCTACTGCAAGCTAATGATTCTAATGGACATGTTTAAGGATGGTTCATCAGTGTTAATTAAATACTTGCTAAGGGAGGTAAGAAACCAACTAACAAGGGAATGTGTCCTATGAATTTAGGATTTTAATGAAATGAGGTTTATTATGTCTTGCCACTTTTTCTCTGTAAACTAAATATCTCTTTGCATGTTTTGCAACAGACGCTATTTGAGCGTTGAGCCCAATGGTGCCCTAACAGCAACCCGTTTGCACGCATCACGTTGGGAGGTTTTCCAGTTGATTGATGTTGATGCAGCTGCTACAGCAGCTGCTCCAGGCATGCTTGCTTGTTTCCCAGCTGCTGTGGCATCCAGATTAACCATTATGCAGGATGCACATGATTTGCAGTGGAGTTCTATCCCTAGGTCTACAGAATCAGGTGCAGAAACTGCAATAGCAGCATATGTTCATGGCAACATGTTAAGCAGGTATAGTTAATTCAAGTGTTACTTTCAATTGTTTATATTCAGAGGTCTATCAGGCCAGGATTTTGAAGTCTGCTGCATATGGGCTAACGGCCTTACGTGTGGATGCCTATGTGAGGAATGTGCCTGTTTGTGTGGTGTCTCATATAGATGATTATTGTTAGAGTATGATGACATGGCATGCTGAGTCATCACATGTTGCTGACATGGCACACTACTATATAGCCATAGTCACGCTCATTAGTCTGAAGTTCACTCTAGGAGTCTTTAGGCGCTCCTACTCTAGTTCGTGTCTTTCCTTTTATCCTTCAGTGTATTCTCATGTTATCAATTATATATGCACATATACATCTTAGGATTCTTATAACATAACATATATATTTCTAGGGCTGGTGAAGTTGTCGTGAGAGCCCTAGATGACGGTCTAGCAGTTCCATCAAGGACGTCGACATCTTTGCAGGAACTTTGTATTAACAATATTTGCTGGCAGGCATCAGAAGGTATTGCCTGTGTTTACACTGCATTTTTCTAGCCACATGCTATCAAGGTCTGACGGTCTATAATCTCTTCCTCCTACTCAGTGAAACCTACACAAATCAGCCCTCTGGATGCAGATCAATATACTGAGTTGTTGGAACTCCTCTGTTCTCTAGCAAAGAATGAGATTCTACCTGTTGTTATTCCACGACACTTCACGGATACATTACCTGGCATTCCTGACGACCTGCTATCCAAGATTTGGACGTTCTGGAGGTGATTAGAATGTTGATGCTTCAGAAGCAAAATTTCTGGAAGTGATACATGTTGGGAATTGTTGCTATGCAGGTTGCGGCAGCATCCACAGAATTCTTGTAAATGGCTGCCTAGCGCCTTTGTTCCTCAAGTTCAACTTGTAGGTAACCGCCAAAATGGTCGAGCTCAGGCCCATAGGTTCCATGCAAGGAACCGCCATGAGGGGTGGTCAGTTGGCTATGATGGATGGCATTGTGGCACATGTGATCATGGGGCAGTACTTCCAATGGATCCTGCTGTAAATCCTGGTATGGGACGATTTTTGTCCGTAAACAGAGCTTTTATATGTACACTTCAGCAAATTTGTTTCCAATTGATGAGCTTGCATTGTATCATTGCCAGCACACCATAGATACTTGGAGTTCCAATCGCACGTTTATAGCAGAGCTGTACAGCCCACTGGTATTTTGTGGAACATTATCTCCTTTGCTGGTGTAAGGTGAGTCTCCTTTACTTGCATTTCTATATGATGTAATGGTTTTAATCATATCATTTTTGTGCAGTATTATGTCAACTGCTCTTTTCTGCCAAATTATGGCAGCAGTAGGACGGCGCGGCAGTCGTACTCTTTGCTGAGACTTCTGTTCAAACACACTCAGATTATTTTCCTTGCTCATTGAAAATATTATTTATACCTGGGGCTGCTGTTTGGGAACATGTATATCACAGAAAACCAGCACAGCACAACACTTATCCATGTTACACATGTCTTATCATATATTTAAACCTGGCTGTCATGAAATGTCATTGATACAATTATTATATAGAAAAAGCAGTAAAGAAAAAAGACCTGGTTAACCATTTCAGTCTAGAGACTGGACCGTGTATTTTGATCAGTTCTCTTTGTTTTTCTTTCTTATCGAAGCAAAGTATAGGAAAGCTTGTTTTGGGTTCATGCAAACGGGTGAGCTCGGATTGATGGCAGTGGTGTACAAGTTCAGAAAGCTTCTAGACAAGAATGGATTAAGTTTTCAGAGTAGTTAGTCCTTGGGTGGACTAGATGATTTCTTTTGCTTTTCAAGTCTTGATTAAACAAATTTTAGTTTTTGGGGGCATACCCTTATAGAGGTCTTTATTCCGCATAAGGTAAACCCTTGTTTACTGTGCAGGGAGAATATTCTAGGATATTTTATAAATATTCTTGAAAGGATTCATTTTGTATACATCCTCATCCAGTTCCATGCGAGTTTGATCTTTATCTTTTGGGTTGCCCTTGTTAAGGGGCATTTCGGTAGGAAAAGAGTGGGTTTTGGCACGTTGGAGCATATTTTAGATATTTTTTAGCTTTTGTTCCTTTTTTGTGGTGAATTTCTATTTGAGGTAGTTTCGATCTTTATTCATCTTTATGGGTTTTTTTCAATCTGTTTTTTTGACCATTGATGTGACGAAGATTTTGTGTTTTATGTTTTAAAGGTTCTGTCTGTGCGGCTGAAGATCATTTGCTTTCTATTTTTGGGATGCTGATAAGAGCAGTCCGAATTCGTGGGAAGGCAGGCGAGTTCGTTGGAGCGCAGCTAAGCCGTATGGGCATCCGATTGCCTGAGCGGCCCTGGTCTGCTACTTGGTGTCGGAAGGCACGTTGTTTCCACTTTCGGCTCCCAATTTGTTGATAAGAGGATGTTTGCCTTGATATGTAGTGGTGTTGGTGATGGCGTCTCTTGCTCATTTTTCTGCAGCCAGCAGCAACACAAACGCAGGTATGTTTTAGGCCTTGTTTTCTCAGAATTTAGGATGCCGAAGAGGATAGCCAAACATTTGCCATGGTCTGGGCATACAGTGAAAGAGGAGGGGAGGCCTCCAGAGAGCAGTGCTGCTGCTATTGTGAGGTCCATGCAGTAGCCAATTCGGAGTGATGCTCATGCTCTCTTCCACAGCAATACCTTCGTTGAAAACACCTCTGAGCAGTTGTAAAGAGTGTGCAGCATAATGTTATGCTTTTGATTGGTGCCTGCCATGAATCGATTGGGAAGGGGAAGAAGAAAGGTAGACCCAAGAAACCTTCTGCTGTTGTGATTGCTGAACCAAATGCCAAGGACGAGTTGAAAAGGCAGAGGGATTTGGAGAAGCAGATGAGAAGGGAAGAGAAGGAAAAGAAACAAAGGGAAAGGCAGGAGGAACGTGAGAGATGCATACGGCAGAGAGTTGAGGCAAGGGAGAAGCAGAGGCAAGAAAGAGAGGAGAAGATGGGGAAGAAGAAGAATGAGAAGTCTAATGTGCTGGATGTCAGTATCACCGTGACGATTAGTGGTGGTGATGTCTGGGATGACTTATATGACAGTCTATAGTTTTTTGGACAAGCAATTTATTGCAAGCATAGTCGCAGTTGAGAGAGGGTCTGAGCTGGACCACCTTCACTTGCAATGTATATTCCGTTTGCCAGCCACAACACCAGCTGCTGTGAATGTAAGGGTAAAGCAAGCACCAAACTGAGTTGTAAATAGGCCTGCAGGTGGCGTTATGATCTGCAAGGCGCTCAAGGACACTCGCCTGCATTGCTTTGAGGGCATGCTGGGTTATTGTCTAAAGGATTCTAGGAAGATGCACTACAAGAACCATATGAAACAGGTGACTCCAGAGCAGTTGGAGATGGGGAAGAATTTGGGACCGGGCAAATCAAGCACTGTGTAGTACTTGATAATAGAAACATGCTTGAGCGCGCTCGCCACTTTGTGTTGTATCATGGCCGACGCCAGAGGATGCCCAGTCTGTATTATACGATTGCCAGGATGCTCCCCACTGGAGAGTCCGTGCTATCCAGTGCATGGGTGTTGCCTTTCAGCTCTTCCAGAATTAATTATGAGCGGGTAGAAGCAGCATGGCGTCTGCCGCTTGGTCCTGACTATGCATTGATTAGAGACGTCAGGTGTGTGATTTATGGACTTCGTTCGGATGAGGAGCCTATTGATAAGATAGGAAAAAGACGTCGTAGAATCTGGGATGATGCTACAGACTGCAGGGAACTTGATAAGTTGGATGCCATGCTAGACGAGGAAGATGAAGAGGATGACGAGGGCGCAAATGTAGATGTGCAGGACTATCCTCCAGACGAAGAATATGTTGATGAATCTCCTGCATTTTTACCTCCTATTGACAGCACTGCCCTTTCCTTCCAAAACTTCATTTCCCTCCACTTTGTTGATGATTCTATAGCTATTGAGCTAACATGGGGTTCTTGACGCTATGGGTGAGCGCTTCTTGAGGTAGGAAGATGTGTAGAGAGAGGAATCAGGCCCAACATGGGCAATTTGAGGTGAATTTCGGGGATAGGGGGACAGAAATAGTGGATAGGGGGACAGGAAAGGATGACGTAAGCCTGGAAAAGGGAAATTTGGGACAGGAGCAGAGTATTGGGAACAAGAAAAAGGAAGGACAGCAGAGGACGGATTTTCACGAATCAGGGAATCATGACTATCAAAATTTTTCTGACCTTGGACAGGAATTTATGAAATTGTTTCAGAATTCGTCGGTTCACATCAAAACCCAGATCATTGCTCTTCTAAAATTTTTGAACGGAAAAACTGAAAGAACCCAAAACTTCGGTTACTTTGCATGTGGAGAATGGCTGATCCCGACAATGGCGGAGAGAAGAACTCGAACACAAACCATGTCGCCCATTATGATGCAATCTCAACTGGTTGGACTGATCTTGGACCAAATCAATGAGGAGCAAAGGAGGATTCTTCAGAAACAAGAAACGAGATCAATTCATGAGTTCAGAGGTATTCCTAACTTGAAAACTCATCAGTTCATTCCTTCTAGACTGAAAGAATTAGAATCCCGGGCTGTTATTGGTTGTATTCGTCATGAAGGTGTAAAAACAAAGCTACCTTAAAGCAGAAATTATGAAGATGGATAGAAAGGTAGAAATTTCTGGAATGTATTGGCTGCAATTCCCTTTCTTTGTGGTAGAATGTGGAAGTCCAAATACAGTCCAATATCTACTTAAACAGGGTACTATTTATAGAGCCAATACCCAATTCTACTTCCAAAAATGGAATCCAAAATTCGATTCTAAAGATCTAAAATAATTGTACCACCCAGCATCTTGCACTGTAGCAGGCCTAAATCCTATGTATTGGCATGAAGATATTTTCAAAGAATTATTCTCAGGAATAGGAGAATACATTGGCTGGGAAGGAGTGCCAGAAAGAGCTCCAAAAGTTTGGATTCAAATTGATATTCTAAAGGAAATCCCAAGTCAAATTCAGTATCAAGATTTCTTTGGAGAATACAAGAGTTTATCTCTAAATTGGCAGGGCCTTCCTCCTCCATGCAATGTTTGTGGTCTCAGATTACATGGTGGAGGTGTTTGTCAAGGAAAATGGATGAAGCATAATGCTGATCAAACTGTGCCTAAAAACAGAGAAATTCCTCAACATGAATATGATGATCCAAAAACCAATTCCTGGGTAAAAGTAAACAATTACAGAAAGAACAAGAATGGTAGTGCTTACAGAAGGGCTCGAAAACAGAAAGATAAAGATATGACAGAAGACAAAGAGGAAGAATTCAAGACTATGAATACTATCAGAAAGGAATGGAAGAAAAAAGAGGAGCATAACAGAATAAATGGACAGATAAAAGTTCTGGTTAATGCTAGTGGCCAGGGAGTGGAGAATTCCAAGGAACCTATAAGACCTAATGGCCAGGTGTTGGAATTATCCATGGTCCCTATAAGTCCCAAGAATATAAAGGGCAAAGGAATTATTGCGATCATAACTCTTCTACATCTCTAAAGGATACATCAATCAATGCTAAACAGAATGGTCAGAATTCAGATCCTAACAATGGAAAGACTAATGGAAGAGTAATTCACAAGGGAGAGGCTTCAAACTGTAAGAATTTGGGGGAGGACAACCCAGGTAAACAGATGTATGACATTTTACTAGAATTGATGGAGAAGGCAGAGAGCATGGTAAATAATAAAAAAAAACTGAACACAGAGAGTCTCAGAAGGATACTGATTTTGTGCCAGAAACACAAGAGGTTCTTATGGAGAAGGAAGGAAAATTGGATGATGACAAAACAAGTGGTTATAGACAAATTCAGGTTGAGGAACACACTGAATTCGTGCCAGAGACACAAGAGGACATAATTGAAGAGACACCAAAAGATAAGACAAAATTCAAGTTCTTCACGAGATCTCCCATGGAGCCAATTCCAAATATGGAGTATGGAGGTACCTGTTATGATGTTGAAGATCAGATTATGCAAGATCCTATAAGTCCAAATGGCCTGGGAATTGGGACCAATAGACCAATAAGTCCAAATGGCCTGGGAATTGGTAACAATAGACCAATAAGTCCAAATGGCCAGGATGTGCAAGTAGGAGTGAACAAGGCCAGGATTCTATGCCTATAAGTCCTTGTAGTGAACAAATTGGAGGGGAGGTGTTTTACACTCCTAATACCACTAAGAAAAGGATGAAGAAAATTCATTTTTCAGAAAACAGCCCAGCTTTGAACCTGAGAGTACAGGAAAGGAAGAAATACCCAGCATGAAGACCATCACATGGAATATGAGAGGGATTAAGGGTCCCCTCAAGAGAAAAAGGGCACTGATTGCCCTAAAGAAAATGAAAGCTGATATTATTTTGTTGCAGGAACATAGGTTGCCTGAATTTGAAGCTTCTAAGCTGCAGGAATGGATTAAGCCTGGTGGTGATTCAATTTGGTCTGCTGCAGATGGCACTAGGGGTGGTATTTGTATGGCTTGGTGGGGCTATAAATGTCTTGAAAAATTTAGACACAACTCAGGAAGGTGGAATGTTGCAGTATTACAAAGGGGAAAAGAAACATTTGGGATAATAAATATTTATGCCTCAACTGAAAGCAGTGAGAGAGAGGAACAATAGACACAAATTTCTCAATGGATTCAAACAAAGTCTATTGAAAACTGGCTGATGGCAGGTGATTTTAATAATACCCCAGTTTGGGACCAGAAACTCGGGAAGAAAATTAATATGGCAAGGAAGGAAAGAGATTCTTGGGATATTCTAATGGGTTTCTTTTCATATGTTCCTCCTTCCACATCTAATAATTACTCTTGGAGTAATAAGAGGAAGAAAGAAGAAAGGGTTTTCTGTTTATTGGACAGATTTTACATTTGCAATAAGAGTCTCAACACATGGGATGACATGATTGTAACTGGGGATGTCAGTAACTCCATTTCTGATCATTATCCTCAGTCTCTTCAAGGCTACAAACAAATAGAGGTGGAGTAAATATTCCTTTCAAATTCAATGTTGGATTATTAAATAATAAATCCTTCCATCAAGATTTCAAATTGTTCCTATCTACATTAAACCCAGTTAGCAGAACAGAATCAATGAAAGGATTTATTCAGAAAATGAAGTCAATAAAGGTTTGGATCAAGAAATGGGGCAAAGATTGGGTAATGAAAAGAAGAAAGGAAAAACAGGATTTATATGCAGAAATGAAAGAGATCAGAAGCGGATTATTTAAAGACAAGTCCAATGACACTCTACAGCAACAAGAGGAGATACTTGAAAGGAAAGTTAAATTAGTTGAGGAATCTGAAGCAAAAGCATTGGCAGTAAGAAGTAGGTGCAGATACATTAATGAAATGGACAAAGGAAGTTCAGGGTTCTTTTTTAGGGTTGCTAAGAGCAGAATGGTAAATAATGGAATTGTCCAAGTTAAGACAGTTGCAGGAGATGTATTAGAAAAGCAAGAAGATATTGAAGATCATTTTCATAAAGAATACAGCAAGATATTTCAGGAAACTCAAGTTTCAGAAGAAGATATGGAAAAATATTTTCAAGGAATTCCAAGGACTCCTCAAGCCAATGAAGACAATGATTTGCTGAAAATGCCAGATGAGAAGGAAATTTGGGAGACAATAAAGTCAATGGCTAAAGGAAAAAGTCCAGGGCCAGACGGATTCCAACCTGAATTTTATATGGAGTTTTGGGATATACTGAAAGATGACATAATTACTTTTGTGCAAGGTGCTTGGAAAGCTAAAAGTCTAAACCCTGCAATCAATGCTGGACACATCACCTTAATTCCAAAGATAGAGAATCCAGTACAGGTGGGAGATTGGAGGCCAATCTCCTTGACAAACACAACTTACAAAATCCTTGCCAAAATTCTTGCAAACAGATTGAAGCCTACCTTGCTTAAGCTGACCAGTCCATGTCAAACAGCTTTTTTACAACAAAGGAACATCTTGGAGAATTATATTGGAGCTTCAGAGGGACTGCATTGGAATGATGTGTCAGGTCAGAATTGTATGTTATTGAAACTTGATTTTCAAAGAGCATATGATACAATTAATTGGCAGTTCTTAGAAAGAGCAATGAAACATTTGGGTTTTCAAGATGGAGTCTATCAGAAAATATGGAACTTCAATTGTACAGCATCTTCAGCTTTAATAATAAACTAGAAAATTGCCCACCGTTGGTGGGCTTTCCGTGTGATTATACCAAGGCAGTTCAAGCATGGAAAACATTAGTGGTTGTTTGAGCAGCTCCGTACGTTCAAAATGCAGTACATTGGAGCTGAAATTGTGATCGGTGGGAGGTTGCTGGTGTTAATAAATATTTGATTATGTTTGTCTCCTAACTTAATTAAAATGCAGTTACAACGTATGGCAATTTAGACATATATTAAGGTCTCAAATGCACATAAAGACTGGTGTAGTAATGTGTGGGATATTAATGTGTCACATTTATCTATTATTTTGGCTCTAATTAGAGGAGTCAAAAAGTGTGTGGATAGAAAAGTGCTTGAATATTGATTGTGCATATAAGAATCTTTCATATATGTGTCATTTGCCTAATGTCTGTCCAAGACTGACCAATCATGCACTCATAGTGCTTAATCCTCGAAGCGAGACCGCGGTCAAAATTCATTGCAACATAATAATGATAAGCCACCTCTATGAAACCACGTGGCTAGGTAAAATGCTAAGAAACCTCTTATGTTGGTCAGAGAAATGATAATCAGGGTCACAAATAAGCTAGCTTTTAGTCCATCGTGTAATGTGTGTGATGTGAAATTGTGCTTTGGTGACACTAAGCTTGTTGATGTGTGTGAGATGATGGTGAAAGATAGGAAGTTCATGCTACTATCATCCACAAGTGAGCGACATAACGTAATACACATGTTTGATTGATGAAGAGTGTTTTAGGCTGCAGGATGGAGCGCTAACAGGCATGGTTGATAGAGGCTCAATATCCTAATACGAATGCTTTAACCAATGCTACCAGCAAACTAACATGCTTATTTTTTCTATTGAATCTATGTTTTTTTTTTCAATAATAACATATTCAAATGTTTTAGGGGTATGGTCTATGGTCTCAGGGATAGTGATTTATGCATCCATATCAAATCCCCTTGGAACCCCCTGTTATTGTGCTACATATTCTAAACAAGGTGCACCCTGGACTACCTCAGTCGTCAGATCTGTCCATCATATGGCCCAGATTGTATGTTGGAGCCTCTGAGTGCCTTCTGTTTTGATTATAGTCATTTATGACTGGGGGTGCCTATGATTTTGAAACATGGAATACATGTTCGTTTAAGGTTTTTGGGACTCCTCTCTATACGGGTTCGCTTAAGGTTTCAGATTTTGAGATATAGAGACTCGAACCTCTACCAAAATAATTCAATATCCTAATAAGAACGCTTTAATCAATGCTACCAGTTAACATGCTTATTTTTTCTATTGAATCTATGTTTTTTTTTTTTTTTCAATAATAACCTATTCAAATGTTTTAGGGGTATGATCTTTGGTCTCAGAGATAGTGATTTGTGCATCCATATCAAATCCCATTGGAACCCCTGTTATTGTGCTACATTTTTTTTTTTTTTTTGAAGAATATAAGAATATATTAAACCATTATGTGCTACATATTTATACCATGTTTGTGTTATTCAATTTGCACCTGAGTACTTGTTTATTTTTGCTTCTTTCTTATTAAGAAATGAAAGAAATTATTACTTTGTTTAAGGTCCATACTAGACTAATCTTGTACAGACTAACTAGTTTATCCCACTGCCTTGCAGCCAAAGTGGATAACGCGTATAGGCTTTTGAGTTCTACCACGTCGAGATCATCATCGTATACCCCTAGTAACCAACTCCCAAATATAAATAATCATTGGTAAATTTTGAACCCATAACCAAATGTATACTTATATTGGCATTACTAGCCTATACCAACTCACCACACATCCGTTGAGCAAAATTTTTGCTTTACATGCATACTTCGCAGGCAGGATTTTATCCTGCCTTAGGAAGTCTAGGTCCTAGGGGCAACTCTAGGGGCATGGCTTTTTAGTCTCACCATCCTAGTGCCACCTGCCATAGTCCCATTGATTTCATATTCATCACATTCACCTTGATACATTTTAGTTTATATTATTCATCTGTCACATGTTTCTCACAAACTATTGACCTCCACAAGCTATAAACATTATCAAAACTCTTCTTGTTTGCTTGACATACTCCATTGTTTCCTTGGAATGCATAAACACAGTAGCAACAAGTGCAATTAATATCTAGAGCCCTCCTTGTATCATTGAAGGTTGTTATGGACAAATCTGCTTGCTCATGTTTGACACAACAACATATGTTTTTCTCGTTCAATTTCCTTATGCACTCAGGCTTCAGATACACAAACTATCCAAGACGGATTTTAATATCAGGATTCCAATAAACAAATTGTTGATAAAGCTCAGACTGCAATAACACAAGCATTTAGACTATGTTGGCAACCAGATGCATTCAATGTATTAATAATATTAAATCTACACAAATGTACGTAGACGTACATTTTGATGTACATCTGGCATATATCCAACTAGTTAATTTCTATTTTTAATGTACATTATATGTATGTTTATGTACATTTAATGTACATCTAATGTATTTAGATATAAACTATTTGGTTTCATTACCTCAAAGTATATTTAAATATAGATGGATGTAAATCTAATAGTCAAGCACATGTAAGTACAACTGGATGTATATGCAAATGTAAATGGATTTACATCTAAAAAGTACCTAATAGCATATGACTACAAGATTTCTACTGCGATGTAAATAATGTAACAAACATTTTGATGCAATACATTTCATGAAAACTATGTGCATTCATTAGCGAGTTACTAGGAACTGCATTGAAATGTACAGAAGAAAATTATGAATTTTTAATAAGAATTGAGAAGAAAACATAATCTCCAACAAAAATTCTTTTGCTTGAAAGAGCAAACCTGCGAGATATCATGGAATTATATTCCTTTTCATGACATTTCTAACCTTTGGTGAAACTTTGATATTATCAAGCCAACATTCATGGACCTCATGCTTCATTGATTCTATTTTATCTTGGCCTCCTCCCTGTCAAAGCCCATATGTTTGCTCCACTTAATGACATTATCTTCCTTCTTGCTGCAGCTTTATATAATTTTCTTAGTTGATCTTTAGCAATTTTGAAGAAACAACCTTGCTTATATCTTCATTTTTTTGAACAATCATTGATACTAGTGGATGTTTTGCCATTGCAGTCAACTTGTCTTTACTGGAAACGTACTTTACGTCTTGAAGCCCATCTTTCAAGTTTCCGATCATAACTTTTAAACCATAACCTTATTAATTGTAGGCATTATTTTTACTTAGTGGTCCGAAAACCATTTCCATCCTTTACATATGAACAATTTCCCAGCATATATTATCATTGACTAAGAAGTCATACACCTTGCAGTATCTTAAAGCATCCTCCTTGGAAAACAACCATCCTGAATAGCTAAAAGATCCACCATCCATAACCACATAGGATTTATCTTTAACCCAGCCTCTACTATCTTTAATTAAGAAGTCATACATCATCCATAACCACATAGGATTTATCTTTAACCCAGCCTCTACTATCTTTAATTAAGAAGTCATACATCATCAGTATATTACTTAAAACCCCAAACATATAACAGAATGTTATTCTTCAAAATCCAGAAGCATATTACTATACTGCATAAGAGTCAAATGACCAAGAGGTCAAAACACTGAATTTCTTTGCATAATAATAGTCCAATCAAGAGGCCAACACACTGAACTTAAAAAATTGCATAATAAAGCAGAATGCACTAACCACTGCTACAACAAACTTCAACAACTATAAAGAGATTTCTTCAACAAATCTCCAGGTCTTTGTCCATATTTTTCTGTCTTATTAGCTCATTTTTGGGTAATCAGTGGATCCAATATGTGATCTGCTCAGAGCAGACAGTAATATTAGAAGTTGTAGATGGTTAACATGTTTACAACAATATATAGCAACTTACCGTTAGTACAGCAGCCGTCCTTTTTAGCACTTCACTCGCTTTAGGAAAACCTTCAGGTTTCATACCCTTTGAAACACAATAGAAACTTTGCGTTTCCTCCTAATAGTACTCCTGAGATGAAGCTGCTGCTACTGATCCACTTTGAAACAGAAGCTAGCTTATTTGTGATCCTGGCAATTTGTGCCATAACAGCCTGCTTAAGATTCTCTGTATGAAAGCTATAAAAGATCCCATTTTACCAGCTTGAGAATACTTGGAATATACCAGTTCTGAACAACAAAAGAAATGCGAAGATCGCTGATTCGGTTTATCACATTGATCGTGAAAGGACGGACAAAAGCTTATGGAAAAGACTCTATAGGCTGCATTTAATCTGTGATTTTTGACACTTGCAATGTGGCTATAGGCTGCGCTAATCTGTGATTTTTGATACTTGCAATTGAGTATGGAATGCCTGCTAGCTTCTGCAAAGGTTTTCCATAGGCCAAGGCTGACTCAATTGGGAGAAGATGGAGAATAAAGCTCCATCCTCTGCTTTATCTGCCATTACCCATAAAAAGCAGAAAATAATGGCAGAGCTCTGCGGATTCTTTAGTGCAGACAGATCATGAAGTGTTAAGCTAGACATAGATGTCCAATGTCTAATGTTAAAAACATCTAACCCATAATACATGACTGGGCTCTTGTAAGAGAATAGCAAGACATGTGATAAATTAGCAGCACTTTTGATTGGAATCAACGAACAGAAATAGGTGAGTATGAAGAGGCCTCACTTACAGGAAAGAGTTAAAAGCGGAAGAGGAATTTGAAGCCCGCTTTAATGGTCACGGCCAGCTCCGGCAATATATCATTTTGAGTTTTTTTTTCCCTAGGGCTAGCGTTGGGAGTGAATAACTTACCGAATAACAGTCTACCTCTGCTCTTCGTCAAAAAACACTTTTCAAAAGGAGCCCTGGAGTCATGGAAGGAAAACGGCAAGAAAAGATATCGTGGTAGAGAACCGCCCTTTTTTTTGCAGCATTTTCATGGACATCCTTCAAATCCGACCACTCTTCATCCACAAACCCGCAACTTCTAACTGACCATCGGAATAGACATACAAAAAAGCCTCCAGATACATACCGGGCTCCAGGAAAAAAAGTGCAGGAAAAAAGAGGCAAAAGGAGAATTTCGCAAAGACACGTTAAAAGGATGAAGCGACACCTCTCTTCTATATGCCACGTGGCCAAATATGGATCGTCCATGGGGACGGAGGGCAAACGAACAAATCTGGGCCGTCGATCGGGGGGCAGGGACATTGAGACGATCTCGACCGTCGATCGGGCGCACAGACCGACGCCACGGTTTTATAATATAGGATGGCAATCCAACCAAACAATTTCAATGCAGACGTGGTGTAAGACAAGGTTGCCCATTGGCACCTTATTTATTTTTTATTGTTGCTGAAATAGTTACCAGAATGGCCATATATCTTCAAGAACAAGGTAAAATTCAGACTTTGGTAATGCCAGAAGACCATGAACCATTTACTATTATGCAATATGCAGATGACACATTTGTTTTTCTTAAACAAGGAGATAAAAGTCTGTAGAATTTTCTGGAAGCAATTGAGATTTTTGGTAAAGTGGCAGGAGTCATGTTGAACAAGAGAAGCAGTGCAATCATTATGGATACTCAGGAACAGAACTTACATGGGATTAAGGTCTTGGATAAAAATACAGTTATTACCATCCTAGGTATTCCTTTGGCTCTAAACAAAAATCTACCAGGAGTATGGGAACCAATAGTCTCAAGAATCAAGCAGAAACTTAATAAATATCCAAATACATTATCACTAGCTGGGCAGGGTTGAAATTGCAAATGCAGTGATTGGTAGCACACATGTCTACTTTTCCTCAGCAATTATTGGTGACAAAGGTTCGTATAATAAGATTGAAACAGCTATTAGGAAGTTCATATGGCAGGGCAGTCATAAGATGGCTTGGACAGACTTACTTAAGGACAAAAAGAATGGTGGTTTAGGCTGCAAGGATTTATTTGTTCAAGCACAAGCACTGGCTGCTAAGTTGGTTTGGAGAGCCATCTATTGTCCAAAACCTTCACCAGCTCTGAGATTAATCAAGTATTGGTCGGAAAAATCACAAATAGTTGGAAGTCCTGCCATTAAACACACCAGTTACCTGATTCAGCTTTCTTCAAGATTAAGTCAGGGGTAGGAACATCTAAAACAATGAAAAGGATCTTTGATGCATGGAACAAGGTAAGCCTGTGTTATAAGCCACCTATAATTGATGCAAGATGTCTGGAAAACAACTTCTTCTGGCACCCAGATCTTACTACAGAGGAAGAAGGTTGTTTAGCTTTGAAACATCCACAAAAATATATGCAATGGCATGTGGCAGGCCTCAGGAAGTTTGGAGACTTAAGAATACAAAACAGATGGAAAACCTGGGACGAAGTAGCAGCAGTTACCAAAGGATCACAGGTTGATAGAGAAATCTTTAGGAAAGTTATGGATAATGTTGCCTCACAGGATGGTTTCAGTGAAAATTCCAACCAGTGGACATTGCAGGGAATGGAAATATACTCAGTTAAGGAAGTGTATAGACAGATTATAATACACAAACCATCTAAAGCAAATTTAATGTGGCACTGTGATGAGGAAACTTTGGCCAAGATAAATGCAAAAAGCTGGAAACTGTACACTGCTAACAAGCTTAAAACATTCAGATGGCTGTTATTACATCAGAGCTTGCCAACTAATGATAAAAGGGCCAAATTTGACAATTCAGTTTCACCATTCTGCCCACTTGGTTGTGGTCAAACAGAATCTTCTAATCATGTTTTCACATGTAAGAAACTTGCAGAGTTTTGGAGTTGGCACAAATAAACCAGGGATCAATTGCAGAAAATAACATTCTTAGGTTCATGGATGCTAATAGCAGATTTTTAAACACTCTTAGAACAATAGCATGCTGGATTCTTTGGAAATATAGGAACAGAGTTCAGATAGGCAAGAAGAATTCGTCTTTGGTTTGGATCAAAAAGGAATTCATCTATTTAATTGCAAATACAGCAGTGGCTCATAAAATGGTTAGAGGAAAGAATTACGACAGACCATGGGATAAAATTGGTAGATTCCATGGCAGTTTTGATTTCTTTCTTACTAATCTAAATGCTTTTGATGATGTCTTACACAGGAGAAATGAAGAGACTCAATAATACAGGAAGTGGAGAGAGAATGATGGGTGTGACAGAGTATGCAGATGAGGAATTCTCACAGTTATCCAAGCCCGAGCAAGAAAGTATCTTTAAGCAATTGAGAAGGGAAATGGTACATGCAAAAGCTATCAAAAAGGTACTCAACATTAAGGAGGTGTGGAGGTTCAACAACCTCAAACCATATTTTGAGAATTTGTTCCACAAATGGCAACAAAAAAGGCAAGCTCATGTTCTACTACTTCTTGACTTCACAAATTACACTGCAGAAGATTTGGACATGTTACTCAGGATGTTTGGCAAGAATGACATCCCGGATTTCACATTACAAGACGTGCTTGATGTGGCATGATGTCCCTGATAGGCGGATTTTCAATTCAAGTACTTACAGAGATAGCTTTTTGGACTGCTGTCAATACTATAAACAGATATTTTGAATCCGGTCCTCTACTTAAAACTTTTAAGCTTGGTCTTAGGACCATAGTTATTATATTAGTATATTAGTTTTGACTTTCTGTTATGCCTTGCTTTTATAAGCAAAGGAACTTATGTATTTTCTATAAATGAAATATAAAACCAACCTTGCCCTCAAAAAAAAAAAAAAAAAAATCTATAGCTATTACATGGTGAATCACCTTGTATTGTGGATGATTTGTGTTTCTGTGTTCTAAGTTTATCAATCTGTTTTGCAGATGAGAATGTGGAGCAAGCATAAGTGGTGGCTCCGTGCCAGTTCCATTCTCTACTTTCATCTCCGTGGATGATTCAGTGGAGGCGGCTCCCATTGTGGTAGCATGAACTTTCTTTAATATTGATTGGCTTAAGAAACACATTTGGCTTACTGTGCATGATTTGATGATTGCTCTCACGAACACATTGTATGTGTTGGAGGAGGCTTTGATAGGCATGGACTATCCTGGAGTGCAAGTCACTGATCGTGATAGAAAAATTTTCCGTGCTGAGGTTAATCATGCTCGTGCCATGCTGACATCCAGGATTCGTCAGTTAGAGCAGCTTGCCATGGCGCATCCACGCACCATGGGCCCTTGAGGGCTGGATTTCGTGTTCTAGATGTGCAAAAACTTTGTTCATTGTATATACGTTTGCTATATATGTTCCTGTTATGGTGTTACAGTTTTGTTCTTACATTCCTGTCTACTGTGCCACTTGGATGGCCATCTTTCATGCCACTTGGGTAGCTGCTGTAATGTCTTGTAATGCAAGTTATCTACTTTGACATGTGCACGACTCATATTTTTTATTGGGATGGCAATAGTTTGATCCAATGGTGTGGATGTTTTTCTTTTTTTTGTTGAATGTGTGATTAGAGTTGAATGTGTGATTAAAGTTTTTTCTTTTTTTTTGTTGAATGTGTGATTAGAGTTGAACATTGAACTCTAATCACACATTCAACAAAAAAAGAAAAACATCCACACCATACATTCAACTCTAATCACACATTCCAAAAAAAGAAAAACATCCACACCATTGGATCAAACTATTGCCATCCCAATAAAAAATATGAGCCTTACACATGTCAAAGTAGATAACTTGCATTACAAGATATTACAGCAGCTACCCAAGTGGCATGAAACATGGCCATCCAAGTGGCACAGTAGACAGGAATGTAATAACAAAACTGTAACACCATAACATGAATACATATAGCAAACGTATATACAATGAACAAAGTTTTTGCACATCTAGAACACGAAATCTAGCTCTCAAGAGCGCATGGTGCGTAGATGCGCCATGGCAGGCTGCTCTAACTGACGAATCCTAGATATCAGCATGGCACGAACATGATTAACCTTAGCACGGAAAACTCTTCTATCACGATCAATGACTTGCACTCCAGGATAGTCCATGCCTATCAAAACCTCCCCCAACACATCCAATGTGTTCGTGAGAGCAATCATCAAATCACGCACAATAAGCCAAGTGTGTTTTTTAAGCCAATCAACATCAAAGAAAGTTCCTACTGCCACAATGGGAGCCGCCTCCACCGAATCCAAATCCACAAAGATGAAAGTAGAGAATGGAACTGGCACGGAGCCACCACTGTGTGCTTGCTCCACATTCTCTTCTACAAAACAGATTGACAAACTTAGAACACAGAAACACAAAGCATCCATAGTACAAGGTGCCTCACTATGAAATAGCTACAGAATCATCAACAAAGTAGAGGGGAATGAAGTCCTGGAAGGGAAGGGCAGTGCTATCAATAGGAGGTAAAAATGAAGGAGATTGATCAACATATTCTTCGTTTGGAGGATAGTCCTGCACATCTACATTTGCGCCCTCGTCATCCCCATCATCTTCCTCGTCTAGCATGGCATCCAACTTATTAAGTTTCCTGCAGTCTATAGCATCGTTCCAGATTCTATGACATCTTTTTCCTATCTTGTCAATGGGCTCCTCATCCGGACGAAATCCATAAATCACACATCTGACGTCCCTAATCGAAGCAGGGTCAGGATCAAGCGTCAGACGTTAGGCTTCCTCTACCTGCACATAACTAATTCTGGAAGAGTTGAAAAGCAACATTCATGCACTGGATAGCACGAACTTTCCTATGCGGAGCATCCGGGCAATCGTATAATACAGATTGGACGTCCTCTGGCGTTGGCCATGATACAACATAAAGTGGCGAGTGAGCCCAAGCATGTTCCTATTGTCAAGTACAACACAGTGCTTGTTTCCCCGGCCCCATAGAGCGCATACAAATTATTCCCCCTCTCCAATTGCTCTGGAGTCACCTGTTTCATATGGTTCTTGTAGTGCATCTTCCCAGAATCCTTTAGACAATAACCCAACATGCCCTCAAAGCAATGCAGACGAGTGTCCTTGAGTGCTTTGCAGATTATGCCTGCACACTCTTTACATCCAATTCCAACTGCTCAGACGTGTTTTCAACGAAGGTAATGCTGTGGAAGAGAGCATGAGCATCACTCCGAATTGGCTGCTGCATGGACCTCACAACAGCAGCAGCACTGCTCTCTGGAGGCCTCCCCTCCTCATTCACTGTATGCCCAGACCATGGCAAATGCTTGGCTATCCTCTTCAGTATCCTAAATTCTGAGAAAACAAGGCCTAAAACATACCTGCGTTTGTGTTGCTGCTGGCTGCAGAAGAATGAGCATGAGACGCCATCACCAACACCACTAGATATCAAGGCAAACATCCTCTTATCAACAAATTGGGAGCCGAAATTGGAAACAACATGCCTTCCGACACCACATAGCAAACCAGAGCCGCTCAGGCAATCGGATGCCCTCACGGCTTAGCTGCACTCCAATGAACTTGACTGCCTTCCCACGAATTTGGACTGCTCTTATCAGCATCCCAAAATAGAAAGCAGATGATCTTCAGCCGCATAGACAGAACCTTTGAAAAGAAAAAGCCAATCCAAGCACTAGCATGTTTTTTCCAAAAAAAAATTAAACAGAAGCGTTTTGAAACCTAATTGGGAAACCTAATGCCACATCAAAAGCCATTGAAATTTTCACCAGAAACCTCCTTGCCACTTCCAATGGTGCAAATGGAAACCTTTGAGCAAACAAAAACTGGATGCCTTCACAATAAACACCTGCTATGCCAATGCCAATGGCAAGGACCGAATTTGAACCTACCGATCCCTAGACTACCATAAACACAGATTGAACCAGTCTATCTTGGATTTTGAATAGGCAGAATCGCCAGCCTGCACCTCAATCGCCAACCTGCATCTATGCCAAAATCAAGCTGTCCTGGAGCCGAATCGGCAGCCCTCTGGCTAGGAAAAAGAGTTGGAGGAATCGAACCTCCATTTCGCACCAGCGCTCTCAGCAAGCCGTCCCTGCATCATCCTCGTAGCAACCGAAAACCCTTCAACCTCTCTCTTTCAGTATTTTCAACTGCCATCTGGACCACAACCTTCTCCATCGCCATATTTCTATCCCTTATTGCCCTGTTTCTATCCCTTACTGGCCCTTTGGCGCAGACAACAATCACTTTAGGCAACACATTATCAATAAACAGAATTAAAGCTTGTACAAATAGAAGAAACTGACATGTCAGAGGACATCATTGCTATTCCATCCAATCGATATTAAACAATTACTGATGTTATAACGTAAGTTGTTTAGCTCATATAGACTCGGACATGTTAGCATTACCTTAACTGCATAAAACTTTCCATTAGTGTAAAGGGATAACAACCATGTGTTCTAACTTTCTTTATATCCACAATTAACATTTCCACATCATATGTTGTCCGATTTTTAGGATTGATCTTTATAAGCAACTATCAACGTACATGTACCTCTATATACAATTTCATTTTTAGAATAGAATAGAATAGAGTTTTTATCGTCCACGGAGACCAATTGGCCCATGGGACCCAAATAGGAGGCGCAGCAAACGTATTACTGTCCGGGTTAAAAGACTCCCTCCCCGCCCTAAAGGGTTGTTTGGGGGAAAAACTGTGATAGGAATAGGTTTGCTGTCAAACTGTACGAATACAAATACAAATATAGACAGAAATATGTACATGTATCAGGTAAGTGCCCGAGGACCGAGCTGATCTCGGCGATTCATGATCTCTTGAATATATGATCCCAACCTCCGTACCGAGCTCGTGCTCAGCATCTCATGCAGGGGCTGGCCAGAACGGACCAGCTCAGCATAGCATATCTGAATGTCATCATATGCCGAACAACTCTGAAGGGTGTGGCATTCGTCTTCCACAGCTCCAGCCTGGTAGGGTTGACAAAGCCTCTCCTAATGCAGCTCCCCAACCCATCTCCTTGTCTCAATTCGGAGATGGTGTGCACCTATGCGGATAGTTGCAATGGATCTGCGCTTTTTCATGGGTAGATGAGTGCGGAGGTAGCATTGCGGGTCCCACTCCAACATGGGATTTATGTGGCGTTGATAATATGCTGTCTTGACCTGTTCAAGGGTGCTGGCATCCCATAGCTTACTAAGGAAGCATGCGTCAAGGTATTGTTCTACAACCTTAAACCATTGGGCTCGAAGATTATTCCGATCTAACCGTTAACAACTATTATATCTGATAGAGGTTAAAAGTTGTAACTTGCAGCATCTTGGAATATTCCAAAGATTATCAGTGATAATCTTCAAAATATTCTAAAGATTATTAATGATAATCTTCAGGATATTCCTTATGAAGATGATAATCTTTAGAACATTCTCTCATTAAAAAGCTTAAACAGATAAAAATTTATAATGTTTACTGCGAGAAGGAATATAAACATAAACTAGTTATAAACAGTTTTGCTGCCATCTCTTGAAATGACAGTCTAGGCTCTTGAAATCATGTCGGCTATGTCGACCTGAATGAACACTGCACATCCCCATTGCTGCTTACTACTCTTTTAAATCATACACTGAGACCCTGTATATTTCCTTATCCTTTTTAGCACATGGCCACCGGAATGATCTGCAAACCTATCTATCATTAGATGCAGTACGTCATCTAAGCACAAAAACTTCAGTCTGCTTTTGATTTTCCTACAGAACTTTATCAGAAATCTAAAATCTGAGACATGAATCACTGGACATATCCATTGCTGCTTACTGGCCTCCTTAAAATCATACTCAGGAAACCCTGTATATTTTCTTAGCCTTCTTAGCAGCAAATATGCTCTAAATCTTGGCAAAATAAAGACGACCTTACCAAAAGGTTTCAAACTGGAAGCTGCATCTGTAAAACATGATTTCAAGATATGGCTCCCCCATAGCCGACTGGCTTTACAAAAAGAGGCGCCATTTTGCTTGCATGCATTCGGGCCCTGCCCTTGCTCTGCTGAAAACCAAGATGTGCTTCAGGATTTGCATTGTTTGATGCATCACGAGCATGCACATATATGTAAATCTGCAAAAAAACGTAGAAACAAGCAACACGTACAACAACAACAACAACAACAACAACAACAACAACAACAACAACAACAACAAAAAAAACAACAACAACAACAACAACAACAACAACAACAACAACAACAACAACAACAACAACAACAACAACAACAACAACAACAACAACACAAAGAAACAATAAAACAGAAAGAATCATACATAATACTGGCAGGTGCTTGGAAAAACAGTGCCTTTGGCTTGCTTGCCCTTGCTTTCAGGCTGCATCGGCCTTGTCAGGCCTTGAACGACCGCTAAGCCTTGGCCAGATCTGCATCAGAAAACTCTTTTTAAACAATGTGAACAGTGAAACCCTGGGCGCCGTCCTTTTTTTATTCTTTTTTCCAATCTTTTGGCCGCTGGTCCCTTTCTTATTCTTTTTTCCAATCTTCTCGCCCAATGGTTTAAGGGAGGTCAACCTCCCCTTCAAGGGGGTTATGCAAAATAACCCTCTCGAAGGTTATTTTGCATAACCCCCTTGAAGGGGAGGTTAACCTCCCCATCACAGGCAACATCCTTGGCAATCTCCTGTTTACTTTTATCTTGTTAAAAAACTAGTATGATCTTAAATCTTGGCCGAGAGGGTTATTTGCATAACCCCCTTGAAGGGGAGGTTAACCTCCTCATCACAGGCAACATCCTTGGCAATCTCCTGTTTACTTTTATCTTGTTAAAAAACTAGTGTGACCTTAAATCTTAGTGATGCCTTGCTTCAAATGTGAGTTTGTGGGATGTTTTGCAGTGGTGTTCTCTTTAAAGTTGAAGGCCCAAGTACTTACTGTTCATTTTGGTGTTTATGCTCATGGTGGTAATTTTAGTTCTTGCATTTTGTTCCTAGCAGACTTCATCCATTCGTCTTAGTTGCTTTGTGATTCTATGGGCATTGCCTGAATGTTTGGCTTCTAATCAAATAGAAAGTAAATGGATATCATTACTCAGTCCTAATACAAGTACTCTCCGATTACATGTTTCAATATGCTACATTCAATTGTCAAACTTCTGCTCCATCCTGCAACTATTTCGAATAGAAGATTTAATGAGTTAATGCCTCTGTTGGTTTTGGCAAAGGAGAACAAATCATAGACAACTCAAGACTAGTTCCAAATGTCAGATTGAGGAAGTCAAGGATAATAAAAGATGGAGCATAACATTTGAGGTTCTTTGGGTGTTGTATACTGAAGCACACTTGTGAGCATGATTTATGCTTGCAAGCATGCTAGATATGAGGATTTAATGCTCCATTCTTTTGCATTTTATTTGGAAGCACTCTGGAAATCCAGTTATTCTATATCTTTTATGTACCATGATCCAATTGCGTCATTGTTTGATGTTACTCAAATGGTATTACTATGGGTTCCACTCCCACATTAATGATCTCACTCGAACAACCAACACATAACTACCATTAACATTCACTAACACAACCATTACATCTAACACTTTTGAATTAAAACCCCCTTGAAACCCCCTTTAGTTTGGGTGCATATTCACACGGGGGGTGACGTAGGGCAGCGAGAGCTCCTGTAATTATGTTTCGCATGTACAAAATCAACACCATATAGTATATTGCCTGAAATCTTATAGTATTTTGTAAATCTTGTTATATAGTATAACAAATTCTATACATCCATACCCCACAAACGAGGAACTTTGTGTACGGTGTAGATTAAGGAATAAGGGATGAATATGCCTATCCAACAGCTCTCGTTGCCCGGAGTCACCCCCCGTGTGAATATGCACCCAAACTAAAGGGGGTTTCAAGGGGGTTTTAATTCAAAAGTGTTAGATGTAATGGTTGTGTTAGTGAATGCTAATGGTAGTTATGTGTTGGTTGTTATAATAAAAAAAAATTTTGGGCCCTTCGGGCCCTAACAAAGCAAGCATAAGTATTATACTGATATGTTTATTTAAAACAACTAAGCTTATTCATTATTCATTCATTATCAGTAATTTGAATATTGCAATACAAGAATCAGGTTCATGAAGGATCAAATGCAACACACCATTTATTCCACTCTAAACAATGCACAACTATTCTAGAAATACAATGCACAACTGAGCATTGTCACTTTCATTTATAGAATGTGGACAAATTGAATTGGAAATATAATCCCTAGAAACACATTTCATTGTAATCTCAATTCCCTGCATTGCATACCAAGGGCCGCCCAAATATACACAAATACACTGTTATAAAATGGGCAAAACAACAATAACATCAACAATAACATAATAAGGTCTGCTGAAAAGGGTCATGATGCTCAATAAGCTTACATGAATGTGATAATAAGGCTATTAATTCCTCATTAAGCATCATCAGCTATCTGTGTAACACTCTTTCACTTCCAACGATGTGCACTTACTTGGAAACCCAGGCTCTTATTTCATTTCTCCAGAAAATAACTTGACCTGTTATGAAGCCGGCATGAGTTGCCTGATATGAAGTCCCACATTCATCGATGGAAAGCACGCAGGTTAAAGAATTCCAATGCCAGCAATTACATCTACTGTACAATCTTCAGCTAACTTGCTCGCCTATCAAATCAAGTCCAATAACAAGGAATGAAACCCCTTGAAACAGAAGAAAGTAGAAATGCACCCCTTGGGTTCGTCACCTGAAATACCTTAACATCATCGTGGATCCTCCGAGTCGCACCTGGATCTCTTGTCAAAATCGCAGGCAAGGCAACAGTACACCGGAGGGTGTAAAAAATCAAATAAAAAACACAAAATGCTTAAGCCTTAGACATTAGAAATGGGAGGCAACTGTTCCAGTGCAAATTGCAAAGCTGCTACTAGCAGAAAGATTAGACACAGGGCAATCATGACTTTTCCAATATACTCACGCGAACACTCTTGACTGGAACCTGCTGGTACCAATATTGTTTGACATAAGAAATTGCAAACAATGTCATTTGAAATTACGTTCAGCAGTTCATCCATTTATCCATTTGAATGGATCTAGTCGGCCATCATTTTCCTGCATATGCATTTTTTAGGAATAAGACTTTAGCACTATCAAACGAATTCCAAACCCAACTATAGCCTAGTATGACTTGTAGGGCAGGCCTTGGAAAATCATAGAAACACCAAGACAGTAAATGGTTTAATGCTAAACTATAAATAAAACCTCTCCAGCTTATCTCATTGATCGTTGTACACTTAAGCTTCCATGCATTTCTTCGGAGCAATCGTTTCAGATTTTTATGGGATCCTCAATTCTGCTACAAAAAAGAGTCTGATAGAAATCGATCCACCTGCCCTGGAACAGTTTAGCCTTTGCAAAGTTATAGCAAGATCGGGAGGCACCGCCACAACAAGAGCTTCCATGGCAAATGGATTGCCCACTGGCAGCCGACAACCAAGCAGGATCCTTCCGGCTTCAAGGCGCAAAGAAGATGCTCTCATAAAAATAAGGCAACAGATAAAAGAACGAACCTGGAATAGATGCCCCTAGCAACTCGCACGCATGCCATGCCAGACCTAGCACCCAGGCTGTGCTGATCCGACATGATCCATGCCCTGTCGAATATGGCAGAGGACTAGATACGGCATGGGCAGAACAAAACCCTAAGTTGAAGGGTCTCTTGCATGTAAAGCAAGGGAAAAATACTTTTTTTTGTTAGTATACACCTTAAATTATAAAAAATATATATCAAAATTTAGGGATTCAACCATTGGAAAGCGTCACGAAAATTAAAGTGAGCGTATGTGCACTCTAGATATACCGATTAGTATGTCTCATGGAATACTATCAACAAATCATATAAAAACCTTAGGAAAAAAAGTACAAAAATACGAAAACAACCCCCTGTTATAATGCTAGATATTCACAATTGAATTTCAAATAATTTGTATTTCTATTTAGTTATTTAGCACAAACCATATATTAGACAACTACTATATAATTCCCCCTAAAACCCCTCTTGGGTGCTTATTCACACGAGGAGCGACGTAGGGCAGCGAGAGCTTCATGTAGAAGACATGTATAAAAATAGAACCATTAGATATATATACTTGAAATCTTAACATATACACCTATTTTAGATATACGATATACCCCAACTTGTGGGAGCATGCCCCATAAACGAGGATCGTTATGTGGGGTCCGGATCTTGGTATAACTCATAAATATGCCCATCTGAGAGCTCTGGAGGTCCAGAGATGCCTCTTGTGTGAATAAATAAGCACCCAAACAAAAAGAGATTGTCTGGGTATTTTGATTATCTAGATTATCCTTAAAAATGCAATTATCTAGCTTATAATATAACACCAAGACGATATCACTTCCTACATATCTTAATAAATTGGAAGTACTACTAAATCTCCAATATGTGTTATGCTTCAATATCTATTTGAAACCTATTTGAACAATTTGATTCCAAAGAGAGATCTACCCAAGATAAATGCAGTATCTTATTTGAAAACTTGCATTTTACTAAATGCAAAATATCTATAGTCATAAAAAATCTAATTCTGGTCTTCATCACTTGCTTATAACCATTTCATCACTATTCTTTTAGGAAACGCAAGTTCAAAATTTGAAACAACACCAAGCTGCCTGATTTTGCAGATGCCAATGTTCTAATATGAATAAAATATTATTCTTCCATGTCCTGGACTGTTGGGAGCCTTGTAAAGCTATTTGCAGAAAGAAGATAGGCTAGACAATGATCTCATTCTATCAAAACAAAAATTGCAAAATACCACCAGCCCCATCTGCTAAAGGCACAGCCTCTCCATTTGAGACCCTTTGAGATATGTGCAGTTACTCCTAGCAAATCTTTTCCTTTGCTTTACTTAGACCCAAGCTAACTCAAAAGAAATAATTGGCAGAGCTTCTTAGCAAATTGTTTTACATTGGAGAGGAAAGTAGAAACAAACATAAAGCACTGGACTAACAGAGCCACTTATATGTCAGTAGCACCAACATGCAGCATGTAGGTTAGTAGGAAACGTTACTAGACATTAAGCTCTCGACCCACCATGACATGAGATGATATAGGCAGCATGTAAGTTAGTAGGAAACGTTGCTAGACATTCAACTCTTAATATGGACAATATAGGAGCAAGGAATGAAGCTGCATGTTTTTCAGGCAATGTCTTTATCCACAAAACTAAAAAAAATAAATAGAAAATTATACGCAAATCACTTACCCAGCAAATGCAAATAACCGAAGATGTATAAAACAGTAAGTGCAGGCAGACGACTCTCATTTTTAGGAGATTCTGTATGCAATCGCTACTTCTGATACGAATAGGTCAAATCTGAAACTAATCGCTGCTTCTGAGACCGATAGATCAAATTTGAAACTAAATCAAATGAAAGAAAATACTTGTACAGTTGTATTTGATATGATTGTCTATTTGTGCAAATCAAAAATCAACACATGAAATGGGACATGGGCAGCGAAAGGATCAATTCTGTCTAACATGAGTTGGGAAAAGAGAATTGAGATACTGAGCAGTCTGTTTTTTGAAAATGAAGTAAAATAATAGAGCTTTATGCTCTCTGGATGGATGGAGCAAACAGTCGAGGCATATCCTTCGACCCCTCCAATCCAATAATCCTTCCATCTTCTACCTGCGTAAGAATCCACACCTCGCTTTCTCCAAACCCGGGCCTCCATTTTCTACCTTCTGCACTGAAAACAGGCCGTCACTTCTTTGCATCTGCACAGAAGGCATCTTCCAATGCAGGGATGAGTGTATGAGATCTTCAACAATCTTGGCATGCCGACATGCATAAAGGGGAAAATTTGCCAATAATATCATATGAAAAAACTCCTTCCCGATTTTTGGAGAGTCTGAAAGTTTTCCTGGCAGACAAACCCTTGAGGAAATTGAGTTAACAAAATTTCAACTAGTCAAAAGCACGCTTGATTACTTTTTATAGAAATTACAGGTTTTGATAATGTTATTTCGCCTCCGTACGTTAATGTTGATGGATTCTAAAATGAAGAATAAAAAACCTTGCATATTGAAGGCTCTGTTTTTCTACATTTTTATAAGTTGCTAATGATATTCACAGCATTAAACTGCTCAGGCATCACAAATGTTTTTTAACCATGCTCTTGGTGTCGCACATGCGCACATTAAAACTAAGATTTTTGGGTTGCCCCTAAGGGGGCAAGCCCTTGTTGAGGTGGGTTTGTGGCATATTCTAGGTATATGCCAATATATACCTAGAATATACCCATGACTGCTAAAAACCCATCATAGGCTGTAAAATGTCGGTTGCCCCTATTGCTTGAGAGGCAATCTGGAAACCGGGAAACCGGTGCTCCTTGCTCGAGGCTGCATGCAACACCTTGTCTTCCCTTCCCGCAGTGGTGACGCATCTTGGCCCTGGAGCAGACAGTGTCCCAGACTTAAAACTAGAGGCAAGGATAAAGAAAATAGCAAAAATTAGGCAAATGACAGAGGCAAGGAAAAGGATGATAATCGGCACAAGCCCACTGATGATAGGAGAGACATCAGCAATAAGGGCAGGGAAAGGGAAGATAGTAGAGATGCTAGCGCAAGTGGAGCCCTTCCCCCTAGACCTTCAAAACCCAGGTCTGCTACCCCCAAGCCCTAGCCCTGTAACTCCCGTCAAGAGGAGCTCCAGCGTTTGCATGAGCAGATTGAGCTTATCCATGATCACATTGAGCTTATCCATGAGTTCTATAGAAAGGAGCTCCAAAAGAAGCATAAGTCCTATGAAAAGGAGCTTCAAGAGGAGCATAAGTCCCATCAGCATTTGCTTGAGCAGAATGAGCGTCTTCAAGTAAGCATCTGATCGCCCTTTCTCAAATTTCGATTGGTTAGTTTGAAATTTCTTGCTCTTGTGTGAATTATCATTTCCTTCAGTTAGAGTGTCTTTTGTAAGATGCCAAGATCGAAATGTTAGATATTTATAGCTCCAGTGCAGATCAGGGCAGTGGCATAACTTGCTACATGCTTTTTTGCTAATTTGCAATGTTATCTCTGTTAGTGGTGAATAAAGATTTTATAATATGAGAAATGTGTTAATAGTTATAATACAGATTGTATGAAATGCCAAGATTATATGCTTGTGATCTTACATTTAAAACCTGTTGCAGTTACACCGACAAAACCTGTGGTAGATTAAATTGCTGACTCATCATTTCATTACCATTACCGTTCTAAGGAGTATATGATTTACTTCCTTTATTTTTTTTATTCACAGGAAACCCCAGATAATGAATTTGAGAAACGTATAAGACCTGAAGTTATTCCCGCTGGTGAGGTCGGGATCAGTTTTGAAGACATTGGAGCTCTTGACAATGTTAAAGAGACCATGCAAGAGCTTGTTATGCTTCCTCTATGCCGCCCAGATATAATTAGCAAGGAAGGTCTCCTGAAGGTATTTATTCCACCTTCCATCTTCGGTCAGAAATACTGGTTGTCTGCTACTAACTGTTGAATATAGACTTGCAAGGGAATTCTGTTGTTTGGGCCTCCTAGAATTGGAAAGACGATGATTGCTAAAGCTGTTGCAACTGAAGCTGGTGCCAGTTTCATTAATGTTTCAATGTCATTTATAACATCTAAGGTAGGCACTTTGCATTTCTCTGAATATTGTTTTGACAAGTCTTTAAAAAATGAAATTTTATTTCGAGTGGTTTGGAAAAGATAAGAAAAATGTGAGGGCACTGTTTACTCTTGCAACCAAAGTGGCACCGATTGTTATCTTCATCGATGAGGTATTGTCTGTTTTTCTGTTTATAAAGGTTCTTTGTTGGATTAGATCCTGAACTAATTGATCTGATATGGGGTTAACAGTATGCCCAAAGTATGCTTGGGCAGAGAGCAAGAGTAGGGGAACATGAGGCGATAAGGAAGATAAAAAATGAATTTATGGCACATTGGGATGGCCTGCTAACCAAAGGTGGGGAACGTGTACTTGTGTTGGCTGCAACCAATCGTCCCTTTCATTTAGATGATGCCATCATCAGAAGATTTGAGCGGAGGTAATGCACAACAGTTTAATAGCTGCTGTCAATCATATACAGTTGGTGTCTCATTATTGTCTGTCATAGAATCATGATTGGATTGCCGGATACACAAAATTGGGAGAATATATTACGAACTATATTAGCAAAGGAGAATCTTTCTGAAGACTTCAATTTTGCTGAAGCAGCAGCTATCACTGATAGCTGAAGGATAGTCAGGCAGTGACTTCAAGGTAAGACATCCAATGATGACATACTCTTCTGCTGGCTTCATTTCTGGTCAAGTGGTTCTGTGACTTCATGGAAATGATTTGTTGTTATTCCTGCTGGTATGATTCGCTAACAGATTTTTTATGTTCAATTTCCACCAGAACCTGTGTGTGACAACAGCATATTTACCAGTCCGTGAATTTCTAAAGAAGGAAAAGGAGGTATTGTATTGAATACCCATTTGTTTGCTTAAAATAACTTATATCATTACATTAACTTATTTGAGTGACTAAACAAGTAAATTTGACAGAAGGATAATAAAGATGATGCTACTATGAAAAGCATTACAAGCACAACAGAGGCTTCCTCAGATGTGAAGCCTGAAGGTAAAGAAAAGGGATCTGATTCGTCGTCTGGTGTAGCCAACAACTTAGTTGCTTTACGAGCGCTCGATATTGATGACATAAAACAAGCAAGAGCACAGGTATTAATGAACTTTTAAGTTCCAGCATCTATGGGCATCTTTGCATTAGCATGGCATGTACCTTAACAAGAATGGTATTACTGTAGATATCTGCAAGCTTTTCTTCTGGAGGTTCTGGAATGGCAGAACTGAAGGAATGGAATGAACTATATGGTGAAAAGGGGCACCCGGAAAAAACTACTTCTTAGTTACTTCATGTAGCAGTCTTATGCTGGAGATTCTATCCGTATTATTGCATTCCAATATCCAGAGTTGTATATAGATATCATCAATTCATTCTTTGAGGACAGAAGTTCCATGACAAAAAGTTCAAAAGTGAACTATATACCAATCTATGCTATTTTTTGTTCTACCCAATTGTAGCACACTCATGAAGAAATATGTAGCCAGAGTCTGGCAATTTGTAATTGCATACGTGCTTTCTGGTGCCATTGCCCAAAAAGCAACAAAGCTATGAAGCAATGATATGATATGGCAGGGGGTACTTCTCCGCTTTCCATCATTACATTGTGGAGTTTGAATCCTAAGGAAATCTGAAGAGCAAGTCGCCGTGCCAGTTTTGCATCAGATATTTTTGTTCTCCAGTGCCATCGGTGGACCAGGTCTTTTCCTAAATCCTCTTCCCCTTATCTATTTTTGCAATATGGAGAAGCTTAGAGGCTTCTAATTGCTTATCTCTTGCATTCATGGCACAAATATAGCAAGCTGGCTTCAGGCAAGTTTTTATGGGCTCATTTTTATGCCATGTTTGGGAGCAAAACGGGCATACTCTTATATAACTCTTTGAAGTGTGGTGCATGAATCGGCACCCACCCAGATAGCAAGCTGGCTTCAGGTAAGTTTTTTTGGGCTCATTTTTGTGTTTGAAGTATGGTGCATTAATCAGCGCCCACTCTACATCCAAGCCTCCCGAAGCATCTTGGGTTTTGCTTCGATTTATGCCGCTGAACTTATAGCTGCCTATTAGATTCCACTGCAAAACAGGACAAGATGTGCAAGATGTGCTGAAGGATATGCCTTGGCTTCTTTTCCATCACGTTCACCAGTTTTTCTATCATTTAGACTAGTTTTAGAAGCTCTATTTCCTGATAAAGATGGCACTAATAGATGCTTAAAACGGTGGTGCATCCTGCAGAAGCACCCATACATGCAGTCCAGCATTAAAGAAGTGTGATATTATCTTCCCTCCTATGTGCTTGCTTAAATTCCTTTCCATGGTAAAACACCAATACTAAAAGGTCGCCTTTTTGTAAAGCTGTTATAATTGATGATGAACTCATGAGTTGCAAGTGATTTTTGAGTCTCTTCTTAAACAAAAAGGTGCAAATGATCTTTTTACTTTTATGGTCAGAGGGCTAACATTGATTTGCACTAGCTATGTCAGCATAACATATTTGAATTTAAAAGATGATGGCGCTTATGTTTATCTTATCTCTGCAGTTTGTGCAGCCTCAAGACCTTTTTCCAGAAGAAGAAACAGTAAACAAATTTCAAATTGTTTACCATTAGGAGCTTTTCAAAAGTTCCATCTGTTCATTAAAGGTAGCAAAAATCATATTTTTTTTATGCTAAGCTTCTATTTTTTAATACATTTGAATGCATTCTTTGCTTTTGGATAAGACAAGTTTCATATATAAAGTGTAAAGTGAGGACGTATGTACATGGTTTTCCAATTGTAGTTAGTCGACTAAGCTAATGTAGAAGACAGGAGTTATGAGAACGATCCACGGAGCTGCAAACAATAATTGGCTTTGTTCTTTTTAAGACATGCGGGTTTTCTACTGAGTTTTTTGGCTTAATTATCCACCTCTGTTTTGCCACCAAAAACTATTTTCATTGTGAGGTGCATGTAAGAAACACATTTGGATGTTTTGCAGGGTATCTGGTGGTTCGATAGCAACGCACCTTATCTTTGAAGACATTCTACGCGAAGACATTCTACATCACAAAACAATAGGTTCTATGTGGAGCTTCTATGTCTGTAGACAGATCTTTCCAAATCCCTCTTATTTTAAAAGTCATTCTTTTGAAATGCTTTCTTAAAGGCCATTCTACACCCACATTGATCTTTCGAAATCCTTTTTGCTATGGCACCCTTGCCATAGTTATTGGTGACAATGAGGTGCAAATATAGTTATATACCAAATTTCTTTTTTGGACAAAACCTATAAGCATTATATCTCCAAAACATTGTTATAAAGTCCTTTATTGGCCATCTACGTGCATATCATGCCTACAACCCTAAAACAGGTTGCACTCAAAAGGCACTCAAGAAAGCCAATTTACACTTATTGATAGATTCAACTGAGAAGTCTAGGTCTTGTCTTTAACAAACAAGTTGTGAAACTAGTGCTAACAAATTATCGAGGATTAGAAGCACAGATCAAACGTTTGCTCCCATTGACTGATCAACGTAATCTAAACCTTTATTGGACAAGATAGCTACTAGCTAGCTTAAAATCATCCTGAATTTCACTAAAAGATGTGAACAATTCTATATTCTAATACTCAACTTTTTCTTTAACATAGTATTTCACGTCATTGGAGACATAATCCTTTCGTCATTACAATACTTTTTCGTTTGTGTGCTTTATTGCATTACAATTGGGACCATTTTAACCATCCATCCAAAGTTTTATCAAAAGATCTTTACACTTTGTCAAAGTCTAGATGGATGTCATCATTCTGTACTACTTGCTTCCAATCTTGAAATATAAGCCTAGTAGGAAGCCTCATTATTCCAAAAGTGGGTTGTTTGTGAGACTATACTCCGAACGCTACAAGCTTTATCTACATCTTTGCCACATAAATTTCTACAATTGCATTTTGGATTTCTCCACTCGCATTTTGGATTTTTCCAATTGCATTCCTCAAACATATTTGGTTGTTTGCACATTGCACAATCTGCTATATGCCATTTGTAACCCTAATAATTTGGTTCCAATTCAAACATGTATGGAATATATCCAAATGAGGATACGTGCTTCCCACAATCATAATAGTAGTCAAATAATTTGTATTTTATATGGCACATACAAACACCATATAGAAATGCTCCATGTCAAATGTTTATTTCCTTATCTAATCTAATACATCCACGTAGTGCGACTCGTTCAATGGTGCTATAGATGAGACCTATAGCTTAAACTATTGTGAGCACTGGGAAGTGCTGACATTGTGTCTGGAAGCCATAAAACATGTACAAACATTTTTAGAACGCTCAACTACTCAGTTACATACACAATTCGATCGAGGGGCAGTTGTGGGCGGGCTTGTAGATGTAGAACATGGTAGGGGTCTACTTTAATTTACATATAGATTGTCAAAACATGACTTCATGGTTTGATTTAGGCCACTTCACCCTCAAGCAACTAGAGGGCAACCCACTGTGCGCAACACCTTGTTCATATAGCATATTAGTTATTTTGTTGCATATGCTCGTAATATTTTCATACATCGTATGAGCTCTCCTGTGATTTTCATACTGCATATGCTCGTAATATTTTCATACATCGTATGAGCTCTTCTGTGATTTTCATACATCATATGTCATGGGCAAACGTTTCGATCGGATCCTTATGGATTCCAAGCCTTTAATTTAAGCTCAAGAACGGAATGACAGACTTTAGGGCATTGCCAATTGCTCTAGGAATTAAGGCGATGTTGCAATCATTGTGCTGGGGCAACGATTTGGGGTGTTGCCCTTCATCTAAAATAATTCTAAACCAATGTATTTGCATCAAAACACTGCTTTCCCTCGAGCTCCACTCTGCACTTAGTCGTGGAAATGTTGTTATTACAATGTCATAATCCCATCCAAGAATATGAGGTTTTAATAAACTCATCTGATCAGTCCATACATGCCACTTCAATTGGTTGTGCTTCATGTGTTTTGTTATCTGAACTTTTCAATGTTCAACTAAGTTAAAAGGGAAAACTATAAGTGTTGCTCTTGAGAGATACATACGAGTAACTTCCTGAACAGGTTTTGGCAATGCAACTTTCAAAGCTTCAACATCAAACACCAAATTATTCAAGCCTGTTGGGTAGCACCATTTAGGTTCCCCTCCTTTTCTATCCCTAAACTGTACCAGACCACATGCTTGAAAGAACTCGTCATAATAGTGCAGATCAGACCCAGATATTGTAACTAACCTTAGGGAGTGAGGTACTAAGATACCTCTAACCAAATTTCTTAAATCAATCGGGCTCAAGTTTGCAAGCCAGTTTAAAGCCCTTTTGGCTTCTATATTAAAAATATTTGCACGCAGCTTCAGCTCATCGGTAAAGAACTTGACATTTTTTTCATCACGGCAAGGACCATCTTCCCTCATAAAACTTGGCAATGAGTTAATCTTACACCGCTTATCCCAATTTTCTTCAGGAATGGAGCAATTTTGATTCTCAGTGTCCACATTCATGCTGCAAAACCAGGCAACTCATTCTTTGGAGGAGCCTGCCAGTCAAATAACTTTCTCCACTTGGTGCAAGCGTCACACTGGACCCAGCACTCACTCATCTTATCTGACTTCATTTCACTATTTTCAAATGGCAAACTATCTTCCTTGGACACGCTATCTGAAACAACAAAACTTGCTTTCACTTGGGATTGTGTCACCCTAGACTTCCACTTGACAATCAACTTCTCTAAATTATCTTGCTAAAAACATTTGCCGCCACGAAACAACTATTTCCTCAACATACTTGTTTTGTGAAGAATATCCATGTCTTCAGATGACAGGCATGATTTCAATCTTCTGGATTGACAAGAAGACTCAAATAAGTCGTTGAAATCAATAATTCCATAGTCTGCTCCATCAAACCACTGGCTTTCAAAACTGAACATCGTTTTGCTGCAGGTAATCCAAAGCTGGTTGTCACCTTATAGTAACCAACCTTACCATGTGAACTATGCTTTCACCAAGATACCTTTATACCCCTGAGACAATATTCCTTGAGTTTTCAAGATCAAAGCAAGTGCAGTAACTGTCTTCCCCAAACCAGGCTCATCACAAAATAGACCTCTGAAATCAAATATCTCTGGAGGCATCTCCAAAGATATTTCTCCACTTATTGTGTTGAGGTAAAAATAAAAGCCATCATCTGTTTTAAAGACCGGATAAATTGGATACAAAAGTACTTGGGGATTTGCTTCTCGGTTTAACATCCAATATACTGCTGCCCCTTGATGAGGAAAGAGATTGAGGTTCATACAAGATATGATAACACACGTTACAATTCTTGTTTATCGACATACTGCCGATATACTGAGCAAATCCTTGGGTGAAAGCATGCTAAAAATACAAATGAGAAGATCATTAGAAAGGTCCCAAAATCCATTTAAGTTATCCTGTGTGGGCTTGTTAGGCTGTATTGGAGATCTATGACTAATTGATGACTAACTGCCTCTGGATCCTGTCTGAGAGGCAGCTGAAAATATCATGAAGATCAAACCTTTCAGTAGACTTCATGTGCATCTTGCAACCCAACATGTTGCAAGCTCCTATGTGCCATATGCTTTCAGTTCCAGGAATAGTACTTTTCCCAGTAATAAGATCTGCAGATTCAAGGATTTCGTTTCTGCATTTCCAATCACAACTAAGATGAATTAGGGCAGCAACAGTTTGAGGAGAAGCCTTCCAGTAATTATGAGTTGAACACAAGGAACATGGCAAGAGAACTTCTAGTAAAACCACAACACGTGCATCTCTTTCTTGCTCCGCGCTTTTCACCACCCAACCCTGTATTTTGACATCATTTTGGAAAGAAGCTTATGCATCTGATTGTTAGGGGTTTTCCACCCTTTGAATGCATTAGCACTATGGCTATTAAATTTGAAGACACTATCATTATTGGCATGGGTCCACATCATCAAATGTTATTCATATTCCTATTGGTCCATGTCAGTGATCCTCCCACATCATTGCCATGTCATCGATCCATGGGAAAAGGCACAAAGAAGAAACACAAAAACTACCCTTGGTCCATGTCATGTGCCACATCACTGCTATGTCATTGCCACCTAGGCCATTCTTGTTTATAAATAGGCATTTTACATGACAAAAGGGAGATCATGTATGGAGTGAGAGAGAGAGATCATTAGTGAAGAGCATGATCATGTGGGTGTTCTTGTTGTATCTTGTCAATTTCAATAAAGAAGTGTAGTTTGAGTATCTTTTGTGATGTTCTTGTAATGTAAGTGTGGATGTAAGTGTGCTTTTGATTATCTTAATTCTGGGTGAGAGACAGAGTTAAGTGTCTTAGTTTGTGTGGTGATGAAGGCCTTCGGGCCAAGTCCAAGGTCTTGAATTCTGTCTTGAAAGGGAGATTTTCCCTTAACAGGAATAGTACTTTTCCCAGTAATAAGATCTGCAGATTCAAGGATTTCGTTTCTGCATTTCCAATCACAACTAAGATGAATTAGGGCAGCAACAGTTTGAGGAGAAGCCTTCCAGTAATTATGAGTTGAACACAAGGAACATGGCAAGAGAACTTCTAGTAAAACCACAACACGTGCATCTCTTTCTTGCTCCGCGCTTTTCACCACCCAACCCTGTATTTTGACATCATTTTGGAAAGAAGCTTATGCATCTGATAAATGATGCTGGATTCTATACTAACTCTTTTCCTGGATTTTCTACCAGAGAATGTAAACGAAGGGCTCCTTTGCTTTAGAATCATGCTAGCACATTGCTTTTGGAGTTACGCTAGCACTAGATTTTAGTCCATTATCACTCAAAGCAGACCCGTCTTCTAAGTCCAAGATGTTGGAATACATACTCCCTGGAAGTTCAGATTCAGGAGTTCGCAGGGGATCCTGCAAGCTCTTTTTCATACTCCTGCATGGTTCATCTGTAAGATCTTTGAGTACTGAATCCTCCTCTTCACAACCCAAATCTTCATCATAGCCCAAATGAATAGCATATAAAGCAGTTCCGTCCTCAACACGAACACAAACATCCGACTCTTTACCTCCTAATACACATTCCGCTCCAATTAGAGCCTCCAATTTCTTACAGAAAGGGCTTCCAGCCTGCGCCTCAAATTCAAACCCCAAGCCATGAGAATTCTCACCTTTTCTATCCAAAACTCAAGAAGAAAACAAATCCGCCCGACTTCTTTTAGCAAAGTCGTCTATAAAACAACCACCATTTTCAAAATTAACCAACTCATAATCGTCGAAGCCATTGGAAGGGACTGCGGAAGAACCAGGGAATGGAGGGGAGGCGCAAGGGGAAAGAAACACCAAAGCAAAACCGAGGAGTTTGTAATTGTTGGGGGATCTAAGAAAAGAAGAATAGAAAAGGGAGATCGGGGTATCAGCAAAAGGGTTATGAAGAGAAGAAATAGGAGGGGAAGGAGGAGGTTTATAGGTTGAAGAGGCTCGCTTATGCTTTTCCATAGCCGAATTGATGTGCCATATAGCTTCCCCAACGCGGGCATAACTTCCCAAGACAGGCTGGAATTTCCATTTATTTTTTGTGACCGTCGATCAAATCCAACGATTGTAGGGGCATCCACGTGGACAAAAATCTTAGTTGGCAACAACGTGGACACTCTAAAATTACTTCAAAGTATTAACTTGTGTTTGTGCAAACGTGCAAAAAAAATATTTTTAGTCAAACCCAAAAATCTCAAATTAACAAAATAGATTCAAGTTGAAATAGTTGCGTTTGCTTTTAAATGCTTTCTATTGGATAGAATACGTGTAAGTCTTACGTGGCACGACATGATTTGTTACCATGTTTTCTTCGTTACCGACTGCACTGCGTGCTGATGCCCTCTCTTTGCTCGAAGCCGCAGCGCCAGGAGTCGCCCTTTACCATAATTTGAAGTTTTCTGGTATGTACATCTGCATCCATCTTCTCAATCCAGGCAGATTCCATATATCATATATTGGTTATGAAGGCGCTCTTTGAGTATCCCTTAGTTCAGACATTGTCCACGTCGAAGCTGACCAGAGCTATTATTGTTACAAATCCGGTCTTATAACAAACAGGAGCACATAAAAACTAACGCTGTTTTGCCTCGTGTAAGACTTCCTGGATGAATTATATCTTCTGAAGACCTATTTCTTTATCATCACTGAAGAGTCTGTAGAAATGGTTAAATTGGGCACATATGCAGCTGTAAGTACAGTTGGAGCACTGGGTGTCATTTACCATGCATTTTACAGCAGAGAACAGTTTTACCCAGCTATGCTCTATCTATCCACTTCGAAGATCAGCTTAGTTTTGTTGTTAAACATGGCCATGGTTATCGCTTGTGGTATATGGCGGCTTATCAAGGTTATTTTCCTTGGGTCACTTAGGGAAGCTGAAGTGGAGCGTTTGAATGAGCAGTTGGTGAAGGAAATAATGGAGATATTGTTTGCAATGACAATTTTTAGAGAAGAGTTTAACGTTTCATTTGTAAGCCTGGTCTTTGTGCTTTTATTTACAAAAGCCTTTCATTGGTTGGCACAAAAGAGGGTGGAATATATTGAGATAACCCCATCTGTATCAAGATTGTCTCATGCTCGCATTGCCAGCTTTATGGTTTTGCTCCTTGTGATTGATTCTTTGTTCCTTTATTCCTCCATTAGCTACCTTTTACAGACGAGGAAGGCATCTGTATCACTGTTGTTTGCTTTTGAGTAAGTGTAATTCTATGTAATTATGTTTTGTTGACTTCTTATAGCAATACTAAAGCAAGTTGGTGGCGTGGTGATGTCCACAGGTATGTGATACTGGCAACATCTGTAGTCTCAATGTTTCTGAAGTATGGACTGTACATGGGTGATATGTGGATGGATGGGCAGTGGGACAACAAGGCCGTATATGTCTTTTATCTCGAGCTTGTCCGCGATTTGCTTATTCTATCTCTTTACTTATTCTTCTTCCTCACTATATTTGTGTAAGTGGGAATATAGATTGTTTTTTCATTTTTGGCACCACGACCTTGATTTTAGTAGTTATTTTGTTGGTGAAATTATAAACATTTCTCTTACTTGCAGAAACTATGGTTTGCCTCTACATTTGGTAAGAGAGCTCTACGAAATAGTTCGGAACTTTAAAGCGAGGGTTAGTGACTTTATACGCTATAGAAAGGTGACCTCAAATATGAATGAGCGCTTTCCAGATGCAACAGCAGAGGAGCTCTCCCGGTGCGTAATTTATTAAGTTTTGGGATTTTCTTTTGTTAATTTCCTGCCATGGGCAGGCTGATTTACTATACTTCCTCAACAATACTTGTCAGAGCATTTAGTACCAGATTGTGATTAAGAGCTTTAACATGCATTCAAGAATTCTCTGCATTCTATCCCAGATTATTTGCTTCAAAATAGATTGGAAGGCGGCTGATTGTATTTTTGAGTAGTTGAAAAAATGACTTGGTGACAGATGGAAAGTGCTTCACCATGATGGTTGAGCGTAATTTACACTTTGAAAATCTTATATTTTGATATATCTCGGGATTGTTATGTGGTGCAGTAGTGATGCCACTTGCATTATTTGTCGAGAAGAAATGGTTGCTGCCAAGAAATTACCTTGCGGTCATCTCTTTCATGTCCATTGCCTGCGTTCATGGTTAGAACGGCAGCAGACCTGTCCAACATGCAGGTCTCCTGTCTTGGTTCCAGAAGGTGGAACAGCAACTCCAGCCGCAGACCATCTGGGCCAAAGGCAACAGCAGGGCGGAGCAGCTCAAGGTACCCCTTTTTATTTCTGCTGGTTCATTGTGTGGCTTATTGAACCGGCATATCCTTTTAGGTCAAGGACAACAAAGTTCGGAATCAGGAAGTGGTTTAAGTCAGTCTCCAGCTCCTCAAACTGCATATGATGAGCATCAAGTACGGATGCAAGCTGCCATGGCTGCTGCTGCTCAGTATGGATCATCATTTGTCTATCCCTTTACAGGTTCTGGAACAATGAACTGGTAAAATTTTGGTTTTTTTCCTGGTAAAGTAATATTAGCCTTTTCCACATTTATAATAATTTGGTATTATTTTCAGGCTTCCTATGTATGTTCCTGTTATCCCTCATCCAGCTCATCCGTCTATGGCTGCTGCCACATCTAGGCCATCACCAAGTACTGGTTCTGATGTAGGAGGTTCAGAGCAGCTCAATAGTGGTGAATCAAATGCAGGGCCACCATTTGTCCCCTTGACAGGAGCTCTATTAGGAAGGGCGATAAATGCACAGCTAGGAGCTATGCATGCAATGCCAACTTCCTCTGCAATTCTATCCAATTTTGGGGGCCATCAGATACCTGTATCTATAGATTCAGTCTCTAACCAGGAAGCTGAGTCAATCAATGGAGCTTCTAGCAGTCAACCATCAGATACAAATGCCCAAAGTGCAGCTTCGAATTTACTAGATTTGCAACATGCATACTTGAAAAATCGAATTGAGGTAAGACAAAGTTGGAAAGGGATGTGTTTAAAGCAATTTGGGGATGGAACTGAACTTACATATGTTTATTTTCACTAGATTTTGCAGCAGCAACTCCAGTTAACTCTAGAACTTCAGCGCCGTCTTTCTTCAAGTGAGGAGCAGCCAGACATACATGATAGAAAGGGCAAAGCACGCATGCAGCCTGATGGGCCTCAACTTTCAGAGGTAGACAGCTGAAAAAACAGAATCACAAACGTAGATGCAAAGGATTAGTATTTTTGTACCCAAGATGGTGTGAAAGTAAGCAGTGCTTTTTCTTAAGAAGCAGCAAATAAAGGACCAGTCATGAATTTAGATTGTCACTCAACACATCGTGATTCCTGTAAGATAACCAATACCAGTTGTAAGATACAAGCGACCTATTTGACAAATGGTTTTCTTCACCGGCTGATTTCTTTCTGGCAGATTATAAGGCTGCTTCCATTCACTCTATCGAGAAAAGAAATGTCATAATACATAAAATTCCACATGTTATCAAGCATTCTTTTATTCTTTTTATTTAAAACTAACAGAAATGAGCATCGAATACTCCTTGACTCCAGGTCCTTGCAGATTAATTGGATCCAGCTGTTTCCCACCGTTGGATCAAGGTGAGGTTATAATCCATAATTTCCAGAATATTCGTTTTTTAAGAATATTCGATTGATTATCAAAAATAATCTCCCGAATATTCTTTTTGGGAGAAGATTCTACTCTGTTGCGTTGAAGCATTGCTCTGTTGCTACGATCATAGCCAAGAGTCTGAAGTTAACTGTAATCTGGTGGACACCTCTAATGCCAACCACTGCGCAGCTTCAAACTAGTTGCTTGAAGGATCTTTGAAGGCTACTGCATTTGTAGAGCTCTATAGCTAACGGAAATGGACTCCATAAACACCGGATTTGTGCAGCTTGATCAGTAGCTTGCATGTGTTCTGCTTCGCTTTTGGGAGCAAACAGATCCGGTAATCAAACAAGGAAGAAAATTTTTTGAGCTTTTTGTTTCCCTTTATAGCTATTGTAGTCTTTATCTTGCTCTGTTAATCTGCTCGGACCTGGAGTTAAGGGAGGTTAATCCTCCCCTCTTGATGATTATGCAAATAACAATCTCGGCCTCCCGGCCTCGAGGGTTATTCTCCATAATCATTTGGAGGGGAGGGTTAACCTCCTCTTATTGGACTCGTGTATGTAAAGTGAGTCCTTGTTTTTCTGGTTATCATTATTATAGGTGCAGTATTGATAAGTATTGGAGTATTGATAATAAATTATCAGTGCTAGAGGAGTATTGGTAACTAATTATCAGTACTATTCCACCCATATAAGTTTGATAAGGTGGTTATCGGTTTTTACCTCGGTTGATAATAAAAAATGCGTGGCCACCGTAAGGCCTGAGCTCAGCCTTTGGCCTTAGGTGCTAAATATCTGGGCTCGGACATAAGGCCTCCATCACGCATTTTTGGTTATCAATCAATCAAACCGATAACCTTGCCTTAATTCATCGAAGCACAATGAGCTAATGATATTATTGGATGACTTTAAAGAGCAAACAAAAGGGTGTACACCGATAACCTTACCTTAATTCATCGAAGCACAATGAGCTAATGATATTATTGGATGACTTTAAAGAGCAAACAAAAGGGTGTACAGCTAATGATATTATTGGATGACTTTAAAGAGCAAACAAAAGGGTGTACAGTCACATTTATTCTTGAGTTCTTTTCCAAGTTTCTTCCTTTGGTTGGTCTACATTTGTTTATTTATTACTCCTTGGACAAAACCTTTGCATGCTACTAAGGATGTGCCTCTTTCATGAATTGAATAGACTTCTCTTAATAGCATGTGTTATGTTTATGGCTATGCCTTTGTCGGAGGTATGGTGTAGAGATCCTCTAATCTGTGAGAAAACATGTGAAACAAGGTTGCATATTTAACGGGAGTGTACACTCCCGTTTCAAAATTTCTTTTAAAAAATTTGCTATGCTTTCAAAATGGGTACATTTTGAGATGTAACCAAACTTAATAGTGTTTGGTTACATCAATATCGTTAAAGCATGTATTATCATTTTTGGGCCCTTGGATCATGGCCATTAGGTAGCATATTCCACCATCTAGGGTCTTTCTCAAGTCAAATTGGCCCTTGTTGACCCAATTTTAAAGGGGCACTACGAAACCATCAACCATTGGTTAAAATAGTATTCTGGCATTTGTACAGTAGTGTCACGGTAATACAGTCCAATACTTTATAACTGAAACCATGACATGAGCCTAGGGAATCGAACTCCAGCTCCAATCCAATGCTCAATGCTCAAGTACGAGCACACTAAAGAACATAGAAAAAACACATCATATCTTACAATATAGATGGAGTCGAGTTCATCAGATATTGTGCAAAGATAAGAAAAAAATATGTTTCAAACAAAATGTGCAAAGATAAGAAAAAATATATTTCAAACAAAAAAGGCCTAGCAGTAAGTATTACAGATTTGTATTTGCACCAAACGCCAAGAACCAGAGGCAAGAGTCTCCTGCAGAAAAAATCAATGGACTCAAATAATCATGGATTCTAAGATCCGAATGAGAATTCTAAGAACAAAAGAATAAGCAAGGGCAGCATGCCTGCTAAGAATCCGACAGAAAATCCTGAAGAAAAAAGTAGAATCGTTGGAAAATTCAATGCCCCAAGATGGTTTAGGGTGCTGTGCAGATCGTCGGACCATCCGCCATCGCTAGCCCTCCTCTAAAACCTTTAGACATCTCTTAGTTGCTTACACAGAAATTCGAAGGCGGCGCTGGCAAGAAAAGAAAAGAAAAGCACAAATATGTCTGCCAGATCTTGCTTGCTTGCAAAGATCCGCTCACCTCTTCTTCCTTCGTCGCAAGATAGAATATGGGCAGAATCGACTTAGGGAAGAATATAGTGTTATGGCCTTATACTTCTAAGACCTAGTTACATGACCCACGGTTGGAGAATCGAACTCCAGCCAGAAACCCAGCAATGCCTCGACCCAGCTTGGCCTCAACCCAGCGATGCTGCAAAGCAAGGAAGGGCAGAACCGGAGAAAAGCCAGAGATAGAAATCTCTTGCAACTGCACCACGCGCCCATCCATCCAACCTAAGTGCAACTGCAGCGACACGATCCCACTCTGAAAAAAAAAACCTGAACCTTCTCCAACACAAATACACGTTGGTTTCCAAACAAAACCCAGGTGCCACATCATCAAAATACATATTTCAATACGAATACCACATTTAACCTTCCACAATCTTATGTTAGAAAAATACTGTTTTTTATTACGCACACGTTATGAGATAGATAGATAGATAGATAGTATTATGAGATGTAACCAAACTTAACAGTGTTTGTTTTATCTTTAAATGGCATTTTGGCCCCCTAAATATAATACGAATGGGTAAGTGTGAAGAATCCACTTAAAAAGAGGCTAAAATTACCTTCAACAATTCTGCTATCAAGAAAGCAAAAACAAAACTTGAGATTTGAGGAGGTAAATCAGCATTCAAGAATCAAATTGATAAGAGCGACATCAAAAAAAAATGTCAAACACGTTCAAGACTAAATAATTTAGAATATTTGTAATTCAGAGGCCCAAATCATAATCTTCAGCATGCTGCATGCTTGTCCCTGGGTATTCTTCTGCACTCTTCTTTTAATTCTCAAGCTTCCTCTATGGCATCATCATCTATAGAACTTGTGGGAGGAGGTTGTACTTCTAAAGAAGCAACTTTGGCAAAATCGGGTTTTGGCTCCTAACTCTTCATTTTCATCAGGAAGGGAAGGCAGGGCAGACAACCTCATCTTTATGAAGTTTACAGCCTCCTTGTCTATGTCCATTGCAACGTAATTTTGACCCTTTTTATGTGCACAGGCTATTGTTGTGCCAAATCCTGAGAAAGCATCCAATACCCAGTCTCCTTGATGCGAAAACATGCTAAGAATATGGTTGATGATGGTTGACAACTTTGCCTTGTGAGCTTGGGTCTCCTAGTTTTTGTAACATTGTTGGGAACTGAAGAACATTCGATGTGACGTTCCAAGTATTTATACGGTATATGTATAAACATACGGACACGTCACCCAGTAAAGGTACGCCACCATGGGGTATTTTAACCTAGGGAGTTGAGCTAAAAGGGATTAATTTAGCTATGCTAAATTAATTATTAAGGAAATAATATCTAATTGACTTAATTAGATAATAGATTAATTAGGAAAGTGCCACTTGGCCAAATTCGAGTGGCCAGCAGGGAAATGCTAACCTGGGGCATCAAATTGGACCCCTATCCCATTTGACCCCAAAATCGAGCCAGGAAGAGGAGCAAACCGAGCGCCCAAGTTCTTTGAAGGCGTTCTTTGAACACCCAAGTTCTTTGAAGTCGCTTTGAACACCCCGATTCTTTGAAAGATGGAGGTGCCCCCGCGATAACGGTTCAGCGTAAAACTCGGGTTAGTGGGTAGTTTAGCTTGAGCTTCTAGGATAACGCCTCGCTTAGTCTTCTCTCGGGTTATCTTTGTTAGGATTAACCCTTCTTTGATAATTAGGATTATATTTCAATTATGGATTATGCTTGGTTAAGTAGGAATGGATGAATCTATGAAAGTATCTCTGTCCGCTTCCGTAAAGCAGGGATTAGATGGGGGGTAGAGACCTCTGAGCCCATGTATTGTAGTATGCTCCTAGATAGAGCCCTATATTATTCCCATTAGAGTGCGGCCTGTGCACAAGAGCCCACCGAGTCGTGGATACTATGGAATTGCTTAGCACCAGATAAGGGACGCAGTGGTGAAGTGGAGGTGGGGTCTTGCACGAACATACAAGGCTCCTGGGACTCCTACAGTGGGCTAGGCCTGATAGCCGGTCATGTAGAGGGCCGGGTATGGGTCTGACACTCCCTGGGTGCAGAGGTGTGACCCGTATGGGGAACCCTGTACTTTGTGTAGATTTAGGGGAGTAAGTCGGGTACGGATGCGGGGGTCACTGATGCAACACGTATTCTCTAGCTCACCCATGGAACCGCTGTGTGGAAGGGGACGCCTCCCCAACCTGCCTCATCGGACGGGTCGTCATGAAACCTGGAGTGGGCTCGAAGGGTGATACCTTGAGTCTGCGTCTCCGTAAGGCTATAGTGATGCCATAGCATGATTCGACTCATCTGCAAAGTGTGCACAGGAGGGGCGGATGGAGTGGACAACCCTAGCCGATGTTCTATGCCAGCCAACGCCATGCCAAGATTCGGTCTGCTGATCTCTTGAGACCTAGCCGTCAGTCGACCCTCACTGGAGTCTGAGCCGGGGTAGAACCATGGGGTTGGGGTGTTTTCTCTAGTATTTAAATGTATCTTCTCTGTTATTATCAGTTGGATGGATGTGCCACCCTTCGTGGTGGTATTTATTATATGAATATGCTGTATGCTAACCTTGTATTCACGCTTCCACGACGTAGGAGCCCCATCGAAGGCGTGGGCCGAATGACCCCTCTGTGTCCTTCATTCGAGCATCTTTCCATAGATGGCCCGAGTTAGACGGAGGGCCCTGCTCATGGCGGGATGGTTGCCATGGGAGGGGAAAGTCCCCGTATGTATACGCCCGAGCGTCGTATATGTTCTGGGAGCGTCACAGTGGTATCAGAGCCATGATTTTGGTTACCCGAAATCATAGCACTGACCAAACCCTAACTTGTTAGTTAGGTACGTAGTTAGGTGGGAGCTTAAATTAGTTGGACTATTTAACTCTTTGATGTTTGATGTTTAGAGAATTTGGAAGGAAAGTGGCAATGGAAAAACGTACATACAGGAGAAACAAAGTGGACAGAAATTGGGGAGCCGATGTCGTATTATTGGACTTCCCTACAAATGAAAAACCTACGATGGGTCACTTGGTAGTTCCTGAATGGAACTTATGTAGCAAACAGGTTATTGATGATGCTTTCACTATAGCCACACTTTGTGTTGATGATTCTGGATTTGTGGTATGCTTTTGTGGTATTAAGCAATTGAAGATTTTGGATGCTGCTGCAAAGAAACGCAATCTTGAAAGGCAACGCATGTACTTCATGGTGCAGAAAACTCCATGTGAGGTAACTCGTGATGCCTTTGGAGTTTTTGAGAATAGTTGTTAATATTTCATTGTCTACACCAGGATTGGAGTTGATGTTGGGAAGATACACTCAGTGGTGTATTCCATGAGGGAATTGAACCAAAACAACAATGTTCTTTTCAATGTGCTAGCTGAAAAAGATAGTTGCCAGTGCATGATGCAAAACAATCAAGATATGGCTTGGAAAAATCAACAAAGTGATGGAATTTATACTTCATTCTTTTTGTGTGACGGGTGGCTTTGCATTGGACTTGTTTCTTTGGTGCTTGGCTCTATGATGGAAGCATCTTGGCGTTAAAGGTGTTCATTACTTTGGGCCCGAAGGATGAAGTGTTGGTTCGGTCGTGCTTGCTTTCTTGGCGTTGTGGGGCTCCTTCTATTGATCTTGACAAATCAGATGAGAGTGGACATGAAGACGACATTGAGAATGTTCGATTCGGGATGTGGACCGAACCCTTGGACTAGTCCGTGAGTTTTTCAGTTTCATACTTTGCTATTAAGCTTTTGATCTTTTATGCATCGACATATTTACTAATACATCTAATTCTTATGCGGCCGACGTTTAAATTACCCGGTATATCTGAGAAAGTGAAGCTCGATATATGTCCACGTACATGATTCCTATACATTTGAAGGACAAAAAAAGAAAAAAATGCAAATTTGTAGATGATGAGGCACAACTAGCATAGAGTGCATACTTTTGACTCTATATTTTGTTGTTTATGTTATTTCACTTATGGTGTCCACCATTCTGTTTGTCAAATTCGTTTTCTTATGATAATAGAAGCTATAGGCATGCATTTGACACTAAATTCAACGGGTAAATACATTCTTCAAATGTCAAATCTCATGTTAAGATAAGGTAGCTAGTTTGGGGCTGTTTGTATGCTTGGTTTCAATTTCAAGCGTTCAGATAAAATCTTATCTTAGTCTCAAAAAAGCCCAGAGTGCCTAAATAAAAAAGCCCATGAAAAAGTTTTCCCCGGTTGATGTAATACATTGTAAGTCTTAAGAAGTTTAGGGCGACTGGAGGACCCAAGTTTGGAAGGGCCATAACTTTTTGTGGGTAGCTCAAATGAAGGCGAAAGTGGTTCCAATGGATCGGGCGTACCCCAAATACCCTAGAAGGGTCATCAGCTGGCGGAAAAGGGTCAAGGAGGGGCCCCGAAAGTCAACTCAGGCGCCGCTTGCTTTTCATCGACTTAGAATCGAGGTAGGAGCGCGTATAATGCCGTCGGCGCCCGACCGTATAATCGTGCATATTTCCACCGTATAAATATTTTTTTTTTTTAAAAAAAAAATTAACAAGAATTTTTTTTTAAAATTTAAAGGTTAGGCGGCCGTTATTCTTTTTACCCCTCCCCAGTTTCACAGCGCCTCCGCCCGCTAGGTCTGATGTCCGCCATAGCTACCGGACCCGACCTTGCTCTTCCACCTTGTTTTTTTTTTTCTCTCTACCGCCTCCTCTCTACTCCTAAGTAGTTTCCCACTGCCTTACAAATCAAGTAGTTTCACTTTCTACCTAGACCCCAAATACCATAGTTATGGACACCACCAAGAGTACTGCGGACCCTCACGGCCTCACCATAGCTCCAAATTTATGCTTTAATCGTGATAAAGATATGGCTACCGCATGTCTTTGATTGATATACTTTTGGATGAGTTGGTATCCGATTTGTTGATGACGCTTAGGATACTCCTATCCAATATATCATTACTCTGAGCGCTTTTGATTAAGTTGAATCTCCGACAGCTTCCTTACACCATGGCCGAGCAACCTGATTTGGTCATGATGTTGATTAAATTTTATCCTCCTGAATGTGAGGAACACTCTGCGGAGGAGGCCATACGAACAGAGGCCGACCGTATCCGGAACTTGGCCAGGGAGGATGACCGCAGGGAGGTGGAACGAGCTGATACGGCGGCTCGAGGTCGGGAGTATAGGTATTTAGGAGATGGAGTCGCCGTCATTGATGGCAGGGCAATCGAGCTTCCCCCATTTGAGTGGCATGAAGCGTCCCAGAGCTTCATGTGGGGAGAGATTCCTGACATCAGTCTGGACTATTTGACGACAGTCCAGATTGATATGAACCAGCGACCCAACCGGTACCACGCGGAACTCCTTCGCCGCATAGTGGAACGACGGTATGCGGAGGTTGAAGCCGACTTCCTTAGAGCCCGTGAGTTCCGGGAGGAACAGGAAAGACTCCAACGGGAACGAGAGGAAAAGGCCCGACAGGAACACCAGGACCAGCAGGGTAATAGCGTACAAGAGACCGACCAGGGGCCAAACCAGGCGGGCAAACCGACCATTAAACACCGGAGAAAATTCGTAGCCCATAAGTCCGGCAGCCAGTACAAGGAGAAGTTGAGGGTTGTCAGAGCTATTGGGAAGAACACAAGTTCCAGCAGGAGGCAGGAGCGCGTGGATGCTTCCCGGCCCCATCCTGTCATTGGGGGCAAGACGATACCACCGCACAGAAGGCCGACTCCTAAGCCTGCTCCACCGAAGAAGCCCCACCGGTTCAGACCCGGTACCGTGGCCTTACGGGAGATCCGTAAGTTCCAGAAGACCACGGAACTTCTGATACGCAAGCTACCTTTTCAAAGGTTGGTTGGGAAGATAGTCCAAGAATTCAAAACCGACCTCCGCTTCCAGACTTTTGCCATACTAGCACTTCAAGAGGCTGCAGAAGCCTATTTGGTGGCACTTTTTGGAGATGCAAATCTTTGCGCTATCCACGCAAAGAGAGTCACTATAATGCCGAAGGATTTGGTCCTGGCCCGCCGGATTCGGGGATAGCATCCGTAGTGGGTTTTGGGAATCTTTGCGTTATAACCATTTTTGTTATATTAAATAGAAATCCACATTTTGTCCTTCTGTTATGTATGGGCTAGACAAGTCGCCTCTTGGAGTAATAATTAAAAAAAAAAAAAAAAAAAAAGGGTTAAAAAGGATCTCTAGGGTTTCATTTTCATCTGTCCATATCTGTTCATCTTCCTCCCTCCTCTCTTTCAGCGCCCATGGCCGCCATCAATTTGCTTGCATAGTACCGGGATGGAGAGCACTGGGATCCAGGGGTTCCCTTTGACCTTTTACAGCCCTTTCTATGCCAGCGCCTCGACCTCATCTCTAATATGCAACGACACCCAGATTATGCCGGATTTCTACAGTTTTACACAGAGAAGATGCTCCCTCTGTGTATTCCTTTTGGGGAACCTCCCCAGTTGTACCTAGAACGGGATGTAGTCCGAGAGATGCTTGGGGGTGACACCCACGCATATGATGTGCTCAAGGGCAAACTTAGATGGGGAAAACAGCCGCCACAGCACCAGGGGCGACAATATCTTGAAGTTGCCTTTGCCCTAGCCATCCTCATGGATCAGAATGTTGAGGATGAGACATTGCCGGCAGAGAAAGGCAAACTTCCCGAGTCTTCCGATGAGGAAGAGGATGAGCACATAGGCATGGGTGACTTCATCCGTTAGAAGCAGCTAGCAGAGGAGATGCCACCATGTCGGGAACAGGCTGCACGCTTGTCCGGGCTGGACGCCCTTCCAGTTGTGTATCACCAAGGGCAAGAGTATCTTCTTTTGGATGATATCATCTGGACTTATCACATGGTGGCCGGATATAAGCGCCGACGCAAGGACCATGTACTCTATGAGTTAGCAGAGTACTGTATGGATGACTTCATTGACTTTACTCCTATTGACCTTCCCCAGGAAGTACAGTAGCTACTCCAATTTCATCAGGAGACTATAGAGCCGGCCGAAACCTTGTTACGGCTTCGGGAACTGGTGTTACAGGATCCGCCATCCGGATGCCTTTACAGCTATGGGGCCTCATGTCCCAAATATTAATATGGTTGAAGTTCCCTCCGGTTCGGACGAGGAGGGAGAGGATCTTTACCATAACCCTGCGCATTTAAAGGAAGAACAGGAGGAACTCAAGGAGGAGGAAGTCTCTATGGACCTGGATAAAGAGGTTGCCACGTCAGAGACCCCGCAGGGGAAGGCGTTAGGGAATCACCTCACCCGCTTCTTCTTATCAGCTTTTCGACAGGGGCAGGTCCTTTTCGTAGCCCGGGACTTAGGACCAGAGGTCGAGGCTTCATGGTGGAACCTCCGTGCTCTTTCCACATTGGCAGGGCACAAGAAGCTTCCCTATCGCACGCTTGCTTACGTACTCGTTCGACGGGATCTTGCCCTCACTGCATTGGGGCAGGATATTGCACCATGGATGAGTATGAAGCTCCTTACGGCGGCCCCATTGGCTGCCGCCTATCCGCCAGAGGTTGCCTCCATTGCAGCTGCCACAGTAGACCCAGGGGTGACTTTGTTACGTCATCGACCGCCGCCACCACCTCCTACGCCTATGGACCGGGATGCCGGGCCTAGTTCGTAGTTTTTTTTTATATATATAGTGTCTATTGTATGAGTATAGCCTTTGAGCTACTCGAGTATATGTAATTTTTGCGTTGACGATCCTCACGCATCTTCTCTTGAATACAAGCAAATTGTCTTTTTCCTATAATACTTGTCTTTCTCTTTTAGAGTTTGAAGTATAAGGAATAATTCAACTGTTATGTACTCATACTTACCGTCTTGCAGACGATGAAATTGAGGAAAATGAAGAACAAATACCCGAGGAATTACGAGGGGAGGATCAGATACCTCCAGACCAAGACTATGGTCAAGAATATGTGGAGTGGCACCCAGAAGATGCCGATTACGTGGCAGAGGAGCCTATGGACGAAGCAGAGCCCTACGATCCAATCAAGGGCTTCGAAATTGTCAACATTCTCCGTGAGCGCGCTTTCGAGCATCTGGAACACACTCTTCGACGGACCTGGAATTACTGGCAGATGACGAAGCAGGAGGCTTTTGTTGATGCAAACAACTATTTATGGCAAATTTTCTACGCGTTGAGAGATCTCTTCAAGTTACTTATCATCAGCCCCACGTTAGATTATCAGTTGGTCATTATCCAGGCATGGGTTCGCTACAAGCTAGTTAGGGCAGTACGGGAGAACATTCGTTACTCTATCCTGTACCCTTTCGCGGAGCCCTAGGCCTGTTTGCACGGCTTTTCCATGGCAAAGTTTTGTATAATCATTAAGTTTTGTATTCTACGGATTTAATTTTGTTAAAACCCCCTCCAATGTAATTATCACCACAACTTTATAATAAAGTTCTTTTCCTTAATTCTCTTGTATTCTCCTTATCATTTTTTTTCTAGTTATGCTTAAAAATGATCTTCGTTGTGACACTTGGTACCACAATATCTTTTCTTATACCTTCTTATGATTAATATAGACGGTGCACGTAACGCCTCATGGCAAACACCTTCAAATGCTAGCAGGCTAACACCTGAGCAAGAACTCCTGTTGATCAAGCGGCAGTTAGTGGAGCTGCAGGCTTATGTGTTGAATGCCAACCCTCCACAGTATATGCAGGAGAACGGACCGGAGTTACCTCCGTTACCGCCAAGTCCACAACCACAGCAGCCATCTGCACCAGAACCAGGCCCTGTACCTACAAAAAGGAGGCACCATTCTAAACGCCGTAGAAGCTCGTCTACAGATAGTGCCACCTCCTCGCAATCCGCCACTTCTGTCTCTTCAGAGTCATCGATATCGTCTGGTGACCATGCAAAGGCCCGGGACAAGGAGTACCGTAAGACGGTTGATACGGCCATAACTAGTATATGGAAAAACAGGAAATTGGCCCAGTTTGATGGGAAATCTAGAGGCGGTCTAAATGCAGAGTCCTGGTTGGACGAGATGAAGGAGTTTGGGAAATCCTATGGCATGACGGAGAAAGATACAGGAAAAGTTGCCACCACAAACCTTACAGGAGCCGCTCGTATTTGGTGGAAGGGCTATGCTAGAGCCAAGCATCTTGACCGAAGCAGATGCAAGTTTAAAAAGTTTGCCAAAGCTTTTAAGTCGCATTATGTGCTCCGTGCGCACAAATGCCAACAGATTCAAACTTTTTACAGTTTGGAGCAGAAAGGCATGTCAGTTCAGGTCTACACAGATGAATTTATGCGCTTAAGGCTGTATATGCCAGGAATGAATGAGAAGAGGGCGATAGAGGGTTATATTGAAGGGTTGGCCCCATCAATTAAACGAATGGTTAAGGCCATAGACCCGAAGTCAGTTGCAGAGGCTGAGGCTAAGGCATTGAGCCTCGAAGAGGACACACCACGAAACCAGTACCAGCGTCCTGCCTCTTATTCTCAGCCGTGCCCGTACACACCCTACAAGCCCCGTTCACCAAGTCCTGGGCCCTCTCAGCAAAACTCTAACGGTCACCAGGAAAAGAAAGTCACCTTCAACGTGCCCGATAAACCGAACAATGTCAGTAAAGGAAGTTCGGAACCTCTTACAGTCTATTCCCAAAGAGGCCCGAGAGCAGCTCCGCAGAGATAAGGCATGCTACAGGTGTATGCGGCCCGGGCACTTCATGCAGAATTGCCCTTATGTCACACAGACTGCCCAGCTGGCCATGGCCGACCTCGATTGGGGCGATCTCGAGTCTACACTACCTGTCGAGGAGGAGGCTCCCGAGTATATTCACGGTGCGTCCCATATCCTTGCAGCCATAGAAACCGGCAATGCTGAAAGTCAGCCTGCCGTTATTTCCACCATAGGTCAAGTAGACAGTAAGCCTTTCATAATTCTTATGGATACGGGAAGTACACATAATTTTGCTTCTCCTAGAATGGCCCAGGTATTGCAGCTTGAGACTTTGAGGTCCCGACCTGTCACTTTAGCCAGTGGTAAAATCATACATACTCATGGCCGTCGCATTAACCTTAAAATGCAGCTGCCAGGTGCACCAGTTGCATTGGGTGCCGAGTTAATGGATATTGGCAAATACGATTTGATTGTTGGTATGGAATTCTTGGCATCTGCAAAAGCCAATATAGACTGCGAAAAACGGGAGGTTACCTTCAACGCAGCTAATGGAGCCCGCGTAACTATAAAAGGTGATTCCTTAAACCCCATTATGCAGTCCATGTCCATCAGGCAGTTAAATAAGGCTATACGCAAGGATAAGCTACTTTGTGTTATCAGACTTGCATCCCTTGAGTCAGATGCTAAACAGAAGCAAGTAGTTGATGCATTGCCAGAGGGCATTGCTAATCTCCTCAAGGAATTTACCGATCTCTTTCCAGACGAGATCCAGAAACTTCCTCCATTTAGAGGGGTAGAATGTGAGATAGCTTTGGAACCGGGTACAAAGCCTACCAGTAAGGCCCCGTACCGTATGAGTCCCCCTGAGTTGGCAGAGCTTAAGAAGCAACTTCAGGAGTTACTAAACCTAGGCTTCATCCGGCCTAGTGTTTCGCCATTTGGCGCTCCTATCCTTTTTGTTAAGAAGAAGGATGGCTCCCTGAGGATGTGTATTGACTATCGGCAGCTCAACAAGCATACGATCAAGAATCGCTATGCTTTGCCTAGAGCAGACGATCTTATGGACCAGTTGCAAGGGGCCAAGTATTTCTCAAAGATTGACTTACGCTCCGGATATCACCAAATAAGAATTAAAGAGGAGGATATCCATAAGTCTACTTTTCGCACTAGATATGGGCATTATGAGTTTACCGTTATGCCTTTTGGATTAACTAATGCCCCCGCAACCTTTATGAGGTTAATGAATGATGTCTTCCGACAATACTTGGATGATTTTGTCGTTATTTTCTTTGAAGACATTCTCATCTATAGTAAGACCCTGGAGGAGCATGAGAAACATCTTCGCTTGGCCCTACAAAAGCTAAGACGTCATCAGATCTTTGCCAAGTTCTCTAAGTGCAAGTTTGCCACTCTGAAGGTGGATTATTTGGGACATATCATTTCAGCAGAGGGAATTGCTACGGATCCAGCAAAGATAGAGGCAGTCAAGGATTGGCCCATTCCAGGTAATGTTTCAGAGGTCCGAAGTTTCTTAGGATTGGCAGGGTATTACCGGAAATTTGTTAAGGATTTTGCAAAAATTGCAGCACCTCTTACTGATCTTACAAAGCATGAGAAAGTGAAGGATTGGATTGAGAATTGGAAAGCAAAGGTCCAGGGAAGTTTTCAAAAGCTTAAGAATGCCCTAACGTCAGCACCAGTCCTCACATTACCGGACCCCGAAAAGGATAAACTAGTAGCAACGGATGCTAGTAAAATTGCTACCGGTGGAGTCCTAATGCAGGAGGGGAGAGTTATTGCCTATGATTCAAAGAAAATGAATGAGACTGAACAACGATACCCTACCCATGATCAGGAATTGTTGGCTGTTGTTCGCGCTTTGCGTATATGGAGACACTACCTTCTTGGTAGGAGATTCCAACTTGATACGGACCATCAGAGTCTCCGTTATCTAACAACCCAGCCAAATCTCAACCTCCGGCAGAGAAGATGGATGGAATTTCTGGAGGAGTATGATTTTGAGATTATGTATAAGCCTGGCAAACACAATGTGGTTGCGGATGCATTATCACGCCATCCCTTGGTAACCCGAACCCATTGTAATGCAGTTTTCCACACTCACCAGCGAGTTCGGAAAACAAATAGAGCAAGCCTTAGCCACGGATCCAGAGTTCCGTGAGGTGTGGGATAGTTTGGCTAAAGAGGCACGCACAGATAAAGAACGTGAAGCTTTCCGTTCGTATAAGAAAGAGGGCAATTTGTTATATCACAAAGATAAGTTGTGTGTACCTGGGATTTCAGGAGTGCGTAAGCTTATTCTCCATGATACACACAACAGCCCTATAGCTGGACATGCAGGTTTCATGAAGACCTACTTTAAGATCCGCTCCAGTTATTTCTGGCCTTCTATGAAGAAGGACATTGCCCGGTATATTAAGCAGTGTCAGGTGTGTCAGCAGACCAAGGCTGAGCAACTAAGGATTCCAGGAGAGTTGCAACCTCTGGATGTGCCCAATGCCAAATGGGAAGTAATAACCATGGATTTCATTGTAAGCCTTCCACATACTCTCCGTGGATATGATGCATTGATGGTAGTGGTCGACAAATTGTCGAAAATGGCTCATTTCTTGCCATGTCGTACCACAGATACAGCCTTTGATACCGCTTTGCTGTTCACAAAGGAGATCTTCAGATTGCATGGAATGCCACGAGTTATTGTATCCGACAGGGATCCCAAATTCGTGAGTGCATTCTGGAAAGATTTCTTTGCCACCATCCAAACCAAGCTTGCTATGAGTACGGCATATCATCCTCAGACGGATGGTCAGACAGAGCGTACCAATCGCATTATAGAGGATATGCTACGAAGTTATGTATGGAGTAAGCAATCACAATGGGCTGACTATATTTATTTGGTCGAATTTGTCTATAATAGCATGAAACAGGAATCTTCCAGAATGTCTCCCTTTATGATAAATTATGGTTATCAATGCCTTACTCTAGACACATGGCATAATCCCTTTTCTAAAGTGGAGGTTTCTCAGCAACTCCTCTGGGAAATGCAAGCTTTGATTGAAGAAGTTCGTGGTTACCTGTTGGCTGCACGTAGTTGTCAGAAGAGTGTCGCAGATAAGCACAGGACCCCACGAGTCTTCCAGGTGGGCGAATAGTTTGGCTTAAGATTAAGATTAAACGAGCCAAGCTTAAGATTAGTAACTGCAAGAAGCTAGCACCCAGATGGATGGGCCGTTCAAAATCATTGAACGTGTTGGAGAACAGGCATATCGCTTGGACTTGCCACCCCGCTTGAAGATCCACAAGGTCTTTCACGTGAGTCTTCTGAAGCAACACACCCCAGATCCAGAGGAGATCTTGGATACACCCACCCTTCTTGAAATGACAGAGGAGCATCTATATATAGTGCCTGAAGCTCTTCTTGATCGAGCCTATAAGCAGACCAGAAGAAGTCAAATGTTGCAATACTTGGTTAAGTGGAAACACTTGCCAGTTGAGGATGCTACGTGGGTCATGAAGATGGACCTTGAGAAGCACTATCCGGACTTCATGCGGGAATCTCAGGGCCGCACCATCAACGATGCTATCAACCCCGCACCCGGCGGTAAGCTTCAAGGCTTGATTCGCCGAGAATCATGCATTAGAGGGGTAGATGCATCGTGGTTAACAATAGTTACCGATGATGAGATCACCTTCGTGTTCTCTAGGACGTGGTGTATTGTCAATGTTGGCATGACCGCGAAATGCTTGGAAAGCATGTAGTTGATAGGCCGCGTTCATCTCGGCTATAATGGGAACTTGGCCATTCCTTATGCCGCAATGAATTGCGAACCATAAGCATGATAGGTTCCCTTGTAGATAGGTTTTCTTTTATTTTCTTATAGGGGGTGGTCCCTTCAACCACGATCTAATTATATTATCTATATATACTGATGTATTGACATGTGCAGGCCAGTGAGCAGTACGTGACCTGCTCATGTATAGAGGGTTGCTGATGGCCCGACTTCTCCAGTTTTATTTTGTCTACATGTGTTACCTTTTTGTCACTGTGATGTTTGATATCGGACTTCGGTCCTTAAACCTGTTCATGATAAGTATGTGAAATGCACCTTGGTGCTTAAACTATTTGATGCTTTAAGTTCAATGTTATTACCTTCGGAACTAAGGCATTACCTCCCTTTTTCATGTACATACTTTCTTTTACTGCAATTCCTTCATCAATTGTCACTTGTTTAACTAACCCCAATGCTGAGGACAACATTATTTCTAAGGAGGGGAGAATGTGACGTTCCAAGTATTTATACGGTATACGTATAAACATACTGACACATCACCCAGTAAAGGTACGCCACCATGGAGTATTTTAACCTAGGGGGTTGAGCTAAAAGGGATTAATTTAGCTATGCTAAATTAATTATTAAGGAAATAATATCTAATTGACTTAATTAGATAATAGATTAATTAGGAAAGTGCCACTTGGCCAAATTCGAGTGGCCAGCAGGGAAATGCTAACCTGGGGCATCAAATTGGACCCCTATCCCATTTGACCCCAAAATCGAGCCAGGAAGAGGAGCAGCTGAGCGCCCAAGTTGCTGAAGCTGTTGCTGAACACCCAAGTTGCTGAAGCTGTTGCTGAACACCCCAGTTGCTGAAAGATGGAGGTGCCCCACGATAACGGTTCAAGCAGAAACTCGGGTTAGTGGGTAGTTTAGCTTGAGCTTCTAGGATAGTGCCTCAGTTAGTCTTCTCTGGTTATCTTTGTTAGGATTAACCCTTCTTTGATAATTAGGATTATATTTCAATTATGGATTATGCTTGGTTAAGTAGGAATGGATGAATCTATGAAAGTATCTCTGTCCGCTTCCGTAAAGGGCAGGGATTAGATGGGGGGTAGAGACCTCTGAGCCCATGTATTGTAGTATGCTCCTAGATAGAGCCCTATATTATTCCCATTAGAGTGCGGCCTGTGCACAAGAGCCCACCGAGTCGTGGATACTATGGAATTGCTTAGCACCAGATAAGGGACGCAGTGGTGAAGTGGGGGTGGGGTCTTGCACGAACATACAAGGCTCCTGGGACTCCTACAGTGGGCTAGGCCTGATAGCCGGTCACGTAGAGGGCCGGGTATAGGTCTGACACTCCCTGGGTGCAGAGGTGTGACCCGTATGGGGCACCCTGTACTTTGTATAGATTTAGGGGAGTAAGTCGGGTACGGATGCGGGGGTCGCTGATGCGGCACGTATTCTCTAGCTCACCCACGGAACCGCTGTGATGCCATAGCATGATTCGACTCATCTGCAAAGTGTGCACAGGAGGGGCGGATGGAGTGGACAACCCTAGCCGATGTTCTATGCCAGCCAACGCCATGCCAAGATTCGGTCTGCTGATCTCTTGAGACCTAGCCGTCAGTCGACCCTCACTGGAGTCTGAGCCGGGGTAGAACCATGGGGTTGGGGTGTTTTCTCTAGTATTTAAATGTATCTTCTCTGTTATTATCAGTTGGATGGATGTGCCACCCTTCGTGGTGGTATTTATTATATGAATATGTTGTATGCTAACCTTGTATTCACGCTTCCGCGACGTAGGAGCCCCATCGAAGGCGTGGGCCGAATGACCCCTCTGTGTCCTTCATTCGAGCATCTTTCCATAGATGGCCCGAGTTAGACGGAGGGCCCTGCTCATGACGGGATGGTTGCCATGGGAGGGGAAAGTCCCCGTATGTATACGCCCGAGCGTCGTATATGTTCTGGGAGAGTCACATTCGAGAAATCAGAGTAGGCAACAACGTTAAAATCTTCCATGGCCCTCTTGCCATCAAAACTCCAATAGACCACATGTAAATACTCAAGCTTGCTCAGCAGCCTGGGGCCTCCATCATGATGATTGATGTTGGTTTTGCACCTATGCAACATAATAAGTGTAACCGAAACAACACGAAAAGAGTGTTTTGTATTCTAGAATAAGAGATTGGATTAAGTGCCTTGAATACAAACAAACAACTATTTCAGAATACAGAAAAAGCAATAGATGTTCACTGTGTGTCTAGAAAAGTTAACAATGCACGTCCTAGCTGCTGTATCTTAGATGAAGAATTACTTTAGAGAGACATGTGAAAGGTTGCCTAACAGTAACATGTATTATTTAACAGACAACATTACAAAGAAAGATATGTTTCAGGAATACAAGGAGATGTGCCCTCGGTCTGAGCATGTCTCCTACTCACATTTCACTAGATTTTGGAAAAGAAATTCAGTCTAGTTAAAATTCCTCGTTAACATAGAATGTCTGTGTGCTCAAGCTGTGTAGAATTAAATAATAAAGAAGAAACTGCAAAGATGGAGATCAAAAGAAGTAAGCTCAAGCTTTTATTTTTCATATTCTACTAAGATAATTACTAAGAATAAGGTTCTTTAACAGATATTATTTAACAAAACCTTGCTAGACACCGTGAACTACAAGCAGCCGAGAGAAAAAAGTTTGCTAAGCACAGAAAGAAACTCTTAAACATCCACTACAGTACATGTCTATGGACAAAAAAAACAATTCTATGAAGGTCCACCTCGTGGAAGCAATAATCAAAGGAAGTCTGAAGTGCAAAGTCCTCCTAACATATCCTAACTTGCATGGTGACCCAAACCTCACAATTACAATTCTTAATAAGGTGTTGTATGAGCAAGAACAATTAACTTGAGAACACTACCAGGGAGAACAAAAATCAAACATTCTTTTCTTATTGTGCCATGCTCATGGAGCTTGGGATCCAAGAAAGTGAAGCTTGGATTTCTACTTGTAGACCATATTCATGATCAAATTGATTAGATGTTCAGCAGATTTTCTGTGCATCTTTGAAGGAAGAAGGCTTTTTGCCTTCTTCCAAGTTTAGTTCGAATTATTCAAGACTCTTACACTCCTACACCAATAGTTGAGCTTCAAAAGGAGACTGTTGACTTTAGAGAGTTTGTTTTGTCCTGACGTGTTGTGAACAGGATGAATGATCTCACTTTTCAACTCCATATCAAGTTTTACTTGAAGAATGGAGAAAGTCTTTTGCAAGGAAAAAAGTACACCACAATTAAAAACTAGAGTCCACCAGAGGGATTGCGCTTCATCAAATCTGTTCCTGACACTAGCTTCGTAGAACGTGCAGAAAAACTTCCTCTAAGGCATCTAAAACAGTCAAAGGACAAGAAAAGTACCCCAATGAAATTCTTGCAAGCCATTGAAAATAGAATTTCCTTGGGTTTTATGTAGTTCATAGAAGAAGATCAAATATGGTGGAGAAGTTTCTTTCTACAACGAAAGATCGTGAACGAAAACCTGAGTCTAAAGGCAATTGCAGGAGCCTTTTCAGTGGCCTCAAACTTCCAGCAACTCAGAATCAAGCAGGACCAAGCAATGCTTCAGTAGCACCTTCAGTAGAGGAAGAGGAGGATCTAGTCATGTACCTCGGACCAAGACGCAAGAATGAGCCCCCATGTAATATTACAAAGGTACGCTCATTATGCACAGACTCAGTTGTGTCCTCCGGGACAATATTGAATTGTCCTATACAATGTACAGCGTGCCAGTATACTTATTACTGCTAAGGGTTTTCCCTCGAAAAACCTTCGGGGCCGGGGTTTTTTAATCCTGACAGTAATACGCTTGCTGCTCTCTTTTTGTTTGGGTCCCATAGGCCAATTGGTCTCCGTGGACGACAAAAAAATCTATTCTATTCTATTCTATCCTATTCTTTCAACTGAGAACGATGAAAAAGAGTGACCTTTCTGAATTGCAAAAGTTGACAACGCAATTAAAGAGGAAGGCTTAGTGACTAACCTCAAGATTTACTGGCTTGCTACATGTTCAGAAAATGCTTTTGAAGGTAAATATGAGTTAGAAATGAGAACTCAAGGAAAAAAGGCAAAAGAAAAATGGGTTGGACTGATGAAGATAACTCAAGCTCTTCCTCAAGTGACAGTGAAAGAAGTGAAGGTGACGAAGAAAGTATAAATGAATATGATGATGTGCTTGATCCCTCTCTCATCACTCCTACACTTTGCATATAGCTGAGGATTAGGGAAAGACTCTAAATTTTGCATGTGAATATGAGGATTTCATCCTCGAATTTTATAACTACTACTATTTCAATTTCTACTTCACTTCTATTTTCAATTAAAAGCTATATTTAGTGAAAACATGAGTTCTCTCTAAATAGGCATTCTGGGAAGGGACTCGCAATAGACACAAAACCGGCTAGATAGGCTTGTCATTCATCACAGCAGCAGTATACAATGGTTTGAAGAATATAGAGGGATAGCCGACCATAGGAACAATATCGGACTACCCCACAAACAGAACATGCGCATAGGCAAGATAGAAGGATAATGGCGACAACTTCTCATCGGGATAAAAAACCCCGCCCTTTCGGGTTTTCGAGGAAAACCCTAATGAGAAATGGTCGCCAATAGCCTTAAATGTGTTGCCTGGAGAACAAGAGGGTTGATGGGGAACGCGAATCAAGCAGGACCCCAGAAGACGGCGAAACCGCAGAGGTGTGAGATGGAGAAGTGCAGGAAATGGGTTGTGGGTGAGCAGAAAAAGAACCGGACCCCCGAAAACGAGGAAATCCTGCAAGCACCACAAAAGAACCCCTAAAAACACCCGTGAAAAGGTTAGAGAAAAACAACATGCCCGGCGCGGAGAAACCACCCTGCACCAAGAAGGTCCTAAATATGAGTGAAAAGGCACACAACAAAAAGAAATAGCCTCACCCCTAAGGTGGAAAGCATCACCCAACAGGTGGAAACCAATATGTGAAAATATGCAGCACCCTCAAAGTGAAAACAGCATCACCCGCAGGTGGAAAAGAATGCGGCAGAATGCCGATGAAAAGAAACCTGATAAGAGCAACACTCAAAGGTGGAGAACAATAATAGTGCATGAACAACAAATGTAGACACAAAAAGACGCAGACCCCACATAACAGGGTGGGAAGGGAGGGAAGCAACGGAAATAGAAGAAGGAGCTGCTGTGAGAAGACGCCGATAACCGAGCCGAAAGAGGAACGGTCCTGATATAGGAGCTCGTCCCTTCCCAGAATGTCGATCCGATGGCTCGGATCGATGCTATTCTGGGAAGGGACTCGCAATAGACACAAAACCGGCCGACTACCAGAGAACTTCCTTAACTAAAAGCCGAGTCGCCGGGAAACCTCCAGGCGCCGGGACGGAGGATCGCAGAGATGATAAGAACCGGTGGAAATTAGGCGCTGAAGGATAGTCAAGGCAATATTGGCCGAAGGTATGGTTAAGGGTAGGATATAATTCTAACGAAACAATATGGTACCGTCAGCAGAAGGGTTGGAAGATTGCTCGAAAAGACACGTAAAGACAACGCAACCTTAAAAACGATGACGAGACGTCCAGCAAGATAGGGTACATGAAGGAACATCGCCAAAATATAAACTGCCAATAAGAAACTAGATACCAGGTGTGAATAAGTGCATAGATAAGAGACCCAACAATATCCTAAATGCAAAGGAAAAACAATTCCAATGTAACCTTTAATTCCATTTGCAAGATGCATAAGATACCGACTAAATTTTCCCTTCCCTTTCCGCATTTCTTTTTTCCTTCTCCTTTCGTTGTTCCAATGCCCCTTGTCCCTTATCTTTTCCTCTCGAGGTGAAAATAAACAGCAGCACCTGCAGGTGGAGATAGCATGACCCATAGTATGGAGAAAAGCGTCACCCAACGGGTGGACAACAATCATAGAAAAAGAAATATGCGTCACCCTCGAGGTGGAAATAGAGCATCACCTGGAGGGTGGAGAAAAAGCGTCACCCAGCGGGCGGAAGAAAACATGATAAATAGAAATGTGCGTCACCATCACGGTGGAAACAAACAGCACTACCCACAAAAAACGGTCCACAAAAAACGCGACATCGAGAGAAAGATAAGCATCAATGGAAAACCATAAAAACGTTAAGAACACGAAACAAACTAAAAGCGGCCATTAGAATGTGCCCAAGATAACACCTTGTGTACAACAACGTAAGACACTCCACATCTAGATAAAGAGAAGCATAAAAAGGAAAAATGATCCAATAGAAACCCATGTCGCGAAATCTCAATGCGGTGCCAAAACACAATAAGCATCATATCCAGATAAGTTAAATAGCAAATGGCCAATGATATATAACGAACATACCAAAAGAGAAAAAGATCCACCATAAGTGCAAAAAGCCCTCATAGACAGCTAGAAATGGATTACATGAGATAATGACAATCAGGCAGAACCAGCACCATGCACAAAACTAGAATGTGTCCAATATAACACCTTGTGTACAATGGTCAACGTAAGAGACCCCCCCATCAAGACACAGAGAAGCATAAAAAGGAAAGATGATCCACTAGAAAGCCATGTCGCAAAATCTCAAGGCGGTGCCAACGCAATATGCATCATAGCGAGATAAAGCCAAATAGCAACTATACCAATGATATAGAATGATAGCGCCAAACAATATACCTGTGCAAAAACATACCCGATAGAAACCCTCTAAGGATCAAGTTAAACCCACGCAAATGCACCCATAAGTCAAAAAGGCAAATGCTCGCGCATCCTCCTAAAGAAATTTCAAACCAACTGAAGGACACACATTAGAACAACCGAAGAGGAAAACACTTTCATAAGTAACTTATGACCATGCAAAAATGCCTGAAAAGTGAGGAATAAATGCCGAGCCGCAGCTGCCAAAACCGCGACGAGCAGAATGTTCCAGCCGATAGCGAGAAGACAATCCCTCCCCCCACGCGGGCAGTCACGTAGGCTAAGGGACGTAGAGAGGAAGGAGAGGATCGAAGAGATGATAAGAACCGGTGGAAAGCAACCGCGGAAGGATAGTGACGGGGCATGCGAGCGATGGCAAGTGAGCTAAGGAAATCGTATGACCGCGGGCAAGGTGGTTTCGGCTAGAAGGGCGAATAAGAACATCAACGTGAGACAATGAAAAAGAAGATAACGTCCACGCGTAGAGGCGGAATATAGCTATAGAAGCCGTGAGGGTGGAGGGGATGCGGGAGAAAAACCCAAAGGGAAAATAAAGGGCAATAAGGGGACCTCCTGGGGGAAATAAGCGAGAGGTGGTTCACAAACTATAAGCCCAGCCGCTGCGAAACCTCCAAGTGTTGAGTCGGGTACAAAGCACGTGGCAAGGGTGAGACGAAGAGGATCGCCAACGACCGTGAGCGTGAGAAGAATTGGAACATGTAGAAGGCACCTATGAGCAGTTAAGGAGAACAAGAACGTGCATAATGGTGAAGCGGCAAGCTGCACAACGACAAGCACTCAAATTGATGTGAGTGATTACAAATGAAGAAAACTCAACAATTCATGAAAAAGAGAGGATAGCATCACCCGGAGGGTGGAGAAAAGCATCACCCAGTGGGTGGAAGAAAAACATGATAAACAGAAATCTGTGTCCAAATATAGCTAAATAGCAAATATTACGTCCAATGGTAGCACAATGCATAATGATAGCGAGCTAAAAATGAAGTCCCCGAAAAAAACAACAAAGTTATGTTTTAAGCCCAAGCATAAATATGAAAAAAGAGGAATGCAAGCCAATGAACAAATGAACAAGAAAAGAACCACAGACAAGAGCCCAACACGATCGCCTTAATAACAACACGAACAATGCTAGAATCCCCAAAACCACATCAGATTATATACTGACAGAAAACAGAATACGAAAAATGATCGAATGAGCAAACAACTACGTACAAAGAAATGAGAAGAAATCAACAATTCATGAAAAAGAGAGGATAGTAGCACCCGGGGGGTGGAGAAAAGCATCACCCAGCGGGTGGAAGAAAAAACATGATAAACAGAAATTTGTGTCCAAATATAGCCAAATAGCAAATATGATGTATAATGGTAGCACAATGCATAATGATAGCAAGCTAAAAATGAAGTCCCCGAAAAAGACAACAAAGTTATATTTTAAGCCCAAGCATAAATACGAGAAAAGAGGAATGCAAGCCACTAAACAAATCAACAAGAAAATAACCACAGACAAGAGCCCAACGGCCTAACACACGATCGCCTTAATAACAACATGAACAATGCTATAATCCCCAAAACCCCATCAGATTATATACCGACAAAAAGCAGAATACGAAAAATGATCGAGTGAGCAGAGCAAAATAATGGACGAAGCTCCCCATAACTGGAAAAACATGGAAAGAATATACAATATGAAAATACTACACGAAGTCCAAACCAACGAGGTAAATAGCACATATACAAATGACGTGTAATGATAGGGCCAGAAAACCGAAAACTGAAAAGAACAATTGCAAGAACACAACGCCAAACGACAAGGTGCCAAATAGGACTTGGTGGCCCCTAGCAAAGAGGGTCATAAGATCTGTGCAAGGATTTGGAACAAGAATAGGAGAGCGAGGGTGTAAAGGTCTGGTTCAGGTTAGCAGCGGAGAACAAGAAGAGAACCCCTGGTATCACTCATAAGAACAACCAATAAAAGTCAATAGGTGTAAAAGAATGCTACAAAGGGACTTACCATAGTAATTGTGGGAACAACAACCGTCTACCCGACCCCAAGCAAAAAAGCCCCAACACATAGAATACGTTAAACACAAGCCATATAGCAATATCTAAAAAAAACGGAGATGGCATGCACAAGTCAAGTCACGCGATCTTAAACAACTGGGATGACATACCGAGATGGAGCCCGCATGGGGGAATGGTCCACCTGAAGGGATGTGACAAGGACCGAGAGTGCCTATTAATGGAGAATGCTGAAGGGATGTGACAAGGACCGAGAGCGCCTATTAATGGAAAATGCGACAACGAATAATCGTGTTCTAGGTAGAGGTTGGTGCAGAAACACCCGCTAGTAAACTAGGGTAGAACGTGGCCGGGTCACTTGGGTGGGCACTAAATCAAGTGGAAGGTCAAGAATAAAATTGAGAACATGAATGGTTCATTATTCAAATAAAAACGAAAAATGAAACATGATCAAATGCAGAACAAAAATGCAAAATTTCGGGGTCCATGATATCATATTATCAACAGAAACAATGGGAGGGAGTTCAAAGAAAATAACCACCGTGAAAACAACAACGGAGCCACATAACACCCTAGATAGCAAATGATTACAAGTGCAAATCCCAATAGACCTCATGACAATGGAGCAAATGCAAAACAAGTAAATGTCTGTCATACAATCAACGAGTCCCAACAACATCATGAACAAGGCAGAGGTCAAAAAACTACAACATGTACTAGACCAAGGAGGATCTTAATAGCTAGCCGAAGACATCGCGGGTCGGAGCAAAAAGGAAGCTCAAATATAGAAAGAGATAAGATGGCCAGGTTCGAATGAAGAAGTCGAAACATGTGGGGTCGAAAGGAAACTGTGAGGTTATGGCCAAGAGTCAAGAGGAGAGGAAGGTCAAGAGGGCCCAAATTGGGGTGGAATCTAATGAGATTAGCAAGATAAGAAAGTAAAACCAAATAACACACACATGTTGTAAAAACCACCCATGGTATACTAGTAAAAAACCTAATGAATGCCTCAGAACAATAACTCCTTTATAAAAGACCCAAAGATCTGTATATGCAATATACCCCAACTAGATGAGCAAACACAAATTCATAAAAAAGCACGTATAGGAATGAACCGATGTTAACAACACCATGAACAAGAGTGCAAAAAGAGAAAGAAAAGCAAGCAAAGCCATGGGGATGAATTCAACAATAGCCAAGAAGACCGATCGCAGATATAGAATGCAAGTGCGTATAAGGAAAATAACGGCAAGACTAAATTGGCAAATGTAGCATCCTACTGCAAACGATGGCCAGAAAAGCGAGACTAAATATGACTCAACAAATTTATCACCTCATGGAAAATAATGTCTAGAAACGCTATTCCCCAATGGATCACGCGCTCTTTATGAAGATGCATAAGATGAAAAAACCATTAAACATTAAAACCTTCGAAAATGCACAAAACTGAGAGATAGCTAGGATCAAAAAGAAAAAAGTTAGCTAAGGTAAGGGGAGACGGTTAAGATGGCTACTAATCGTACAGGGGGAGGAAGAAGCAAAAAACGAAAGAGATAGGGAGGCAGGTAGAAGAGGAACGGTGGAGAGCGGCAAGGAGAAGAGGGAACGGGGAGCCTCCTGCGGCAATCCCTGAGCCAATCGGATGGCCCAGATGGCGGTTCCTGAATAGGGGATCTGAGCTAGAACTGATCATACCGTGAGTGATAACAGATGGGTCGGAGTCCAGATGGCCATAGCTCGGATCTGCATGGCGGAACAGGTCCAAGATTATCTGAACCGATTTTAGATCGCTAAGCCAATCGGATGGCTGGGTGCTGAGCTAGATGCTGGATGGAAGATGGCGGATCTGCATGGCGGATCTGCGGCCCTGGAGCTCCCGCCTGGCACCAATGGGCATGCCGGAACAGGGGAAGCACGCCGCTCCTTCCGCCTGCCAGAAAAACAACTCCTGCTGCTGAGAAGCACAAAGAGCTGCTGTGACGTCCCTAGGATCACCAGATGCAATCAAGCATGTAAGGGCGTGCTAACAATCGCCTGGCTGCTGCCACTCGTTGTACAACCCTGGGCTCCCAAGTCGAGTACAGCCCCAGCTGGGATCAATGAGAAGCGCTTCCTGCCTATGCTGCGATCAAAGCATCGAAAGCCAACAAGAGAGGATGGCTGCAGCGAATCCTTATGTTGGGATCAACCCAGCCATCGAAGCCAATCCGAAAGAAGGATATGTGAGTTAGAAGCCACCTAGCCATGAAAAACCAGACCGAGAGGATGAATCATGCATGACTCAGAAAAACCGTGCAAATAAGAAACAAAAGCAATCCGCATAATCCGAGTGCTAATCACTGAGTCCCCACCAAATGCTCACGAAATCTGCTGTAAACATCAGAAAGATGGCTTCCCAAGGAAATTAGTAATAACCATGTATGAGAAATAGAGAAGCTGAGAGCCACACCGCGCACCTGATTGTTCCAAATCGCATCAAAACATGTGAAAACCAGATCTTGCAGCTGAATGCTACCATACCATGCAAAAATTCGATAAGAAGAGATCGAGAGACGCCGTGCAAAAATTCGGTAAGAAGAGATCTAGAGACGGAGGAAGGGATCGATGGTGGAGTCACATGAAAAAGAGTGAAGAAGAAAAAAATTGGACCAACAGAGAGTCATGGATAAAAGGATTAGAAGGAAGATAGGATCAGGTTAGAGACGTAGGAAAAGGATTGAAAAAGGAAGATTGGAAGCAACGGAAATAGAAGAAGGAGCTGCTGTGAGAAGACGCCGATAACCGAGCCGAAAGAGGAACGGTCCTGATATAGGAGCTCGTCCCTTCCCAGAATGTCGATCCGATGGCTCGGATCGATGCTATTTCAGGTAAACCTTAATCGTATAAAAAAGTGTCATTTTCATGTAGCCAATTCTCACTTTGTGCAGATAAAGGACCGATTTTGGCGGGTGCCAAATATAAATTCGTCTTTTTTTTTTACTTAAATGTACCCTTTTTTTGGAAAGGGAATCTTTGGAGAATATTTCTTCTGCCCCCATTTAATACACAATAGTGTTAATTATTTGCATGTCATCCTTTCATAGGACCAGTACTTCAAAAGTTATTTATATAAATAATATATCTAATGAAGTTAATAGCAGTTACAATGATAGTCCCTCCAAACAATAGGCTTTATGCAAATGACAAGGAAATTAATAGCAGTTACAATGATAGTCCCTGCAAACAACAGGCTTTATGCAAATGACTGACTTCATATGCCTCATAATTTATGATAAGCTTTGTTTGAGGGCAGTGCTGGAAAACAACTCATTACCTTAGTTTTCTTTTATATGTTGTTTGTGAGCTTCATCCTCCAGCACCAATCAAGAACAACATTTTTACTGCCAACACTCATAGAGCTAAATGTTGATGCATTATATTCCTATATAATAGACTGTTACGCGGAAACCCATGGAAGATATATCTGAAAATGGTATATTAGCAGTAGAAGGTGAGTATTGGGCACAAAGAAGACAAATTTTGTCTTTAGCTTCCCATACAAAGAAACTCAAGGTATTAACTTTTCTTCTATTCAATTGTAACCGTAAGGAGGAGCTCTGCAAGGTGAGGGCAGCCCGCCTGCAAAAGAAATGGGCAGTGTACAGGGGAGGCGCAGCAATTATTCTAGATCAATGGCCTTCCAATCCTTGGACTGGCTATGTCTAGATAATTTTAGAAGCATAAATTTACTACTAGCATTAGCATTATCTTATTCTTGGTAGTCTTTTAATATTTGGTTATTGTGTTTGGTGATGGGGCCTAGTCCCCAGGTTTTAGATGGGCTGTTGCCCTTGCATGTGTCGTCCCATAACCCGTTGGGTTCCCGTGGACGTAAAAATTTATCTTATCTTATCTTATCTATTCTTCTGGAACATCACGCTTCCTTTCCTTTTTAGCCTTCTTTTTCTGCAGGCCGTTTCTCAAAAGCAATGGAGTTCAAGTATGCTATATAATCCTCTTTACTAAAAAGCAACATGATACAAGTATATCTCAATTCTAAAGCTTACTAAAAAGGCTTGAAACTCTTCACTTGTAGTTGCAGCCAAAGAAGAACAATGAACATCAAATGAAATATTATTAAAAGAATACCCATACAATCATGCACGCCATGAAGGTAAATGTTCTACACACCTTTCATGCTATGAATCTATGGTCGCAAAAGAATTCCGTCCACTATTTTAAATGGATGTGGAAAACTCATATAATTTAAAACACGAACTGTCTGCAACTTTGATAATGGCAATCTCGTGCCTAATCTTCATCAATCTTCATCAGCAACATGACTTCTTACACACATCTAAAAATCATTTTGAAATACAAACACAAGAGGCATGATGTCGCCCCACCAACCTATATTTTTCGTGTCCATAGATCTATATTACGACCACATAATGTCTCTAACATTTGTTTCGAGCTTGAATTTCTTTTATACAAATGTAGTCGAATCTTGACGAATGCTATTTAGCCAAGATTTATGTGCGCGCTATTTTTTCAAGTAAAATCTAGTTCAAAATTTTAAGTCACCCATAGTTAATCAAACGTACATATAGTGCAATAATATAGCTTAACTAGCTTAAATGTGAATGTGCTTTTTGTCCAATAAAATCATAGGTACATTACAAAAAATGACTTGTTAACCCAACATGACTTGTATATTATATACCATTTTGTATATTTTATAAGAAGTTCAAAAAAAAAAAAAGTATATATTGTGCCAATCAAAGTGGTCAAAAGACAAATTCCCTCTAGTTCATCGTTAAAATTCCGAATTGCATTTCAATTGAGACATTGCCCTTGTTATTATCATCTATTCGACAAGTAGACTAGATGATGAAGTAAATCAAGAGTAATAGGCAATTTCTTGATGACCTTGTACAAGGAAAATAGAAGTTCTGGCGAATCTATGGTTTTGCTGCTTGGAGCACATGGCAAATGTTTGACTGGTCAGAGTATTTCGTAGAAAAGTTGGCGAATTATTTTTTTGCCATCTACAACTAATCCTACTAATTCATAGTGTGGAAAATATTAATAACGTGAAAAAATAGCCTTTTCGCAAAATTTTGGTCTTAAGGGCTATCTCGTTTTGCAGACGCAAGGATTGACGGCACTAGCATCTTATATCATGGAAGTTCTTGACTGACGAGCCCAACTATGTCTACCATCAATACATTGATATGTAGATGTACAGTTCATCAGCGAGCTCATTATTGCCAAGGTTGTTCCCTCAAAATCCTTCGCCTGCATGGACAATACAAATCAATTCAATTCAATTCTTAACTGATCGTGACAATTTGAGCCATCAATTACAATCTTATTACTAGCCATCATTGCTCTTACCAAGCTATTTCATGATAAATCAAACCATGTCGAGTTCAAGATAATCTTACCATGTAGGATCAATCAAGACCTACCAGTTAAAGAAGTTTAACCCCTTGGCTCGTGTCCCCCCCCCCCCCCTTCCCCCAAAACTACCTTGGTGCATATGTATGCCAAGTGTGAGTGCATGACCCATGCTTGGCAGGTTTTTGACAAGATGCCCTACTGTTCTCAGGTGACATGGAATGCGATGATATTTGGATATGTTGAGACAGGGAAAAGAGACTTTGCCCTTCAATTCTTTACACACATGCAAGATGAAGATAACACATCAGATGCACTAGCTTATGTTTGTCATGAACCTACGCGAAAACAAGGAAAATACGTGGAAAATATGCAAGAAATACGGAAGAAATATGCCAAGATAGGCAAAGAATCTGATATATGAACAGGAATCAAGAGTACAATGGCCCGAAAGCAAGCAGGAACACGAGACAGATGCCTAGAAGGCTCAAGACTGGCGTTGAACTGGAATGGTTCGACAAGAAAGAGATGCCTCCTTATATATGTAGGCCAAAGGTTAAAATCGCGCCACTCCAATAGACGAGATCATGCCAAGTGTCGCGCATCCATGTAGGCTCTAGAATATTCTAGAACCTCCTGGAAACATTGGTAGGGCACTTGGCAAAGGTGTGTGACTCGCAACTGGAAGGTTGCGAGTTCAAACCTTGCTCCGTGCAACTACCCTTTTGCATTCATGCGACGATCGTCTTTCGTACATATGAGTATAATGTTCGTATGATATGAATATCCGTATGGTCGTCACATCATCCCCCTCCTATGACGGCGACGAATCCTCAGAGCTGGAGCCGGAGTACTCGAACTTGGCTTATCTGGGTAACGGCGGTGAAACTCCGCAATTTTATCAGGAGCATTACTCAGATTCTCGGTAGGCTCCCAGGTTCTATCACTTGGCGAGTAACCTTCCCAATCGACAAAGTAATACAATCGTCGACGAAGAAACTTGGAGTCCAGAATCTCTCGAACCTCGAACTCCTCATGATCATCAATTTCTACTGGTGGTGGCGGCGGAGGAACGCGATCTGGAAAGGTATTGACTGTGTAGGGCTCCAATAGAGAAACATGAAATACTGGATGAAGCCAAACAGTTGGAGGGAGCTCGAGCCGGAATGCCACATTGCTGATCTGAGCCGTGATCCGGTAAGGACCAAGGCGATGATAGTCAAGCTTATTGCAGGGACGTGAGGTACGGAGGTCCCTAGGAAGAAGCCAGACAAGGTCACCAACATGAAATTTAGGAGCTTCCTGCCGACACAAATTAGCATAATGCCGATAGCGTTCCTGTGCTCGGTGAAGATGATGCTGAAGATCCAATTGAAGAGCCTAGAGTTTTTTAAGTCGAGACTCGACACTAGGATTGACCGAGTCACCACCAGCGATGTAAGGGACAAACGAGGATGCTGATCAGAGTTTAGAAAGAATGGAGTCTTGCCAGTGGAAGCATGTACTGAGTTATTATAGGCAAACTCAGCTAGTGCAAAATAATCGACCCAATCATCCTGTTGATAACTGATAAAGCATCTTAAATATTGCTCCAGAGTCTGATTAGTGCGCTCCGCCTGCCCATTATTTTCTGGATGATGACCAGATGTCAGTGAGCGGTCGATATGCAATAACTCCAAAAGCCGCTTCCAAAAACCTGCGACGAACTGTGGTCCACGATCACTGACGATAGTATCGGGCAAGCTGTGAAGTCTGACTACTTCACAAAGAAGAAGATCCGCCGTTCCCTCACTGGTGATGGTGGCGTTGCAGGGAATAAAATGAGCCATCTTAGAGAAACGATCAACGACAACTATGATGGCATCATAATCCCGAGAGACTGGCAACTCTGGGATAAAGTTTATAGAAATGCTCTTCCAAGGTCCATCTGGTACCGGCAGTGGCCGAAGAAGGCCATGAGGAAGACGCCTTGAAACCTTGGCTCGACAGCAGATGTCATAGTAGGATCGAATAAAAGCTTCGACGGAGCGATGAAGCCCAGGTGACGTGTGCCAATGAGTTAACAAATTATGGTGATGACATGGCAAATGTGGCATGATGATTCAGCATAGTGTCATATGAAACCAGTGGCTAGATTCTCTTCAATATAATCCCGCAAAACCTTTAATTCAGCAGGAGATAGACCATATATTGGACCATATGGCGGCGTTGTCCCTGGCTGCAAATCAATAGGACAATCATATGGACGATGCTCTAGGAGTTTTCTGGCCTTGACTTTGTCAAAAACATTAGAGAAGTCAACATATTTATCTAGGAGCATTGGAGCAGACTTCGCTGATGCCGAGCTAGCCGATGGGTGAACCTGGATTGCAAACACTGAATTTGGATCTTGCCTTCTAGATTTATCGAACTCGCGAAGAGAAATCTTCGAGAAACGAAACTGAGGGCATGAAGAAGCTTCTACAAAAGCAGGAGCGGGAACACGAGCAGGAACATGAACATGAGCAGGAGCAACTGGAACATGAACTGGAGCATGAACTGGATCAAGAACTGGAGCAGGTACAAGGACTGGAGCAAGAACTAGAGCAGGAGCAGAAATCGGAACTGGAGCAGGAGCAGAGACTGGAGCTGGAGCTGGAGCCGGGACATCATCAAGAATATGGTCAGAATTTGGGGCATGAACTGGAGCAGAGGCAAGAGTCGAATCAGAACATGGAATGGAAACAGGAACAGCAAGGACGGAATCACGGGCCCATGATACTGCACGGATCGAAGTCGATGTTGGTGTATCTGTAGTTGAACTGGAACTAGAGCTAGAACCAGCAAATCGAAATGATCTAATACGCCAATCAATCTGCGAGTTATCTAGCTCAAGCTAGGGCAGACCCAAGACTATTGGCGCATGAGGGCTAGCAATGAGATTGAAGGAAATACTACAAGAAACTCCCTCGAACAAAACCTGAAGAGGCACAGTACATTCTATGACTGCACCCGAGGAGATCTCCCGTCCATCAATCACTTCGACAAAACCAGGATGCTCAACCTTGCTTCTAGGGATGGCATGCTTACTGGCAAATCCATAAAGCAAGCATTTGCACCACAATCAAGTTGCGTCAATACTTGCAATCCTCCAGCTTCTGATTTCAATGATATAGGGATGAAGAATGCCTTGCTGACCTTGTCTGATGGAATAAACATGTCAAGAAATGTGGAAGGAGTCTGAGAAAAGGCGGCCAGCCGACGAGAGACTCCTACTACTCGGACCGGCCCCTGAAGTTTTCCGACTGATTTGGGCGCTTCACCGGGCATCTCCGAGCAATATGGCCAGCTCCTCCATAGTAGAGGCAAAGGTTAGCCTCTCCCCGACGCTGCTTCTCGGCGGCAGATAAAGGTCCTCGAACTGCCCGATCAATCTGCATATGCTGGATTCTACTGATGACACCAGGGAGGACGTAGCTACAGGCGCTTGTGTGATTGGGAAGACCTGACTACGTCTCTCTTTCCTACGTTCGAAGAGCCGATTATCACATCGAACTGCAAATCTGATGGCTTCTTCCAAACTCTGGGGATCCTCCATAGACAACAACATATCTTTGACATCCTCAAGTAACCCCCTTCGGAAACAATCTCGAAGTGCAACATCATCCCAGGTAGTATCTACCACAATTTGATGAATTTCTGATGCATATACTGAAGCTGGACGAGAGCCTTGCCTTAGATTGCAAAGTTTTGTGACTGTTGTGTGCTGACGATCGGTGTCTCCAAAGCATGCCTCGAGCTCTGCAGTGAAAGCAGCAAAATCTTGCAACTATTGGGCTCTTTTCTCCAATAAAGGAGCAAACCAACTTAGGGCTGGCCCTGTGAGGAGAGAACCAATCAGCCCAACTAGTTCCTGGGCCGTGGGATATCTATGAGGGTGGAGCTGGATCACAAGTCTGATTTGATTAAAAAAACCACGGAGCTTAGACCGAGTGCCGTCAAACTTCTCTGACATGCTTATCTTAGGCTCTGATAGCCTCAATCCAGAACTAGAAGCAGATTCATGTGAAGCAACATGTTCCTTAAGCTCTTTATTGTCCAACTGCAACTGCTGGCATACTTGAACAAGCTGCTGGACCTGCTGTAATAAAGTCGAAATCTCCTCCATAGATATAAAATTACCAGATGCGAGCAAAAAAAAAATGCTTAGGATCAGAGCAGGCAAGAACCGGTAAGGGATTCCGGTTCAAACTGTCATGAACCTACGCGAAAACAAGGAAAATACGTGGAAAATATGCAAGAAATACGGAAGAAATACGCCAAACTAGGCAAAGAATCTGGTATATGAACAGGAATCAAGAGTACAATGGCCCGAAGGCAAGCAGGAACACGAGACAGATGCCTAGAAGGCTCAAGACTGGCGTTGAACTGGAATGGTTCGACAAGAAGGAGATGCCTCCTTATATATGTAGGCCAACGGTCAGGATCGCGCCACTCCAATGGACGAGATCATGCCAAGTGTCGCGCATGCATGTAGGCTCTAGAATATTCTAGAACCTCCTGGAAACAGGCCCGCATATGAGAAAGACACGAGGAAATATCTTTAACAAATATTGGTAGGGCACTTGGCAAAGGTGTGTGACTCGTGGAAGGTTGCGAGTTCAAACCTTGCTCCGTGAAACTACCTTTTTGCATTCACGCAACGACTGTCTTTTATACATACGAGTATAATGTTCGTATGATACGAATATCCATATGGTCGTCACAATATTGCTGCACTGAAGGCATGTGGCAGTTGTGTAAAGGAAGTAGTCAACCAATGGAAGGGAAAATTGTGGGAAATGAGTAACTTGGAAAAAGTTTTATCGATTCATTCACAGCTTTCCAAGCATGGTTATAAAATTGACGCTTTTGTGGGTGATACCTTGGTGGATATTTATGCCAAGTCTGGTATTATGCTGCATGCTCATTTGGTATTTGGTGGGATGGTGCAGCGCTCTTTGATCACATGGAACATTATGATATTTGGGCACGTAGAAAACCATGAAGGAGAGTTGGTTCTGCTGTTATTTTATTGTATGCAGGATGAAGATTTTTAGCCAGATGCTCGAACATATGTTGCTGCACCGAAGGCATGTGCTCGTTCTGCAGTAAAAGAATCGAGCAAGCAACTAAATGTGGAGTTCCTTGAAAAGGGCATAGCCATTCATTCCCAACTTGCGAAGACCGGCCATGAGTTGGACATTTTTGTGGCAAATGCTTTGTTGGATATGTATGCTAAATGCTCAAGGATAGTGTCTGCTTATAGAATATTTAATAGGATGCCGCAGCATTCGATTGTAACATGGAATTCCCTGATCTTGGGTATGCAGATAGTGGGGAGGCAAAATTGGCGCTACATTTATTTAAGTGCATGCAGGATGAAGGTTTTATACCCCAGATGCTCTAACTTAACTTGCCATACTTAAGGCATGTGCTAGCTCTACAGAAAAAGAAGAGGCCTTCCAAGTGGGAGGGAAATTTGTGAAAATAGATAGTTTATACTATAAGGATAAGGATAATAGATATTTTGAAGTGCTCACTTGTTTTTATGTCAAATTGTGTTGATTTTTGCAGGTTATTGAAGTCAATGAACAAGAAAAAAAATTGAATGTATCTGAGAGACAGGCTACTTGGGAACAAATTTTTCGTAAGATAAGAGCGGGCGATATATTTGATGGAAGGAAGGAAGGAAGGAAGGAAGGAAGGAAAGAAAGAAGGAAGGAAGTATATTTTAACGTCCGCGGAGGCCAAACTTGACCTATGAGACGGTACACGCAGTACACAAAGCAGATAAAACCACACTAAAAAGACAAATGCTACTATACAATGTGTCTCTACTACTGGGATGAAAAAACCCCTACATGGGAGGAAAAACCCTGGTAGTAGGCTCTCAGATCGCATGGTGCTCATCCTCTACTGTCCGCATGTGGCAACACTGGCATATTCTCTCATGCCGGGGGATTCTCTGCCCTCCATCTGTAGTCCAACGACCTGTTTCAATTCTGAGATGATGGGACCCCGTCCTCACGGAGGCAATAGCTCTCCGTTTCTTCATAGAAAGTGAAAATAGTGACAGACTTTGGAGCATTTGTGACTTTGGAAGTCCCTGATGGTAGGTCCAATTCTGCGATGATACCTGCAGACATCTTTGGAAGGAAAACTATGTTTGTCTCTTGCTAAGTTATAATGTGTCAGTTTTCTATTAGGGCCTGTTTTGTGTGGGCTGGTTCACGTGTAGCCTCATGGGATCATGTGTCTGCGCCAAGAGATGTTTTAAAAGTTGGGCAAGATGTGAAAGTAAAAGTAATTCAAGTTGATTTAGTAAGTTCTGGTAATTAAATTGCTTTGCAAGGTGAAATATTTAGAGTAATTTTACAACGAGGACGATGTTTTAAGAGATATGTTCGGTGTTACTAAACTAATGTTTTAAGAGATATGCTCGGTGTTTACTAAACTAACACATGAGAAGTTGTTTTACCTTCATCAGTGAAAAGCTGAGACTAGGTCTATCTATCAAGCAATTACAAGTTGATCCGTTACTAGAAACTTTAGACACATTGATGCCTGTTGATTCTCAAGTAAGCTTTGATGGTATTCTATAAGCATCTTTTATTTGTCATTTTGTGATTAAAATGTAATATTTTATGTTGTTCAGGATGAGGTCCAGGATGGAGCTTCAGACCCTGATGACATCGCTCTTGGAGCTCCTCTACCTGATCTAGATCAAATTTGTGAGGAACTTCTCAAAGAGAAAGGGTAACTTATGTACAATGGTGGATAAACTCAGTCTGAAAAGTAGCGTATCAACTGTTTAAAAAAATGCTTTCTATAGGATTATTGGGCTTAATGCTGGCAGACAAGTAATTGAAAAGCGAATAGTATTGCAAGACCTGGAGATCTGGCTCTCAAATGTAAATTTCTTACATGATTGTTATTACAAATAGTTTTAGTTTTTCAAACTGTTAGCTTCTGCTGTACCTGATGGACTTAACATGTGCTTGATTGCTGCAGACCCCAGTCGAGGATGGCCATTTAACTCTCTTATCAAGGGCAGGTAGACTGGTACGTTGCATCTGGCACTGTGTTAATGCCAAATAAAATTTGCTCATAGGTAATCTACTTTCATGTCTGCATGATCTTAACATTTTGAATAATGCAGGTACAAGAGGTGCATGTGACGACCACCCTAGATTGCCTGATTCTGTGGGTAAGAATGGTGCAAATTGCATTAACAGATTATGTACTAGGTAATTCCCTCCTCGAGAAGCTTTCCTCGAGGGAATATCCTGAGGCGGCTCCGCCAGACGAGGCGGCGCACGAGCGGCGGAGCCGCGAGTGCACCGCCGAGTCTGGCGGCGCCGCCGATGGATATGCCCTCGAGGAAAGCCTCGAGAGAGGGGGAATTACCTTACGTAATAACCATTGGCTTCAAATTTCCAGATTCTATCGCTCCGTGGGCATCAATTCTCTCAGTGGTGCATCAGTTGTGTGCGAAAGTAGAAGATTTGATCTCAAAAAGGTGAAGGAAGAAAAAGATTTGATCTTAAAAGGCTGAAAAATACCAGAACAATTTTTCTTCTTCGTCGTAGCAAATGCAAATGTGTTCATTGCAGCATAGACAACCTGCACAATGCGTTTGATTCGTCTGTTCCTGCAGAACTCAGTTTGGTTTGAGTCGAAGGATTTGCAACAGACAGGGCGCTGGCCGGCTTATATAAAAAAGATCCTTATTTACAATAAAAAAAGCTAGGGTTGTGCATATCCACCTGCATGCCATTGGCTATGGTTGCCCGACACTTTGTGGATGCAGATCGACTGCAAGGCGGCGATGTCATGCCGGATTGAAGCCAGAGATCGGAGACGGATTGAAGCCCCTGTTTTGCTGTGCCACGATTTGGAATTTGCACTCTAGCGGCGTCGCTCCACAAAACGCGGAACCTTATTCTGCATAATAATATTGAAGGAATAATGACGTAATTTGAAGCCAATGGTTATTACGATAGTGTCACATGCAAACTGATGCTTATTTCTTTCAATTATGGATAGGGTTACTAGATGGTGAACATTTACAAGCTGGAAATGAAGTTCAGGTATCTTGCATGCATAAACGGTCTGACCACACTTTTCCTGTGACTGATTTGGTGGCTGGCTCTGGTGGTTCAAGTGCAATTGTAGTTTCATGCTCTCTGGATCATACCTGCAAGGTGAGGATTCCATGTTTCCTTTCCTTTTCTCTTTACTCTGAGTGATTATCTTACAACGAGCTTGCTATTGGGTTGTATGTCATGCCCAGTGTGTTTTTTTTACTTCTATGTCTTACGTTTTCTTACTTTGATGACTGATTACAGTTTCTGTGATAATAAGAGGATAAGAAAATGCTGCCTTTTTTGGAACCAACTGAAGTTTTTTTTATTGGGCACATTGTAGATCATTGATGAATATTTTTCATTTGTAAAAAAATATAATCCAATTGAAAAATCTACATCTCTGAGAGTTTCTACAGAAAATAATCTGCATCTTTGAGATTATTTATAGAACATGTTAATTTGGAGTTTTTATTGAGGAAATTATGATAATATGGAATACAAATCGAATGGATGTCGTGGTTTTTAAATGTGATATCTTATTTGTTTTTGCCATGAAGTAGATTTGGAGCCTAGGACTTAATATACTGTTAAGATCAATGCTCTTTCCAGCAGCACTAAACTCTACTGCATTGGATCCAGGAAAATATGCACTGTATGCAGGCAGATTGGATGGAAGGATATTCATTACTTTCTTGAACTTTAGTGTTCCCGTAATAGCTGGCATGCATAGTGCTAATGGCCTTCTTGGAGGCGAGGGAGTTGGTCACATGTGGGCCTGGTGTGGTGTAGTGTGATGTGATAGCAGAAATTTTGCTAGTCAATTTATAAATCAAGATTAATCTGAACGAGGCAATCCTCTGCAATCTTGCTCACTTTGAGATATGTCTATTTTGCGTTAATATATTGCAAAAATAACATATTGAACTCAAGGGTCTTTACCTCATAAGGCACAAGCTTAAGATGCAGAAAGCATAGGTTAGATTGACATGCATGATTTATTTTCTTACATATATTCAGCCCATAAACACTTTAAAGTATATGGCTGATAACACATTCTGCCTTGTTTTTTGCTGGTTTCTCTTCCAGCCGCGCTGTAACATCTTTGGCATTCTGTATGTATGGAAGACTGTACCTTACTCTTGTGGAATACAATTACTCGTCAAGTGCTGAGAACATTCACGCGCACTAAAGGTGAACCAATTGTTCTTGTCTGCACAAGATTTAAGTCCAGCATGAACAGTCCTATTAAAACTGTTAAGTTTGTTGTAGGTTGCTATTTGATTAGCATGAGATGAGGATCTTAGTGTAAATATGTGGGTTCATTGTCCCTTGTGAAAGTTTTGCTGAAGTTGAATATGGAACAGGAACAATTAGCTGTGTCCTGGTAGTGCCACGCCCTACCATGTTACAGCATGGAGCGACGACAGGAGGTAGACCTATAAATTGTCGTGGGCCATTATTACCTTTAGTTTCTTTAAACAAGTATGTCACTGCTGAGACAGGGGCACATGATGCCAAGCCATGGGAGGGTTCTCTAGTTGTGCTCCCCTCATTTGTGGGGGGAGACAGAAAATGATGGTTATTGTTATAGCTCCATCTCAATGGAAAACCAAATCAAACAGTTGGAGGTAACTAATTGTTCTTAGTCGGGCTCTGTACCTTAGTAATAATTTCTCGAAGTCGATTCAGGTTTCTTTACAATTTTATGTAATGACATGATTCTTTGATTTTCTCAGCAACAAGGCTCTACAGCTGCCATGCAAATGGAGCTAGAGAGGCTAAGATCTGAGCTTCGTCGTGCATTAAGTAATGGACAGCGATGGCATCAACTTCATCAAGAGCTCTATTGCTTTTGTGTTGACGAGCTCATGGCTGGAAACAAAGAAAGGAAAGAACAAGAAAAAGAACCAGAAAAGGATTTGGAGAAAGAGAAGTATAGAGAAAGAGGAATAGTTTGCGAGACGATTAGATAGTTGGATTTTGACAATGCAGCATCGAACACCATGTTGCCTGTGGGACACCATGTAATGGAGAATACAAGCAGTGGAAGGGAGATGTTCAACTGTTCAATTCTCTGTTCGTGCTTGGGGGACGTGAGAAAATGGAACCATATTTATTATCCACCATGGCACAGTTTTACAATGCTGCATGTCTGTCCATATATTTGAGGGTTAAGAAATATTTATCAGCTCGGCAGGCGTTGACAAACATATTCATGTCCTCTTATAACGGGTGCTTAGCTATAACGGGTGCTTAGCTATTTTTGGCAATGTGGCTCAAACTTCGAATTAATAATTACATTTGCAGAGAGTTACCGATCATATCATAAATATGAGCAGCTGGTTAGATTCTAATCTCATTGTGAGTTTTAGGCCTTTTTTCCAGGGAACTCGCAAAATATGACTGTCAGATACAATATATAACACCATTTGTGACTCTGAGGCGCAAAAAATACGACATGCAAATTTAAACTTGCTTTTCCACCCACGTGGTGCATTTTTGTAGTCATAAAATATAAAATATGACCCCACTAAAATATTAGTGAAAAAATCATCACAAAATAAGTTTTTATTATCTAATAACATCTAGACATATATAATCGAAAGTCTAATTTTTGGGTTGCCCCTACGGGGGCAAACCCTCGTTCATGTGGGTTTATGGCATATTCCCGATATATGTCAGTATATGCCTGGAATATGCACTGCTCCAAACCCTTTATTGGCCAGAGTTAATTTGTAATTTAAATGACAAGTGCAATTTGCAGTAGCTGGCATAGGGCTCCTTTATTTAGCTACGGTGAAAGCATTATGGTCCATTGTTGTTTATGCAAACTCATTATAGACTGCTCTTGTAGAATAGACTTTTACAGATGCTGGAATCCATTTTTTCATAAACAACCATCATTCATTTATAATTATGCCTATTGAATGGCTAATATGGCACTACATATATATTTACAACAAAACATAATATTTTATATCATGCACCTTGAATGATTGTTTTACTCGAACCGATCTTTCGCAATGGTGTAGGTGAAGTCACTCCAGTCTTGATTTGAGGTCTCAGTTTGAGTAACTGTAGATGTCAGTGAAGTTATTCTAGTCTCTAGGCTTCAACTTCAGCACTTATTGCATAGTGAAGTTATTCTAGTACCTAGTCTTCAACTTGAGCACTTATTGCATACGACAAGTGAACAATTTATTTTTGTGCAATCATACCTACACCATGTCTGATCTTAGGACCTCACATTCTAAGGGGCTAATTAAGGGTCTTAAAGGCCATTCTATACCTTTGTTTGGGGTTTTAGTTTATGCAAGCATGTGAATGAGAAAGTTTTAAACTTCAAACACATGATGCACCAATAACACTATCATGCCTAATCCCAAAATGCATTGGTTATTATGTGGGAGGCAAACAAGAAATCCATTCTTAGCCTGGCAGAACTCATGCAACACTGTTAAGGTCAGAACATAGTTGTATTAGTACAAACTAGATATTTAGAGTTAAACCCACAGACAATTTCTAAGGCAAAAGGTTTGAACCTCGCATTTGTTTTTTAGAGACAACAAAACAATAAATATGCAAGCACACCTTAGGGGGGCCGGAGGGCAACCCTCCGTGCGTAGCACCTTGTTTCGATAGCCTTAAATACCAAGCAATATTTTTCCTAGTTAGAGACGCTGCTATTTTCGAGCCCTCTAGAAAGTTTTGGGCTAATGGGTATGGGCCCTAAGTAAAAAAAACCCTAAGCAACTGTGGCTAATAACGGGACCCTATTACCCCACAAAAGAAAGCTTCTGCCATGGCGGCCTCTCATCGCCTCTTTCGGCGCCTTCCAAGAGCCAGCGCCATCGCCAATATTTTCAAGGTACGTTCTCATACTATTAATGATGCGGATATTTGTGAAACTGTATCTGCCTTATGGAAGCCGTGCCTGGATCAAAGCACCAGCACACTTAAGCCATTGCCCGATCCATTCTGGTTCCGTTTTGGCTCTCCTGTTGCCCAAGATCAGTCTGCATTTTCCGTTGCAACGATACAAAACTGTATTGACAGATTAACAGCTCAAGTGGAAGTTTTCGAGTCTGGTGCCAAAAAAGGGATTTTAGAATGTGGGCGTGGAGATAAGAGGACTAAGAAAGGGAAACGGTTCATTGGATCCTTTGGAAAAGCTAGAATAAAACGGAAGGAGTTGACACGTCGATTGAAATCCAGGTGGGAGCTTCCATCCCATATGCCATTGCCTGGACCTACTGAAGTTGCATAGGCTGTTCTCGTTTTGGAAACTTTGATTTCAATATTATGGACATAGCTCAGCAGCATTTAAGGGCTCAAGTTCATCCTTGCTGTTCCTTTTTTTGTGTGTCTGGCTCATGAATGGAGTTAACTCAATGATGGCACTAAATCGGATACAATATGCCATTTGACCATTGACATTGCCTGTCAATGCTGCATACCCAAAAAATGATGTTCTTGTGATGGATATGAAACTTTGATGTTCTTGTGTGACCATCCATTTTGTGTTCTTACATAGTTTATCCATATTACATACTGAAAGGTGAAAAATAATCTGGCATGTGGTTTTGCCTTTCAATTCTGAGGACAGACGGGAATTTTTGAGGTTATGTTCAAGATTCGTGCTTCCTAAGTTTTTCAATTGCCTTGGTATGCATTCTTGTCATCTTTCTTGCAAGTTTGTCTTCAGCCCCAGTAAGTACATCAGGACCTCACGTATGTTCTTTGCGAAACTAGTAGCTGTTCTTGAATCTTTTAAACTGCTCTTCTGGATGTGGAAATTGATGTTCTATATTTCTGTGTTCGTGTATAGTTATTCATATTGCATACTTGAGCGATTTGTCATGCTTCTGAATTATAATGGCGGATGCAAGTTAAGTCATAGAACCAATAAGCAAATAATTCAAATGCAAAAATGCTTAGCAATGCCGGTTCCATTATGGTAAGTATTAACACTAGAGCTCGCGATTTGTGCAGAAGCAGACGTTCTTACCGTCATAAACTTACCATAAAAAACAAGCAGTTACTAAGTTACATTATCGAAAATGGGAGTCAACAATCTTATTGTGTTGTGTCTTGGAAAAATCTGCTGCAATTGAGCTGTTTCACATTCATATCCAACATTACTTTCAATTCGATAATTCTGGCAGCCTTGTGCAAGCCGGCCAGTGCAGCCGTTCAAAGAGGATAACTTTCTCCTTCAATCTATATCGCCATCTTTGATGCAAATCGATTTAAATTCGGCCAGCTCTGGCCTCCTCAACATACCTAATCGATTTATATTAGTTGATTTTTGGGAAAATTCCAAGTATACCCGTCAAGTTTGTGAATACCCCAAAAATACACTCCAAATAAGAATAGAATAGAATAAAATAGATTTTTTAGTGTCTACGGAGACCGATTGCCTATGGGACCCAAACAAAAAGAGAGCAGCAAGCGTATTACTGATAGGATTAAAAAAACCCGCCCCGAAGGGTTTTTGAGGGAAAAACCTTAGCAGTAATAAATATGCTGGCACGTTGTACAATTGTATAGGACAGTTCAATACCGTCCCGGAGGACACAACTGATTCCGTGCATCTATAACCTCCTGGAGGTATGACCCCAACAAACCCATTGACGCCGTATTCAATAACTCATGCAACGGTTGCCCAGACACTAGTAATCGAACATACCGCTCTCGGATATGGGCAAACGCCAGGCAGATCTGGAGGGCGTGACATTCATCCTCAATGGCGCCCTGGTGGCAACACTGGCAAAGCCTTTGCTCTCGTGCTTCCCGAGCCCAACGTCCTGTCTCAATGCGGAGGCGATGTGCACCCGTGCGAATGGAAGCTATAAGTCTGCGCTTCTTCATGGGCAACTGGGTGTACAAGTACTGATGTGGGCCTCTCGTGAGCCTAGGATTGACTTGCTGCTGATAGTGTGCCAGCTTAACGTGCGTCAGAGCATCTGCATCCCAGAGCTTGCGAAGGAAAGTAGCATCTAGGTACAGCTTAAGTGCCTTGTGATCTTTCTTTGTCCTTACATGTACGCATCTCTTTGCCTGTACACCCCAGCGTGAGAACCACTAAGCTTGCTTGTCTTTCCAGCAGGCTTTCAGGCGTTTCAGGCATTGGGGACCCATCGCCATGGCCAAAGCAAGGTTGGGCAAATGTGTATCACCTATAGCGACCACCTTCTGGAAGTAAATGATATGACGTTCCAATGCAGCCCGTTGAAGGGGTAGAAAACCTGTCTCCTTGAGTAGGATCTGGTATAGAACTGTGGACTTTACCCCAAGGGCTCGTGCCAAGAAGGCTTTCTGCACCTGCTCGAGGTCACTCTAGGTGTTGAGGAATATCACCGGACCCCACACTTCTGCCCCATACAAAAGGACCGGCTCGACCAAGGCCCGAAACAAGTGTGACTGGTGGTCCCAGGCATACAACTCTGCCTTATGGCTGTTGTTCTGCATGGCATATAGTGCTTTCCAACCAGATGGCAGCCTGATGGCAGCATCGCAATGGGTGGTAGTAGATAACTCGATCCCCAAGTACTTGTAGGTCGGAGCCACCTCTACATCTTGTCCCTGGTAAGTGAATGAGGGAAGCCTTGGCTGACGGGATGATGACACTAGCAGCACCCTAGTTTTGGCCAAGTTAACTCGCATGTCAGTAAATCGGCAAAAAGTGTCAAGAGCATCCAGGTGACGTTGCATGTCCTCTGGAGTATAGGCCAGGAGGTTGACATCGTCAGCATACGGATTGTGTGATGCATGAGATGGGCGCCCGCACCTCCATGCTCAGAGAGCCAATCTTCCAGCTGGTCAATGTATAGGCCAAAGAGTGTGGGGGAGAGGGGGCAACCCTGACGCACTGCAATACTACTGATTACCGGCTATCCTGACGATGTGATACGGCTTGAGCATGCCTCGTATAGCCTATATACTGCATTCTGCGAGTCAAGGAGGGTCCCCAGCTGCCGCAATCTGTCCCATAACCTGTCCCAGAGCACTATGAGCATTTTTGTAAATCTGATACAATATAATTTTTGTGGTTCCTCAAATAAAAAATTCATGAACATTAATATAAAATCTTTTCAACAAGATCAAATTATCTGAGTTGGACTTCACAAGTTATGCTTATTTGACTTGTTTTGAGTTATGCTTTAGATGATTCTACTGCCATTCGATAGGTCCCAATGTCATCAATAAGTTTCTTGAAGAGCACCTTTTTATTTGCTTGATCACAAAAATGTCATTGCTCTTTGAGCGAATACACAATTTTTAGGAGTATTTTTGGAATATTTGCAAACTTGAGGGGTATATTTGGAATTTTCCCTTAAATTTCATTTGAGAAAATTACTCAAATGCCCTTATATTTTATGCATTTTACTAAAATAGTCCTTGAATTTCAATTATTATCCTGAATGCCCTTGTCAACAAAATACCACTGTATTATAGTGTATTTACCTAAATTCCTTCCAATTATTTACAAAATTATCAAAATGCCCCTCAAATTATCAAAATTTATTTAAATGCCACCGCTTCACAAAAAATGATATATTAACAAAAAACTTTAATATAGGATGCCCGTTTAAGAAAATTGATTATCAGAACAAATATTTTGAATCAAAGAAGTGCATCCTTTTAAAAATATTCCCTATAAAATCTTGTACTAGTGATGCACGACTACTACGATGAGTATGTCTGACCTCTTAGCAATTCCTACATAGCAATGGCCTCTTTTGTGACCCACCATCCTCAGTGTAAATGCGTCTCTTCTTTTTTCTTGTTGATACTCCATCATCAGGTCATTGGTGGCAATGAGCCTCGTGGAGTGTATCTAGAGGCTCATACATGCACATGCTTTAGAAGGCGCATTGGATTACCTTGTGCTCATGCAATAACTGCCAAAAGCCAAAGTGATTTTGGCAATTCGGTAGGAATACACTTTGGCCATTCGGAATACACTTTGACCATACGTTTGTTCCTTCTTCTTGGTTTTCGTTGCACTTTGTAACTCAAGTGTATTTCGGAATATGTAATTTTTTCATCTATTTTTTATTTTTAACCAGCCAAAAGAACGTCATTACATGTCAGAAACTAATTCTATTTGCATTGTTCTAAACAAGAAGAAAAACAAAGACCTTCATGACGGTTTTATGCACCTACTAAAGCTTGTCCGGGAAGAAAGGACCTTAGCTGATGGGAGGAGTTTAACGGTGGTACCCTCCGACTATGAGAAGTTTACCATGTTCGACCAAGATTATTTTTTTTCTATCGTTCATGGCGACTGCACTAAGTTGGTGGAAACTGTCAAGCTGCAAAATTTTACCCATATCATAGCCGACATCCCTTACGGCTTTAAAATAAAAGGCAGCCGTTATGATGGCCTCCCTTTCAAGAACACGGAGTTTAACTACTTCGTCGTTGGCCTGAAGCAGATAACAACGGCTAAGCATTGGCGATTGGTAGTGTTTCACTCCAGTATGCAAGCAGGGATGATTGAAGCCATCTTTAAAAACCATTTCGGATTCCCGGTTCAAGCAGGCTACGAGAATTTAGTTTGGTAGTTTCTTATTCTAGAATATTGGCTAAATGTTTCTTTGTGGCGAATCTACCTTGTAGATTCTTTTTGTACATTGATTTTTCTTGTTTCTTTTTCTATTCTGGAATAGTAAACTTCTTTCTTAGTAACTAGATTGCACCTACTTGCAACCAGTTATGACTATATTTCACTCTTCCTGCTAACTACACTTTTCATTCACAGGTACAAAACAAACATAAATTACCATGCTGGAGGCCCCAGGTTGTTAAGCAAGGTAGCAAACCTTCATGTTGCCTACTGGAGCTTCGATGGCAAAAGGACAATGGAGCACTTCAACGCTGCTGGCTGCTCTGACTTCTCCAATGTCTTAGAGTTTCCAGCAGTGTTGCAGAAGCTGCAGGACACAAGTGCACGTGGCAGAATCGTCAATCACTATCAGAAGCCCCAGAAGCTAATCAACCATCTTATTGACATGTTTTCACATCAAGAAGACTAGATACTTGATGCTTTCTCGGGCTCTGGTACTACCATAGCCTGTGCACTTAAGAAGAGCCGCAATTGTGTCGCTGTAGATATAGACAAGAAGGCTGCGAACTCCATTAAGATGAGATTAGCTGCATTGCCTACTCTACTAGACACTAATCAAGAGTTAGGCGCCAAATCATCATCTGATTTTTCCAAAATGACATCATCAAAGATACAACTGCCTTTTACAAGCTCCACAGAAGATGAGGTCACTTCTGTAGAGCTGAATGCAGTGGCTCTAATAGTCAAAACTAAAGACACTACTGCTAAGGCATATGTTAAATCACCTGAAAGGGAGAAGACGGTTGAGGAGAACACTGCAACTTCAAGCACACAAAATGAGGAAGATTATGATCTTGACCTTTGACTTATTGTGTGCAACATTTTTAATGTTAACATTAACTTATCTTCCAAAACGATATTGAAAATTCAAATTAGTACTACTATTATTTATTCTTATCATAATCTGATGTTTTTGAGGTCTTGCTTTCATAGATTACAAAGTCAGCTGTTAATTTTGCCCTTTTCAGTTAATGACACAAAAGGAAACAATGAGGAAGATTATTTCAAACTTTGACTTGTTGTGTGAAACATTCTAACGTTAACATTAACTTATCCTCTAAAACTGATGTATTCAAAGTTCAAATTAATGCTATTGTTATTAGTTCTTCTAAACTATGATGTTTTTGAGGTCTTCATTTCATGGATTGTATAATCAGCTATAAATTTTGCTCTTTTCAGCTATGTTGTTACACAAACGAAAAGTGTACACCTGCTGAGAAGTCAAAATATTTAACCTTCGGAAATTCTTAACCTCGACCAAAGAGGTCACCTCTAATATGGCGTGTTTTTTTGAGGGAATCTTTGAAATGAGAGTTCTGCAACATTCCCATTTCAAATGCAACCTTGTTAATGGTTGTATAGAAGAAATGCTTGTTGATGTAGGTGTTCTTGACAGAATACCCATAAAATTTTTCATGAGGCTTAGCAATAGTCGTAAGCTTGTGTGTTGTGGTCGCCTATGGAACTTGACCATATACTGTAACATCATGGTCCTGCAAAGTGTCAAGATATATGTGATATCGAGACCACCATCTTGCTAGACGTCTTTGAAGCGACTGAGACTTTCGGACAAGTTGGTCTTGAAAAGTCTTTGAATCGAACAGAGTCGACATCTTATCAAGATCGAAAGCACCGACCTAACTAAGTAACGGCTGTTATTAGTGGGCGGCGGTTGAACGGCTAATACTATTCTTAGTATCACCGTTTTGTTTATATCATTGTACTTCTGTATTGATATATAACATTGAATACAATTCCATTTTGCCTTTGTTTTGGGAGCTTGCGCTCTCGGATATCGGTGTGCATCCCCTTTTCTCCCTTTCTTGGTGCAACCTTGACATGGTATCAGAGCACTAGGTGTGCTGAGATTGCTTCAAGATCAACACAGCAATGGAGAAGGATGCAAGCTACAACCAGATTACCTTCCCTGGCGGTCATGCGATTCAAATCTTTGACGGCACAGGTTTCCAGCAATGGAAAAGCGGAATGATCTTCATTCTCAAGAATGAAGGAGTTTGGGGAATTGTCAATGGCCAAGAACCTGCACCGGATGCCAAGAATATTGCTGATTTGCATGCTTGGCAGTGCCGAGATGACAAGGCGATGGCATATATCGGGCTCTCCTTAGCTGACTCTATCCTTGATGAGTTCCAGCAAGAGAATAGCCACGATTTGTGGCATGCTCTCATTGAGAAGCATGACCAAAAGACCCATAAGATTGGGCACTTATATGCAGAGGTGATGGATATGTGCTGGGACGAGACTACTGAAAGTCTTGACGAGTTCTCAGATCACATGAAGCACGCCTTCCAGCATATTGAAGCTTTTGGAGAAGAGCATCAGATCTCACAATCGATGCAACTATTTTTCTTCCTCAGGTCATTACCTAATGCATTTGATTCTTTGTGCAGCAGCTTCATGCAAGACAAAGATATGGGCTTCCATCAAGCAATCACTCTTATTAAGGAGGAGATCACGATGAGGCAAGATGCAGGTAAAGATGATCATGCCACTCTCTTTGCAGCAGGGCATTCAAAGACTCAATCTACCCTAAATGGGGATGAGCACGATGAGGAGGAGAAGCACATTGGCAGCATATTATCTCTTCCTATTAAGCATGAAGTAGTGGATTTAGATCCTTCTACTTTCTGGATATCAGACGATGCAGTAGCACCCAATAAATGGATGCCAATTTCTGATATTCCAGCACCTTCCAAGCAAGGATTAATAGATACCTCAGCCATTGAGCTAGGATATCTTGATGTGGCCTTCGTCTCTCTATTTTCAGGCAATGTGGCAACACTTCATCAAGTGGCATTCATTTCTGATACTTTGGCAGCGTTTATGCAGGGAGGCACTCAGGTTCTAACACCTGATCAACTGATTTTTCTGTTCGGATTACAGAAACTTCCAGCACTTACAACACTTCCAGCACTTACAGCACTTCCAGCACCTGTTATGGCACTCAACTCTATTTTGTTTCCAGATCAAGGAGGAGACCTTAATTCACTTGATTGTGAAGGAGTTGAATATGCGTCATATATGATCATGATTCCAAAGCAAGGAGGAGCAATTGACTCTTTACTTCTAGGAACAGTTGATCAAGGTCAAGCAAAGGTTTATTTACCTACCAGAGAAAACAGAGCTGATCTCTTCATGCAAACTTGGTTTTTGAGCTTTTCAGATGACCCTGATTAAGTGAACCTTGACCAAGATTCAGATCTTATCTCCAGGAGGAGGAGGCTGAGCATGGAGATGGCGATCTCTCATCAAGGAGGAGTGTCAAGATATATGTGATATCGAGACCACCATCTTGCTAGACGTCTTTGAAGCGGCGACTTCGGCCTTTTCGACAAGCGCGATGGTCTTGAAAAAGTCTTTGAATCCCAGCAGTCGACATCTTATCAAGATCGAAAGCACCGACCTAACTAAGTAACGGCTGTTATTAGTGGGCGGCGGTTGAACGGCTAATACTATTCTTAGTATCACCGTTTTGTTTATATCATTGTACTTCTGTATTGATATATAACATTGAATACAATTCCATTTTGCCTTTGTTTTGGGAGCTTGCGCTCTCGGATATCGGTGTGCATCCCCTTCTCTCCCTTTCTTGGTGCAACCTTGACACAAAGTAGCCTAATTTAAAGAAGGGGTGCATTTGGATAATTGGAATACCTAGGCCAAAAGACTTTGATTGAGGGTTATCCTGGTATGATCGACCATCATCTGGTACCCAGCATCAGTCTTTACCAAACCAGCGATAAATTGTCGAAGTTATGCCGGATTCAGAACAGGGAGTTCTTGGTTTGCAAAATCAAGCAAACCTGCCCTTTCTGCAACATCTCTACTGGCGCCTTCAAGAGCCAACAGAAGACTAGGTGTCGGGAATTGCACAGATAAGAAAATATCAGGATTCATGGGCTCAGTGGCTTGTAGAGTGGCCAATTTTGGTGCAGCAGCCATGTCGATTGGAGCAAGGAGATTGAGAGCAGAAGAATTGAAGCATTAGGGTTTGCGTTTATTCAACGGAGATTTTTATAGGCAGTTCAAAAAGCAGACTGAACTGTTAATTCTGCCAGATGGCGGCATTGAGGAAAGGACTGAGCAAGGACTAAAATTTTAACTCCCAGAAAGCCAACAGCAGTAAGATGAATGGTAGAGATTGACGAGAATGAACGGTGCGATGCGGCATTGTGGAGGCGTACGAATATTGATTTGACATAGCTGTGATTTAATTTGGCGTAATTAAGAAGGGCAACTTGAGAGTGCAAACATCTTCATGAAGAAGGTGGCAGGGGCAGTAGGCCAGAAGGTACTGCTACTAGATTTGCAGCGCGATATGGGAATCTGGAATCGGAATGTACTCACGATATGGATAGGTCAGCAAAAAGACATTGGGCCACCGTGGCATCCAAGAGGCGGTAGAGCTATATAAGATGAATGAAGATTGAGTCGGGAACACAACCAGTGCAGCGATGGAGATGGTGAAGACTATGCCGAAGAACTATTTGAAGTGGCTCACTTGTCAAATGAACGATCTAGACCTCTGGAAGATGAAAAACAGAGGAATTCCAAAGGACGGGTGGCTGTCTGCATCCGCAGATAACCCCGACCCCCAGTCCAATTATGTGGACGTGATTCTGCACCTGCGCTGGGATCTTGAGCAAAGCTATGTGATCCTTCAAACCTGTGCGGCCCCGAACCCCGAGTAGAAGGAAGATTAGAGTAGGATTTTTCTTTTTAGAGTAAGGGTGATGCCCATGCGATTAAATAAGGGCTATGCCCATTTTCGTAATCATACTTTTTGATATAATATAAGGCAGTTGCTCAATCATCCGTGTTTGTATCATGGATTGTGTCTTGTGATGAATCTGTATGAAATGTTTTGAGGCGAAAGCCATTAACCAAAGTAGGTAATGGTGGTGCCATCTAATTCAACGAGTTGAAACACACTTGGTTGTACCACTGTAAAATTTTGTAAGCGCCAAGCCAATGAAATTTGAGCTTGCCTAGAAAATTCTTGTATCTGGAGTCATAGAGAAGAACTAAATCTCTTTTCTTGAAAGTTTTTGTTTTGATCTGGTTGTCATAAGTCCTTTGATCGTGTGATTGATAAAATGAACACCCCGGTCACTCGCTAGTTCTGTGGGGCAGCCGAAGTGTGTAATGATTTGCGTGTAGCATACCCGCGTCGTACTGGCTGCGGTATTATCAGGTAATGCACAAGCTTCAGTCCACTTAATGGCATAATCGGTGAAAACAAGAATGTATCGAGCACGGGAGTTACAAGCTGGTGGATCAATGGGCCCAACAAAACCCATCCCCCATTGCTGAATGGTAGAGGCATGGTGACTAGAGTTAAGGGTAGAGCGTCACGGGCCGTGGGCCTTCATGCGCTGGCAGACGTCACATTGGTGTGCATGAGCATGAGCATCTTTGAACAGCGTGGGCCAAAAATAGCTAGCCAAAAGGATTTTCTGTGCCATGTTATCGCCTCTGAAATGTCCTCCACCAAGTCCTTCATCTCGGGGACCTCATGAGGAAGAATACATCTGCGCAAAATCATATCCTTGCCATATTTATAAAGATGTCCAGCAACCATGATGTAGTCACAGACTTCTCACAAGAATTGTTGACGGCGGGAGCGTAACTTATCTGGAGAGAGCGTGGGATCCTCAGATAGAAATGCACCTGAGAGAAGATATTGTTAGTAGTCATGGCGTGGCCGTGGCCCAAAAGAGTTAAAGATAGATTCCTGAGGACGGATCATACCTGTGGATGCGTGAAAGATAATCAGGCAACCACATGAGACTTTCCTGCCTTGTGAATGATTTCAAAGGGAGCAAACTCCTGTAGGAGCAGCATCCAGTGATCAATGCGTCTCGTGGGCATGGTTTTATTGATCAGATAAAGCAGAGCTTGATGATCCACAAAGAACTTGATTTTGCTACCCAGCAGATAGTGGCGGAACCGTTGCATGCAAAAAATGAGTCCAAGTGCTTTGCGTTTCGTGGCAGAATAATTTTCTCTGCAGCGTTGATTTTTGTAACGTTCCTAACCGACATGCCCTTAACCAACTGGGCAAAACCGTCTAGACATTTATGAGTAGTTGTTTCTACCCATTTACGCCGGTGTCTCGGGAACGCCCCACAACACATTCAAGGATCGAATACTCAAGCGGTCTACCACGTTACAGTCTCTCCCACTAGAACTATGCTCGTCCTCGAGCATCCAAGGCTATACCATGTCTTGTCACAAGGATTACCAAGTCTTTGCAAATTACCCATGCATATAGGCACCCATGGAGACTCGAACTTGAGACCTGCTCTGATACCAAATGTAACGTTCCTAACCGACATGCCCTTAACCAACCAACTGGGCAAAACTGTCTAGACGTTTATGAGTAGTCGCTTCTACCCATTTATGCCGGTGTCTCGGGAACGCCCCACAGGCACGTTCAAGGATCGAATACTCGAGCGGTCTACCATGGGCCCGTTACAATTTTCTTGCTCGCATAGCGAATCAGTTTGTCAAGTTGAGGGTTGTATTATTGGGAGAGAACAGCATCGATAGCAAAAGCTGAAACATCCACATGGATGTGAAATGGTTTGTTCCATTGAGGAGGAATAAGAACAGAAGCTTGTGTAAGCAAAACTTTTGAATTCTGAAAGGCCTCATCTGCCTGGGAGTTCCAAGCACAAGTGGATTTATCACCTGTGAGTTTGTGGATAGGATCAGCAACAGCAGTTAAACCAGGAATGAAAGTAATATAATAATTGACTTTCCCAAGAAAGGAGCGTGTCTCTTAATAATGGTAGGCACCTGAGCCTTGAGAACACAATTGATCTTGGCAAGGTCTGTGGTAATGCCCTCTTTACTGACAACGTAGCTCAGACGAACACCTAAAGTGACACAGAAAGTACACTTCTCGAGATTAAAACTGATGCTCGATTCATCACATTTTTGAAAAACGAGCTCAAGTTTGGTGAGATGTTCATCTATGGTGCTATAAGCAGAAAAGTCATCTTGAAAAACTTGCAAAAAAGCATATCTTTCATGTAATCCTGAAAAACAGAAAGCATAATGTGCTGGAACGTGGAAGGGGAGTTGGACAAACCAAAGGGCACCACTTTGTAGGCAAAAGTACCCCATGGCGTGGTGAATGTTGTTTTCAACTGATCTTCAGAGTGAATGGAAATTTGATTGTAGCCAGAAAAGCCATCCATGAAGGAGTACATTTCATGGCCTGCTACTTCTTCAAGAACTTGATCCGTGAAGGGTAGCGGGAAATGATCACGTTCTGTGGCCATATTGAGTTTTTGATAGTCCACGCAAACATGAATTTTTCCATTATACTTAAGGGCAATAACAATGGGGCTCACCCACTCAGAATGTTTGACCTCATAAATAAGTCCAGCAGCCAAGAGTTTATTAATTTCTGCTTTTGATATGGTCACGATAGTTGGGGTTGAGTCTGTAATATTCATTGCTAGGTGGGGCGTGCATCAGGTTTGGTAGGAATGGTGAGTTCTCCCAACTCCTTTTTATGTTTGAATTTTTTGAAAAGACTGAGTGCGCGAGCTTTTTATGGTTTGGAAAGATTGGCAGCCAACCAGATAGGTTGGTTGTCTCTTAGGTCAATGATTTCAACTTCCAGAGTTTGAATGTGCGGGACAACATCTGTATCCGTGATAGTATGAGCAGGAGGTTGGAGAAGAACTGGTGGTTCAGCACTTTGAGTGGAAAAGAATAAGGGATGTTGATGTTTTTCAAGCAAGGGTTGCGTCATAACAACAGTAACATCAACAGTGTCATGAGGGGTGTCAACATCCAGAAGAATGTCCACACGCTGAATCCGATTGCAAGGCGCGAGATAAGGATTAAGCAAGGCAGCAACGACTGGTCTTTACCTAGACTCATATCTCCCCAAGAATCGACATATTCAAGATAGGCAGACAATGGCGAACATTAGAGAATTTATGAGGTCAATTAAGGGCCAAAACTCGATGCCACGTCAAAAAGCTTGCGGCTAATGGGGAGTCGAGCTTGTACAGAGTTTTTTTTACCGAGCCTTGGTTTCGCCATTCTAGGTGTCGGCTGCACGTAGGTTCGATAATATATGTGCCTCTAGCTTTGGGTGTCAGATTATACACAAGTAATTATGACCGTTGCTCCCGCCCTCAATTCCCATCCAGGTGTTTTCTTCAACAGAGTTTGTGCGAAGATCGATGGGCCCGTGCCAAGGGAACTTTGATTTGCTCAGGAATAGCTTTGTTCTACACCAAAGGGAACTTCGACCGCAGAATAGCTTCGATCAAGGTAAAATCACCGAGCCTTAGTATTTCTATTCCACTCTACATTCTGATTTGAATTTTGTAACTCTAGATGGCTGTAAGCTCTATCACATTCGGAAATGAATTTGAAAGCTTTGTGGTGTCAACTGGGAGTTTTGTTACACTTCAACCCAGAATGAGAGGTGAATGGCGAGTCAAAAGATGTAGGAGAAATGATGTTTCTGCACATTGGAAGGCTTTGGTGGTCGGTTTTCGATCAGGCAAAGAGATATTTGTACAAGTGAGGCATGTATATACTCCAACAGATATGGCAAGAGAAAAAATAAGCAAGCGACAAACTTTCCCACGATTAGAAGCAAATTATAAGTATGTATTTCTATGCAATCCATATCTAAATTAGTTCAGTTACTTATCCAGTTCATTTCTATTCTCTCAGGTTTGTGTATATCTGATGTGGAGAACACAGTCTCTTCACACTCGATAAGTAGTGTATTCCATTGCTTTCACCAAGATATGGGCTCCTTGTTGTTCGAAGATAACACACCAGTGCAACTCAGAGAAAGGGGTATATGGTTCTGGAGGTATGAATACTCTCCACGAAGCTCTAAGCTTATTGAGCTTCCATTGCCCAGTCTGTCCGAGCTATATTGCAGGCCTCTGGATGCCACTTCTGTCTTACTAGCACGGAGTAAGTTGTCGCAGGAAATGTTCACGACATTGAAGGAGAAGAGAGGAGTCAGCGGGCATGTGAAGATAAATTTAGGAATTGATCTGTTCATTGTCTTATTCAAGAGCGCCGACAATGTTAAGAAGACTTTGAAGGTGTTTACAGTTCAACAGTCGGTAGATAGTTTTTTAGATAGCCTATTTCTTGAAGGTTGGAGTGCTCAATTTCATGATGGGGCTGAATCTACTGAATGCAGGATAAGTCGAGATACGGTTCGGATTAGATAAAGCATTCAGAAGCAAACACTGTATGTCACTTTTAAATATAGGAGACGGCAAAAGGTCCGTGAAGGAAGAAAGTATGTCTGGATTCCATTAGAACAAGACGACAGTGATGGCACTCATTCCGTTGTCATAGACTTAAATATTCATAAGGATAATCAGTTATTCAAAAGTCGCAGCACGGAGAGCGAATGGTGTCTATTCTATGTCCGACGGAAATTGGAGTTTGAGACAAACTTAAATTTCTTCCATTTTGTGCTAGATGGCCAGGAGGTGGGAAAGTGCAGAGAAGACTGCTATAAATTGGGGTCATGCATGTCACCAAAAATAATATCTGTATGGTGTAACATAAAAAATTAAAGTAGCTACGGTGCGAAATTATATATAACATAAAATATGGAAGTGTTATTTTCGCATGGTAGCTACGGTGCGAAATTGTAAATATCATAAAATAAGGATGTGTTGGTTTTGCACCGTAGCCATGGTGCAAAATTGTACATATCATAAAATAAAAAAGTGTTGTTTTTGCACCGCAGCCACGGTGCAAAATTGTGCATAGCATAAAATATGGAAGTGTTGTTTTCTCACCGCAGCCACGGTGCGAAACTGTGCATAGCATAAAATATGGAAGTGTTGTTTTCACACTGTAGCAACGGTGCAAAACTGTGTATGCAACTACTGTATACAATAATTTTTGTCTGACAGTAGACATTATGGCAGAGTGTATCAGGTCTACCAATGCATATAGGGGCATTCTTCATAGCTTCATGGCTAGAGCTGGAGCTGACGTGAAACCATTCTGTCTAAGTTCCCCAGATGGGATACAATTCCTTGGGATACACGTGAGCTATAGATACATTGCACGCAGCACGTAATACGTACATATCACAGGTAAAGATACTCCATTAGAATTATGGGTATAAACCTATGCTTTTCACATAAATTAAGTATATAAGTATGTAATTTCCATGTAATTAAGTAACTTCCATCTATTATCTTAGGCGAGTAATTTTCGTTTAACTTTTCATGTAAGTGAATGATTTCTTCTATGCATTTTCCATGTATTTTCTAATGTGACAGTTCTAAATATGGTCGAGAGGCCATATTCGGCACCGTGGCCACGGTGCAAAATTGGCTCTTCCAAAAATTATTGGAGGGCCTATTTTGCACCTGGCCACAGTGTGCAATACATGCATCCAGTTTAGTGACAATGTAGCACTTCGTACCGTAGCCACGGTGCAAAATCGGCTCTTTCACAAATTATTAGGGGGCCTATTTCGCATCGTGGCTATGGTGCGAAATACTCACATCCAGTTTAGTTACAAGCCCATATTTCGCACCTGGCCACGGTGCACAATACATGCATCCAGTTTAGTTACAATGCGGTATTTCACACCGTGGCCACTGTGTGAAATACCTGAATCCAATTTATTTAAAAGGAAGCATTTCGCATCGTGACAACCTGTTGAACCACAGGTGGTCCAACATGTGTGTGCGGCGATTGAGAAGATATTCTTTGGGGCAATGGTTAAAAAATGTAATTTGGAGCAATGTTAAAATATTATAATGGAGTATTGTAGGGTGGAGATGAAGAGGTGAAGTATTGAAGGGCGAGGATGAAGAGGTGATTTTAATGGTTTAGATGAAGGGGTGAAATTGGACAGTCTAGATTTTGTTGTGAAAACTATAAGTATTATGAGGAGCAAAAGCTCCTCCCTTCCTTCACGTTTAGAAATGGAGTAGCGGTAGTGCTCTGAGAGGAGGGTGGCAGCTTCCTCTTTATTTGATTGAAGGTCCCTTGCAAGGGATTTTTTCTGTTGTATCTTGATCATGCTTTTATTGAAAAAACATTTCTCATTGTGCAAATTTTGCTATCTTATCCAATTGATATTCCATTGATATTTTCTTGAGATGAGATTTTATGAATGTTGGCCTGGATGGGGAATTAGGTTCAACATTATGGCACTCCCGGTGGGACCTTATTCTTATGCGCAGAGTTTTATTCTCCAAAAGAGCAGATTCTGTATCAGAAATCAGAATATCAGAGTGCTTATTTTCATCTAGGTGTTGGCTTTGCAACAAATCTCACAGATATCGAGGGCTTTATGAGACTATTTCCATCAATGTATTGGGTTCTTGCAGCAATTCTGTTAATCTCAAGGGAAAGTCCCCTCGGTAGCAGACCAGTGGCTCGGTGCAGGAGAAATCTATATGCAGAATCACTGATGAATGTGCGTTATTCTTGTTCCTTGTTCTAGAAGACTCAAACGGACGTAGCCTAGCCAATTTTTTTTGCCATTCCTTCTGCATCATCGCCTTCTATCTCTGATAACTTACAATCATTGCTTCCCCAAAATCCAGAAAGCCACCATTTATTTTGTACGATGCACTGATCCAAAGACATGAATCCGCTACTACCATACAATTCGAAGTTGCCTGAGCTTTTCGAACTGCTCAAAACCAGCTTGTTCAGAACCTACTTTTTTAGATCTGCTAAAATGCTTGCTGAATTCTGCGCTGCCAAATGCTTGCCGGGTTCTTAGCTTTTGCCGACTCTGCCGCCAAGCCGTTGATATCCAAAAGCGGCCATATCCTGCTATCGTAAATGTAGCTTCTATTCTTGCCGTAACCCGAGCACATCAGACCAAGCACACTCTCTTTGCGGGTTCACAGTAACAATCCACCTGCATTTCTGATATTTCTGATGCATTCGGCTCCAGCTTGTTGCATGCCCTAATCTTAAAGATTTCCTTTTTTTATCGTTGCCTTTTCTAGTTTTCCACGACCATTACCTCTAGAAATTATATAACCAATTATTTTTGGGGCACCCACAGTATGGATTTCTCTATTGAATTGAAGCTATGTTCCCAAGGTCTTTTTGGCACAAAGGTGTTGGAGTCACACCTAAACCAAAACTCCGGTGCCTAGGAGCCACCTTAAAAACTCACATTGTGTTGGAATACATGTTAAACCTTCCAGTGCCTAGGAGGCACTTTAAAAACTCACATTACTTTTTTCTTTTTCTTTTGTGCCAGTATGAGGGCCGAGGGGACCGGCGCATTCTCTTTTTGGGGCATAATGTTGAACCACAAGTGGTCCAACATGTGTGTGCGGCAATTGAGAAGATATTATTTGGGGCAATGGTTAAAAGTGTACCTTGGAGCAATGTTAAAATATTTGAAGATGTGATTTTAATGGTTTAGATGAAGGGATGAAATTGGACAGCCTAGATTTTGTTGTGAAAACTATAAATATTATGAGGAGCAAAAGCTCCTCCTCTTCCTTCACGTTTAGAAATGGAGCAGTGGCAGTGCTCTAAGAGGAGGGCGGCAGCTTCCTATTTATTTGATTGAAGGTCCCTTGCAAGGGATTTTTTCTGTTGTATCTTGATCATGTTTTTATTAAAAAAACATTTCTCATTGTGCAAATTTTGATGTTTTATCCAATTGATATTCCATTGATATTTTCTTGAGATGAGATTTTATAAGTATTGGTCTGGATGGGGAACCAGGTTCAACACAACCATCAATATTATAAATAAACCACCTCTTTTACAATGGAGACATTATCATAAGCTCTCAATACAGACATATCTTTTGGCTTTCTCAGCTTTTTTATTTGGCTGGTGGCACATAAGAGTTTAACAAATCTCGTGTCCTTGTCTAAAAGACATAATGTCTCAACTCACTATCATTCAGGTTGCCTTCAGGAAGAGTCCATGGAACATATTTTCCTTTGTCCTAAATTAAGCTCTTTCTGGACTTGATTCTCTGACAGATTTGATAGATATCTTCATAACAAAGATGTCAACAATATTCTCTCATTCCTGCAACAAGAAGATACTCTGGCAAACACTCTTGTTTACACTGCCTTCTGGAATGTTTGGAAAGCTAGAAATAGAATTCTTTGTGCTTTCAAATCCTTCTCTGTTTTTTGGATTAAAATGCATTTTCAATTGGATATTGAATCTATTGCTACCTGTCATAAGAGACAGCAGGGGGACAATTACAACACAAACTGGAACTCCATAGGGCTATACAGAAGCCCCTTTGATATTTTTGTATCTAATCTAAATGTTATTGATTCTAATGCTCCTTACTCTGACTGGGATATAATATCTGGATTTTCTTAAAGGGGAAGGACCTTCAAAATTTGACACAGACATTGACAATTATGAGGCTTCTATATAGTGGACAAAGCACACAGGAAAATAGCTTACTCTCAGAGAGCTCTGTGCTGTTACAGATGACTTTATACAGGAGGTAGAAAACTCAAGAAGAAGAGAAGCAGAATGGGCTAGAGTTTACAGCATGGAACTCATGCAGATGCATTACCTATTTGAATTTCTCTACAATACCCATTTCAGTATGACTGAGAAATAGTTGAGCAGATATAGGAAAATGTATTACAGTCACAAGTTGTTGGCAGATTTATATAGTACTTTGCTACTACTAATGGCAAAGGAAAGTCTATCATCTCTTCTCATTCAGAATGACTGTGGTCATAATAGGTATATACATGGTTCGACAGATGAATTTTACAGGCAATACAATGAGTGGTTTGAAGCGCAACTTGAGGATCAGAGTTAATTTCAATTGCCTTCTTTGTTGTCTGCCCTACCTCCTAGCCTCAAACTACCACAATTTTGCTCTCCAAACCTGACCATTTTCACTTGTATCCATCTCTCAACTAATGAAGGTCATGGTTGGTATTTTAGTTTGCTTTTACAGGAAACTAATGATTTTCACACAACAGTAGTTGCTTCAATGTTCATTTCTTAGGACACCATATGATAGAAGACCTTATGGTTAACTTTCCATGCTAATATATTATAAAAACTCAACTATAAGTCTCATAAATCAGTTTTGTAGACATATTATGATACTCATCCTCCTATGAAGGTCTCATTATTATGCCCTATTGTGTAGTAGATTGATATTTGGTTTGTATGGCTTTTTATAATTAATGAAAAAATCTACGCTTACTTTCAAAAAAAAAATAAAAAAAAAAAAATCTTTTGCCTCTCCTACATCTCATGGACCTCCACTCCCTTGATCGCTCAACAGCTGCTGACTTGTACCAAGCTTCCCTCTTTTTTTCCCGCTGGGTATTTTGTCTAAACAACTTAGCGAGTGTTGATCACTCTGGTTTCTTGATTTCTTGACCCATTTGGACACGATCCTCCTGTAAAATCATTGACACATCTGCTGTAAGGAATTCCCAATTGAACCTCTGTGTTGAGTGAAGCGGAAGAATGTATTCTTTGCTTGCTTATGGGAGTCCCTGTATATTCCAAATTCCCAGGCTTCCATATTCCCTGACAAACCACACGCCATGTGCAAACAGAATATGAACATAGTGAGTCAAATTGGCTTCACCCCATGCTGTCAGAAAAGACTTAGTGAAGTTTGTGACGGCCTCTTAGAATTTGGCAACATTATTTTCCTGCACTACCTTTTTCTGCATTTCCTTCACCAGTACAGAGAAATCCTGCCATGCCTTGAGTTTCTTCAGGCGTGATCTACCACGATCATTTCGGTCATCCTCAGCTGCCATAAGATCCTTGTAAGCTTCCCAAACACCAGATGAATTCTCTTTCGCGGGAGGCAAAAACCTCTTAGCCTTTGGACCACCCATACTGGGTTTCAGTTGAACCTTGCTGGATACTTTTGGATCTTGAAGTATTTTGTAGTGCCCGCCATGAAGTCCCACATTAGAATGCATGGCAGCTTCCCTAGAGCTTTAGGGTGATTTATTCTAAGCAAACAGAATACTCATGTAAACCATCTTGTCCATGATTCTCAAGAAAGCGTGGAGAATGCATATGTGTACTCTTTTTAACAGAATTGGCAGAATTGACATCAAGATAGCATCCTTCTCTTGTCTATTTGGTGGCTCATCCTGGGCACAGTCTAATGTACTCTTGTCCAATCTAGCTGAATCTTTTCTCGCATAGAGACAGTAAGGACAAAGCATGAGTAATCTTACCAGCACCATGATTCATTCTATACATGCATTTTATTGTCTTCAAATCTGCAACAAGCCATTCAACCTCATACTACCATATCCAGGAATTGCAAGCTTTTCTCCGATCCCCTGAGAGGCATCATTGTGGGAATGAGTGTTTGAACAAAAACCCATTTCAGTATACTGTGATTTTCCTCTGGTACCTGAAATAAACCAATCCACCAAAGCTGATCTTCAGACTGGACGGAAAACTTACTGTCTAGATTTGACTCTTCATTCCCTGTATTCAAAGCTCTATTCATTAGACTCAGTGAAACCCTCTCGTACTTCTCACCTTTCACCAATTCCATTTCATCCAACTTCAAAACAATTCTTAGTTTACCAGCGCACTCTTCTACCTTCATATCATAAAATCGAACCAAGAGCTGAAGCATTCTACTTAAGTCTATCCAGCAATTGTTATTTTCATTAAGACAGAAAGTATCACCAAACTTCGACTTCTTCTTACTTTTGGTATAAGATGGCAATGTATCCAAATTGACACTGCTGGTCAGCTGATACATATCGCCAAGAAGCTCCTGCACTTGTTTTCTCGATGATCTACAAGCCCTCATACTAGTCATCCTTAGTAGTAAAATAGTTTTGGTAATGTCTTGTTGTTGAAGGCCATCTTGCAGGCATCTGAACAAAGCAATATAAGTTTGTCTACTTATTTCGACATTGTCACATAGTTCTTGCATTATTCTGAGGTTTGACTGTTTCCCAATTCCTGCAACACTTGTTGTGCTACAGTTTTCCTAAGTTGAATGCTGCCAAGAAGCTTTAACATTCTCAATACATCATCTTTAGTAACTAATTTCTTTAACAAACGGGCAATATTAGCAGGTTTTCTCTTATTTTCTTGTGCAAGGTTCGGATCCGTAAGTTTTTTAATAGCCATAATCATTTTTTTTAGCCTCCACCTCCAGAGGCTAATATATTTATGGGCTTCAAGTTTCTTGCCCTTTCCATGAACCCCAGTGAAGTTGTTTTCATTCTTTTGACTCGCTTGTGAAGGGAATCATTTTCTTGCGCAACCCTCTTCATTCCTTGCTGCAATGACTTCATCTCCGTCACCAATTTTTGATTTTCCACCTCTAATTTATTGAGCTTGCGGCATTGTTGAGATAGCAAATAGTTCGCATGTTGGAGCTGATTAACATCTGATAAAACTTTGCAATTGAATCCATACAAGCGGTTATACATAGACCGCAAATGTGGATCAGTATTACTGTTAACCAAATTATAACAGTAATCCAGTAACCCTTGCTGACCCTTGCAAGCAAATTCAATAAGATCGGATGTAAAGTGGAAGTTTGGATGGGCTCGAGTGAAATGATCACAAGGATATAGTTGCCCTTTAGCCCAGAGATCTATATTCATGGCTCCAGAAGCTCGCAATGCATCTTTATCTATTGGTTGCTTCCAAGTGAACTTATTCCTGTAAGACAGGAATCCTTTTGGCACTTGCACTCTAAATTGAACCTCAAAATTAGTTTGATCATGGAACAGAAGTATTAGAAACAAGAACACTCAAAAGAATGCAATGACAACTCGGAAACCAAATACCTTTGCCATTGACATTGCAAAAGATCGAGTACCAGAGCCGAACTTAAAAAAATTTGCTCTATTTGCTGGCAAGAATCCGCCATAATTTGGATTTAAACGATGCGTGGGCGTGATAGCAAGCTCGATGGCGCGATGGTAGGGTCAATAGCGCGATAGCAAGCTCGATGGCGCTGAAGCTCGATGGTGGGAAAGGGAAAAACTTAGATATAATCATCAAATTTCGTGGTCGTTAGGAAACAATGATTGCAAAGTTAGGTATGAAGGTTAGATATGGAGGGGGGAAGGTTAGATTAGGGGAGAGCCCCCCAAAATACTCTTACAAGGCTTCTAAATGATCCCAAATATCCTCTAATGCCAGCATCTGGAGCTTGGACTTGATAAGTGTTTTGGAGATCATCACAGTCACTATCAGAGAGCGAAGGTTCAGCATTTCAACAGAAATGAGTTTTCCAGTTGCTAGATCCATGCTAGCATTCAATTGTCCATCAGTAATAACAAGTTGATCAGTGGCCCAATAGTGGATGCTTCTAGCTTGGCGAAGAAAAGATCGACCAACCAACATTTCATAATCACCAGGATCTTTCCCAGTTTTTCAAACACCAAATCCCAACGGAAATTTGAGATCGCCAATACTGATTTGGAGAATATGAGTGACACATGATGTGACCATTGGCTAGCTTAATATCATAAGGGGCACAATATAGTTGAGAGGTTGACAGCACTGCCCCATCAATCTGTACATGATTAATCTACTGATTCCCCCCAGTTGCGTGAACTGTGGGCGTGGAAGTTGCTACAGCACCAACAAGAACAGTGGGTAAGGGCAATTGTTCCCTTAGTGGCCCTTTGAAGTTTTCAAAATGGTAGGGAGACTAAGGGAATTTTGATCTTGGCAAGCTCTTTTGCAGTTCCAAAGGAACATGGGCTAAAAGATCTGCAGGATCCAAGGGCGCGGGTTGCTTGGGCATCGAGGCTGAAACTTCCTTGAGAAGCTCTACTTCCGCGGCGATGTTTGGATACAGCCGAGCACATGAAGTAGGACGTGGATGGTGCCTCCGAATGTTGTTGAGCACGTGTGATAGCCTGAACATTGGCAAGCATGCATCCTTCAGCAACTTGCATAAGCTTGAGGATTCTTTGACAGACCTTGGGCATAACATGAGGCATGAGGTTTTCAAGATCAGATCTTGTGCTGCTCGTGAGGAACAACGTCTACAGCAAAAGCAGGCTGCATACCTGAGGCGTGAGCATCAAAGGGCGAGTGCCAAGATGCTGGCGTGAGACTAGACCCGCCTAGTTGGAGTGTTGCACAGGAGGATTGAGAGCTTGATAGATTTCTTCTTGAGCTTTTGGTCCAACACATTTGGTGGAGAAACTTGTTGGTTTTGCTGTTGCTGAGGGGCACATGGAGGTTTTCGCAAAGTGGGCGGGGGGCCTTGTTTCCCATTGGCCACCTAGAGTTGAGAGGCCATGAAGTGCACCGACAATTTGGTTAGTGCCCGGGAGCTAGACTTGAACTTGGAGGAGCTATGGGCACACCATGGTAGTGTGGCCCCATTCCCGGCAATGATAACATTGAGCTTTCACTTGATCAAAAGGAGTATGCGAGCTTTGTCCTCTCGATTGTTGAGGTTGCTGAGGTTGTTGATATTGTTGAGGCATGGTCTGGACCTGAAAGACCATTTTATGTTGAAAAGGTGTGGGATGAGAGCACATGCATTCTTCAGTAGAATGGTTGCACATATTGCAATGTTTGCAGTGAAGGGAATCATTCGTGGAATTGCATTCATTGGCTAGATGGCCCTGATACTTACAAATATGGCACCAGATTTGACTTCGATGTAGTGGGGTGGATGGAGGAGATTGAACCGAGGTTTGTGGAACCATGACAGGAGGTATGAAGGGTAATTCCCTGAGGGGAACACCACGTGAGGGCACATTGACAGAGTAATTGACTAGTTTAATGGTGTGTTTCAGAGTCCTGGACCACAAGTATTCAATAATAAGATGAATAGTGGGAGGTAGACCTTGCAGAAACCAGACCAAGATGTGAGGGTAACAAAGGTCGCTTCTTGTTGATACCAGAGGGAGTGTTACGCTTGGCTAGATCACTGACTAGGGTAACAAGAGGATGTTCAGTAGGTTTACTCAGACCAGCAACCTGGTGATGGAAAGCAATGGATGCTAAAATGATATTGACTTGTGAAAGAGAAGGTGAGGATGTTAAAATCTTAGTGATGTAAAGACAGATAGTCATAGCAGATGAGGGTAAAAAAGAGAGGCTTTTAGACAAGCACCAAGTCTTAAACTCGTACCAAGGTTGTCGGTAAGATTTTAAAGTGTTTGATGCCCTCGTACTTACAGTATAGCTCTTCAGCAGAGACAATAAATGGCCTATTTCTGTATCTGAATCATCCATTGACATCCAAAACTTAGAATTGAAAACACCTGAAACAAAAAACACAAAAATTCACCATGTCAGAAGCACGAATCGAAGCGCAATTATCGGACTAGTGGGTTTTCTACAAGGTAAAGATGATCTAGAATCACCATGCAAACCACGTCCACCAGCTGGAAAATATAAATGATCTATAAAGCAAGCAAGCCAATTTCCAGACTTATCATGAAGGACTGGCCACCAAGGGGCGGATTCCCAATGGAAAACGACTAAGGTAATATCACACTTACAAGCAAGGGCAAAGGCAACAGTCTTAGCTACCAGGCTCGGAGGAGGGAAGCAATAGCTATTAGAGTTGGACCATGATTGACAAAAAGCTTCGGGAGGAGATAAAATACCAGGAAGCGGGTGCCAACAATTAAAATTAGGAGTACGAGCATTATAAGCATTGGCAAAACGGCCCCAATCATAAGGTCCCCATCTCATATCTATCAAGGAAAAAGTTTCATCAGATAACGTATAAGCGAAGGTCCAAAATAAGGCGCAATTTATTTTCGACTTTAGGCACCACGCTCAAAGGCGAGCATATGAAGGGAATTGATTTTGAGACAGTAGCAGCCCCCGAGGCAAGTAAGTCCTTGGTAGCACCCTTAACAAACTCTGCAAGGTTGACTGGGGGACCGTGTAGCCAAGGAAGGGAATACCCATTACTGACCCAATCAAGCACCATCACGGATGAACAAAAAGACTTCCAAAATGCCAAACGGTCTTTCAATCTATTGCGCAAATAAGTCACTGGTGGGTGCAAGCTCTGTGTAGGCAATGTGCTTTTATCTATAACAATGCAGTACTATACTCAATTAGCAACCATAAACAATGTAACCATGCACCCACCTTGCCCGCAAAATCCATAACCCTAACATAACAATGTCATATAAGCATAACAAAGGCTAGAGATAAGATAGAGTATCTTAATCCAACAAAGGAGACAATTTAAATAAGGAAATAATTAAAATAGATGTGCAGAATATCTTAATTCAAATAAGGACAATGTTAAAATAAGGGAACGATTAAAAATAGATGTGTGTCAAAAAAACACAACCAGCCAAATCGAAAACTCAGAGGGAAGCGAACCACCCTAACAGCAATCAGATAGGTATAAGGATCAGATACGTACAAGGTATGGAATTAGACAGAAGAAATTAGCCGATTATACTAAACAGAGACCAGTCCAAGCATCGGCCAAGTAGATAAATGAATACCACAAGTGCAGCGACCAAAGCAGATCCAACACCTTGGAAAATAACAGATATATGTATACTTCAAGGTGCAGCAACTAGAACCGATCCAAAACAAAGAAAAACAACAGGTAGTTGGGATGCCTGACATTTGCTTTAAATCAAGTTGTAACTAGATTTTGAAGATAAGGCTAAAATCGAAAGGTCTGACAAGCTAGATAATAAGCCTGTACAAATTCAAAGTTAAGGACATGAACATGCACTAATCAACAACACTGTAAAAGAAATGTGAGACGTTGCCAAGACTAAACTGTTGCCAAAGAAATATCTGTAACCATCACAACTAGCCAAGAGCTCCAACATAAACCTGACCATTACAGGAATCAAAATTGCTCGTACTTACCAGTTCGCACTGAAAATTTACGTTCATTGGTCTAAAAATGCAGAATATAGAGAAGACGTCTGGGAAGATCTAATGTCTAAAGTACACAAAAGAATTGAAATGTGAATCATGAACACTAAAACAGAATCTAATATGTATATAAACTTGCAGTAGATTTACAGAATATCAACCTAAGGAAATTGAGAAAAACTATAACAGGCCTATGTTGACTGATCTATAGTAGATTGAAACACGGAAAACTAAGGCTGAAGCGCAATGCATCCAACTTCAATTCAAACATGGTAAGCCTATGTTGAATACCTGCTGACTTCTCATATCTGTTACATTTAAAGGAAGAAGCATACATAAAAAAAAAATGGTTAAGACAAGGAACACGGAAAGCGCAGGGAAGGAACAGGCTGAATGATCTCCAGTTCAAGAAAAGATGACCACTTAAAGAAAAGATGAAACACTTGGTAGAGAGTATATGTTTACAAACTTGTGGCTGATTATTGCAGAAGCATCAACATGTTTGACATGTAAAGGCTAATGAAAAAAGGCTAACTGGTTGGATAAAACACAGAAGACACTTAAAAAAAAAAAACCCCGCTTGAGTAGGATAAAACTGAGCACAGAAAGCTAACTTCTTTATTCAGAGCAAAATATGCATTATTATTATTATATAAAATTATAGATCCAGCAAACTGAAAAAAAAAAAACTTTATTATTATGGCAAGATCCTCAACATGGAGAGGCAACAAGACAATAGTCAAAGCAGGTTTATAAAACAAGTTATTAGTATTTGTTGGCGCTGGAAGCCGAAGTTGCTGAGGAGCTGGAGCCAACAAAGTTTTAGATGGGCATGATGCTGCTAAATGGCCTGGCTGATGGCAAATATGGCAAAGGTTAGAATCTTTAAACCCAAACTGAAAGCCATACCGTTTCTTGGAGGTCCTACTTAGCGTGACGGCTAGTTTCTTGGCATCCCTTAGCCGTTTGTCACCATCACACAGATTAAATTCTCCTATTTCATAGCAGTCAGCCACTGTTGGTCCTTCCCTATCCCTTATCCAAACATAATTTTTCCTACTTGAAATCAAATTGGTACCTTTGTCAATAATAGCTTTGCTTGCTAGATCCAACGTCTTCTGGAGTCGCATATGGCTTTCTAACTTTGCAAATGACTCCTCTACCTCATTGAGGAAATCCCATTGTTTGATATTTCCATCAAATTTGAGGGCAGGGGCCCTAAAGTCGTATTTAATTAAAGTGGGACAAATCTCGGATTTTGGGACTCGGACTGAAAATGGGACTCATACTGATTTAAGTTTTACATTGAATCGTTGTTAGATCAGGGGGAGGGGAAGGGGAGAAGTTGGGGGAGAAGTTGAGGGAAGGAAAGAAGTTGAGAGAAGTTGAGAGAAGAAGGGGGGAGGGAGGAAGTTCAAAAAGGGGGGTGAGAAGAGGGGGCAAGGGGAGGTGAGAAGAGGGTGCAAGGGGAGGTGAGTTCGGAAAGGGGGGAGGTGAGTTCGGAAAGGGGGGAGGTGAGTTCGGAAAGGGGGGCCAAGGGGGCAAGTGGGAAGAGTTGGGGGAAGAGGGTAAAGGGGAAGGGGGGAGGGGAAAACCGGGAATATATCCCCTTGAGATTAAAAATAATAATATTAAAATATAATTAATAATTAATTTAATTAAACATAAAATAATTAAATTAATTTAATAAAAAAAATATAAACCGTTCTCTTCTCTCTTCTCGACTAGTGAGTCGAGAATTGAAAAGTATGCCTTCAAGTATGCCAAAGATCAGCCACGGGCAGCAGAATAGAGGGAGGGCGCCCATGTCTTAAAGGGAGCGTTATTACCTTCGCCTGCAGTGGTAGGATCTGGGTCTTCGGCATGGTATGGCTCGCCCATAAAAAGCCTTGCAGTCTTAGCGCTGCTCACCATCTGCTGATACATGACGGCGTTGTATACATGACCCATCTGCTAAGCAAAAGGGTCACCATCTGCTCACCATCCGCTCACCATCTGGTTCTGGGTTGAACAAAAGGGTCATCTGCTGATACATGATCTGCTCCCCGGCAGGACCTGCAACAGCATAGCTTTCAAGTCCACACAAGCAGTTTTTCCAACTCAGAGGCCACGGTCAGACCAGTTCTCCCAAATACTCTTAGCTCCCCCTTCAGGCTTTCTGTATATTTTCACAGTAGGTGCAACCATTCAATCTGTGCTCATCGGCTCCTTCTATTTTGGTCCACAGCGCTGTTGGAATTATTCTCCTGAGCAGATTCGTCCACCAATACCTTCTCCGAGAACCCAAGCAGCTTCTTCAGATCTGCAGTCTTCCCCTTAGCAACACCTGCTGTGATTCATGCTTGCAGTACAGATAGCAGATCCGGCAAATAAGACTACGCAGCCCAATTGAATCTCCCACAGCATGAACAAGAAGCCTCTGACGGTTTGTGCCCACCGGCTCTTATGCTTCGCTCCTGCTTCGAGTCTCAATCTGCCCTTACTGATCCGCCCCAGCCTTCAAACCGGTGCTTCCCCTTTTGCCTTCCCTGCAGACCTGATGCAAATCCGTCCCCTCTCAACAATTGATCTTCTGCTTCGATCGATTTCCCTGCTTTCGTGATAGACCAGGCGCCGCTCCCTTTTATTCTCTTTGTTTTTTCCCCTGACGCGTCTCCACATATTGAGAAGAAGCCTATTTCCTTAGTGCAGACCATTTCCTTAGAGCAAACACCCACAGAAGCCCAACTCGGGCGCCATAGCCGCATCCAGATGCTTCAAGTGTAGGTGTTCTTCAAGTCTGGCGCCTTCTTCAAGTCTGGCGCCTTCAAGCCAGTCGGATTTGTTTCAGATCTTCCAGGTGTTCAGATCTTCTCTTGCAGCTTCTACAGCCGATATGCACATACAGAGGTAAAAGAACTGAGAACAAATTATCTTTTCTATTCTTTTCTTACTGTGGCTGCCGATTCAAAGATGGCCAGAAAGCCGATTCCAGAAGCAGGTGTTACTCCGGAAGCAGGGAAGCTGGCTGCAGTGGCGCAGAGCCGTTGGGTTATTCCAAATATTGGCTGGGGAAATCGAACGGGGAAAATCCGATGGTGAAGAGTATGCTGGCGCAGGTCTGGGGATAATCCAGTGCACTGGAAGCCGCCCTCGTCTCACAGAAGAAAAATGGCCGAAGAATTCCAATCAGAATCCCAGTCGAAAAAATCAGAATCAGAATGGAAATGCTGCTCTGGTTTTCTTGATGATTTAAGCTGCTCTGGTTTGCTGGATCGACTTGTGAACACAGACAATGTAAGGAACATGCCCTTCGTGGAGCAAACGATGGATCCTCTGGCTTGAACGGGCAAATCGGCCAAGCCGAAATTGATTAGCAAGCCGGTGGGAGCTATGGCGTTGGGAGCTTCTTCCAAGTGGTACAAAGGAACTTCTGTCTCAAAGGTATGTACCAAAGTTTAAAATTCAAGCATGGGCGGGAAAAAAAGGCGGGGTATTAGAAAAAAAGGGGTGAAATAATACGTTGAAAAAGAAAGTGTAAAATAAATTATTTTAAAATTCAAGCATGGGCGGGAAAAAAAGGCGGGGTGTTAGAAAAAAAGGGTAAAATAATACGTTGAAAAAGAAAGTGTAAAATAAATGCGAATAATATAGGATTATATTTTGACGTGTCCCCAATTTCCTCTTTTTATGTGTGTGCTACTATGTTCACACGTTAAACATTATGTTGCCATGGTGCACGTTTTCTAGGCATATATTCTTATTCTAAGGTAAAAATTTAACTTTGCGAATATCATGATATAGTTTACACCTTGTTTAACCGGTTCAAGACACAAAATGGGGACAAGTACATATTAATAGGTCTAATGCATATTAATAGATTTAATGCATAGGTCTAATAGGCTCCCATAGGTTATAATGTGCATTATAGGTGCATATGTTGCTATTTACATGTGCATTAGGCATTACTCTTTACATAGCTAAATATGAGCCCAACTATATGGTATGGTCCATTAGAAAGGGGGAGGGTCCATTGGATATGTGTCCATTAGATAATACATGGGGAGAGTCTATTTTTCATGGAAAATACGTAGGAAATTTATGGGGAGGGTATTTTTTCATAGAAAATACATAGGATGTTTGAAGGTTTTTTTTATTTTCGACTTTCTCGGACTTTGAGCTTTGAAATTGCCCTTTTTTTACTCTGAGCCGCCTTTTTCGACTCGCGAGTCGACAAAGGCCCTCAAACTTGCATTTTTCGCTTTGAGCTGCCTTTCTCGACTCGCGAGTCGAGAAAGGCCTTCTGACCCCTAAAACCTGCGTTTCTGGCTTTGAACTGCCTTTTTCGACCCGCGAGTCGAGAAAGGCCTTCTGATCCCTAAAACCTGCGTTTTTCGCTTTGAGCTGCCTTTCTCGACTCGCGAGTCGAGAAAGGCCTTCTGACCCCTAAAACTTGCGTTTTTCGCTTTGATCTGCCTTTCTCGACCCAGCGAAGTCGAAAGGCCTTCCCACCCTAAAACCTGCGTTTTTCCCATTTGGTACCTTTCTCGACTCGCGAGTCGAGAAAGGCCTTCTGACCCCTAAAACCTGTGTTTCTGGCTTTGAACTGCCTTTCTCGACTTGCGAGTCGAGAAAGGCCTTCTGATCCCTAAAGCCTGCGTTTCTCGCTTGGAGCTGCCTTTCCCGACTCGGCCTTCTGACCCCTAAAACCTGCGTTTTTCGCTTTGAGCTGCCTTTCTCGACTCGCGAGTCGAGAAAGGCCTTCTGACCTGTGTTTTTCCCTCTGAGCTGCCTTTCTCGACTCGCGAGTCGAGAAAGGCTCTCATGCCTGTATTTTCCAAAAATGGCCCTAAGGTATTTTATTTTATTTTTTTTGCATGTAGCATCACTTGACTAATTTGATTTTGTCTCTTGCAGTCCTTATCTCGACCAGATAGTACATGCTTGGGAGCAATGAAAAGATCAGTTCATTGAAGAAAGATGCTGAGAAGAGGGTGGTGACATCAGTTGGACATACAAGCACGTGGCCCATACAGGAACTCCTCATACAAATTTCTATCGTCTGTAAGTTGCTCCGTGACTAGGAGAGAGCTCCACGCGCCCTTTGCACTAGGTGGTTCATGTGTGAAGAGGATGTAATCATTGTGCCCATACGACCACTATGGTCTTTTCACCCACTGTAATACATATTGTAATGAGCCCATTTATAAATATAAGGTATCTCAAAACTAGTATTTTTGGGTGATTAAGTAAACAATTTGCTTAATTTTTGTTGGAATTTGTGATCTCTTGTCTACCCACCTAAGAAAATAGAGCCAAAATGTTCAACTAAGAATCTTTTTCAACTAGAACTTTGGTTTCAATCTGTAATGAAATTCCTATGTTTGAGTTGCATTGTTCTTGTTCTCGACTCGCTATCCATGCATATTTAGCTTGCATGGCCACAAGGGTGAATGGACAATGTTGAGTGCCTTAAGTTAATATTATGTCCAGAGTTAGTGATGCCTCAAGCAATTTGGTTATGGTTCATATTCTTCGTATTTTTACTTGGATGGTGCTTGACACGCTATGGCAAAGGGATGCTGATATTTCTTGATGGAAAATGCTTGTAGATCTCATTATACTGAAGCACTTAAAGTTTCTTTGGAAGATGCACCAACTAGAACAAAGGACGAAAGCTGCAAGGTCAGAGATGCCTCTTTTATTGTAACTGTTAGCATTGTGATGCCTCTAAACCCTATTCTGTTTTTGCAATGCGGTCGGCAAAATTGGTCGCTTGTGCATCGCGGCCCTTATGGCTGTAAGGACATTGATTCGATTATTTGCAACACCGGATCGGGATTATTATGATGTTCTAATGAAGTAAGGCATCTTATCGAGGTCGTATATGGTTAATCGATTAGATTGGAACACACAGGCAAAATTATATGGATCCACTAGATCTTGGTGGTATCCTTTATTGCATTAGCATATTGGTCATTAGTGCCTTGGTCATGTCCATTCTTCATGCTTAGAAATGATATTATGAACTAATGTATGGAGTGTTATGGCAACCTAACGAATTAAGCCACCACATCTAAACCGCCGACACTTAATCGATTAGATTGGAAGCATGTGGCAACGTATGGTCTCCTCTATTCTTGGAGCATGATATGAACTAATATATGGAGTTTTTAGTTCACCATGGGAGTGTGCATCTATAGAGAAAGACATTACGTAAGCAACAATCATCATTTTGCATCCGCCATAATAGTTTTTAAAAAATTTGTACTTTAAATTGTAACAAAGATATGGCTAAATATTGACCTTAGGTTAGAAACTTGGGGATTATAGCTATTCCTTTATGACTTATGCGACTTTATGTGGTTTCTACCTCCGGTGCCGGTCGGTCGGCAGATTCGGAATCGTAACAATGATGTAGGGATTAGGATCTGCTTTTACGGACTCTACCGCTCTAGAAAAATACATCAATCTTCTCATGCCAACATCTAGGCTCTTTCTCAATTCTAATAATTGATATTAAAAATTTGTAAAACAAAGTTTATTATGGAAGTCCGATAGAATGTTCTAAATTTTATGTTTTAAGAAGTTTAGAACATATTTCTCCTGGAAGTTGAATAAGATTATCTAAGCCCCGCCTTGGTTTGTATCCTACCATTAACTAACAATGATGTGAATGTGCGTATCTTTACCGTGGTTTGGCTACGGAGACAGGCCTACATGTGATCAATGCCTACGCATTCATGAAAAGTTGACCGAGAGAGCGGGAATGGGTTGTATAATTCGTGCTCTTGCGCATAACCAAGAAATAATCTTGATAAGCCTTGTCCTGCACGCTGTCAATGGTGTAAAATTTCGTAATCGCAAAAATTAGCAGCCACATTTGTCCATTTCGAACATCATGGATAATATGTGAAGTTTCCATGCCGGGTCTTAGATCAGCATATGTGCTTCAAGATCGATTTCCATGATTAGGAACACATTTTGTCTTGGCTAATAGTATTTTACTTACTCAATTTGGTTTTTCGGCAAAACTTTTTATGATTAATTTCCGTGCTATCTTGTCAAGGTTGTGGGGATTTTTGGGTGCCTGGACGATTAGCCAATAACAAAAATTTAACCCAAAATCATAAATTTGGCCCTCCATATAATTTGGGGAAGTGTAAAACCCCGAATCTTTCCATCCGGCGGTTTCGGCATGTGTGACGGCTCTTCAAAAGTAGGTTGCCCGGAGGATGCATTCGATCGAGAATTTCGTACTCTTGCAAACATAGCGGTGTGCATTGGACTTATGGTTTACTGAGAGTCTGAATCCTCTATGTGTTTGGAATGGCCAAGATATTACAGGTGTTATGTCACAAAATGAATTAATGTGTATTGTTAGTTCTCACGAAGATTTTTTTTTTTTTTTTATTCTACTATTTTGGAGTACACGGCATATGGTATCGGGTTATCTCGCACCAAGGGACAACTCAAAGACCTTGGGAATACATGAGCCAGTAGGACGACAAGCGGTAAATGATCTATGTCTTGAAGTAAGCGAACACAATTGCTCTCATGGTATTTGGGGCATGCTAAAACACCCCTCTTTGTAGCTATTTTCTCAAGATGTGCATGTATCCAATGCGGTTTTAAATCTTATCCAGATTCTAGGTCACTAGGAAGGCTATGACCTCTCCTTTGGAGCTCATGTACCTTTATGTACCTTGCATATTGTTTCTTTTAGTTTGTCTGCTCAACTTGACCCTATGTGCATTTATGGTGAGAGATACTTCTTATTTAGGGTTATGAAGAAGGCGTGAAATTTGCAATTTGTTTATATCAAGGTGGTTCAATTGAACCTCAAGTGGAGTGACAATCCTTAGTAAGTAGTTGATATTACTTTACTCGAAGTTGCTTGAACCATGACACAACCTTAGTTAGCGACAATGTTTCGTCCCGCACCGGAATGTTGCCCAAAAGGGCATTCTCTTAACGTGGATGCAACTTAGGTTGCATTCTCGCTCAAATCGGGTAAAAACTTTAGAATCAATGGGAATGAGAGGTAGATGGCCAGAATATGAGGTAAATCCTCAAGAACGCAAGGTAACTTCAAGAAGTGCCGCTGCTATTGAGCTTCATAGAAGTTCCCATAAAGAAACTTGGCCACATGGCGCCTGTATTTATTGAGGATTGAGGGCGTAATGCAACCTAAGTTGCATTTACGTTATACTTTGCTGTCAGAATTTGAGATCTCTCCTACAAATCATTTGGAACTTAAGTCCTCTTTGTTGGTTTTGAGCTTTTACATCACTAGCTCAGCGTTATGCTTCACAGCGTGGATTCCTGTGTCATCCTCTGTAGCTATGTCTTATCTAGCTTATTTGATTACATGTTCTCTGGATGTGTGTATGTTGCATGCCCATGCTATAATGAACATTTCATCTCTATGTTCATCACTCTTGCTTCGAAAATATGGCTATTTTGTTCATGTGTTTATTATAGTTATCAATGTTAATAGTTCCTATCTAAAAAATGAACATGCGGGTAGATAAACTTTGTTTTGCGCACCTTAAAGATGTGGGCATATAATATCTAATATTTACCTCCATTGAAGAAACATCTTTTGAGTACAATGGATACTAGTTATAGTGTCTAGCGTTGCTGGGCTTTACTATTTGAAAAGCGGGTTGTGGGGGCTTTACTATTTGTCTGCCTTGATGGCAACTCTTTAAGATTTATTGGTAAAGATCTGATCATTCGGTTTATTTAATGCATGGTGGCAATATGGATAATGTGGCCGAAATTAGGAATGTTATATTTATATAACATAAGATTTCCAATTGTATGATTGGGGTATTCGTATGTGAAAGTGTATTTTGCTGACGGTGGCAAGTGAGATTCCTAACCCTAGAATATTGGGCGGGCATATTGGAGCTCCGGATGCCTGGTTGGCCGGAACTGCTGGTTCTTCCTTGGGGTGCTCCAGGGATGGCGGAGCTGCCTCTGATGTGTCGTGGCTGTCTTGTGTTTCTTTTTTTGGAGCTGTGGATAAGCTGGGGTCGCTGTCGTTGGCGGGGAGCAGAGGTGGAGTGTTCTTGAAGAAGAGATAGGTAAGCCAGCCGTGTTTTTTTCTGTGGGATTGTGTTTGTTTGTGGTTTTCTGCCATGTCTATGAAGAGGGCAGCCAGAAAGGGGAAGAGTGCTCGTTCCTCTGCCCCTGCTTTTGTGAGCCATATCTTGAATGTCAGTTCTTCCAATTCCCAAGAGAATGGTCGTGATTTTTGTGCTGAGCAGGACTGGAACCTCATAGATGTGAGTGTTACCTTAGGTTTGTCTGGGCAGGATGTCCCTATGAGCTTTTATGATGGCCTTGTGGGATTTTGCAATCGGAGGTGTGTTGCTGGAGCTGTGGCCATGGAACGTGGTGCTACTGTAGATCATTTGCATTGTTAGGTTGTTTTTAGAGCCCAGTTTAAAAGCCCTAGGGCCATGAATGATGCCATAAAAAAGACTCTAATTGGGTTTGTAAGCCTCCTGGTGTGATCTTGGTCTGTAAAGCCCTGAAGAACACTCGCCTTCATTGTTTTGAGGGTATGATTGGCTATTGTATGAAGGATGTGGGAAAGGTTCACTATGTCTGCCATCTTCATAATGTTAGTGAGGCTGCCATCGAGAAAGGTAAGGATTTGTATTTGAGGTGGGGAGCTGGTGATACCAAAAACTTAGTTGTTCTTGATAACAAAAACTTGTTGAATCGAGCTGCCCATTTTGTTAACTATCATGGGAAGCGTCAATTGACTGCTAGCTTGCTGTTTACACTGGCCAGAATGATTCGTTCTGGAAAATTTACATTATCCAGTTCTTGGATTATCCCTTCCAATACTGCCCATATTAATGAGCACCGTGTCCGGGCTGCATGGAGGGTGCTGCTGAATCCTTCTCAGTGCATGCCCTCGGATATGAGGACGATTTTGTTTGGGCTGCCAGCAGGGTTTGTGCCTGTAGAGCGCAATGGGCCTGGGAGGAGGCGGTATTGGGATGATTCCATTCCTATTGATGAACAAGACAATAACTTTGAGGATATTTATGATGATTCTTTTAGTCGAGAAACTGATGATGTTGTCATTCTTGAGCCTGGTGTGGATTTCATCCCTGTGCACAAGGGTGATTGCACCATGGCTATTGGACGATGATCTTGGTTGCCTCTAGATTGTACAGTTGGGTTTTTTTTCATGGGTTTATTTGTTTTTTAGTTGCAGGGAATATGGAGACTGATGGGGAACCAGCTGCTGGCGTGGAGCAACCTGCTGTATCTTTGCCTGACTCTTTTATTTCTTCTGCTGTTGAAGCATCACATCCAGATCCTGTTGTGTTCTCGGCTGAGCCTGAGGCAGTGTTTTGTGCTCAAGAGTTTGTTAATAGCATTATCCAGGTTGGAACTGAGGCGCATAGGATTGCGGCATCCTTGTGCTTGCTCAGGCGGCAGCTTAGAGGGTTTTATGCCTCAATTCAGAATGCTATATCTGCTGTGGAGTGGGATCATTCTGAGTTGCATATCTTGCGCTCTCATATGAGCCTTGCTAGGGTCTTGCTCGTGCAAGAAATACGGCAACTAGATGAACTTATTAGGCATGCACAGAGTGGCTCCACTATGAACTGATCTGTTTACATCTTGTTGTTTCTGTTCTTTTATGTGGGCTTGAGAGAACTCGTTATGGTTTTATATTGTGGAAATAACAGGGTTGTTTATCTTCTAAATGTCATGTTGAATGTGTTTCAGCAGCATGGAGTTGCTTGACATGTATGATTGCTTTGGTGGCTATGATTTTGACACGTGTTGAATCTGTTGCAGCAGCCTACTGCTGTATAATGTGGCCGAAATTCCCAATGCTGTTTTTTTGAAATAGTATGTTGATACTGACTTGTTTAATTTGTTAGTGGGCTTCGGCCCCTAGGCATACTAGGCATCCCTCTTCTGGGATTCCTAGTATGCCTGGATGAGCGTCGGAACTTCTAATGGGGTTCGACTCCCCAGGCTCATAATTTTTTATTTGGTCAAGCTGCTAATTTTCAGATATTGTATTTATTCAATGGTTTAGTGGAATGTTAGGGGTAAGTCAAATATGGGGGTTTTGATCCCATCTTGACTTGTATTTGAGGGCTGCAATTCCGCCCCATGGCATATGCTGTGAGATATGCCAGCATCCGATGGCCAAAAAAAATTTATACACACCCCAAACGATAATACACCCCAACAAAAACGCACAATGAGTTATTCATGTTGGGATTTTATCATCGCATTTGGGCTTTAGTTTGTAGAATGGTGAGCAAAGACTCATTAGGCATTTTGAGACAAAATGAATATCAAAGAAGATACGTCACAAAACATGCACATGAAAGTTTTTGCCACCCTCAAGTGTTTGTTCAACATGAGAATGGAATACGGAGTTTCCCAAGGAATTTTTTGTTGGGACTCGATCATGGCATTTGGGCTTTAGATTGGGACTAAAGTAGAATTATTAATTTGTAGAATGGTGAGCAAAGACTCATTAGGCATTTTGAAACAAAATGCGTGCAGAAGAATATCAAAGAAGATACAGTGTCCAAAAAAAAAAAAAAAAAAAAACATATGAAAGAATTTGCCACCTTCAATGCATATAAAATTTAAAGTGGCTATCTGGGAACAAGTGGCGGGGAGTATTCCGCTACACATACCTATAGTCCCTCAGGATAATGTGGTGGTGCAGGTTTGGAAGGTTCATCCGGATGTTGTGTCTTCTTGTTTTGTGCGGTCTTGTTACCGGGTGATGGCTATTCATGACACACTGTCCCCTTCAGGCAAGTGGTCTCTGCAGCTTCCGGGTTCTCGATGGCGCTCGGTTTGGACGTGGACATGGAGCTCACTTCCCCCACCGAAGGTTAGGGTGCTTCATGGCGGTGGTGCACCGCCGTGATCGTGGTGAATGCCCTTGTGAGTCGGGCTTTAAGGCGGGTGTGAGCCCTCTCGCCCTTTGTTGTGGCCTTCATCGCGAGACCGCTGGGAGCATTGTCCGGTTTTATGCCCTCATTTGTAGGTCTGCCGGGATTGGGTTAGGGCTCTGCTTTTTGAGATTGACTACCCAATTCTTTGCTTCATGTGTATCCTAGTGCTTGGCGCTTTTGCGGCAAGCCTTGCATCCGTCGTGGCTTTGGTTGGTGTGGCTGATTTGGAAACGGCGGTTGTGGATCTTTCGGGGGATTCAGCGACTGCGGCCTCTCTAATTCCTCGACTTCGGTACAAGCTATTTCAAAGCTTTTACGGTGTTCCCAAGATTAGTAGAGCGGAAGTTTGCCATTTGGCGGGACTTCTTGGGTGTTGTAGATGGTGATGGTCAGGTTGTATGCCAGTAGAGTTTGCGCTTTTTCGTGAGTTTGTTGTGGAGTGTCGGGTATCATTTGTCTCTTTGGGGCAGTCCTCCTTCCTCCTCACTTGCTTTGTAACATTACCATTCTTTTTAATATATTGATGACACAGCTTCTTCAAAAAAAAAAGAAATACTACTCGATAGCCTTTCTATGTACTATTCATAGGTTTTCTATATGGAATTTAACCGCAAGAAACTTTCCCAAGGAAGGGACAATAATTATTCTTATTGATGATGAATGTCCTCATATATACATATGTCGACTTTTAGCAACAATAATGCTACACTAATTATGTTGCTTCTTATTGACAAAGACATTCCGTGTCCAAACTTGCGTGCATTGAAAATGTAGATGGGTACATATAGTAAAAACAACCAAAACGGTCCAACGTCTCTCCACTAGAAATAGCAATCAATGAAGAAAATTCTCAAAGCGATGGCAATACGAAATGCATTTACACTAAGCATTATATATTCTCCAATATACTCATGCTTAATCACATATTCATGACTGTGTCTTCCCTTTGAAAGAGCATGAGCTCCATAGTTAGGATTTAAATTGTTTTTTGTAATATGATGCATGAAGGTTGGCCGCTGTAGGCTATATCTTTGCTTTGAGAAACCTCGAACCACGACAACAATCCCCATATATCAAGCGGCAAGATTCTGCCAAGATGTGACATGGAATCATAGACGCTTCGAGGTTGGGGCGGTTGTTAGATGTGCCACTTGTCAAGTCCGTAAAAGCATCTGGAGATGAACTCGCAATCCGATATCAAATGCGTTAGAATATATGATCCAAATCTACTATCGTCGACCGTAATAGCTTATTTGTTCATGGAAAAAGTCATTAGATACGGCTAAAGGTTGTGTTCTGAGGAGTCTTTGAAATGTGCAAGCACCGCCATCTCTCTCTCAAAGAATACCTTATTCTCATTCTTGAAACCTATCCTCCCCACCATCTATTTCATTGTTTAATGTAATTGTCATGTGGCACGCGCGGACCAGCCCCTCTACTTTGGGAGGTTTATTTTTTTCACGTTATATTCTAGTGTTTTGATAGTGTACATGTACAAGATGGCAAGCGGCGTTGACTTCTTCATTCGTGGGGTTTTTCATAAGAGCGATTACTCAAATTTTATATTTGTCCAAGCCCGATGTTCCCTATATTTTTATTTATGGGTAGTTTGTAGGTGTCGTTATCCACTATCCACCATTCTAGAAAATCACGAGATAAATGAGAAGTCTATCTATCTGTATTCTTTGCGAGTCCCTTACCATAATGTATATTATATTTATCACATAAACATTTTGAAATAAAATGCACTTTATACTTTTGTATGAACAAACTTGCACTTCCAATAGAAGCAACATCCTACAGTTATATCTGTACAATAGTGTTCTGTACATATTTGCACTTCCAATAGAAGCAACTCCTACCTCTATATCCGTATTGACGCCTATTGCCACCCTGAGCTTGCTTTGCATTTCTCAGGATTATATAACCTACAAATCCATTTATAAAGACATGCAAATCCCATCTTTCTACTTACATGACGTGTTTGAGAAGCATATCATAAGCATTTGAAAGCTCAATTGCGTGACGGCTTTTATCTTCACAAATTACAAGAGATTTGCAATTTGCTAAAGCCCAACGGTGATGGTGGGCACCATCACTAGTTCACTTTCACATGGTAATAAAACCTTCAATACCTTAGCTCAAAGGAAACAATTAAGTAAACGGAATAGGTAGCAAATGGGTGGGGCATCTCTTAAACAACTCAAATAGAATACATGCTGATAACCACCTTCATAGGCATCTCTTAAACAACTCAAATAGAATACATGCTCTGAATTAGTGAAACTATTATAATCGGGATTAAAAAACCTCGCCATTTCGGGTTTTCGAGGAAAAACCCTGACCATAATAGGATCACTAACCAGATAGGCTCCTAATGATGAAAAACAGATTACCCTCAGGCCTACCAGCCTTGTTGGGATGACTACATAGGCATAGTACAAGCTAAGTCAAGAAGAAATAAACAAAGCTCGCGCCTGGATCAATTGAAAACGGCTCGCACCTAATTCGACTGAAACAACATGTGACAAAGGTCCAGACTCCCTTCTCCACTTGGTAGATCAACTGTAGTGTCCTCCTAGCTTGGTACCTGCAAGACAACAAGAAAATGAGCTAAAGCCCATCGGGCTCAACTAGGCTCTAGGACCTCTCCACAGGCACAAGGGCCCACAAGACTCTAGGGTCTCCAACTAGGCACTAGGGCCTCCATCTAGGCACTAAGGCCATCAACTAGGCATGAAAGCTCCCAAAACCAGTTTAAGGACCAAAGCTAACTTAACGGAAAACAAAGGGCGGGTGGGTGAGGCTTGATATCCAAGAAGAAAAAGATGCTCGTAAGGAGGCTGATGAAGAAACAGACGAGGCAAGGAACCTAAAATAGGGAGAATTCACGAAGGACAAAATAACTGCTAGGCAACTACCTAGTAGTTCAAGAACTTCATTTACCTTCAATTCCTTGGAAATGAAGGTAAATGTCAATGACCTTGTTCAGAAACTCTAAACCACTACTTAGCTTCTCCATATCTTCAGCTCTCTAAAAACGAAATTAGATTATATAGATCTAATAACAAAGGAAACCTTGAACCATAAAAACCATTCCATTCTATTCTATAGTATCATCCCTATTCTATTCTATTCTATAGCATATCCCTTTGGATATTCTTTGGGGCTCGTCAAATGAAAATGTACCCGGAAATTCTTTTTGTTGGCTATGGCCGAAGACGAAGAGCATGAAATAGACGATTTTGAGGAAATCGAACCGGCTGAAGCTATTATTGGTCGAATCGAGCTTAAGTCTCGGCAGGTGGAGCGTCTCCTAAGATCGTATGTAAATATCTTCTTCTTGCTCTTTTTGTAGAACTCTACATCTTCTCTGTTTGGATCCTTGTTGCCTTTCTTTGTCCGGACGTTATTTATTTGGCCATGTCACTGCCTCAATCTAGATTTGTACAGATGAAACGTTGGCATTCTCGTTTAGTTGTTCTTTTGTATTTTGGCATTTGTATAATGCCAATTTGTTTAGAATAAAATGGCACTGCCTTCTATCAAGAAGTACTGGGCATATCAGAAGTTTGTTATAGAAATGCGGAGCAGGAAAATGATTGGGGATTGTTCAAGAGGGAGATCAACGTCAATTACAGCTGTCATATTCATGATGGAAAAAACATGAACCCTGGACAGAAGAGTGCATATTTAGCTTGCATGGCCACAAGGGTGAATGGACAATGTTGAGTGCCTTAAGTTAATATTATGTCCAGAGTTAGTGATGCCTCAAGCAATTTGGTTATGGTTCATATTCTTCGTATTTTTACTTGGATGGTGCTTGACACGCTATGGCAAAGGGATGCTGATATTTCTTGATGGAAAATGCTTGTAGATCTCATTATACTGAAGCACTTAAAGTTTCTTTGGAAGATGCACCAACTAGAACAAAGGACGAAAGCTGCAAGGTCAGAGATGCCTCTTTTATTGTAACTGTTAGCATTGTGATGCCTCTAAACCCTATTCTGTTTTTGCAATGCAGTCAGCAAATTGGCTGCTTGTGCATCGTGCCCTTATGGCCTGTAAGGACATTGATTCGTTATTTGCAACACTGGATCGGGATTATTATGATGTTCTAATGAAGTAAGGCATCTTATCGAGGCTGTATATGGTTAATCAGATTAGATTGGAACACACAGGCAAATTATATGGATCCACTAGATACTGGTGGTATCCTTTATTGCATTAGCATATTGGTCATTAGTGCCTTGGTCATGTCCATTCTTCATGCTTAGAAATGATATTATGAACTAATGTATGGAGTGTTATGGCAACCTAACGAATTAAGCCACCACATCTAAACTGTCGACACTTAATCAGATTAGATTGGAAGCATGTGGCAACGTATGGTCTCCTCTATTCTTGGAGCATGATATGAACTAATATATGGAGTTTTTAGTTCACCATGGGAGTGTGCATCTATAGAGAAAGACATTACGTAAGCAACAATCATCATTTTGCATCTGCCATAATAGTTTTTAAAAAATTTGTACTTTAAATTGTAACAAAGATATGGCTAAATATTGACCTTAGGTTAGAAACTTGGGGATTATAGCTATTCCTTTATGACTTATGCGACTTTATGTGGTTTCTACCTCCAGTGCCAGTCAGTTAGCATTCAGAATCAGAACAATGATGTAGGGATTAGGATCTGCTTTTCTGGACTCTACCGTCTAGAAAAATACATCAATCTTCTCATGCCAACATCTAGGCTCTTTCTCAATTCTAATAATTGATATTAAAAAATTTGTAAAACAAAGTTTATTATGGAAGTCTGATAGAATGTTCTAAATTTTATGTTTTAAGAAGTTTAGAACATATTTCTCTGGAAGTTGAATAAGATTATCTAAGCCTGCCTTGGTTTGTATCCTACCATTAACTAACAATGATGTGAATGTGCAGGTATCTTTACCGTGGTTTGGCTACAGGAGACAGGCCTACATGTGATCAATGCCTACGCATTCATGAAAAGTTGACTGAGAGAGCAGGAATGGGTTGTATAATTCGTGCTCTTGCAGACACAGCAAATACTGTATAAGCCTTGTCCTGCTGCCTGTCAATGGTGTAAAATTTCGTAATCGCAAAAATTAGCAGCCACATTTGTCCATTTCGAACATCATGGATAATATGTGAAGTTTCCATGCCAGTCTTAGATCAGCATATGTGCTTCAGTATCTGATTTCCATGATTAGGAACACATTTTGTCTTGGCTAATAGTATTTTACTTACTCAATTTGGTTTTTCAGGCAAAACTTTTATGATTAATTTCCAGGCTATCTTGTCAAGGTTGTGGGGATTTTTGGGTGCCGGACGATTAGCCAATAACAAAAATTTAACCCAAAATCATAAATTTGGCCCTCCATATAATTTGGGGAAGTGTAAAACCCCGAATCTTTCCATCTGGCGGTTTCGGCATGTGTGACGGCTCTTCAAAAGTAGGCTGCCTGGAGGATGCATTCGATCAGAATTTCTGGTACTCTTGCAAACATAGCAGTGTGCATTGGACTTATGGTTTACAGAGCTGAATCCTCTATGTGTTTGGAATGGCCAAGATATTACAGGTGTTATGTCACAAAATGAATTAATGTGTATTGTTAGTTCTACGAAGATTTTTTTTTTTATTCTACTATTTTGGAGTACGGCATATGGTATCAGGTTATCTGCACCAAGGGACAACTCAAAGACCTTGGGAATACATGAGCCAGTAGACTGACAAGCAGGTAAATGATCTATGTCTTGAAGTAAGCGAACACAATTGCTCTCATGGTATTTGGGGCATGCTAAAACACCCCTCTTTGTAGCTATTTTCTCAAGATGTGCATGTATCCAATGCAGTTTTAAATCTTATCCAGATTCTAGGTCACTAGGAAGGCTATGACCTCTGCACTGGAGCTCATGTACCTTTATGTACCTTGCATATTGTTTCTTTTAGTTTGTCTGCTCAACTTGACCCTATGTGCATTTATGGTGAGAGATACTTCTTATTTAGGGTTATGAAGAAGGCAGGAAATTTGCAATTTGTTTATATCAAGGTGGTTCAATTGAACCTCAAGTGGAGTGACAATCCTTAGTAAGTAGTTGATATTACTTTACTCGAGTTGCTTGAACCATGACACAACCTTAGTTAGCAGACAATGTTTCTGTCCAGACCCGGAATGTTGCCCAAAAGGGCATTCTCTTAACGTGGATGCAACTTAGGTTGCATTCTGCTCTGAAATCAGGGTAAAAACTTTAGAATCAGCGGTAGAAAGCATGGGAATGAGAGGTAGATGGCCAGAATATGAGGTAAATCCTCAAGAACGCAAGGTAACTTCAAGAAGTGCCGCTGCTATTGAGCTTCATAGAAGTTCCCATAAAGAAACTTGGCCACATGGCGCTGTACGATTGGAGGACAGGGCAGAATGCAACCTAAGTTGCATTTACGTTATACTTTGCTGTCAGAATTTGAGATCTCTCCTACAAATCATTTGGAACTTAAGTCCTCTTTGTTGGTTTTGAGCTTTTACATCACTAGCTCAGCGTTATGCTTCACAGCGTGGATTCCTGTGTCATCCTCTGTAGCTATGTCTTATCTAGCTTATTTGATTACATGTTCTCTGGATGTGTGTATGTTGCATGCCCATGCTATAATGAACATTTCATCTCTATGTTCATCACTCTTGCTTCGAAAATATGGTTATTTTGTTCATGTGTTTATTATAGTTATCAATGTTAATAGTTCCTATCTAAAAAATGAACATGCGGGTAGATAAACTTTGTTTTGCGCACCTTAAAGATGTGGGCATATAATATCTAATATTTACCTCCATTGAAGAAACATCTTTTGAGTACAATGGATACTAGTTATAGTGTCTAGCGTTGCTGGCCTTTACTATTTGAAAAGCGGGTTGTGGGGGCTTTACTATTTGTCTGCCTTGATGGCAACTCTTTAAGATTTATTGGTAAAGATCTGATCATTCGGTTTATTTAATGCATGGTGGCAATATGGATAATGTGGCCGAAATTAGGAATGTTATATTTATATAACATAAGATTTCCAATTGTATGATTGGGGTATTCGTATGTGAAAGTGTATTTTGCTGACGGTGGCAAGTGAGATTCCTAACCCTAGAATATTGGGGGGCATATTGGAGCTCCGGATGCACAGTTGGCCTGAATCTATTTGGTTCTTCCTTGGGGTGCTCCAGGGGATGGCGGAGCTGCCTCGATGTGTCGTGGGTCGCCTTGTGTTTCTTTTTGGAGCCGTGGATAAGCCGGGGTCATTTGCCGCTTGGCGAGGGCAGAGGTGGAGTGTTCTTGAAGAAGAGATAGGTAAGCCAGCCGTGTTTTCTTCTGTGGCGTTGTGTTTGTTTGTGGTTTTCTGCCATGTCTATGAAGAGGGCAGCCAGAAAGGGGAAGAGTGCTCGTTCCTCTGCCCCTGCTTTTGTGAGCCATATCTTGAATGTCAGTTCTTCCAATTCCCAAGAGAATGGTCGTGATTTTTGTGCTGAGCAGGACTGGAACCTCATAGATGTGAGTGTTACCTTAGGTTTGTCTGGGCAGGATGTCCCTATGAGCTTTTATGATGGCCTTGTGGGATTTTGCAATCGGAGGTGTGTTGCTGGAGCTGTGGCCATGGAACGTGGTGCTACTGTAGATCATTTGCATTGTTAGGCTGTTTTTAGAGCCCGGTTTAAAAGCCCTAGGGCCATGAATGATGCCATAAAAAAGACTCTAATTGGGTTTGTAAGCCTCCTGGTGTGATCTTGGTCTGTAAAGCCACAAGAACACTTTCGCCTTCATTGTTTTGAGGGTATGATTGGCTATTGTATGAAGGATGTGGGAAAGGTTCACTATGTCTGCCATCTTCATAATGTTAGTGAGGCTGCCATCGAGAAAGGTAAGGATTTGTATTTGAGGTGGGGAGCTGGTGATACCAAAAACTTAGTTGTTCTTGATAACAAAAACTTGTTGAATCGAGCTGCCCATTTTGTTAACTATCATGGGAAGCGTCAATTGACTGCTAGCTTGCTGTTTACACTGGCCAGAATGATTCGTTCTGGAAAATTTACATTATCCAGTTCTTGGATTATCCCTTCCAATACTGCCCATATTAATGAGCACCGTGTCCGGGCTGCATGGAGGGTGCTGCTGAATCCTTCTCAGTGCATGCCCTCGGATATGAGGACGATTTTGTTTGGGCTGCCAGCAGGGTTTGTGCCTGTAGAGCGCAATGGGCCTGGGAGGAGGCGGTATTGGGATGATTCCATTCCTATTGATGAACAAGACAATAACTTTGAGGATCTTTTAGTCGAGAAACTGATGATGTTGTCATTCTTGAGCCTGGTGTGGATTTCATCCCTGTGCACAAGGGTGATTGCACCATGGCTATTGGACGATGATCTTGGTTGCCTCTAGATTGTACAGTTGGGTTTTTTTTCATGGGTTTATTTGTTTTTTAGTTGCAGGGAATATGGAGACTGATGGGGAACCAGCTGCTGGCGTGGAGCAACCTGCTGTATCTTTGCCTGACTCTTTTATTTCTTCTGCTGTTGAAGCATCACATCCAGATCCTGTTGTGTTCTCGGCTGAGCCTGAGGCAGTGTTTTGTGCTCAAGAGTTTGTTAATAGCATTATCCAGGTTGGAACTGAGGCGCATAGGATTGCGGCATCCTTGTGCTTGCTCAGGCGGCAGCTTAGAGGGTTTTATGCCTCAATTCAGAATGCTATATCTGCTGTGGAGTGGGATCATTCTGAGTTGCATATCTTGCGCTCTCATATGAGCCTTGCTAGGGTCTTGCTCGTGCAAGAAATACGGCAACTAGATGAACTTATTAGGCATGCACAGAGTGGCTCCACTATGAACTGATCTGTTTACATCTTGTTGTTTCTGTTCTTTTATGTGGGCTTGAGAGAACTCGTTATGGTTTTATATTGTGGAAATAACAGGGGGTTGTTTATCTTCTAAATGTCATGTTGAATGTGTTTCAGCAGAAGATGGAGTTGCTTGACATGTATGATTGCTTTGGTGGCTATGATTTTGACACGTGTTGAATCTGTTGCAGCAGCCTACTGCTGTATAATGTGGCCGAAATTCCCAATGCTGTTTTTTTGAAATAGTATGTTGATACTGACTTGTTTAATTTGTTAGTGGGCTTCGGCCCCTAGGCATACTAGGCATCCCTCTTCTGGGATTCCTAGTATGCCTGGATGAGCGTCGGAACTTCTAATGGGGTTCGACTCCCCAGGCTCATAATTTTTTATTTGGTCAAGCTGCTAATTTTCAGATATTGTATTTATTCAATGGTTTAGTGGAATGTTAGGGGTAAGTCAAATATGGGGGTTTTGATCCCATCTTGACTTGTATTTGAGGGCTGCAATTCCGCCCCATGGCATATGCTGTGAGATATGCCAGCATCCGATGGCCAAAAAAAATTTATACACACCCCAAACGATAATACACCCCAACAAAAACGCACAATGAGTTATTCATGTTGGGATTTTATCATCGCATTTGGGCTTTAGTTTGTAGAATGGTGAGCAAAGACTCATTAGGCATTTTGAGACAAAATGAATATCAAAGCAGATACGTCACAAAACATGCACATGAAAGTTTTTGCCACCCTCAAGTGTTTGTTCAACATGAGAATGGAATACGGTTTTCCCAAGGAATTTTTGTTGGGACTCGATCATGGCATTTGGGCTTTAGATTGGGACTAAAGTAGAATTATTAATTTGTAGAATGGTGAGCAAAGACTCATTAGGCATTTTGAAACAAAATGCGTGCAGAAGAATATCAAAGAAGATCCAAAAAAAAAAAAAAAAATAAAACATAAAAAGAATTTGCCACCTTCAATGCATATAAAATCTAAAGTGGCTATCCGGGGAACAAGTGGCGGGAGTATTCCGCTACACATACCTATAGTCCCTCGTGGATAATGTGGTGGTGCGGGGTTTGGAAGGTTCATCCGGATGTTGTGTCTTCTTGTTTTGTCGCGGTCTTGTTACCGGTGATGGCTATTCATGACACACTGTCCTTTTCAGGCAAGTGGTCTCTGCAGCTTCCGGGTTCTCGATGGCGCTCGGTTTGGACGTGGACATGGAGCTCACTTCCCCACCGAAGGTTAGGGTGCTTCGTGGCGGTGGTGCACCGGCCAGATGTGGGGGTGAATGCCCTTGTGAGTCGGGCTTTAGGCCGGTGTGAGCCCTCTCTCCCCCCTTGTGGCCTTCATCGTGAGACTGTGGAGCATTGTCTGGTTTTATGCCCTCATTTGCAGGCTGCCTGGGATTGGGTTAGGGCTCTGTTTCAGGTGAGATTGACTACCCAACAGTTGCTGCTTCATGTGTATCCTAGTGCTTGGCCGCTCTTGCGGCAGCAAGCCTTGCATCTGTGCGTGGCTTGGTTGGTGTGGCTGATTTGGAAACGGCGGCGGTTGTGGATCTTTCAGGGGATTCAGCAGCCTGCAGCCTCTCTAATTCCTCGACTCAGGTACAAGCTATTTCAAAGCTTTCTGGTGTTCCCAAGATTAGTAGAGCGGAAGTTTGCCATTTGGCGGGACTTCTTGGGTGTTGTAGATGGTGATGGTCAGTTTGTACAGCAGTAGAGTTGCAGTTTTTCTGTGAGTTTGTTGTGGAGTGTCGAGGTATCGCTGTCTCTTTGGGGCAGTTCTCCTTCCTCCTCACTTGCTTTGTAACATTACCATTCTTTTAATATATTGATGACACAGTTCTTCAAAAAAAAAGAAATACTACTCGATAGCCTTTCTATGTACTATTCATAGGTTTTCTATATGGAATTTAACTGGCAAGAAACTTTCCTGAAGGAAGGGACAATAATTATTCTTATTGATGATGAATGTCCTCATATATACATATGTCATACTTTAGCAACAATAATGCTACACTAATTATGTTGCTTCTTATTGACAAAGACATTCCGTGTCCAAACTTGCGTGCATTGAAAATGTAGATGGGTACATATAGTAAAAACAACCAAAACGGTCCAACGTCTCTCCACTAGAAATAGCAATCAGTGAAGAAAATTCTCAAAGCGATGGCAATACGAAATGCATTTACACTAAGCATTATATATTCTCCAATATACTCATGCTTAATCACATATTCATGACTGTGTCTTCCCTTTGAAAGAGCATGAGCTCCATAGTTAGGATTTAAATTGTTTTTTGTAATATGATGCATGAAGGTTGGCCGCTGTAGGCTATATCTTTGCTTTGAGAAACCTCGAACCACGACAACAATCCCCATATATCAAGCGGCAAGATTCTGCCAAGATGTGACATGGAATCATAGACGCTTCGAGGTTGGGGCGGTTGTTAGATGTGCCACTTGTCAAGTCCGTAAAAGCATCTGGAGATGAACTCGCAATCCGATATCAAATGCGTTAGAATATATGATCCAAATCTACTATCGTCGACCGTAATAGCTTATTTGTTCATGGAAAAAGTCATTAGATACGGCTAAAGGTTGTGTTCTGAGGAGTCTTTGAAATGTGCAAGCACTGCTCATCTCTCTCAGCAATACCTTATTCTCATTCTTGAAACCTATCCTCCCTGCATCTATTTCATTGTTTAATGTAATTGTCATGTGGCACGCGTGACCAGCCCCTCTACTTTGGGAGGTTTATTTTTTCACGTTATATTCTAGTGTTTTGATAGTGTACATGTACAAGATGGCAAGCAGCGTTGACTTCTTCATTCGTGGGGTTTTCATAAGAGCGATTACTCAGCCTTATATTTGTCCAAGCCCGATGTTCCCTATATTTTTATTTATGGGTAGTTTGTAGGTGTGCGTTATCCACTATCCACCATTCTAGAAAATCTGCTGAGATAAATGAGAAGTCTATCTATCTGTATTCTTTGCGAGTCCCTTACCATAATGTATATTATATTTATCACATAAACATTTTGAAATAAAATGCACTTTATACTTTTGTATGAACAAACTTGCACTTCCAATAGAAGCAACATCCTACAGTTATATCTGTACAATAGTGTTCTGTACATATTTGCACTTCCAATAGAAGCAACTCCTACCTCTATATCCGTATTGACGCCTATTGCCACCCTGAGCTTGCTTTGCATTTCTCAGGATTATATAACCTACAAATCCATTTATAAAGACATGCAAATCCCATCTTTCTACTTACATGACGTGTTTGAGAAGCATATCATAAGCATTTGAAAGCTCAATTGCGTGACGGCTTTTATCTTCACAAATTACAAGAGATTTGCAATTTGCTAAAGCAACGGTGATGGTGGGCACCATCACTAGTTCACTTTCACATGGTAATAAAACCTTCAATACCTTAGCTCAAAGGAAGTAAATGCATAATATGCACTCACTTCATTCCTAAGCCCTAAGCGACTTGCCAATGTGTTATATGTGTCTAATTTGGAGTTTAATTGATGCCAAAAATTGCTATGGCAACAAATGAAAATATAGATCACATTACGTAATCCTATATAAATATGGCTCCTAAATTTTTTTCACTCCTAGGAATTTTGAAAATTTTCTAGAAGCGATGCGAATTTAGAACATTCTATGGGAATGAAAATGACTAGTTGAAAATAAACAAATTGGTGGTCGTCCATTATGTAGATGGATGGTAGCTATATTTCTGCACCTTAAGATTGTTTATTATTCTCCTTCAAGCATCTTGTTTGATCCATGACCATTTTTATGTAATGAATGCCTAAAGAATAGAAGAGAATAGAATAAACCTACAAAGGAATTGGCACAATAAACCTGTCACTACCTACACCTTAGCATCACACATCACAATGTTAACACATTGCAGCAATTCTAAGCAAATTATGTAAGTGCTTTAGATTGTGCTAATGCATGAGGCAGTCCAAGACAAATGAGCCAAAAAAGACCCGTTAACGATGTTCGATTTAACTGTAAATGTTTTTAAGTTTCGGGCTACTTGAAAATTATGTATGGCGGCATGGAATGTGGGAAGCGGATTCCAGGGGCCCCGCATCCGGCGGGAGCCGGGAGCGGGTCTGGAATCCGCGACCCAATTCCAGGCCGCCACAACATGGCAACTGGGAGTTTTGCTTGATTCTTACCTGCAGGTGACCGCTTGAGCGGAATTACTGTGTCGCTTTCCATTCCGGAGGAAGAATCTCCGACCCAGTTGCCGTGTTGTAGATTATGCAATGATTTCAAAGCCATGCTTCCAGCAATCGCCCTCCAATGCCCAAACAATTGATAAGGTTAAATGTAAGATAAGCGTGTTGTATTAAAAATTATCCTTTTCTATTGTCTTATTTTATATTGCGCATTCGACACCTGCATGAAGGCACAAATAAAAGGGCCAGAAAGAGTAAAAGAAAATAGTCTCCCATTCTTTAGTTTTAGTATAATGGAACTCGGTCTGGCGATAATTCTGCTGTTGCTCCTTACCGGATCTTTGATAGCGCTCGTGTTTCAGCTCATTTTTTCAGGTTCTGTATCTTCTTTCTTAAGCAATTTTAGTCCCAGGCAAATGAACTTAAGTAAACCTAGATTGCAAACGAACTTTCCTAAACCTAGGAAAAGTGTGCGATCTACCTAATCGAGAAAGCATATTTGAACTTGTTAACATCTGTTTTCTCGTTAGTGTTCAACCATCAGAACTATACAGGGATAAGTAGAACGGCCTGGGTTTTTCTTAGTTATTATTATGTTTAGATGTGGAAGTCTATGTTGTCTGTTATATGTTTTACGTTAGTAATGCCTTATGCTTTCAGGGTCGAACAAATCAACCACAGCAAATGCAACGGCAAAGATCATATGTGCATTAACTTCAAAAGGTAGATAATTATGAAGGATTAATGAGTACTTCATTTATGCCCGGAACATGTTATTTGCAGTTTAGATGTAGTGGTTTTAGGTTGTTTGGCGTGATTACCATGCATAATATATGATTTGCAGATTATACTATTGTACTTACTTTGGAAAGAATTCAATTGATTTTCCGGGTTTAAAATTCCTCATTTTGTAGCTGTGAATGAAGGTACATCATGTTACTTATTCGGACTGAGTGCTTTTTTTAAATTTGATAAATAAGTGGTGTCTGTACCTGATTCTTTCAGAATAAGAAGTTGCAAAAGCATTTCTTTGATTGGTTGATATGAAAGAGGTACTTTATGGTGTTGGCCATCTGAGTGAGTCTTTCAGAATGAGGAGTTAATCTCTCCTTAAAAAATGCACAAAACGTTGTTTGACATCAAGAGATTGGTTAAATATCAAAGAATTAGTTGGAAGCTATTGTATGTATCCTATATTATACAAGAAAAACAAGGTAAGAATTTTTCTTCATTTATTAATTCTCTTGATGCATTCTACGTACAAGAAAAACAAGGTAAGATTTTTTCTTCATTCATAAATTCTCTTGATGCATTCCAAGTGTTAAATAAGTATTAGAAATAAAATTTCAAATTTTGTTGCTAGCTGAAGCTGAGTTTGAACAGGGACTGCCACATGCCAACAGCATTATTGTACGGTTTGTCAGACTTTTAACTTTGAACAAAACCAAGATAGCTTTAGACTTTTAACTTTGAACAAAACCAAGATAGCTTTAGACGATCTAAAAGATTGTTTTATCAGGCATGTACAAAGAAATGCATTGCTGCTGCTTTAATTGGGTTCCTAGATAGTTCGCGGATTGACGTTAACACAATTTTTAGATCTAAATGGACTTATTGTCAATTTGCAGGCGTTCAAAGATTGCACTATGAGAACAATGTTATCAAATTTCCAAAGTCTTAATGACAAATCCACGTCCAATGATCTTGTATGGAGGATGGAATGTGAAGGCAACATGCCATTTGGAGGGCCAGAGATAAAAAGCTCTATGCAATTAATTTGAGAGATATGACACATTTTTGCACGCAACTCATAACTAGTCAAAAGCTAGGCATGGAGAAGAGCATGTCATTCGTCTTCTACTTCAGCATCTAGGTAGCACAGACAAAAACACAATCCACGTGGCACATCCTGCTCTTGTCCCACCTCAATTGCCAGTTTATGTGAACTTAAGCGCATACAAGAGAGAAGTTTCCACTTTCCTCTACTAAGCTTACCATTTAAATAATCCTGCTTGCCATAGACTATCATTGCATTTACTTCTTCCCTGTAAAAGTTTCTTTCGTCCTAAGATCTCCAACTGGCCACAATTTCAATAGAGATGTGCCGGTCACTAAATCTCGAATCCCTATACTAGATATAGATCATCCAGTCCAATGCCCCAATAACCTGCCTAGTCTTCTAAATTCTTATACCATCCCCCATGGGATTGGATCATAGATTCTTGCAAGGCTTGCCTCGGCAATTTGTGTTCCTCTAATTTTTGGATTCTACCAAACTACTCTAGAGTTTGGCAAAGGGCTTCCACTTCAAGCGGATACATATATGTTTCTGCAAGCAGCATCTCATTTGGGGTTTGAGTTTTAACTCCCAGTTCTTTAAGCAAGAAGCACTTTTGAGCCTTTTCTACTTCATTCCACTTTGAGCTTGCAAGACCAGGACTCCAGACCATGCAACCATACAGTATCACTGCTTGAATCAACATTCAAAACATTAAATTAAGGAGATGACAACTCTAGATATGGTTATGTCTGCAATAACTGAGCACATGATATAGTGCCCTTAGCCCCCCCCCCCCCCCCCTCCCTCTTCCCCGATATTCTCTTGCGAACTCCGGCATTCCATTTATAGTTGTGAACTCTATACCCAAATACTTGTATGATTTTACCTGTTCCAAAATCTCTCCATCAAATTTCGTATCCACTTTTTGGCGAGAACCCACCACCATCACCTTTGTTTTCCCTTTATTTACGTTCATACCAGCATAAACACAAAATTTCTCAAGTCCTTGAAGAAGTTTTTGCAAACCCTCTGGTGTTTGGGAAACAAGTACCACATCATCAGCATAAAGCACAAGCTGTAAAACATATTTACCTAACTGAACGCCAACATCTTCCTTTGCGAGCCATGCTTCAAGCTCGTCAGTTAAAAGACCAAATAGAGTAGGTGATAATGGACATCTTTGTTTTACACCCACATTGCTTGCGAACTTTTCTGGGCCTTCCATTGGAATGACAATTGCACCAACACATTCTCATAGAGTCGCGCAACCCCCTTATGAAGCTCCTTTGGAATTCCCAATCTAGTCATTCTGTCTCCCAATATTTTACGTGACACTCTGTCGAACGCTTTGGCAAAGTCTACGAAACAACAAAAGAGAGCTCTTCCACCTTTGCTCCTTTATCCAAGACCCAAAACATAGATGCATAAGCCAATTTATAAATATTGTGGAAAACAAAAAAGACCAATCAGTAGATTCTTAATCAAATATACAGATAGTACATCCCTTTAAATAAAATTTGAACTGAATTGAATTGAACTTTATCGTCCACGGAGACCAATCAGCCTATAGGACTTAAACAACAGCTGGCCTATTACTATCCAGGATTAAAAAACCCTCGCCCCAAAGGGTCTTTGAGGGAAAAATCTTAGCAGTAATAGGCTTATTGAGTAAACTGAACATAAAAGTCATGATGAAAAGTCATATCATCCTAAACTTAAATTATACTAGTTATGGTGCCCGGCGTTGCCGGGCGTAGTAACAATTTGAAGAGTAGTTGTTTTATACTAAAATAAGATTTGCCGCATGCAAAATGAGCAGAAAGTTTGTATTCTCTCAACATGTATTTCATATATACAACAATTTGGGCATTTCCACTCCAACTATTGGCATACTCACGATATCAATCATAAGAATTTGTGTATGTCCAATGTGTTAGTCTGGAAGTACGATTTCGTTGGAAGGAATGATGAGGTTGTCGGGTATAAGATGTAGATCCAATAGATATAGCAAAAAGTCAGGTGCTAGGTGTGTCGAGTTGCCCTAGTATAACAATGACTTATGTTATTTTTTGATCTATGGATTTGTTGATGGCACCAATGGTAGTATGGACCTATGTAATGAACTAACAATGGCTATTTAAAAAAGAAAAAAAAAAAAGTAAAGTTGTATGGATGATAAAGTCATTAGTGTTTGAGAGAGAGATGATGGATGACGTGTTTGAGAGAGAGATATTGTAGTTTTTGAATTTTAATTATCAAGGCATTCACCATGTGGAATTACAACAAATAGGACATCTCCATTTTAGTGAATGACGTTATTACACGGTTTAAGTTGGATCATGTCGTAAACCTTTCATCTTTGTGCGAAAAATTTACAATTGTTTGGTAGGCATTTTGTTCTTTGACATGATTATGTTTTGAACCTTTCCATCCATGTTGTGCACAATGAAGAATCTAGTTTCTAAACATTCGTTAACTATCAGATTCAAATGAAGCTATATAGAGCAAAATGCATTTAGCATTAGGTTTCAATTTGCATTAATGATTATGTAAATAGCTACAACAAATGGATATTTGCCTAAATGCATTTAATATCTAACAATACACTCAAAATAGTCACAACTTGCAACAGAGTTAACATGAGAGTTAACATGTTCGCCTATCCCATATTATAGGTAATGATTTTATTGGAATAATCTGCAGAGTAGCAAATGTAAATTGTGTAGCTTCAACATTATTGTGGATATTGAGGCAACATAGAAAATCCTTTACATTCAAAGCAGGAGACTCTTTGGGATTAATTGGGCAGAAAAGAGGAAACTCCAAATACAATTAAAAACCACAACGCCACTCTCTTGATTTAAAAGCGCAATAAAGAGCATATAATTTTGGAATGCATAAACTTGAAACATGTAGGTTAGCTAAAATATATGATTATTTAAGCAAAGGATAGTTATATCCTTAAAGTCTTCAAAATGTCAACTGGAAGTCATCTAATGAAACCTTGGACTGTGCCACATGGAGCATTCGCATGGCTTTCGCTACCATTGATTGAAGAGCATTTGGAGACTCAATAAGATGCAAGACTTCAGTCTGATCCGTCTTCGAAAGCATACCAGTGACTTTGCCAGCATGGTCATGCTCCAGTTGATCCACCAAGGGATATAATTACTTTCCTAGCATTTGAAAATAACTAAGCCATTAGAAATGCATTTCAAACACCGCAGCTACTGTATTAAAGGCACAAAGCCTTACTGTTGATATAGAAAGTGTACTGATTGGGACGTTTGAGTCTACCATTGCGAGGAGTGTCCATCCAGAGGAACCTGGAACATAGTCCCCATTAGTCCCATCATGGTGGGACAGATGCATTTCAAACAGGGCGTTCAGAGATATAGCCCACATTGTTGGTTGCATCATTGGCTGAACATAGCATGATGTCAGTAATTAGAAAGGAAATCTAATCTTACACATGGGTAGGAATGCCCTGTGCATACCTGTTGAGACTATTGTTGATGCTGCTAGTGCTGAGGCAACAGTATAAAATCGATCATTTATGTTAGAGAAAACCCCTGCAGAAATTGATCATAGCGTCAACATATCCTCAAATGTTTAAAAAGATTCGAAGAACGAAAATAAGTTTAGAAATCATTATTGTTAGGATGAACTTTGCAAAAACTGATGAACTTGGAAAGAACTAAGCATCAAATTAAGAAAATCATGTGGCTCTAAAATTTGATAGTGGGATGAAAAGGCTTCAAGAATAGGCTATGATATTCCTGATTGTAAATCTACAAAATGAGCTTCTGCTATCTATAATATTCAATCTGTTGTACAGACTTTATTCAATGACTGTGTGGATGAGAAAATATTTGTAACTACCACTTAGCATATACATCGATGTATCGGAATTTGATCGACTTCCATCTCAAAGCAAGACAATAATTTTAGAAAAGATCATTCTTACTCGTAAAGCTTGGAAAGTAATATACAGAGTAGAAATCAATGCCATCCACTTATCTTGTTTTGGCAGCTCTAAGTAGAACATAAAGGCTAGCAAATTCCGAGGGAATAGCACCTGCTAATTTCTAGAGCTAATTTCTAGGGCTAATTTCGAGGACTGCAAGAGTAGGGCTATTTAAAAACAATCTATAGTGCTACCAGATAAATTGTTATTACTCGAGTAAAGTACATAGATAAATTTACTGTAATTGAGGACCAAATTGCTAAGACAATTTGCTCACCTGTCAGAATGGTATCTACCAAGTTCTGGTCATTAAGCTGCAAGATTCTCATATTAGAATGCCATGTGAATATCATAAATCCGTCCTCTTCTCTTATGTTGCATTTCCTCATCAATCCTGAATAGTAAAAGAAAGGAGGTTGAGTTGTCTTTGAAAGGACATGCGCGGGCAGACCCAGAGGAACAATCAAGCAACAATGTTTTGTCACCTTGCATATGGTCGAACATTAAGAAGGAAATTACATGGGAAGCCCTTCATTCAAAGTGCAAAAGCTTGAAGCATCCATCGTGAGAGGTTCCTTAAGTTGAGAAAACATACCTCTACGGAACTGCATTTGTAACTGAAGTGTCATCTCACATGGCACATTCAACGTTGAGAACATAGACCCATTGAAGCTTTTAAAAATCTGGGTTGGGTATATGAAGCAAGTTTCCTGTAAGTAGCTTCTTGGGTCCTCTTGCATGCCATTTCTTACAGATCATTTTTGTAGTCAATGTGTCTTCATATTTGATGCAGCAAGAGCTAGGACTAAACCCATCAAGGAAAACATACTGGTCTAGCTAGTCTGGACTTTGTTTCATGATTTTACTTTTGCCTCAATGAGGTCGAACAGTGATGTATCATGATTTAAGACCGGAATTCTCCTCAGTGAGCTTACAAACACTTCAAAATCCTCCAAGATGATCATGAAGCATGGAAATTGTATCAGACATTACCTGTAGATTGAAATGCTGAGCCGAATGGAGTAGGTACAGTCATGAGTGTTTTGGAAGATCAGTGTGGCCAGATAACTCATTTGGAACTACCTGGCCAGATTGACCTTCCGAAACACCCATAGCTATGTCTCAAATGTCTTTTGAAGAAGCAATACGCATGTTATAAATTTCCAAACAAATTGCGTGGCAGGATGAAGAGGTTGCATGATTACCTTTTCATACCCGAGACACAAAGAGACGCCAAGTTGCAAGGCACCTATGCTATAGCTCAATCTGCAACCTGCAACTTGCAAAAACGTGATTTGAATAACATAAAATTTCCACCTGGCTATTGAATATTGACGGACACGTTGCACATAAAGATCTACCTAGGCATCTCCATTCCAAAATAATATTGGATTACCAGACTATAGACAATAGAACCCTGCAATTCAGAACTTTAGAGAATATTAAATGATTGAACTAATAAATTAAGCAAGAAAAGTGAACGCCAAAGAAGAATAAACTAATATACGCTTCACAACACCAGAAAATGATTGAACCTGAGGAAAAATCGAAATGTGCCTACAATGCATTGCTGTACTGCACTGGACTACCATAATCCCGAACAACAACCCACTTTCCTATGGAGGAGACAGGTGATAGAGGAGAAATTGCACTACTTAAAGGTTTCTCATACATGCCTTCATCAACCAACCAGCATATTCAATCTCTTCTTGTCAATGGACGCACTATAGCTTCACGTGCAAGATGGTGATGTAGAAGTTGCAACCACGGAGGATATCACATGAAGCATTTTAAACCTAGCAGCGAAATCATCAGTTTAAAAAGAAACACATCAGATCCATCACATCCAGATGCACATACCTTCAGACAGATGTACATAGTTTATGGAGAGCTGATGCTATTCTAGTGACAAACAGACTTGGAAGTTCAAAAGATCATAGAGTAGAAATATTATTTATGCACCCCCAATCCTATATTAGAAATATGCAATATTGTTAATATTCTTCCATGCTTTCCGTGCATGAATAGCACCCTTGTACATGCTAAACCATATTTGGTCATAAAAATAGCTCGTTTAAGCATTTACGCCTGAGCAATTCAGTACATTGACATCATTAACAGAAGAGATAATGGGATCATAATAGATACTATATCTAACATCCTCCCAAACAAAGCCATCAATGACAAAGTTTGACATGCTGCAGTAATTTTCACACGTCTTGCAACTACTGCCTTTTTTCTAAGTGCCCATGTTCAAATATCTATATGACATCTGATAAAGTCCTTCTAGCCCACATACAACTGCTACAAAAGTTGAAGACATAACTGATCCTTAAATGGTACATACAACCATGTGTTATGGAGGAAGCAAATGTGCCGCTATCTAGAAAAGTTATCAAGGTTACCTTGTTGTGGCTTTCTCTGCCCTAAGCATAGGAACGGTACTAAGACCTTCCAGTGCTAAGTCCTTCTAGCCCAGATAGCACTGCTACAAAATTTGAAGACATAGATTGTTAGAGTATTAAAGACATTATATCATTACTTTTGTCCATCATAAAATAAAAGTCACATCATATCACTTGTGAGAATCATTTCATATGATTGTCAGAACAAAAGTAAATTTCAGCATATGAAACACATTTGATAGATTACTCAGTCCTATGAAACTATTGTGACCATAGAGGCAAGCTAACATAAAGGACATCACTGATGTGCTACTAAAGGCAAGCCACTTAACGGACTTGAGCATTTATAATTATATAGCCATAGGCATATGATGCAATTCAAAGCTGGATGGATTTATGGGAATTGGATCAAGCAAATAACACTGCCTTGGAACAACTTGTTAAGGCTCTGCAATCTTTCAAAAAGATCTACAATTTCTTGTTCCAAGATGAAGCCCACAAAGCGTGAGCATCCCAAGGCTGAGATTACTTTAACTTAAATGAACCACCTAGGGTAACCCAATGCTTCTGAATAGTAACTCAAACAAAGTTTATACAGTGCTGATGGATAAAGGCAGAAAGCCATCTAACTTTCCTGTATTTTGGACTTGGATCAAGAAAACCATTACAAAACTCACAACACCTTTGCAAGAAAAGGTGGTAACATACTGCTGAACTACGATTAATAAATATCTGCCTTACAATCAGGTTGATTTTAGTTTGCTTCTTCAACACTGAAAAATAGAATCTTGGCATCATATAGAAATATGCTTTAGCTTCAATAGTTTGGCTTACAAAAGAATTCCTCATAATTGAAGTAATCACATTACTTACCAAGGCAAATGCAGTTGCAACAATCATTGAATAGCTCAGGAATGGTCATGAATGCAGCAGATCAGAGCTGGACTTCAAAATATTAGCTGCAAATATGAATAGATATAGAAAATCAGAGCTGGATTTAGTACCTGGAAATCAGTCCGTAAAAAATCCAAAATAATGAGCTTACATGACGGAATAAATCAGAAGATAGCTTAAAATGTCTATCCGCCATCTTAGATTGCCGGTAAGATTGCCTACTGAGAAAAATGGAGCAGATCGAATAAACATGCAGTGCCACTTGCTGCCGAGGCATTTTTGGACAATATATTTCTAGCCAGGGTGTTCTGAAGCAGCCGCATGCATAATGGCGTGGCATGCATTCCCTGAACAGAGCAACTCCTCCAACGAAATCATAAGGAAAAAAACCTTCTCGATTTTTGGAGAATCGTGAAAATTAGCCGGCAACAAAAAATCCTTAAAACTTTTTAAAACCTTAAGAAATCAACCTTAAAATAAAGCCAAAAAAGTTTTTAGCCAGACCTGAAAATCCCAAATTAACAAGGTAGATTTTGCTTTCTTCACGTATACTTTTGGAATCTTATGTATGGACGTGATGTCTTTTCCCCTTGGTGATGCATAGGACCAAAGAATACAATTTACTTTTTCTTTCCTTGGGGGATCCGAAGGATTCAAAACCCAAGTCTTGTCCCAATAATTTTCATAAACCTCCTTTTTGCTTGGCTTTCTTTTTTTCCTCATATTCCATTTTGGAGCCTAATATTGAACTTCATCCAATAGTTCTCTAGTCCAGGTTTATCATCATCCTTAGTAGGTATACATCTAACCTCACCTAACCAAACTAGATATACGTCTAGATTATCAGGTTTAATGAGAACAAAATACCCCTTTTTCACATCCTCTGTAAGCGGCCAATCTGTTAGGCCATGCCATTGGGGCCTACTAGACTTGCTACCAATATGCCAATTAGCCAAGCTTTTTTTTTTTTTTTTTTTTTTTTTTTTTTTTGCGAGGTACCAACAATCAACATAACGTGTTCTACGAATCTCTTCTCCCATCTAGAAATTGGAAGCAATCCATCTTTCAAAGGGTCCTCCTCCATCAACGTTTTGCAAGGCCTCACCCACTTTCCCCCAATATATAATCACCTTCTGTAAAGAATCTTTCTTTGCTACACTCAGTGTTGGTTGTTGTAAAATGTCTTGCCAATTGCCAATAAATTGTCTAAGTCCCCTCATGAATGCTTCGTGATCTTTGATGTTCTTGAATTGTGGGAGTGACAAAGGCTTGCCTTCAGGAATCATTACCTTACTATCTTTATCTCTTCTCCACATTTTATATCCATTGGTAGGATCAATCTTGGTGCATCGAAAAGCATCTTACATTGCATTATAGGAACACCTTCTTTAACCCAAAATTTGAATTGTAAGGGTTTTGAATGGCCTGTCAAAGCAAGGTTTTCTTCTGGCATATATGGCTCTACAAAAGATTTCCAATCTGGAACTTCATCAACTAAGAATGATATAGGTGATGATTTTTTTGTACATGTAAATAACTCCATCAGTTGTGGCAACATCCTTATTGATTCTCGTTGCAATAAATAAGAGAACACTCGAGAGAAGGCATGCACATCATCATGTGTGTGACCAAGTATAAGAAATCCAACCTTTACAACTTCAACACATTTTTTTGTTGTCAAGAATGAGCATGCTTGAAATAGCCATCTATTCTTATTTTGGCTAAAGCAAATTATCAAGTTGTAATTGGTTCCTTCAAAAGACCTTGCATTCTTTTCCATTTGTTTAGTTGCAACATGTGCGTCATCATTTAGAAGAGCTCCAAATATAGCATTGCTACTGTTTTGCTCATTTGTAACATCTCTTTTTAGGTTTCAGAGACATTAGAAGATAAAGCCAACATGGAAATTCGGTCCATCTTCCCCTGGGTCTAATGAGAAATGACCATACATACTTATTCCGTGTTCATGGGTCAACATTTCTGCTAGTGATATCTTCAATTGTTATGCATTAGCACAACTTTTAGGGATTGGCTGCAATCCACTGATAATAGATTGCCCTACAGGATATTTGCTCATTCTGATGTCGATGCACCTCATTTTTCAAAGCATTTCTTTACTCAGGTGCAACTGTACTTCTCAAAGCCTTTCGCAATTGTATGCGAGTATTACACTTTGAAAAGCTATTATTCTTTGTCACCACCACATCATTGAAATGCTTATTCCAGATTCTGCTAAAAGCTGACTGAGAGATTGCTCGCCCACCTATTTCTGTTAGAATATTACTACAACAAATAAGCAACTGATTTGCTCTCCAAAAGACCATCTATTAAAAACCCTATACTAGCAGACCCATTCTCCATCGATATTCTAACTCATACCTTCCCCTCTGTTCTCCTCCACCATTGCCTCTAGAGTCAACATATAATCTGGGCAATTTTCGAACATTGTCAACAATTCAACTTCTTGGCCGAGAACCATATCTTGTCCAGAAGTAACAGCACGTGTGCCTCCCTTTATTGATGAAAATGATGATAGTTTGTGAGGAAATATGGTTTCAGATCGTTGGCTTGCCATATATCTGCCTCTTTTAACAGCTTGACTAATCCCATCAATCCGAGCCATCGGATCGCCATTCTGGGGAGGGATGAGCGCCTATATTAGGCCTTTCCGTTTTGGCTCGGTTATCGGCGTCTTCTCACAGCAGCTCTTCTTCTCCTCTCGTGGCTTCCCTCCTTTTCCGCCTTATCTCAGATCTTCTAGCCTCAGTTTGCTTTCTCCATTGCTTCTTTCCTCCCAGCCTGATCTTGGCAGTTTGTTTTCTCCATTGGTTCTTTCCTTCCAGCCTGATCTTGGATCTTCTAGCCTCAGTTTGCCTTCCTCCTTTTCTCATATGTACAGCTCTTGATTTACAAAGTTTAGTTCATTTGCCTCCTCGATTGGGCGTTTGCACGGTATAGCTTATGAGCTTTGGTTTTCTTTTTTCTCATTTCGATGCATGCCTATCGTCCTAGGATTTTGAGGTATGGGTATCTTTCCGATCATGTTGCATGCCAATAGTCATGTTCCAGAGGAAGATTTGGTGGAATCTTACTTGTTTACGGTCAATTTGCACGATCAATTTTGCTTCAAAGCCATGTCTTACGCCGATTCGTTTTACGATCGTTGTTTTATGCATTAGTGTATTTTTTTCTTCTCCACGAGTCTACAAGCGGATTGGTTTTGCGGGGGTAATCTTGCGAATTGTTCTATTATGCTTAGCATGCTTGGCGGCGGCACAGGTTCCACGATTAACGATCATCCAAGCGGCAATCCACTAAAGGGCGTGTCTATCTTTGTGTGTGATCTTGTTCGATCCAACATGCAAGGGCTTCCTCTGCTTTCGATCCTTGGGAAGCGGTGGATCTCGAGCTCTGGCGGCATTGCCATGCAATCACATGGGGCGGATATCTAGCCTCTGATTCTTCCTTTTCACCTTTGATTTAGCGATGGCTCCATGGCCTTGGATCTGAATCGGCAGTTCCACGGCCGATCGCCCTATTCTATAAATCGTCTCCTTGCCCGCCTTGGATTTCTCCCGGTTTTCTCTTTTGCATCTTATTTCACATGTTTGCCCGTTGATTGTTGGGGGCCGGCGGATCGGCCAATCTCCTTCGATGTTTTACGTTCTCACGTGCTTCTTTGCTTTTTGCGGGGGGCGGTTTTACGGCGGGGGACGAAGGAGTAGCCGGATTCACGTTGTTCGGCATGCGGATCGCTGCTAAGCGGGGGGAGTTACGGGCGCCGATCCGCCCTGCCATCTTCGGCTGGTTGAATCCAGCGTTTCTTGCCCTCCTCTCGTTCTGAGCCTGCCGGATCCGTGGTTGAATCCAGCATTTTTTGCCCTCATATCCAACCTCAACGTCTTTCTATAAATCTCCTTTATCTTTTCTGTGCTTCTGGCGTTCCCTTTTCTGCTTTGTGAGATAGGCTATAGGCCTATTTTCTTCATCGGCTCTTATTTGTCTTATGCCCCTATATTACTTATCATGGCCTTTTCATAGCTTTTCATATTTTATAATGGTTGCATAGGTTATCATTGCCCCTTTACATATCCTTGGAAGGCATTATGAGCCACATTTACATTAGATTTTCCGTCATTTGGGTCGACCCTTCCCATGCTTGCTCCATATCGTTATTTTCAATCTTGCTACATGGCTTGTGTTTCAAGTATTCAATATGTCGGGGGTTTTTTGCTTGGGGTCATGTCGATGTTTGTTGTTCGCATCTTTACTGGACTATCAATTTAATTGCCTCGTCAGTTATGCACCTAGAAGTTGCCATGACATTGCTAGGCGTAATGAGACCTACTTTTGCCGGTTTCTTGTCTCAGAATACGATCAATGGACACATTTTTTGGTGGCTCCTCCATTTTGCTTAGATGCAGGCATTTTTTCTATGTGTTAGATGTTTTTATTCTTTTGGCATTGGTTCTTTATTGGCTATTCTTCTCCTAGGGTTACGCCATATCCTATATCGGATCCGGTGTGCACTTTCGATCTCCGGGCGGTCTGCTTGGCTCGGTCGGGCAAAAGGTAACCCGGGGACTGCGGGAAAGCATCTGTTGGGAACCACGGGCAACTTCTTAGAAGCGGGTGCCACCAATTCCGAACTTCTCCTTCCCATGGCGAATCTGTTCCTCCTCTACAGCGAATCACGCTCCATCGGTTAAACTTCATCCTCGGTGACTTCTGCCCGATATATGCGCTTTCTGTTCGAATATTTTCAAGGGCAATATTACGCGGTATCTGTATGTTTCTCTTTTTCGGTTTCTGCGAAAGATTTGAAAGTTGTTTTGTTAACTTGTTTTAGCGTTTGTATGTTCCAATGTGGCACTTGTTTAGGTGGCTCACGGGTTAGTCCTTGTCTCTTAGCCTTTTATGTTTCCTTAGCTCACAATTTTATTTTGTTCAAGTCGTTTTATGTTTTAGTTCGCTGCTTACATATTCATTTATATGTGGCCTGATCTTATCAATTTTGTGTTTTCCTATGGTTGTTTCCGATTTTTTCTTCTGCATTGTGTTTTCTATCGGATGTTGATGCCGCCAGGAGATTTTGTAATGGGGTTTCTCGATTGGGTGGTGTATATCTTTTCATCTGTTCCCTTTTCCATTTTGGGTTTAGTTGCCAGGAGGTTTCTTTATATGTCGCATGATCTTATAAATTTTCTATTTTCCCATGGTGGTTTCGGATTTTTTCTCTTTTGCAATTGTGTTTTTCTTTTGGATGTCGATGCAACTATTTATTTGTCGCCTGATCTTTCGAATTTTACGTTTCCCATTGTGTCTTTTTCTTAGATGTCGATGCAACTAGGGGATTTTGTAATCGGGTTCTTAATTTGGTTGTGTATATTTTCCTATGGTCTTCTCATGGGTGGTACCACAATATTCACCGTGGTTTCATTTCTTTTACTCCACATGTTTGTGCCACCTATGTGGTTTCACGATTTCTTGGCGTCTTTGTGCTTTCGGTTGCACTTTATGCATTTTTTATATTTATGCATTTTACACATTCACGATCGTAGTTTCTTCTTCTTCATCTTATTGCTTTGGTTCTTGATCATTATTAGTGTTCTCAATCTCTAGCGGGATTGCATATATGTGGGCCTCATTTTATTCACTCTCTGCATCTCCTAAAACTTGTTTTCTTCTCGTGTTGTTTTCCCATTTTATGCATACAGGACATTTCCTGGGTTTTCATCAATTTAATTCCCTCGTCAGTTATGCACCTAGAGTTGCCGTGACATTGCTAGGCGTAATGGGACCTACTTTTGCCGGTTTCTTGTCTCAGAATACGATCAATGGACACATTTTTGGTGGCTCCTCCATTTTGCTTAGATCAGAGGCATTTTTTTCTATGTGTTAGATGTTTTTTATTCTTTTGGCATTGGTTCTTTATTGGCTATTCTAGCCTAGGGTTCTGCCATATCCTATATCAGATCCGGTGTGCACTCGATCTCGGAGCAGATCTGACCAGGGACCTGCAGGAAAGCATCTCGTTGGGAACACGGGCAACTTGCCGAGGCGGGTGCCACCAATTCCGGAGCTTCTCCTTCCCATGACGAATCTGTTCCTCCTCACAACGAATCTGCTCCATCGAATTCGCTTCATCCTCGATCCTTTCTGCCCGGCCGAATATTTTCAAGGGCAATATTACGCGATTATCACGTATGTTTCTCTTTTTCGGTTTCTGCGAGAAAGATTTGAAAGTTGTTTTGTTAACTTGTTTTACGTGTTTGTATGTTCCAATGTGGCACTTGTTTAGGTGGCTCTGGATTAGATCCTTGTCTCTTAACCTTTTATGTTTCCTTAGCTCACAATTTTATATTGTTCAAGTCGTTTTATGTTTTAGTTATTTTGCTTACATATTCATTTTATCATTGGCTTTGATCTTATCAATTTTGTGTTTTCCTATGGTTGTTTCCGATTTTTTCCTTTGCATTTGTGTTTTCTATCGGATGTTGATGCCGCCGGGAGATTTTGTAATGGGGTTTCTCGATTGGGTGGTGTATATCTTTTCATCTGTTCCCTTTTCCATTTTGGGTTTAGTTGCGGGGAGGTTTCTTTATATGTCGCATGATCTTATAAATTTTCTATTTTCCCCATGGTGGTTTGGGATTTTTCTCTTTTGCAAATGTGTTTTTCTTTTTGGATGTCGATGCAACTATTTATATGTCGCTTTGATCTTATGAATTTTCACGTTTTCCCATGGTGGTTTTGGATTTTTTCTTTTTGCAATTGTGTTTTTCTCTTGGATGTCGATGCAACTAGGGGATTTTGTAATCGGGTTCTTAATTTGGTTGTGTATATTTTCCTATGGTCTTCTCATGGGTGGTACCACAGTATTCACAAGTGGTTTCATTTCTTTTTATTCCACTGTATTGTGTAATGCGATCTTTTGCCACCTATGTGGTTTCACGATTTCTTGGCGCCTTTATTGCTTTCGGTTTGCACTTTATGCATTTTTATATTTATGCATTTTACACATTCACGATCGTAGTTTCTTCTTCTTCATCTTCTTGCTTTGGTTCTTGATCATTATTAGTGTTCTTCTCAATTTCTAAGCGGGATTGCATATATGTGGGCCTCATTTTATTCACTCTATGCATCTCCTCGCTTGTTTTTCTTCTCGTGTTGTTTTCCCATTTTATGCATACGGGACATTTCCTGGGTTTTCATTTTTCCTGTTATTGTCTCTGCGGCATATTTTGTCTGCTCTATGCCCAGTGTATGTCGCTTCCACACTTTCCTAGGATAAGTTTTCCTCTTTATATTCTTCCTCCTTGGAGCCTTGTCTTGCTACCGGCTGCATTTTTACCTTGTCTGCATTACTTTTCTTCTCGCTGTTGTTCTTCTCGTTCGCCTGCTGGGGTGTCTTCTTCGACTCGTCGTCGTGGAGGACTTGTTTTATGGGGGCGACCTTTTTCTTCGTCTCGTAGCTGGCGTGCTTTTCTTTCCATTGTTTTTGTTCTCTAATGTCCTTCCTTTTTTCAGTCCTTCAGCTGATGCGTCTATTCTTGGGCACTTCAGGCTCTTCTCCCTCCCGCTTTCTCCCCCCGGCTCGCTTCGTCTTTCTTTAGTTCTCGTCGTCATCGCGAATTTCATCAAATTTTCAACTTCCCTTTCACGCCATTTTACATTTACCCTTTTTTTTTTGGCGTCGGTCTACCTCTCGTCGGGCTCGCCCACAGTACCTTTTTTTCCTCGTGCCTCGGCATATGCGCTCTTTTGTTCTCCACTTCCCGCATCCGCGGTTTTCTTTTTACCTCTACGGCCCTTGCTCTCTCGTATTTTTCTTTGCGGCTTTTTGCGCATCTCGAACCTTGCCCTCACTTGGCGTGGCGAGTGGCTTTGGCGGTCAGCGTCTTCTCCGCGCTTCGCTTCGTGGTGTCGCGACTCTACTCAACCTCGCCATGTTTCTCGTCCGATCTTTATCTATGCATTTTTACATTCCTATCGTGGGTTTTCCTCTTTGCCTTATTCTTTTCGGTTACTTGTTATTTTTCCTTCTTATTTATCCACGGACCGTAATCGTATTGAGATAAGACAAATATCCACGGACATAAGTCCGTGGTTTTGCAATCATATCATATATGTGCATTATGCGTTTTAACGTGGTTTGTTTTGTCATCGCCTTGTTGCCGTTCTCCGTTGGCATGCCGAGGCGCTCCCTTGATTAAATCATCGTGGCGGCGTCCCTTTCTTTTCATTGTTTACGTTCTCTGGTGTCCTTCCTTTTTTTTCGTCATGTGGCGATGCCATCCGGTAGGCTTCCTTAGATTAGTCATCCGGTGGCGTGCTTTTCTTTTCATTGTTTTTCTCTAATGTTCTTTCCTTTTTCCCCGGTTATTGGGCTGATGTAAATCCAGAAAGTAGCAAAGCGCTTTTCGACTCTTCTTCTTCACCGTTTTTCTTCCCCACGGCTTCGCTCGCGTTGCTCTAAGGTTCTTTCCTTTTCAGGTTATTGGGCTATCGGCTTTAGGCTGAGGTTTTAGCGATTACCTAGGCTTATAGTTGAGGAAGTCCTTTGGTAGTCGGCGGTTTTGTATCTCTCGAGTCCCTTCCCGAATCCCATCGATCCGAACCATCGATCGCCGTTACGGGGAGGGACGGCATATCAGGCCTTTTTCGTTTTGGCTCGGCTATCGGCGTCTTCTCCGCGGCGACTCTTCTTCTCCTCTCGTGGCTTCCCTCCTTCCCCTCCTGGCGGCGGTTGGCGCATGAGTCTTTTCATTTGTATTTTTTTGTTGTTCATACCTCTTTGTTGTTCTCCACACGTGAGTGTTGCTATTCTTATGTTTTACGTTCCATAAGCCCTCATCTTGTGTTGTTCTCCACCTTGCCGGTGATCTTTGTTTCTTTCCACCTCGAGGTGATGCATATTTTTACATAATGGTTCTCCACCCGTTTGGGTGATGCTTTATCTTGTTTATTTCCACCTCGAGGGTGATGCATATTTTACATAATGGTTCTCCACCATTTGGGTGATGCTATCCTTTTCTGTTATGTTCTTTTTTTCCTTTGTTTTCATTTTGGGACTTTTCACGGGTGCGGCTTGTGCTATTTGTTTTCTCGACCATTTCACGGGTGTTCTTTTTTTTGGGAGTTTTTGTTGGTATTGCTTGCGGGATTCCGCCATTTTTAAATAGATCTCTACGGGGTCTGTTCTATTTACGTTAAGCCATCACCCCTCTCCTTCCGGCTTCTCCATGGACACATTCGAGGTCGCTTTTTTTTCTTTGAGGTCGTGCTCTATTTGCGTTCGCCATCAACTCGTTTCTCTCCGTTCTCCAGGCAACACATTCAAGGTTGTTGGCGACCATTTCTCATTAGGGTTTTCCTCGAAAACCCGAAAGGGCGGGGTTTTTTATCCCGATGAGAAGTTGTCGCCATTACCCTTTTATTTTGCCTTGGCACATTTTCTTTTTAGGGGGTAGTCCGATATTGTTCCTATGGTCGGCTATCCCCTCTCTCTCTCCCTAGTTTTCCACACATTGTATACTGCTGCTGTGATGAATGACAAGCCTATCTATATCTATATTCGGCCGGTTTTGTGTCTCTCGCGAGTCCCTTCCCAGAATGCTACATAGCGAATCACTTCTTTTAAAATTTGTATAGATACTCAAGCAACTCATCTTGCCCCGTGGCTTCTTTCTCCCTTTCTATCTCCCCCCTCCCGCGTAGGGGCTCCTACTTTCTCTAGCCACTCCACACAATGCCCGAATTCCAGCTCCTCAAAACCTCCTTTTGTAGCATATTCAACTCATCCACTATCATTTGAGCTATTGCCCCCGTACCTGCTTGAAGCCTGGTAACGACCATCTTTATGTTGCTTGGCAGACTCCTGCTCCCAAAAAGTCACCGAAAAGAACCGTTGAGGGTTCAAAATTTGAAAAGATTTTGCACATATTTGGAAAAAAACTGACCGTTATGGATGGAAATGTTGGCCTACTGCTAGACCACATCAATCCTCAGGGGCTACCCAGACCTATGCATATTGAATGGATTCACAACTTACCTGGATTCTCATCAGCCAGCCCATTGCCCATCGCCCATAAGCCCATTGCATCACCCATTGCCCATCACTATGACCCATGATTCCATTTTCGGCCTTTTTTGCTCTTTTCTTTTTGAACTTACAAACCAGCCCATTAATTTTTATTTTTCATTTTTTATTTTGAAGAAAGGAAAAGAATTAGGATCAAATAAGCTTGGAAGTGTAAAGGATCCCTTATAGATGAAATGTCTTCTCAACCTCTTCTTCCAACTAACTAGTATCGATTATAATCAACATCTTTATAGCTAGTAGAATACCAAATGAGACAATTACACATTTCCACAAAAGTGCAAAAGATATCTTGAATGTTCGATAAACCACCTCTTGCAAGAGTCGAGATGAACAAAAAATACCGCGAAGAAATATCATGAGCAACCTATCCTGCTTTGCTCAATAAAAGCGTCGGGACTTCAAAAACTTAATGCATTTTGCAGATTAATCAACCAAGAACTATATGAAGTAGAAAAGTTGTTGTATTGTTAGGATATATGAGAGAACCTAAAAATGACTAAACACAAAGCCCAGCCACCGAAACTCCTCCCAAAGCTTGGTTCAAGATGTAAAAGTCTCATCCTGTAGAGAATATTCCTAGCTCGGCGAAGAATCTTCTCTTAAGGCCTAGCATCTTAAATACTTTACCTTATAGTCATGTGCCCATAGTAAGAAACCATGATCATGGTAGAAATACATAATATATTGTATTTATACTTTTGTACGTCTTTTGGGACATGATTTTTCATTTTGGAACTTATGTCCTCTTTTGTACCATTTTTGAATTACGAAATATAAGACAAAAAGTATTAGATAGTATTTTGGGCGTTCTCTCTCTTGGGTTCCTTTCAATTGGTATCAGAGCTCAATTGTTTACCTTACTTGTACATGATAAAGCATATGAAAATGAGGAAACTAAGACGGGTGTTGACTTTTCCGTCTTTCCACCTACATTTCCTCTTCATGAATTTAAGACCTTTCTGATGTAGGACTCCATTCCGGAGCTACCTCCACGAAGGAGTGTGGACCATGCGATTGACATTGCTCCGGGGTCCGCTCCTCCATCTCGAGCTCCATACCGAGTCTCGCATCAAGAATCTTTGGAGATCGAGCGTCAGCTTGCCGATCTTCTTGAGCGAGGTTATATCCGCCCAAGTCGTAGTCCTTACGGTGCACCTGTGTTATTGGTAAAGAAAAAGGACAAGAGCATGCGGCTTTGTGTGGATTATCGTGTGCTCAACAAGATAACCATTAAGAATCGATACCCGCTACCACGTATTAATGATCTTTTAGATCGTCTTCAAGGTAGCAAATATTTTTCTAAAATTGATTTGAAAAGCGGATATCATCAGATAAGGATTAAAGAAGGTCATGAACATAGGACGGCCTTTAGAACACACTTTGGTCACTATGAATATATGGTTATGCCTTTTGGTTTAACTAATGCTCCTGCCACATTTATGGCAGCTATGAATGATCTATTTCATGACCATCTTCAGAAGGGTGTTATTGTGTATCTCGATGACATTCTTGTATATTCTAAGAGTGTAGAAGAACATGAGGAATTGGTAAAAGTTATTTTGATCCTATTGCAAAAACATGAATATTTTATTAATCCTAATAAAAGTTTCTTCTTTAGAGATCATATTGAATACTTGGGACATTTTATATCTGCCCAGGGAATTTCAGTTGATCCACAGAAGGTTATGGCAATACGCACATGGCCTGTACCAAAGAACCAACATGATGTAAGGTCCTTTCTTGGTCTTGCAAGTTTTTTTTATAAATAAAGTTTGTTAAAATTTCTCTCTAGAAATAACAGCTTTGACTAATTTGTTGCGTAAGAATGCTCCATTTCGATGGACTCAACAAGCTGAATGAAGCTTTATGAACCTTAAGAATGCATTAACAATGGCTCCTATTTTGACCATCGCAGATCCTCACAAGCCTTATGATGTTATGACGGATGCAAGTGATTATGGGATCGGAGCTGTATTAATGCAAGAGGGAAAAGTTATTGCTTATGAAAGTCACAAGTTTTCTAGTCGAGAAGCTAATTATTACGTTTATGATAAAAGAATTTCTAGCTATGATTTATGCTCTCGAAAATGGAAGCATTACTTAATGAATGCTCAACGTGTTAAAAGCCCGACCATCAAGCTTTACGCTATTATTCTACACAACCTGTTATGAATAAGCGACAAGCAAGATGGCTGCATTCATAGCCAACTTCCACCCTTTGAGATCATTTACATTCACGGAAGTAAGAATGTAGTGGCGGATGCTCTAAGTCGAAGAGCTCATGCTAATGCAATTTCGATGGTAACCAGCGACTTTGCTAACCAATTTCCATCACTTTATAAGCATGATCAAAAATTTAAGCGGGTTTTCTCTAGCTTGACTAGCAAAGAGCAGTCAAGCGAGATTTCTCTTTATAAAGATTATTCTCTTCAAAAATCTTCTTTATTTTAAGAATCGTTTTATGTGTACCTAATTGTAAACCATCTAGTTCTCTTATAATTAAGCGAAGCCCATGAGAAACCATATGTTGCACATCCGGTTTCTCTAAGACTTATGAACATTGGCTACGTGTACTATTGGCCACACATGGCCCGATATTGAACATTTTGTCCAGCGATGTTTGGTGTGTCAGCGCATGAAGCTTGATACTCACCGTCATCTTTGGGCTCTTACATCCACTAGATATCCCAAAGGAGATGGGGGAATCAATATCTATGGATCATCACATGACTCCCAAGAGCCTTATGAAAGAATGATGCAATCTTGGTTATTGTTGACCCGATTGACTAAGTTGGCACATTTTTTGCCATGTAAAAGAAAGCCCTTCAGGCGACGGGTAGCTCAACTATTTATTAAAGATGTTTTTAAGCTACATGGTCTCCCTAAGTCGATTGTGTCCGGTCGAGATTCTAAATTCTTGGTCATTTTTTTTTGAGTTTATTTGAGTCTCTTGGAGCGAACTTAAGTTTAGTTCATCTTATCATCCTGAAATGGATGGTCAAACAAAAAGGACTAACCGAACTCTCGAAGCTATGTTATGAAGCTGTATTGCAAATAAACCTACATTATGGGAAGATTATCTTCCACTAATAGAGTTTGCCTATAATAGCTCATTGCATGCTTCTACAGTGTTACTCCTTTCCATGCAGCATATAGTTTTACTCCTCGGACACCTGCTAATTGGCTGGCGAATTCTCGAGTAGAGATGGCTTATCAAGTTGTCGAGGAGATGGGTGGTATTATTACTGCCGTAAGAGATAAGTTAAGTCATGCACAACTCCAACAAACGAAGTTTGATGATCGTCATCGAAGACATTTAGAATTTTCGGTGGGAGAGAAGGTGTTGGTGTACATTGCACCACACCGCTAAAAAGTGAACAACAAAGTATCAAAGTTACGAGCAAGATACTTTGGACCTTATGAAATATTGCGCAAGTTCAATGATGTAAGTTATGAACTTAAGATTCCCGTCACGTGGAAGTAAATCCATCCAGTATTTCATGTTTCACTCTTGAAACCTTTCATTGAAAGTGAAACAACTCAGTTGGAACCTAAAGATGCATCGCTACCTCAGTTTATTGAAGGCAATAAGGTTCTAGTGGAACCTCTTAAGATCTTGGATACAAGAGAGAGAGTTCTGACCCGTCAAACAACGGTATTGGAATACTTGGTCCAATGGAAAAGTTTGCCTATCGAAGATGCAACATGGGAATCATCTTCTTTTGTCACTGACTATCCTGAGATTCTGAAAGAATACTTGGGACTTCGACAATGAGGACATTGTCTTCTTTAAGTCGAAGAGAAGGTAAGAAACCATGATCATGGTAGAGATACATAATATACTGTATTTATATTTTTGTACGTCTTTTAAAACATGACTTTTCATTTTGGAACTTATGTCCTCTTTTGTACCATTTTTGAATTATAGTATTTTGGGCGTTCTCTCTCTTGGATTCCTTTCAATTTTGGTATGTCTAGCCATGAATTCATGGACAATCACAACTAAAGAGACCACCATGAAAAAGATCTAAGAAATCGGAACCAAGAATCTCACTGAAAACTTATCTCTTCTTGAAAATTGGTCCAGTTCCTTAGTCAGTTTGTGATAAGGTTATAAGTAGTTGGTGTTGTAGATTTAGGTCTATAAAAATGTTTGTGGGCCTCTGCAAATCGAAACAGACTTGAAGAAAAAGACGCATTTGCAATATGTAGACTTAGGGCTATAAAAATGTTTGTGGCCTCTGCAAATGGAAACAGACTTGAAGAAAAAGACGCATTTGCAATATGAAGAAAATAGTATATTTAACTGATGGTTTCTTGAAAGGGTTATAATGTTTGGTTATTTCAAGAAATTGAAGCCCCCAACACCTTCCTTCTAGAATGATTGCACGTTTCTATAACATTGAGAATACAATAATTGCATGTCTTCTGAGAATATTAAAACCTTTTTAATTTGTGCTTTTATAGAAACTGGAGCAATTACCTTTAGGCTTGATGCACAACATTAAATTGCAAAGGCTCAATTAATGTTGATTAAAAAAAATTACTCTTGTTTCCCCTCAATTTGACTTAATGGTCTTATACTTATTTACATACTTCCTATTCCATTCAGGAATTATATTTATATTTTTGTATTTGGAAAGGGGAGATTTACACATGGTCCAGCTCTTATAAGTTGCAATAGCTTTTAGATTTGCAAGTCTTTACTTATTGGACATATACAGATACAAATATTGAACTTAAGTAATAAAAGGATGTTTCCTTTTTTCCTTGACTTCAAGGACATGTGCTAGGGTCCTTGAAGTCAAGGGAAGAAAATGAAAGAAAAAGGAGATCAACTAGTCTAGAAGAATGCACATCACACCAATGTTGCTCTATTGGTCCATTTGAAAGGCAAATATAAAGCAAATAGTGTGACGAATATTATCTTTTTAACATGCCCTTCCTTTTCTACAAGATAAAGGACCCGCTCGAGCAGTCATGGTTAGCACCCATGATGCAGGCTTTACTATGAAGCTTTGGGATGATGAATAACCAAGGTTGACATTGCCACTGCCTCTCTGTATAAAGAAAGCCCCATTAAGAAACATGTCACCATTCGATCTCCATAATCCATCACCTCCAACTCCTTCAGACTTCGTCACCTGTAACATGTCTATGTTAGCAATGTACTATGATATGTTCAATTATATGAATATTTGTTTAAGGTCAAGCTCATACAGCTTTTACATTAAGAGCCTCAAATCGATTCCCTTCACTTAGAATTCTTGGAGAGCTACTTCCTCCTATTGCACTTTTGCCCCATCCCTCGTAGAAATTGTTTACCACATGGACGATGCCATAACGTACTCTACAAAACCAAATAAGATAAACAGATTTAAACTCCTATTACATTCACGAATTCCAAAGAAAAAAAATGGAGAAGAAAAAGAAGGTGTAGGACCTGGGCATTCTCTGTGTTAACTTTGGCCCAAAATGGTTGTATAAAACGGTCACCCTCATTCCCCTATCAAGAGTATAACTATCAGAATGGCCAAATAACATTACCTACAGGAGAAATCAAGGAATGTCAGCATGTTGAAGTTGCAAGTAAATTGAAAATAGATTTTACCTATACCTTGTTATGGTTTGAGTAATAATTATTTGAAACTGTGATATCTGTTGATGAACGGATAATGTCAACAAGCCCATCACTAGAACGAGCAAATGAATTATGATCAATCCAAATATTACTAGATCCAAAAATATCAATAGCATCCCCATCGGATTGACCTCTCCTCCCAGTATGGGTCGTGGAACTGATGACTCGTTGGGGTTGACTAGGTGTGCAATCATGCAAAGTAAGACCATGTATTATAACATTGGTCACAAACTGTATTGTAATGCAAGGGCTACCAAAACCAAGTTGAACATTTGCACCTCTGCCATCAATCGTTTTGAAGCTTGTGATGATAAGTTCAGCTTTCAACTTTATTCTCATGTCATTTTGAAAAATGATCCAAAGAGGTTCTTTCTGAACGGCCCCATAACGTAAAGTCCCCTTCCATGGTTTCACCGGATCATCACCTGAATCAGTGACAACATAAATGTTTCCCCCTTTTCCTCCTAAGGCATTTCGACCAAAACCCACTACACAATCTGCCAATCTCATTCTATTTTCATTCCAGTTTGAATTTCCCATCCAACAATCATCTATCACATTACCCGTTGTTGCTAAAGCATTCTCTATTGCTTCAAATAGCATTAAAAGCATGATACATATACTTAGACAAAAGTTTGTATGCATGTTTAGTCCTCCATTGATCATAATGGAAGACTTTCGTAGCCCTAGCATCACTTATAATGCTCAACTCTAATGACCTTCTAATGATAAAATTAAGCAAAACTATGTAGCATATAAGGAAGAAGCATATCAATGACAAAAGAGTTCTACAATGCCACAATGACATCTCGTTCATCCTTTATAGGATAGAAAAGTGTACTTCATAAGCTAACACTTATAACATTTTTCAATAGATGCCAACAAGAACATGGACATTGGTAAGATGTCTAAGCAACGAGCACAATTCTAGAGGAGGAATGTAAAAGAACAACTTAAAAAAAGATACCGCGAAATCTGTCAAAATTTGCAAGAAGGTGGATGTTGTAGTATTTCTGAAGTTTCACCAATTTTTGCATTATAAAAACACAAAAATTAAGATGTAGTCATGTGCATATTGTATTTGAAATGTTTTTAAGCATATGCATTTAATATGTCTTTGACGATCTAGTCAAGATTAAACAAAATCTACTTAAATATAACTTGTCAATCTTCTAGGGAGACTTAAGTACATTATACAAAGATTGCACACAAGGACAACTTGGTGTCATTTACTTCATACATATAGGAATATCTTATGTCAAATGATTGTATCTGAAGGGGAGAGTCACACAATATATACTAAGATATGCCAAGGTCAACTATTATCCTATAAGAAATGACTATAATAGGCAAATATATTTATATATGCAACGTGAAACGACATAAATAGTATTTTTTTCATTATAATACTTTCTCATGATTTCCGCAGTTTAGAATATTTTTTAATGCTCAATTAGAAATCCAACCTCAAAGGGAAAAGACCATTTTAGCTGCATGTATGTCCTTGGCTTTCCTAGTTGTTAAGCGTGGGAAGGCACGTAGTGGAAACTTCATTGCCTAAAGTGATGCTAATTATTTGGGCGGGTCCTAATGAATAGAATAGAATCAAGTGAAATGTCCTAAATAGCCATATCATTCTTCACAACTTCTAGCTGATTTAGACAAACCACTCAGCTAAAAAAAGAATGCAGAAGAATCATTGGGATAAGAAATCTCCATCCTTTCCAAGTTCACATTTTGTCCCTCTATTTTATCCTACGTGAACTTTAGGGGTTTTATTTACCAATTTCTATACATATATGGGCCCAGTAGAGGCGTGTATTGGGATAAATTGCATGCGAGAGGGTTCAAATTTGGCTTTAAAAATTCGGTTCGTAAAAGTCTACAGTTTTAGACACTTCTATGTCTCTAAAGCCTTGAGACTAGAGTTTTTATTTAAAAACAAACGTTACCTTTATCAATAAAAGCTTTGCTTGTTGGATTTAGAGTCTTCTACGATGGTAAATGTCTCGCTAAAACAAGTCATCTAAGTCATTCAAGAATTTATTTGTTTGATGTTCCTTTGATATTTTTAAGTTAGGACCTCTTGATCCCCTGCTGTTGAATTGGATCCACCTTCTTGAAGCTATAAAATCTTAACTCCAGTTCCATAAATACTTTTGTTCTAGTGGCATTGAGCACGCAGCCTTAGACTTCAACCTGTTCTTCAAAGCTTTAAGCCATGTGAGAGCTTCATCCTTTGAAGTTATCCCTGCACTAGGTACTTGTATTGATCCAAGAAAAACTATGTGCCTCTTTCTAAGCTTATGAACAATATCTTAGGGAACATGGAATGAAGCTCGTTGTAGAAGCAATTTTGCACAAGAAGAGACATTTACATACAATGAGTTTTAGAAAAAGTTGTAGACTTCATTATATATACAGAAGTGGAAGCCCTAAAACGGAACCTTTCATGTTCATGCCTGAGGGATTCACCTTTGATCGGCGTAACCCATGAGAGTTTAGTAGAAGGGGATTTTGTTGACCATTTACATACCCTATGCTTTCGGGGTTTAGAGGTATTTTAAGCATTGGTCTAATTACAAAGAGGGGTCAAACGACCTTTTAAGAAGAATGTGTATACAAGGGGTTTTTTTGCCACCCTTCAAACACAGCTGCCACACTTCCTTTGAGGTTCATGCATGTGATTCTGGAAGGTGCTTTGGGACTCCTCTTGGCTATGGATTATACACTAGAGATGCTAAACAAGGAGCTGATAGAAAAAGGAGTGGACATGAAAGAAGATAAATAAGAAAGAAGGTAAAAGACAAACCAATCCCATAATTACGTAGCTTCTATAGTTGCAGGAAGGTGGTGACCATCAAGGGAAAAGAAGCTACTATTAACAGAGTAGATGGAGTGATGCAAGCCCGGCATAAGTTAATGAGTGTGAAACACTGCTCATATTTCTTAGCGGGTGCCCCATGTGTAGTCCTTGTCGTGGGCCCAAGAAGTAGAGTAGGTTCAAAAGCGTGTTATCTTGGCAAAGTTAGAACTAAACATTCAAACACCATATGCGATGATGCTCACTGAGATATAATTAATTTCCGTAGAAACAGAGGCTCTAACCCAAACACTAGGATGCTTGTTAGGATGGTACAATAAGCTCACAAGTTGGATGGAATGATAGGAGATGGTAACAAAAATGTGGTTTACCAAGTCATAGACTTGAAAGTTAAGGATTGGTAGTGCATAAAGCAACAATGAAAATGTTGGAGGGACCAGATACAAAGATGGAATTTTTATAAGCAGGAATGATGCGCCATTTGGCCAAAATGATTTGTATATCATAATTGAGATCAAAATAATATCGTTTAGAGGTGGAAATGGGTGAAGTGCAAAAGAATTTTGTACTACATGATTTCAATGATTGCTCATTTTGTAGATTGACAAAACTAGAAGATGAGAAACACGCTTTGTGCTACATGTAGTCTAGGGAGAGAAAGGCATGCCATACATGCAACCCTCGTGCACGAATTTTTGTCACTATCACTGATCTTTGATTTGAGTGAGGCTATCACGAAGATTAGAGTGGATCTCCATTAGGGCATAGTGCGGGTTTAATGATTGTGCCATATCATCAAACCCAAGAAGAAAAATTGAGATCATTTCTAATTTAACGGTCGACACGGGCCAGTCGACATAAAATCGACACTTGAATCAATGAAAATGCTTCGGTTTAATGGCTGAGTTTGCCACGAGGCATATTGCAGCCCCAAAGCTCGGATAATGGAAATGTGCCCTTAGTGGGGGTAAGTAACTCGCAATGGATTTTTAGGAAATGAAATCTAAGAGTTGCCCTTTGTTATATTTTATATGGTGTTTGGCCTATCAGGAAAGCGCTACCTCAACATAGCTTTTCTATAGATAATCGTTGCTAGTGACAGTTAAATCAATATGGAAGAAAGCAACGCATGGTCCCAAACTCAATTTGATTTTGATGAAGATAGGAACAACATTGGTCCTTTTACGATTAGAAAGAGGTATCGTGCGATGGAGCAAGACGAGAAGGGTAACCCGTCCAGACGTTGCGCAAGAAGTAGTTCCCAATAATCCATGACACATGAACCTAGTCACAAGAAATCGAATAAAATCCCAGCATGCTAGTAAAGAATCTACCAAAAACAACAAAGCATTCAAAGATGTGCCTCCACTTAACTCAAAACAAAGAACAACAACAGACAATTCTTAGATATAAGAAACTACCTACCCATTGCAACGGCTCGATGAATCCCCAAAACCAATGGGAAGATAATCATGGGTGCCACGCAAAACATTTCATATCATAGAGGGGTAACGCGTTCACGTGTCACAGAGAACTTCCCAATATGGAGGGGCTATTCAGGCTCGCCACACAACAGAAACCCTACAATGGTGGATGATCATGTGAGACATGCAAAAAAACATAAATGGATATACATATGCAAAAAGTAATATAGGAATTTAAGGTATGTGTGGGTGACTAGCACATGTAAATATTATGCTTTCTTTCGAAGAATGTGCATCAAGTGATATTGTTACTTTGGAAGCATATGGACTTGTGTAATCATGTAAATCATTTGCACATCTGTGCGTCGTTTTTGTTTTTGCTTTTGTATAGACAGCTTGGTTGCGAACACAGCAATGCTCCGGCGCTCGAGAAAATGAGGATTTGCAGGAATTAAAAGCTGCTGTATTCCAGAGCGGATTTCTCGAGAAAAAAAGGCCGCAGCACATAACCCAATTTGCTAATCTGTCTGCAAAAGCTTTCAAGATTTTGCAGAGGCGCCACAGCTGGTTCCGGCAGTAGCTGAAATAAAGGTAAAGGCCAGGTCAAGCCCTAAATTCATCCTGCCAAGAATGCATTTTTGGAGTAGAAACAGGCCGGATTAGAATAAACTTTGGAGAAAACTTATGCTGGAAATTGAACTAGCTGGGCTATGGCAGAAAAATTCTGTGCTGTTTGAGCCCTGCCATATCCCCACATGATAGTGACCTAGAAAAATATTTCAGAAAATATTTAAGGGAAAGAGATCCGGACAGGTGGAAGCAACTTATTGGCTGTAAAGGCAGGCACTTTAAAGGAGCAGAGAATTTGTGCTTTGGGGAGGCAGAGAACATCCTTGTTGCAACAGACCTAGACCAGGCTTTAGTGATGCAAAATGCCAACTAAAGCATCCCCTTGATTGCTCAAGACCCCACAAACTGCCATGCCTAGGTTGCTTTTCATCCTATCTTCAACCTCTGATTGCAACCTCGCTGTCGCCGTTTCGTCGCGCGTGCTCGCAAAAGATGTGCCTAGACAATTACATGCCCACATCAATGCTCTACCCAATCCAACATCTTCTTTCATGAAACATCTCAATGATCCCACTCTGGTGCCTATATAAACAAGTTACTTTCAATTCGTTTCAGACGCGAGTGCGAGTGTGGCTATGGCGCAAAGGATGTTCCACCTCTACATTCTTGAGATGCTTATTGTATGCTCGTGTGTTGCATATGCTACTCACTATGAATCTTCTTCTATGAGGATATATCCTGCTCAGGATGAGTCTTCTTCCCCAACAATATATGGATACGTGAGTCCTCCGCCTCCTCCATATAGATACAAGAGTGCTCCTCCTCCACCATATAGATACAAAAGTCCACCTCCTCCATCTCCATCTCCACCACCTCCATATAGATACAAGAGTCCTCCACCACCACCACCACTATATAGATATAAAAGTCCTCCTCCACCATCTCCTCCGCCTCCATACCATTACAAAAGCCCCCCACCTCCTCCACCACAGTTATACAAATATAGCAGCCCCCCTCCGCCTCCTATTCCATTTATCTACAATAATCCACCCCTTGCACCATATTCCCCATTAGGCAAATACCTAATACCTTATTCTCCACCTCCTCCTCATTACAAACTCAAGAGATCACCTCCTCCTCCTCCTCTTTCTTTTCCTCACTACAAATACAAGAGCCCTCCTCCTCCTCCACCGTCTCCTATCCATAACAAACACAAAAGCACCCCTCCTCCATTTCATCCTAGAAAATCCCCTCCACATCTTCCTCCACCTTCAGAAGAGCCATCTCCTGCTCATGGCCCTAGATATCGCTACACTAGCCCCCCTCCTCCATTCCACCATTGGCTCCCTCCTGCTTTTCGGTATACTTCCCCTCCTCCCCCGTATAGAAAATCTCCTCCTGTTTTCAGAAAATCACCTCCCCCTTACAGGAAGTCATCTCCCCCTCACAGGTATTTCTACTCTGCTCCTCCTCCTTCCCCCCTCGAACCTCCCTTCCAGCCCTAAGCCAAGGTTCAATATGGAATCAAAACTTACTAGGTATTGCATTTCTTCATTCTATTGTAGCTTCTTATTTTATTCTTACAAAGAAAAAATGATCTAATATCTTTTCTTTGTTTTTTTGTGTCGAATGGCCTTCTGTTGCAAAATTGTTATAACATATTGTAGGTATATACTTGTTTATTTAGCTTTATGTTTTGTCGTTCGCAAAACAATAACATTCCTTTCTTTGTGCATTGTGCACAATCTTTGTGTTGCTAGCAATGACTTTTTGCATGTACATGCAAACCTCACCTTACATACTATAGGAACAAGAATACTTACATAATTCCATTCTTAATCTCCTCCTTTGTCATCGCTTATGTACTACGAAACACGTGTAAAGATTAATAAGATGATCATTCAACCGCGTGTGATATTATACTTTTGGAGGGTCACCAATAGTGGACCATGGTTCAATAGTAGTGTATTATGGTAAAATGGATCAATATTGCCAATAGTGGCTCAACACATTCTTATTTTTGTCTCAATCTCAACCATTGAATAAATGGGTTCAATCTTGAACATCCAATCTTGATCCATAATAGGATATTTGAATTATTCTTATTAATTTTAGATAGACCTATTTCATGTGGAGATTTCATGGGTTAGACGTACCCTTTTTTTCTCAAGAAAAGTGTATGCAATATCTCAAACCAAAAGCTTTTAAGCCATGCATTTTAATTGATAAAAACATTTTATATTCAATGTTTCCTTGATTTTTGTGATAATCCCACATGCAATAAATTAACATGGGATCTCTTTATCGAAAGTAAGATCTGTATTTGATTGATTTGGGAATCACGGGTTATGTCAACGTATTCTAAAAAATAGATAGATAGTTTAACATCATGATTGCCAACTTCTACTCAAGTTTCATCCTAATCTACAATGCACATGATGAAGTGCACATTTGCATCTGGATCATCCAAAATTCTTATAGCTGTTTTCAGCAAAAATATCATAGTCGGAAATTGGAATTCCAATCAAATGGCTTGTTCTGGTCCATCAACTGTTTGTCATCGATACATTAACAAATTCAAAGAATAAACAGCTAATTGTCGTCAATATTTCAGGAATAAAAATCTTTAAATTTGATTGGATGAGATTTTTTTCAAGACTTCGGCGTCCATTAGTGCGATTTCACCCTTTAGAAAAGAATGAACCGTTGACTGAAAGCTTCAAACCATAAAAACACACTTGTCTACGAAGCCAGGAATTATTGCAGATTTTGCTCAATACATCAGTTATGTTAATGAACGAGACAAAGTAGTCATCACCATAAGAAATGCTCAACATCACTAATAGAAAATGCTCGAGACCTTTATTTTCTTTTTTGTTTAACTTATGGTTCACAGTTTCTGGATATGGCAGATTTCAGAATACTGACGGATTCATGTTCTTTCAGGTTTGACCAGCATAAAAACAAAGGGAATGTGGCTCCTGATGCCCATAAGAATGAAATCGATCTTATGAACTTCAACAACATGCTTTGGAACGGAAATAATGCGACTCTTGAAATGGATTCAACAATCTCTCATCTGCCAAATTTGGACGTAACCCAAAATCTACATCAAGCCACAGATCTGAGTTTGCAAGCTTAGGCCTCCATTCCTACATCCCTCCACCTCGCTTATTTTATTGCAAGAATGCACTAAACATCAACCACCTTTTGTATCTTTTCAGTCCTTGCATGTTAATGTGATAAATAGGATAACAACTTAACGTCTCCCCCATCACCATGTTTAATTCAGACCACAATCTTTAGGCCTTTTACTACAGGACCCCACATTTCCATTGGGTCCCAAACAATTTAACATATGTCTGGTATGCTCAAATGTATTGTCCACATTTCAATTTTCATCCTCCCAACTTTTCCATTACTCATCCAAGAGTTTAAAAACCTTAACCAATTCCAAAGAAGAAAAGCATGTACGCATGCACCAAGACAAGGGGCAAACATCCCTTTCATAAAGGGCATGAAGACCCTCTATTATTAAATGGTGGTAAATGAATATGGCAAAAAATATACAGACCTTTGAATAATTTTCTACCCGCCCAATGTTGAGCTGGCTACATCAATAGAAGAGAATGTCTCATAGAATGCTTTGAAATGGCGGTATGCAATATCAATATCTTTCACACCGCACATTTCCCTGATGCTGCAAAGATAAAAAAAATTGCAACGTAATAAGGGACATATTTGTCAGGCGTTTTACATTCATATATCCTCATTCTGCACACGTTGTGTTTTAAAGAGCAAGTACTTAGGTACTGGTCTAAACGTGCTGAAGTCTAAACATCTGTTGAATCTTATAAGCCCTGAAGTGCCATATCATATTGCTAGTCAAACTTCCGTCTTCTAGAAGTTTACATCACCATGTGGCCAAGTCCATGAGCATGCAATGAACAGTACAGTAAAAGAGAATTTACTTGACAACATTGATAGTCTTTAGATAGTGATTATTCTTTCATCTTTTGGTGCTTTGGTAGGGAGCAAAACAAACCTGTGCATGGACAGTTGAGGCATACCACAATCAACAGTCGTATGCGATACCAGATGCCAGTATAGGGCCAATTGTTGATCCACAGCCCATGTCATTCACGGACAACAAAGTTCTGCAAAATCAATTGTTGAAGATCGTTCAAGAAGAGCCAGATAAAAAGGGTTACTATTTCTCATCACACCTGAATCGGTATAGAACAAGCTTCTGCAACTTCTTTGAACAAAAATGCTGTAACTGCATTTGTTGCATATCGTTGATTAGCATTGTGTTTTATGACGAGACCTTTGTTAAGCTTCGGTTGATGAGTATCTTCGTGTTTCTCGGGGTAATTGGGATGCAATGCATGAGCCATATCTGCAGACACTGGAAGACACAAACTTTGGAATTTAAATTATAGAATTTTAATAATGACAGTGTTGCTTACAAACCTAAAAAGGATTTCCTGATTGTTCTTTCCACAATACCCTCAGCCTTCATATTAGATGCTAGCAACAAGGACACACGTTTCATTGTCTCAAACAGTACTGGCGAACCAGCCCCTTGGGCAGACCAGAACCAACCTGCACTTTGAACGGAAAAGTCAGATTCGCTAAAACAAGCTTCAACAAAACAACAAATTAGTCCGCTTTTTTATGGTCTATCAATCTCAAATTACTATGTGTAGATATCTCAAGGTCATATTACTGCTTCACTTCCTTATATGCCTACATGTCCATAAACTTGAGTAATCTACTATTCTTATGGTGCAGTACTAATTTCAGCTTTTCTGAGTCTGCTTCTGATCTAACATGCCCAACTGCAGGCTAGGAGCTTCCTGCTGCAAAAAGCATGCATTGCAGTGCTAGAAAATCGAAAATAGACCAGCTAGATATCAAACCCAGGATCTCCTGCTGGCAAACCAGGTGTCCTACCACTAAGCTACGAGCCCACATTCTACTGGATAGGTACTTTCTGGGTTGTACTGTACCCATGACACATAGCGAACTAGTGCACTTGTACCATTGAAAGGATTGTGGACCAGAACCTTGGTCTTTTAGGCACCTATTTTTATGCCCTTTGTTTTCCTCATCTTGATTCATCATTTATTGTGATTCTTGTGCACTTCAAGATCTTGGTGATCTTAACCACATGCTTGGCAACTTTTTCCTGGGCAAAGATTGAAGCTTTTTGAGAACTCATAACAACAAGAACCCCAGTTACACTTTGCTACTTTCGATACTAGTCCATTCATCTAAATATGCATAAACCATACTATACCTCCTCATTATCAAAAGGGCGACCATTCGTATGTTTGTCTCATCTGTCAATGCACTCGAAGTTGCACAACTATCAATGAGTGCACGTAGCGCACAGAATGATGATGCCAGGTTATCGAGTCTCCCAGAGAAAATAAACTCTTCCTGGGCACCGCCAACACAGCTAGGCTGCGTATCACAGACATGCAACTCAAAGTCTACAATCTCGCAAGGTTTGCACTGCAGTTCTTCTGCAAGGATCTGAAAGCAAAAAAGTCTTGGGTTTGTCAAGAGATTAAAGAAATGATAGTTTCTAATGCTATCTAGTATAGAGAAGATGATCTAACCTGCAGAAGAAGAGGATGATGTGCTTTCCCTAGTGGAATTGCCACACCATTGCCTTCGTTAGAAAGCTCTGCCTCGATATGTGTTGCAAGCACTGGAGCCAAATGAGTTTCTAGATTTGGCTTGAAACCATCCGTATTAATATTTCTGGTACACAGCTGATTTATTATCCAGGCCACATGAATGATGAATGACATATGCTAGACAAACTCTACGTATCTAAATAAAGAATATGGCTTCATGGTAGATGAATGAATGTTATGTTAACCTGATGGAAGACGTCAGACAATGCATGGACAAGTGGTTAACCTCTTGAAAGGACTTAGTAAAGCATTTATTGCATTCTATCCTAACCTTCATAAATGAAAGAAAGCTTTTACCAACTGTGCATCTCTCTTACTCTCTCTCTCTGGTTGCCCATCTCCATTACCTCATGTTCCCAGAGTCGTAAGGGAGCAAGATGTAAGCTTTCCGAAAGTTCCATTGGGTGGGTGTTGTTGGTGGCAGCAGACTGTGATGTACTATGTTCTCTTGTAAAGAGGCTTTTGTCTCGGTAATAAAAAATGGATCTACTTTTGGAAGCTTTCTTCAACACAAATGATTCAGCATTTGATACAGTTCACAAATAGAAACACTTGATCTGGTTTGTTCAGCAGCAGTTGCTTATATTTCAGACAAAGGCCTTGAAACCAACGTCTTTTGAAAACTTTGCATCTGATCTCTAGAGCTCCAACTGTACAATGACACTTAGGCCACAATTCAAAGCATTTGGTCCGATGTATCAAGCTAAAAGAAAGCATCCCAATATACACAAGGAAATTTTGAGTCACTAAATCAACAGGGTGTTTTAAATGCAGAATATCCAGTACATAGGTAAGTTTAAAAGAAAACGAGTAGAGAAGCCTATAAAGAAGTCAACATCTCAGCATGATGTTCCACCTGATAATGTTTATCATTACACGGTATAAACATGTTATGGATAAACCCTGTCGTCATTTAGTACACATATATATGTACGTGTACTTTTATGTACATCTATCATTTGATTAGATCATTCCTGACACTCTATGACTAGGGCAGGCACATCTAAGCTCTTATCACTTGGAAAAAGGGCTTGGACAAAGGCAAAACATCCCGAGAGTTATGGTTTTACCCTTATTATATGAAAGCACTTATATGAGTGCCATGCTTTTCCGAAATGCTCGAACTTCTCCACTCTGTGGAAGAACTTTTCCTCATTGTTGAAAGAGTTGCTAGAGATGCAACAAAATAAACTCAGGGGCTATCTTATTTGGTGGAAATACCAGCAGGAAACTTTTGTGGAGCTGCTTCAGAAGCTGAAGTTAACGTGTGTTACGTTAATGTAGTTGTTGCTTAGTTCCGGCAAAAATTGAAGCTAGCATGGTTCCTTTGTGTAACCTTTATTTAGCTTTATTTTTACAACTTATCACCTTCCTATAAGGCGTGAATCATTCAATTCAATCTGTTCTTGAGGTTGTAACTTTTTGATCCCCAAAATAGATTAGGAACATTCTATATGAATTCAATATGCAGGGATTACCTGTCCAAGTGGATTGCCAAGGTTGGAATCCGTAAAATTGGCCGATTCACCCGAACAAGTTTTTGTAAGAGACCACCAGTTTCTTTTCTCAATAATACACGTCCAGCAACACTTAAATCCCTGTCAAACCATGTGTGCCACAGTCCTCCTCCATAGGTTTGCACAGAAACTTTTAAAAACCCAGACTTTGACACCGCTGAGTTGGGTTTCAGCTTTGGGCAAGGACTGTCCGTATGTGCTGCAATAACATGAAATCCATTTCCAATTTGGTATCTGTGTTATAAATGGCACAATACATGTTAACATTCTATCTCCAAAGAGAAAAGGAAAGAAAGATTTATTAACGTACATTAAAGACCACAAAGACTTAAAAACTAGTTGCATCATTGACAACAATAAAAAGAAGGGAAGGAAAGAAAGACTTATATCTACCGAAGAAATATGCAGCCTATGAGACCAATAGTACAATTGTAACATACAAACAGCTAGGAGCAAGTAAAAAATATGCATCCTAGTAACACGTAACAAAAACTTCCTTAGAGCAGAACTAGGACATACACTTCACTCTGATTAAAGCAGATGTGCTACGAACTGAACTAGAAGAACGTACTTATGCCCAATAGCAAATGCCACAAGGGTAGACATATTCCTTGTAAAAATAGCATGCCGTCTGGGTATACTGCCCATTCATCTTCCTCGTATATTTGTTGAAATCCTGCTTCCAAGAGAAGCTTCTTTGCCACAGCTATAACAAGTACTTAGCATCAGGGTAACATAAAAAAAGAGACGATGTTGAGTTATTAGAATTAACATCTAAACAATATAAAAAGTAACAATTGGAAAAGTTATGACATGCATATTGGACACAGATAACGATCATCCGAACTTTGTCTGATCTATTTGGTTTAGCTTAAGGTTTTAGTAGTATTGTTTAAAAATTAGAGACCATTGAGTACGCCTTTGGCCTTGCGGTTAGCACTATGAGATGTGATGTAGGCTTATATCCTTGATGGTGAATATTCTACTCAAAAGCAGATGTGCCAACCGGATGGAACAGTAGCTCATATGTGCAAGGGCAAGCAACCGGGAAGACCTTTTGACTAATGAGGGATATCAAACATTGAAGAGATTAATGCCAAATAAAGGCACCTGTATTGGCAACAAGAAAGAACCTGTCCTACATAAGAGCCATGACTTCCTCCGAGACTGTGTGCAAATCTTTACCATGTGTCTCCAAGTCTTACACATGAGACATTCTGTTTCTGTGATGCCAAATTGCCAATCAATCAAGCCATTGGCTAAATTCATTGCCACCTATATTGACCAGTGCTAAGTTGCAGTTAGAAACTGATCAACCCTGTTTCCAGGTTTGATATGGCACTGTTGATTTGACCAGCAGGTTGCTTATGGCAAACTGCTTCCATAGCCTGTCCATTGACTGCCTTTTATCTTGCCTCTTTAAACTTCGAGTTCTTTTCCAAATAGCCATGTAACTCTTTGACCTTGTTCCTAACAAACTGGACAGAGGAATTAATGAGTAACAAAAAGGAGATTATCTCCCATTTGCTTTTCAAATGCTCTAAAACAAATCACTGAGGGAATGAATGGATCCCAGCATTGTTTTATGTAACCGTGTTAACAGACATGCTTTTCATACTGCCACATTATTAATAACAAATCTCAATCTATCTAACCATTATAAACTATGGCGTAGCAAATCCTCATACCAGTGGCATGGAAGGGAGTCCAAGACTCGTTCAAGAATTTGAGAAGATCTGACACCACACTGACTTGCTCCAGAGTCTTCTCAGTATCCTGAATTCCACAGCATCATCCATCAGTTCCCCTTAGAAAAGTCTGATATACTAATTTAGCATAAAAGTGCAAACAACTATGAAGGTGAGTTTAGAACAGTTTACCACCATCCAATACTTCAATCATATGTAATGCTGGCTAGCAAGATCGAGAGAATTAATCTTTCAGCAAAAATACAGACACACTTTCTACATGCAATGTGATGCATCATTTCTGGAGTTACATGTACCACGTAAGGATGACTTCCTAGGTTGCATGCCCAGAGGTGATCTATTTCTTGTGCTTTACTTCTTATCCTTATAGTTCTGATTCTTATATAGCTAGATTTCTTGCATCTGGCACAAGTTTTGCCCTTGAATATAAAGTTTCAAGAAAGAACCATGAGTCCATTAATACGGTACTTCTCATCCCAAAATTAGAATCCGACCACTGATTTGCATTATCTCTTTATATGCTTAAAACACGTAGTCCTTTTTTCAATATCCCAAGCATATAATGTGATTGAAGCAAATAAAACGAAGGGTAATCTCATTTCTATGAACCTTGATGCTTCAAAGGCAGGCTAAGCATAAGAAAACCATCTTGACCATGCCTGCAGTCAACGACTGATCATGAAAAATGCCATTGAAAAGAGCATCAATGTCTGTATAGCCAATAAGAACTTTCCAGAGATTACAACCTTCACACTTCTAGGAAGATAACACAGAATTTCTTGCAAATGCACCTTAGTTGCTCGCTTTAGCATACTGGATTAACTACTATATATTAAAAAGAATTAAGGAAAAGCTTTGGCCAGCAAAATGAATTCGATAATGAACAGTAAAACTTTCCTTCTTATTCTGCAATTCTAATATTTCCCGAGGCAAAAAAAAAAAACCACCTTGGTACCTTATTATTGAGGGTTTCTTGGGATTCTGAAGCAGCAGCTGCACTTGTGCTCCAGCTTCGTCCATGGAGCTGTTTTGGTGCGTCCGTAGACCAGCCTCTAATTGCTCTGGAGCTTCCGGAACGGCGAAATGGGCATCTTATAGATTGGACGTGGTAAACGGATGCGGGTGGAAACGCTCTAATCAAACCAAAGCATGCAAGCTTCCTCTCCAACATGTGAGCCATTGTAGCGACCAGCATATATAAATAGAAATGTTAATGCGGGAGACAGAATTGTATGGCAACCTTTGGAATTCACTGGTTTCTTCACACTACCAGTTATTTTAGAATTCCCCCCTACCCCGCATGGTCATATGTATGGGAGATGGAAACTGGGGAGATGATTCTAGGGGGTCCCACGACTGGCAGGAGGCAGGCGCGGGGCCTGGAATCATCGTCCCGGTTTCGTCCCCCCACATCATGGTAACTGGGGAGCCTGCTGATTTACCTGCTAATCACCTGCAGGTGACCGCTTGAGCGGAATCATAGGGTTGTTTTCCATTCCGGAAGCGGAATTAGTGACCCAGTTTCCATAATGTATGGCAATATGTGCTTGTAGATCCTTAGAAAAGCTCAAAAAATGCAATTATAGTAGATGGGCATCCACTACACAAATCATACCCTATTTGGAATGCTATAAGTTATGGTCATTTATTTTAGTTTATGATCTAGGCCCAGCATTTGCGCCTAGCCGGACACGCTATGAGGGGTTGGTTACACCTAATCAACCGCTGGATGTGATGATGAACACATCGGCGGTAAGAGCACTGTGGCCTTACATTCAAGAGACATTCAACATGCAGGCTCAATTATGCCCCTGATCACCACACTGCCATGTACAAGTAAAGCCTGAGTGCCAGCAAATGCAAGCAACAGTACGTCAACATTCGGATCAAGATAAAATCGCATGATAGACAAATCCAAGGGTCTAGATTCGCCAATATAATGCAGATAAACCCCTTCCATCTGCTAAGACCCCTCAATTGGGCCTAGTATTCATGGATAGAGCAAGACAAATAATTTAATTGATATCATTTCTGTGCTTGCCATCAAGTATGTACCTCCAGCCAAGGAGACCATGTGTTGCACCATAAATCCATAGGACTAACGAAACACCCAAGACAGATCCTTACCCTTAACCCATATGCATCATTTAATTCATGTCAGATTCTAGTCCCAATGGTGATCACTCCTGTTCCAGTTCCAACCATGCCCAGCTTGACGGCTCAAGGCCCAAGTAGGTTGATTGCTCGTCCCAGTACTATGTTCCAGCCAAAGTGGGCTTAACTTGAGGCGTGTTGTGAGGTCTCTACCAACTTCTCGCGCTTCCTTTGAGGAAAACTTAACATGCTCAACTTGTAGCTAGTGATAGAATTCCACCTTAGAAAGTCTGCTATCTCGATGATATGCTCATTTATTTGAAGTTACGAGCATAAGATTGGTAGTATGCCAAGCTCATCAACTTTTATATAACACCACAACAAGGAAAATGTTCCGGATAGCTCAGAGTATCATAGTAAACAGTTCCACAAGATGTTCAGAAAGATGTTCAGCTGCTTGAGAATCTCCTTTTCTTAGGCTCCCTTCGAGAATGATCTTTTATGCCCATGCCTTTGTTTGCAACAATAAAAAGGCAGTAGGGGCAGTTGCATAAATGGGCCTTTCCAGGGTTAAACCTGTCTTTCTTGTCTTTTGCATTGCATAGAATGTATCTTTTCTCGTCAAAATAAGTGGTGCAGGCACAATTACAGTGACATTCTTCTCCATGCTCATTGGGTACCTCGACCCCAAACTGAGTCAACCATAAAGCATTTGCATGACGGTTCATTCTTTTCCATCTCAGTCTCTTGAACATGATGAGTGTATTACTGCGATCGAAAATAACAAGCATCATTAGTCAAAATGTTAATCCACGGTTTACCCGCATTTCCAAAACCCAACTAATGTTATATTGGGTTTGCTTGATAATGGCATTAGGTCAAACAATTTCGTCCTTGAAAATTAAGGCATTTCTCCCCTTCCAAATTCTCCAACGGAGAATGTAGCTCATCATTCTCTTTGGATTGGCGGGGAAAAAAAGAAATCAATAGCTTGCATATTGGCGGATCGAAATGTTTAGCTTCGGTTTACGCTAATTCGAGTCCATTACGCCCATAGACATTTTTTGAAGAGATGTTCTTCATTTTCCTGATCCTGCAAACATCTAGCACAAATATCAGAGTTAGACGTGTTTAGCCTCCATCTCTTTTTGTTGGTAGCAAGGGCTCTATGCCACAGCTGCCACATAAAGGCTTTGATTTTCGGATGGATGGGGCTTTGCCACATAAAGGTTAAGTTTCTGGTAACCCTCTCTGGCTCAATATTCCATTTGGTATGAATGGAGATTTCCTGATTCTTGTTAAGCTACCTGTAAGCCAAATTGACTCTGTAACCACAGAAACCATTAATATGCCAAAATTCATCAGTGTTGTGCCAATCTCCAACTGCCAATTTCAGGGAAATGCTATTAAACAGTTGTCTAGAATCCTCACCAAGATCCCTAAGAATGGACTCCTGATAATTAAAATTATTAATGATATCCCTGATATAGATTATGCCCATGTTAGTCCACTGCTTGGTTAACTTAGGGAAGTTGTAGCCAAGCACATGTTTGGATTATCCAAAATCAGTGAGGGGCTCCAAAAAATGGGTTGATCCTGAGAGAGGCCCTCTTTCCATGTATACATACCTCTGATCCTTACCCAAGCTCTGATCCACTTTTTGATAATCAGAGGTGTGGAGGAGGGGACAGTGAATTCAAAATAAATACTATGAGGGAGCTGCAACTTGAGATTTCTCCATCAAAGGGGTGACATTTCTCAATATAATAAGTAATGAGATCACTCCGCGGGGTGGTTGATTTGATTGTTGCGGGCCCTAAAAGTATTTTGCAGCCAAAGCAATGGCACACTTCTCAATGTTGATAACCCCCAATCCTCTCTTACTTTTATGCTTTAGACATTCCTCCATAGAAATTAGAATCCATCACCTCCTACTAGATTCCCCACACCGCAATAAACCTTCCAATAATGCTTTGCATTTTAGCAAGAACTTTCTTAGGAGCCATTATGATAGAAGATTGGTAAACACAGAAGAAGAGATGACCGAATTTGCGGGGATAGCTCTTCCATTTTAGAGAAACTTAGAATTAAGAGAATCAATCTTTCTGTAAAATTTGTCAATGAGGTCCTCCCAGAGGTCACAAGCATTGACTCTAATAGCATATGGAATGTCAAGAATTTTAGTCTTAGTGCTAGGGGAGGAAGGGATTAAACCCCCTTGCGAGGCCATTATGGCAAATGTCGGAGGCGAGCAGGAGGCGAGCAGCTTATTTGCAATAATGGTAAGAAACAAGACTAACTACTAACCGGCGATTCGAGGAGATTTTACAGTTTTTAACCTTTGGATAAAGAATTTGTGTGCTGGGCAAAGGGGCTACGGATCAGATTCGTATAAGTTTACTCTGCGGAGATTATCTTACTTTGTGGAGGGCACGACTGGAAAAATTGGCGCCTGAGAAGATCTGATGGCGATGGAGGGAGATTCATGGAGGAATATGCATTTGCTAGTGTTTTCTTATGTGCTTGCATACTTGACTGCACGATTCTTGACTGGATTCATGATTCAATGTTGTGTTTTGTATGATTTTACATTTAGATCTTTGCTTGCTTCTGGCTTTGCATTGACGCTCTCTGATGCATTATGCCTTTCTCTGAGTCTTTCTAAGCATGTTCTCATGATTGAATCGCTGCTTTTAAGCGGGGAAAATAATGCTATTAACAGGGGATCTTCCCATGAAGGAGTTGGAGAAAACAATAGAGGCTAGCACAGGGGAAAAGGGGGCATGCTCCATTCTGGCTAAAGAAAAGCTTTTGCTCTATTGCACCATAGCCAGCTCTTGTATTTGCAATAAGAAATATCTGAAAAGCTTTCTTGAATAGACCTTTAGCCCATTTGATCTCCTTACTTGAATTCTGCTGCCGAAATGTGCAATAGCAATCGTGCATAAAGCAGCTTCTTCTCTAAGCTCTGATATATTTGGGCAAAATCGTGATTGATTGGAGCTGAACTAGGTTTAAGTGGCGGTGTTGAGATGAATCGATTTATGTGGATGTCCGTGACATTCTTTGTTGCATTCTAAGTAGAGTTTACGCAATAAAGTTTTTTTTCCTATGTTTACTGGCGCATTTTGGATCATCAATGATCTTTACGGTCTTTGTTGCATAGGAATTAGCAACTCTATCGAGGCTGCTTGATCTCATGGTCCGAGTGCAATGACCGGGGAATAGAAAATGCAATTTGTTTGTGAATCTGAATACCCTGTAATGACTTGCCTGTTTATCATGATAAGCGAGGGCTCTGAGAATAGGTTTAAGACACTGTTTATCATGATAAGCAATTTGGAAATCACATTATGCCTAATAATTGAACTACATCTAGCGGCCGAGGATTAAAATCTCAGAGGCTACTGCGGTTAAAGATACATACATCCTAAAGATAAAGCTTCTTGCTCACCCTCCTCTTGATGCCTGATATGAGCTTAGTCTTGTTGGGGTTGATTTTGCAACCTGAGCATTTGCCAAAGTCCTCCAGGATTGCTTGAGTGTTCTGAATAGATTCTTCCTCTAGATGCATAAAATGGATGCGTTTATTGTTGCTGTTTTTCCTCCTCGTTTGTCGATGGAGGCAATCAGTCTGAAATCACCGGCTGCTATGAATAGTTTTCCTCCGAATGGGCTATTTGTGCATGTTACGTTTTGCAAGAGGATGTCGACTGCTTCTATGACTGCTCTGTTTGCCATGGGAAACTCGTCCCATATGATTGTTGTTGCAGTGATCAATGCAGCCCTTGGAGAATGTGGATCGAGTAGGGAATGAATTCCGATATTGTTTTCAATGACATGTATTTGAAATAGGGAGTGCGCAGTTCTTCCGGCGGGGTACTATAGTGATGCCAATCTTTGTGGTGGCTGCGTTAAGATTAATTGGTTCGGTCTTTCGTATGTAGAGGGATGGCGTTGAGGATGTATGTTTTCAGTTCCTACCTTTCCATATCACGAAGATTGGGGATCACGAAATTTACATTTGTTGATAAGTTGGCATATGTGGGTGTAGATTGAAGTGCAGTTCTTGTTCATGGTGCGACATAGTTGAGCTCTTTATGAGGCATTCTTAGGTAGTGGGGAACTTTAGAGTTCATTCTATATTTCCTTGGATGGGATGTTTTTGCATAGGCAGGCGAAGGCTTGGTGTTGAATGCGTGTTGGATCAAGATGTTGTTAATGGCGACCAAGGTTTCATTGGCGGCGACCAGGTTGGTTTTCTGGACATTGTTCTAGAAAGTCGGCTATCTATTGGTCTTGAACTATTTCTCATAGTTGAAGCGCTGGTCGGATATTGGACGATGATCTTGGCTGCTCTAGATTGTACAAATGGGTTTTTTTTTTTCATGGGTTTATTTTGTTTTTAGCTGCGTGGAATATGGAGATCGACAAAACCAAATACTGGCGTGGAGCAAATCACACAGATCTTTGCTCCTGACTCTTTTATTTCTTTCCGGCCAAGTTGAAGCATCACATCCGCATCCTGTTGTGTTTTCGGGCTGAGTCTCGAGGCGTTGTTTTGTGCTCAAGAGTTTGTTAATAGCATTATCCGTGTTGAACTCAGGCTTATAGGATTGCGGCATCCTTGTGGCTTGCTCAAAGGCAGAAATAGAGGGTTTTTATGCCCCACCCGTAATGCTATATCCGCCAGGAGTGGGATCATTCGAAGTTGCATATCTTGCGCCTCATATGAGCCTTGCTAGGGTCTTGCTTTCGTTACAAGAAATACGCAACTAGATGAACTTATTAGGCATGCAATGAGTGGCTCCACTATGAATCGACCATACATCTTGTTGTTTCGTTTTTTTATGTGGGCTTGAGAGAACTCGTTATGGCTTTTTATATTGTGAAATAATTGATTTGTTTATCTTCTAAATGTCATGTTGAATGTGTTTTGGCGGCATGGGAGTTGCTTGACATGTATGATTGCTTTGGTGGCTATGATTTTGACACGTGTTGAATTGCTATGTTCTGCCGACTCTTCACAGAGATAATGTGGCCTAAATTCCCAATGTTTGTTTTGAAATAGTATGTTGATAATGACTTTTGTTTAATTTGTTAATTTGTTGTTAATGGAGAGGCATACTAGGCAGCATCCTCTTCCGGGATTCCCTAGTATGCCCGGATGAGCGCTCGGAACTTCTAATGGGGTTCACTCCCTGTGCTCATAATTTTTTATTTGGTCAAGCTGACAATTTTTAGATATTGTATTTATTCAATGGTTTAGTGGAATGTTAGGGGGTAAGTCAAATATGGGGTTTTGATCCCATCTTGACTTGTATTTGAGGGCTGCAATTCCGCCCCATGGCATATGTTGGAGATATGCCAAAGATCCCATGGCCAAAAAATTTATACACACCCAAACGATAATACACCCCCAACAAAACGCACAATGAGTTATTCATGTTGGGATTTTATCATCGCATTTGGGCTTTAGTTTTGTAGAATGGTGAGCAAGCAAAGACTCATTAGGCATTTTGGAGACAAAATGAATATCAAAGCAGATACGTCACAAAACATGCACATGAAAGTTTTTGCCACCCTCAAGTGTTTGTTCAACATGAGAATGGAATACTTGAGTTTCCCTAAGGAATTTTTGTTGGGACCTCGATCATGGCATTTGGGCTTTAGATTGGGACTAAAGTAGAATTATTAATTTGTAGAATGGTGAGCAGTTCTTCATTAGGCATTTTGAAACAAAATGCGTGCGTAAGAATATCAAAGAAGATACAAAGGTCCAAAAAAAAAAAAAAAAAAAAAACATATGAAAGAATTTTGCCACCTTCAATGCATATAAAATCTAAAGTGGCTATCTCAACAACAAGTGGCGGAGTATTCCGCTACATACCTATAGTCCTCAGATAATGTGGTGGTGCAGGTTTGGAAGGTTCATCCGATGTTGTGTCTTCTTGTTTTGTGCGGCCTTGTTATGCGGTGATGGCTATTTCATGACACAATCGCCCTTTCGTGCAAGTGGTCTCGCAGCCGGGGTTCTCCTCGGCGGCTTTGGTTTGACGTGGACATGGGAGCTCACTTCCCCCGGGTTGTTAGGGTGCTTCCTTTCTGGCGGTGGTGCAATCAGCTGCATCGGGTGAATGCCCTTGTGAGTCAGCTTTAGGCCGGGTGTGAGCCCTCTCTCCCCTTTGTTGTGCCCAGCCTTCATGTCGTGAGACCGGTGGAGCATTGTCCTGTTTTATGCCCCCTCATTTGCGTGTCAGCTCGATTGGGTTAGGGTCGCCAGTGAGATTGACTACCCAACAAAGGTCGCCTATGTGTATCCTAGTGCTTGGCCGCCTATGGCAAAGAAGCTCAGACCGGTGGCAAGTGGCTTGGTTGGTGTGTGGCCGATTTGGAAAACGGGCGTATGTTGTGGATCTTTCGGGGATTGACTGCCCGGGCTCTCTATTCCTACGACTCGGTACAAGCTATTTCAAAGCTTTCGGTTTCTAAGATTAGTAGAGCGGAAGTTTGCCATTTGGCGGGACTTCTTTGGGTGTTGTAGATGGTGATACTGGTCGGTTTGTACAAGAGAGTTGCCGGTTTTTGTGAGTTTGTTGTGGGAGTGTCCAGGTATCACGTCTCTTTGGGGCAGTTCTCCTTCCTCCTCACTTTTTCTTTTTGTAACATTACCATTCTTTTAATATATTGATGACACAGATTCTTAAAAAAAAAATACTACTCGAGTCTTTCTACATGTACTATTCATAGGTTTTCTATATGGAATTTAACCTGCAAGAAACTTTCCCCGAAGGAAGGGACAATAATTATTCTATTGATGATGAATGTCCTCATATATACATATAAACATACTTTAGCAAACAATAATGCTACACTAATTATGCTGTTTCTTATTGACAAAGACATTCCTAGTCCAAACTTGCGCATTGAAAATGTAGATGGGTACACATAGTAAAAACAACCAAAACGGTCCAACGTCTCTCCACTAGAAATAGCAATCGCTGAAGAAAATTCTCAAAGTTTATGGCAATACCTAAATGTACTTACACTAAGCATTATATATTCTCCAATATACTCATGCTTAATCACATATTCATGATCAGTGGTTCTCTCTTTGAAAGAGTTAGCGAGCTCCATAGTTAGGATTTAAATTGTTTTTGTAATATGATGCATGAAGGTTGGCGGCTGTAGGGCTATATCTTTGCTTTGAGAAACCTCAACCCGACAACAATCCCATATATCAAGCGTAAAGATTCTCGCCAAGATGTGACATGGAATCATAGACGCTTGAGGTTGGGGCGTTGTTAGATGTGCCCTTGTCAAGTCCGTGAAAAGCATCCGGAGATGAACTTCGCAATCCGAGATATCAAATCGTTAGAATATATGATCCAAATCTACTATCGCTCGTGATCGTAATAGCTTATTTTGTTCATGGAAAAAGTCATTAGATAATGCTAAAGGTTGTGTTCTCGAGGAGTCTTTGGAAATGTGCAAGCACCGCTCATCTCTCTCGGCAATACCTTATTCTCATTCTTGAAACCCTATCCTCCCCTGCATCTATTTCATTGTTTAATGTAATTGTCATGTGGCACGCGTGGACCCTACTTTGGGAGGTTTATTTTTCCACGTTATATTCTAGTGTTTTGATAGTGTACATGTACAAGATGGCAAGCGTTGACTTCTTCATTCGTTAGGGTTTTCATAAGACGATTACTTTCGACTATATATTTGTCCAAGCGATGTTCCCTATATTTTTTATTTATGGGTAGTTTGTAGGTGTCGCGTTATCCACTATATCCATTCTAGAAAATGTGAGATAAATGAGAAGTCTATTCATCTGTATTCTTTCGCGAGTCCTTACCATAATGTATATTATATTTATCACATAAAATATTTTGAAATAAAATGCACTTTATACTTTTGTATGAACAAACTTGCCCAATAGAAGCAACATCCTACAGTTATATATCCCTGCAATAGTGTTCTGCCTTATTTGCGCCTAATAGAAGCAACTCCTACCTCTATATCCGTATTGGCGCTATTGCCACCCTGGGCTTGCTTTGCGTTTCTCGAGTTATATAACCTACAAATCCATTTATAAAAATTATGCAAAATCCCATCTTTCTACTTACATGACGTGTTTGGAGAATATTAATAAGCATTTGAAAGCTCAATTGCGTGACGGCTTTTATCTTCACAAATTACAAGAGATTTGCAATTTGCTAGCAAAAGGGTGATGGTGGGCACCATCACCAGTTCACTCATGGTAATAAAACCTTTCAATACCTTAGCTCAAAAGGGAAGTAAAATGCATAATATGCACCTACTTCATTCCTAAGCCTAATGACTTGCCAATGTGTTATATGTGTCTAATTTGGGAGTTTAATTGATGCCAAAAATTGCTATGGCAACAAATGAAAATATAGATCACATTACGTAATCCTATATAAATATGGCTCCTAAATTTTTTTCCTCCTAGGAATTTTGAAAAATTTTCTAGAAGCGATGAATTTAGAACATTCTATGGGAATGAAAATGACTAGTTGAAAATAAACAAATTGGTGGTCGTCCATTATGTAGATGGATGGTAGCTATATTTCTGCACCTTAAGATTGTTTATTATTCTCCTTCAAGCATCTTGTTTTTGATCCATGACCATTTTTATGTAATGAATGCCTAAAGAATAGAAGAGAATAGAATAAACCTACAAAGGAATTGGCACAATAAACCTGTCACTACCTACACCTTAGCATCACACATCACAATGTTAACACATTTGCAGCAATTCTAAACAAATTATGTAAGTGCTTTAGATTGTGCTAATGCATGAGGCGATCCCAAGACAAATGAGCCAAAAAAGACCCGTTAACGATGTTGATTTAACGTAAATGTTTTAAGTTTGGCTACTTGAAAATTATGTATGGCGGCATGGAGATGTGGAAGCGATTCGAGGCCCCGCATCCCGCGGAGCGAGCTGGTGCGAATCACATTCACCTGTGCCGCCACAACATGGCAATCGGGAGTTTTGCTTGATTCTTACCGCGGTGACCGCAGAGGCTTGAGCGAATTATCTTGTCGCTTTCCATTCCTGAGGAAGAATCTAAACCAGGTTCTTGCCGTGTTGTAGATTATGCAATGATTTGAAAGCCATGCTTCCAGCAATCGCCCTCCAATGCCCAAAACAATTGATAAGGTTAAATATAAGATAAGCGTGTTGTATTAAAATTATCCTTTTCATATTGTCTTATATTTTATATTGCGCATTCGACACCTGCATGAAGGTACAAATAAAAGGGCCAGAAAAGAGTAAAAAGAAAATAGTCTCCCATTCTTTAGTTTTAGTATAATGGAACTCGGTCTGGCGATAATTCTGCTGTTTATCCTTACCCGATCTTTTTGATAGCGCTCGTGTTTCAGCTCATTTTTTCAGGTTCTGTATCTTCTTTCTTAAGCAATTTTTATCCCAGGCAAATGAACTTAAGTAAACCCTAGATTGCAAAACGAACTTTCCTAAACCTAGGAAAGTGTGCGATCTACCTAATCGAGAAAGCATATTTGAACTTGTTAACATCTGTTTTCTCTCGTTAGTGTTCAACCATCAGAACTATACAGGGATAAGTAGAACGGCCTGGGTTTTTCTTAGTTATTATTATGTTTAGATGTGGAAGTCTATGTTGTCTGTTATATGTTTTACGTTAGTAATGCCTTATGCTTTCAGGGTCGAACAAATCAACCACAGCAAATGCAACGGCAAAGATCATATGTGCATTAACTTCAAAAGGTAGATAATTATGAAGGATTAATGAGTACTTCATTTATGCCCGAACATGTTATTTGCAGTTTAGATGTAGTGGTTTTAGGTTGTTTGGCGATTACCATGCATAATATATGATTTGCAGATTATACTATTGTACTTACTTTGGAAAGAATTCAATTGATTTTCCGGGTTTAAAATTCCTCATTTTGTAGCTGTGAATGAAGGTACATCATGTTACTTATTCGGACTGAGTGCTTTTTAAATTTGATAAATAAGTGGTGTCTGTACCTGATTCTTTCAGAATAAGAAGTTGCAAAAGCATTTCTTTGATTGGTTGATATGAAAGAGGTACTTTATGGTGTTGGCCATCTGAGTGAGTCTTTCAGAATGAGGAGTTAATCTCTCCTTAAAAATGCACAAAAACGTTGTTTGACATCAAGAGATTGGTTAAATATCAAAGAATTAGTTGGAAGCTATTGTATGTATCCTATATTATACAAGAAAAACAAGGTAAGAATTTTTCTTCATTTATTAATTTCTTGATGCATTCTACGTACAAGAAAAAAAAGGTAAGATTTTTCTTCATTCATAAATTCTCTTGATGCATTCCAAGTGTTAAATAAGTATTAGAAATAAAATTTCAAATTTTGTTGCTAGCTGAAGCTGAGTTTGAACAGGGACTGCCACATGCCAACAGCATTATTGTGCGGTTTGTCAGACTTTTAACTTTGAACAAAACCAAGATAGCTTTAGACTTTTAACTTTGAACAAAACCAAGATAGCTTTAGACGATCTAAAAAGATTGTTTTTATCAGGCATGTACAAAGAAATGCATTGCTGCTGCTTTAATGGGTTCCTAGATAGTTCGGATTGACGTTAACACAATTTTTTTAGATCTAAATGGACTTATCACAATTTGCGCTCAAAGATTGCACTATGAGAACAATGTTATCAAATTTCCAAAGTCTTAATGACAAATCCACGTCCCAATGATCTTGTATGGAGGATGGAATGTGAAGGCAAACATGCCATTTGAGGGCCGAGATAAAAAAGCTCTATGCAATTAATTTGAGAGATATGACACATTTTTGCACGCAACTCATAACTAGTCAAAAGTTGTGGCATGGAGAAGAGCATGTCATTCGCCTTCTACTTCAAAGATTCAGGTAGCAATGTATACAAACACAATCCACGCGGGCACATCCTCCGCTTCTTGTCCCACCTCAATTGCCAGCTTATGTGAACTTAAGCATACAAGAGAGAAGTTTCCACTTTCCCTCTACTAAGCTTACCATTTAAATAATCCCCACTTGCCAGACTATCATTGCATTTACTTCTTCCCCGTAAAAGTTTCTTTCATTCCTAAGATTCCAATCCGGCCACAATTTCACAGAGATGTGCCTGGCCACTAAATCTCAATCCCTATACTAGATATAGATCATCCACCCAATGCCCCAATAACCCGCTTAGTTCCTAAATTTTATACCATCCCCATGGGATTGGATCATAGATTTCTGCAAGGCTTGCCTTCAATTTGTGTTCCTCTAATTTTTGATTCTACCAAACTACTTTAGAGTTTGGCAAAGGCTTCCACTTCAAGCGGATACATATATGTTTCGCAAGCAAAGATCTCATTTGGGGTTTGAGTTTTAACTCCCAGCTTTTTAAGCAAGAAGCACTTTTGAGCCTTTTCTACTTCATTCCACTTTGAGCTTGTAAGACCAGACCTGCACTAATGCAACCATACAAGATCACCGCTTGAATCAACATTCAAAACATTAAATTAAGGAGATGACAACTCTAGATATGGTTATGTTCTGCAATAACCGAGCACATGATATAGTGCCCTTAGCGCCCCCCCCTCCCTCCCCCGATATTCCTCTTGCTAACTCCGCATTCCATTTATAGTTGTGGAACTCTATACCCAAATACTTGTATGATTTTACCTGCTCCAAAATCTCTCCATCAAATTTCGATCCACTTTTTGGCGAGAACCCACCACCATCACCTTTGTTTTCCTTTATTTACGCTCATACCAAAGATAAACACAAAATTTTTCAAGTCCTTGAAGAAGTTTTGCAAACCTCCGTGTTTGGGAAACAAGTACCACATCATCAGCATAAAGCACAAGTCAGAAAAACATATTTACCTAACTCAACGCCGCTAACATCTTCCTTTAAGCAGCCATGCTTCAAGCCTGCCACTTAAAAAGACCAAATAGAGTAGGTGATAATGGACATCTTTGTTTTACACCCACATTGCTTTAATTTTTTCGGCCTTCCATTGGAATGACAATTGCACCAACACATTCTCATAGAGTCACCAACCCCCTTATGAAGCTCCTTTGGAATTCCCAATCCAGTCATTCTGCTCCAATATTTTTTAATGACACTCCTCGTTAACGCTTTGGCAAAGTCTACAAACAACAAAAGAGAGCTCTTCCACCTTTGCTCCTTTATCCAAGACCCAAAAACATAGATGCATAAGCCAATTTATAAATATTGTGGAAAACAAAAAGACCAATCAAGAGATTCTAATCAAATATACGTATAGTACATCCCTTTAAATAAAATTTGAACCGAATTGAATTGAACTTTATCGCCCACCTGAGACCAATCAGCCTATAGGACTTAAATAAATTTTGGCCTATTACTATCCAGATTAAAACCCTCGCCCCCAAAGGGTCTTTGAGGAAAAAATCTTAGCAAGAAGGAAGGCTTATTGAGTAAACCGAACATAAAAGTCATGATGAAAAGTCATATCATCCTAAACTTAAATTATAATAGTTATGAAAGCCGGCTGCCAAATAGTAACAATTTGAAGAGTAGTTGTTTTATACTAAAATAAGATTTGCCGCATGCAAAATGAGCGTAAAGTTTGTATTCTCTCAACATGTATTTCATATATACAACACTTGGGCATTTCCACCAACTATTGGCATACTCAATGATATCAATCATAAGAATTTGTGTATGTCCAATGTGTTAGTCTCAAGTACGATTTCGCTGGAAGGAAATGATGAGGTTGTTTCCGTATAAGATGTAGATCCAATAGATATAGCAAAAGTCAGGTGCTAGGTGTCGAAATGTTCTAGTATAACAATGACTTATGTTATTTTTGATCTATGGATTTGTTGATGGCACCAATGGTAGTATGGACCTATGTAATGAACTAACAATGGCTATTTAAAAAAGAAAAAAAAAAAAAGTTGTATGGATGATAAAGTCATTAGTGTTTGAGAGAGAGATGATGGATGACGTTTTTGAGAGAGATATTGTAGTTTTGAATTTTTAATTATCAAGGCATTCACCATGTGGAATTACAACAAATAGGACATCTCCATTTTAGTGAATGACGTTATTACACCGCTTAAGTTGATCATGTCAAAACCTTTCATCTTTGTGCTAAAAATTTACAAATTGTTTGGTAGGCATTTTGTTCTTTTGACATGATTATGTTTTGAACCTTTCCATCCATGTTGTGCACAATGAAGAATCTAGTTTCTAAACATTCGCTAACTATCGATTCAAATGAAGCTATATAGAGCAAAAAATGCATTTAGCATTAGGTTTCAATTTGCATTAATGATTATGTAAATAGCTACAACAAATGGATATTTGCCTAAATGCATTTAATATCTAACAATACACTCAAAATAGTCACAACTTGCAATGAAGTTAACATGAGAGTTGATATGTTCGCTATCCCATATTATAGGTAATGATTTTATTGAATAATCATGAGTAGCAAATGTAAATTGTGTAGCTTCAACATTATTGTGGATATTGAGGCAACATAGAAAATCCTTTACATTCAAAGCAAGAGACTCTTTGGGATTAATTGGGCGTAAAAGAGGAAACCCAAATACAATTAAAACCACAACGCCACTCTCTTGATTTAAAAAGCGCAATAAAGAGCATATAATTTGGAATGCATAAACTTGAAAACATGTAGGTTAGCTAAAATATATGATTATTTAAGCAAAGGATAGTTATATCCTTAAAAGTCTTCAAAATGTCAACCGAAGTCATCTAATGAAACCTTGGATCAGGCCACATGGAGTATTCTGATGGCTTTCGCTACCATTGATTGAAGAGCATTTGAGACTCAATAAGATGCAAGACTTCAAATTGATCCGCCTTCGAAAAGCATACCTGACTTTGCCAAAGATGGTCATGCCCAACTGATCCACCAAGGATATAATTACTTTCCTAGCATTTGAAAATAACTAAGCCATTAGAAATGCATTTCAAACACCGCAGCTTCATCGTGATTAAAGGCACAAAGCCTTTTCACCGCATATAGAAAGTGTACCGATTGGGACGCTTGAGTCTACCATTGCAGGAGTGTCCATCCAGGGAACCTGAACATAGTCCCCATTAGTCCCATCATGGTGGGACGTATGCATTTCAAATGTATGCCTTCGTGAGATATAGCCCACATTGTTGGTTGCATCATTATCGAACATAGCATGATGTCGGTAATTAGAAAGGAAATCTAATCTTACACATGGGTAGGAATGCCCTGTGCATACCTGTTGAGACTATTGTTGATGCTGCTAGTGCTGAGGCAACAGTATAAAATCGATCATTTATGTTAGAGAAAACCCCGTAAATTGATCATAGCCAACATATCCTCAAATGTTTAAAAAGATTCAAGAACGAAAATAAGTTTAGAAATCATTATTGTTAGGATGAACTTTTGCAAAAACCGATGAACTTGAAAAGAACTAAGCATCAAATTAAGAAAATCATGTGGCTCTAAAATTTGATAGTGGGATGAAAAGGCTTCAAGAATAGGCTATGATATTCCTGATTGTAAATCTACAAAATGAGCTTCTGCTATCTATAATATTCAATCACAGGCTGCATTTTATTCAATGACTGTGTGGATGAGAAAATATTTGTAACTACCACTTAGCATATACATCGATGTATCGGAATTTGATCGACTTCCATCTCAAAGCAAGACAATAATTTTAGAAAAGATCATTCTTACTCGTAAAGCTTGGAAAGTAATATACAGAGTAGAAATCAATGCCATCCACTTATCTTGTTTTGGCAGCTCTAAGTAGAACATAAAGGCTAGCAAATTCCGAGGGAATAGCACCTGCTAATTTCTAGAGCTAATTTCTAGGGCTAATTTCGAGGACTGCAAGAGTAGGGCTATTTAAAAACAATCTATAGTGCTACCAGATAAATTGTTATTACTCGAGTAAAGTACATAGATAAATTTACCTGAATTGAGGACCAAATTGCTAAGACAATTTGCTCACCGGTCGTAATGGTATCTACCAAGTTCGGGTCATTGCCGCAAGATTCTCATATTAGAATGCCATGTGAATATCATAACCGTCCCCTTCTCTTATGTTGCATTTCCTCATCAATCCCCGAATAGTAAAAAGAAAGGAGGTTGAGTTGTCTTTGAAAGGACATGCGCAAGGCACCTGTGAGGAACAATCAAGCAACAATGTTTTGTCACCTTGCATATGGTCGAACATTAAGAAGGAAATTACATGGGAAGCCCTTCATTCAAAGTGCAAAAGCTTGAAGCATCCATCGAGAGGTTCCTTAAGTTGAGAAAACATACCTCTACTTGAATCGCATTTGTAACAAGTGTCATCTCACATGGCACATTCAACGTTGAGAACATAGACCCATTGAAGCTTTTAAAAATCTGGTTGGGTATATGAAGCAAGTTTCCGTAGTAGCTTCTTGGGTCCTCTTGCATGCCATTTCTACGCATCATTTTTGTAGTCAATGTGTCTTCATATTTGATGCAAAGAAGAGCTAGGACTAAACCCATCAAGGAAAAACATACCGTCTAGCTAGTCCGACTTTGTTTCATGATTTTACTTTTGCCTCAATGAGGTCGAATGTTGATGTATCATGATTTAAGACCGAATTCTCCTCGAGTTTACAAACACTTCAAAAATCCTCCAAGATGATCATGAAGCATGGAAATTGTATCGCATTATTCAGATTGAAAATGTGTTTGCAATGGGAGTAGGTATAGTCATGAGTGTTTTGAAGATCAGGCCAGATAACTCATTTGGAACTACTCCGCCGATTGACCTCCTAAACACCCATAGCTATGTCTCAAATGTCTTTTGAAGAAGCAATACGCATGTTATAAATTTCCAAACAAATTGCGTGGCAGGATGAAGAGGTTGCATGATTACCTTTTCATACCCGAGACACAAAGAGACGCCAAGTTGCAAGGCACCTATGCTATAGCTCAATCTGCAACCTGCAACTTGCAAAAACGTGATTTGAATAACATAAAATTTCCACCTGGCTATTGAATATTGACGGACACGTTGCACATAAAGATCTACCTAGGCATCTCCATTCCAAAATAATATTGGATTACCAGACTATAGACAATAGAACCCTGCAATTCAGAACTTTAGAGAATATTAAATGATTGAACTAATAAATTAAGCAAGAAAAGTGAACGCCAAAGAAGAATAAACTAATATACGCTTCACAACACCAGAAAATGATTGAACCTGAGGAAAAATCGAAATGTGCCTACAATGCATTGTCAGATCAGAACTGGACTACCATAATCCCGAACAACAACCCACTTTCCTATGGAGGAGACAGGTGATAGAGGAGAAATTGCACTACTTAAAGGTTTCTCATACATGCCTTCATCAACCAACCAAAGATATTCAATCTCTTCTTGTCAATGGACGACTATAGCTTCAATGGCAAGATGGTGATGTAGAAGTTGCAACCACTTTGAGGATATCACATGAAGCATTTTAAACCTAGCAAATAAATCATCGCTTTAAAAGAAACACATCGATCCATCACATCCGCATGCACATACCTTCGCATTGATGTACATAGTTTATGGAGAGCTGATGCTATTCTAGTGACAAACAGACTTGGAAGTTCAAAAGATCATAGAGTAGAAATATTATTTATGCACCCCCAATCCTATATTAGAAATATGCAATATTGTTAATATTCTTCCATGCTTTCCTGCATGAATAGCACCCTCTTGTACATGCTAAACCATATTTGGTCATAAAATAGCTCGCTTAAGCATTTACCGAGCAATTCAAGACATTGACATCATTAATGTAAGAGATAATGGGATCATAATAGATACTATATCTAACATCCTCCCAAACAAAGCCATCAATGACAAAGTTTGACATGCTGCAGTAATTTTCACACGTCTTGCAACTACTGCCTTTTTTCTAAGTGCCCATGTTCAAATATCTATATGACATCTGATAAAGTCCTTCTAGCCCACATACAATCAAGTACAAAAGTTGAAGACATAACTGATCCTTAAATGGTACATACAACCATGTGTTATGGAGGAAGCAAATGTGCCGCTTATCTAGAAAAAGTTATCAAGGTTACCTTGTTGTGGCTTTCTCTCGCCTCTAAGCATAGAACGGTACTTAAGACCTTCCAAAGTAAAGTCCTTCTAGCCCAGATAGCACTGCTACAAAATTTGAAGACATAGATTGTTAGAGTATTAAAGACATTATATCATTACTTTTGTCCATCATAAAATAAAAGTCACATCATATCACTTGTGAGAATCATTTCATATGATTGTCAGAACAAAAGTAAATTTCAGCATATGAAACACATTTGATAGATTACTCAGTCCTATGAAACTATTGTGACCATAGAGGCAAGCTAACATAAAGGACATCACTGATGTGCTACTAAAGGCAAGCCACTTAACGGACTTGAGCATTTATAATTATATAGCCATAGGCATATGATGCAATTCAAAGTCGATGGATTTATGGAATTGATCAAGCAAATAACACCGCCTTTGGAACAACTTGTTAAGGCTCAAGCAATCTTTCAAAAAAGATCTACAATTTCTTGTTCCAAGATGAAGCCCACAAAGCGTGAGCATCCCAAGGCTGAGATTACTTTAACTTAAATGAACCACCTAGGGTAACCCAATGCTTCTGAATAGTAACTCAAACAAAGTTTATACAAAGGTTGATGGATAAAGGCGTAAAGCCATCTAACTTTCCCCAGATTTTGGACTTGGATCAAGAAAACCATTACAAAACTCACAACACCTTTGCAAGAAAAGGTGGTAACATACCAATAACTCCACGATTAATAAATATCTGCCTTACAATCAGGTTGATTTTAGTTTGCTTCTTCAACACTGAAAAATAGAATCTTGGCATCATATAGAAATATGCTTTAGCTTCAATAGTTTGGCTTACAAAAGAATTCCTCATAATTGAAGTAATCACATTACTTACCAAGGCAAATGCAGTTGCAACAATCATTGAATAGCTCAGGAATGGTCATGAATGAAAAGCAGACGAAGTCGACTTCAAAAATATTAGCCGCAAATATGAATAGATATAGAAAATCAGAGCTGGATTTAGTACCTGGAAATCAGTCCGTAAAAAATCCAAAATAATGAGCTTACATGACGGAATAAATCAGAAGATAGCTTAAAATGTCTATCCGCCATCTTAGATTGCCGGTAAGATTGCCTACTGAGAAAAATGGAGCAGATCGAATAAACATGCAGTGCCACTTGCTGCCGAGGCATTTTTGGACAATATATTTCTAGCCGTGGTGTTCTCGGGCAAATGCGATGCATAATGGCGTGGCATGCATTCCCTGAACAGAGCAACTCCTCCAACGAAATCATAAGGAAAAAAACCTTCTCGATTTTTGGAGAATCGTGAAAATTAGCCGGCAACAAAAAATCCTTAAAACTTTTTAAAACCTTAAGAAATCAACCTTAAAATAAAGCCAAAAAAGTTTTTAGCCAGACCTGAAAATCCCAAATTAACAAGGTAGATTTTGCTTTCTTCACGTATACTTTTGGAATCTTATGTATGGACGTGATGTCTTTTCCCCTTGGTGATGCATAGGACCAAAGAATACAATTTACTTTTTCTTTCCTTGGGGGATCCGAAGGATTCAAAACCCAAGTCTTGTCCCAATAATTTTCATAAACCTCCTTTTTGCTTGGCTTTCTTTTTTTCCTCATATTCCATTTTGGAGCCTAATATTGAACTTCATCCAATAGTTCTCTAGTCCAGGTTTATCATCATCCTTAGTAGGTATACATCTAACCTCACCTAACCAAACTAGATATACGTCTAGATTATCAGGTTTAATGAGAACAAAATACCCCTTTTTCACATCCTCTGTAAGCGGCCAATCTGTTAGGCCATGCCATTGGGGCCTACTAGACTTGCTACCAATATGCCAATTAGCCAAGCTTTTTTTTTTTTTTTTTTTTTTTTTTTTGCGAGGTACCAACAATCAACATAACGTGTTCTACGAATCTCTTCTCCCATCTAGAAATTGGAAGCAATCCATCTTTCAAAGGGTCCTCCTCCATCAACGTTTTGCAAGGCCTCACCCACTTTCCCCCAATATATAATCACCTTCTGTAAAGAATCTTTCTTTGCTACACTCAGTGTTGGTTGTTGTAAAATGTCTTGCCAATTGCCAATAAATTGTCTAAGTCCCCTCATGAATGCTTCGTGATCTTTGATGTTCTTGAATTGTGGGAGTGACAAAGGCTTGCCTTCAGGAATCATTACCTTACTATCTTTATCTCTTCTCCACATTTTATATCCATTGGTAGGATCCAATCTTGGTCTGTCGAAAGCATCTTACATTGCATTATAGGAACACCTTCTTTAACCCAAAATTTGAATTGTAAGGGTTTTGAATGGCCTGTCAAAGCAAGGTTTTCTTCTGGCATATATGGCTCTACAAAAGATTTCCAATCTGGAACTTCATCAACTAAGAATGATATAGGTGATGATTTTTTTGTACATGTAAATAACTCCATCAGTTGTGGCAACATCCTTATTGATTCTCGTTGCAATAAATAAGAGAACACTCCAGAGAAGGCATGCACATCATCATGTGTGTGACCAAGTATAAGAAATCCAACCTTTACAACTTCGAACACATTTTTTGTTGTCAAGAATGAGCATGCTTGAAATAGCCATCTATTCTTATTTTGGCTAAAGCAAATTATCAAGTTGTAATTGGTTCCCTTCCAAAAGACCTTGCATTCTTTTCCATTTGTTTAGTTGCAACATGTGCGTCATCATTTAGAAGAGCTCCAAATATAGCATTGCTACTGTTTTGCTCATTTGTAACATCTCTTTTTAGGTTTCAGAGACATTAGAAGATAAAGCCAACATGGAAATTCGGTCCATCTTCCCCTGGGTCTAATGAGAAATGACCATACATACTTATTCCGTGTTCATGGGTCAACATTTCTGCTAGTGATATCTTCAATTGTTATGCATTAGCACAACTTTTAGGGATTGGCTGCAATCCACTGATAATAGATTGCCCTACAGGATATTTGCTCATTCTGATGTCGATGCACCTCATTTTTCAAAGCATTTCTTTACTCAGGTGCAACTGTACTTCTCAAAGCCTTTCGCAATTGTATGCGAGTATTACACTTTGAAAAGCTATTATTCTTTGTCACCACCACATCATTGAAATGCTTATTCCAGATTCTGCTAAAAGCTGACTGAGAGATTGCTCGCCCACCTATTTCTGTTAGAATATTACTACAACAAATAAGCAACTGATTTGCTCTCCAAAAGACCATCTATTAAAAACCCTATACTAGCAGACCCATTCTCCATCGATATTCTAACTCATACCTTCCCTCTCGTTTCTCTCCACCATTGCCTCTAGAGTCAACATATAATCTGGCAATTTTCAACATTGTCAACAATTCAACTTCTTGGCCGAGAACCATATCTTGTCCGTAAGTAACAAAGACGTGTGCCTCCCTTTATTGATGAAAATGATGATAGTTTGTGAGGAAATATGGTTTCAGATCGTTGGCTTGCCATATATCCGCTTTCTTTAACAGCTTGACTAATCCCATCAATCCGAGCCATCGGATCGCCATTCCGGGAGGGATGAGCCCTATATTAGGCCTTTCCGCTTTTGGCTCGGTTATCGGCGCCTTCTCACAAAGAGCTCTTCTTTCCCTCTCGTGGGTTCCCTCCTTTTCCGCCTTTATCTCAGATCTTCTAGCCTCGCTTTGTTTTCTCCATTGCTTTTTCCTCCCAGCCCGATCTTTATGCGCTTTGTTTTCCCATTGGTTCTTTCCTTCCAAATTGATCTTGATCTTCTAGCCTCGCTTTGCCTTCCTCCTTTTCTCATATGTACAAAATTTTTGATTTACAAAGTTTAGTTCATTTGCCTCCTCGACATGCTTGTACCCGTATAGCTTATGAGCTTTGGTTTTTTTTTTCTCATTTCGATGCATGCCTATCGCCCTAGGATTTTGAGGTATGGGTATCTTTCCGATCATGTTGCATGCCAATAGTCATGTTCCGTGAGGAAGATTTGCGGAATCTTTTACTTGTTTCTCGGTCAATTTGCCTGATCCAATTTTGCTTCAAAGCCATGTCTTCTCGCCGACTCGCTTCGATCGTTGTTTTATGCATTGGGCGGCTATTTTTCTTTTCACACGAGTCTACAAGCCGGATTGGTTTTTTGCAGGGTAATGCGCTAATTGTTCTATTATGCTTAGCATGCTTGACGACGGCCCGAGTTCCCTCGTTAACGATCATCCAACGGCAATCCACTAAAGGAGCGCGGTCTATCTTTGTGTGTGATCTTGTTCCAAATTCAACATGCAAGGGCTTCCTCCCCGCCGATCCTTTGGGAGGCAAGTGATCTCAGCTACGCTGCATTGCCATGCAATCACATGGGGCGGATATCTAGCCTCCGATTCTTCCTTTTTCACCTTTGATTTAGCGATGGCTCCATGGCCTTGATACGACCGACAGCCCACGCTAGCCGCCTCTATTCTATAAATCGCCTCCTTTGCCACGCTGGATTTCTCCCGGTTTTCTTTTGCATCTTATTTCACATGTTTGCCGCTTTGATTGTTCTCGGGACAGCCAGATCGCCAATCTCCTTCTCGGGATGTTTTCTCGTTTCTCAGGTTTTTGCTTTTTTGCGGGGACGGTTTTTCGGGCGACGTAAGAGTAGCCGGATTCCTCAGAAACGCAAGCATGCGGCCGCTAGGCAGAGTTCTCGGGTCACCGATCCGCCCCGCCATCTTCGGCCGGTTGAATCCAAATAAGCTTTTGCCCTCCTCCTCTCGTTTCTGAGCCCGCCGGATCCGTGGGGTTGAATCCAAGATTTTTGCCCTCATATCCAACCTCAACGCCTTTCTATAAATCTCCTTTATCTTTTCTCGTGGCTTCCGCCGCCCTTTTCTGCTTTGTGAGATAGGCTATAGGCCTATTTTCTTCATCGGCTCTTATTTGTCTTATGCCCCTATATTACTTATCATGGCCTTTTCATAGCTTTTCATATTTTATAATGGTTGCATAGGTTATCCAGGCTCCCCTTTACATATCCCTTTGAAGGCATTATGAGCCACATTTACATTAGATTTTCCGTCATTTGGGTCGACCCTTCCCATGCTTGCTCCATATCGTTATTTTCAATCTTGCTACATGGCTTGTGTTTCAAGTATTCAATATGTCGGGGTTTTTTGCTTGGGGTCATGTCGATGTTTGTTGTTCGTGATTCATCTGGACTATCAATTTAATTGCCTCGGCATTATGCACCTAGAAGTTGCCATGACATTGCTAGGGCTTAATGAGACCTACTTTTGCCTGGCTTGTCTCGTATCACGATCAATGGACACATTTTTGGTGGCTCCTCCATTTTGCTTAGATGCGTTTTTTCTATGTGTTAGATGTTTTATTCTTTTGGCATTGGTTCTTTATTGGCTATTCTCGCCTAGGGTTCTCGCTTATATCCTATATCGATCCTGCAGTACTCGATCTCTGAGCAGACCGCTTGGCTCTTGCCGGGCAAAAGGTAACCCAGTGGACCCGCAGAGCATCTCGCTGGGAACACGGCAACTTGCCGAGGCGGTGCCACCACCCGGAGCCCCTTCCCATGACGAACTGCTCCTCCTCACAACGACCGCTTCCATCGATTCGCCTCATCCTCGACTCGCTTCGATATATGTCCGCCTCGCTCAATATTTTCAAGGGCAATATTCTCGCAAAGATCCTCAGATGTTTCTTTTTTTCCCGATTTCCGCAAAAAGATTTGAAAGTTGTTTTGTTAACTTGTTTCGCTTGTATGTTCCAATGTGGCACTTGTTTCGCGGGTTCGGTTCGCCCTTGTCTCTTAGCCTTTTATGTTTCCTTAGCTCACAATTTTATTTTGTTCAAGTCGTTTTATGTTTTAGTTCGCTGCTTACATATTCATTTATATGTGGCCTGATCTTATCAATTTTGTGTTTTCCTATGGTTGTTTCCGATTTTTTCTTCTGCATTGTGTTTTCTATCGGATGTTGATGCCGCCAGGAGATTTTGTAATGGGGTTTCTCGATTGGGTGTATATCTTTTCATCCGCTCCCTTTTCCATTTTGGGTTTAGTTGCCGAGGTTTTTTTTATATGTCGCATGATCTTATAAATTTTCTATTTTCCCATGGTGGTTTCGGATTTTTTCTCTTTTGCAATTGTGTTTTTCTTTTGGATGTCGATGCAACTATTTATTTGTCGCCTGATCTTTCGAATTTTACGTTTCCCATTGTGTCTTTTTCTTAGATGTCGATGCAACTAGGGGATTTTGTAATCGGGTTCTTAATTTGGTTGTGTATATTTTCCTATGGTCTTCTCATGGGTGGTACCCTGTATTACCGTGGTTTCATTTCTTTTTACTCCCTGTATTGTGCCACCTATGTCGTTTACGATTTCTTGACGTCTTTGTGCTCGGTTGCACTTTGTCTGTTTTTATATTTATGCATTTTACACATTACGATGCGTAGTTTCTTCTTCTTCATCTTATTGCTTTGGTTCTTGATCATTATTCCGTGTTCTCAATCTCTAGCGGGATTGCATATATGTGGGCCTCATTTTATTCACTCTCTGCATCTCCTCGCTTGTTTTTCTTCTCGTGTTGTTTTCCCATTTTATGCATACAGAGACATTTCCCCGGTTTTCATCAATTTAATTCCCTCACCGGGCTATGCACCTAGAGTTGCCGCGGACATTGCTAGGCTTAATGGGACCTACTTTTGCCGGCTTTGTTGTCTCGTATCACGATCAATGGACACATTTTTGGTGGCTCCTCCATTTTGCTTAGATGCGTGCATTTTTCTATGTGTTAGATGTTTTTATTCTTTTGGCATTGGTTCTTTATTGGCTATTCTAGCCTAGGGTTCTCGCCATATCCTATATCCTGATCCGGTGTGCACTCGATTCTCTGAGAGCAAATCCACTGTGGACCCGCAGAGCATCTCGCTGGGGAACACCCGCAACTTGCCGGTAGGGTGCCACCAATTCCCGAGCTTCTCCTTCCCATGACGACCTGCTCTCCTCACAACGACCGCTTCCATCGAATTCGCTTCATCCTCGGCCACATATGGCTTTCACGAATATTTTCAAGGGCAATATTCTCGCAAAGATCCCGTGATGTTTCTTTTTTTCCCCATTTCCGCAGAAAGATTTGAAAGTTGTTTTGTTAACTTGTTTCGCGGTTTGTATGTTCCAATGTGGCACTTGTTTCGCGGGCTCGATTCGCCCTTGTCTCTTAACCTTTTATGTTTCCTTAGCTCACAATTTTATATTGTTCAAGTCGCTTTATGTTTTAGTTCGCCGCTACATATTCATTTATACGTGGGTCCGATCTTATCAATTTTGTGTTTTCCTATGGTTGTTTCCGGATTTTTCCTTTGCATTTGTGTTTTCTATCTGATGTTGATGTCACGGAGATTTTGTAATGGGGTTTCTCGATTGGGGGTGTATATCTTTTCATCCGCTCCCTTTTCCATTTTGGGTTTAGTTGCCGAGGTTTTTTTTTATATGTCGCATGATCTTATAAATTTTCTATTTTCCCATGGTGGTTTCGGATTTTTTCTCTTTGCAAATGTGTTTTTCTTTTGATGTCGATGCAACTATTTATATGTCGCCTCGATCTTATGAATTTTACGCTTTTCCCATGGTGGTTTCGGATTTTTCTTTTTGCAATTGTGTTTTTCTCTTGGATGTCGATGCAACTAGGGATTTTGTAATCGGTTCTTAATTTGGTTGTGTATATTTTCCTATGGTCTTCTCATGGGTGGTAAATCAGATACCGTGGGTTTCATTTCTTTTATTCCCCCAGATTGTGTGTCCGATGTCGCCACCTATGTCGCTTTATTTATTTCTTGACGCTTTGTGCTCGGTTGCACTTTGTCCGCTTTTATATTTATGCATTTTACATTACGATGCGTAGTTTCTTCTTCTTCATCTTCTTGCTTTGGTTCTTGATCATTATTCCGTTCTCAATTTCTAGCGGATTGCATATATGTGGGCCTCATTTTATTCACTCTATGCATCTCCTCGCTTGTTTTTTCTTCTCGTGTTGTTTTCCCATTTTATGCATACACGGACATTTCCCCGGTTTTCATTTTTCCCAAGTTATTGTCTCAAGGCATATTTTGTCCGCTTCTATGCCCAAGTATGTCGCCTCCACACTTTCCTAGGATAAGTTTTCCTCTTTATATTCTTTTCCTCCTTGAGCCTTGTCTTGCTACCGGCTGCGATTTTTACCTTTTGTCTGCATTACTTTTTCTTCTTTCTTCGTTGTTCTTCTTCTCGCATCACTGGTGTTCTTCTTCTGCCGCCGTGGAGGACTTGTTTTATGGGGGCTTACCTTTTTCTTCGCCTCGTAGTCGGGTGCTTTTTCTTTCCATTGTTTTTGTTCTCTAATGTCCTTCCTTTTTCGTGTCATCGAGCTGATGCCGCCTGGCCGCGGCAATCTTCCGCTCTTTCTCCTCCGGGCTTTCTCCCCACGCTCGCCGGTTTCTCGCCGCCATCGCTAATTTCATCAAATTTTCAACTTCCTTTCCCGCCATTTTACATTTACCCTTTTTTTGGCCCGCCGGGCCTACCTTCGCTTGCTCGCCCTCGGTACCTTTTTTTCCTCTCGTGGCCTCAAAGATGTACGCTCTTTTTGTTCTCTCCACTTCCCGCATCCCGCCGTTTTTTACCTTCTCCGCCTCAAACCGCCTCGGCCAGATTTTCCCTTTTGCCTTTTTTGCGATCTCGGAGCCCCTCTTTGCCCTCACTTGGCGTGATCTACCGCCGGGCGGTCCGCCTTTCTCACGCCGCTTACGCGGTGTGCGACTCTACTCAACCTCGCCATGTTTCTCGTCCGATCTTTTATCTATGCATTTTTACATTCCTATGCTGTAGGTTTTTCCTCTTTGCCTTATTCTTTCGCCATTTGTTATTTTTCCTTCTTATTTATCCACGGACCGTAACTGTGATTCAGATAAGATTAAATATCCACTTTATTATAAGTCCGCGGGTTTGCATTCATATCATATGTGCATTGTAATGCTTTAACGGGTTTGTTTTGTCATCGCTTTGTTGCCGCTTCCGTTGTATGCCGTGGCGCCCTTCGATTCGCCATCGCGGGCGCGCCCCTTTTTCATTGTTTCGCTTCCTCGTGTCCTTCCTTTTTTCAGGTCATCGCACATGCTATCCAAACGGGCGCCCTTTAGATTCGGCCATCTGGCGCGGGCTTTTCTTTTCATTGTTTTTCTAATGTTCTTTCCCCTTTTTCAGGTTATTGGGCTGATGTCGTCCGTAGCAAGCGCTTTTCGACTCTTCTTCTTCAGCTTCGCTTTCCCCATTACCAAGGCTGCTCTAAGGTTCTTTTCCTTTTTCAAAGTTATTGGGCATCGGCTTTAGCTGGAGGTTTCAGCTGCCTAGGCTTATAGTTGAGGAAGTCCTTTGGTAGTCGGCCGTTTTGTATCTCTCATGTAGTCCCTTCCCGTAATCCCATCGATCCGGAATCCATCGACGCTTATCTGGGAGGGACGAAATGCCTATATTAGGCCTTTTTCCGCTTTGGCTCGGGCTTATCGCCTTTCTCACAAAGCAGCTCTTCTTCTCCTCTCGTGGCTTTCCTCCCTTCCCTACGACGGTGGCATGAGTCTTTTTCTATTTGTATTTTTTGTTGTTCATACCTCTTTTGTTGTTCTCCACCGTGAGTGTTGCTATTCTTATGTTTCGCTCCATCGCCTCATATCGTTGTTCTCCACCGCCGCTGATGCCGCTTTTTTCCACCTCGAGAGTGATGCATATTTTACATAATGGTTCTCTCACCACCGGGTGATGCTTTATGTCGCTTTTTTTCACCCCGGGGTGATGCATATTTTTACATAATGGTTCTCACCTACCGGTGATGCTATCCTTTCTCGTTATGTTCTTTTTTCCTTTGTTTTCATTTTCGACTTTCCGGGTGCAGCTTTGTGCTATTTGTTTTCTCCGACCATTTACGGTGTTCTTTTGGGAGTTTTTGTTGGTATTGCTTGCGTGATTCCGCCATTTTTTCGCCGCTTCAATGGGTCCCGTTTCTATTTCGCTCGCCATCACCCTCTCCTTCGCTTCTCCATGGACACATTCGGGGTCGCCACTGCTTTGTCGGGTCGGTTTCATTTATGCTCGCCATCAACTCGCTTTCTCCGCTTCTCCAGTAACACATTCAAGGTTGTTGGCGCACCATTTCTCATTAGGGTTTTCCTCAAAACCCGAAAGGGCGGGGTTTTTATCCCGATGAGAAGTTGTCGCCATTACCCTTTTTATTTTGCCTTTGGCACATTTTTCTTTTTAGGGGTAGTCCGATATTGTTCCTATGGTCGGCTATCCCTCTCTCCCCCTAGTTTTCCACACATTGTATACCGGGCCGTGGATGAATGACAAGCCTATCTATATCTATATTCGGGCCGGTTTTGTGTCTCTCATGAGTCCCTTCCCTGCATGCTACATAGCTTAATCACTTTTTTAAAATTTGTATAGATACTCAAGCAACTCATCTTGCCCCCCGGGCTTCTTTCTCCCTTTCTATCTCCCTCCCGCCAGGGGCTCCTACTTTCTCTAGCCACTCCACACAATGCCCGAATTCCAGCTCTCAAAACCTCCTTTTGTAGCATATTCAACTCATCCACTATCATTTGAGCTATTGCCCCCGTACCTGCTTGAAGCCTGGTAACGACCATCTTTATGTTGCTTGGCAGACTCCTGCTCCCAAAAAGTCACCGAAAAGAACCGTTGAGGGTTCAAAATTTGAAAAGATTTTGCACATATTTGGAAAAAAACTGACCGTTATGGATGGAAATGTTGGCCTACTGCTAGACCACATCAATCCTCAGGGGCTACCCAGACCTATGCATATTGAATGGATTCACAACTTACCTGGATTCTCATCGCCCGCCCATTGCCCATCGCCCATCGCCCATTGCATCACCCATTGCCCATCACTATGACCCATGATTCCATTTTCGGCCTTTTTTGCTCTTTTCTTTTTGAACTTACAAACCAGCCCATTAATTTTTATTTTTCATTTTTTATTTTGAAGAAAGGAAAAGAATTAGGATCAAATAAGCTTGGAAGTGTAAAGGATCCCTTATAGATGAAATGTCTTCTCAACCTCTTCTTCCAACTAACTAGTATCGATTATAATCAACATCTTTATAGCTAGTAGAATACCAAATGAGACAATTACACATTTCCACAAGCTGCAAAGATATCTTGAATGTTCGATAAACCACCTCTTGCAAGAGTCGAGATGAACAAAAAAATACACGAAGAAATATCATGAGCAACCTATCACACTGCTCAATAAGCTGTCAGGACTTCAAAAACTTAATGCATTTTGCAGATTAATCAACCAAGAACTATATGAAGTAGAAAAGTTGTTGTATTGTTAGGATATATGAGAGAACCTAAAAATGACTAAACACAAAGCCCAGCCACCGAAACTCCTCCCAAAGCTTGGTTCAAGATGTAAAAGTCTCATCCTGTAGAGAATATTCCTAGCTCGGCGAAGAATCTTCTCTTAAGGCCTAGCATCTTAAATACTTTACCTTATAGTCATGTGCCCATAGTAAGAAACCATGATCATGGTAGAAATACATAATATATTGTATTTATACTTTTGTACGTCTTTTGGGACATGATTTTTCATTTTGGAACTTATGTCCTCTTTTGTACCATTTTTGAATTACGAAATATAAGACAAAAAGTATTAGATAGTATTTTGGGCGCTCTCTTTGGGTTCCTTTCAATTGGTATCGAGCTCAATTGTTTACCTTACTTGTACATGATAAAGCATATGAAAATGAGGAAACTAAGACGGGTGTTGACTTTTCCGTCTTTCCACCTACATTTCCTCTTCATGAATTTAAGACCTTTCTGATGTAGGACTCCATTCCGGAGCTACCTCCACGAAGGAGTGTGGACCATGCGATTGACATTGCTCCCGGTCCGCCTCCATCTCGAAGCCCATACCGAAGTCTCGTGATCAAGAATCTTTGGAGATCGAAAGGCCAGCTTTGCCGATCTTCTTGAGCGAGGTTATATCCGCCCAAGTCGTAGTCCTTACTTGCACCCGTTTATTGGTAAAGAAAAGGTGACAAGAGCATGCGGCTTTGTGTGGATTATCGTAGTGCTCAACAAGATAACCATTAAGAATCGATACCGCTACCACGTATTAATGATCTTTTAGATCGCCTTCAAGGTAGCAAATATTTTTCTAAAATTGATTTGAAAAGCTTGATATCATCGATAAGGATTAAAGAAGGTCATGAACATAGGACGCCTTTAGAACACACTTTGGTCACTATGAATATATGGTTATGCCTTTTGGTTTAATCCAATGCCCCCGCCACATTTATGGCAGCTATGAATGATCTATTTCATGACCATCTTCAGAAGGGTGTTATTGTGTATCTCGATGACATTCTTGTATATTCTAAGAGTGTAGAAGAACATGAGGAATTGGTAAAAGTTATTTTGATCCTATTGCAAAAACATGAATATTTTATTAATCCTAATAAAAGTTTCTTCTTTAGAGATCATATTGAATACTTGGGACATTTTATATCTGCCCAGGGAATTTCAGTTGATCCACAGAAGGTTATGGCAATACGCACATGGCCTGTACCAAAGAACCAACATGATGTAAGGTCCTTTCTTGGTCTTGCAAGTTTTTATCGTAAGTTTGTTAAGAATTTCTCTCTAGAAGTAACAGCTTTGACTAATTTGTTGCGTAAGAATGCTCCATTTCGATGGACTCAACAAGCTGAATGAAGCTTTATGAACCTTAAGAATGCATTAACAATGGCTCCTATTTTGACCATCGCAGATCCTCACAAGCCTTATGATGTTATGACGGATGCAAGTGATTATGGGATCGGAGCTGTATTAATGCAAGAGGGAAAAGTTATTGCTTATGAAAGTCACAAGTTTTCTAGTGCAGAAGCTAATTATTCTGTTTATGATAAAGAATTTCTAGCTATGATTTATGCTCTCCAGAAATGGAAGCATTACTTAATGAATGCTCACTGTGTTAAAACTGACCATCAAGCTTTACGCTATTATTCTACACAACCTGTTATGAATAAACGACAAGCAAGATGGCTCGCATTCATAGCCAACTTCCAGCCCTTTGAGATCATTTACATTCCTGGAAGTAAGAATGTAGTGGCAGATGCTCTAAGTCGAAGAGCTCATGCTAATGCAATTTCAGTGGTAACCACTGACTTTGCTAGCCAATTTCCATCACTTTATAAGCATGATCAAGAATTTAAGCAGGTTTTCTCTAGCTTGACTAGCAAAGAACGGAGTCAAGCCGAGATTTCTCTTTATAAAGATTATTCTCTTCAAGGAAATCTTCTTTATTTTAAGAATCGTTTTATGTGTACCTAATTGTAAACCATCTCGTTCTCTTATAATTAGCGAAGCCCATGAGAAACCATATGTTGCACATCCCGGTTTCTCTAAGACTTATGAACACGTGGCTTCTGTGTACTATTGGCCACACATGAAAACTGATATTGAACATTTTGTCCAACGATGTTTGGTGTGTCAACGCATGAAGCTTGATACTCACCGTCATGCTGGGCTCTTACATCCACTAGATATCCCAAAGGAGAGATGGGAATCAATATCTATGGATCATCACATGACTCCCAAGAGCCTTATGAAAGAATGATGCAATCTTGGTTATTGTTGACCGATTGACTAAGTTGGCACATTTTTTGCCATGTAAGAAAGCCCTTACAGGCAGCCAGGTAGCTCAACTATTTATTAAAGATGTTTTTAAGCTACATGGTCTCCCTAAGTCGATTGTGTCCGGTCGAGATTCTAAATTTACTGGTCATTTTTTGACAAGTTTATTTGAGTCTCTTGGAACAGAACTTAAGTTTAGTTCATCTTATCATCCTGAAATGGATGGTCAAACAAAAAGGACTAACCGAACTCTCGAAGCTATGTTATGAAGCTGTATTGCAAATAAACCTACATTATGGGAAGATTATCTTCCACTAATAGAGTTTGCCTATAATAGCTCATTGCATGCTTCTACAGTGTTACTCCTTTCCATGCAAAGATATTTTTACTCCTGACACCGCTAATTGGTCGGGCTAATTTCGAGTAGAGATGGCTTATCAAGTTGTCGAGGAGATGGGTGGTATTATTACCGCCGTAAGAGATAAGTTAAGTCATGCACAACCCAACAAACGGTTTGATGATCGCCATCAAGACATTTAGAATTTTCTATGGAGAGAAGGTGTTGGTGTACATTGCACCACACCGCCACGCCTTGAACAAGAAGTATCCAAAGTTACGAGCAAGATACTTTGGACCTTATGAAATATTGCGCAGTTCAATGATGTGTTATGAACTTAAGATTCCCCGGCCACGTGGAAGTAAATCCATCCAAAGATTTCATGTTTCACTTTGAAACCTTTCATTGAAAGTGAAACAACTCAGCTTGGAACCTAAAGATGCATCGCTACCCCCGCTTTATTGAAGGCAATAAGGTTCTAGTGGAACCTCTTAAGATCTTGATACAAGAGAGAGAGTTCTGACCACCAAACAACGGTATTGGAATACTTGGTCCAATGGAAAGTTTGCCTATCAAGATGCAACATGGGAATCATCTTTTTGTCACCGACTATCCCGAGATTCTCGAAGAATATTTGGGACTTCGACAATGAGGACATTGTCTTTTTAAGTCTAAGAGAAGGTAAGAAACCATGATCATGGTAGAGATACATAATATAACAGATTTATATTTTTGTACGCCTTTTAAAACATGACTTTTCATTTTGGAACTTATGTCCTCTTTTGTACCATTTTTGAATTATAGTATTTTGGGCGTTCTCTCTTGGATTCCTTTCAATTTTGGTATGTCTAGCCATGAATTCATGGACAATCACAACTAAAGAGACCACCATGAAAAAGATCTAAGAAATCGGAACCAAGAATCTCACCAAAACTTATCTCTTCTTGAAAATTGGTCCGCCTCCTTAGTCACTTTGTGATAAGGTTATAAGTAGTTGGTGTTGTAGATTTAGGTCTATAAAAATGTTTGTGGGCCTCCGCAAAATCGAAACAGACTTGAAGAAAAGACGATTTGCAATATGTAGACTTAGGGCTATAAAAATGTTTGTGGGCCTCCGCGAAATGGAAACAGACTTGAAGAAAAAGACGATTTGCAATATGAAGAAAATAGTATATTTAACTGATGGTTTCTTGAAAGGGTTATAATGTTTGGTTATTTCAAGAAATTGAAGCCCCCAACACCTTCCTTCTAGAATGATTGCACGTTTCTATAACATTGAGAATACAATAATTGCATGTCTTCTGAGAATATTAAAACCTTTTTAATTTGTGCTTTTATAGAAACTGGAGCAATTACCTTTAGGCTTGATGCACAACATTAAATTGCAAAGGCTCAATTAATGTTGATTAAAAAAAATTACTCTTGTTTCCCCTCAATTTGACTTAATGGTCTTATACTTATTTACATACTTCCTATTCCATTCAGGAATTATATTTATATTTTTGTATTTGGAAAGGGGAGATTTACACATGGTCCAGCTCTTATAAGTTGCAATAGCTTTTAGATTTGCAAGTCTTTACTTATTGGACATATACAGATACAAATATTGAACTTAAGTAATAAAAGGATGTTTCCTTTTTTCCTTGACTTCAAGGACATGTGCTAGGGTCCTTGAAGTCAAGGGAAGAAAATGAAAGAAAAAGGAGATCAACTAGTCTAGAAGAATGCACATCACACCAATGTTGCTCTATTGGTCCATTTGAAAGGCAAATATAAAGCAAATAGTGTGACGAATATTATCTTTTTAACATGCCCTTCCTTTTCTACAAGATAAAGGACCCGCTCGAGCAGTCATGGTTAGCACCCATGATGCAGGCTTTACTATGAAGCTTTGGGATGATGAATAACCAAGGTTGACATTGCCACTGCCTCTCTGTATAAAGAAAGCCCCATTAAGAAACATGTCACCATTCGATCTCCATAATCCATCACCTCCAACTCCTTCAGACTTCGTCACCTGTAACATGTCTATGTTAGCAATGTACTATGATATGTTCAATTATATGAATATTTGTTTAAGGTCAAGCTCATACAGCTTTTACATTAAGAGCCTCAAATCGATTCCCTTCACTTAGAATTCTTGAGAGCTACTTCCTCCTATTGCACTTTTGCCCCATCCCTCGTAGAAATTGTTTACCACATGGACGATGCCATAACGTACTCTACAAAACCAAATAAGATAAACAGATTTAAACTCCTATTACATTCACGAATTCCAAAGAAAAAAAAAAGAAGAAAAAAAGAAGGTGTAGGACCCGGGCATTCTCTCAGGTTAACTTTGGCCCAAAATGGTTGTATAAAACGGTCACCCCCTCATTCCCCTATCAAGAGTATAACTATCGAATGGCCAAATAACATTACCTACGTGAGAAATCAAGGAATGTCAAAGATGTTGAAGTTGCAAGTAAATTGAAAATAGATTTTACCTATACCTTGTTATGGTTTGAGTAATAATTATTTGAAACTGTGATATCTGTTGATGAACGGATAATGTCAACAAGCCCATCACTAGAACGAGCAAATGAATTATGATCAATCCAAATATTACTAGATCCAAAAATATCAATAGCATCCCCATCGGATTGACCTCTCCTCCCAGTATGGGTCGTGGAACTGATGACTCGTTGGGGTTGACTAGGTGTGCAATCATGCAAAGTAAGACCATGTATTATAACATTGGTCACAAACTGTATTGTAATGCAAGGGCTACCAAAACCAAGTTGAACATTTGCACCTCTGCCATCAATCGTTTTGAAGCTTGTGATGATAAGTTCAAATTTTCAACTTTATTCTCATGTCATTTTGAAAAATGATCCAAAGAGGTTCTTTCTGAACGGCCCCATAACGTAAAGTCCCCTTCCATGGTTTCACCGGATCATCACCTGAATCAGTGACAACATAAATGTTTCCCCCTTTTCCTCCTAAGGCATTTCGACCAAAACCCACTACACAATCTGCCAATCTCATTCTATTTTCATTCCAGTTTGAATTTCCCATCCAACAATCATCTATCACATTACCCGTTGTTGCTAAAGCATTCTCTATTGCTTCAAATAGCATTAAAAGCATGATACATATACTTAGACAAAAGTTTGTATGCATGTTTAGTCCTCCATTGATCATAATGGAAGACTTTCGTAGCCCTAGCATCACTTATAATGCTCAACTCTAATGACCTTCTAATGATAAAATTAAGCAAAACTATGTAGCATATAAGGAAGAAGCATATCAATGACAAAAGAGTTCTACAATGCCACAATGACATCTCGTTCATCCTTTATAGGATAGAAAAGTGTACTTCATAAGCTAACACTTATAACATTTTTCAATAGATGCCAACAAGAACATGGACATTGGTAAGATGTCTAAGCAACGAGCACAATTCTAGAGGAGGAATGTAAAAGAACAACTTAAAAAAAGATACCGCGAAATCTGTCAAAATTTGCAAGAAGGTGGATGTTGTAGTATTTCTGAAGTTTCACCAATTTTTGCATTATAAAAACACAAAAATTAAGATGTAGTCATGTGCATATTGTATTTGAAATGTTTTTAAGCATATGCATTTAATATGTCTTTGACGATCTAGTCAAGATTAAACAAAATCTACTTAAATATAACTTGTCAATCTTCTAGGGAGACTTAAGTACATTATACAAAGATTGCACACAAGGACAACTTGGTGTCATTTACTTCATACATATAGGAATATCTTATGTCAAATGATTGTATCTGAAGGGGAGAGTCACACAATATATACTAAGATATGCCAAGGTCAACTATTATCCTATAAGAAATGACTATAATAGGCAAATATATTTATATATGCAACGTGAAACGACATAAATAGTATTTTTTTCATTATAATACTTTCTCATGATTTCACAGTTTAGAATATTTTTTAATGCTCAATTAGAAATCCAACCTCAAAAGGGAAAAGACCATTTTAGCTGCATGTATGTCCTTGGCTTTCCTAGTTGTTAAGCGTGGGAAGGCACGTAGTGGAGAGCTTCATTGCCTAAAGTGATGCTAATTATTTGGGCGGGTCCTAATGAATAGAATAGAATCAAGTGAAATGTCCCTAAATAGCCATATCATTCTTCACAACTTCTAGCTGATTTAGACAAACCACTCAGCTAAAAAGAATGCAGAGAATCATTGGGATAAGAAATCTCCATCCTTTCCAAGTTCACATTTTGTCCCTCTATTTTATCCTACGTGAACTTTAGGGGGTTTTATTTACCAATTTCTATACATATATGGACAGAAGTAGAGCGTGTATTGGGATAAATTGCATGCAGAGGGGTTCAAATTTGGCTTTAAAAATTCGGTTCGTAAAAGTCTACAGTTTCGACACTTCTATGTCTCTAGCGCAGACTAGAGTTTTTATTTAAAAAACAAACAGTTACCTTTATCAATAAAAGCTTTGCTTGTTGGATTTAGAGTCTTCTACGATGGTAAATGTCTCGCTAAAACAAGTCATCTAAGTCATTCAAGAATTTATTTGTTTGATGTTCCTTTGATATTTTTAAGTTAGGACCTCTTGATCCCCTGCTGTTGAATTGGATCCACCTTCTTGAAGCTATAAAATCTTAACTCCAGTTCCATAAATACTTTTGTTCTAGTGGCATTGAGCACGCAGCCTTAGACTTCAACCTGTTCTTCAAAGCTTTAAGCCATGTGAGAGCTTCATCCTTTGAAGTTATCCCTGCACTAGGTACTTGTATTGATCCAAGAAAAACTATGTGCCTCTTTCTAAGCTTATGAACAATATCTTAGGGAACATGGAATGAAGCTCGTTGTAGAAGCAATTTTGCACAAGAAGAGACATTTACATACAATGAGTTTTAGAAAAAGTTGTAGACTTCATTATATATACAGAAGTGGAAGCCCTAAAACGGAACCTTTCATGTTCATGCCTGAGGGATTCACCTTTGATCGGCGTAACCCATGAGAGTTTAGTAGAAGGGGATTTTGTTGACCATTTACATACCTATGCTCAGGGTTTAGAGGTATTTTTAAGCATTGGTCTAATTACAAAGAGGGGTCAAACGACCTTTTAAGAATGTGTATACAAGGGGTTTTTTTGCCACCCTTCAAACACAGATGCCACACTTCCTTTGAGGTTCATGCATGTGATTCTGGAAGGTGCTTTGGGACTCCTCTTGGCTATGGATTATACACTAGAGATGCTAAACAAGGAGCTGATAGAAAAAGGAGTGGACATGAAAGAAGATAAATAAGAAAGAAGGTAAAAGACAAACCAATCCCATAATTACGTAGCTTCTATAGTTGCAGGAAGGTGGTGACCATCAAGGGAAAAGAAGCTACTATTAACAGAGTAGATGGAGTGATGCAAGCCCGGCATAAGTTAATGAGTGTGAAACACTGCTCATATTTCTTAGCGGGTGCCCCATGTGTAGTCCTTGTCGTGGGCCCAAGAAGTAGAGTAGGTTCAAAAGCGTGTTATCTTGGCAAAGTTAGAACTAAACATTCAAACACCATATGCGATGATGCTCACTGAGATATAATTAATTTCCGTAGAAACAGAGGCTCTAACCCAAACACTAGGATGCTTGTTAGATGGTACAATAAGCTCACAAGTTGGATGGAATGATAGGAGATGGTAACAAAAATGTGGTTTACCAAGTCATAGACTTGAAAGTTAAGGATTGGTAGTGCATAAAGCAACAATGAAAATGTTGGAGGGACCAGATACAAAGATGGAATTTTTATAAGCAGGAATGATGCGCCATTTGGCCAAAATGATTTGTATATCATAATTGAGATCAAAATAATATCGTTTAGAGGTGGAAATGGGTGAAGTGCAAAAGAATTTTGTACTACATGATTTCAATGATTGCTCATTTTGTAGATTGACAAAACTAGAAGATGAGAAACACGCTTTGTGCTACATGTAGTCTAGGGAGAGAAAGGCATGCCATACATGCAACCCTCGTGCACGAATTTTTGTCACTATCACTGATGCTGATTTGAGTGAGGCTATCTGAAAGATTAGAGTGGATCTCCATTAGGGCATAGTCTGGGTTTAATGATTGTGCCATATCATCAAACCCAAGAAGAAGAAATTGAGATCATTTCTAATTTAACAGTCGACCTGGACAGGTCAGCATAAAATCTGACACTTGAATCCAATGAAAATGCTCAGTTTAATGGCTGAGTTTGCCACGAGGCATATTGCAGCCCCAAAGCTCGGATAATGGAAATGTGCCCTTAGTGGGGGTAAGTAACTCGCAATGGATTTTTAGGAAATGAAATCTAAGAGTTGCCCTTTGTTATATTTATATGGTGTTTGGCCTATCAGGAAAGCGCTACCTCAACATAGCTTTTTCTATAGATAATCGTTGCTAGTGACAGTTAAATCAATATGGAAGAAAGCAACGCATGGTCCCAAACTCCAATTTGATTTTGATGAAGATAGGAACAACATTGGTCCTTTTACGATTAGAAAGAGGTATCGTGCGATGGAGCAAGAGAAGGGTAACCCGTCCAGACGTTGCGCAAGAAGTAGTTCCCAATAATCCATGACACATGAACCCTAGTCACAAGAAATCGAATAAAATCCCAGCATGCTAGTAAAGAATCTACCAAAAACAACAAAGCATTCAAAGATGTGCCTCCACTTAACTCAAAACAAAGAACAACAACAGACAATTCTTAGATATAAGAAACTACCTACCCATTGCAACGGCTCGATGAATCCCCAAAACCAATGGGAAGATAATCATGGGTGCCACGCAAAACATTTCATATCATAGAGGGGTAACGCGTTCACGTGTCACAGAGAACTTCCCAATATGGAGGGGCTATTCAGGCTCGCCACACAACAGAAACCCTACAATGGTGGATGATCATGTGAGACATGCAAAAAGAAAACATAAATGGATATACATATGCAAAAAGTAATATAGGAATTTAAGGTATGTGTGGGTGACTAGCACATGTAAATATTATGCTTTCTTTCGAAGAATGTGCATCAAGTGATATTGTTACTTTGGAAGCATATGGACTTGTGTAATCATGTAAATCATTTGCACATCTGTGCGTCGTTTTTGTTTTTGCTTTTGTATAGACAGCTTGGTTGCGAACACAGCAATGCTCCGGCGCTCGAGAAAATGAGGATTTGCAGGAATTAAAAGCTGCTGTATTCCAGAGCGGATTTCTCGAGAAAAAAAGGCCGCAGCACATAACCCAATTTGCTAATCTGTCTGCAAAAGCTTTCAAGATTTTGCAGAGGCGCCACAGCTGGTTCCGGCAGTAGCTGAAATAAGGTAAGGCCAGGTCCAAGCCCTAAATTCATCCTGCCAAGAATGCATTTTTGGAGTAGAAACAGGCCGGATTAGAATAAACTTTGGAGAAAACTTATGCTGGAAATTGAACTAGCTGGGCTATGGCAGAAAAATTCTGTGCTGTTTGAGCCCTGCCATATCCCCACATGATAGTGACCTAGAAAAATATTTCAGAAAATATTTAAGGGAAAGAGATCCGGACAGGTGGAAGCAACTTATTGGCTGTAAAGGCAGGCACTTTAAAGGAGCAGAGAATTTGTGCTTTGGGGAGGCAGAGAACATCCTTGTTGCAACAGACCTAGACCAGGCTTTAGTGATGCAAAATGCCAACTAAAGCATCCCCTTGATTGCTCAAGACCCCACAAACTGCCATGCCTAGGTTGCTTTTCATCCTATCTTCAACCTCTGATTGCAACCTCGCTGTCGCCGTTTCGTCGCGCGTGCTCGCAAAAGATGTGCCTAGACAATTACATGCCCACATCAATGCTCTACCCAATCCAACATCTTCTTTCATGAAACATCTCAATGATCCCACTCTGGTGCCTATATAAACAAGTTACTTTCAATTCGTTTCAGACGCGAGTGCGAGTGTGGCTATGGCGCAAAGGATGTTCCACCTCTACATTCTTGAGATACTTATTGTATGCTCGTGTGTTGCATATGCTACTCACTATGAATCTTCTTCTATGAGGATATATCCTGCTCAGATGAGTCTTCTTCCCCAACAATATATGGATACGTGAGTCCTCCGCCTCCTCCATATAGATACAAGAGCGCTCCTCCTCCACCATATAGATACAAAAGTCCACCTCCTCCATCTCCATCTCCACCACCTCCATATAGATACAAGAGTCCTCCACCACCACCACCACTATATAGATATAAAAGTCCTCCTCCACCATCTCCTCCGCCTCCATACCATTACAAAAAGCCCCCACCTCCTCCTCCACCACAGCTTATACAAATATAGCAGCCCCCCTCCGCCTCCTATTCCATTTATCTACAATAATCCACCCCTTGCACCATATTCCCCATTAGGCAAATACCTAATACCTTATTCTCCACCTCCTCCTCATTACAAACTCAAGAGATCACCTCCTCCTCCTCCTCTTTCTTTTCCTCACTACAAATACAAGAGCCCTCCTCCTCCTCCACCGTCTCCTATCCATAACAAACACAAAAGCACCCCTCCTCCATTTCATCCTAGAAAATCCCCTCCACATCTTCCTCCACCTTCAGAAGAGCCATCTCCTGCTCATGGCCCTAGATATCGCTACACTAGCCCCCCCTCCTCCATTCCACCATTGGCTCCCCTCCCTTATACTTCCCTCCTCCCCCGAAAATCTCCTCCCTGCTTTCGTAAAATCACCTCCCCTTACAGAAGTCATCTCCCCTCACGTGTATTTCTACTCCCTCCTCCTTCCCCCTCGAACCTCCCTTCCAGCCCTAAGCCAAGGTTCAATATGGAATCAAAACTTACTAGGTATTGCATTTCTTCATTCTATTGTAGTTTCTTATTTTATTCTTACAAAGAAAAAATGATCTAATATCTTTTCTTTGTTTTTTTGTGTCGAATGGCCTTCTGTTGCAAAATTGTTATAACATATTGTAGGTATATACTTGTTTATTTAGCTTTATGTTTTGTCGTTCGCAAAACAATAACATTCCTTTCTTTGTGCATTGTGCACAATCTTTGTGTTGCTAGCAATGACTTTTTGCATGTACATGCAAACCTCACCTTACATACTATAGGAACAAGAATACTTACATAATTCCATTCTTAATCTCCTCCTTTGTCATCGCTTATGTACTACGAAACACGTGTAAAGATTAATAAGATGATCATTCAACCGCGTGTGATATTATACTTTTGGAGGGTCACCAATAGTGGACCATGGTTCAATAGTAGTGTATTATGGTAAAATGGATCAATATTCACATTCTTATTTTTGTCTCAATCTCAACCATTGAATAAATGGGTTCAATCTTGAACATCCAATCTTGATCCATAATAGGATATTTGAATTATTCTTATTAATTTTAGATAGACCTATTTCATGTGGAGATTTCATGGGTTAGACGTACCCTTTTTTTCTCAAGAAAAGTGTATGCAATATCTCAAACCAAAAGCTTTTAAGCCATTGCATTTTAATTGATAAAAACATTTTATATTCAATGTTTCCTTGATTTTTGTGATAATCCCACATGCAATAAATTAACATGGGATCTCTTTATCGAAAGTAAGATCTGTATTTGATTGATTTGGGAATCACGGGTTATGTCAACGTATTCTAAAAAATAGATAGATAGTTTAACATCATGATTGCCAACTTCTACTCAAGTTTCATCCTAATCTACAATGCACATGATGAAGTGCACATTTGCATCTGGATCATCCAAAATTCTTATAGCTGTTTTCAGCAAAAATATCATAGTCGGAAATTGGAATTCCAATCAAATGGCTTGTTCTGGTCCATCAACTGTTTGTCATCGATACATTAACAAATTCAAAGAATAAACAGCTAATTGTCGTCAATATTTCAGGAATAAAAATCTTTAAATTTGATTGGATGAGATTTTTTTCAAGACTTCGGCGTCCTTTAGTGCGATTTCACCCTTTAGAAAAGAATGAACCGTTGACTGAAAGCTTCAAACCATAAAACACACTTGTCTACGAAGCCAGGAATTATTGCAGATTTTGCTCAATACATCAGTTATGTTAATGAACGAGACAAAGTAGTCATCACCATAAGAAATGCTCAACATCACTAATAGAAAATGCTCGAGACCTTTATTTTCTTTTTTGTTTAACTTATGGTTCACAGTTTCTGGATATGGCAGATTTCAGAATACTGACGGATTCATGTTCTTCAGGTTTGACCAGCATAAAAACAAAGGGAATGTGGCTCCTGATGCCCATAAGAATGAAATCGATCTTATGAACTTCAACAACATGCTTTGGAACGGAAATAATGCGACTCTTGAAATGGATTCAACAATCTCTCATCTGCCAAATTTGGACGTAACCCAAAATCTACATCAAGCCACAGATCTGAGTTTGCAAGCTTAGGCCTCCATTCCTACATCCCTCCACCTCGCTTATTTTATTGCAAGAATGCACTAAACATCAACCACCTTTTGTATCTTTTCAGTCCTTGCATGTTAATGTGATAAATAGGATAACAACTTAACGTCTCCCCCATCACCATGTTTAATTCAGACCACAATCTTTAGGCCTTTTACTACAGGACCCCACATTTCCATTGGGTCCCAAACAATTTAACATATGCTCAAATGTATTGTCCACATTTCACTTTTCATCCTCCCAACTTTTCCATTACTCATCCAAGAGTTTAAAAACCTTAACCAATTCCAAAGAAGAAAAGCATGTACGCATGCACCAAGACAAGGGGCAAACATCCCTTTCATAAAGGGCATGAAGACCCTCTATTATTAAATGGTGGTAAATGAATATGGCAAAAAATATACAGACCTTTGAATAATTTTCTACCCGCCCAATGTTGAGCTGGCTACATCAATAGAAGAGAATGTCTCATAGAATGCTTTGAAATGGCGGTATGCAATATCAATATCTTTCACACCGCACATTTCCCTGATGCTGCAAAGATAAAAAAAAATTGCAACGTAATAAGGGACATATTTGTCAGGCGTTTTACATTCATATATCCTCATTCTGCACACGTTGTGTTTTAAAGAGCAAGTACTTAGGTACTGGTCTAAACGTGCTGAAGTCTAAACATCTGTTGAATCTTATAAGCCCTGAAGTGCCATATCATATTGCTAGTCAAACTTCCGTCTTCTAGAAGTTTACATCACCATGTGGCCAAGTCCATGAGCATGCAATGAACAGTACAGTAAAAGAGAATTTACTTGACAACATTGATAGTCTTTAGATAGTGATTATTCTTTCATCTTTTGGTGCTTTGGTAGGGAGCAAAAACAAACCTGTGCATGGACAGTTGAGGCATACCACAATCAACAGTGCGTATGCCGATACCAGATGCCAGTATAGGGCCAATTGTTGATCCACAGCCCATGTCATTACGGACAACAAAGTTCTGCAAAATCAATTGTTGAAGATCGTTCAAGAAGAGCCAGATAAAAAGGGTTACTATTTCTCATCACACCTGAATCGGTATAGAACAAGCTTCTGCAACTTCTTTGAACAAAAATGCTGTAACTGCATTTGTTGCATATCGTTGATTAGCATTGTGTTTTATGACGAGACCTTTGTTAAGCTTCGGTTGATGAGTATCTTCGTGTTTCTCGGGGTAATTGGGATGCAATGCATGAGCCATATCTGCAGACACTGGAAGACACAAACTTTGGAATTTAAATTATAGAATTTTAATAATGACAGTGTTGCTTACAAACCTAAAAAGGATTTCCTGATTGTTCTTTCCACAATACCCTCAGCCTTCATATTAGATGCTAGCAACAAGGACACACGTTTCATTGTCTCAAACAGTACTGGCGAACCAGCCCCTTGGGCAGACCCAGAACCAACCTGCACTTTGAACGGAAAAGTCAGATTCGCTAAAACAAGCTTCAGCAAAACAACAAGTCGTCCGCTTTTTTATGGTCTATCAATCTCAAATTACTATGTGTAGATATCTCAAGGTCATATTACTGCGCTTCACTTCCTTATATGCCTACATGTCCATAAACTTGAGTAATCTACTATTCTTATGGTGCAGTACTAATTTCAGCTTTTCTGAGTCTGCTTTACGATCTAACATGCCCAACTGCAGGCTAGGAGCTTCCTGCTGCAAAAAGCATGCATTGCAGTGCTAGAAAATCGAAAATAGACCAGCTAGATATCAAACCCAGGATCTCCTGCTGGCAAGCCAGGTGTCCTACCACTAAGCTACGAGCCCACATTCTACTGGATAGGTACTTTCTGGGTTGTACTGTACCCATGACACATAGCCGAACTAGTGCACTTGTACCATTGAAAAGGATTGTGGACCAGAACCTTGGTCTTTTAGGCACCTATTTTTATGCCCTTTGTTTTCCTCATCTTGATTCATCATTTATTGTGATTCTTGTGCACTTCCAAGATCTTGGTGATCTTAACCACATGCTTGGCAACTTTTCCTGGGCAAAGATTGAAGCTTTTTTGAGAACTCATAACAACAAGAACCCCAGTTACACTTTGCTACTCGATACTAGTCCATTCATCTAAATATGCATAAACCATACTATACCTCCTCATTATCAAAAAGGGCGACCATTCGTATGTTTGTCTCATCTGTCAATGCACTCGAAGTTGCACAACTATCAATGAGTGCACGTAGCGCACAGAATGATGATGCCAGGTTATCGAGTCTCCCAGAGAAAATAAACTCTTCCTGGGCACCGCCAACACAGCTAGGCTGCGTATCACAGACATGCAACTCAAAGTCTACAATCTCGCAAGGTTTGCACTGCAGTTCTTCTGCAAGGATCTGAAAGCAAAAAAGTCTTGGGTTTGTCAAGAGATTAAAGAAATGATAGTTTCTAATGCTATCTAGTATAGAGAAGATGATCTAACCTGCAGAAGAAGAGGATGATGTGCTTTCCCTAGTGGAATTGCCACACCATTGCCTTCGTTAGAAAGCTCTGCCTCGATATGTGTTGCAAGCACTGGAGCCAAATGAGTTTCTAGATTTGGCTTGAAACCATCCGTATTAATATTTCTGGTACACAGCTGATTTATTATCCAGGCCACATGAATGATGAATGACATATGCTAGACAAACTCTACGTATCTAAATAAAGAATATGGCTTCATGGTAGATGAATGAATGTTATGTTAACCTGATGGAAGACGTCAGACAATGCATGGACAAGTGGTTAACCTCTTGAAAGGACTTAGTAAAGCATTTATTGCATTCTATCCTAACCTTTATAAATGAAAGAAAGCTTTTACCAACTGTGCATCTCTTTACTCTCTCTCTGGTTGCCCATCTCCATTACCTCATGTTCCCAGAGTCGTAAGGGAGCAAGATGTAAGCTTTCCGAAAGTTCCATTGGGTGGGTGTTGTTGGTGGCAGCAGACTGTGATGTACTATGTTCTCTTGTAAAGAGGCTTTTGTCTCGGTAATAAAAAATGGATCTACTTTCGGAAGCTTTCTTCAACACAAATGATTCAGCATTTGATACAGTTCACAAATAGAAACACTTGATCTGGTTTGTTCAGCAGCAGTTGCTTATATTTCAGACAAAGGCCTTGAAACCAACGTCTTTTGAAAACTTTGCATCTGATCTCTAGAGCTCCAACTGTACAATGACACTTAGGCCACAATTCAAAGCATTTGGTCCGATGTATCAAGCTAAAAGAAAGCATCCCAATATACACAAGGAAATTTTGAGTCACTAAATCAACAGGGTGTTTTAAATGCAGAATATCCAGTACATAGGTAAGTTTAAAAGAAAACGAGTAGAGAAGCCTATAAAGAAGTCAACATCTCAGCATGATGTTCCACCTGATAATGTTTATCATTACACGGTATAAACATGTTATGGATAAACCCTGTCGTCATTTAGTACACATATATATGTACGTGTACTTTTATGTACATCTATCATTTGATTAGATCATTCCTGACACTCTATGACTAGGGCAGGCACATCTAAGCTCTTATCACTTGGAAAAAGGGCTTGGACAAAGGCAAAACATCACGAGAGTTATGGTTTTACCCTTATTATATGAAAGCACTTATATGAGTGCCATGCTTTTCCGAAATGCTCGAACTTCTCCACTCTGTGGAAGAACTTTTCCTCATTGTTGAAAGAGTTGCTAGAGATGCAACAAAATAAACTCAGGGGCTATCTTATTTGGTGGAAATACCAGCAGGAAACTTTTGTGGAGCTGCTTCAGAAGCTGAAGTTAACGTGTGTTACGTTAATGTAGTTGTTGCTTAGTTCCGGCAAAAATTGAAGCTAGCATGGTTCCTTTGTGTAACCTTTATTTAGCTTTATTTTTACAACTTATCACCTTCCTATAAGGCGTGAATCATTCAATTCAATCTGTTCTTGAGGTTGTAACTTTTTGATCCCCAAAATAGATTAGGAACATTCTATATGAATTCAATATGCAGGGATTACCTGTCCAAGTGGATTGCCAAGGTTGGAACTGTGAAATTGGCCGATTCAATTCAACAAGTTTTTGTAAGAGACCACCAGTTTCTTTTCTCAATAATACACGTCCAGCAACACTTAAATCCCTGTCAAACCATGTGTGCCACAGTCCTCCTCCATAGGTTTGCACAGAAACTTTTAAAAACCCAGACTTTGACACCGCTGAGTTGGGTTTCAGCTTTGGGCAAGGACTGTCCGTATGTGCTGCAATAACATGAAATCCATTTCCAATTTGGTATCTGTGTTATAAATGGCACAATACATGTTAACATTCTATCTCCAAAGAGAAAAGGAAAGAAAGATTTATTAACGTACATTAAAGACCACAAAGACTTAAAAACTAGTTGCATCATTGACAACAATAAAAAGAAGGGAAGGAAAGAAAGACTTATATCTACCGAAGAAATATGCAGCCTATGAGACCAATAGTACAATTGTAACATACAAACAGCTAGGAGCAAGTAAAAAATATGCATCCTAGTAACACGTAACAAAAACTTCCTTAGAGCAGAACTAGGACATACACTTCACTCTGATTAAAGCAGATGTGCTACGAACTGAACTAGAAGAACGTACTTATGCCCAATAGCAAATGCCACAAGGGTAGACATATTCCTTGTAAAGAAGTAACGCCCGTCTGGGTATACTGCCCATTCATCTTCCTCGTATATTTGTTGAAATCCTGCTTCCAAGAGAAGCTTCTTTGCCACAGCTATAACAAGTACTTAGCATCAGGGTAACATAAAAAAAGAGACGATGTTGAGTTATTAGAATTAACATCTAAACAATATAAAAAGTAACAATTGGAAAAGTTATGACATGCATATTGGACACAGATACGATCATCCGAACTTTGTCTGATCTATTTGGTTTAGCTTAAGGTTTTAGTAGTATTGTTTAAAAATTAGAGACCATTGAGTACGCCTTTGGCCTTGCGGTTAGCACTATGAGATGTGATGTAGGCTTATATCCTTGATGGTGAATATTCTACTCAAAAGCAGATGTGCCAACCGGATGGAACAGTAGCTCATATGTGCAAGGGCAAGCAACCGGGAAGACCTTTTGACTAATGAGGGATATCAAACATTGAAGAGATTAATGCCAAATAAAGGCACCTGTATTGGCAACAAGAAAGAACCTGTCCTACATAAGAGCCATGACTTCCTCCGAGACTGTGTGCAAATCTTTACCATGTGTCTCCAAGTCTTACACATGAGACATTCTGTTTCTGTGATGCCAAATTGCCAATCAATCAAGCCATTGGCTAAATTCATTGCCACCTATATTGACCAGTGCTAAGTTGCAGTTAGAAACTGATCAACCCTGTTTCCAGGTTTGATATGGCACTGTTGATTTGACCAGCAGGTTGCTTATGGCAAACTGCTTCCATAGCCTGTCCATTGACTGCCTTTTATCTTGCCTCTTTAAACTTCGAGTTCTTTTCCAAATAGCCATGTAACTCTTTTGACCTTGTTCCTAACAAACTGGACAGAGGAATTAATGAGTAACAAAAAGGAGATTATCTCCCATTTGCTTTTCAAATGCTCTAAAACAAATCACTGAGGGAATGAATGGATCCCAGCATTGTTTTATGTAACCGTGTTAACAGACATGCTTTTCATACTGCCACATTATTAATAACAAATCTCAATCTATCTAACCATTATAAACTATGGCGTAGCAAATCCTCATACCAGTGGCATGGAAGGAGTCCAAGACTGCTTCAAGAATTTGAGAAGATCTGACACCACACTGACTTGCTCCAGAGTCTTCTCAGTATCCTGAATTCCACAGCATCATCCATCAGTTCCCCTTAGAAAAGTCTGATATACTAATTTAGCATAAAAGTGCAAACAACTATGAAGGTGAGTTTAGAACAGTTTACCACCATCCAATACTTCAATCATATGTAATGCTGGCTAGCAAGATCGAGAGAATTAATCTTTCAGCAAAAATACAGACACACTTTCTACATGCAATGTGATGCATCATTTCTGGAGTTACATGTACCACGTAAGGATGACTTCCTAGGTTGCATGCCCAGAGGTGATCTATTTCTTGTGCTTTACTTCTTATCCTTATAGTTCTGATTCTTATATAGCTAGATTTCTTGCATCTGGCACAAGTTTTGCCCTTGAATATAAAGTTTCAAGAAAGAACCATGAGTCCATTAATACGGTACTTCTCATCCCAAAATTAGAATCCGACCACTGATTTGCATTATCCCTTTATATGCTTAAAACACGTAGTCCTTTTTTCAATATCCCAAGCATATAATGTGATTGAAGCAAATAAAACGAAGGGTAATCTCATTTCTATGAACCTTGATGCTTCAAAGGCAGGCTAAGCATAAGAAAACCATCTTGACCATGCCTGCAGTCAACGACTGATCATGAAAAATGCCATTGAAAAGAGCATCCAATGTCTGTATAGCCAATAAGAACTTTCCAGAGATTACAACCTTCACACTTCTAGGAAGATAACACAGAATTTCTTGCAAATGCACCTTAGTTGCTCGCTTTAGCATACTGGATTAACTACTATATATTAAAAAGAATTAAGGAAAAGCTTTGGCCAGCAAAATGAATTCGATAATGAACAGTAAAACTTTCCTTCTTATTCTGCAATTCTAATATTTCCCGAGGCAAAAAAAAAAAACCACCTTGGTACCTTATTATTGAGGGTTTCTTGGGATTCTGAAGCAGCAGCTGCACTTGTGCTCCAGCTTCGTCCATGGAGCTGTTTTGGTGCGTCCGTAGACCAGCCTCTAATTGCTCTGGAGCTTCCGGAACGGCGAAATGGGCATCTTATAGATTGGACGTGGTAAACGGATGCGGGTGGAAACGCTCTAATCAAACCAAAGCATGCAAGCTTCCTCTCCAACATGTGAGCCATATATAAATAGAAATGTTAATGCGGGAGACAGAATTGTATGGCAACCTTTGGAATTCACTGGTTTCTTCACACTACCAGTTATTTTAGAATTCCCCCCTACCCCGCATGGTCATATGTATGGCAATATGTGCTTGTAGATCCTTAGAAAAGCTCAAAAAATGCAATTATAGTAGATGGGCATCCACTACACAAATCATACCCTATTTGGAATGCTATAAGTTATGGTCATTTATTTTAGTTTATGATCTAGGCCCAGCATTTGCGCCTAGCCGGACACGCTATGAGGGGTTGGTTACACCTAATCAACCGCTGGATGTGATGATGAACACATCGGCGGTAAGAGCACTGGGGCCTTACATTCAAGAGACATTCAACATGCAGGCTCAATTATGCCCCTGATCACCACACTGCCATGTACAAGTAAAGCCTGAGTGCCAGCAAATGCAAGCAACAGTACGTCAACATTCGGATCAAGATAAAATCGCATGATAGACAAATCCAAGGGTCTAGATTCGCCAATATAATGCAGATAAACCCCTTCCATCTGCTAAGACCCCTCAATTGGGCCTAGTATTCATGGATAGAGCAAGACAAATAATTTAATTGATATCATTTCTGTGCTTGCCATCAAGTATGTACCTCCAGTCAAGGAGACCATGTGTTGCACCATAAATCCATAGGACTAACGAAACACCCAAGACAGATCCTTACCCTTAACCCATATGCATCATTTAATTCATGTCAGATTCTAGTCCCAATGGTGATCACTCCTGTTCCAGTTCCAACCATGCCCAGCTTGACGGCTCAAGGCCCAAGTAGGTTGATTGCTCGTCCCAGTACTATGTTCCAGCCAAAGTGGGCTTAACTTGAGGCGTGTTGTGAGGTCTCTACCAACTTCTCAAGGCTCTTTTGAGGAAAACTTAACATGCTCAACTTGTAGCTAGAGATAGAATTCCACCTTAGAAAGTCTGCTATCTCGATGATATGCTCATTTATTTGAAGTTACGAGCATAAGATTGGTAGTATGCCAAGCTCATCAACTTTTATATAACACCACAACAAGGAAAATGTTCCGGATAGCTCAGAGTATCATAGTAAACAGTTCCACAAGATGTTCAGAAAGATGTTCAGCTGCTTGAGAATCTCCTTTTCTTAGGCTCCCTTCGAGAATGATCTTTTATGCCCATGCCTTTGTTTGCAACAATAAAAAGGCAGTAGGGGCAGTTGCATAAATGGGCCTTTCCAGGGTTAAACCTGTCTTTCTTGTCTTTTGCATTGCATAGAATGTATCTTTTCTCGTCAAAATAAGTGGTGCAGGCACAATTACAGTGACATTCTTCTCCATGCTCATTGGGTACCTCGACCCCAAACTGAGTCAACCATAAAGCATTTGCATGACGGTTCATTCTTTTCCATCTCAGTCTCTTGAACATGATGAGTGTATTACCTGCAGTCAAGAAAATAACAAGCATCATTAGTCAAAATATTAATCCTGGTTACCACAGATTTCCAAAACCCAACTAATGTTATATTGGGTTTGCTTGATAATGGCATTAGGTCAAACAATTTCGTCCTTGAAAATTAAGGCATTTCTCCCCTTCCAAATTCTCCAACGGAGAATGTACCTCCGCCATTCTACTGGATTGGCAGGGAAAAAGAAATCAATAGCTTGCATATTGGCCAGATCAGAAATGTTTAGCTCAGTTTCTGCTAATTCCAGAATCCATTCTGCCCATAGACAATTTTTGAAGAGATGTTCTTCATTTTCCTGATCCTGCAAACATCTAGCACAAATATCAGAGTTAGACGTGTTTAGCCTCCATCTCTTTTTGTTGGTAGCAAGGGCTCTATGCCACAGCTGCCACATAAAGGCTTTGATTTTCGGATGGATGGGGCTTTGCCACATAAAGGTTAAGTTTCTGGTAACCCTCTCTGGCTCAATATTCCATTTGGTATGAATGGAGATTTCCTGATTCTTGTTAAGCTACCTGTAAGCCAAATTGACTCTGTAACCACAGAAACCATTAATATGCCAAAATTCATCAGTGTTGTGCCAATCTCCAACTGCCAATTTCAGGGAAATGCTATTAAACAGTTGTCTAGAATCCTCACCAAGATCCCTAAGAATGGACTCCTGATAATTAAAATTATTAATGATATCCCTGATATAGATTATGCCCATGTTAGTCCACTGCTTGGTTAACTTAGGGAAGTTGTAGCCAAGCACATGTTTGGATTATCCAAAATCAGTGAGGGGCTCCAAAAAATGGGTTGATCCTGAGAGAGGCCCTCTTTCCATGTATACATACCTCTGATCCTTACCCAAGCTCTGATCCACTTTTTGATAATCAGAGGTGTGGAGGAGGGGACAGTGAATTCAAAATAAATACTATGAGGGAGCTGCAACTTGAGATTTCTCCATCCAAAGGGGTGACATTTCTCAATATAATAAGTAATGAGATCACTCACAGGGTGGTTGATTTGATTGTTGCAGGCCCTAAAGAAGTATTTTGCAGCCAAAGCAATGGCCTGCTTCTCAATGTTGATAACCCCCAATCCTCTCTTACTTTTATGCTTGCAGCATTCCTCCATAGAAATTAGAATCCATCACCTCCTACTAGATTCCCCCTGCAATAAACCTTCCAATAATGCTTTGCATTTTAGCAAGAACTTTCTTAGGAGCCATTATGATAGAAGATTGGTAAACCTGTGAAGAAGAGATGACCGAATTTGCCAGGATAGCTCTTCCATTTTTAGAGAGAAGCTTAGAATTAAGAGAATCAATCTTTCTGTAAAATTTGTCAATGAGGTCCTCCCAGAGGTCACAAGCATTGACTCTAATAGCATATGGAATGTCAAGAATTTTAGTCTTAGTGCTAGGGGAGGAAGGGATTAAACCCCCTTGCGAGGCCATTATGGCAAATAATCGGGCGAGCCCGGAGGGCGAGCCCGCTTATTTGCAATAGTGGCCGAGCAAGGGGGTTTAACCCCTTTAACCGGCAGTTTCGAGGAGATTTTACAGTTTTTAACCTTTGGATAAAGAATTTGTGTGCTGGGCAAAGGGGCTACGGATCAGATTCGTATAAGTTTACTCTGCGGAGATTATCTTACTTTGTGGAGGGCACGACTGGAAAAATTGGCGCCTGAGAAAATCTGATGGCGATGGAGGGAGATTCATGGAGGAATATGCATTTGCTAGTGTTTTCTTATGTGCTTGCATACTTGACTGCACGATTCTTGACTGGATTCATGATTCAATGTTGTGTTTTGTATGATTTTACATTTAGATCTTTGCTTGCTTCTGGCTGTGCATTGACGCTCTCTGATGCATTATGCCTTTCTCTGAGTCTTTCTAAGCATGTTCTCATGATTGAATCGCTGCTTTTTAAACAGGAAAATAATGCTATTAACAGGGGATCTTCCCATGAAGGAGTTGGAGAAAACAATAGAGGCTAGCACAGGGAAAAAGGGGGCATGCTCCATTCTGGCTAAAGAAAAGCTTTTGCTCTATTGCACCATAGCCAGCTCTTGTATTTGCAATAAGAAATATCTGAAAAGCTTTCTTGAATAGACATTTAGCCCATTTGATCTCCTTACTTGAATTCTGCTACCGAAATGTGCAATAGCAATCGTGCATAAAGCAGCTTCTTCTCTAAGCTCTGATATATTTGGGCAAAATCGTGATTGATTGGAGCTGAACTAGGTTTCGTGACAGATTGTTGAGATGAATCGATTTATGTGGATGTCCGGCAGCATTTGCTGTTGCATTCTAGAAGTAGAGTTTCTGCAATAAAGTTTTTTTCCTATGTTTCTGCTGCATTTTGGAGCATCAATGATCTTTCTGGTGCTGTTGCATAGGAATTAGCAACTCTATGCAGGAACTGCAGTCTCATGGTCCAGGTAACAGCAGCACAGGGAATAGAAAATGCAATTTGTTTGTGAATCTGAATACCCTGTAATGACTAGCCTGTTTATCATGATAAACAGGCTACAGAATAGGTTGCGGCCTGTTTATCATGATAAACAGGCTGGAAATGTCACATTATGCCTAATAATTGAACTACATCTAACGGCCAGGATTAAAATCTCCGAGGAACTGCCGGTTAAAGATACATACATCCTAAAGATAAAGCTTCTTGCTCACCCTCCTCTTGATGCCTGATATGAGCTTAGTCTTGTTGGGGTTGATTTTGCAACCTGAGCATTTGCCAAAGTCCTCCAGGATTGCTTGAGTGTTCTGAATAGATTCTTCCTCTAGATGCATAAAATGGATGCGTTTATTGTTGCTGTTTTTCCTCCTCGTTTGACGATGGAGGCAATCTGTCTGAAATCACCGGCTGCTATGAATAGTTTTCCTCCGAATGGGCTATTTGTGCATGTTACGTTTTGCAAGAGGATGTCGACTGCTTCTATGACTGCTCTGTTTGCCATGGGAAACTCGTCCCATATGATTGTTGTTGCAGTGATCAATGCAGCCCTTGGAGAATGTGGATCGAGTAGGGAATGAATTCCGATATTGTTTTCAATGACATGTATTTGAAATAGGGAGTGCGCAGTTCTTCCGGCGGGGTACTATAGTGATGCCAATGCTGTGGTGGCACACGTTAAGATTAATTGGTTCAGTGCTCGTATGTAGAGGCAGATGGCGTTGATGATGTATGTTTTTCCAGTTCCTACCTTTCCATATACGAAGATTGGGGATGCAGAATTTCTGTTGTTGATAAGTTGGCATATGTGGGTGTAGATTGAGGTCTGGTTCTTGTTCATGGTCTGCGACATAGTTGAGCTCTTTATGAGGCATTCTTCGTGGTCGGGGAACTTTCTGAGTTCATTCTGTATTTCCTTGGATGGGATGTTTTGCATAGGCAGGCCGAAGGCTTCAGTGTTGGTGCCGTGTTGGATCAAGATGTTGTTAATGGCGACCAAGGTTTCATTGACGGCGACTGGTTGGTTTCCTGGACATTGTTCTAGAAAGTCGGCTATCATGTGGTCTTGAACTATTTCTCATAGTTGAAGCGCTGGTCCAGAATCTAGTATTAGGAGTGCAAATAGGAACCGCAGTTGTGATGGAGTCTGTAGACATGAGATTGCCTCTTGCATTACTGCTATCGCTTCAGTTGCTGGCGCTATCAATCCAATGGCTTGAGCGGTTTCTTGATATATCTTGTACTGTCGTTGGTCATGGCTCTTGAGTTGTTCCCAGGATCGTGCTGCTTTATGGAGCAGAATCAGTCTTAGATAGAATGCTTCTCCAACTTTTGGAAGCAATAGGCATATCGTATCCTACAAATTAGTTGTCCTCTCGTTCTCTCGTGGATGATATTCTGGGTTACGCCTATGCGATTTTGCTCCAGGTGGTCGGTTGGTTTGAGGATGATGTTTGTCTTATATGTAGTAAAGGTATATTGTTCGTTATATTCGACATAGGTCACGTGATCAAATTTAAAATTGAGTGGTCGTAGGAAGTATATGTCTAGCAGAGAGATTCCGGGGTCTATTGACGTGCTTCTTAAATGATGTTTGTTTTGTCCCTCTAGATGCAAGGGGAGGCATTTGACGGAAGGATGCTTTTCAGTCATGTGATAGGACATAATTCTCCATGTCGCTTCCATTGAGGATAGATAATGCGCGGAGATGTAATCTTGAATTTCGTTTCTTGTGTGAGTTTGGTCGTCGTTGTTATTTGTTGTGGCAGGTTGTGCTGGAATATGTTTGTCGAAGTCGATGTGGAAACGAGCGGTGTCGAAGCTTTTGTATATGTAGCCGTAAAGATATGCAAAGATGTGCATGGCCGATGCGACGTCTGCATAGACGTGGCAATCCATTTCTCTCAATAAAAATGGCATATATGGGGCAACATTTACGTCTGTCTCGGTTCGTCGTTTGTATTGTACATATCCCTTTTCATTGATGTACGTTGTTGGGTTTATTGGTTTTGGGTATTTGTAGCAGCATCGATTGTTTTCTTTGAGGCAGCATTTTGTATGTCTGTGAATCATGTATTTCTCGACTTGTGCACTTAGTATGGGATCTTCTGGTAGTTCTGCAGAGATTAGATTATCGATCATGTCTATCAGAATCTCATACTCTGTTTTCACAACTATGTGTGCATGGGGTAGTCCCCTCTTTTGGAATTCGATGACGTGCATCATGTAGGATATGAGTCCAAGATATTTTCGAATGATGTTCTTTGTATATTGGACTCTTTCGTGGCATGCTCGAACAACTACCGTGGGGTTCAGATGCATTTTGACCGGGATGTAATTTGTGTTTTATTTCGGGCCACGTTGGATTCGTTGTCATAGTTATGAAGAAGCTGGGCCTTCCCTTAACTCTTGCAAGTGCCAAGGCATCTGCTACTTGAACAACACACCATCGCCTGGAGCCCAGAAAGGATGCTGATAGTGCTGCATAATGGGCATCAGGATCATCATCATCAATGAAGTCGTCTTCATGTTGTGTTGTGACGTCCCCTACTGTGATACCTGCACTCACCGATACAACCAGGAGTTCATCCCCCATACCAGCTCGCGTGCCAATACAAAGCCTCCACATGACACCGCAACCGTAACGGGTTCCAAAGTGGGAAGAGTGGAAGGGTCATTGCACCCCGGCTCCCTCGTGGCCTACCTAGTCGCGAAGCGTAAACATACATGTCGTAAGAGCACATACATCAACATCATATGACCATCGGGGGATGGTCCTCCACATATCCGCATAGACGAAGATCAGACATCACATAGGGAATCCTACCCAAGGCTCGCATAATGTGGATGGACCGACAAGCTTGGGTCTCAGAGTTCATTGCGCATGTAATTCATGGCAATGGATTTGGCCGGCATAAGAACATGGCCTAGGGTTGTCCACTCCATCCGCCTTCTCCGTGCACACTTTGCAGAGTAGGTGAAAAGTGTTGGGACCTGATCAGAGTTCCATGGATGCATAGCCGAGGGGCTATATCCCGGGTTACATCTCCCCTGGGGCCCGCCTTTGGCGGGGCAAGGTAGGGATCTCTCCCTCCGCAGATCTACAATGCCGACTCAAGGTGACTAGAGGGCCACCACCATCTTCGACTTGAACTCAATGGAAGGTCATATTCACCACCTCACGAAAGTAAATGAGCCCATGCCTTGCCCACGCAGCTGGCAAGCCATTAGACCTAGTCACAAAGGACCCCTAAGCAAATTATCAACACACCATAGGGTCGCTCAAGAGTCGTAACATGAACCTCCTTTATAAGCCGGGCCCCCCCCTTCACCCACAAACTGTGTGTGGCTCTTGTGCACAAAAAGCAACTACAAAGCAGTGCTAGAGAGGCTACTCTAGGAGCATCAACTACAAAGCTTTAGGTCTCTACCCCCCTTCCCAATACAAGGAGTTCACAGAGATACATCATCCATATACATCACAGAAGAACTAAAGAACAAGATCTAATCTATATCATAGAGTTAGGTTCTTTAGTTAGAATCAGCTATCTAGAGTTCTAGAGGGTCGCTATGGGCAATCTAATAGGCTAAACCTACCATGATTCAATGCCTAAAATAGGGTTTAGACTATCTAATTGGCCAAATACCCGATCCTTGAGGGGCTCCTCCCGACCGAGCCCCCACCATCCTCATCAAACGCCAATCTCGAGGAACTAAGGATGCAATTCTCCCGTGCAGAAGTTCGATGGGGCTTGGCCGCTGAGGCAGCCAAAACAGAGTTCTAAAGCCCTAAAATCGAAAATTAGGTTAGTTAGGGTTTCCAACCCTATATAGACAAGGGGGTGGCTAGGGTTTCCAATTATCCCCTTTTGGCATGTGGGATAATTGGTAATTGGGCCCACTTGCCTTTAAGGGCTAGGTGGCCAAATGTGCCCACATGGAAATGTGTTCCCCAAATGTGCTCACATGGAAATGTGTGCACATTAATGAATGTGTACATTGGAAAAATGTGCACATTAATTGCACCTATGGGTATGGCCCACTTGGCATCAAGTGGCCACATGGAAATGTGTGCCCACATTAATGTGTACATTGGAAAATGTGCACATTAATACTAATGCACATTCTAGCAAGTTGCCCCTAGGGGCTACCCACTTGGCTATACGCTGGCATACATGCCAATCGGGTGGCGGTACGCTGACGTGGGCGTTATAATATACGCCCCGGGAGCGATAACCGTTGCCGAACGCCACATTCTCCCCACCTTGAAATGATGTCGTCCGCAAAGATCGCGGGTTCTCCCCACCTTGGGATCTTCCTAACCCTCGCAATCAACCCGATGCATACATATATACTACTATAATACTTACACATTTATTACGATTACCTTAAGGTAATACTTTTATCACATTATTATATTATAAAAATAACTTATCAATTCACAACATTACTAATGAGATTACTCCAACATTCCCTTAACATTACTATTAAGTTTATCAAAATTTTAAAATTACGTCCGAGGCATCTTTTCATTCCTTGCAACACATTCCAACAAAATTTGTGTTGTAAGTTCTTCGAGTCCGACCTCCTTGCCCTCCCGAGCGCTCTACGGCTCTGTGCCCATCGACACTACGTTAGTACCATTTAATTATTAATTAAAATTTTTGGTTATATGGTGACCACCCCACCTATCTACATGGATGCATGGCTAATCTCCGGCCGTAGGGGAAGAGGGTGAATCTTCCATTATGGCCGAGACACACACATGCCTATATGCCGCCATGCCTACACCTCTAGTTGCCCAACAACGTGGAGGATATCCTTCCGGGGCGCGAAGGATAGATTCCTCCTATCAAAGCATATATGGGGCTAAAGGTGCTTTTCCTATCAATGCATTCCTCAATGACCTCCTTTTCGAGGTCGCCTACTCCGGTGGGACGTAGTAGACTTTCTAATCTACCTTCCACTTTCGCCCAAAGCGGAAAACGCGGCCATGCCTACATTGACATTACACCACGCCCTAGAGATCACCGTAGTGGTCCCATCATCCAGTAATAACGCATGCCCATACTAAGCGTATGTGGCATGCGTGAGATTAATCTCAACTATACAAGAATTAACCTACACAAATCGACATGCCTGAGCCGATTTCTTCGAGATGACCTTGCCGCCCCATTGCTCCATAAACCGTGGGTACCGCTTTACTAAATCCTTCTTAAGTACCCATGTGGCGCCTTCCACCTGTAAGTGTTTCCACTTGACCAAATAATCGGAGGAATTTGATCTCCTCGCTTTCTTGAAAGCTTTATCAAGAATCAATTCGAACTATTTCCAAATTTCTTCCTCCGCCATTTCCAACAATACATAATCCAAGACTTCGTGCGGATTTGGGGTGTGCTTCTTCAAAGAAACTCACGGGAAGACCTTATGAATCTTTAGGTGTGCCGGCAAGTCTAGCTTGTAGGCTTGATTGCCTAGTTTCGACTATTCGGAAAGGTCCAGCCCACCTTGGAGCAAGCTTCTTGCAATTGCCGATCCCCGAAGCCACCGCTTCACCTTAATCTTGAGCCAAACATCATCTCCAACTTTGAACTCTCTTTATTGCTCGATGCTTGTCGGGCGATGCTCTTTTGATCTTCTTCTTGCTGCTAGCAGATAGCCACGAAACCTTCTACAAGCCGCTGCATATCGCCAACATCTGGCCGCGCGAAACTTCCACTTTGACACGGGGTTGTGCCAAGTGTCCGAGTTAGCAATCGAGCAGTCGTGAATTGATCATAAACGGCGACATTTGGGATGATTCCCCGCTTGGTGCTATTGTATGCAAACCCACCAAGTGAATAAATTTTCCCACATACCTTGCTTATTCCGCATATAGTTTCGAGCATGTTTCTAAAATCCTCGTTGGTCCGCTTCCGCCCGCCATCCGTCTGAGGATGATATGCCGCGGTTCCATGGATAGCTTCGCCGATCGCCGCAAAGAGGTCTTGCCAAAAGGCGCCATGAACTTCGGATCCCCGCTTGGAGATGATCTCCTTGGCATGCCATGAAGCCCTAAGATCTCTTTGGTGAAGAGCTTTGTCAGATCCATGGTCAGATTCGGTGGTTCTGCAAGGCACAAAATGTGCCATCTTCGACAACTTGTCGACCACTACCATTAAGGCATCCTTGCCTCTCATTTTGGGAGTCCCGTGATGAAATCCATGCCGATTATTCCTCCCACTTAGCGCTTGGCAATCCGCACGGCTTTAATGCCCCGAATTAAGTCGCTCGCTGCACCCGGGGCATAGCCGACATTCCTTGATGTAGCGAAGCTATTTGCTTCTTCATTCCTGGCCAATAATAGCCGCCACAGCGACTTTGAAATATGTTTTCATGAATCCCGCATGGCCAGCTATTGGGCTGTTGCAGCGTGTCATGGAGGATCAACTTCCTTACACCCGATGATTCGGCACGCACAACTTGTTCTTATGGTATAACAGGTTGCCTTCCTTCTTATAATGCTTGAAGGCCTCCCCTCTTTATCTCCGCTTCTAGCCTCCTTAGAAAGGCTTGCCCATACTTCCTTGAAATCCACGTCCGTTGGCAAGGACTCTTCAATCCTCTTACCAAAGTCGCCGGAGAGCCGAAATTGCATTGCAATGCACTCTAGTTGTCGGGATGCCTTGAAAGCGCATCTCGCTACCACATTGAGCTTCCCGCTTGTAGACTATATCAAAGTCATATTCTTCGAGGAACTCCATCCATCTCCGCTGCCTCGTATTAAGGTGTGGGTTGAATACATATTGAGGCTCGGATGGTTGTGATCCAATTGGAACTTCCTTCCCAAGAGATAATGCCTCCATATTCTTAATGCCCTGATAACCGCAAGGCAACTCCTGATCGTCGGCGGGTAGCGCCTCAAAGGCCGCTCATCTTCCTCGAATCATACGCTACCACACGCTCTTCTTGCATAAGCACCGTGACTTTTGAAGCTATCTTTACTCGTGACTTGCTACAAGCTTATCTTTCTCCCGTCCGGCAGGGTTAAGATCAAGTTGTTAAAGCTTCCTTCAACAATTCAACCCCTTTTGGGCTTCTTGTGCCAATGCTCTACCCAATCTTTCACCTTCTCGCCGTCCGTCCCGGTGCGTTATCTTAGCAAAGTTCTTTACTTAACTTCCTCAGAGTAATCGCTAGGGTCGGAGGAAACTTCCGATTTCATGCACATTCCTCGGCGCCACCATCAATGACGGCTTCAATCTTGGCGGGTCTGTTGAGATGCCTTCCGCCGAGATCACATGACCTAGATATCCACCTTTTCTCAAGGCGGCGGCACTTCGACAACTTGGCGCATAACCGGTGCCTCTTCAACTTTTCTAGCACTCTTCTCAAGTGTTGTACGTGCTCTTCAAGGGATTTGCTATACACCAAAATGTCGCCAAAGAAAACAATTACAAAGGTGTCCGGGAACTCCCCGAAGATATCGCTCATGAGCCTCATGAACGCTATGGGCATTTGATAAGCCGAAAGGCATTACTTGTGAACTCATAATGCCCATACCGCCGCTTCAAAGGCGGTCTTATGGATGTCTTCTTCCTTTATCCCGATCTGATGATAACCTGACCTTAAGTCGATTTTGAGAAGATCTTTGCACCTTGGAGCTGATCCATCAAGTCGCCTGATCTTGGGAGCGATACTTGTTCTTAATGGTGTGCTTATTCAACTGCCTATAGTCTATGCACATCCTCAAAGATCCATCCTTCTTCTTGACAAAAGAATGGGCGCCCAAACGGCGAGACACTAGGTCTAATGAAACCTAGGTCGAAAGCATTCCCTGAATCGCTTTTTCGCCGGTTAGACAACTCTGTGTTGTCATTCTATATGGGGCCTTGCTTGTTGGCTTTGTTCCTGGTTCGAAAGTGCTATCTCGCGACTCGACTCCCTATAAGGAGGGGAGCTGCTTGATCTCATCTCGAAAGAGATCATGGAACTCCGTGATTAGCTGAGATACTTGCTTCGCAACTTCTTCCGAGCGTTGTCTTCTTTGCTTCCTTCCGATTCGCTCACTCATCTCAAGCTTGAAGATGTATGCCACTTGCTCACTCTTGATGCACTTGAACAACTGTTTAGAAGACATGCACTGCATGATGGGAACAACTTCTTTACCTGTTATCTCAATGATCTTGCCGTCGGGCGTTGGGAAGGTCACCTTCCGCTTTCCACAGTCGATAATGGCCCCTGCTGGCCCAAGGTACTCCATTCCTATGATCAAGTCATATTTTCCAATGCCCATTACTTCGCTCCCCATCTGGATATTAATCCCCAACAAGTCGATGTCGGTTAATTCTCTTGCCCGCCCTTTTTGCTCGCACCACTTGCTAAAACAACGGGTCTTGGTTTTGACTTTAGCGGCTTCAACTTCAACATCTGAACCATTCTGGGGATGCAAAGTTATGGCTACTTCCCCGAGTCTATCAAGACTATGAAGGACATAGCTTTAGCCTTCCCTACCGTGGAAATTACCTTTGTCTTGGCTCGCTTTCTCAGTATCTATTGCGGCAAAGATATGACACTCACCCCGAATATAGTCGCGGGCCTCTTCGGGCGTCGCCGTCCGACAGGCGCCCCAATCTCCCAACTCCGCTTAGAGCCGCACTCATGACGTAAGGGGCGGTTTGTCGCCCTATGGCTGGCTGGAAGCACACAAGCACAACTGCTTTTCTATGCACTCCCGCCTCTTTTCGCTTGCACGCTTTGCAAAAGGGATTGCCTTTGCTTTTGGAGTAGTTTGACTTCTCGCTTGTCCTTGAAGGACACCCGCTTCTTCTCCCCGCTTCCCTGGTTCCCACCATATTGGGTTCTTTTGCCGGACTGGACTGCTGCCCCGGGTCAGTAGCTTCTGTCGCCTTTGCCTTTCTCCCCGGAAGTATCTGCTTGTGCCCGTATTCCGAGGTCCTCACCCCCGCAAGCTTATAGCCTTAGATTCCGCTTTCCGATCGCGTCCCTAGGGTTTATTGCCCTCACAAGCTTGCGAATCTCCTCATTCAAAATTTCAATATAGCTTTCTCATCGCGTAGCTTCTCTCCCAACCGGCACCTCTGACCTTAGCCTCATGAATTCCTCTGTATATTTCTGAACCCGATTTGTTGCCTTTGCCGCAACCAAAAAAGCTATTTGCATCATGCTGGACTTATGTTCCCTTGGAACGTAATGGCGCTTTGAAGGCTTTAGCAAACTTTGAACTTACAAGCATCCACCAGCAAGCCGTGTGCCTTTGCATAACCCTTCCACCAAATCCGGCGGCTCCTTTCAAGTTGGTGTTTGCAACTCTGCTTTGTCCTTATCCTTCATGCCATAAGCATTTTAAAATTTCGCTCATCTCGTCCAGCCATGCCTCTGCTTCCAAGCGACTGTTCTCCCACGAGAGCGTTCGATTCAGGCCTTCCATACATTGCCGGTCTGGAATCTACCTTCTTCTACGGTAGTCGGAGGCCACGGTATCTCTTTAATCGTCCCTCACAGGCGTTCCTCTGCTTTCCTCTGTTGGTTTCACGGGCACGCTCTTCCTCTTCCTCGAGTCGGTCAAATTGAACTTAGTCGGAAGATTCGGTGGGGATCTCCTTCTCTTGCTCCTCTTCTTGTCCCTTCCTTCCCTCCCAGGCGATGCTTGCGCAAGGCCGAGCATTGCCCACCGAACCCTCCCACTTTGCACGGACGGTGCCTTTATCTGCCTCGGATCCGGCCCTCATCTGGGCTATCTCACCTTTCTGGGGTCATGGGTTCCCTATCTTCAAATAGGTTCCTTGTTCGGGGTGGTCCGGGCGGGTTTGCTCTTCTATAAGGTCTCGCAGTTGTCGCCCCCCTAGCTTAGCCCTCTAGTTGCATCCACAAGTGATTAATGGCTATATGGTTAGTTCCATTTGTTTTCTTGCATTGTTTATGTTTGTTGGTATAATTGTGGGGCAAAAATACATCAACAAAACATTTAAAGTGCAGCAGAATTGTATTTATATATCATGTAATATTTTAGATACAAAAAGTCTCGGGATCAAGAGTCTAACTAGTCTTGAAATCGTAGGTAAGGCAAGGGTTGTCTTCAAGAAACTTCTTAACTTGGGCCGTCCCCTACCGAAAGTGACCCAAGTTCCCGATGATGCTTGGCCGGCGAGCCTCCCCGGATGGCTCTCACGGTCTTCTACTCTGCTGTCGGATGTAAGGGCCGCGAGCCATCGCTAATCTCCCGGCGTGGGGGGGGATGGCGGTCGAAGAGGTCAAGTGCCATTGCCCTCTTTGACTAAAGGCGACATAGTCGACATTCTTTGCTATTCGAGCATGCTTGCAAGCTTGAGAGTGCAATCGGCATAAACACTCCTTCTTAGCCCACGGGGGCAACTTGCGGTGGATTACCGCTATTCTCCCCATCCATCAGCCATGGTAAGTAGTACGGGCGACTGTCGTTGTGTGTCCCTTGGCCCGAAGCTTCTGCCTTGTTTGGCCTCGGCTGCAATGCCGCCAGGTATCTCGTCGACCTCTACTTGATGAAGCTCCCCAGTAGTCTTCAATTGTGCGGTCGAGCCTCCCCGGGTCGATTCCTTCTCCTTTTGGCAAGGGTGATATTGAAGGACCCAAGATTAGGGATACTCGCGGGTCTTCCCCACGGATCCCCCATGCTCTTGGAGGCGAGGAACTCCTCCTCCGTTGGCGACTCCGCCCATCAATTGCCTAATCTTTCAAGAGGCCTGGATATCGGAGGTCGCCTCCCCCGTAGGGTGCCCGGACTCCCTCACTTGGCGGGAAGTCGAGCGCTCCCCTGACGATGAAGTCGCCTGTGCCTGGTCTACTTGCATGAGCTTGGTGGAAAGTCATTCGTCCAACCCGAGCTCCCTCTCCCCGCATTGGGGAGGTTCTCGATGTCGCCGAGGGAGTAGATACTCTCTCCGTCGATGATGATAGGGGCTAGGCTTGTGATGCCCAGCCCGCATTCAATTCTCGATGCTCTGCTCGCCGAAATTGATCAGCTCCACCGCTCTCCTTGGCGCCGTTCTTCGTCCGAGTCGAGCTCCGTGTATCCTTCGTCGTCCGATTCTTCTTCATCCTCTCTTGCTTCTGTTCTTGTTGATACCGCTGCGGCATTTGCTCTTCCTCCTGCTTTCGGCTATGGGGTCTACCTCCATCCCGGAGGGATAGAGTTGCCCCCATCGGGTTCTCGTGGCAGTGGGATAAGAAGATGGCTAGGCGGCCCGTGTAAGAGAAGTACTTGGTCCCCGTTGGGCTGTCGGGACCATGTAATCGGGTAGCCTCTGCGCCTTATTAGTCGAGTATTTGGCGATGTTGGGGACATCGCCCAAAGTACTGAAGGGATGGGCGGGGAACGGTATCCTATGCAAGGGGACTTGGACAAGGGAGGGTCCTACCCTAGCCCGGAATTCATGCTAGCACCTATATCTTTGGGGTTGCATTCAGCCGTAGCTTGGATGTCAATTTCTTTCACAAAAAGACTTGGAAGATGTCGTTGACATCCGCCCCCCTGGCATGGGCACCGGGCGCTGTACCATCGCCCAAATCGGTGGCCATTGATCTAGCAAGGAAGGGAGTATCAAACGGATGCGTAAGCGCCTGGAGGGAGAAAGATCGCCAAGCGAAGGGGGGAGCGAATTTGCGGGGTACCAATTGAGAAATGGGAACTTATTTATAGGAAAGGGGAAAACCCTAATTTTTGGAAGACTTAGAATTTCTTTGGGATTAGGCAATTCTAACCTATTAAGTGATGCAATTGCAAGTATGAAGTATATTTCTAGGGCTTGAGCATGCTAAGGAGAGCTACTCTTGAACTTATTGTGCAATTTGGAGATCATTTAGTGAAGAAATGAGCGGGGTCTCACCGCGTTAAGCCCGACCCGATTCCTAAAATGTAGAAATCTGTCTGGGCGCGACGTGTGAGACATGGGTCCCAATTGGGCTAGGATTACTCAATTTAGGTGATCTAAGGCTGTAATCCTACTAAACTCACCGAAAGTTAAGCGAGGAATTGACCCCTTACTTGGTCGATTTGGAGCTGGTTTGGGCATTTTTGGGCATGGTCTCACGTTGTTGCCCGGCCCGATTTCTAAAATGTAGAAATCATCCCGGCGCGACGTGTGAGACATCGTCTCAATTTTGCTCAAAACTCCAATTTAATTGAAACAAAAAGCTAGGGATCGATATCTTGACCTATTTAAACAAGGTTTAACACTTTATTTACACAAAAATTTCTTTATATTAACAAAATTTTTCCGATTATTTACAAAACTCAAGGTCGTTAAAAGCCCTTGATGTGCACGGCAAGATACATATCCCGCCTCATGAGGGTAACCCTCTTGGCGCACCGTGCGGCCGTTGAATCTTCAAAATGTTTCACTAAGTGGGCTTGGCCGCCTCTTGCAAACACAAACAACATCTAAATGCATCCGTCAGCGCATATCTCGTGTTGTATTCTTGAATGACCGCGGACGGGGTTGAACGGGCGCCCGGGGAATCGAGTCCGTAACTCTTCCGGAAGTGGCGGATCTCCTTGAGTGCCTATCTTCCTCCTGTTTCTTCTTGCTCACTTCTTCCCGGTGCTCGTGGGGGCTTGGGCTTTGGTGGAGGTGGCTTTAGTGTCGGCTCTTAAGTCGGTGCCCCGCCTTCAATCGTTCTCACCCGGTGCTCCCGGTAATAGGTGTTGTAGGCCTCCCACCGCCATATATGCGTCGTGCTCCTCGATCCTCTTCGATGGAGACCTTTAAGGGGTCTATCACGCAAACTTCCAGCTGGGTAGTGGGGGTCTTGACTCTATCCCGTCCGAAATGGTGGGGGCGCCACTGCCCGCCTCCTCTGCTCTTGGGCCGTGCAGCACCGGGTACCTCTTCCTCTGACCGGGGGCTTTGAAGAGCTTGCCCGTCCGCGCCCGACGTAGTCTTAGTCGAATCGTCGGTGGTGGTGGTGGGGTCTCACCTCCCGTGGCTCGTTGATGACCCGGACCTTGGCTCTCTTCAGACCTTCACCCGACTTCCTCTTGCACGCCATTCACGGCTTTGGCCCTCCTCTTCTTGGGTCCATTTGTTGGTGCAGTCCCGTCGTCTTCGAAACTCTTTGTCCTCTGCTCCGTGGCTCCTTGGCCGTGCTTGTGGGCCCGATGGCGTCTTGTCGACCTCTTCTTCGGGGGTGAGTTCGTGCTGCTCCTCCTCTCTTCCCACTGCTCCTCCTGCCGGTTTGTTCCCTCTGCTCCTCCCTCACGGGGTTGGCGTCCCCACGGTGTTGCTCCTGCTGCCCCCGCTTCCTGCCTCTGTAGGTGCAATTTGGTTGAGGATCTCGTCCCATGACGTCATGGGTCCTCGTCCTCTAAGATCTACGTGTGGTCGCTCGGTCCGACCACGATTCCTCGCCGGCGGCGATCCGTCGGCGTGGAGAAAGCGTTCAGAAGAATCCTGTGAAAAGGCCGAGCCCCTTTGGCTGGAGGATCCGCTTCGTCTAGGCTTCCTTGCAGTCCGCCCGTGCGGGCCATCATCTTCGGTTTGTCGATCGGAGCTAAGCGCCCGAAAGATGCCTTGACAAAGTCTGGCGAAGTTCTAGGGAAGAACGGGGAAAAATGGGAGGGTCGGTTCTATTTATAGGGCCAATTTTAGGTCAACTTTTAAACTACCTTTTTTGGGTTGTCTAAGGCATCTAAAACACCTAATTAAGCAAGGTCTCACACGTTATGCCCGGCCCATTCCTAGAATCTAGAAACCCGTCTGGCGTGCGTGTGAGACATGGTGGGGCCCACTATTAAATTAACATGTAACATGCTAAATCTACTAATTCTTAGCTTAAATTTAGAATTATCAAGATATTTTTTAGTAATTTACAACTTTTTGGTGTCAAAGTTGAATGTCTCAAGACGTTATGCCCGACCGTTTCTAAAATGTAGAAATCGTCTGGCGCGACGTGTGACCACCCTACTTTTGGATGTTGGCTCATCAATTTTTAATCTTTTTTTTTCGTTTCTATTCATTTTAATCATTACTAGCTTAGCATGAACTACAAAAATGAGAAAAAATTTTCTCATTTTTCGAGGTTTGAGGATCCTATCAAGTTAGTGCTATCGGGAACATGGCCGGTGCTTTTGCTCTTGGTCTCCAAGAACATAGCTCGATACCACTTTATGACGTCCCCTACTGCGTATCACGGTGCACTCCACCGTATACAACCGGGAGTTCATCCCCATACCAGCTCGTGCTAATCTGGGGCCCTCCACATGGCATTGCAAACCGTAATCGGGTTCCAAAGTGGGAAGAGTGGAAGGGTCATTGCACCCCGCCTCCCTCGGGGCCTACCTAGCTGCTGAAGCGTATACATGTCGATAGCACATACATCAACATCATATGACCATCGCGAAGGATGGTCCTCCACATATCTGCATAGGCGAAGATCAGCACATCACATAGGGAATCCTACCCAAGGCTCGAATTACGGGGATGGGTGACAAGCTTGGGTCTCGAGTTCATTGCGCATGCCCAATTCATGGCAATGGATTTGGGCATAAGAACATGGCCTAGGGTTGTCCACTCCATCCGCCCCTCTCCCACACACTTTGCGAGTAGGTTGAAAAGTGTTGGGACTGATCAGAGTCCGCACGGATGCATAGCCGAGGGGCTATATCCCCGGGTTACATCTCCCCAGTTCGATGGGGCGGTAGGGATCTCTCCCTCCAGATCTACAATGTTTGACTCAAGGGTGACTAGAGGGCCACCGCCCGTATTCGACTTGAACTCAATGGAAGGTCATATTCACCACCTCCACGAGTGTCGAGCCCATGCCTTGCCCACGCCGCGGTGGGCAAGCCATTAGACCTAGTCCGCGGTGACCCCCTGGTACTAACACACCATAGGGGTCGTTCAAAGAGTCGAACATGAACCTCCTTATAAGCCGGGCCCCGGCCCTTCACCCACAACCGGTGTGGCTCTTGTGCACAGTCGGCAACTTCAAGGTGTGCTAGAGAGGCTACTCTAGGAGCATCAACTACAAAGCTTTAGGTCTCTACCCCCCTTCCCAATACAAGGAGTTCACAGAGATACATCATCCATATACATCACAGAAGAACTAAAGAACAAGATCTAATCTATATCATAGAGTTAGGTTCTTTAGTTAGAATCTGCTATCTAGAGTTCTAGAGGGCTGCTATGGGCAATCTAATAGGCTAAACCCTCTTTGATTCAATGCCTAAAATAGGGTTTAGACTATCTAATTGGCCAAATACGATCCTTGAGGGGCTCCTCGACTGAGCTCGACCATCCTGGCAAAAACGGCTCGAATCTCGAGGAACTAAGGATGCAATTCTCCCGGTGATGTTCTGGATGCGGTTTTGGCTGTTGAGGCAGCCAAAACAGAGTTCTAAAGCCCTAAAATCGAAAATTAGGTTAGTTAGGGTTTCCAACCCTATATAGACAAGGGGGGGTGGCTAGGGTTTCCAATTATCCCCTTTTGGCATGTGGGATAATTGGTAATTGGGCCCACTTGCCTTTAAGGGCTAGGTGGCCAAATGTGCCCACATGGAAATGTGTGCCCCCAAATGTGCTCACATGGAAATGTGTGCACATTAATGAATGTGTACATTGGAAAATGTGCACATTAATTGCACCTATGGGTATGGCCCACTTGGCATCAAGTGGCCACATGGAAATGTGTGCCCACATTAATGTGTACATTGGAAAATGTGCACATTAATACTAATGCACATTCTTAGCAAGTTGCCCCCTAGGGGCTACCCACTTGGCTATACGTTGGCATACACGTCAATCGGGGTGGCGTGTACGCGTGACGTGGCAGTACAATATACGTCCTGGGAGCGTATACTGTGCTGGAACGTCACATGTGTGAAGTTTCGTCGATAGCCCTCGGTTACGATATAATTGAGGCGCTCTTCTTCGACTCTCGAGTACATGTCAACCAGGTACTCACCGCACAATCTACCTAGCTGCAAAAAACGAGCTTCGTGAAGTAGTCTAGTTCGGTACCAATCTATTTGGGACATGTTTTGGTCATTGTGTGGATGCCACACTAGTGTTCCGTGTGGAAAAAATAGTGGGTATTGAAGTGGCTCATATGTAGGGTCAAGAATGCTCAAGAATACTGGGTCGTGGTCGTGCTGCATCCAAACCATTGCAGTTCTAGGTTTTATGGTGACAGAGTTATTGGCATGTACGATAGCAGCTATTTCATCTGATGTGGAGGATTCTGCGAGGGTAAGTCTTGTAGGTGCGGGACGTAATTCTTTTATTGTTTTCAACTGTCTGATATATGGATTGATGATATCTATAGTTGCAGCAACTTGTATAATCCATGTGGATGGCACCTACATATTGGCGGCAATGGTATATCTCATTGAGCTATCATATATGTACCAGTGAAGCGTGCTAGTGGGTGTGCCTGCAGATAGGAGTCGGTGGTACGTGCGGCCCATGACTGCGACTGATGATGGCATTTTCAAGTCCATGAAATCGCCGTCGATGCCAAGAGTTGTAAAACAAAATAAATTGTTCACGAGACGTGAACTATCAGAAAATTTGGGCATTGAATAAAGTTCTTGTAAGGTTCGGGGCAAAGGTTCAAGAGGTGGAAGTAAACGACGTCCGTTGTTGCAGCAGAATGATACATTCTCAGAGTCGAGTAAGTCAACGTGACATATGGCACATTTTCTGGTCTAGTTCAACGGTTCATGTCCCACAAGCTTCATGTCGTGTTGCATCATAGCAATCTGCTTTTGCCAGTGCCGACTTGCAGTATTACAATTTGTTGTCTCAAGACTGACGACTGTTGTATTTTGATCATTTCATTCCACGGAGGTTATACTCGATATAACCTTCGTGGAACGTTTTATCGAGCATGGCGGTGTTCGACTTGCATCTAAGTTGGCAATCTCTTTCAATCTCTTTCGAGCCTTATATTCTCGCTGGTACTTTCGAGAATTGAGGATTTTGTTTACGCCATCCTCAGGAAGGCCTTCTAGATCATCTGGAGATAGCCTATGAAAGATATGATGGTGGTGGTGTTAATAGAAAAGGATAATGTTCACTATGTAAGGTCAGATCGTCTATATATGATTCGATTCGATGATCTTAGTAGGTCATAAAAATTGAAATTAGATGCCTCTACTAAATGGCATGATACATGAAAAATGAAAGATTAAATACTATATTACTAATACATGAATGCAATCAATTTATTCTAAGTATAGACGATCCACTACTCCTATAGATATGAATTCATATAATATTTGCACTCACCTTGGACGACCTCTCTTATAAATCAGTTGGAGATAGCCTATTAAAGATACGATGAAAAATTTATAAGAGAAGTATTTCTGGTAGTGTGAGCATAACTTATAGTCTATAATATGTACTATACTACATATGTACTGCAGATATCGTGCATAGTAGACATCCACTATAATACAGAAATATGCATAACAGATGGCCATTAATCAACTATTAGAAATAAATACCTCCTCTTTGGACCTCCATAACAAAAATAGCTACGACGTTTTTTAGCTTAGTTTTAAGATAATGAGTGGTAGGTAAATAAAACATCAAATGAAGCTTAATTGCAATGGCTATTAAATCGTACTAACCTTGGGCGACCTCTTTTTTTTGGTGCCGGTTGAGTCTGGACATGTTTGTTTTGAACATCGTGACTTTCTAATATTTGAATCCTATTAATGATCATCAAAACAATCATATAATATTAGATCGATCTAATGCATTGCTATATGAGTACAAAATACTGTAATGGTTAAGATACCTGAGGCGCTTAGTCGACATGTTCATTGATTGACGGTACTTCCAATCTTAATTTTATCCAAGGCAAATTTGATATTGGACAATACCTCCAGATGCGATGTTCTTTAAATTCCTGGTCGGTGGTGCATATAAAAAAGCAAACATTAGAGCATATAACATCTTGATCAATGCGTAGTTAAGACGAGGAAATATTTAAGGCTTTTGCAGTAACAAAGCAAGTTAATATGGTCCATTGACCCTATCTTAGAATAGGTTCCCTGTATATTTGAGACATGTACCATTTCAGCCATGCACTAGACAATGTAACGTTTAAAACTTAACATTATAAAGGTAGGTTCATGGTTAAACATAACAAAATATATGTTTAGATGTGCTAATCTACTCTACATCGGTTTTTTTGTTTAAACTTCAATGGAATTGAAGAGCGCAGTACCCTCTGTCGTTGTGGTTTAAAGGGTCTGGCGTTGAAATCATTCAGCATTTCTCGACTACTACGTAGTTCAAGTAATTGCAATTGTCCTAGTAATTGCAATTGTTTTGGACCTCCAATTTATAGCTTGCTCGTTATATCTGGACCCAGCACTTCCTATGGTACAAAATGGAACTTTAGCAAGATCACTCACTAATTTCTCTGGCAAGAACTTTTAAAAGATAGGGATGCCCCACCATATCATGTTGCTTAGATCCCAAGCTCGTTGGCATAAAAATTATGTAGTCCCCTAGTCCAAATTTTGTGGTGCACCTTGAATGCTTAGCCTAGGAACGTTAATGGTAAATAACACATTCTATAGCATATCGCCAATATCTAAAGGCATTATTAAGATATGTTAAATTTCAAACTATTAAAAGGCAATTTAATATGTTATTGGAATTAGTGGTTGAAGAACCATTGAGGTTAAATAGGTGAGCCCGATTTGGCTAATATTGGCCCGGATTTGGGGATTCAGAAGTCCAGTTTCAGACCCATCAAATGAAAAAGGGTTGAGAAGTCTGATTTGATCCTCTGAGGTCCGATTCATGGGTTTGCAGTCAAGGATTACACAGGCCCAATTTAAACAGAGGTGAGCTCCTCATGTTTTGGCCCATTAAATGAAACGGGTTTCTAATAAAGGGCGTCTAATCTGTAGACATATAGAATCATAATTCCAATCCTGTGAGTGGATAGATGCTTGTCAAAATTTTGTCTACCGTCAGAAAAATTGGATCTCCATGAAGATTTACACAGGTCCAATTTAAACATAGGTAAGCTCTTCATGTTTTCGGCGATTAGATAGAAGCAATTTTTCGATTCAGGACCTTAAAAAACTGAGTATTGAAGCCAAAATAAACTCTGAACAGCAGAACTTACCGGAGTGTTTTTTTTTTTTTTTTTTTTTTTTTTTTGCAGAGTCTCGGCTTTGCGTTGCAAGTCGGTATAGGAGTTCTGCAAGAACCATAACAAAGGCTTTAGTCGGAAAAGGACCGTAAGGGCTTTAGTCAGAAAAGGGCTAACAGCAACAGGACGTGCATAAAAAACACGTATCTAAACATGTATAAATATTATACAGTGATTCTTCAACATATTCGTGGGGGCACTTATCCAGACCGTCCCCTTCTGTTGGTTGCGATTCACTTGACAGTCACCGTCGAGTTTGCAACGTGTGGATTTTGGGAGGAAAGCTTTGCTTCGAAGCAAGCGGGAGATTCTTCAGAAAGCTTTGCTTTGAAGCAAAGGATGCGACGCTGCCCTTTTTTTTCGAGAGATTTGTGCACCAGAATCAGAGATTTGTGCATCGAAATGAGACGGCGATGCCATTTCAATGTGGAGCATCCCGGCTATGGTTCCGTCGTGCTGCCTATGCTTGGAATCAATCATTCTTTTGATTTTGAACTCAGAACAAATTATTTGGTTTCATCATCTACTGTTTGATTCTGCCGACGGTGTCTCCTTCTTTCCATTTTCACGCATCCATCGATTTATAGCGAAGGCTTCTTGCTCCGGTGGATAGGCGGGTTTAGGGTTTCTGGGAGTTTCTATCTTCTCCAGAGAAGTCGGTTCTTATCACAGAAGGCTCTAGTTTGATCCTCTAGTGAGTCCGGTAGTCTGTAAATGTATTCGATTTCTGAGTTTGAGATCTGGCCGCCCTTCATTGTGCTTAGTTATTCTAATGGGAACTGCACAAGCTATCTCAGCATGGGCCGTAGTGACGAATCTCAGCATGGATATCAGTTTCTTTTCGATATTTTTGGGCTTTGTTTGGATCATTGAGTTTCTGCTTGGCTAATGTTTTCTTTGTCTACAAAAACAGAAAGTCCTGGAGCTGACGCAGCTTGTTGGCCTTGAAATTCGAGAGGACATCTTCATTATTGTAAGTAGGCTTGGTTTTGGTTTTCGTAAAAGTTTACTTCCAAACCAAGAGCAACGGACTCTATAAATCTAGCTACTTGAAAGGATAGATCTAATTGCTTAGTGAATTTATGAAGACAGATGCTTATCGGATGGGGGTCACCACACGTCCACCAATGGCCATTACTAATGCAGTCTCCTGGCGTAGCGAGGGGATTCGTTATAGTTGGACTCTTCCTTGACGGAATCAACTTCTTATTTCATCGGTGATACATAAGGTGCGGTTTTTAGCCTTTATTTTCCAAAAGAACCCTACAGAGTTATTAAGAAAGCTCTGTTTTGTGAGCTTTAATGTGAAGTTTTATTGAATCTGTTTAGTAGCTGCATTGTTTCTGTAGTATTTCGTGATGATTTTGGGAGAAATATGCAGCGTTTAACTACTTGAAGGATTACCACAATGTATTGAAGGTGATCAAGACAGATGGATATACAAAGATTAAGCTGAAAAGAACTGGAGCGCATTATTTTGTCTGTCGGAGTTGTTGCCATTGCAAACAGGGGCAGAAGATCATGGCTTATGTGGAAAGAATGACTCCATCTCCTCTCCATCTCCGTCGGCTGCTGTTACTTCAAATGCCACAAATGCCACCGTCTTCTTGACAATTTCGTTCATAGATTTCAGTCATTTCTCCCTTTGTCGTATCCCGCTGGAAAAGCTTGCTGGCCTTGAAATTCGAGAGGAACCGTGTTCGATGTTTTGCAGTGCTGATGATGAGCTTTGTATTAAACAAATGAACCTGGCAAGCAGGTTGCAAGTGCAGTGAAGATAAAAGATGTTAGCTGGAGCAAAAGGATCAATTGTTAAATTTTCCAGATATGGTTCGGTTTGAGGCTATAATAGTTCAAAATGTGCGTTGCGATGGTAGATACTGAAGGTAGATATTCAAAATGTGTGTTGCAATAGGTACTCTCTACTCCTGTTTTTCTATCAGGAAATATATTCAGCCAGCCTATAAGAAACTACTACCATAGAATGCTTATCTAATCTTATAGCCTTTCAAAATTCGTTTACTGAAGGTGCAATTATGAGTCAATAAAGCAGATATATGTGCAAGGGTATGATTGAGAACGATATTACTGAACCTTTTATTAATTTCTTACAGTGCAATTATGTAGAAAGGTTGCCACACAAGAGGAAGTTAGGCTTCTGGCAATGAGCAGCAATTCAGACTTGGCTCTCTTCTTGTGTAAGGTGCAAGTTCTTGTCAGGGACATTCTATATATCTTATTTGTAAAAAATGCATCCCAGCACGTCATCTTTGCCGTTACCAACTTTGTTGAAAACATTGTCAATTGACACAAAATGTTTAAAGCCATGTAATTGTTTATTACTGTCCCAAGATCTTTAAGTTTAAAAATTTCTCATGCTACCCAAAAAGCTAATATACCAACATGGGCATTCTATATATCTTATTTGTAACAAATGCATCGCAACCCGTCATCTTTGCCGTTACCAACTTTGTTGAAAACATTGTCAATTGACACAAAATGTTTAAAGCCATGTAATTGTTTATTACTGTCCCAAGATCTTTATATATAAGTTTAAAAATTTCTCATGCTACCCAAAAAGCTAATATACCAACAGGGGCATTCTATATATCTTATTTGTAAAAAATGCATCCCAACCCGTCATCTTTGCCGTTACCAACTTTGTTGAAAACATTGTCAATTGACACAAAATGTTTAAAGCCATGTAATTGTTTATTACTGCTCCAAGATCTTTAAGTTTAAAAATTTCTTATTAGACCCATCGCTCATATACCAACAGGTTAAAATCATGTAGGACATAATATTCATGTGTATTTTGATGTATGCGAAATTACCAGTATCTTTTGCATGCAAACATTATATGTATAATATCGCGTTCAATGATTCTAGGCATATTAATTGTTGTAGAAATGTTGATTTTCGCCTTGCATGTTTAATAACATCTTTTGGACAATCCAACAAATAACATTTTCAAACAAATTGTAAAAGATCAAATTGTCCAACATTTTTTAGACTTTTGTAAAAGTAATAAATTAACATTGAGTCCCTCTGTGTGAGCTGCCTAGCATTTAAGTTGGTGTAGCATTCTAGTTTTGAACTCACACCAAGCTGGACGTCACACAAACCCACCTGCGTAAGTTAATCAGTAAGAGAAATGTTCGCGGCGGCCTTGGCCGCCACGATAAATTTCTTGTAGAAGTAATGAGAGTTGGTAGGGACCTCACAATGTTATGCTTAAGTAACCTCCCATTCAGCAAATGTGTTGATTCATGTAGGTGGCCATTGATTCTCATGAGCCCCCTTTGGTTGTTAGTCAATTATGTACTAGAACTTTGTCCTTTATCTAGTGATAGGGTGATTAGGCTAACTAGGTGTAGGCTAGTACAATATGGCAATTTCAAGTGCAAAAATTATGAAAAGTGCTGGAAAATATTTAACGCTTTTCAATCGAACCAAATTATTAGCAAGTGCCATGAACATGCCATTTTCCACTCTAGCGTCCTTTTTATATGCCATGTTATACAATACCTCCCTTCACTACCTTTAGAAAACCTTATGGTTCCTTTATAGAAAATGACATTGATTTATTAGGAGTGGTAACTTTTCAACATCAATTGGAGGATATGAGATGTGCAACAAAGAACACCACTTATTCATCTTATATTACACAGGCGGGCGATGAACAAAAAGTTCAAAGAGATGCACACTTTCTATTTCCATAGTTTGAGTTATACAATAGAAAATATTAATTTACAAACTAATTAGTGCTCCCATGACACTATGGTCAATAATTTGGAAGGCAAACATGTTTTAGAGTAGGTGGGGGCGGTGGAGGGTGCACAGGAGGTGGATGTTTAGGGGTTGGTGGAGAATGTCTTGGAGATGGGGGAGGAGGCGAATGCAAATACTTGCGCGTGGAAGGTGGAGGAGGTGGAGGGGGTGGTGAATGCTTAGGAGGTGGGGGATGTGAGGATGGTGGCGAAATTGTTTTATATCCACAACCTGCAATGAAATCTTTGCCTATAGCCTTTGTAACGACTTTCACATACTCATTGAAGCAACTAGAGTCGCAAGTGCTACTAGGTGGTATACATTGGCACAGATCATGTCCGCTTTGAAACATGTTGATTGCCTTCTTACATGCGCCTGAAAGCGCATTGCTCCCTGCAAGCTCATGAGAACATTGAAAGCTGAAATCACGACATTGTGATGTTTGAGTAGCGGCCATACTTGGAACAGCCAGAGCGAGGAACACAAGCACCCAGAGTGTTGAATCTTGAACCATGGCTTGTGAATGTCAAGTAATGGTGAAGAGGGGGCATATATAGGTTGGATTTTGCCAAAGGTCCAAAGGTCCCTACCCTTTGGCACGATATTTTCCAAAGGATCCGGGAAAAGGGGGAGACTTCTAGTTTGCGCCCTGTTCGGTGACGGCGACGGCCTGCACCAGGTCGATCGATAAGACAAAACAGCCGATCAATAAGACAAAATAGCGGAACAACCCAAATACGACGAAAAAAACTCACGGAATGCACGCCGGCTTGTTATTTTTAGACAATAAAACCAACACGAACGCAATGAACCCCAACCCCTTTATTTATAAACAATAAAACCAACAACAACCAAATCAACCCCAACAACCCCAACCCCTCCCTTCTCTTATTATAAATCCTGAGACTTGAACGTTAATAAGACTTGCAATGGATCCTGAATGGAATTGGGAATGGACAGATGGGGAGGTGGGTGTGCTCACAATTCGGCAGCTGCATGATCTTACAGATAGCACGGAGAAGTGCGTCCAATTTATGATGGACCATGGATTGATCCCAAGTGGTAGAGAGTGTGAACATTGTGAGAAGAAGATGAAATTGAGAGGTGCTAGCAATTTAAGAGATGGTGTCAAATGGAAGTGTGGCAAATGCGACACCACTCGAAGCTTGAGATCAGAGAGTTGGTTTGCGAGGAGTCATTTGACTCTGAAGCAAATGATCGATATTATGTATCTCTGGTCCCTCAAATTGTCAGAGCAAGAGACTCAGAGAGAGGTTGGTGTCGCAACACAAACAATTGTTGATTGGTACAATTTCTGTCGTGATGTCTGTGTTATAACTTTGGAAGAAGGGAATAAAAAAATTGGTGGTCCCGGTAAGATCGTTGAGATCGATGAGAGCAAGTTCGGGAAACGCAAATACAATAAGGGTAGGCGTGTCGAAGGTCAGTGGGTTTTTGGTGGGATTGAAAGAGGTACTGACAATATTTTTTTAGCTTGTGTTCCTACTAGAGATAAGGAGACCCTCACTGATATTATTTACAATAACATCGAGCCAGGCACTATAATCCATAGTGATTGTTGGGCAGCATACGATACAGAATGGTTGAGGCAGTTGCACTATAATCATTACACTGTCAACCATTCACAGAATTTCGTGAATCCTGTCGATGGTACACACACAAATACCATCGAATCAACGTGGGGCGCGGTGAAGCGATCTCTCCCACGATACAGTACCACCAAAGGCATGTACACCAGTTACTTTGCAGAATATATGTGGCGTAGGAAATTTTGCAAACATGACGATGCTTTTTCAGCATTATGCAAATGTATAACTCGTTATGTCCATCGGGTTCAAGAACCCGAATGACAAAAAAGTCAATCTTGATGTATTTCACAACGCGACAAAATAAAAGTGTTTTTTTCATGTATTTCGTAACGCGACAAACGAACAGTTGTTTATTCTCTCGGCTGTTTTGTCCTATCGACCTGATGCAGGCCGTCGCCGTCACCGGAACAGGGGCGCAAACTAGAAACTAGCCGTTATCCACGCCTCTGCTTCAGGGAGCTCGAGTATGGAAGGCGCCTCTGCTTCAGTCTTCGATCTTGCTCCTGCCGCTCTTAACAAGTTGCCTCAGGTTTAGCTTTTGGTCCTACAAAATTTGTTCAAATTTTTTTCCTTCATGGCTTCCTTTCAAGGCTTTTGGATGAGTTAAGGATAAGTTTAGTCGCAACGAGCTTAATCAAATTGCAAAGGATCTTGAAAGAATAAATCTAGAGTTTTCTGCCTGGTAGACTTGTAATTCTAATTCGAGCCTATTGTGCTGCCGGAGAGTTGGATATCTATAATTCCAAAAAGGCAGCTAGTAATCTTATATATAGGATAGGAAGATATTGGCTTCACTAAGAAGCGCCATAAGTCCTTTGAGAGGAAAGGAAGTATGAGAGCAGATGGGCATATTCTGTCTTGCTTGAGAGGAAGTATGAGCAGATGGGCATATTTCGAGCAAGACGGAGGTTGCTGTGGGGATTTCAGTTGTCTGGTTGGAAGCAATTTGGTTCTCCAAATCATTTCCGGGCTTCAGCTACGAGACCTCATAAAAGTAAGACTTGTTTGCAAATCATGGTACGATGCAGTTTTGTCCCCACAATTTCTCAACATCTGGAAGGACAAGGAGGAGCGGATCTGGGCTGTGCTGGGCGTTAGGACACAAGAATCACAAGAAGAATATGGGGAGCACTTATGGTATCCGGTGAGCTCTTCATTAGAAAATCATAGGGAGATATGGTATGTTTCTATCTCCTCGTCCCCATTAGAAATAGAAACGCAGAGTGTGAGAAGTCTCTGTATGTTGCCCATGCCCTTTTTACCAAATGGCACCAAGTTTGAAGGGTTGCTTTCCTCACACGGCCTTGTTTTAGCTAGACTCATGGACTATGATGAGGACAGTAAGCACAACATAAAACTTGTTGTGGGAAATCCTATCATTAACACTTGGAAGCCTCTCCCCCTTGCACCTCTGCCTCCCAAAATTCCTCCGTATGCTCACCACCAGTTCTCCATGGAACGAGATCCTAACTCTGGGGATTACATCATTGTGGTATTCCTTTTTCCTGCATTTACAAGAGAAGAAGGAGAAACAACAGAAGAGTGCTTGCATCGTCTTTTGCAAGATCCGGAAGCAGATGAAGAAGAGTGGTTTTTTCATGTTTTGCAATATGAATCTAAGTTGGGAACTTGGTGCCAAGGTCCAACATTAATTGAGTGCACTACTAGTCATCATGACACATTGCTTCAAGGTTCCATGGTGACTGTAGAACTCTTTGGCTTACAGGACACGCAGATGTACTCAGTTTATGATCCGCTTGCTATGGCTTGGTCCCACTTGCACATTGCATTCTCCTTTGATTTAGTATTAGATGACGAGGATTGGGGAGGATGTAGGTGTGGCAAAATTGCAGGTTTTAAGTATGGAGACAAGTACTTTCTAGCTACCTGTTTTTTTAGCCTGGAGCTTAGAGAGGATCTGGGAGTTGGTATATGGGAGCTGGACGAACAAAATAAATCTTGGAAGTTGGTGGCTAGGAGAAGGTACAAGGACTTGTATGGTGCTGGTTGGTGGAGCGATGTGATGGATATGAACTGGAAATGCCAGCTTGTTGGTGAACATGTTTTTTTCTCCTCAACCTATAAACCCAGCACCCATGGCGTAACTCCTCCAATTGCCTTCAATATGCACCATTTTACATGGATCTGCGCTTTGACAGAAGAAGAAAAATGTGGCAATGCAAATTTTTCTCGCGTTATTGATTACGAGTGTGCCTATGCATTTATTCCGAGCTTGGCAGCTCGAGTTTAGAGCAAACAATTACTTAACTTCCTGATAAAAGAAACCAGATTTTGCATAATAATACGAGTTAATTGCATTTCTTTGCAACACGGCTCTCATCTTCTCCACTGGCATTGTAAGTTGGCTACATTTTAGGCTGATGTGAAGATCATTCAAATAAAGAATCAGTTACCTTGGGCTTAGGAATCCACATTCTCATTCTGTTTGAACAGAATGAGAACCTTTTAAAGCATAGATTGCTTCATAACAATGTTATGTAGTGGAAAAATATGGCCCAGAAAATAATATATTTTATGTACAAATTTCTGATGTTTATACTTTTAACTAGTGATAATTTCTTTCTTTTATCTAGCCCTTGGGTTAAAAGGCTGAATGGACAGTTTCAAATCCCACTTCAAGTCATTGTATCTGGATTCATGCAACTACGCCAGAATTCAGGTGCCAATAACAAGTGAAGAATGATTACTCTTATTAGACAATATTGAATTTGCTGTAACATGTATATTTTCAATGTATTGTTGTTTGTAATTTAGTTTTATCAAAGGCTCCTGCTTAAAAGTAAGTGATACGCTTGCCAATTTTGAGCATCGTGGTTGTGGCAATGTGCCTCCCCTTTTGTCATACTGATTTAATTTCTTAAAAAGGTTATGGATTGCTAACTGTTAGAAGACAACATGCATGCTGTGGTTTCGTAATATACAGGGAATTTGGTTGTGTGAACATCGTGATCATGCTAGTTTAAGAAAGATAGTTGTAACCATGACAGGCATGTAGGCCTTTGGCAGATACCAATTATATGTTGTATATCATTTTCATGCAGAGTCAAATTGTTGTGGTATCTTTCTACCTACAAATTAAGTTTGACAGATTTTTCGAAGGACTGCTCGAAGCTACTATGGACAAGATGGTATGGTTCAGAAAAATAAAACATAAACCGCTTTAAAAACAGTCCTTAATCAGACCTTAGTATTAAGAGATAAGTCTCGAAGACTCTATGCCCAAGAAAGTATGACATTAGTAGTAAGATGCAGTTTTCCATTGAAGCAAGTAAGTGTTTTCTTTTCATCGGTTCTTTATACTCCTCAGCCAAGGTCTCCAAAGTGGATTGCTCCAAATTGGTAACCTACTTCTACCTTCCCTTTTCTGCATTTCTAAGTTTGATAAAGCAATGCAAATTTTTGTAAACCTCATAGTGTATCTTCCAGGATCAAACATCTTGAAACATCACTAGCACTGTTATCAAAACCTCAACTTTGAACAGCTACAGGAATCTTTGTTCCCTAGCTATGTACTATCGACCTGCATCTATGTATTAACTTGCATCCCTGCTTTATCAGGTTAATTTCATGGAGCTTTCACTATGTTTGTAACATTTAATTTTTTTCTTTCATGTTAATTTCTAAACTCTAATTCGAGTCAGCAGCATATGCTCTAGCTGGCTGCAGTAGCTCAAATTCTTCATTGAATCTACAAATTGAGTCCTTATCAGTTTAATACAGAACCTTTTGTACTCATTCTGACAGTATAGAATGGCATGGAGGCCACGACTATTATGGTTTGTGCTTGTAGGTGAAGCATCCAGCTGTGCTACGGAAGGCCTGTTTTCCTTTCTTATTCTAGTTGCAAAGCATGCATCCCTGTTGATCATCTTTAGGTGCGTAATTTTTGCCTTTGTTTTCTTTATAAATTAACAAATAGCAGTATCCAGATTGCACGGTTACATTTGTTATTTGTGTAATGGAACCTTTGAAGCAAAAGATTGCAGCATATAGATCAGACCCATTGTGTTTCTCCAGCGATGCATGCTTAGATATTTGTATTCTTGCATCTGATTTCTTAATCTTTGATCGTGGTTTCATCATGTCTTACAGATAACATAGAAAAACTATGTTTCAACCGGCATTTCTTATTTGGTACATTCTCTAGAATATTGTTGCATGATGGATGTGTCATCTTCATAAATCAAATTGTATTTTCTGTTTCTTATAGGCTGTTTCTTTCAAATTTAATTACATGAATTAGCGGAATTACAGTGCTTTATTGGCATTAGTTGGATGTAAGTGTCATGGTACAAGGTCAACGAATGTTCTTGCATTTTTATCTGCATGGTTCCTGTATTTTTCTATGATTATAGCAGATGCTTGGATGCTTGGAAACTGGCAAACAAAGCTACAAAAGATGGACAAAGATGAATTGCAACTACTATTGACATTAGATTGCAGTGAGAACTTCTAGAACAGTTGTACATGCCTATTTTGAATTGTACATCCGCTCACTGTATTCCATACAAATCTTGTTATTGGCATTCTATGTTTGATAACCAGCATACCTCTTCGTTTACTTGCCGTCCTCGCCCACTTGACTGCATGAGATATAATGTGAGCTGTACGTGACAGATTTTCTAAGAACATTTATATGTTCCTTTCTTTGGAAACATAAGCAGTTGCTACTCAAACATTGTCATGTACTTTAGTTCTCATGCGTCATTGCATATTTCCATCGTTCTGAGCTTTACCTCATATAGAGCAAGAGACATGTTATATTAGTTTGTCAGGAAGCAGATCGTCGTATACATATACATGATGATATAAAGCAACCGTGTGTCATTGTTGTGCTTCAATATATGCCAGCATTCAATAAGGTTTCTCTATTTCTGTCTTAATGAGCTTTATGAGTGGTTTACATTATTTGTCTCCTCATTTGCTATTCCTTCCCATGTTCATCTGCATGATTGCACCAAGTATCAAGTTGCAAGCATCATAATTGTTATTTTTCTTTCCTTTAAGCCTCTTACTGATATGTTTCTCATACCGATGTCTAAAAAGGGCCTCGATCCTTGTGCAAGTTATAGTACTTTTTTTCGCTGGGTTATATTTGTAAAGTTCTTTGGTTAATTGTGATCGATCCACATGCATCTCAACCCCATTATGACCTCTCAATTACTAAAAAAGATTCATATTTCTTGACACATTAGTTGTTATAGCCTGGCAACGTTGTGCATTGTTACTAGTGTATATGAATCTGTTTTTTGCCTTAAGCAAGTGGCACATAAAGGTTGTTAAGATCTCCGAATGCACAGTTGGATTCATCACAAATTAATCCAGAGTACTAGAATGAGGGACATGCACCTTTGTAAATGACTAAACATATGTTGAAGCCACACACGTCCATCATTAGAAATGCCAAAATAGATGGATCACTTTTGAGCATATCCATCAATAGGATTTCCTAAATTGAAATGGAATTTCTTGCTGCTAATGCTAAAACACAAATCAAGCAACAGATCTTTGCTGAGATTGTAGACCAAGCATAAGCATGTCATCAATGGCTAGGGCATGTGGAAACACACCACAAAATGAAGACAAGTCTTAAGAGCTAATATATTCATGATTAAGTCGTACGGTCGTTTGACAGGAAAAGAGGTTAGGAAATAAGGAAGCAAAATTTGGTTTGAAGCAGTCAAAGACTTGTGTGTAAAGACAATGAGAGAAGGAAAGACTAGACATCGGGGTTGTGTCAAGCTAATTTTTGGAGTTTTTTTAATTTTCTCTGTCGTCGATGCGAAAGTAGAGAGATCCAATGGATGTAGTTAAGTATAGCTAATGTGACACATCACGTGGACAGCCTAGAATTGCAGAAATTGCTTAGGAAAAAAGCAAGCCTACTAATCGAACCAAAAATATTAAGGTGAAATCACACTTGTGTCCGCCAACAAACCATTTTTTTTTCTATCCTGGGCAAGGACTTCGGATGCTCAAGATTTTTGTATCTGACTTTGTGCCCAATATTACTCTGCCATGTAAGACTACTGCAGAAGCTCCAATCCTTGATTTAAAACTTGAATCCGATAGTTTTGTTGAGTTTGGTGCTTCAGTTTAAATTGTTTATGCTTCAACTTCTGCCTGTCATTCTTGAGTTAATTTAGCTATCACTTGCTTCAGTGGCTTGAAGAAAAATCTGATACAGATCATCCAAAGAATAGTGGGTATAGGCCGACACAAAAATCGCAGATAAACCACCACTAAAGAGCATGAATCTGTGCAAAATAGCCTCTTCGGAAGTGTCACGAACTTTAATTTTATTTCTTCAATGTCTTGGGTGTAGATTTGGCAATGCCCATGATCATGGCGAGGGTTCCTTTCTTTTGCCACGGTTCCTCCCCCAGTTTTTTCTCTGGCTTCAGCAGGTCCTTCTGTAGGGCTCAACCATTCCTTGCCGACTGCGGGCCCCTCCATTCCTTCTCCATCTTTGGATATGGTGCCTCGGCCCATCGCAGACCCTCCGATTCTGAGATGGCACGATCATACGAGCCTTCCGGGCTTCACTTACTTCGACGCTTGCATGAGCGGATTGAGGTGCCGCGCGGGGAAGTTCGAGAACGAGGCGTCTCGATGCATTCCCAACTTTAAGAGGGAGTCGGCGCCACCAATATGAGTTCCTTTGTGCCACCTGAGTCAAGATTCCGGGAGCTTCATGCCCGTTTGGCGGCTTTGTCCCCTCGGGTGCGGAACCACGATTCTTGATTATTGAGGAAGGTAAAGGTTTTGCCACTCTGCGAGAGGATGAAGTTTTTTATTATTGCTGATCCTTGAAGGCTATGATGTCGCCTTGGATTTTGATGACCATGCGGGCCCCGCTTTATCTGGCCGATGATTCGAGGAAATTGAAGCTAGCTTCGGCAAATGCACCGGTGATGGCGAAGCCCCTCGCTTCAAGAACCTCTGCTCCCCCACCTCTTCCTTCTCTCTTTGCGCCTCCTTCCCGGTTCTCTTGGCTAGATCCGGTTCTTGTCCTTTTTGCACTTTTTGTGGTCGTCTTGGTCATCGTATTGAAACTTGCCATGCTCGCGCTAATGCCGGATCTCCTAGCACTCCTCTGCCACCTTTGATTCCATCCCCCGGGTCCGTTGGTGCCGGCCCCGACTCCATTTTTTCCTCGTCCCGGTCCATGATTTATGTTTTTCCCCTGATTTTCCTGTTTTGGAGGTTAAAGCAATACTATGATGTATGGAATTCGTTGAATGTTGTTGGCTCGTCCCATCCTTTGTTAGCTCATGTTTGTTGTTCTTAGGTATGAGTTTTTTAGTTACCATTAGTTTATGGTTACAACATGTTAGGCTGATAGTCAGATCGGGGTTGGGATGGAATTGGATGAATTGGGGGCATTCCCTTCCCCTGTGTTGGGCATGCAGTTTGAAAGGTTGTTTACGCATGTGTTGTGCTTGTCTCAAAAGCTTTCTCTAGTATTCGTGCAATTTTTTCTCTTCGGGTTAAAGGTTGCATGTGGGTTATTTTGTATGCGAGGTTTTAGGTTTGAGCTTGTGTTGGATTAACTCGGCGTGCAGGGTTATAGCTTGCATGGTGCTACATGGATCCCGTTGCCTACTTGGTTTGATGATTTCCATTGTTGTTAGGTTGTTTACTTACAGTTTTGTGGCCTCTTTTCAGAATGTGCCCCGTTCACATCGGTCATCCCTCATCTTGGCATCGACCCCTCCCCAGCTGATGATTTGGCTTCCGCTACTATAGTCCTGGATCGCCTCCACGCGTCTCTTCCTTTTTGGCAATCCATTTGCTCCTCACAACAGGTGTTGAATTGGATACAGTTTGGTTATCGCCTTCCTTGGTCATCCACGTGTCCGTCTGTGGCTTTTGCTGCCTCAAACCACTCGTCCTTGTCTGCCCATCTAGATTTTGCTCGCTCTGCTATAGCCGATCTCCTGCGCACAGGTGCCGCTTCCCCAGTCTCCTCCCGTCCTTTCTTCTGTTCCCCCTTGGGGGTCGTCCCCAAAGGCCCGAACAAATTCCATCTCATCTTGGATCTGCGCTATCTGAACTCTTTCTTGACTATCCCCACTTTTCGGTATGAGTCCCTCGAACTGTTGTCACATTTGAGTTTGCCCAACGACTTTCTCTTTGCTGTCGACCTCAAATCCGGCTATCACCATGTCACGATCTGGCCTCCTCATCGCACTTTCTTGGGTTTTGATCTTGATGGTCAGTTCTATGTCTTTAATGTCCTCCCCTTTGGTCTAGCTTCAGCCCCTTTTGTCTTTACCAAATTAGTCAGACAGCTAGTTCGGTTTTGGCGAGGTCAGGGCATCCGTTGCTTACCCTACGTTATATCCTATTCTTGTGCCAGTCACGTCCTAAGTTTCTGCAGATTCGCGTCATTTCGGACTTGCAACTAGCCGGTTTTCTCCTAGCTTGGAAGAAGTGTCGGTTTCGTTTCTCCCATCGCACAATTTTCTTAGGTTTCATAGTGGATGCTTATGAGGGTTTCTTTCGTATTTCTCGGGCTAAGAAGAAACGGGTTCTATCTCTGTGCTCTTGTCTGTTATCTTCCCAAAATGTCACTCCTCGTCTGATTGCCCATTTCCTTGGCTTCATCCAATCCCTACGCTTGGTCTTGGGTCATCTTTGTGCTGCCTTATCTTGTGGCCTTCATGCTGATCTGCGTCTGGCCGACCTTTGGGATACTCCCCTTCTACTATCTCCCCTTGCAAAACAGGAGGTCCAGCTTTGGCAAACTCTGATTTGTCAGTTCGACAGAGCCCCTTTGTGGCCGCCTACTGTGGTCAGGTCTACTTTGGGTTTTGATGCCAGTGATGAGGGATGGGGTGGTTGGCTTTCACGTCCGGGTTTTGAGCTTCTCTCTTTTTCTGGGGACCTCTCGGCAGATGCCCGCCTCCAATCATCCACTTGGCGTGAACTTTTTGCTCTTTTCCAGATCTTGCAGTGGTGTGTCTCGTTGTTAACTAACTCATGGGTGATAGCTCGTGGGGACAATCAGAATATGTTCTTTTTATTGCAGAATGGCGGTTCACGTTCCCCTGTTCTTCATTTTTTGCTGTTGGAAGTACTAATTTTTTGCTATCAGCACCATATTCAGCTGGATCCAGTTTGGGTTCCACGCTTGGAGAATGAGTGGGCTGATTATCTTTCCAAGATACGGGCCTTTGACGAATTTTCTCTGTCGCCTTCAGTTTTTTGCCTCTTGGATGAGCGTTGGGGGCCTCATCATGTGGATCGCTTTGCCAGCCCTTCCAACACCCTCCTGCCAGTTTTCAACACCAAGGATTGTTACCCTCATCGGATAGCACCTGACGCCTTCTCTTATGACTGGCATTTGTTCAACAATTACTGCTTTCCTCCACCTTCCTTGATTCCCGAGGTTTTGCATCATGCTCGCATTTGCAGGGCTCGTCTTACACTTCTTGTTTTCTCATGGCCCTCTGCCCCTTGGTGGCCATTGCTTGCTGTTGACTCCTCCAATTGGCAATCTTTTGTTCGGGACGCCCATGCCTTACTCCCATCACCTTCTTCCCGCCTTGCGGGTTTCCGTCGTCATGCGGCTCTGTTCGCCTTACGTTGTGATTTTTCTGATACTTAAAATTGTCTCTTCTCCATTCGTTCATCCGTCCCGCGCGTGATTCTTCTCTGAGTTTTTTTGTTGTTGTTGTTGTTGTTGTTGTTGTTGTTGTTGTTGTTGTTGTTGTTGTTGTTGTTGTTGTTGTTGTTGTTGTTGTTGGTATAGGGTTGTTCTTCAGCTGTTTGTTGGCTTTGTGTTTGGCTTCTGTGTTGTTGGTCGTTTTGGTATGGCTCAGAGTAGTACATGGTGATGTTAATCTTTTTGTTAGTTGATGTTAACACTTGTTTATCCCCTTGTTCCAGATATCTTGCCTTTTTACGACGGTCCCTCATTGCCCTTCTTTGCCTCGGCTATGGCATCTGTCCTCCAGTCCCGCGCGCCCTCGACCTTGCTCAGTTATTCTTCCGCCTGGCTACAGTTTCGTCGTTGGTGTCATTCTCAGCGGCTTACATCCCTCCTTGCATGTTGCGGCATTCTTCTCCTCTTCGATTTCCACCCATCGTAGTCCTACTTCTATAGGGGTCGCATCTGCCGCAATCACCTTTTTTCATAGCTTGGTCAACCTCCCGTCTCCTTGTTCGGCCCCCCTTCCTGCTTTGGTCCGCCAAGCTGCTCCTCGTACCCACACTTCTTCACGGCGGCATTTACCTCTTACCGCATCTCACCTCCGCCAGGTCATCTCCCTTCTCGCCCCCGCAAGAGCCGATTGGCGCAGCCTTATGAAAGCATGCCTTGTCACTATCTCCTTTCTTTGGTTTTCTCCGCATCTCCTGGAGGCCTTTGCACTTGAATTGGCTGACCGACACTTTTTTTCCCCACTTCGTCGGTTGCATATCCGCAAGTCTAAGTCTGCGACGGTCTAGCTTGCCAGCGGGGAGGTCCTCATAGCCCGCACATTCTCCCCCTTTTGCCCGGTCATGTTATTGCAGCGTTTGTTGTCCGCCTGCTGTTTTCGCACCTCTGACCCACCTGAGGGAGGCCCTCTCTTTCGCTCATCCTTGTCCTCCACGCGCCCTTTGTCATATGCTGCTGCCCGTTCTTGGTGGTTTGAGGCCCTGCGTCTTATCGGCTTGGAGCCTCGAGATTTTGGCACCCATGCGTCGTGGCATGTGGGCGGTGCCACCAGTTTCTTTACCACGTCTATCCCTTCTGACATTGTCCGCTCTCATGGGCGTTGGCGCTCTGCTGCTTCCCACTCACGCTACATTCTACCCGATATTCAGGAGCGCCTCACTGTTTCTCGCCATCTGGGTCTTTGAGGTAGGTTCCTCTTCTATCGGCCACTTGTGTGTAGATCAGGACCCATCCTAGGAATGCCACGGTTCTATTGCGATAGCAATAGAACTGCCATTCCTTGGATGGGGACGTCCCATCTTCTCGCCCTCCTATTTATAGACCAGTTTTCCCCATTGTTGGCTATCGGCGTTCTCTTGGGCTTTGCCTTGGTCGTTTGTGCCTCTACCTAGCTTCCCACCCTTCCCCCCCGCTTTTTTGTCCTTCACTGGATGTGAGTTCATTTTCACTTGTTCGGTTGGGTTCCTTAGGTTCGTTGGGGGGTCCTTGGGGGCATGTGTATAGATATTTTTTCTTCTTCTCTCGGCGTGGCGATGTTGCCTCCGAGGCGGTACCAACCGGCAGTCCTAGTAATGTTTTCTGGTTGGTCGACCGTGGCTTTCTCTCGGCGTAGCCCTGTGGCTTCCTCTCTGTCTTCAGGGCGTTGTTCCTCGCCTACTATGGAACTTCTGACGACTAATGGGTTCTCTCTTTTCCAGGTTCTCTCCCTCTAATTCGTCCTTTTCGGTGACAGGGTCTGCAGTCCACGGAGGCTCCTCATCTCAGGGGGGCGACATTCACGTCGGCTCCGCAACAAGCAGTTCGCACTCATGGGGATGCATTCTTTGGCTTTGGCCAAACTCTTTGTACTCAAATCAAGTCTGATAGATTAAATGCTCTCGAGGATTGTCTATATTTCGGGGCATATAGTATTAAGCATTGTTTTCATCCACCCTACGGGGGGCTCTTTATACTCAAATTTTTCCAAAGCTCAATGAGAACACCACTTCACTTAGCTCAATGCATGGAAGCCCAGGAATTTCAAGGATGCCCAGGAATTTTTTAGTTTTGGGCACCTCTGGTGTGATAAGGGGGACAACCTAGAAATACAAAATCCTATGATCCGATTGGTTAAGGGTTTTTTAGCCTGTTGGTGGGCTGCCACGTTGTCCAGGAAGCTTTGCCACCGTACCAAAACCCTAGAATGCTAAACCCTAAAATGCCAAACCGGAGGAATTGCTAAATAATGGGGAGATGCTTGCTTCAAGCTCATCCTTTCGTTCTATTTGCCTTATTTGTTATTTGCCTGCTCTGAGTTCTGAATTTGCCTGCTCTGAGTTCTGAATGTGGATAGCACTTTGGCAAGTTTGAATTTTTAGTGTGACATAGGTTTTTGAAGAGCCTATATCAGAGTGGCAAATGTGAGCGGCACTGAACTCAATATGTTACAAGCATTCTACAAGGAGCCACATAGCTTCTTTTTACTTATCTGATTAGGTGTAACCTTTTGTTATCTAACTTCCATTACTGATTTTTTTTTTTTGGAAAAAACTACAAAATACCCTTATGTTTTGATAAATTTTGTCACATACCCCTAACTTTTCATAAATTTAAGGAATGCCCTTGGTCAATGTACAATGTATTTTGTAGTTTTGAAAATTGTTCAAATACCCTTAAGTTTTAGGTTAATTCTTCAAATGCCCTTATGGTCCATTTAAATTTCCAGAATGCCTTTGTGACCTATAACTGTGATGTTCCTTGCTCCAAAAATTGTTCTGAGCTCAAGATCTGTGGCAAAATTCGCTGTGGCAAGTAGCTCTTGAATCCTTGTGGCAGAATCACAATTCTGGAGATGGAGTATCATTGTGGCAAAACGAAATTGGCTTGTGGCAGAATCGCAATTCTAGAGATGAATTCTGAATACAAAGAATCCTCTTGACTGAAACGGAATGACATTAATGATAAAAAACTGATGGCAGAATAGAATGGCTTATGCAAAATCGATGGCTTGGAGATCTTCTCTTTCCTGTTTGAATCATCCGGAAAAGCATACACTTTTTGTAGAAAAGGGCAAGAGCAAAAAATGGGCCGTTGCACAAGGGCATCTTAATAAATATAGAAAATACAAGGGTATTTCATGACATACAAAATTCTACAAAGCCAAATACGTTGACCAAGGGCATTCCATAAAATTATGAAAATTAGGGATATGTGGCAAAATTTATCAAAACATGAGGGTATTTTATAGTTTTTTCCCTTTTTTTTTTGTGTGGGCGATTATCGAGCACTTAAGCGCAAAACTTATGCAGCACCAAAATGAACAACTTATCAAGCCATGTGGGCCACACTGCAAATGACCAACAACATAGGATACATGGCAAGCTTTGTTGCATACCAAGGTGACAATGCCAACTCATCTTACGAAGTGCCAAAGTGGTGGGGGTATTGGTACCACCAAGGCTAAGGTGGCAGCCACATAGGCTATCAGGGTAGCTATTGAAGGCTGCAACACATAATTAACACATAATTGTAAGGCAGGGACTGATTTTTTCCTGGGCAATGAATATCATCTTTCAAGTAACCCATTAAGACCTCCAAATACTGTTAGGATTGTCAAAGAACACTAAGACAATGCTTGAAGCTACTTTTAAGCACTTAAAAAAAGTTTTGATCAAATATTTATGCTAAAAAAAGTTTTGATCAAATATTTATGCTAAAAAAAGTTTTGATCAAATATTTATGCTTGATGTTTTTAAGCACTTGAAAACAGATTTTTTTTTTTTTTTTTTTTTTTGAAGGTACGAGATGATTTTTTCATTAATTAAGGAAAAACATACAAAATGATTTTTTCTATTGTTAAGTCCCATGAAGACTTAACAATAGAAAATGTGAACTGATGAATAGGAAATTATGTTAACAAGTTTCTGTAGCAGAAGTAGTCCCGAAAATCCTGTGGATATGATGTTAAGAGTAAGCAGCAACTTAACTCCATCAGAATGTGACATCTGATGTAGAAGATCTTCAATAGTTTCCAGATATGTGATAATTGAAGGCAAATGTCAAAGTTTTCCGGTGTAAGAATCCCAAAAAGAGTCTTGAAAACAGTTCTCCACGAATTCTTCATGCCAATCCTTTTGCTGAAAACAGATTTTTCAAGACAAACTTGAATCCAAACAACATCATTTGAAACCATTAATCTGCCTTGAATTTATCCACTTGTTTTTCCTGTGTAGACTCTCTAAAACACAAAATTTTAATATCAGTTACAAATCAAAGAGGAAAAAGGAAACAAAACAAGCAAGCATAAAGTTACAGACAGAAACATGTAGTTATGAGATGTGATAGCAGGACTTTCAAGAAGCTTATAAAAATAGTAGTGGCCCGGTCCATTAAAAGCTCAAATCCTTCTTCATAGTTCCTTTTTCTCCTCAGTCCTGGGACCTGCATGTTCTTGACAATCAGTATCAAACTAACCTGGACTGAGAAAAACTGCGAAAACATAAGATCTAAACAAACTTATATACCTTCATCTGTTCAAGTGCGTTATTTGTTTCAAGAATAATGTAACGAGTCCCTGGATGTTCTCTCCTGTGCTTTTCTGCCCAGGTAGTTTTTCCTGATGCAGGCAAGCCAATCATCACTAAAATTTTACAATCTGCTTTTTCTAAAAGTGTTGGTCCCCAACAAATAAAAACATCACAAAACTAATCTTACCTCACTTATCCAAACAATAAGCGGTTTCGATAGTAATCTTTAAGCAATTGTCCCATGTAATTTGTGGTGCAATTTTGACAGAGAGGGGCTCTTCTTTTCCCACTCTCTGTCTAAACATCTATAGCAGATCGTGGAAGTGATGCTATAGCCTGATGTCTGACAGATGCAACCGAATTCTGTTCCATGTATCCCTTCGCTCTAAGAGAGACATGCCTGTTTCTAAAATCACCCAAAGCTTTGCCATTCCCAGCTGAAGCTAGAAGAGCATCCATACAACTACGGGTTCCTGCTTTACAAGCCAGAAGAATACACAAATATAGATTTGCAACAGAGGGAAAAGGATCAACAAAAAATGTTTTGTTGTTCATTCAATCCCAATGAGCTCGAAATGGCCATCAAACAGGGATCTGCATTATTACAGTAACACTAATAAAAAAACTCATAAAATCTGCATGCAAGGGACCACATTCCATATATCTTCTTAGGCGTTAGACCCATGGCCAATGCACTAGAAATGCAGCTGTGTATGCTGTCCAGCAACATAGCAATGGACATTATGAATTGAGCAATAGTCATAGCCATGGACATTACTCTACTGTTACAAATGCATTAACAGTTAATGGCAACTGCTAACAGCAAATACAAACCAACTGCTCCTGTGGTAATCCTAAAAAATACAATAACTTATCTATTTCTTCCATGTGCAGCTCCTAATATTAGAATTATTACCAAATAAAGCCCATTCTATGAATATTATGGCCTAATACTTCATAGAGCAATGCTAGGCAAATAGTAACATTCCTTATGAACTTGTTAATCTGCTGCTCTATTGATGTGCATCCAGCTAGGCTATGCATCCTGTATTAGGGCACAAGATCACGTACATAGCAGAGTTATCCTTATCAGATCATTAAACTAACTACACAGTCACATAGAATATCTGCCCAAGGAAGACTAAGTGACCAGGCAATCAGAAGCCTAAATAATATAACATAGTAGCATGTAACCGAGATAAATCTTGACAGAATGATTCATGTTATTAAATGGATACAGAAATGGCGTTAGATTACCAGGCCTCCATCATCTGGCAAGACTCCAATTAGTAAGACCACAAGGACGCCTATGTGGTTTGGTAAGTGCAGCCTATGTGGTCGGATCTACGAATCCGCAAAAGAATTTTCCCATGTCTGAAGGTCTTCATACTTGTTTTAGTCGGCAACCACACAAAGAACACTCACACTCATCATTAAAAAGACACTCATTAAGTTCGACAACCACACAAAGAACAGTTTAGAATTTATTTAGGTGCACGCAACAAAAACATATATTCAACCACACAAAGAACACTCACACTCATCATTAAAAAGATACTCATTAAGTTCGGCAACCACACAAAGAACATTTTAGAATTTATTTAGGTGTACGCAACAAAAACATACCAATATATTGATGTGCTGATCTTAGAAATTCAACAAACAAAGATGAAAGCACTTGTCTTTATTTTTGCATTTACGCTTATACTTCAATTGTCACAAGAAGCTACCGCTATGCCATGTAGAGCAATTGTCACAAGAAGCTACCGCTATGTCATGTAGAGAGAAGCTATGTCATGCTATGTCCGTTGTAGCCATATTTTTTTCCTCTATATGTGACTTAATATAAATTATACATTTTAATTAATATAACAACAACCCCCTTCAAGCGCCCTTTTTTTTGCGAAAAAAATTCGCAAAAAAAGGGCACTTGAAGGGGGTTGTTATATTATTTGAAATGTATAATTTATAACAAGTCACATAGAGAGCTTTCCAATCCTAACAAGTCTTTATTAGCATATAGAAAGCACAAGCACAATATGAAGCATAGATTGCTTCATAACAATGTTACGTAATCGAGAAATATGGCCCAGAAAATAATATATTTTATGTACAAATTTCTGATGTTTATACTTTCAGCTAGTGATAATTCCGTTCTTTTATCTAGCCCTTAAATCCCACTTCAAGTCATTGCATCTGGCTTCATGCAACTATGTCAGAATTCAGGTGCCAATAACAAGTGAAGAATGATTACTCTTATTAGACAATATTGAATTTGCTTTTATATTTTCAATGTATTGTCTGTAATTTGATTCTATCAAAGACTCCTGCATAACAGTAAGTGATACGCTTGCCAAATTCTGAGCATCGTGGTTGTGGCAATGTGTCTCCCTTTTTGTCATACTGATTTAATTTCATAAAAAAAGTTATGGATTGCTAAATGTTAGAAGACAACATGCATGCTGTGGTTTCGTAATATACATAAAATTTGGTTGTGTGAACATCGTGATCATGCTAGTTTAAGAAAGATAGTTAAAACCATGGCAAGCATGTAGGCCTCTGGCAGATGAGTCACCAATTATATGTTGTATATCATTTTCATGCAGAGTCAAATTGTTGTGGTATCTTTCTACCTGCAAATTAAGTTTGACAAAATTTCCAAGGACTGCTCGAAGCTACTATGGACAAGATGGTATGTTTCAGAAAAATAAAACATAAACCGCTTTAAAAATAGTCCTTAATCAGACCTTAGTATTAAGAGATCAGTCACGAAGACTCTATGCCCAGGAAAGTATGACATTAGTAGTAAGATGCAGTTTTCCATATTTACGACTCCAAGCCCACTATGAAGCTCGAAATGCTTTATTCCTAATTCAAGTTCATCAATGACACACTATGCTAGTTAATACTTCAGCATTCTAAATCATGCTTGGAAAGTGATATAAACCAAAAGCCGATCAAGTGGTTATTGGTTTAAATTATGTTAAGAAAATTATTCTTCAATGAATTTGGGTTTTTCATAGCTCTGTTTTCTACATATCTCTTAGTTGAATCGCAAACACATCTTGGGAACATTATTGCATTCCCTACAGGTCATAAATTTCAAACATATTTCATAGTGCACTAAGAGTAGTTTATCGTGACAGGCTTTTAAGGAATGCATAGATATAATTTAAGCTGTGTTCATCTGCTCTTCTATTATGCTTCTTCTATGACAAGTGACATTTCATAGTGTGGGCTTATGCTTCTTCTACAAGTGAGATCTTATAATGAGAGCTTATGGAGGAAAGCCACAAGTTTATTATGAGCAATGTTTTTTGTGTGGAGATGAGGTTTAGGCCACATTGTGCAAGAACATGTGCAACAATAGTTTGATGAAGGCCTAACTTGTAATGATGGTCTCTAAGCAGGCCAGTGTGCAGATAAAGGAGTGATGAGCCCATTAGAGCAAGAGTGCTACCTGCTCAAAGGCCATTATCGTGTAATTTTGAATCTTCAAAATGAAGATGCTATACTAATTTTCTCCTTTTACATATCACTTAACTTGAATTCTTATTCTTGAAGCAAAATGCACAAATACTATGCGACAGAGATTACCTGCGTGGAAAATGACAATATTTAACTCAAAAATAAATAATATTAGTTATGGTGCCCGGCGTTACCGGGCCTAGTAACAATCTTAAACATGGTTGTTCAATACTAAAAATAGATTTGGAGCCTGAAAATTTGCATTAACATTGTGGGAGCAACAATGGAGCCCAAAATTTGCATTCTGGCCATATGTATTTCATATACAACAATTTGGGCATTTCCACTGCAACTATTTGCGTTGTCGAGCTTAGCAACAATTTTCTATGTTGAGGGATGGGGTTGCAGAGCATAAATGTCCAACAATATCAATTATAAGAAGTTGTGCATGTCAAATGTGCTGGTCTGGAAGTACATTTTCGTTGCAAGGAATGATGAGGTTGTCAGGCATAAGTATGGTTTCATTGCACGGAATTATGAGCTTGTAGACGTAGATCCAATAGATATAGCAAAAATGCCTGTGCTAAGTGTGTTGAGCTGCCCCATTATGACAATCATTTGTGTTATCTTTTAATTTATGCATTCGCAGATGGCACCAATGATGGTCTATATATTGAAATAACAATGGCTATTTCTTTGATATTTTTAAGTCGTATAGATGACAAAAGATATTGTACTTTTAGGACATAAATTATCAACACATTCACTAGTGAACAACGTTATTACTTTGCTAGTAGTGTACATAGTTTAAGTTGGATCATGTCGTAAATCTTTCACCTTGTGCTAATGATAATGCAACAATTTTTTTTTTTAATATTTATCACCGCTCCAAGTTTTGATATAAGTGAAGGGTAAGATCTGATTACATATAGGTATGTAGTTACATAAAGTCCATAATTATAGCATTGTATATGGAATTAAAAGACGGTTGTGATTTTTCTATTTTTTAGTGTGTGTGTAAGATTACACATTTGGCTCTGTATGTATTTTACTTCTATTCTTAATCAACTCTAAATCCCTGAAATCTTCGGATGCTAAAGAGGAATTTGTTTCTTAGGCGTTAGACCCATGGCCAATGCACTAGAAATGCAGCTGTGTGCGCTGTCCAGCAACATAGCAATGGACATTATGAATTGAGCAATAGTCATAGCCATGGACATTACTCTACAGTTACAAATGCATTAACAGTTAATCGCATCGATCCGAGACATCGGATCGCCATTCTAGAATGGGACGAGCATGCATGTCATGCATGCATGCGGGCGGCGCATGCCCGTTTTTGGTTGGGAGTTCGCTATTTCAGGCGCGTTTACGCATCCACGCCTCATCGCGCTTCCTCTTCTCTTAAGCGATTACCTTATTCTCTTTGAATTGTTTCCAGGCAGGGGAGGGGCTTCTTCCTGCCTGGTTTAGCCAATTTGGCGGATCTTTCTTGCTATCCTTTACCGGCCTTTGGCCTCGTCCTGTGACCTTCGTCCTCGATCCTAGTTTGTAAGGAAGTTCTCTGGTAGTCGGGCGGTTTGTTGGTTTCTTGCGAGTCCCATTCTAGAATCGCATCGATCCGAGACATCGGATCGCCATTCTAGAATGGGACGAGCATGCATGTCATGCATGCATGCGGGCGGCGCATGCCCGTTTTTGGTTGGGAGTTCGCTATTTCAGGCGCGTTTCTGCATCCACGTCTCATCGGCGCTTCCTCTTCTCTCGCCAGTGACCCTTATTCTCTTTGAACCCACCCTCTCCCCCTTCTTTGTTTATTATATTTTGTACAAGTTACTTTTATCATGTTTTTCCATCCATTTGGGTGATGCTTTTTTCCAATTCACTGGGTGATGCTATTCTCTAGTATATTTCTCGTTGTTGTGTTGGTGATGTGCAGTGCAGGTTGGACGAGCGGCATCCGTTTCGACTTCTCCATGCGGGGGGTTTTGGGAGCGATTCTATGCCTTTACGCTTGTCTAAGCCCCTTGCCAAGGCTTATCACTAGGGTTTTTCCTCGAAACCCGAAAGGGCGGGGTTTTTAATCCCTGATAAGCTTTCGCAGTACATCAGCCACTCATCTATTAGCATTGTATTTGTTTTGGGGTCCAAATGATATAATTGGATTTTCCCTTTATTTTTCGTGGGTAGTTCGCATGTGTGCGGCTACCCACTGTCCACCATTGTAGAAAATCTGCTGAGATGAATGAGAAGCCTATCTAGGGCAGTTTGTTGGTTTCTTGCGAGTCCCATTCTAGAATGGCAACTGCTTACAGCAAATACAAACCAACTACTCCTGTGGTAATCCTTAAAAATACAATAACTTATCTAGTTCTTCCATGTGCAGCTCCTAATATTAGAACTATTACCAAATAAAGCCCATTCTATGAATGTTATGGCCTATTACTTCATAGAGCAATGCTAGGCAAATAGTAACATTCCTTATGAACTTGTTAATCTGCTGCTCTATTGATGTGCATCCAGCTAAGCTATGCATCTTGTATTAGGGCACAAGATCACGTACATAGCAGAGTTATCCTTATCAGATCATTAAACTAACTATACAGGTCACATAGAATATCTGCCCAAGGAAGACTAAGTGACCAGGCAATCAGAAGCCTAAATAATATAACATAGTAGCATGTAACCGAGATAAATCTTGACAGAATGATTCATATAATTAAATGGATACAGAAATGGCGTTAGATTACCAGGCCTCCATCATCTAGCAAGACTCCAATTAGTAAGACCACAAGGACGCCTATGTGGTTTGGTAAGCGCAGCCCATGTGGTCGGATCTACAAATCCGCAAAAGAATTTTCCCATGTCTGAAGGTCTTCATACTTGTTTCAGCCGGCAACCACACAAAGAACACTCACATTCATCATTAAAAAGACACTCATTAAGTTCGGCAACCACACAAAGAACATTTTATAATTTATTTAGGTGCACGCAACAAAAACATACGAATATATTGATGTGATGATCTTAGAAATTCAACAAACAAAGATGAAAGCACTTGTCTTTATTTTTGCATTTACGCTTATACTTCAATTGTCACAAGAAGCTACTGCTATGCCATGTAGAGCAATTGTCACAAGAAGCTACCGCTATGTCATGTAGAGAGAAGCTAGGTGCACATAACTGCGAAGGAAAAAAAAAATGGCTACAACGGATTCGTTGTAGCCATATGTTTTTCCTCTATATGTGACTTGTATAACAACAACCCCCTTCAAGCGCCCTTTAAAGGGCGCTTGAAGGGGGTGGTTGTTATATTATTTGAAATGTATAATTTATAACAAGTCACATAGAGAGCTTCCCCATCCTAACAAGTCTTTATTAGCATATAGAAAGCACAAGCACAATATGAAGCATAGATTGCTTCATAACAATGTTACATAATCGAGAAATATGGCCCAGAAAATAATATATTTTATGTACAAATTTCTGATGTTTATACTTTCAGCTAGTGATAATTCCGTTCTTTTATCTAGCCCTTGGGTTAAAAGGCTAAATGGACCATTTCAAATCCCACTTCAAGTCATTGCATCTGGCTTCATGCAACTATGTCAGAATTTAGGTGCCAATAACAAGTGAAGAGTGATTAATCTTATTAGACAATATTGAATTTGCTTTTATATTTTCAATGTATTGTCTGTAATTTGATTCTATCAAAGACTCCTGCATAACAGTAAGTGATATGCTTGCCAAATTCTGAGCATCGTGGTTGTGGCAATGTGTCTCCCTTTTTGTCATACTGATTTAACTTCATAAAAAAACTTATGGATTGCTGAATGTTAGAAGACAACATGCATGCTGTGGTTTCGTAATATACATAAAATTTGGTTGTGTGAACATCATGATCATGCTAGTTTAAGAAAGATACTTAAAACCATGGCAAGCATGTAGGCCTCTGGCAGATGAGTCACCAATTATATGTTATGCAGAGTCAAATTGTTGTGGTATCTTTCTACCTGCAAATTAAGTTTGACAAATTTTTCGAAGGACTGCTCGAAGCTACTATGGACAAGATGGTATGTTTCAGAAAAATAAAACATAAACCGCTTTAAAAATAGTCCTTAATCAGACCTTAGTATTAAGAGATCAGTCACGAAGACTCTATGCCCAGGAAAGTATGACATTAGTAGTAAGATGTAGTTTTCCATATTTACGACTCCAAGCCCACTATGAAGCTCGGAATGCTTTATTCCTAATTCAAGTTCATCAACGACACACTATGCTAGTTAACACTTCAGCATTCTAAATCATGCTTGGAAAGTGATATAAACCAAAAGCCGATCAAGTGGTTATTGGTTTAAATTATGTTAAGAAAATTATTCTTCAATGAATTTGGGTTTTTTCATAGCTCTGTTGTCTACATATCTCTTAGTTGAATCGCAAACACATCTTGGGAACATTATTGCATTCCTTACAGGTCATAAATTCCAAACATACTTCATAGTGCACTAAGAGTAGTTTATCGTGACAGGCTTTTAAGGAATGCATAGATATAATTTAAGCTGTGTTCATATGCTCTTCTATTATGCTTCTTCTATGACAAGTGACATTTCATAGTGTGGGCTTATGCTTCTTCTACAACAAGTGAGATCTTATAATGAGAGCTTATGGAAGAAAGCCACAAGTTTATTATGAGCAATGTTTTTTGTGTGGAGATGAGGTTTAGGCCACATTGTGCAAGAACATGTGCAACAATAGTTTGATGAAGGCCTCATTGGTACAATCAAGCTTGTAATGATGGTCTCTAAGCGGAGTCAATTATCGTGTAATTTTGAATCTTCAAAATGAAGATGCTATACTAATTTTCTCCTTTTACATATCACTTAACTAGAATTATTATTCTAGAAGCAAAATGCACAAATACTATGCGACAGAGATTACCTGCGTGGAAAATGACAATATTAAACTCGAAAATAAATAATATTAGTTATGGTGTTCGGCGTTACCGCGCCTACTAACAATCTTAAACATGGTTGTTCAATACTAAAAATAGATTTGGAGAATGAAAATTTGCATTAACATTGTGGGAGCAACAATGGAGCCCAAAATTTGCATTCTTGCCATATGTATTTTATATACAACAATTTGGGCATTTCCACTGCAACTATTTGCGTTGTCGAGCTTAGCAACAATCTTCTATGTTGAGGGATGGGGTTGCAGAGCATAAATGTCCAACAATATCAATTATAAGAAGTTGTGCATGTCAAATGTGTTGGTCTGGAAGTACATTTTCGTTGCAAGGAATGATGAGATTGTCAGGCATAAGTATGGTTTCATTGCAAGGAATTATGAGCTTGTAGATGTAGATCCAATAGATATAGCGAAAATGCTTGTGCTAGGTGTGTTGAGTTGCCCCATTATGACAATCATTTGTGTTATCTTTTAATTTATGCATTTGCAGATGGCACCAATGATGGTCTATATATTGAAATAACAATGGCTATTTCTTTGAAACTTTTAAGTCGTATAGATGACAAAAGATATTGTACTTTTAGGACATAAATTATCAACACATTCACTAGTGAACAACGTTATTACTTTGCTAGTTTAAGTTGGATCATGTCGTAAATCTTTCACCTTGTGCTAATGATAATGCAACAAATTTTTTTTAAGATATTTATCACCGCTCCAAGTTTTGATATAAGTGAAGGGTAAGGTTTGATTACATATAGGTATGTAGTTACATAAAGTCCATAACTATAGCATTGTATATGGAATTAAAAGACGGTTGTGATTTTTCTATTTTCTAGTGTGTGTGTAAGTTTACACATTTGGCTCTGTATGTATTTTACTTCTATTCTTAATCAACTCTAAATCCTTGAAATCTTTGGATGCTAAAGAGGAATTTGTTTTGCCTTAAAGGAAGGAAGGAAGGAAGGAAGGAAGGAAGGTATTTTTATCGTCCACGGAGACCAATCGGTCTATGGGACCCAATACAAAAACGCAGCAAGCGGATTACTGCCCGGATTAAAAAACCCCCGCCCCGAAGGGTTTTCGAGGGAAAAACCGTGGCAGCAATCAGCCTGCTGACAAACTGTCCTAACATATAAAATGCCAGAAACACCCAAATATATACAATCATGCACCGCACCCGTAGTGCCCAATCACGGGCAGCCAGCGGGGGGGCAAGGTGACCTCGCGGGTCCAAAGACCTCCCCCGAATGTACGACCCCGGGCAATGCACGATCGACGGTGTGTTCATCGGCAAATGTAAGGGCAAGTCCGCCGCACTAAGGGAGCGTATTTGGCCCTCGATCCGATCAACGCCGGGCAACTCGAAAGTATGAGACTCATCCTCAATGGCACCCGCTTGACAAAGACTGACAAAGCCCCGTCCCGGGCGGGGCTCCCCAATCCACCGCCTGCCTCGATCACGAAGATGGTGGGCACCGCGCGAATGGAGGCAATGAGTCCGCCTTTTTGGGGCGGTAGGAACGCAGTAGAGCCAGGGCCCCGGGCTAACACGGGTTGATGTGCTCCTTGTAATGGGCCGTTTTGACCTGCTCTAGAGCCGGGGGTCCCGAGCTTGCCAAGGAAGCAAGCGCCTAGGGTACTCCCACAGCTGTCACGATGCCGCCAAGCAGTGTCCACCGCTTACGACTCGTTCTCGCATCGCTCCATCCGCGCGAACCATCGATCTCTTTTTAGCCCTCCAACAGCCCCCTCGAGCCGCTATGCCACATGTAAGCCAAAAAGGGAGCCGAGCATCACCCATAGTAATCGCTTTAAAAATAGACTATGTGTCTATCAAGGGCTGCCGCCGGGCGGCAAGAATCCAGCTTTCTGCAGCAGACCGATAGGGGACCGAGGGTTTCACCCCAAGTGCCCGTGCCAAAAATGCCTTCTGCACCTGCTCCAAGTCATTCCAGGTCGCCAAAGAGATGACCGGGCCCCAAACCTCGACCCCCGCATGAAGGGACAGGGCTCGACCAAAGGTGCCAAACAGATGTGACTGATGGCCCCAATCATAGAGCTCACCGGGATCAAGTTGTTCCGCATGGCATAAAGCGCTTTTCACCCCTGGCTGTCACCCGCAGCGGATAGACGCCTCCCGCCAGAGCGAGGAGGGGAACTCCACCCCCTAGGTACTTGTAGGTGGGCGTGGCGTCCACGAGTCCCCCGATATGTGAGTGCAGGAGGCATGGGGTGACGTGAAGAGGATATGAGAACCACCTTGGTCTTGGCCAGATTCACGCGCATGTCTGTAGCTTGACAAAATGTGTCTAGGGCATCCAGGTGAGACTGCATAGCTTCTGCGGTGTGGGCCAGCAGGCCAACATCGTCCGCATAGATGAGCCGGGCGAATGACCTGGTGCAAAAGTTGTATGCCATCCCCCATGCTCGATGTGGGGCTCTAACCGATCAATGTAGAGGCCAAAAGTGTTGGTGAGAGGGGCAACCTGGGACCCGATACTACATGGGTGAATGCTTGGCCCGTGCACGTGATCCCGCCAAAACAACTCTCATACAACCTCAGATATGGCATTCTCGCACAGCAGCGGAGCCCCAGCTTGACGCAGCCTAGCCTACGCCTTTTCCCGGAACAGTATCAAAAGCCTTCGCTAAGTCCACAAAGCGAAGAATACAAGTCCGCCGATGATTCCGGGCTGCTTCAATCAGTGGGTCGCAGTGTAAAGATATGGTCAATCGCTGAGTGGCGGGGTCTAAAGCCCGCTGTGTGGGGCTCGCGACATCTTTGCCTCGCCCGGTAGGGTCAATTGCTGCTCGAGAATGCCGAACAACAATTTTGGCAAATCTTTGGCCGACCATGATCGTCCGGTAATTGGCCGGAAAGTGTGGGTCGCCCGCCTTGTGAATGGGAACAACCCTGCTTATGGTCCATTGTCGGGGGAAACCTTCCTGCAATGCTCTGTTGAACAGGGTAGTGAGGACCGGCACAAGCGGCTGCCCTGCCCATTTGAGTAACTCGGCCTGCCTTAAAGGAGTTGTATCTTAAAATCTATGCCTTAATACCAATAGTTTATTTGGAGCCATTCATTAAGTTGTGGCTTGCTTGCCAAATCTGAAAGCCGTTTATCTCAAAATATTGTGAGAGATGGTTAAAGAACATGTGCATGAATCATGAATGCGTGTTCATCACAAAAAAATGCATCTATTATGAATAAATGCATGTTCAAGCTCTATAGGGCTTTCTAAATGTTCATGACATGTGAATATGGCTTCCTAAATGTTCATGACATATGCATTGCACTTTTCCAACAAACTACTTGCCACACAATTGCAACCTAGATGTAATGTATACAATATATATACGTTTCCACTTTTGCAATTTTATCCTAGTTTGTTTTGCAATTTCATCCTAGTCTTATATAACAATTACTCCCACTTTATTTATCACGACATTATCTATCAACATGTACACAATGTGACTATTTAAGTGGCAAAGGGTACAACTGGACAACAATCAAACAAAATACCAACCAATTTATGCATAATCAGAATAGAATAGAATAGAATAGGTTTTTAGCGTCCACGGAGACCAACTGGCCTATGGGACCCAAACAAAAGAGAGCAACAAAGCGACATCGACAGATTAAAAACCCCGCCCAAGGGTTTTCGAGAAAAAACCTTAGCAATAATAAGCATGCTTTGGCAGATCATACAATTGCATAGGACAGGTTCAAGACCGGCCCCGTAGGGACACAAACGAAGTCCGTGCATCCATAACCTCCTCAAGGTATGACCCCAACAAACCCACCGACGCCAGTAGTCAATAACTCGATGCAACGGCCGCCGTGCACTAGTAGTCGAACATACCTCTCTGGATATGGGCAAATGCCGGGCAGATCTGAGGGTATGACATTCATCCTCAATCGCTACGATGGCAACACCGCAAAAGCCTTTGCTCGTGCTTCCCGAGCCCAACGCCTGCTTCAATGCGGGGCGATGTGCACCGTCTTGAATGGAAGCTATAAGTCTGCGCTTCTTCATGAGCAAAATGGGTGTACAAGCATCTTGGTGTGGGCCTCTTGTGAGCCTAGGATTGACTTGTGGCGATAGTGTGCCGGTTTAACGTCGCGTCGAGCCTCTGCGTCCCGTGAGCTTCGAAGGAAAGTAGCATCCGTGCACGTTTAAGTGCCTCGCGATCTTTCTTTGTCCCCGACACGGGCGCATCTGTTTGCCTCTGACGCCCCCAAATATGTGAGAATCACCGAGCTTGCTTATCTTTCCAAATAGATTTCAGGCGTTGGGGACCCATCGCTATGGCCAAAGCAAGATGGGGCAAGCGTGTATCAGCCATAGCGACCACCTTTTGGAAGTTAACGTATGGCGTTCCAATGCAGCCCGTTGAAGGGGTAGAAAGCCATCCTCCCGAGTAGGATCCGTGCGGAATCGTGGACTTCACCCCTGGGCCCGTGCCAAGAAGGCCTTCTGCACCTGCTCGAGGTCATTCCAGGTGTTGAGGGATATCACCGGACCCACACTTCTTCCCCATACAAAAGGACCGGCTCAACCAAGGCCCCAAACAAATGTGACTGGTGGCCCCAGGCATAAACTCTCGCCTTTGTGGTCGTTGTTCTGCATGGCATATAGTGCTTTCCAACCCGTCGTGACCCGCAACCTGATAGCCGCATCCCAATGGGTGGTAGTTGAGAACTCAATCCCCAAGTACTTGTAGGTCGGAGCCACCTCTACCTCTTGCCCCTGGTAAGTGAAGGTGGGAAGCCTTGGCTGACGGGACGATGCAACTAGCAGCACCCTAGTTTTGGCCAAGTTAACTTCGCATGCCGCTGAATTGGCAAAAGTGTCAAGAGCATCCGGTGACACCGCATGTCCTCACGGAGTATAGGCCATGAGGTTGACATCGTCAGCATATATGAGTTGCCGGATTGTGTGATGCATGAGATGTGCGCCCGCGCCTCCATGCTCAGAGAGCCAATCTTCCAACTGATCAATGTATAGGCCAAAGAGTGTGGGGGAGAGGGGGCAACCCTGACGCACTCCAATGCTACTGATTACCGGCTGTGCTGCTGATGTGATACGGCCTGAGCATGCCTCGTACAGCCTATATACTGCATTCTGCAAGTCCAGGGGGGTCCCCAGCTGCCGCAATCTGTCCCAGAGCTTGTGGCGGGGTACTGTGTCGAACGCTTCTGCAAAATCGACGAAACAACAGTACAGGTTCTGCCGGCGATTCCTGCTATCCTCAATCAATGTGCGCAGAGTGAAGATATAGGGAGGCAAAATAATTTCCATCTAACCATAGGATTGGTATATTTTAAAGAAGGCATCTAGATCTCTAAAGCAATAGATGTTAGAGGTTTTGGTTTTGAACTTTATAAAAGGCTTCAATAGAACTATGGAGCTTGATTGTTGTACAACTGCAGTTCGCAATAAATATTGCTATGACAATTATAAATAATGACATTGTTGATGGATAACATGAAAGGATTGAGTAGAAAATATTGTTCTTTGCGACGAAATAGAAGAGAACATCTTTTAATTGTGGCCTCTATCGCACCCATTTTACTGGTTCAGTACAGTCTATAGGACATTAAAGAATTGAGTAGAAAATATTGTTCTTTGTGAGGAAAGGAACAACAGGTTCTGTATCTGCCTATTAACATTTTTAAACTTGATATTAACATATATTTGATCCCAATCTATGCCTATATTAAAGAATGTAAAAAGACTTGGAAGTGTATGAGTGAAAAAAGAACTGGAAGAGAGTCTGAGTGAAAAAGGACTGGAAAAGAATGTATGAGTGAAATAAACTCAGTTCTGCAGAGGAATCAAAGAGTGGTCGAGGCACCCCTTATTTCTAAAGCAATTATTCTTGGCATTGATTGAAATACTTAATGAAATAGATAAAACATTTAACGTAATTGCCCATAAAATGATAAGACAATAAGACAATTTGAACAATACCAGATTCTCGCTAGGTCTTGTGTGAGCTGCGATATGGATTTGTTGGGAATAACCTGTGATTGGGAAAAGGAAAAATAATTGGTGATACTCTGAGCTTGGACAATTTAATATCAATGCCACATAGTTCAAAATCAATGGGGACATCCTTGCCCTAAAGGTCTGAACCGAGTCTCTGTTATGCCATGGGTGTTTACAGAGCAACTTGTCAATTAGGTATAACCATAGGAACAATCAAAATAAAGAAGTAAATGATTAGGGTTTTTCACATTTGTATGCATAAAAACATATCAGAACGCAACCATCTAGAAGAAAATGAAGATTGTTGTGATATCAGCCACATGCAGCAGAGACACCTGCAAGATGGAAACATATGCAATAAGATAAACCTAGGATCTGGCATTTATCACTCACTGCATGCAAAGCACATGGAATTACTGCTTAATATACCCATGTACTAAAGCTTTTCAGATGTTATGATCGCAAAGAACTATAGCTTACATTCTGTCCTCCCAAGTGCTGTTCGTCGTCCAAAAAATTGTACAATAAAGTGCTTCCAGTAGAGACCATTTTTACTAACAGATTAAATAGTCAAAAAATAACCATTAGGCAGTCTTGCTTGCTCAAAAAAAGCCATATTTGCTCAGATATATTTAAGATTGGTGAGTAGTGCTCGAGGCATGCTGCCATCTTTTCTTGCCTTCTCTATTCTGCAATTTGTGCCACGGCTGAAAACATGTAGGCAAATAGTCAATATTTCTTGTGATGAACCTTAAAATAGCTATATAATTATACAAGTCCTTTGTTATTTAGAGACTGTATGAGTCTGTCCATTGTCTATTTAAGTGAGTGGAAAGTTGTGATAGTCTAAAATAGTTCCTATGCTAAATTTGAGATACTATACTGTTGGATTCATATTCATTGAGATTCTGCGAAATGCTCTATTCCAAAACTTTTGGAGATTCACCTACCTTCCTCAATATTCCATGAGATTCTATCAAGATAAGTTTTTGGAGCGATTATGCAAAAAATGTCAACTCCTGAAGAGTTTCAACAAACCAAAAACTAAATTACAATTTTAAAGGGCCAATAGTTAATATACAAATGCAATTTTAATTATACAATAGTTATTAGATATTTAGTTATTAGTTATTCTATATCCATATGGACCTGAGGGTCTTAAATGGCATGATTAATACATTATTATTATTATTAGATAGTCTTAAGTCTTTATCCCCAACATCTACATCAGCCAAAACATGCTCAAATGGATGCATTATTTAGTATTTGCCTTAGAATTAATCTCTCTAGGTAACAAATAATGCACTACATTTATAACACAACTTAACATACCTACATTGTAGTCTACCTCATATACATGCTAACAATGTTGTAATATTAGATGCTCGACCATAAAGGATTTCGATAGTCATTGTACGGAAGATTACTAACACACACCATTCGTAGATTCATAGTCCAAGGAGTGCCTATATGCATTGTTTTGGAAGGCCACTGACACATAGCATTTGTAAATTCATAGTTCATATTAGGTGCTAGAATATAAAGGATTTCAATAGCTGTTGCATGGAAGACCACCAGCACATACCATTTGTAAGTTCGTCGTCCAAGAGCTACCCAAATGCATCATCTTTCTTTCTCACAAGACCACTAACACATGTGATTTCTGAATTCATAGTTCAAGCATTGCCTAAATGCATTGTCTTTCCATATTCATCGATGAAAAGGCTTAGACGACCTCCGCATACAGATCTTTATTTCTTAATTTATTCCCTTGCAATGAATTAGAATAGACATTTTTGAAGTTCCCAGTTTAGAAAATCTGAGCTTTTATATAATAGAGCTACACCATCTCCGTTAATCGGAGAACCAACTAGCATTCTTTATGTGCTATCTTTTCCTTTCCATGTAGTAGAAGGATCCCAATATTCTTTAAACTCCTTGGGGCATCATTAAGACACGATTTTTATCATCTGCAAAGCTCCAATGTTTTCTACAACTTCTAAAACAGGATGGTGGTCTTCAGTCAAGACTGCAATAGGAAAAGTATCATATCATTTCAGAGGCAAGCCCTCTTACTGCTTTTTTGAATAGTGTCAATGATTCTGTCATTTTACCACTTAGATATTTGGGAGCTGGAGCGTTTATACATTGCTGAGGGATGGATGGAGACACAACATATACTGCTGCCCTAATCTGCCATGCTATGGGAAGCATAACCATTCTTGATGGTAATCTGATTCAATAATCTATAATCAATATATAGACGCAAACTGCCATCCTTTTTCTTTACAAATAGGACAGGAGCTCCAAATGGAGATGTACTAGGCCTAATAAATCCTTGTTCCACTAGTTCCTCCAATTTCTTTAATTCCACCATCTCTACCGCATTAAAACGGTAAGGAGGTCGTGAAGGTGGCGCAGATCCAAGGAACAATTCGATTTCATGGTTTACCTCACGAAAAGGAGGTAATTCTGTAAGTTTATCAGGGAACACATCCTTGAATTCTTCTAACACATTCTGAATAAGCTGAGGAACGACAGTTTCTTGTACCTCCGTAGTTTTGTTTAGCATTCCGACATACATAATTCTCCCTTTGCACAAATAGCACTTGGCCTGCTTACACGATAGCACAAAAGGTCCAGAAATCATAGGACGACTACCCAATCTCTTAAATGACCCGTCTGACAACGTGCAGAGGATAGCTCTCTCCTTACAATCTATATAGGCACCTACGACTCCCAACCATGACATTCCCAGAATTAAATCATACTTCCCCAGATCAAGTACTTCAAAATTAGCACGGAATACTAATCCACAGAGTTTAAATTCCAACCGAGGAATACAACCATTTGACATCTTAATCACACCATCTGCTAATTCTACTGATCTAGGGTGCTGTGCGGTCACACGCAAACCCAATTGATCAACCAATCTAGGTGAAACGAAATTATATGTACTACCACCGTCAATCAGAAAATGGAAATGTTGCATTTGAATGCTACCTGGAAGATGGATAACGTCAGTAGCAAGGTATTCCAAAGGATCTCCACCAATAGCATAAGCGCGCATGTCGGGTTCTGCTTTTGATTCTTCCAGGGTAACGGCTTGGGCCCGTGCAGGCCTCTCCTCAGTACGAGCGTTTCGTGGACCAGCAACACTCTGTGTGCTCGCCGCTCGTCTATTCTAATTTCCTGGAGTTCCACCACTCCAGGACTAGCTTGAGGCTGATTACCACAGTTCCCATAAGCAGCATTTTGGTCATATTCAACAGTTCCAGCAACCTGCTGCCCGGCATTATTCATGTTTCTCCATTTACGGGGACAACGTGCCGCATTATGCCCAGCCTCTTTGCAAAAGAAACATAATCCTTCCCGACGGCATCGTTCTCGTTCCTCCTGGCTCATCTGAGCTAGTGCATTTGTCTGCCTTGCAGGCATAGGACGTACATTTCCTGTAGGGCCACCAGGAGCAACAAAACCCCTCTCTCTCTGCTTAGGAAGATTTTTCCTTATAGGTTTCTAATGTTTGGCTGCTTATTTCCGGCTCTGCTTAATCCTATCCTGGACTTGCTCTTTAAACTTAGAAACTCTTATAGCTTCTTCTAAGCTAGGATATGTCACTCCCCCTACTAACAGAGTTAGCTCGGGCTTCAACCCATCGGCTAGCTGTGCAAGGGTCATAGTAGGTCCATATGGCTGCAATGCCCTGAACTTATTGGCATATCCCTCCAAAGTGTCCTCTTGAACAAGATTCTAGAATTTGTTAATCTGCTCCAGTTCAAACCCAGCAGGTAGGTAATGAAGTTTGAAGGCGTCCTTAAAAGTATCCCATGAAATTTGGCTCAGAACCAAAAGATTATCTTTCTTACACTCATCCCACCATATCTTAGCAGGTCCAGTCAGCAACATATCAGCAATAGTTGCTTTCAACAGCTTTGGAGTTTTCTTTACCTCAAAATAGAACTCAACCCCCTTTAACCATGCATCAGCATCCTCACCCGTGGTATCCTTACCACTGAAAGGCTCTCGTTTGAGCTGCTTCAAAACCTTATTAACTTCATCAAGATCATCATCCTTCTTGGCAACCTGTTGTTGCATAGTGGCCAGCTGTTGCTGCATAGCTGCCAAAATCTATCCAGTTATGCTCGGAGGGTTATTGCTACCTCCAGCTCCCGAATTGTCACCCTGCAATTCACCTGGAAAAGGACAATAACGGTCATTCCCACACCAAACCATTCTACTTTATAGTAGAATTCCCCGATTCTTATCCCATAATTCCCACATCCCGAAGGTGTCAGAAACCTTCGCTCTGATACCAAACTGAGACGGACCCAGCCCACTTGGCTTGGGCCGTCGCCCGCATTTCAACATAACTACACTTAAAACAAGATAACCTAACTATGGTAGCAATACAAATCATACAAGAACTGCCAAAACTTCTAACTCATATTCATAAAATCCGAAAATACAATAACTTAGGCACCAGACATTACAAAGATCCCATCACGCCATATGATATCACATAACACATAGTCTCATAGCTGATAGATGTCTGCACGACAAAACATAGCAGATCACTCAGATGCCCCATCCGAGGCGACTGAAGAGGACCCGGTAGAGAATCTCCTGAGGGTTCCTCTCCAGACTCTCTATCCAAGAGGTCAACCCTCGGTTGCCTCTGCTCATAATAAATTTGTCTGAAGAGATCTATCAACAGCTCATAGATTCAGTGCTTTGACACCAACTCCGGCTCATCCCAAGTCTCCTGAAACCACCACGTTACGAAGGAATCTAGGTGTAACATGATGCTTGGCTCACCCGAACGTGTCATCTTTAGCAACATACAGCAAGCACGAAGGGGTTAGTCTACAGGGACTAAGTGGGGAACACTAGGGTAGGGAACCACGAACTATGTCAATCATGAAATATTAATGTATGTTCAATATACGACAAGAGAAACTTACCTCGCTCCATGTTTCCTGCAAAAGGTTAGATGACTAATTTCAAACAATCTCAAGTCTAAATGCAGAACTACTAGGATCTCTGATCCAGTCCAACGTTCCCCTTGGGTCGCGATCCCAAGGAGACACATTCCAATCCACTGTACGTACAGGACTTAAAACAAGGGGGCTCTCCCATTGGCCTCATCCGTCTAGCCTCCCCCTCTGGACACAGATGCGGAGTCACACGGCCGCCCCACCCCTCCGAAGATGGGCCGTTCAATGCAAGATGCAATATCATCCATTAAGAACCTTATAAACTAAAATATCACCCACAACCTTGCAACTAGTCCAATACGAGATACCATACAATCCCATGCATCTTACTTTCAAAACAAACGCCAAAATACGCAATACATAGAACTTATACCATGACAGCATCATATAGCAAGATAATAAAATAAAATACGAAACTCCCTTTAACATGTAAGAATCACAACTTCCATATAATAACCCTTAGACCATAACCCTACGGCTAAAGATTCCAAGACAAACATAATCTCACGATGGCCTATTATAGTTCAAGATATCTATGACTTTTACGGACGACTAGCGGAAGGCTTGATCCTAACAATCAGGCGGCTAGCAAGGTATATTACCGGCTAGTTGCAAGGAGGCCAACACTTAAACTCGTCTCACTAGTTAGAAGGAACTGGGTTTATAAAGTATAGTAGTAGTAGTAGTTTTAACGTCACGCCACTAGGCAGCATCCAACTGGACATGTGACCACAAAGGTTTATGACTTCAAAACAAACGGATTTCTAAATAGCTCTTAAGGTTTTCTTTATTATATAAAGCCAACTTTTAATGGCAGGGAATATCGGACCCTGGTATCCCCATTGTAGGTAACTATGAGGCTGTGACAGAGGCCCCGGCAGCCAAGAGACAAGCTATATCAGGCTAGTTTCCAGCACAAGGGAGCTCGGAATTTTACAGGCAAGGGCGGAACAGTGCATATGCTATAGGAGACCACTTCTACAAACTCAATTGTCGGCTTGCACAGGACCCAGGAGTGCAGGATGGGCTCGGATTTTAGACTCAAAGGCAGATTACAAGCTTTCTGTTGCGACTTCACAGAAGGCTACATGCTTAGCAGAGGTTTCCATGCAAGAATTCAGAAGTAACTCCGATTTTGATGTCGAAATTCAGAGCAGGGGTTGGTCCCTTGACTTCATAAAAGCTACAACAAAAAGAGACTCCAAGCAATCATGCACAGCCCCACCTCTTAATCTCGGTCTCGGATCTTTTCTGCTTCTACTTATAATCGCTTTGCTTCCCTTTTGCTTCAAGCTCCTTCCTCCGTCTTTAGCTTTGCTTCCAGCTTCTCCTTCTGAATTCGTTCTTATCCAGCTGATTTCCTTATATACATTTTAGTCACATGGGCAAAAACCATTTGGCATTATCCCATTGGTCTAAATTAATCTAATGGCCAAATCTTTTATAGCTTGGTTAAATGCACATCACAGTTGCCAATCTATCATACTACCAGGCATCCTAAGGCTCGATTAGGCATCTTCCTAATCAGAAGGGTGTGCCGGATTTAGCATGGCATCCCTTGGCACAAATCACGAGCCTCGCTGCCCTATTTCATGGTGGTCACCTTTTTAACTTAAATATAGGGATTGTTACATTCTCACCTTGTAGAATTCAACTCATGTCCTCATGAGTTACTGGAAAAGATGGATAGAGCTCCTTAAACTTGATAGCGTCTTCCTAGGTCGCATCTTCTTGTGGATATCCTGCCCATTGCACTAAATATTTTTCAATGATTCTACCTCACAGTATTTTAGTGTCAACTTGCAAAATCTTCTGAGGTCTGACTGCGAGAGTTTCTTCGACTGCAACCAGATTATCCTGTGGCAGTACATGAGATGGGTCGGGTAGGTACTTACCTAAGTTGCTGACATGGAATACATTATGCACCTTAATCTCAGGCGGCAATTCCAAACGATATGCAGCATTCCCTATACGCTGGATAATTTTGAAAGGCCCTGCATACCCAGGTGCTAGCTTTCCAGCTTTCTTAAATCTCAAAATACCTTGCTTAGGATTTATCTTAAGAAGTACCATATCACCTTTTTGGAACTCTAATAGCTAAGTTCTCTGGTCTATTTTTTTTTGCTCACTATTTTGCTATGTTGCTTTGATCAATGGTTTAATTAAATCAAGTACCTCAGGGCATTAACTTATTAATGGCCTATATCAATCTAGTTCAAATTTTAGTGGGTTCAATAGAAATTTTTTTCCTGTTTGTGGTTGCACTTTGTAGCGACAATGTTTTCTTCAGAGCCAGTGCCGGTTGTACACATGGACGAGCAACTGTTGCCTTTTAACTTAGAAAGCGGGGCCCATTCTCGCATTGGAAGCATCGTGGAATGGTATGCTCAAAACCACTTGTCTTTTGCACGATAGTACATTATTTTGCGCTAATTTATCCAAATTGTTTTATTGTAGGGAGTATCACGGCATTTGGTGCCTCATCAGAAAGGTGATTCAAGTGGAAAGTGGTCATGCCCCTTCGGTTGCACAGAGATGGCACTTTGTTGACAGATTGTGCCGGGAGCCTGGATTCCCTGGTTTCACACAAGACGGGGCCTGGGGACACCACCAGAGCCACCATCGAGATCACTGGTGGCCCGTTGACAGACACTCCGGTCCTCAAGCCCAGGCATCGAGAAGTGAGGCCAGAGTCACAATTGAGCGTGAGAGGGCAGCGCGATGACGACAAGATCCACAGATGGCCGCCCGGATGTTGGCGGCCTCAGCCAGACATAGAGATACAGTGAGGCAAGACGCTACTATAATGCATTTGCAACATATCCTGACACCCGAGGCGGCATTGGAAAGCCTTTCCAGAGGGGCCAGATGCTTTGTTGCACGAGGTCAGCATCCAGCACAGGCTGGAGTGCCAGAGATTGCAACCATTTCATGAAGGACGCATCAGAGTGCGGTCAGGTACCACAGATAGGGTTGGCCCCGATGATTGGAAAGCACATCAGCTTCTCAATCATTGGGCCATTGCGCAGAGATTGGTGGGCCATATGTCAACAAAGCAGGAGCTACTAGCTGAGCTCATCCGGATACGGGGTTCTCACTGGGAGCAGAGTCCGGACCCATCTTCACGTTCACTTCAAGGCCTACTAGGATCCCCACTCCATCTGATCCCTCTTTTGCAGCGGAGCAGGATAGACTACATGCCGACATGGTGGAATTTGGTGCGAGCAGTAGGAACACTAGGTTACAATCCGATGAGAGAGTAATGTCTGAATCTAGGCCTCAGATGAATGGTGCAACTCCGATAGATCTAGAGTCTCCTCCCCCAATCGCATCTGGTCTCCCCGGGGTGGATCCGACTCCGCCAGGCCTATACTTGCATCTGTATCTGGAGGCAAGTTCCTAATCTACTGCGAAGCTGGTCCACGTCTGCCTACTCTCCTTTATGGCTTCAACAGTACGCCAGGCCAACTTATCGCAAGAACGGCTATCTCATGGACCTTATCATACACTTCCAACCATTAGACGCACTCAACCTCTGCCACACCCATTGTCAAAGGAGGCGAGAATGACCCAGGCTAGTCTTCTTCAAGATGTGATGATGCCCCATCTGCCATTTCTGAATACACAAAAATATTAGAGACTTATATCCACATGTATGATTAGCAAATGCATTGAGAAGTATGAACATAATGGACCTAATTAAGGATGATGCCCTATTAGAGCTCTGTGCGACTCCTTGCCCTTCCACGAGGCCGTGGGGGGTGCTCCCTCGCGGCAGCATGTGATGCACGCCACGTGTGAACTCTCGCGCGAGCATGTTGTTGTTGTCTATCGTATTCGCCATGGAATATTTACATGGGAGGGCTAGCTACATCTCTTTGATACCGGATCTGTTTGCGGACCTTTGTTACTATTTCACGCACATCTGCTGGAGCAAGATCGCCTGCGTTCTGCAAACTCACTTGTATTATTTGATGTTCAATCATGAGCAATGCATCCCATTCATGTAGCAGCGGTATTAGGACATCCATGTCGTTTGCTGGTGTAGGCGGCCGTGGAGGCATGTGTGGAATGAATTGTCGATTGGGATATAACTCATTGTACAACATGGGGTGACGGCTTGCAAGGAAATAGTCTCCTGCGATGAGGTGCTTGCACACAGCAAGAGGATATGGGCAATCGCAGTACCGCATTCTCATGTGTTGCATGTATCTCAGTCCCTCTATCGTCTGGCTAGCCATTGATAACCTTAGGTCATTAGCATCGTCCAGTATATTAGGGTGTTCGTCCAATGAATGAATAAGTGATTGAGCACCTGCATGTCTCTTTGGATATGATCGTGCACTATAATGTCCAAACTCAGCTGAAGAGAAGACAAGTGGTAAGACTATGTCATCCCACAAATGGGCATATACACGTGGTATACATACCAAGACTCCATCTTTCTAGGCAGCGAGTCAAGATTGTGCGTCTAGCTGGCAGAGTCCCGTCTGGAAAGCCTATGAGATGAGACACGAGCGTGTACATCCTTATATTAACTTTGCATTGCAAGATTTGGGTCTTCAATACCCTCCAGTGAGATTCCACGTAGTTTGTGGTGTCAATGTTTGCGTGGTTGAACATTCGCTTATGTCTTTGCCATTTACCATCCCACGTCGCCCCATTGAGCCAGTTATTATTCACCCAGGTGCTGCAAATGCACGCGACAATCCAGAAATCAGAAAGTTACAAGCATGATTTAGTGATAGGTGATTTCGGGAAGATATGTGTGAACTGCTGTGAAAAGAATCCACTGGAGTATACGTGCCGGGCATTGTTAGCCAGAAACTCGGAAAAAATACAGAAAGATGGAGAAACATCAGCGAGAAAAGGACGAATCAGTAAAGTAGCTGAGGGCGAAGGCCTGAAATAAGATTTGCAGAAGACGGGAAGATAACACCGAGCAATAGGGAAGGGCTCCTGATCCAGACTGCTCCAGACTGCTGCTAATATACTTCTGTGATCTAATGGTGGGGTGCTATATGACTTGTTTCAATTGCTCTGCACTACTTAGGCCTTTGTTTTACTTTTAAGTTCTCGCTCTTCCTTGCTCTTAGTGATAAGTTCTAGCCCAATTTTGATCATATGGCGCGAGAACTTTAACATCATCATATTATCATCTATGTTTTGCAAAAAATCCTGAATCTTGCCTCAGTTGTGACAGCACTGGAAATAGATCCGGGGAGTAGGAAATGTAAAGTGTACTGACAAATGAAATAGAACAACGGGAAGTCCCTCTCGGTCTCCAAAAATGATCTTGCATTTCTTGTTGTTTGTTTGAATAGTTAAACAGCAGCAACTTTTGGACGAAAACAATGTAGGGGAACACAGTAAAATGCAGTAGACAGGAAAACGCATGAGATAGCCAGGGAATACAACAAAAATACGACTACAAAAGTAACAAGGAGGAGCAAGCAGAAGGGTCAAGACAACGCACAACGGGGAAAAATAACAAGGAAAAAGGTGGTGGACAATAATGGTCCGAGAATATGGTCACAACAGAGAAACGTCAGACAAGCACCACGCTTGAACAATACAAATGGCTAAGATATTCGCAAGACAAATGCAAAAAAGGAACGGGACACGAGATATATAGTAAATGTTCGGGACGAAAAGTGTATGTAAAAAGTTGGCGGATCGGAGAGATTCAACCTCCGCCAAGACACCAAAGATAGCGAGGGCCAGACCCACCAACTGGTTAAGTGTACCAACATAAACTTCCAAAAAGCATGAGTAATGGAGGATCGCAAGATCCAAAGAGTAAAAGGTGGACCGGAATAAGATACGGACGAGAGGCTCGACCTCAACAGACACCGTGATAGCGAGGGCTAGACCCACCAACCGGTAAATCCGACCACTATAAACTCGACCAATCGTAAAACCGCAAAAGTTGCATAAAGCACATTACAGAGGACCGAAAAAGAGTATAAAGAGGACGGAAAAAGTTACGGGCGGAGGTTCCACCTCCGCGCAGACACCGTGATAGCGAGGGGCCAAATAAACCCACCAACTGGTATCCGGACCACTGTACACTCAAAATACAGGGAAGGAGAATAAAAATACAATTAAAAAGGAAGGACTTTGATACACGGGACAAGGTATACGGGCCGAGGAAGCTACGGCCTCTCAACTAACTCCTCGGAATACGACTAAGGACATAAAGACAACTACCGAATCCCATAACATGGAGGGAGGAGATCACCCATAGCGAAATCTTCATAGGGAGACACCCGAGGGATCGAAAATAAATAAATGATAGGGGCAGGAATAATTAAGGGTAGCCGTCCCAATATTTCAATTCAAAATGGGATTAATCTGATGATAATTTTTGAATTTTTGAATTCTTGAATTAGAGGACCGTTCAGCGGTAATGAATATATAGACTCAACACGGTAAAGATACCAACTCCTCGCCACGGATTTTGTAGCGCCTCGCACCACAAAGAGACAATACACAAAGACCCCAAGAAAGACCCAAGAGCAATGGCGAAAGCGCCAGCCTCGGCCAGAGGAAAGCGAGAGATAAGGGTACCAATAGAAGTCAAAGAAGACCTCCAAGATTTTCTCGCTCAAATGGATAAGCACTTGGAATCCGTGATCCCCGTATGGATGCCCCCCTCAACACGCTTAGCGAGACAGCCCAACCGTAAATAATGCAGCCCATCGCAAACATGGACGTGAGGATAGAAGGGTGGAAAAGACAAAGCGAGGAGATGCAAAGGATGATGAACGAAATTGAGGAGGAAAAAGCCAAGATCTGGAAAAGGTTGGTTGAATTAGAAAAAGGAAATGTTGAATTGGATGCATGGGAATCATTTGATAGAATAAAACCGCATATCATGGAGTATGAGGAGCAGAATAGAATTAAGCATGACGTTAGGTTGATAGGGGTAGCAGAGAAACCTAACGAGGACACATATCGAGTTACTGCAGAAGTGATGGAGACGGTGTTCAAGGAGCATCGGAGTGTCGTTGTCAAAGCAGTACGATCAGGACAATGGAGAGGGCGGGCGAGGCATATAAACCTGACTCTCAGAGACCTGACAGCCAAAGAGAGAATACTGCGCACGGGGGCCAGACTGAGAAATGGGATCATAGTTCAGGAAGCTCTAACAATCATGCAACGACAAGGACTGCACAGGGAACTAGCCAAAGCAAGGGAACTAAACCAAAGTGTGAATACAAAAGTGGGGGTCAAGAATGGCAGGGTGTTCCTGCACAAAAGGACACGGGAATTTGCAGGGCCACGACAAGGACAGAAGGAGGGGATATCGGAACCAGGGAAGGAGACCGATGTGGGGAAGGAGAACATCAACCCGGTAATGATACCAACAAAAGGGCGTGAAAACGGACATCGTGGGGAATAAGAATGAATAAATTTTCTCGAGGCGAGCCATCACAAAGAAGGAGGAAGAAACGAAAAGGGGAAGGCGCAGCCGGTGGTCCCCAAGGGAGAGCATGGGTACAACCCCAAAGCAGCAAGGACCGGGGGCCCGAGAAGGATGGTGAACGGCGTAAACAAACCCCTCGAGGGCAGCCGCGAGGGAGGAGACGCCAAGATATGGTAATCGAACTGACTGGTATCCGTGGGACGACGGAGAGAGGCTGGAGGGAGCGATAACAAAGACATAATATGTCTAGTAGAGACATGGGAACATAACCTAAAAGAGGCTACCGGAAGAGGAGGGCTACCAGCTATTCACATTGGAAAGATAAGAACTTCAAAGTAGGAAGAGGGAGTGCAGGTCTAGCCTGTTATGTCGTGGAGAATGTAGCAAATGGTACATGTATTTTACACTCGGATGTCAATAAAAGATACATGGTACTTAGTATGCAATTGCAAAATAAAAAGATCTAATATTGATCATAGCATATTACCCAATCGAAAGTAGTGACAAACTAGAACTGTTAGAACCGGAGAAACCATGATGAAGTGGAAGGAACAGGGGACCAATGATACTAATAGGAGATCTAAATGCGAATGTGTCGAGCAAAGCGCCAATATACAAGTATAGATGAAACAAATGGACAATGGACCCAAATGGCAAGATCAAAAGAATGGAATAGACGAACTAAGGACAAGGCGGGGATCAATGCTAAAGGGGAACTATCGCCGAGGTATGCACCGACCACAGGGGCCATCATAGCCAATGGGGTTCGAGATGGCCAGATCGTGGGAATTCACAAGTCGAACGCTCATGGGAGAAGTATAGTAGATTACGTGATAATGAATGAACAAAGCAAAGCAGTACAAAAGATCGTAAATTGTAACCCTAGAATGGCCAATTGGGAGGAGGGAGAGTCACAGGCCCATACGGTTGACAATTACAGTGGGGGAACAACCGAAAAATGAAGAACAGCATGGACAGAAGAGAGATAGGGGAAAGCTGAAAATACATTTCCAGAACAAGCACGCAGACACGTTTGTACAAGTAATCAAAGAGGAAATGGGGAAAAGGAAATGGGAGGAGCACAGGCGAGAATGGAGATGCGCTCAATGACATAACAGTAAAAGTGGCATTAGAAATATTCGGGAAAAGAAGGAAGAGAAAGGAAAATGATGCCTTCAAATCTTCAATATGGTATGACGATGAGTGCAAGGAACAGAGAAGGAAAGTCAAGGCGCTCAGAGGTAAGGAAACATACCAAAAGGAAAGAACGATATATCTAAAGTTACTGAAAGCAAAGAGGAATAAGAATCTGATGCAGCATCAATGGGGGCTGGCCAAGCTAATCAAAAAACAACCACGTAAGTTCTGGGGTGGATTTAAAGAGAAAAAGCAAGGGAATAAGGGAAGTGAAATCACACAGGGCAGCATTGGAACAACAGGATGGGAGAACTATCTTGAAAACTATATAAGACAGGGGGCACCTCCAAAGAAGAATACCGAACTACAAATAACGGACAAAGCCATGCTTCTCGACGCATGTGAAGTGATGATAGCATTGAATGGGATGGCCAATAACAAGGCCCCGTGACCTATCTGGGATTAATCTGTGGAAGTACTAAAATGTGCGATACCACTATAGTAAAGCAGTGACAGAGATATTCAATGGTATAATACACGCCAGGGCTCCCAAAACAGATATGGCATAATTAACAGGTCATACCCCTACACAAGGGGAAGTAAACAGAACCTGAAACTACAGACAATAATGGTAAGTTCCATTTTCGCAAAGTGGTACGGGAAGGTTCTAGACAATAAATTAAAGCAATGGGCGAGGCGTGGAATTTGAGAGCACAAAGGGGCAAGGTGGCTTTAGACCGAACACTCAACAATGCACCACCTAGTGACTCTCCTGATACTAATAGAGCATAATAGAGGCCACGGAAAGAAAGTGATATGTCAAGCTTTGTGGATTTCGTAAAAAGCTTTTGATACAAGCACCAAGGGAAAAGCTTATACAGGGCTTGTAGACATGCAGCACCGAGAGACATGGTAGGGGCAATTGCGATTGTACTATAATGTATATGCAAAAATAGAAGAAGAAGGAAAGGCAATAGATCGTGACACGAGTCAAACAGGGGATGTCCATTATCTCCAACACCGCTTCGAATATATATAGATGCCCTACATGATTTTATATCGTGAATGAAGAAGGGGACGTGGGCGCCACTCACTCGGGGAACCAAGGTACCTATCATGCTATATGCTGATGATTTGGGCATGATGGCCACAAAGAACAAGGGAATGCACAGACATCAAAACTACTAGAGATCTTCTCTGAAAAGACAGGGCTAACAAAGTGAATCTCACAAAACCAAAATAGTCTTTTTGGTAACAGAATAATCACAAGCCGCTCAAATATCTAGGGACGTAATTAGAAGAAGCAACAGAGTACAAGTATCTAGGGTATGATACACATGGCACGGAAAATGGGCTTAAAGGGGCAGATGCTAGATTCCAAGCAGCCATAGGAAGCTACTATAACATGAAAAACTTCGCAAATGTAAATAGAATAATAGACTGGAAATTAAATGCTATCTATTCGGCACGGTAGTCGTCACAACACAGCTATACGGGGCGGAAGCCTGGGGACCGGGGCTAACAGACAAGAAATGGGAAAAGCAAGAAGGGATTTTCAGACAGCTACATAAACAGGAATTCAAACTAAGGGCAAACACACCATTGACAACCATAGTATATGAGACAAAATGAAAACCTATGGAGGTGAGAGCATGGGAAAGGACCATCGATACATCATAAGAAATAATGCGGTGAAAAGTCAGAGAAGTTAGCAAGCATCGCAATCAACGAATCAGCAAGGTCGCACATCACCACAAGCAGTGGATGGTTTAGGGATGTAGCAATATGGACCAGAGAAATGGGGCTAAATTTGAGCGAGCTGATCGATGAAGGCCAATGGAATGAGGAGGGCAAGTAAAGCTACGCGGGCATGGCTGCAAAGACACACAGACCCAAAACAATCGGGCTTGTATCAATATTTAATCCGCAATGATGATAGGACAACAAATGTACCAAGATCACATGCTTGGAAAACGGAGACGAGATATTTTAGCAAAGTTCAGGATGGGATGTCATGATCTGAGAATTGAAAAGGACAGGTGGAGAAAAATAGACAGACAGGACAGGCTATGCAGAATCTGTGATAGAGTGGAAATAGAGGACGAAAACCACATGCTTAACGAATGTCCAATTTACACGCACATCGTGGAAAAGTACAGAGAGTAAGGTGGGGACAATCAATTTACATACCATAACCAGGGACGTAAACAATGGGAGACCCGCGGATGCAATACGAGATGCCGAACAGACACCGGAAGCACATGAACAAAAAGGGCTTATGATATGATTTGCTAAAGAGGCAAATCATAGACGCCCACTAAATGTACAAACTTAAAGTCATTTGATATAGACGCACACCCAAGACGGCCTAAAGCCTGAACAAAGTAGGGTGCCTGCCGCATTAATAGGAAAAAAGTGAGCCTTCGTAAAAGGCTACAACAAAACAAATAGATGAGCTAGTAGCCCCCACCAGGGAGTTCGCCCACGCTACACAAGTCCAGAGGCCTCAGGGCACAAGGGACAATAATGTATTCTATTCTATTCTATTCAAGTACCTACATCGTATTACACCCTAGTTATTGCAAATGACCGATTCACACAATTAATATTCCTCGTGCACTCACCCTTGTATGACTTGGTTATGTCCGTAATTCTGTTGAAATTCTGCCAATCGAAGATGGTACACTTGGGATATAGGCTCGGTCATCAACTTTGATAGCTTCAACGCCACATCTCTCTTTAGAACCTCCCCGTTCAGACGTGGCAGTAGATATCTTTGCTATGCACCTATGCACACTTCGCATGGAACCAACATGCAAGAACATTGCATGCAACCTGCTTTCACAAGGAGGAGTGTCGTTTTCATCCAGAGACACAAAAAAAAGCACTTTCATTATACCTGCTCACCATCTTCCCAGTAATATTGGTCCGCTTCGACGACCTCAGTGATGGCACGTCTCTCACAACCGTCCATGTCAATCGTGGACCTCGGCCTAATTGTACCCATGTGTTCAAAGACAAGTCGGAACGCTATCTTCAAGGCATGATGCTGATGTCCGTCGTCGGCCTCTACGCTGCAGAGCATGTAGAACACTGAGAACCCCACTCCCCCAGTGATGGATACAATTGCTCCGTACAATGGAAACTTCCATAAGTTTGTGCCAAACGTAGAATCCATGGCCCAACCACCACCACCGCTCCATCTTATAGCAGCCTCCAACATCTTATCATCTTGGATGACTAAGATCCATGGACGCATCATCGGGTCCAGGGCATTAGAATTCTATGGCTGGTGGAAAATTACCGTTTCAGATGCTTTCCAATCGTATACCATTCTCAAGACTCTCTCAATCCATTCCCAGACTCCCTCCTATGAGGTACTACGTGATAAAGTTGAAGGATTGAAATATTATTTAGGAAAAAGAGGTTGCCATATTGAACCGAGGAAAATAATATCGAGAGTTAATTATCGTAAAATTGACTATGAATTATGAGAAAGCTAAAACAATAGTTGCTCCATGGAAGAACAATTTTCAAGGGCGCTTACCGAGAATCCTCTGCCGATACGCTAGTTGCCAAACATCGTACGCCATCGTGAAGCGGTAAATGATGTGTTCAATTGGACTTACTATCATACGTATTTCTGGTCCCCGTGCTCTTGCAAAGTCCCACACTGCACAAGTCATCCCGATACTCTGAAGCTCTTGTGCAGCAGCCTCTAGTAGTTCAGGATGCACGGCCATTGACCAGTCCTCTGCATTTGTGAAATGGTCATGTTCTGTATGTTCCGTGCGTAAGTATATTCGTGCAGCAACAAATGATGCATGGTTTCCATGTGGTTTCACAGTCCACAACCGAAACAAGCATCCTCTATGGTTCGACCTTCTGATCTGCCTATCCCCCCGGGTCCCTCTTCTATGCGGTTGCCTCCATCCTTGGCAGGCAAAGTCATCCACGATCTCACCTGTTACACCCCTCACACATTGGTGGGACTAATCGAACACAATAAGCCATTTGAAGCTCAATCACCCTTTGCTCAAGGCCCTTCGTGGTGCTCTCCTCATAGTAACTGAAGTCATCATTTTTCATGATTTGGCCACTTTCGCATGTGCATACTTCCATGCACTGCATTATATACTCTTGCGGGATGCCATGGGTGTGTACACCAATTTCCCATTCCTCAGAAATCTTTTGGGAGGTGGCAGTAATCCGCCGATGGGTGGTTCCATCTAGATGTGTCAGGGCAACTAGTTGGCTCCATAGCTCCACATAAGGCACTAACTTGTGAGGCCCAATTATGCATCTATACAACCAACCGCCAGAGTCTGCATCGCATGCAAATTCATCACAGTATGCAGCCCACTGATGCATTAGGCGGATATGGCTCTCAACGTGGTCCCTGCCGCTTCTTTGCGGCATCAGGGGTAAGTGGGGATCAGCAACGCTTATTTATGATGGCATGGAAACATAGTGTTGCATTAAGTACAATCTCATCAACCCATATGCAGATTGATTGAATGTATAAGCATTCCTAGACCTGGCACAAAGCCATTGCACTGGGTCTGGGTACAGAGCGGCCAATTCCTATGCAAGTTGCTGGGGATCTTAATTGGGAGTCATACTCGAGGTAACATGGGCACTTGGACTGCCAACATTGGTAATATTTTCCTCCGTTTCCTCCTCCGATTTGCTGCAGCCATAGCATCATGAATGTCATACTCACTGTCATTTTCATCTGAAATCTCACTAATTGAATCATCGGTGTCTGCCTCTGCCATGGCCTTGCACTCTATTTGGAAGGCAAATAAAAACTAATGCACAATGGGCGAGTTCATGAGTAAAATAAATGGAAGAAGCATGAACCTGGTACTTTAACGTTGGCTGACGCACTAGTGTTCGGACATTTGCCTGTTTGAGTGAACCTACAAGACAAAGGGTACATTAAATACATTGACGTGATGGAACACGATGCTATGATGCTCTTCGACACGAGAACTAAAGGGAGGAAGAATGATTAACTTAACAAAGAGGCAAAAAGCATGGTGATTAATATAGCACATTCCCGAATGGAGGATATTATGGAAAAGGAGTGACCCACATTCATGGAGAGGAGCCCTAACTCAAGAAAGGGAGAAATTTACAAAAAACCCCTGAAATAACGAAAAGCAAGAGGGCAGATGCATCTTACCAGAGAGAGAGAGAGAGAGAGAGAGAGAGAGAGAGAGAGAGAGAGAGAGAGAGAGAGAGAGAGAGAGAGAGAGAGAGAGAGAGAGATGTGTTGGCCACATGTGAGCCGAGAGATAAAATGAGAGATAACGAGAGATGGGAGATGACAAGAGATAGGGGGAGAGTCAAATTTTTTACTCTCCCCCTGAGAGACGATTTGCCTCTAACTATAGTTAGGGGCATTCCCATATACTTTTTTGCAGTTTAGCATAGCTGCCGGTCAAATGTTTTAGGGACCCAAAAACTTTGCCCCAATTGTGAAACCCCATGTTCTTTGCGTGAACTCCTAATACGAGGAGCGCTTTGATACGTTCTGCCTCTCTTCAATCCTCTTCGATCCATCTTTTTACAGGCGAAGCTTCTAGCGCTAGCCCGAAGCTTCTACAGGCGAAGCCAGATTATTATCTACAGGCAAATCATCATCTCCATATCCGAAGCTTGCTGGCCGATGCAGCTTCTACAGGCGTCATAGCTATTAAATCTGTAAAATCCGATCTATTTATAGCTTATGCTGAGATGAACATTTTGGGATTTGGCTCGCCTCCTTTGGTCGGAAATAGAAAATATAATGCTCTGTTCTTTAAGAAAAATCCATGGAAACCAAATAATTTAATGCCATAGCTCGGCCAGGTTTGCCTTACCTTCTAGTTGTACTCTGTATTTTAGTTCTTACCTTCTAACTCCAGCTCTAGGTCCGAGTTTCGATGCTTATATAAGCTGCAAACAGATATAATTATCTGCAGGGAAGGTAGAAAACCGTCTGCAGGAAAGCTCGAGAATTAGCTGCAGGGAATCTTTGCAATAACCGGGCTTATGTTATTCTAGTCGATGCATTAACAGTGACTACAGAACCGTCAAGTCTATTTGCAAATTAAAATCATTTAGAGCTCCAGTAATGCCAGTGCTAAATAGATGCGGAAAGAACATCTACTTCCTGAGCACAAATAACACGAATTTTATAGATATAGGCTTCTGAAGAACAAATTTGGGCTTCCGAAAATCACATTGAAGCAAGAAAAATAGGGCGTTTTGGAGCAGAAACGCATTTTAAAGCGAGCACTTTAAATACAGCCTCAAATCCAATTTGAGTGCCCAAAGATTGACCTGCAGAGCTGGATAGACAAACCCTACTCAGAAATCGTCCCTAAGAAAAGGAAACTAGAAGCTTTCCTGCTTACAACTAGGATTGAAAATGGCGATTCCAATCCAGGTCTGTATTCCCTCTGTTTCGTCTATTCTGTGCGTTGGGCTATTTTGGCTATGATTCTTCCGAAAACAGGGGATCCCGAACTAAAAATGCGATCCCTGAAAAAAATCTGATGTTTATTTTCATTTTGGCTTAACAGCCTACGTTAACCAATGAGAGATTATTATCTCTCGTCCTCTTTCATGCTATACGGTATAAAAATTGTCTCTCGCCGTATAGCACGAGAGATAAAAAAATTTGAAGCATGTGGCCGGAGAGAGAGAGAAGTGAAGTGAAGTGAAGTTTATTACGTCTATGGGAGGTCTCAAAGACCTATTAGACAACATATTTAAACATCATCATAGAATAATAGATGAGTTTCTGAATCCTCATCTAGCTCATCACTCTCACTCATAATGTCATTATCTCCTAGTAAATCAGTACAACTTTTTAGGTAACTATCATATTTTCATCCATCATGAAAAAGGATTATAAATCCTCAGTATGTATTTGGTATTTGTCTCGTATAGATGTATATGCAATACACCTAAGTAAGGCATGTTCTTCATCTTCCACCTGCTCTTCCCCACATATTTTACAATATCTTTCATGCCTAGGAATGATATGTCCCCAACACCCTACTTCCACCCCTAAATGATGTAAGCACAGTCGAATCCTGCTAATAACATGTCTTTTCTGAATGGACAATTCTTCTCGCCGCAAGTGCCTTGCCACCTCCATATTAGGATTCATAATCTGCTTGTATATTAGCATTTTGGTTTTAGGTTGGGACCACAATTTCTTATGTATCTTAGCTAATACCCATTGCTTCAAGTGATCACCTATAGAAAGTGCCTCTTCCCAATGGATATCCCATCTATGGAACCACTGTTTCACATCATCAAACCATCCCTTTTCTGTACTAAACCTGAATGCTCGGTGTGTTAGAGAGGTGTCATTTTTTAGTCTTACCTTCTGTAGGTAACGGATACATCTCAGAATGGCTTCTCCTTCAAGTGGCATGAACCCGCTTTCCATCAACATCATCGGATATGGTGTTTGTGATTTGACTCCTAATTCGTGCCTCAAAAATTTACGTAACACTTGCTCAATGTCATCCCACAGCCCTTGAGGAAGACTTGGCCCCCATATCTCACATCCATATAATATCACAGTCTGCACTAAGGATTCAAAAAGCCTAACCTCCTTAAGATGCCATGACCATACCATACATGCTTGCACGCACATACTCGTGAACGATACAATGCTTTTTGCCCACCATTAACTCGTTGTGCAATACACTGATTCCATCTGTGGTTTCTACTAAACTCCAGCCCTAGATATTTATATGACTCACATGTATCAACCGTATTTCCTTTATATGTAAAATGCCCATGCTTAAGTGCTCCTACTGTCATCAGCTTCGTCTTTTCTAAGTTCACTTGCATGTCTGTAACATCACAAAAGCGTGACAATCCATCCAAATGTTTTTGCATATGCTCTTTCGAGCGTGCAAAAATAACAACATCGTCAGCATACATCAATAATTGGATCATGCAGCCAATCTTCCAAGCTATCAATAAACACACCAAAAAGCGTTGGCGAGAGTGGGCAGTCCTGCTTCACCCCCGTGTTACTTTCGATGTGGCTAAAAGAACCGGGTGTAGACAGTTGTACCAACACTTTTTCATACAAAACGCGGGTTGCATCCCGTAGTTCTGATGGGACCTGTAATTTTTCCATTCTTTCCCATAGTTTTCTTCGCGGGACTCTGTCAAAAGCTTTCTTAAAATCCACAAAGAGCACATATACGGGTTTCTTGGTTCCTTTAACAGCATCAAATATTGTTTTTAACACAAGATGGTGATTCAGAGTGGACCTCCCTGCTCTAAAACCAGCCTGCTCTCTGCGCGCTTATCATTTTCTTCAGCCCATTTGCTGATTTTCTTCTCTAAAATGTTGCCAATAGCTTTGAAAATAGACTGCTGATGGTTTGATCCACCTTTATGAATTGGCACAACTATGTTTAACTGCCATTCTAATGGAAGACCTTCTCTCATGGTTGCAGAGAGGAGCTTAGCAATGATTTGATGGATAGAGTTTCCTGCCCATTTTAAGTGTTCTGCGCACAAGCCATACAGATCTTTTGCCTTATTATTTGCTAAACCCGCTATCCCATCAGCCACGTCTTCTTCATTTATAACAAAGTTTAAAATGAAACGCACTTATTTGCTGCAAACGCACTTCAAAAGGAATCTTTGAAAGATTCCCTAAAATTCCCTTAAAAAATGCCCTTTTCTTGGTATATTTGTGACAAGTGTGACAATTTGAATATTTTAGGCACCATTTTTGGAGGGGAATTTGAACTCAGCTTCCATTCAAAATTGTTTGGTACCATTTTTTGGCCTCCTAGTTTGGTTTAAGAAATAGTAATATTTTTAAGGACAAAACAAAATAGACATTGAAAAAAAACAACAAGCGCTAAGAGTGCCCAAAAACGTATTTAGTTCAAAGTTTATGAATTCACTACAAAATTATGAACAAAATTGCAAAAAATGCAACACATTTTGATATTGCCTCAATGTCACCTTAAAGTATGCCTCACACGCGAGTTGAAGTTGAAGATGCTTGCGCTTTGCTTTATACACTTGCTCTTATTTGCTCCTCCAAACTTTGCTATAGACTTCAGATACCGCGATAGCGACGTATGTATCCAATCTGGACTTTTTTAAACTTTGTAATTTATTTGTTCTCTGTAGTCCTTAGTTTCTTCCAAATAAATTTCAAGATGGTATAAATTTATACCTCAATAGATAGTAATATGTGGACATAGTATGCTAGAGAGTTTGCACGGTATAAATTTATACCGCAAGAAGACTTGAGCAGTATAGATTTATACAACAAAAGAACTCGAGCGGTATAAATTTATACAGCAAAAGGACTCGAGCGGTATAAATTTATACCGCAAGAGGACCCAAGCGGTATAAATTTATACCGCAAGAGGACCCAAGCGGTATAAATTTATACCGCAAGAGTTTTCTCGGTATAAATTTATATCAAAGATATATATATATGTATATTATATAAATATATAATATATATATAACATATATATTTACATATATATATCCGAAAAAAAAAGTCTTCTTGGTATAAATCTATACCGAGAGACTTCCTGCGGTATAAATTTATACCGTTTTTTTTTTATATATACAAATATGTGAACGTATATATATTAAATATATATATATTAGGATGTATATAAATATATATATATATATACATATATAAAATATGTAGTCCAGGAGTATAAGTTTATATCGTGCAAAATCTTGTGGGGTCTTTCTTGCTCCCAAAGGTTTTTGCAACTTAATACTGTTGAAATAACACATTTAAGGGATAATTTTATGCAGTTTTCTTAGTTTTTTAGTTCAAAAAGTTCTAAAATAGTTCTAAATTCTCTGACCTTGTAATGCAATGTTAGAGCATAAATTAGTCGAATCCCGTTGTTATTTTTACTTTTTTTTCTCTACACACATGCTAACTTCACTTTAGGCAGCTCAAAAACTGCTACTAAAGGCAAAGGACCCCAAAATGTTATGGAGACACATGTGTTCAACTGTAAGAAAACTACGTGGAGTTTGTCCATAGGGGTGCGAGGAGTAGCAACCCCAAAAAAGTTTACCTATTTCTTTGCAAACAGACACAAAAAAAGCAAGATAGACAAATACTTCTCGTGGAGGAGAAATGTGCGTGACCCTTTACACCGCTACGATGATGGAATTGTCTTTCAAGACTCTCAACATTGACAAGGAGCTTGACTATCTTCTCAACATCACTATATTGTGGATTGGTATTGTGCAAGCCCAAAGACATGATAAATACATCTCCGAGAACAACAAAAAAGGCCATGTAATCACAGAGCTTCACTACTTTAACTTCTGTTTCCTCGGTATAAATTTATACATGATTTCATAGATGTATTACCATTTGTAATACCATATGATGCAAAAACAATAATTTTTCACTCAAGCAGTTTGTTCAACTGTCTCCCAATGTCTTTTAAGGTCAATTAGGATGTTTAGCCAAAATGGTTGTGAAATAACAAATTTTTTGTCTTCTATAACAGCCAATATAAATGTTCTAAGGGATAAGATACAAAAGCATCTAATTTTATCATATGAGTTTGCCCCATAATAAATCTTTGGCCCCATAATAAATCTTTGGCTTTCGTAGTGGTCCTTTTCCCCTCTAAAATGAGATATTTTTCTTTGTTGTTCTTCTCCTTAATGTTAAGTCTTCCTAAAATGTCTGTTTTCATAAGCAGTTTTATAAATCTTTAGACACAAGATAGTAAAAGAGTCCTTTTTAGGGGTATTTTAGAATTTTGTAAATTTTTAGAAGGAATCTTTCAAACGCACTTCTTAAATAAGTGCGTTTCATTTTAAACCTTGTTTTATCTGGAGATCCGACCTTATACTAGTTTCTGCCGAAACATTATCCTGGTGATACAACCGACATACATGTTCCCACAATGTCTCATCTGAGATGGGGATCTCACTCGTTTTTTTTATTCTTCAATTCATTCCAGAATAACTTGGGTTCAGCAATATATTTATGACACATAGCTTCCTGCCGGCATTTTATAAATTGCCGTTTCTTACTTCTTACTATGCTTTTATATTGTTGCTTATATAAGCCTTTATCCTTCTGTTCACAATGCTTCCATTTGAACTTCGCCAATATGCAGTCTTGATCAAATCAGGATCTACAAGGCAGTCCCTTCTTGGCCCTACTAGAAACAAAAGTTTCTTGCGCAGTGTTCACTAGCAGCAATCTTAACTATTGACATGCTAAGGATGTGTCATCCGCCCACCTGGCGTGGCTGAATTTCATTTCAAGATTGGCCTGGAATTTATCCTGTAAGCGAGGATTCATATGTATGGCTGATTTCGGCACCACAGTTTGTGTTATAGGTTGGCTAGCAGATACAACAAATCTCAAGAATGCATGATCAGATTGCTAATAATTGTTCTAGTGTGTCATCCGCCATGAGAGAGAGAGAGAGAGAGAGAGAGAGAGAGAGAGAGAGAGAGAGAGAGAGAGAGAGAGAGAGAGAGAGAGAGAGAGAGAGAGAGAGAGAGAGAGAGAGAGAGAGAGCCTTTGTGTTCTTGAAAGGCGCTTCCTGAAAGCCGAGATCCTGCAATGAATATAAATGTCTAGAGGCCGAAGGTCTTCTATATTTAACATCTTTGGCCTTGCCCTCCTAGTAGAACGATTCGCTTAAGCGAATCGTTACATTCATGGTGATAAATATGGGTAGGGCACTAACTTTGCTTCCAGATTCCAGTAATGTACTCGTGTTGTATATTTGCTACCTAATAAGCCTGAGATAAAATGCAAGATCCCAGCATTAACATTCTCAACCTCATATTTGGTAGACAATGAGGTTAAAACAAACATAAATATACAGTACAAAGTGCAGTGTACCTTAAGGCAGGATAGTTGCACAATGCATTTAAAATATTTCTCACATTCTTTAAAGAATTCAAAGGTATGTATCCTTCTCCCAAATATTCAATAGCTTGCCAATAGAAATGAAAGCTCAAATAGATTGAAAGAAAAATAATCTAAAGATGATGTTCCATCCATTAAGGCATGAAATTATGTGCCTATTTCCACCTGCCAACTCCAAGGACTGCTCCGTATGCTCCCCAGTCTGCAAAAGAAGGTGCAGACAATCATTGCAATTAACATTGTGGTATCACTGCTCAAGCTTAAACTCCCATATTTAGGGACCTGTCTTTGGGATACTTAGTGAAATCTAAGCACTGGCATTTAGTGGGACATTATCAGACACTTGAAGACAAACTACTGAATGTTTGGAGACTAAATAGGTGCGGATAGGCACTGGACATATAGACAGATATTTTAGCTTTAGCCTAAAAACATATTTCAAGCACAGCCTGACATATCACACGACTAACCACAAAACATTCATACCTTTAGTTTTGCTATGATCCAGTCATTTGAAGTTCTGATCTTCATAAACACGATAGAAGTGATGCTTTGGTCCTCTTCTGTCAACACATACTAACAGTTTGTTACAGGTCATTAGACTCTAGAAACTTGTCTGCAAAGGCATGCTAGCTTGTCAGAGGGATGAACATAGCAGTTGACCAATTTGTTGTACTCCTTACCTTGCCTGCCTACAATCAGGCCCTGCTGGATAAGAGAAAAAATACTGAAGAGCACTGCACATGCAAAGAAAAAAGTTGAAATATAAAATAGACGCAACATGTACAGAAAGCTTGTGATGTATGAAGATCCAATTTGTATGCCTATACACCTGTAACCGGCCCTTATGCTCATATTATCTATTAAATTTCTTTTTTTGCCATATGTTTTCTTACCCTATCCTGTTTGAATCTTATTTCGCTGAATGCAAATAAAGAGCAAGCAAGAGACACAAAATTTCCACTTTTTTACTGATATTCTAAATGTGTCAAAGACCCATTCTTATCTCTTCCATACCAACAACACGATCAAGCTAAATGTGTCGGGATAACATGCTTTTTTCTGTATTATGATCTCTGATGTTGTGAATCGGTGTCTGATTCCTTTTTGACATTATGTTCTTTTTCTGCAGTAACATATATTCAACATAATTATGCTGGAATTTCCCTGTATGGTTTTGTTCTGGACCGTGCTCTTATATACGGTATTTTTGGTTTGGAACTTTCCTTCATTCTTTCAATTTTACCACTTCACAGAAAATATATAGTTTCATAGCCACACTTAGGATTCCACGTCTCAGGCCAGTTAACTAAGACATAGAGCATGTTATAGCTTGCAGAATTAAATAGGAAGGGCACATATCAACTCAAGTAGTCTAATGAATGCATATTATGCCGTCAAAGCCATTAACCTCTGCCCCAGACAGCAAATATCAGATTAGATCCAGCTCAGCAATGAACTTTCAAATCTATCACAAAGATATGCCGGAAGCCCAAGACATTTTTGGACCTAAATTTTTCTCGAAAAGATCCTTCAGTATACGCTAAGAAAGCATCCCAAATTGAGATTGACAGAAAAGGACCACACTCTGGCTCCTGCAGCAGATCATATGAGATTGGAAAGGAGTCCGGGCTACTTACTTGTGCCACGAAGGCCCCTTTTTGTGTTTCTTGTCCTTTTTTACCATTCAATGTAAAACCTCCATCTGGACGATCAAGATTCAAAGCCCCAAATTTTCATTGATTTTGAAGGCCATGATTGAAAGCCCTAATTTTTACATCTTCCTTGCACCTCCCTGCATGCAATGGATGGTCAAGATTGGCCCTGGCCCCCTCCATCCAATGGTGTAGAGATGGTCTATGCATGGCCATCCAACCCTTTCATTGCACCCCATGACATGTGAGGATTTGGAGCCTTCATTTTTTTCCGAACGGTGAGGATTTAAGGGAATCCATGGTATGCATGCATAGGGTGCGGAAGGCATGAGAAACCCCCCTCGTCCTAATACCTTTATTAATACGACGAGGATAGCATGTTAGTTTTCCTTTAAAAAAGGTGCTATTTTGTATTCTATAGTAATTTGTTTGGATAACAGCATGCCAGCTGTTGAGCTTATGTACTTGGCTTAACATACAGAATTTTCCATCCTACAAAGTGGCGGCATACCAACAACGTAAGGCTTTTCTACAAGCAAAACAATAAATTAGTCATAAGATCATTCTCTGCACCATCATATCTCCTCCTTTGAATGATCAAGCCTTTTAAGAAGGAAGTCCACGATCTGATCAACTATGATCAAGCTTTCAACAGAAACATTCCCAGCTTCGCTTGCAAAGTTATAGTCCACTATCAAAACAGGGCGGGCTCTGAACGAAGGATGAATATTAGGACCCTTGTCCAAAATGCCTGCTAGTAGCCGATTCTGACCTGTAGCAGGAGAAACCATAAATCTGCAAATAAATAAGCAAAGAGGAAACCTAGCAAGCCATACCATCTAATGATGATGTTTGACAGCCACCACTGTGCAGAAACAACATTTCATGGTGTTTATGTATCAGTTCCAAATATTGTAAATCAACTTGGACCTCTTCTGATCTCCCCCTGGTGGCAAGCACTTTACAAGAGCCATAAAGAGAGACAACACAGAACATATCAAAACTTACCGTTTCCGTAATCGGTCATGACAAATGTGTGGATCAGCGCGCAAATAAATAAAGCAATCAATTACCTATATACAAATTTATACTCCATTAATTGTGGCCATGCATTCTCCAATAAAAAAAGAAAAAGGATAGTGAATTTGGCCATTTAACATATAGAATGAGCAATTATAAATGTTATAGAAACTAATGAAGCCTAAAGACAAGATCATATATTTAGTGCCTGATCTGCTGAAGGAAGATACAGGATGTAAACATGATTTCATTTTGGAAGGGCCATGAAAAAGAAGTGCACCAGGTTAGGAAGGGTATCCACAACGGCATTGTACCAAGCATCATATGCAGCAAGTTCAAGCTTGTTAAAATAACCTTGCTCGGTGATGGCCTCCACAAATATGGACCGGTCAGACAAAACAGATCTTTCTGTCAGCCGGAGAACAGACTGAGGATTTGTAGAAGGTGCATTATGCTGAAGAAATCTTGTTATGAAAGCAAAGCTCTGAAACAAGTATGCATATCTGTGATAAGCTATTATCAGCAATGAAAGTTAGACAACAAAAAATTACACCTAATCAGATAAGTAAAGAGCACCTCTGTGGCTCCTTGTAGAATGCTTCTAACATATTGAGCCCAGTGCCGCTCACATTTTGCCACTCTGATATAGGCTCTTCAAAAACCTCTGTCACCCTGAAAATTCGAACTTGCCAAAATGTTCATATCCACATTCAGAACTCAGGGCAGGCATTTTCTTAAAATTTCTCTAGGTTTTCTGAATTCGTTCAAATGACAAATAAGGCAAATAGAACGAAAGGAGAAGAAGTGGATACACACCCTTGGAGGCGAGGATGAGCTTGAAGCAAACGAACTAGTGAGGATTTGCCCACTCCAATATTACCCTCGATAGATACGCGCAAGCATCTCCCCATTATTTAGCGTTTGGCTGCTGGATTTGCATTCTAGGGTTTTGTAAGGCGGCAAAGCTTCGTGTACAACGTGGCAGCCGATGAAACAAATGAAAAGTTAAAACTACCAAACTAGGCCTAAGCAAAGGAGGCGCAAAGGTTTTGAAAATTTTTTGTAACTCCATAAAAGTTTTGAATAAATGCATGCAATTCGACACCGTTGGATCGCCATTTTGGGGAGAGACGAGGCTATATATACGTTGTTGAGCTCTTTCTCCATTATCGACGTCTTCTCACAGCAGTTTTTTGGTCTCAGATCCACTTTCATTCCTCTTGTTCGTTGGAGATTTTCCATGTTAGTTACCTTGTATGCTTTTCTCGTTATGGCGCTCGATGCTTCTTTTGGTGTGGTGGTAGCACCTAATCTTTTGAGTTCATTCTTTTCTCTGGGTGTTTAGCAATGCTTCTTAATTTTTTCTATCTCTAACATGTTTTTTATCTCGCGTGAAAAATCTTTGGTTGGCAATTGTGGGCTGCTGCTTTCATCGGTTGTGTCAAGCATCACTTGCTGCTTCTTGTTCTATAGCTATTTTGATTGCATCCCCATAGCATCTTCATATTCGTTATTGTAGGGCTTTTCATTCTTTATCCTGTTGTTCGATTAGGGTTGTATGTTTTTCTCTGGATTTGACACCAGGTTTATCATTGTGAATCTAAACCCAAGTCAAAATTTCGTTATCTCATATGCTTTGATCAAATCCTCATCTCCTTCTTTCTTTGTAATTGTAATATAGCTATGTCCTGACTGCTTGTAGGCTTATTTTTTCATGCTTTTTCATGTTTTTCCCCGTTGTATCCCACGTTTGTACTGGTGCGTGCTTTCTGGCATCAAACTTCTTCCTCTTAAACACATTCGTTGCCGTCAATCCCTGCTTGTTTCGTCGTTATACTTTGTCGAATTCGTCTTTCCTTGTTTTCCCTTTCGCATGCTTCTTTGCATGCTCCGCTTCTTTGCATGCATACTTCTTTGCATGCTTCGCTTCTTTGCATGCATGCTTCTTTGCATGCTCCGCTTCTTTGTCGACCTGTGCATGCTTCTTTGCATTCTCCGCTACTCGAATAATATATATAGAACGCAAACTGTTTATTATTCATGCTTATGGATAATAATGGTTAGCATGCAATGCTCTTTAACTTGTGGTGATGGGTTCAAATTTATGTGTTGACATAGTTTATTTTCTTTTAAGTACATTCCTTTCTATTTCCTTTCGAATATGTTTTCTTTTCGAGTATCTTTGTTTCTATTTTCCTTTTTTTTTTTAATACATTTGTTTCTATTCTTTTGAATATATTTCTAATGTACCTTGTCTTTTTTGCACCATGGACGTTTGTTACCAACTTAGGATATTGTGTTTTATTGGTTTATACGTTTTTTCTATAGTAACGTGATATTTTTCCCCCACATATGCTTGACACCATCACATTTAGATATTGTTTCTTACTATTGTTGGTTTATACTAGTTGCTACTAGTTGGTTTTTACTATCGAAGCCGCCTTAAATAGTCTACTTAGATTGTTATAGTCTATTATGCTTATAACACCTCAAACTTGGTTTTGTTCGGAACTTATATTGGTAGCACCTAAGTCTAGTGTTGACTTTTTTAACATTTTTAATCTTGATGAATTGTTGTCTTTATTCCTTTTCCTTAATGTATTTAAGTCTTCTTTTCTTTCTTTTTAGATCCACCTTACCTATTGTTCTACACCATCTTCTTTTTGTGTCAATACTGACTTGATATCCATGTCTCATCACCCTAGGCTTTGAAATGGAAGTTCTCTTTTGATCGGCCGGTTTTCCCCCTCCAGACGAGTCTTTCACCAAAATGCATGCGATTCGTCACTGTCGGATCGCCATTTTGGGGAGAGACGAGGCTATATATACGTTGTTGGGCTCTTTCTCCATTATCGGCGTCTTCTCACAGCAGTTTTTTGGTCTTAGTTCCCTCCCTTCCCACCCTAAGTTTTTTACATTCATGTTTTTTCATTTTGATTTGTGCTTCTATATCGCGTGGCTCGCGTGACCAGCCCCTCTGTATTTGAGAGGTTATGTTGTGTTAAGATATGATGTTATGTCGCGTGGCTCGCGTGACCAGCCCCTTTTTTTATTCTTGAAGCATTTGTCATTTCTCGTGTGGCACGCGTATATAACCCCTCTGTGTTTGAGAGGTTATGTGGTTTTGCTGTATGATGTTATATCGCGTGGCTCGCGTGACCAGCCCCTTCTATTATTGAAGGATTGTGATTTGTTATGCCTCCATGGGGGGTTTCGCCGAGCCGGCGTGATGGCTTATATTTTTGAGTTTCCTCGAAAACCCGAAAGGGCAGGGTTTTTCATTCCCGTGATAAACTTTCGCACGTTGCCTCCTATTTGCCTTTCTTATTTTACGCCATCTTAAAAGGGGCCTGGGTTGTTCCTATGGCATGTCCCATTTATTATTATTAGTGCATAGTCAGACCCAATTGGTGGACTACCCTCCATCTTAGATATTTTTTCAAAATGTTTGTACACTGCTGTGATGAAAGATATGCCTATCTCCGATTTCCCCCTCCAGACGAGTCTCTCACCAAAATTTTGTAACTCCTTGAGACCAATAGGCCCTCGGCCATGGCTATAGAAAAGAAAACACGTTGGCGGGGGAGAAGAAAGGAAGGGTTGTGCCTATATATAGGAAAATATATGTGGAATACTTTATATTAGAGACGGTGGTGCTTTATGGTGTAGATAATGCCCTGACCCTCGGGCATTCACTGAACACATGGCCCGAATTTTTTTTTCGGTGAATGCCCGAGGGTCAGGGCGTTAGCGCCCTTAACACCCAGGTCCGAGGGTTTACACTGAAGATTTGCAAGCGAGATCTTGCCATTTGCAGATTTGTTGCTAGCTCTGTTTTAAATTGCGAGAGGGTTTGTTTTTTTGAAAAGTTTTGGTTCTACTTAGCTTGCGAGTTTGAACGTGAAATGCATAAAGTCACAGGTAAAGAATGATCTTGAATAGGAAAAGGCATTTTTCAAATATTGTGCATAAAGATGATCCTAGTGCAAAAACTGTAGATTCTGAGGGTTTACCTTGAATCTTAAAGCCGAAAACAGAGTCCTCACAGAGACCATAGAGAAGAAAAGCATGTTGGCAGAATGGCACGAATTTGGGAGAACAGAGGGCTCAAAAATCACACATTGGGATGAATAGAGAGCAGATTGGCTGAACAAAAATTTGCCCAACAATTCTAGCTCCAAGATTCTGCTAATATCCGGCTCTCAGCCATCGGCTTGTCCAAATGGATAGGGCTTTTGATCAAAGCTTCCACTCATCACCGTGCGTTTTTTGTCGATTCTACTGAAATGCTTGCAAATCCGAAGTATTCTCATAACGCCCTAGGGAAATCCGGGTGATTTCCTGTAAAATCCTAGGACAATCTAGCTGCGACGTGATAAATTTTGAGGCAGTAGTGAGTTACTAGTGGATAACAGCTGTTGAAGGAATGGTGGAGATTAAATCTAACGGTATAAACCCAAGGACCAGGGTGTTAAAGATAAAAGAAAGACCCTTTGGGCTTTGCCTCAACGTAAAGGATGGTTGGGCCAATCCAGCCGTCTGCGTGTCAAACATCTAGAAATTGAGACCATAAATGGGGGTTAAAAACAACAGAAAGATTAGCAATAATGACTGAACGTACGGTAAACAAACCTGAAAGTTGAGTAAAAAGAAAGTAAAATTGCCGCACCACTTTCAGGTTTAGAGAGTGCGACACGTATCGCCTTTTTATTGGATAGGACGACTGGATTGGGCCCAACCATACGTCAGTCATTTTGAACCCCAATAGTTGAAAGTCCATTGGTACAACTGATAAAATTGGAGTGTTACAAAGAAATTAGCAAAGGATGACACATTTATGTAAAATAATGAACTATTTTAAATATGAACCTAGCTATTATTTTACCAGTTACAAATGTCACACACGAAGTTTTGAGTATTCAACTGAGGATATTTCAATAAACAAACTCGGAACTTCAATTCAAGTTTTCGCTTCCATCATCTATCTGTACAGAATGAATTTCTAGTTAAATATTCTTAGAGATCACCGCAATCGGGCAATCCCTGTATCTTATCCATTGATCAATTTGCTCGGTTGCTAGATTGATGCTGTTGTATCCACCTGGCCCGATAAACTGTTCACCGAGCTACTAGTTAGGGTAGTTTACAGATATTATCTAATATACACCATAAGACCATGGTCGGCTCTTCACCATAAATATTCAATGACCAATTTTACCCTAATGGTTCTTTCTGCATGTCATAATTCTCAACACTTCCCCATCATTGAATATTCATAGTTTAATGTCATGACTATATCAGAGAACCACTAACTTCTGTTCCTTGAATATTTAGCAGATCTTTCAACATAGTAAACCTGGATTCTCTGAGAGCTTTTGTCAACATGTCAGCTAACTGCCTTTCTGTTGGAATGTATTTTACTGCAATTAATTTTCTCTGAACTATTTCTCTTATAAAGTGTAGTTTCATTTCAATATGCTTTGATCTTTCATGAAGCACAGGATTTTGTGTCATAGCTAAGTAGTTGGTTCATGACTGATTATGCCAAATTCTTCCAGCAATCTTCTAATCCATATTATTTCCTTTGATGCAAGTGTTATTGCTGAGTACTCAGCCTCAGCACTAGATAGAGCCATAGTATTTTGTTTTTTACACTTCCAACTTACAGGATTGTCTCCAATCATTACCACATAACCAGAGGTAGAATGCCTTTGATCAGCATCTCCTCCCCAGTCAGCATCTGCAAATGCTTCAATATTGTGTCCTCCATCTCTGAATGTAAGTCCATGATCTGTTGTTCTTTTTAAATATCTTAGGACACGTTTGGCAGCTACCCAATGTTTGTCTTCGGGATTGCTATTATATACCGCCAAAGAAGTTTATTTGCAAAAGGCAATATCAGGTCTTGTGGCCCCTGACAAATGTAGCAGACAGCCAATCAAACTTCTATAAGGAATTTTTCTCATGTCTTCAATTTCTTCTCTTGTTGTAGGACACATGTCTTTGCTGATCTTATGGCCTGGAACCAAAGGAGTATTCACCATGTTACAATCTTTCATCTTAAATCTATCAAGCACGCCATAAACATAATCTGTTTGACTTAGCTTTATAATTTTCTCATCTCTATTTCTGGTCATCTTAATTCCCAAGAACTTTTTCAACTCCCCTAAATCTGTCATTTTAAATCTGGACTTGAGCAACTTCTTGCAAGTTTTCAGGCATTCCAAATTGTTAGAAAACATTACACAGTCATCTACATAAAGGGCAATAAGGCAAAAATATTCATGTTGCTTATAGACATAAAGATTTCCATCTCCATTTAGCTTCATAAAACCTTGATCTTTCAGATAATTGTCCATGCAAGTATACCATGCTCTAGGTGATTGTTTAAGGCCATATACTGCCCTCTTTAGTTTCCAAATTTTGTCCTCCTTTTCTTCAAATCCCAAAGGTGGTTTCATGTAAATCTCTTCCTCTAACTCTGCATTTAAAAAGGCAGTGCTAACATCCATATGGTGAACTTCCCAGTCCATTGAGTTGGCCAGTGCTAGCATAATTCTAATGCTCGATAATTTTACTTTTGGAGAATAGGTATCATTATAGTCAACTCCATTCTGCTGTGTGAAGCCTTGGGCAACAAGCCCCATCTGGAAGTTCCTTAATTTTAAAGATCCATTTGTTTCCCACAATGTTCTTATTTTCTGGCCTGTTTACTACTTCAAATGTCTCAGTTCGTTTAAATGCAGACATTTCCTCATTCATGGCAATCTCTCATTGTTTGCTGTTTTTGCTACTGCAAAAGTTTGTGGCACATCAATTTCCATGGCTGTCATTAAATGTGGAATCATCTCTTCTTCTATTGCCTCTAATCGTTTGCTTTTACCACCAGCTTCTCTTCCATGGTCATCAATCAAAATTCCTTTATCTGCCAATTTCTTTCTAAGCCTATCTGCCTCAGACATCCGTCTCCTTTGTTTAACAGCAGTAATGTTTTCTTGTGCTTCTTCTTGAGTAGGATTATCAAAATGCATGCCCTCTTGAGCTGGTTTGTCTGAATTTTCACCATCATTATCACTGTCAACATCAGCAATATCATTTATTTTTTGTATTCCATTTGGCTTTGTTTTTTCTTTTAAATTAAGATCCTTAACATCCTTGTACAATTGCTCTTCCACAAATACAACATCCCTGCTTACAAGTATTTTTCTCCTTTCTGAATCATAAAGTCGGTATGCTTTAGATTCCTCATCATATCCAACTAAAAAAGCAGTTAAAGCCCTGTCATCCAATTTTCCCCTTAATTCTTCAGGAATGTGAACATAAGCCAGACATCCATAGGTTTTAAAACCTTCATATGTAGGTGTTTTCTTACTCTATAATTGTTCAGGGATTTCCCCATCTAAACTTGCACTTGGCAACCTGTTTTGAATATATATAGCTGTTTTTAGAGCTTCTTCCCATAATCTATTTGGCAACCCTGCATGTTTTAGCATAGCCCTAACTGCATTCAAGCAAGTCCTATTTTTCCTTTCTGCTACCCCATTCTGCTGAGGGGAATATCTGCATGTTAACTGTCTCTTAATACCTTTTTCAATGCAAAAAGTTTAGAATTTCCTTGATATATATTCCCCTCCCCTATCTGATCTCAAGCACTTAATTTTATAATCTGTTTCTCGTTCCATTTCAGTTAAATATTCCTTGAATGCCCTCAGAGCTTCACTCTTTTTTTCTAAGCAGTAGCATTTTGCCTTTCTAGTGCAATCATCAATAAAAGTAATAAAATACCTCTTTCCAGAATGACTTTTGATGTTGAGAGGACCACATATATCAGTATGTATCAGCTCCAAGGGTGTGTCAGCTTTTTTAAACCTTCTGCCAAATGGTAACCTGGTACTTTTTCCAATTAAACAACCCCTGCAGACAAAATGCTTTTGGTCTTCATTTGAAGCATTAATAAGGCCAGATTTATTTAGAGCTTTCACATTACTCATATTGGTATGACCAAGACGTTCATGCCATGTTTTCAAACTGGCTACTGATATATTATTCACTGTAGGAATTTTTTCAGAAGTATTCAACTCAAAAAGGTCTCCAACTCGTTTTCCAAAAAAGCATATTTTATTATCTTTCAAAATATTGCATACAAACTTGTCAAAAGTGACCTGGAAATCCGAGTCAACTAATTGACTTACAGAAATCAGATTTTTCACAATTGAAGGCACAGAAAGGACCTTCTCAATTTCTACTGGATTTCCTTGCAAATCATACAATTTTATCATGCTAGTTGCTTCTACTTCTCTAATTCTTCCATTCCCCAACCGAATGTTCTTTGTCCTTTGCTCCTTGTCCCATTTTGTAAGCAAATCTGAAGATCCTATGATTGTTCTTTCAGCTCCCGAATCTACAACAAAAGATGTTTTAGAATCCTGGCTTATGGAACTAGAAAAGACATTTGTTACCTCTTCTTCAGAATCCTCCTCTTCACATTCTATAACAGCCATGTTTGTGTTGGCTGCCCTAGTACCTCGACCTCTACCCCTGCTGGTATTCCATTGGCTTGATTTACCTTTTCCTCTACCTCTGCCCCTGCTACTGTCCCTTGGAGTTGGGCACTTAGATGCAAAATGTCCTACTCCTCCACATGTATAACATGTTTTCACATTTTGAGCATTTCTAGGGCAATTGAATTTCAAATGCCCTACTTCCCCACAGCCATAACATGGGCCAATTTGTTTACCTCTGTCACTAGAGGCTTTTCCTTTCCTCACAATCAACACCTCTGCTGATTCATCAACGTCATTCTCATTGTCACTCACACATTTCTGCTCTATTTCTGTTCTGGCTATATGCTCAGCCTCCTCCCTAGTTCTGGCAACAGTCCTTATCATTGTAGCCAATGTTCCATAGTTGGCAAACATTTTAGAGATTGCCAAGACCTGATGGCTTACTGACATACTTACACCAGTAGTTTCTAAGTCTACACAAAGAGAGTCAAGTTTATGAAACATTGAGGTCAAGTCTGCCTTGTCATCAAATCTCATCTTCCTAATCTCCTTTTCCAAAACATCAATTTGGGATGAGCTCTTTGTTTCATAAGTTTTAATCAAATATTTCCATGCCTCCCTAGGGCTCAGATCCCTCAACTTAAGCATTATGCTTGGTGCAACCTTGCATATAGTTATATCTTTAGCCTGATTTACTTTTCCTTCATCACTTGCCTTATCACTACTAACCTCTTTGGATTTTGCAGTAGATTCACCGGACCTAGCTGTTGAAGATTCTCCTACTGCAGAACTACTCATTTCATCATCCACATTAGTACTTGGTTCAATAATATACCATAATCCTTCAAATTTCAAAACTTCCTTGACTCTCTCTTTCCATATCTGAAAACCTCCTACTCCCTGGAAAACATCAACTGAACTTAAGAGAGTGGCTCCAAAACGTGTGGACATTGTATAGACTGCTCTGATACCACTGTAAAATAATGAACTATTTTAAATATGAACCTAGCTATTATTTTACCAGTTACAAATGTCACACACGAAGTTTTGAGTATTCAACTGAAGATATTTCAATAAACAAACTCGAAACTTCAATTCAAGTTTTCGCTTCCATCATCTATCTGTACAGAATGAATTTCTAGTTAAATATTCTTAGAGATCACCGCAATCGGGCAATCCCTGTATCTTATCCATTGATCAATCTGCTCGGTTGCTAGATTGATGCTGTTGTATCCACCTGGCCTGATAAACTGTTCACCGAGCTACTAGTTAGGGTAGTTTACAGATATTATCTAATATACACCATAAGACCATGGTCGGCTCTTCACCATAAATATTCAATGACCAATTTTACCCTAATGGTTCTTTCTGCATGTCATAATTCTCAACAATTTAAATCTAGAAACGTTCCCAATTTTTTACAATAGTCATTTATCCTTTTTCTTCAAGCTTGTTAATTACTTTCAGGAAAGTCAAAATTATCTTTTAACATCGTCCTCCAGCCCACCTTCTAGAAAAACAAAGTTATCTTTTAACATCAAGGGCAGCGTTATGAATCCATTATTGAAATCGCATAGATTGTATAACGGGAAATGCTAATGCTAACCCCACATTTGGGGGCTTGCACGACCCACATTTTGAAGTCACCGAGAAGCTAGAATTTCTAATTCAATCAAGTACAACACACATTAGAAAATGGTATTGTCATTCTACTTAAAATGGCCACCCTCCTTTAATCCAAAGCTAAGAATGCATGACTTTTTAGCTCTTAATTTGCAGATCCATCATCCTTTCAAATAATAGATTAACACTTCAAGTCAAAGATAAAAACTCACATGATAACTTACCTGATCTAATATGAGAGAATATAGATTACGAGGGGAAGATACATTCATTGAAGTCATTAAATGACTCTCAATAAACAGACTCTCTCTCACGAAAAAGTGATCCCTCATAGAAAAGTGAAGAAAGAAGAGCAGCATGAGCAAATCTTATACACTGCAGCACTGCATAAATGCTCCATCGTCTCGCAGCTTTATTAAACTAGTGTTGTCTTTGCAAACATTAGGTAGGGCCTCAGGACCCTTTTATGCCTTGCGAATATATTTCTCTACTAAATAATATTCCTGTTAACATTAAAACACAAGTAAGCCATCAAAATGATATAAAGCAGAATAAACAAAGACTATTATCAAAACTATGCACTATCATTGACAATGCAAAATCCTGAGAAAAACTCTTCATAATACATCAAGAGAGCAAGAGAGTAGAGGGGAACGGTCCTTTGCACAAAAACTGAAAAAGCAAATGCTTGCCAATAGAGTGAAATTTCCAAGCAATCGGCTTTGTAGACGAAATTTGCTACATATTCTAAACGAGGTGTACCCTGGACTACCACAGTCGTCGGATTCGTCGATCCTACGACCCAGATCATATGCTGGGGCCCTGTGCACCTCTCGTTTCGCTTATAGTCATTTATAATTGGAGGCACCTATGATTTTGAAATATAAAATATGATTTCGCCTAAGGTTTTGAGGGAATATCGAACCTCTATACGATTTTACCTAACATTTACGAACCTCTACCAAAATAATTCAATGTCCTAACTAAGACTACTTTAACCAATATTCCCAGTGAGCTAATACAATTATTTTTTATTTTGAATTGTTTTTTTTTTACAACAACTTGTTCGGTTGGTTTAGGAATATATGGCCTATGGTTTCAGGAATAGTTATTTTTACATCCATATCAAATCCCTCTGGAGCCCCCTGTTATTTTTCTATATATTATACAAATGGTTTACATCTCTGTCTATGTGCCTTTGTATCGAGCAGACTGTGAAATATAAATGTAAGATGTTTATTGTCTCATTTAGCCTTCCTCTCTTCTCATCGTAAAGTGCTATTATGTAGTCGATTTTCTACTTCAATGTTTGCTTCAAATCACTCTCTACAGAAGGAGTGCAGCTGAGTTGTAAATGCAATGTAGTTACACTTTGTCATGATCTGACATGCCCAGAGGTCTGTGCTATTGACAGTAATGCTATGGCATCAGAACAAGGTAAATGACTGTATGTTCTCCATCATTTCTTATATTCTGGAGCCTTTTTCTTTAATTATGTATAACATATAATTTCTTGATTAAGGCATTATAATTTGCCCACTATAGCTACTATAGCTAAATATTTGACGCATGCAAATTCCGAGTGTAAAGGTGCTATTTGCAAAAGCTGACCTGCTTTATTTCTCACAAACATCAATGAGGTGCCATTTTTATTCTGCATATGTAAATACTCTCTTCTTGGATCTATGCCTTAGTTACTTTTTTTGTTAATTGTAAATGTTCATTCCTCTACATCTAGATATTTGACATATAACCAACTTACAAATCTAGAAGGATTATTGAAAACTTTTCAACTTAAGATCAAAATTTGAGATTGTTTTTCTTTTTGCAGAAGCATGATGTTGTGCATTGAAGCATGTTTAACTACTTCAAAGTAACTACTTCAATGCACAATTAATTAAACATATTTTTTACACTTGATAGTGGTTTAAGATCCTAAGATTTTTAATTTTTAGCTTAAAAATTAATTACAATGAGTACTGTGATCAACAATTTAAAGTTCAACATACAAGGATGGGTCTTTTTCCACAACATTGTTGCTAAGTGCTACCAGTACATCCAAAACAAAGTAAATTAAGTATTTTTCCATGCTCAAGGCAACCATTGAACCTCACTAAAAACAATGTAATAGCAATTGCTCTTACTATTAGAGTAATACGATATCTACTTTGTAAGCACAAATAATATTTGCAACATTTAAACAACTCTTCAAAGTTGTACAATGGATGCTTTTTGAATAGTGGAAAAAAGGGCAAGATATAAGGTTGTCGTAGCCTTTTTTGGTGGTGTTATCCTATTGTTTAAATTCGGTTTTTCCGGGGTTCCGAAAACTTTTTGGATTTTTTTTCTAGGTTAATTTTCTAAGGTTTGGGGTTTTTTTTATTGCCGACAAAAATTCCCGGTGGTCTAAAAATGAGAAACAAAAAAGAATTTAGGGTCCGATGGGTATGATTTTGGAGAGGTTTCTGTTTTGGGAGCGGATTGGATGGAAGGAGATGGTGGCGGCTGGCATGCACATGCATTTGCCAGGTATAAGGAGGAGGATAGATGAAATGGAGAATGTTTATGCTAGCTCATCTTATCCGGTCGATTTGATGTAGATGGGGTTTCGAAAGCGTCACCACCGAAAAAAATATATTAGCAGCTCCCTCATTCGACCGAAGATCTTATATTTTGAGGAAAGATATGTTACGCGATTTCTTATTGCATCGGTGTAAATATTGTTGTTCCTTGATGAGGTTAATTCAAATTCTTCTTCACCGGCCGCTTATACTATAGGATTAAGTTTTTTTTCTTCTATTGTGCAAGTGGATGCACTTCACCAGTAAAGCTTGGTTTTGGCAACGGATCCTTCGTTCGAAGCATAAGTCCAAGTTTAGTTTATTGATAATCGCCTTAGATTATAACAGTCGTAGCACCTTCCTCGCTTCTTAGGCTTGATTCCTTTTCATTTTTTATTTATTCGCAGATGGTTGTGCCGGATTTATAGTTTGCAATCAATAGCAAAACTTTGATGCATTTCTCAAACAATCCAGCTATTGTTCAAGATAAAGTGTAAATTCCCTTTGGCCATTGGATCAGCAAGAATATGGACTTTTCTTTCCAATCTCGTGCAACAAATTTGGAGTGTTTTTCATATGAAGCAGGAGCCCTGTAATTGAAACATTATTTCATCTCGATATGAACTTGGCGTGCACTAAAGGCCCCTCGCCTCTATGAAGGCTACGCTTACTCCGCTTCATGAGGGAACAAAATGGTATTTCAATCCTTTCCTTTCCAAGTAAGATTATGTTTCGATGTTTGTTGTTCTTTTAGTGTTAGGTTGTGGTAAAGCATTTTTCAAGAAACAATTTGTCCTTGGCTTTTCTTCTTGCTTCAGAGGGAGCAGAGGGTTGTTGCGTATGCATTAAAAATTGTAGACCTGGACATGCACTTTGCCCATTTTTGCATACCCAAATATCATTACCCCGCCAAATTCTCCTATTATGTCGTAATTGTGCTTGCATTTTGCACATGTATGTTGGGCATAGCAATCGTTGTGGCGATCGCTCATTATGTATGGCGGTGTGCATAATTCATTGAACCTTTTAGAAAATGCAACAACATGATAGGCTTTCATATCCATTGCCACCATCATCTACTAGGGTCAAAAGCAATTATTCAAATAGCCATCACCGATTTGTTGCTGCCACCATATTTGATAGATTTGGCAAACCACTCCTACTTTTGAGTCGACTTTCAAATTTGAAATGAGTTCTGTTGAATTCTTGCCTTGCGCCATCACCGTTACATCCTATAAACTTAACTACTTTGAAAAGATTTCTTCCGACCAATCAAGGAAATCGGTGCTCCTTGAGCAGGCACATTACCACCATCATGCAAACAAGTTGGATCAAGGTACGCTTATGATTATGAAAATTTTGAGTTAGCCAAAGATGCGGTGCTTTCTAGGGTTGTATGGGTACAAGTAAACTCAAATTTTCACCATCATGCAAACAAGTTGGACCAAGATACGCTTATGATTATGAAAATTTTGAGTTAGCCAAAGATGCGGATTAACTTTCTAGGGTTGTATGGGTACAAGTAGACTCAAATTTTCTAAGATGACTTTCCCCACAATTGGCTAAACAACAATAAAACTAAGATATTTGTATCTACGAAATAGCTTTACGCCTCACCTACTTGGTTTCCCTTGGCTCATTTGTTATATTCATCCAAAGAAATGTAGATTCTCTCGCCTACTTGGTTTTCCTTGGCTCACAAGTATATTCATCCAAGAACTTCTTGATAGATTTGGCGGTACCACTCCTACTTTTGAGTCGACTTTCAAATTTGAAATGAGTTCGTTGAGTTCTTGCCTTGCCCATCACCGTACATCCTATAAACTTAACTACTTTGAAAAGATTTCTTCCGACCAATCAAGCGAAATCGCTGCTCCTTGAGCAGTGCACATTACCACCATCATGCAAACAAGTTGATCAAGATGATTATGAAAATTTTCAGTTAGCCAAAGATGCGGTGCATCTTACGGGTTGTATGGGTACAAGTAAACTCAAATTTTCTAAGATGACTTTCCCCGCACAATTGGCTAAACAACAATAAAACTAAGATATTTGTATCTACTGAAATAGCCACAAGCGGATGTAAATTCTCTGCCTACTTGGTTTCCCTTGGCTCACCATTATTCATCCAAGAAATGTAGATTCTCTGCCTACTTGGTTTTCCTTGGCTCACTGTTATATTCATCCAAGAACCCGTACCTCCTCTCGAATATTCTCTCCGCAAATAATCCATCTTTTGAAAACCCGCAACAATGAAGCAAAAATATGCTATGCGTATCAACCGCCTTCATGCATGTCACAAGTTTATACATTCTCTATTGAGGACATCATGGGCGCTTCATGCATTCTCCATTCAAGGTGAGAAAATTTGCTCATGTTTAATCACATAATTATTTTCCATAATCAATTGCCACAAGTAGAGCATTCCACCACAAGCGAGCATTCTCGCAGTCATATTAAATGTAAGGATGTCTAGATTTATCGTATGCGCTACATGTTTTTCTCTCGCTTTTAACTTCCACATTCTTTTCGACACATCTACATCTAACGAGGCCTTCCTAGAGTCCAAGTAACCGTGGTTCTCAAGGTATGACAGGGTTGAATTGAGTGATAGACATCATTTTATTCTTGCTTCAAGGATCGAAAAAGTTATTGCGGAAATAAATTGCATTATGGAGTGACATTGGCGAGCATTCGAGTCGTATTGCAAATCAAAACATCATTTTCTTCTTGCTTCAAGGAGTAGTAGGTTGTTGCGGATGCATTTAAAAATTGTAGATCGACATGCATCGCCCATTTTCGCATACCCAAATATCATTTCCCCGGTGTGTTGATAGATTCTCTAAATCTACAATATGCTTAAGATATGCCGACGGCTTAATGTAATTTTCTATTTTTGAATTACAATGTTCTCTTTATTTTTGCTTCTACATTATGTTTGGTTCAATTATTGGCACCGTCTTCTAAAAATAAAAGTTACAAGCCATTGCTTAAGGAGTTGATTTTAGCCCCATAAATTCTTGAGACATTTGTTGCTAGATTTCTTCGATTCAAATAGTTATATGCCAATTCTATTAATGCTAATTCATACATTTGTATGCCAATCCATTGCATATGCAATGTCGAACAAAATGTTATTGATGCATGGCTTTGCAATAATGCCATAGTATTTACAAGGTTGACACAATCGTTGCAATGAATAGACATTTTAAATGAGGCGATGAAACTTGAGGGCTATAATTTTAAGTCACAAAGGGCAATATTGTAGGGGAATACGATGATGATTCAGAATAATATCACGACGTTTCAAACAAGCAATTTTGCATCCATACCAACTTCGTACATTTGGATGTTTATTATGTTTTAGTACAAGGGAAATGTGTTACTTAGAGTGTGGCTCCAAATTTAACTTTGCTTCCACAAAGTACCAACTTCATACAATTGGATGTTTATCATGTCTTAGTATAAAAGGAGATGGTTATTTAGAGTGTGGCTCCAAAGTTTTATTCAGTTTGGATCAAAGCTTTGTGTCCAAATGCCAAATAAGATTCCATAATCAATGTTTTCAAGCACTTAAAGGTCTAAAATTGCACACAATTGTATCAACTAAGAATTGTTTGGAAGATTCGGAAGAGTATGGAGATGGCCAACTAAATCTATATGTATGACTATGAGAATTATAAGGGCTTTGTACCAGTTCAATGTTCTTATCCTATTTGCCAAGTGCAAAAGAAAAAATGTTCATAATCCTAATTCATCCTCCATTGAAATGGATACAATAAAGGTATATTGGTCGAACATCATGATCACTATATCAATATCAACACATCATTAAGACTCATGGTTATCTCAATTCTGTCCTTATAATATAAGCTAAAGTCAAGAACAACATTATCTAAGCAATGTCATCAGCCTAAGGCTTCTAAGGCTTTGATTATTTGCATGTTTGAACACAAGTGTCGTGTTCACGGAAATATCACATACACAAGAAAATCTACCTGTTCAATCTTAGAGCGGACATCATGAATAGTATATGGTATATCTTTTCCGAACAGGCAATGCCTCGACACCTACAATATGAGCCCATAAAAGAAGCCTCTTCAAAATCATACCCCCTCCAGAGTCATATGAATCATATTTCTTGGTTTTTTTATTTTTGGCCCACAGAGGAACTTTTTTCAAGAAACCACCAACCCCCAAAAAAAAAAAAAAAAAGAAAAACTCCCAAACTTTAGGAAAACCAATCAACATTTTGCTGGCATGAAGTTTTTTTATCATCATAATTTGATCAAGTCGGTATTATCTTATCATTATGTCTTCATGTGCCACACCTCCCCATCTAGGAATCTTCTTATTATAATGCAAATACGACAGCAATTGTAATGTAAATACATACCAAACTGCAAATATGAACATAAAACATAGTATCTTCTTTCTAATCTTATCTTTCTACCTATCTAATAAAAAAATTCCCATTTCACTTTTAAATTTAATAGATTGTTAAGAAGATCCTTAAAATTTTATCGCTACCTACATAAGAAACTACTTATGCCCGGCAACGCCGGGCACCGTTACTAGTAAGTTTTAGAAGGGTAGAGTATGAGGTTGTTGTAGCCCTTTTTGGTGGTGTAGCAAAGGTTTATGTGATGTTTTCAATTTCATTTGTTGTTTTCTTGCATTTGGTTTCTTCTAAGGACGATGATATGCAACTATTTCTTCCTCAACATGTACAAGATTCACAATTAGGACATTTATATGTTGAGATGGAAGAATTGAATAGCTAGAGAAAGCATGTTACATGAACGATAGCAACAACCATGTGGAAACATTGAGGATAAGATTCTAGAAAGTATACAACATTTGAGAATTGAGAATTTGAGAATAAGTTAGGATTGTAGATTGAAGCATGTAGATGGTGAATCCAGTAGCAGAAGACATGGTTGCCTACAGATTCAATTGAAATTTTATTCATTTAACATTTTATTATCTCTACTGCCTGAATTGATGTTTATTCTCGTAAGGCAGATTACAAACTTCTGTACAGTCAGATCCTGTTGTTACTTTTTCAACCTAAACAGCTTGAGAATGGGATATGTTTATGATTGGTTTCACGGATATGATAGGACTTTTATGTTAGAATTTTTGGAACTCATACATAAGAGACTTTAAATGGCAACATGCTAGAGTTTCCTTCATTTAAAATTTGGATATAATAATTTAGTTTGTCTATTTGCCTTAGAAGAAGGCAAATAACATTCTCGGAGAGCAGGCTTGAGCTTTCTGAATAGAATGAAATATCGGTGTCTTGAGAAATATCTTTTGTTGTACTTCAATCTATGTGTTCCTGGACTTGATGCCAAATAATGGTGGAATATCATTGCATGTTAAGGTTTTGGTCTATGTCCATGAAGAGTTTATCAGATGCAACTTACTATAATTTATGCTATTTTAATTTCTGTGCATCCAGGAAGAACTAGTTTATGACAAAATCTTCCATGTTATGACTGCGTGCATCAAACTTTATAGAGGTCCTTAACAGTAGTTAAATATTGCGGCCATCATCCATGCAATAAAAAGCATGAGCTGTTGCATTCTCAAGATGACTAGTACCAGCTACTTATGTCAAAGAAAATCAATTTTAGCTTAGATGGCTTCAGTATAATTAAGATGGACAAGCTAGCTCAGATTTGGTGTTGCATGAGCAAGATGATGATCAAAGAAACTGGTGTAAGCAATGGTTTTGCTGAATGCCGTCAGCCTGCAAAAACCTCATCTCAAGCAGGTAATGGATTTAAGAAGAGAATGCAAAATATAAATGCAATAATATATGTTGACTCGAGAGGATCAAGATAAGATAAGATAAGAACTCCTGTATTCAGATTTAGGGAAAAGAATAAGCAAAGCAAACAATTGTTGTCAAAGATATGTTATGTATTAGCAACCAATGTTGATTCATATTTGCGAAAAAGAATCTGAACATGATAAGGCAATCGTACAAAAATTTAATGAAGTGGAACAAATAAAAGAGGCAATGAAGAGGCATGGCCTCTTTCAAGATGTTGTTGATTATTTGTCACACCCAAATTATCAAGACTGGAAGCAAGCGAAATAAAGCCAAACAATGTTTAAGCAGGAAAGTAGAGTAGATAATGCACCTTGAAGAATCTCGTCCAATCATAAAATAGTTCAGAAGATGAGACAACAATAAGAATAGAGATAAAATGATTCTAGAGATGCAGGCATGCATTTTGGAACAATGAAGGATTATTGAAATGCATAGCATAGGGAAATTGGATCCTAGGTTGGCAAAAGCTTGTTATGCTTAAGACCGTTGGAGAATGTCATACCACATGTATTTGAAACTCGTTTTGCACGATAGCTGTCCTGCATGCTCTCATAGTTGCCCTCCACAGTTGCATACCTGCAAGAAAGAAACTCAAAAGATGTTACAATCTTCTATCTCAGTTGTGACTAAGTAATGAATGACCAATACCCCTCCACTGGCAGTCAACAATGTCTGCCTCAGGCACATGTTCAAAAAATCATAACCAGAGTATTCAGGCAAAAATATGCAGCTGGCATAAGATTGTCCTGTTAAAGGCTATCATGTCTGTTCCATTTTAAAACACACAAAAAAAATGCATAGTGAATTCTATCACCACTATGGATCTTTCTATTACTCAAAAACTCCACTAAGAAACCACAGATATGAACAACCTAAACCTATGTTTTCTTTAAATAATGTAGAAATTACAATATTTCTTTGAATACTCTACATCATACCAGAAACAAAAAACTTCAAACTTGCACCTTGAAACAACAGAGATATGATGACGTACCTTGCAATGGAATGGGCACATATCTCATCACGATCCAACTGAGTGCATTCGAAAGAGGAAAAGAGACCAGAAGATCAGGCTCCAACGATTCCAGTTCTTGTTATTTGTTCCCCTGTTTTCCAATTATTTGAGCATTGAAGGATGATGGCAAACTGACAGGAACAGGTTTGTGACATATACAACATAAATATATTGACAATGTCAATTTAGAATTTCCAGACGATGATGCATAATAAGAGAACATGTCTGAGCCTTTTTGTAGATTAACCACGGGAAACAAAAACGCAATACAAACCTCGTAAAGTGGTTGACCATTGACAAGCACCCAAAGAACAACTTTATGATGTGGCTGCAACGACTCTGATTTGATTTGAATTCAATTGCAATTTGAAAAAACACTAACAACTAATTACGGCGACATGCAAAATAGTCCCATAACAAAATCCGTAAAACCCAGCAGGATCAGCACCCTATAAAAATGGTGCAATACAGTCATTTGCATGTTGAACTAAAGTTGTTGGCAGGAACTTAATTTTTTTCAGAAGAGCCTTTCACTTCTTAATAGTACACAAAAATAAGCTTTTGTTATCTATATTTCTATATTGAGATAATAGGTGTTAATCATCTTAAGCAAAAACTTCTAGAACAAGGACAAGTTAGTCAGCAATATATCTTATATTATAATGTTTTGTAATGGACCACGCCCTAAATTTGACGGTCTGGATTCAATCCCCGCCACGTGGTATCATCTGCCATTCCTTCCTCTTTTTTTCTCCTTCCTCGAGATCGAATGGAGGATTAGCGGCCGGAAAGAGCACAGAAAATTCGGCAATGTGTTGGATATGAGCTACTTTGGCACTTCTTGGAGAAGGGTGGTCTTCTACCCATGAAACTTGGTCTCCAGGATAATATCAATGTTTTAAGCCCATTGAAAGAGCCAATTCACAGTTCCAGAGTGCGGAAGTTGCCTGTCCGTTGCCAGGGCCATATGGAGAGGATATTTGGAACAAGCTGCTTCTGGAAGGTTTTAAGGGCCTGTCTTCTGGCTTCAACACTCTCCCTCTACGTGATGACAGTACGCAAGATCCTGGTCAAATCTTACTAGGATATGGCCTCTAAAACGTAAACCATGTGTATTGCTAGGTTATTGAAGGATTTACATTATGGACATCGAGTTTTGGTCGCTTGCACTTGGGACATGGTCAAGAAGTTGTAATTTGAAGACCAAAGCAAGAGGAACTAATGGAAAGGTGTTTGGATATATCCTCCTCCCGTTGTGGCAATTAGGAGTCAAGGCTAATTATATGCAGACTATCTTTAATAGAAGTGCCCAAAAGAGTAGGAATTATTGACCTTGTTAGAAAGTCTAATGCGTCCTGCAAGATCTGATCTTATGACTTGTCTTCCTCTCCCCTGCCCACTGAATTATTTTGGGATATGCATATACAAAGCAACACTTCTCGGGTGTGTTAGTTCACACGCATGCTTTGATATGGATATGGTGTGTTAGAACCTCCAAGTTTCTTAAGGCATCAATTACATTAGGATCTCTAAAGCTCAAAAGGCATCAATTACATTAGGATCTCTAAAGTAAACTGAGCTAGTTGCACTCAGATCTGAATATCTCGAGCTGTGTTGATCTTTTCGGATGATTTTTGGAGGAACAGCCAGAGGAAAAAATTTGGTTCAATTTGCATCTGGGATATCTGAGAAAATTGGGTTCAAATTTGGAAGAAAATTTGGCCAGTGCACTTCCCTGAGACAAAAAGGGTCGACAAAAAGAGCCTCTATACTGCCCGAACGAGAAAATACTTGGGTTTCTCTCGTCATCCGGACGCTCCATGGTTTATTAAGTTCTCCCAGACTGATCTTGGATTTTGGTTGCTTGAACGAAGGATTCAACGGTCGGATAGGGGGAACCGAGCCAGGAGGAGGGCATTAGCACACGGTCTCCCGGAGGAGCGCTATGAGGAAAGGCTACCTCGACAACCTTTCTGGAGTCCGTATCCTGGGGTCTGGCCTCTCTCTACTATTGAGGCAGCTGCCTAAAGTCCTGGCCTTGTTCGACTTGGGGAGCCAACTCTTCTATCAAAATTAATTAGAGAGAGGGAGGGAGGGAGCAAGGAAGGGGGAGAGAGAGAGGGAGAGCATGTTGGAGCCTAGATGGCATGTTTGAGCCACCTTGGCATGTCAGAGCTTAGGTGGCATGCTTGAGCCACCTTGGCATGTTGGAGCCTAGGTGGCATGTTGGAACCCATGTGGCATGTCTGAGCCACCTTGCCATATTGGAGCCCGCATGACATGTTTGAGCCCATGTGGCATGTTAGAGCCCACTTGGCATGTACTAATTTCAATCCATTTACATGAACTTTTTATTGCAGGTTCTTATTTGACCAGCCAGACCTCTTAACCAACTCCTTTTAGTTCAGATCTTTTAGGAACTCCTCAAAAAAATCTAACCTTAAGTGCAAAATTGCAAAATTTACATAAACAAAACTTTATAAATTTTCCGGACGTAATGTACTGTACCTACTGTACATAAAATCAGAACAACACATGGCAAACGTACGTAACGTACAAAAAAACTCTAAAGAACGTAAATGGTAAAGTACCTTGGAAGACGTACTGTACAAGTACTGTACACTAAGTACGTGACAACACTGGTTGGAGCCAACTTGGCATGTTGGAGCCAACGTGGCATAGTTGAGCTACCTTCATATGTTGGAGCCTAGGTGGCATGTTTAAGCACCTTAGACATGTTGGAGCCTAGGTGGCATGTTGGAGCCCACGTGGCATGTTTGAGCCATCTTGGCATATTAGAGCCCATGTGGCATGTTGGAGCCAACCAGGTGGCACGATAGATCCTAGAGGCACAACATTTGAACCATCAAAAAGAAAACACATGAAATCAATGAAACTATTAATAAATATTTCATTAGAAATGGCGTTTTTAGGCCATTAATGTTTGAAATGGAATCTTGGTGTCACCTTGGCATGTTGGAGCGTAGATGGCGTGTTTGAGCCATCTTGGCATATTGGGACCCATGTGGCATGTTTGAGCCACCTTGGCATATTGGAGACAACCAGGTCATAATATTTGAACCATAAAAAATAACATATAAAATCAATAAAGCCATACTAGAGTGGTCAGGTGATGGACCAGAAATGGTCCATTTGAAGTGTTCACTTTAAAATTCATATAAAATTAATGGTACAAAATCTATTCAAATGCTTCCTATGAGTTCATATGTGGCAGTTATGATCCACTAGAAAAATACCTAAAATATATATATGCCTCCATTCTTGTAAGTTATACTCTAGCAAACTCAGGGGGGTCAAGCACCAAAAGCTTGATGTTTACATAAAGTCAAACTGTCTCGACAAAACAATTTTTTCAAATTTTTTGATTACCATGATATTTTTCTACACGAGATAGGGAAAACGAAACAAAAAACCACATATCAATCTGAAATATGTGAAGAAAGATAGGGCCATTCAAATATGACAGGGTCAAAACTGCTTTTTGCCTCCTCAGAACCAATTATGGTTCCTAGAAGGCAGTTGTAGTTTAAATACAACAACTTTTACAAAGAAATGCATTTTGAGCTAATATTTGATATATAAGCAATTGACAAGTTCCTCCATCCCACAAAAATATTGGCTGACCTTGAATTTGATGTTTGGACTTTCATTTTTTATCTTAATTTTAGGTAACTTGTAATAATGATTAATATTTCCCCATATAGAGCAAAACTTACTCTATGATATCCTCTAAAAAATCATACTATGAAAAGTTTAAAATGATATGAAACCAATGCAAAAACAAGCTCCTTAAAAACACAAGAAATCAAGAAAGGTTTCTGTACCTGAGCCCATTACTGGTCCATAGGTCCATTTAAAATCAATAACTTCCTTATGTTAATTGATCTCGAGTTGAATCTTGGGATATGAATTGCTTTTGATTTACTTTAGTAATGAAAATATTTGTTGATCATAAGCTTGAGATTTGGATTAAACTTTATAGCATCAAATTCAAATATGTCTTCTATGTTTATTCTAGATTTATGCCTCGATATGTGACTTTGAAAAATCACATTCTCAAAATGTCCCATGTCATGAAATCAATGCAAAAATTCAAAGAAAAATATGGAATTTTATGACTATAAAAAGTCAAGTTAGACTGCTATGTGCAGTTCCACTTGCAGACCATTATTGGTCCACAGGACTGGAAGTTTAAAAATTAATAGAGATAACAACTTAATCAATTTTGATCTCAACTTTAGAATATAGTTTATGCGTACAATTCTTTATAGGATGAAATTAATTGGTTAGACGAGCTTGCATAATTTGAGGGCAATGTTTAAGCACAAACAACTGTGAATTTATGGAGTACTTATTCGCCAATTGAATCTACATGGACTTCCACTCACACCTTTCAAAAATTATGTTATTAAAGGTAAAAAACCATGGTATCATTATGGGGACAAAATGAATAGGGTTAGTGAGAGATATATGCTATATATAATTGGTCTAGTTATGGATCATAAATGGTTCATTTTGATTATATTCATATCTTTCAAATCATACGTTATTTCAATATGAAAATAGAGAGTTATATTGCAAAGGAAGGCCCGCATTCATGAAAAATATAGTGTACATGAAATGGCCTACTTGTAACATTATCCTACTAAAACTCTAATGATTTGTAGCAGCAATGGATATAGCAGTTTTATACTGGAAAAAAATAATCATGCTTCTCCGTATGTTTTTGCAAGAAAGCCACACAACCTATATAAGGGACCTATATATATGTCCCTTGTCATATTTTGAACCATTTGGAGAAATGTAGCATGTTCTCTACAAAGCTGAGAAAGACGCATCGAAGGTAATATGAATTAATTTTTTATTCTTATACTTAAACTTCACGATCTTCACTTTCATTCATCAATAAATATCACTAGCTAGTAAGTGATGAGTTTTTAGCCTATAATTTTGGAATTAACTCAAATTTTTAACCTCTAATGTGTTAATCCTATGGCTGTACATCATCTTTAAATCTAGTTAATTGCATGGTTAGACCCTAATTACACTATATGCAAGTTGATAGAGTAATTTTCTATGTAGATATAAGAAGAATGCATCATTTGTTACCCTCGTGATACTTACAGGGAGTGATTTTGGAGCATTTTAACATATAATTTTGTCCTAAATTCTGTATAGGAAATTCTCTTTTAGATTTTGAAGTTGATATAACTTATGAACACTCCAAAAAAACATGAGATTGTACTTCATATAGTTAAGAACCCATGGCCATAAGAACTAAGCCAAAACTTGTAATAATAAGAGAGAAATAATTCCTAAAGCGCAAGCAGTATTTTTGAACAAAATAGGATTTGTCGGCTTCCACGGATGTTAGATGATAGCAACCAAAGCTGAAAACATACAAATCAATGTGTTCTATCATAAATAGACAAATACTTCCAATTTTACCAAGATCTAGGCCTGTTTATGCTAAGAAAACCCAAGAATGCAGTTTTGGACTGTTGCAGAAACTGTCAAATTCTCTAATATTTGAACAATCACTACAACATATAGGTAAGTTCATATCTTGAAATTCTCAAAGGTCATTAAGAATCAAGTAAAGATGATATGGTGGCGATATATCGCGAAATTGAAACTTCTATTCTCAGATATATTGGTTTAAGTGGCAGTGGGTCAACTGGATCAATTCTGGTCCATGGACCAGGAATGGTCCCCGGGACCACTCTAGTGTTAATAAATATTCCATTAGAAATGGCATTTTTAGGCCATTAATGTTTGAATTGGAATGTTGGAGCCACCTTGGCCTGTTGGAGCCTAGGTGGCGTGTTTGAGCCATCTTGGCATGTTGGATCCCACATGGCATGTTGGAGCCACCTTGGCATGTTGGAGCCTATGTGGCATGTTAGAGCCCACATGGCATGTTTGAGCCACTTCAAGCATAGAATAAAATAACATAAATATATTTTTCTGTGACAGTTCACTAACAAAATTCTTGATCCACTTTGAACTCATTTTTCTCCAGCATCCCAGTTTCAAATCAGGCCAAGCTTTTTCCCATATGTTTCCACACTTTTCTCTGATAGACATTTCAAAACAATCCGAAAATATTAAGTCGAGATATCATCATTTGAGTGTGCAAACCTTGTTTTGTCTCGGGGAAGTGCACTGGCCAAATTTTCTTCTAAATTTGATCCCGGTTTTCTCAGTCATCCCATATCCAAATTGAGCCAATTTTCTCCCCACATCTCACCACAACTTTTCTTTGATTGTTCCTTCAAAAAACATTTAAAAAAGATCAGCGCAGGTCGAGATATTCAGATCTGAGTGCAACTACCTCATTTTGATTTAGGGATTAATTGATGCCATTTTTCAAATTTTGCATAGGTCGTCTTAAGCAACCTGGAGGTTCTAACCAGCTAGAATCCACTGAGGTTTACACAAGTGCTAGCTGGTGATGGATAGACGACTTCCCCACCATGGAGGCTAGTTGGGTCTGATAGACTTGTTAGTCCTCATGGATGTTAATGTTCAATTCAAGTCCATTCAATTTGGGATCTTCATATGCCATTATATTCTATCTTTTTATAAACATGAGGACATTTTGACGCAGGGCATGTAATGACAACATGGATACTTCATGGTGAGTCATATGGATGAGTAGGGCAATGATTGTATGGTGGTGCTTATAAAATTATCTATAAAGAACCTTAAGAAATCACACCACTTTAGAGAACCATACTTCCCAAAAAGACACCTCCTTAAAAACTACACTTACTTATAAACCACATCTCTAAAAACTACACTTTCTTAAAAACAATACACCTCAAAAAACAAAAACCACAGTTCCTTTAAGAAAAAACATCCCTCCTAAAAAAATCACACCTCCTAGAAAACAAAAACCACAGCTCCTTAAAAAAACAATAGTGGGTGTTCCCCGTCCACTTAAAAACAACATCATCAATCAGTAAAATCACACCTCCACAGATCTACATATAGGCTTTTTTGTGATCTCTGAATAAAGTACATGTGGACCTAGTAAAACTAGAGTTTTCAATAGTGGTTCAAAACTTAGGGTCAATCTGCTAGTTGAAGATTGCACATTATTGCATGGACTCCAAGGAGAATCTGGTTATGGCAACTTAAGGAGTTAGAAAACAAATAGGACATATGTAAACGAAATCGATGAAAGGTCCATTTTGTATTAACAGGATGAATGGTCAACTAAATAACAAACAATCAAAGAGTCAGTAGTATAAGTACTGAAAGAGTTTTTCGCAGGTCATTACAACATGGCAGAGCACAAATGTTAGCAGCTGACATAATAATGTACAATTTAGTAAAAATTGGTGACATGGCATTTTTTGTCGTTCGTAATACAAAATAGACGAGGGCGGTAATTAAGGAGCTTCTACTAGGAGTAAGCTATGTCCTTCAGGAAAGGGTGACAATGTGCTGCATGAAGAGGCCAATAGATAGCATATGCTAAAAGTAATAATTGTTCCATCCATTTGTAGCATGTCTTTCAAGTAGACATTTGTGTGTTCTTTGTATGGGCTAATTTCTTCTTTTTACTAAAGCTTGAACCAATTATTCCTACAAGAAATTTATCGCAGTGAAGACATTTCTTTAGTTCTAGCCCTGCGAAGTTGGATGTACCATAAGTTCTAGGCCTTGTTTAGAAGGGATTTGTGACAACTCGAGTTGCACAAATGGCAATATTGAACACATTTCTTGGATCTATAATGCATTTTTTAGATATGTACATGCTATAGAAGATCCCCGTGGTGATATTCATGATAAGAAAGCAAGTAATAATTGAGGACAAACATACAAAATTGAGTCATTAAAACCCGTCATCAGTTTTAATTATTCACTAAGTAATTTAGACTGAGCGATCATGTCACCGAGTTTCAGATACGGATTCAGGTGTTACATCAAGTTCCCTAGCTATTCACCGAACCTGCATCTTGCCAACCTCTATAGCCTGGGAAGCCCATTACGACTGGTACCTCCACATCTATGGCCGGGACAAGGCGGTGTACATGCTCGGCAACTTTCTCGTTTGAGTATAAGGTGCACTACTATCCGTTCCACCTCACTTGCAAACTCGGAAGGATGGAATATTTTTAGATTTTTTGCAAGGAAGGTTGTGTTCCTGTGCTCCACCTATCTCCATTTCATCTTGCTCCATATTTTCAAATTCCATACATTCAAAAGTGGACTTGTCTGTCAAAAAAGGCAACATGCCATCAAGCGATTTGTTTAGCGTCTCTAGCTTTTCAAATGTAAGTTCGAAGGCATCAATACCTTTTTGCATCAACTCCAAAAGTTTTTTCATTTTCTAAATTCTTTCCACGTAGCTCTTGACATCCAGGTTATCCAAGATTTCGTGCAATTTAGATATGTCTGTGTTTTGGGTAATCCTGATCTTGGGCCTAGCAGAATCCTCCACTAATGGATTTCATTTTCTCTGTTTTCTCTTCTTCTCTGACTCCCCAGTAGCACAACAGGAGAAAGGTCATTTAGCGACGTCACTAGCGATGTCTGGGTCACATCTATGCGACGTCTGACCACGTAGACGTGACACAGACGTCGCTAGAGACACGTCGCATGCGACGTGCGTCGCATGCGACGTCTACAGACGTGACACAGATGTCGCATGCGACGTATACTAGACGTCGCAGCCACGTGTACTATTTATAAAAATATTTACGTGGAATATCAAAAAAATCCACGTGTGCTGTAAAAAGCCACGTGTATACGTCGCATGCGACGTCAAGTAAAAAAAAAATTGAAAGTCCATGTGTAATTAAAGAAAGCCACGTGTAATGAAAAATCCACGTGGCAATAAAAAGGCCACGTGGATACGTCGCATGCGACGTCTAGGGGAAAAAAAAAAAAAAAAAAAAAAAAAAAATGTTTGGCTTAGATCATTATAATAATATGATGTACAAGAAGCAAAAGGGCATGTCACCTTCTTTTTTAATTGCAAATCGTGAATTGTATTTATATTTTGAAATAATCACAAAAGACTCGTTAAGGGGAGTATCCACCCTTTTAGCCTAGAGCTAATCTCTGTCAGATTCGGTGGAGTAGTCATCTGAGTAAGTACCCCTCTGACCCTCATCTTCAGGGTTGTGATTGGATGGCTCTCCACCATAGTTTGCAGATCCCTCGCCGACCCCCCGCCCCGCGTCCTCGTCTAGGGCTTGGTTCATCTCCTCCACTGCTTCCTATAAAAACCAAAAGAATATGGCATTAATGTAGTTCATAGAATTATAATAATTTTTTGCAACGCACATTGGCATTCCCGTGATGTAGGACAGTTCCCTCTTCGTATAACTGTTGATACAGATAAATAGCTCCACGACTAGTGGCTATTTGTACGTGATCCTTGCTAGGGGGAAACCCGTATAGCCAGGTCTATGACAATATGATGAGTATTAGCTAATGACATTTAAAGTTCTTATTAAAATTAATGTGAACTAATATAGCTTTTACGAATCTATGGTGAAACCCTTTCCGACCGCCGGTGCCCAAATGAGACGGAGTTCGTTCACTTGCAGTTGCTTTGTCAGTCCGAGCTCTACGTTTCTGTTCTGGATCCTTTGCACGTTCGAATGCAATCTGATTGCAAGGCACACAACATTATCACAAGTTAAAGTGAACGAATGGCAAAAAAAATAAGAAATACCTTGATATCTTCCTTGTGGAGATTAAGTGGTTTAGGGACTTTTGACCAATCGCCTCCAACTTTTTTGCAAGTCGTCTTCTTCACTGACCACTCTTTGCCTTTGACATAAATCGATAGATCACCGCAATATTAAAATAATAAAAACAAGACTATGACTAGGTCATGTACCTCCTTTTTCGTAGAAGCTCGCCCATCATCGAAGTGAGCTTCTTCCAGTTAAACCTCTTTGCTTTTTCTATCTCTGGGAAACTCTGTTTCATTTTATTTTTGACGCTCTCTATTTCGCGTTGGTCATAAGCGCCAGGCCACTCCCCTATACCGCGGGGAGGCCATAAACGAGAGATATTATTTGAGACCGCATCCCTCAGTGTAGTATAAAAGACACTTCCCTCATCATCCCTCTTAGGAAGATCGTCCCTGAAGCCAGGGAGCAAAATTGCAACCCAATTGGGTTGATTGGGTTGCAGGGACTACCAACATTTAACTATTGGTTTGCAGCTGAGAACCAAAGTATAGGACAAGGTTTACATCTGAAAACCAATTTTTGGGGAATGGGTTTCAGTAATATTCCTTGAATATTCCTTTTTCAAAGAAAGGCCTCATATAAGTTCTATTTATAGCAATAAGTTTTTTGCAATAATATAGATACGTCCTTTTTTTTCCACCAAAAAGGTCGAACATTTTTTGCCCCAATTTTTTGTGCCCATCAGGCTTTAGCGGCACATCAGCCTCAGACAATCCACATCCGCTCATCATGTCATATGTATGTTTCATATTTGTGCTATTGCAGATATAAATTTCTGCATCAATTTTCACTGGCGGCGACCTGGATTGTAGAACGGAAGAATTGATTATGAAAATGGCTTATATGAAGCATAATCGATATGGTCTTTGGCACCTGTTCATGTAGTAGAATCAGTTCTTCCAGCATCACTATTTCTTAGTATGGCTAAGAGCACACTGTTTTCTTATTGGAATAAGGCTTATGTATCAGCAGAAGAAGAAGATTGCATCGGAAGAATAAACAATCAAGACAGGAATAAAGAAAGGGATGAAGAAAGGGATAGCTCTTTGGAGTAGAAGAAAAATTAGATGATGAGACAGCTTTGAGAAACCAAATGTGCTTGAATACTTTGGATGCACATATATTGCTTAGAATTGAGTACACATTACAGAAGGACGTCAACTGGGATGATGTATTTGAGACATGGTCTAGTACTCGTCATAGAAGAGGTTGAAAACCAGATTTTAGAAGATGGTTTGCATTGGAAAACCAAATTTTGTAAGTAGGTTTGCAGTATATAACCAACATTATTTTGAATTTTGATCCCTGCCTGAAGCATAAATGGTGGGTATATAAAAGCGTGTTTATGTCTACCGTCAATATACATATCCCGTCCCGATAGGAAACTTTTGAGCACTTTACAATTTATTCTAAGTGAAGAGAATGAACAAAACAACAAATTTAGATGACAAAGTACTAATATTTAAGGTTGATATCTTAAATAATATGTTCACATAACTTTCATCAAAAAATTATTATTATTATGATAGTCGGGTATATTCGGGGCCAAATCACCCGCAGACTTACGTGTCTAAAACAAAGCGAAATGGACGCTCTTCTTCAGTGACACGACGTCGTCGGGATCCGGACCTCTCCAAGTCAGGTGATTCACGATGTTCTTGGGATCCCGAACCCTGTGATGATTCATGTCGTCGTCGCGATCTTGAACGTTGTGAGTCCGTTGCTCCACTACTTCTTGACCTGGGAAGTAATGAGAGAATGAGCGTTTTTAACATGCTGCAACCAAAGAAATGTTTGGTACGTAGTGGATATATATTTACCTGTTGAAATCTCCCTCCAAGTTCCTTGCACCAGAAAAATATATTCCCCAGAACCGAACTTAGATGGCTGGTAGAATTCTGCCTTCAAGGTATGTGGATTTTGCAAATGTTTAAAAAGACTTCTGTCGTTACCTTGAAAGCGATTTTTTTCGTTTCTAGAACAAATTTATTGACACAACCTTTATATCTGCCAGAGTTCGTGCACTTATCTTAAAGCGGAGTTACAACAACTCAAACCCTTGCCAGCGTTGCTCATCTTTTGAATCTTAAGGATACTGAAACTGGAAGGTACTATATTTGTTGTTTTAAACCACAGCTTGAAAAGTTCTCTTTTGTACTTCAATTTGTAGAAAGAGTAAAATTGGGCTAAAATGTCAAGCGGATGCTAAGTCACAATGCCGGGAAATGGTCAGTTTACTAAAAAATGGGATCATGTTTAGTGCCACTTCATTGAGTTTTCTTTCTAACATTATATTTTTCTGGTACATTTGCACCGCCCCTTTATGCAGATCCAACCTGTGCTGCATATTACGAAGGTTTTTGCAGGATTGCTATAGACCAATATGACAACCAAACGCAAAGGTATTCTAACTTTTGGGTCTTATTTCTGTTCAGTTGGTTGATAATTTCAGTGTAAAGTGTTGTGTAGGCAGCAAATTTAAAATATGTGAAGTTGTATCTTCTTCTATGTGCATGTTCTAGGTGCATGTGCTAGCTACTCATGACAGAATGTCAACCTTTGTTTTCTTGAATAGTCAGGAAATTTCAATTGTGTCGGCAGATGCTTCAGACTTCATTCAGAAATACCACTCTACATTAAGAAATACCACTCTGGGTGACTTGCTCTAGATTTTTTGACAGTATTTTCAAACAGACCGTGAGGTTGCTTACGTAGGCCTGGCGGTGGAGCTCTTGGTTATGGTAGCTCTTGGTTCTATAGAGGTTGTTCTTTTCTTTTGGAACTCTTGGGTATGGCTCTCTTTCGCTTGCCCTAGATTTTTCTGTAGTGTTTTCAAACAGGCTGAGAGGCTACTTAAGCAAGCCTGACCCTAGATCCAACGGCTGTCTTTGAGTATGTGAATCAACGGCAGAGCTCCCTGTAGCATATTTGCGCTAGAGCATCCTCATTTTCGTCTTTCCTCTGGTCTAGAATGCCTCTGATGCCCTATCATGTACGCCCTGCATCTCCACAGGAGTATACACACCATTTTTACTACAAGCTCACATTGCAGATTTGGAGAACGAAAGTGATGGTTTGTGGTGAGTAGTTGCAAGCTCAACGTGAGCAAACATGTTTCTCTTAGAACTGCAACAAATCAGGTTTTATATCCAGCATGCTTGAAATTTTGAATCCCTCTCAGGGTGTATATGTATAGAGCATTAACTGCAATGGGCTCATTGGAGATTTATTGTCTATTAGCTGTATGAAAAAGAAACGTATGGTTCTATCTGCTCTTTCCCTTTTGAAGATGATTATAAACGTGCTTCCACTTTACTGAAATTCAGACTCTGGCTAGAAATTGGAGAAAATAGAACAGGAGTCTCTACCAATGAGAAGACAATAAATCTTCACAACATGTTAGCATTTGCTACAGTTTCAAAAGCTGATCCAACCCCAATAACAAATGAGGTAATGTGTTGCAATATGTATGAAATAATGAATGACGATATTGCAGTTTATTTCATTCTCTTATGATTTATTTTAATATAGCAGATTCAAAATCAATTATTATTATGTGGACAAACAATAACAACGAGTGTACTACCTTGCAGATTTGGAGAACGAAAGCGATAGTTTGTTATAAGTAGTTGCAAACTCAACACGAGATAAACATGTTTCTCTTAGCACTGCAACAAACCAGGTTTTGTGTCCAGCATGCCTCAAATTTTGAATCTCTCTTTCAGGGTCAATATATATAGAAGTTTAACTGCAATGTGCCCATTGCAGAATTATTGTCTAAGCTATTGGCATGAGAAAGAAAATGAATGGCTCTATCTGTTCTTTCTTCCCTTGCATTGGCACCACAATTACTTGGTTGCCACGTGAATGTTTGAAGAAGGCTGATGAGGGAAATCCAGAGATGCAACCCCTATGCCCATGCGACCCACATCTAGAGCTAAGCTGGCATCATTTCTCCATGGTAAAAAAGCCATGGAAATAATTATGGTCGTGCTTCCACTTTATCGAAATTCATACTATTGCTACAAATTGGAGAAGATAGAACTAGCATTGTCTACCAGTGATGTGAGAAGACAATCTTCACAATAGGTTAGCATTGCAGTTTGAAAAGCTGAGCTAAGCAATAGCAAATGAGGTAATATGTTGTAAATTGTATGATATAATGAATGATGGTATAGCAGTTTATTTCATTCTCCTATGATGTATCTTAATACAGTAGAGTCAAAATCAATCCTTTGTTATGTGGATAAACAATAACAATGAGTGTACTACCAATGAGTGCACCCAAGAAATCCATTTGTATATCTTATTTCCTCTTTGATTTCTTTATGTAAGCAGAGAATCGATTGCGATTGATAGGCGAAATGGACAATTTAAGCAGCTAATTCATGGCAGAAGAAATAAAGATTTCTACCTTGGTAGTAAGAGCTTCTAAAAGAACTGCAAAACCCGTAGCATTGCAGTCCTCTGCAGAGACCTTAAGACATTTTAGCAATGGTCCCTCTTTTGTTCAAATACATACTCTATTTTTCCTTTCCAGGAACTGACTTTGCAATTTATGGAAGAATATCCTAACAAGCCCCTACAGTGCAGTTTGTCTCAAAGATGTTTCACTCAAATAGTAAGTTATATTAGAGCTTTTGATGCATGAGCTTCTATTTGGCACTATATGGAACCATTCCTAGAGGACGAAATTGCCTCTTTTACAGTACTATAAACTGTTCTTCGAGTACTTCATTATTAATGTTCTCTTTTCTTATCATTGGCTTATCATTTACAAGTTCCACACCACATGTCCATCAAGCTTAGAAAATTTAACTTCTAAGTAACATATTATAAAACACTACAGACATGTACATGAAATTCATTTAGAGGTTTCCAACAATTATAGGACCCACATTTCTATATTTTTAGATGGGCAGACTCTAACAATAGAGCAAGGATGCACCATAAAACAAAAGGGCACATATATGAATATTTCATAGGCAACTTTAATACCCCTTCAACACAACTCTAACAAATATGTAGCATAATAACAGGGGGTTTCTTTTGTATTTTTGTACTTTTTTTCCTAAGGTTTTTATACGATTTCATGGATGTATTTGATGAGGCATACTAATTAGTATATCTAGAGTGCGCATATGCTTGAACTAATTTTGATGTCTATATCCAATGGTTTGATTTAGACCCACATATCATATATTTCTTTTTTAAATTGTATTTTCTTATCACATTCTGCTCGACATGCAAGGCTCGAGATAACCCATTTTAGGGTTTATGTGTTTAGGGTTATGTTCATGTTTGGTCCGGGGCAGATAATTCTGTCATGTATAATAACGAAGACATGGGGCTCTGTACTTTGCAGCAGGAGATCCAATTTTCTTTGGTCATCACGGCAACATTAACAGGCTTTGGGTGATATGAAAAAGTCTAGGCAGGTCGGATCCTCAAGATACAGATTGGCTCGATGCTTCGTTTGTATTTTTTGATGAATTTGGTGATCTGGTGCAGGTTTATATCAGGGATGCGTTGATAACAGAGGCTTTAGGGTATAAATATCAAGAGATGCCTACAGAATGGCTGACTGCGAGGGCCACTGAATCTGGTGCAACTGCCAGCACCAAATCGAAAGATTTGACAGGTCATGCTGTCTGCAGATTGACAACGAATTTGAAAGGCTTCTTTTATAATCAAAACAGAGTAATTCTGATCCGATAGTTTATAAGGAAGGTAGATTACACCTTGTTTTCCACAGACGGATGCTGCTGTAGCACAGGTTGGCCATGCTTCTCCTGATCGAATGCACAAAGCCAAGGATCCAAGCTCTTCAAGTGGCAAATCCTCTTCTGCAAAGGGATTTCGTTGAGAGTATCTATGGTACTTTTGATATATTTAGGTTGTAGGAGTCCAAGTCTTGGTTTTGTCTTAAGAACAATGTTCAGTCTCACACACTTTTATAGTTTAAACGGCTGTAATTTGCACATTCAAGAAATGCATTCTGCTTGATGTTGTCTATGCAACTTGATAGTCTTAAATAAGATGATGCTGTTTCTATTGCTGTGGGCAGGGTATCTTGCTCACGTTCTCAACCATATGTTTCATTCACAAGTTGGAAGTTGACAATGGCATCATGGACACCAGCTCATGTATCTGATTGTGCCAAAGCATTTGAGCTCAATATCCAGATTTACAATCCAGCTTGGCTGCTGTGCCTGAATCTGCAGTTTCTCTCAGTAAACGACGTCGTCGCCATCATGGCTCTCCAATGCAGGCGCCTTCACCTGGTCCAATTTTGTAGCCCCCTGCAGAAGCCTCAAGAGCTCCTGCACCCACAAGTTCATATCCAGGCAAGTGCTTATAAAACATGAACATTAGCTTGATAGAAATTGGCGAGATGACAATGTTCCAAAACAAAGCATATTGGTCACACATTGATGACACATTGATTTCGAGGCTATTTGAAATTAGTGTGAGGAATCTTTGAGAAACCAGATCTGACTACGTGGAATATGGTTTTTGAAGCTGCAGAATTATGATTCATAGGTATACCTCAACATTGGCATTGTGGTGTGCGAGTCTAACAGATGCAGATACCGGACTGGATGTAATGCATCGGCTTCGACATCATTATGTGCTAGTTTAGGTTGTGATATAGCCTGTATATTTGTACAATTATTCCAGGTGAGCAGAGCTGGTATTTTCTGGAGGCAGGCTCCAGAATCAAGGCAAGTGGAAATGTCCAGCGAAAGGGGGCCTACACCAATTTTGTAGTGTTGTGGCATTGCAATTTCTGCTTAATGCTAATTTTTTCCCACGATGTAAGGTTGGGTTAGCCATTTGGCATATTCTTTTATGAGAAGACGAGTTTTTCTGAGTATGATAGTTTTATTTGGATGCTATGCTATATTCCACCATTTGCTTTGCATTCGCTAAATTAGAAGAATATGTTAAAAGATGTATAGCCGTTGGCCTGGGATGGAATCTTTCATTGAGCGACCAAGAGACACGAGAACATATGCCAACTTTCGAGTTATGGTGGAATCACAATAGGGTGGGATGACTACGAATAACAGGGGTTTAATCTGCAAAAATTTTTAGCATCACACTATAGGTTGTCAGATAACTCAATTTCAACATGCAATTGTTATAAATTGCTTGTTTGTTTGTTTGGTTTTGTTTGGTTTTGTTAGGGCCCGGAGGGCCAAAAAATTTTTTTAGTATAACTACCAACACATAACTACCATTAACATTAATTAACGCAAACCATTGCATTCCACACTTAAAAATAAAATTCCCTCTTAAACCCCCTGTGGTTTGGGTGCATATTCACACGGGGGGTGACGTAGGGCAGCGAGAGCCTCTAAATTCATGTTATACATGTACAAAATCAACACCATATAGTACATTGTCTCAAATCTTATAGTATTTTACAAACTGTGTTATACAGTATACTAAAACTTGTACAGGCATACCCCACAAACGAGGATCTCTATGTATGGTCTAGATTGAGGAATAAAGGGCATATATGCTCATCCTACAGCTCTCGATGCCCGGAGTGACCCCCGTGTGAATATGCACCCAAACCACAGGGGGTTTAAGGGGGAATTTTATTTTTAAGTGTGGAATGCAATGGTTTGCGTTAATCCCATCGATCCGAGCCATCGGATCGCCATTCTGGGAAGGGACGAGCGCCTATATTAGGCCTTTTCCGTTTTGGCTCGGTTATCGGCGTCTTCTCACAGCAGCTCTTCTTCTCCTCTCGTGGCTTCCCTCCCTTCCCGCCCTGCTGACGGTGGCGCATGAGTCTTTTTCATTTGTATTTTTTGTTGTTCATGCCTCTTTGTTGTTCTCCACCTGTGAGTGTTGCTATTCTTATGTTTCTGTTCCATCGCCCTCCTGCTGTGTTGTTCTCCACCTGCAGGTGATGCTGTTTATTTCCACCTCGAGGGTGATGCATATTTTTACATAATGGTTCTCCACCCGCTGGGTGATGCTATCTTTTTCTGTTATGTTCTTTTTTCCTTCTTGGGCAGCTTGTGTTGTTTGTTTTCTCTGACCATTTACGGGTGTTCTTTTTGGGAGTTTTGTTGGTGTTGCTTGCAGGATTCCGCCGTTTTCCGTCGTCTGCTGGGGTCCTGCTCTATTTCTGTTCGCCATCACCCCTCTCCTTCGGTTCTCCATGGACACATTCGGGGGGCGCTTTCGCCGTTTGCTGGGGTCGTGCTCTATTTTGCGTTCGCCATCAACTCATTTCTCTCCGTTCTCCAGGCAACACATTCAAGGTTGTTGGCGACCATTTCTCATTAGGGTTTTCCTCGAAAACCCGAAAGGGCGGGGTTTTTTATCCCGATGCGAAGTTGTCACCATTACCCTTTTATTTTGCCCTGGCACATTTCTTTTTTAGGGGGTAGTCCGATATTGTTCCTATGGTCGGCTATCCCCTCTTTCTCTCCCTAGTTTTCCACACATTGTATACTGCTGCTGTGATGAATGACAAGCCTATCTATCTATGGTCTTCTCATGGGGGGTACCCTGTATTACCGTGGTTTCATTTCTTTTTATTCCCTGTATTGTGTGTTTGATGCTGCCACCTATGTCGTTACGATTTCTTGACGCCTTTGTGCTCGGTTGCACTTTGTCTGTTTTTATATTTATGCATTTTACACATTATGATGCATAGTTTCTTCTTCTTCATCTTATTGCTTTGGTTCTTGATCATTATTCCGTGTTCTTGATCTCTAGCGGGATTGCATATATGTGGGCCTCATTTTATTCACTCTATGCATCTCCTCGCTTGTTTTTTTCTTCGTGTTGTTTTCCGTTTTGTTTTCCCATTTTATGCATCTGGGGACATTTATTGGGTTTTCATTTTTCTGTTATTGTCTCTCAAGGGCGTATTTTTATGCGCCCTATGCCCGGTGTATGCCGCTTCCACACTTTCTTCGATAAGTTTTCTTCTTTATCTTATTCCTCCTTGGAAACTTGTCTTGCTACCGGCTGCATTTTTACCTTGTCTGCATTAACATGGTTTTCTTTTCTTCTCGTTGTTGTCCTTCTCGTTCGCCTGTTGGGGTGTCTTCTTCGACTCGTCATCGTGGAGGGCTTGTTTTATGGGGGCGACCTTTTTCTTCGTCTCGTAGCTGGCGTGCTTTTCTTTCCATTGTTTTTTTGTTCTCCTAATGTCCTTCCTTTTTTTGGTCCAGGCTGATCTCGCGAATCTATTCGCGAGCACTTCCTTTTTCAGTCAGCGGTGATCGCCGATCTATTCGCGAGCACTTCCAGCTCTTCTCCTTCCGCTTCGCTTTCTCCCCCACGGCTCGCTCGTGCTGCTGGTTCTCGTCCTCTTCGCGAATTTCATCAAATTTTCAACTTCCCTCTCTCGCCATTTTCCCTTTATCATCTTTGGCTCGTCAGTCTACCTCTCGTCGGGCTCGTCCCCCTCGTCCCTTTTTTTCTCTCGTGCCTCAGCATGTACGCTCTTTTGTTCTCCACTTCGCGCATCCCACGGTTTCTTTTTCCTCTCTGGCCCGCGCTGCTCTCGTCGTATTTTCCTTTGCCGCTTTTTTGCGCATCTCGGAGCCCCTTGCCATCAATTGGCATGACGGCTGCTGGCGGTCCTCGTCTTCTCACGCTCGCTACGTGGTGTGCGTCTCTACTCAACCTCGCCATGTTTCTCGTCCGATCTTTATGTCTATGCATTTTTACATTCCTATGCGTAGGTTTTTTCCTCTTTGCCTTATTCTCTCAGTTACTTGTTATTTTTCCTTCTTATTTATCGTTATTGTTTATTCTTTTTGGGGATCCATGTTGAAGGGTTCCTTTGTTGACTTATCTCCATCTAGATATTGGCCACAGGTTCGGAAGGAATCCTAGCCACATTCACGGACTTCAGTCCGTAGCCACATTCACAAACTTCGGTCCGTAATCTGTATTCAAATAAGACAACTATCCACGGACATAAGTCCGTGATTTGCATTCCTATCATATGTGCATTGTACGTATTAACGTGGTTTGTTTTGTCATCGCCTTGTTGCTGTTCTCGTTGGCATGCCAGGGCGCTTCCTTCGATTCGTCATCATGGCGGCTTTTTAGTCATTCTTGCTGATGCCATCCGGTAGGCTTCCTTAGATTAAATGATGGCGGCGTGCTTTTCTTTTCATTGTTTTTCTCTAATGTCCCTTTCCTTTTTCGGGTCATTGGTGATGTCGTCATAACTTGGTAGCTTCCGGCTCTTCTTCTTCAACCGTTTTCTCCCCACACCTCGCTTTCAGCTGCTTTGGTTCGTCGTCAACATGTAGCTTCCGTCTCGCTTGAACCAGACTCTTCGGATCCTGGTTTCCTTTCTCCCCACGGCGCTTGCCTTCGCCATGCCCGTCACTATCCTTCAGAGCGCCTATTTTCTCTGGGTTCCTCTCATCTCATGATACTCCGTCCGTGACCCCTCTTTTTGTTCCTCTCCTTTCTCTCTGCGACTAGGCTTATAGTTGAGGAAGTCCTTTGGTAGTCGGCGGGTTTTGTGTCTCTCGCGAGTCCCTTCCCAGAATTAATGTTAATGGCAGTTATGTGTTGGTGTGAATATGCACCATAAAACAAAAGGGCATATAGAATAGAATAGAATAGAATACATTTGTGTCCTTTGTGCCATAAGGCCCCTGGACTTGTGTAGCATGGGCGAGCTCCCAAAAAGGGGTGCTACTAGCACATCACGCTGTTACAATGTAGCCTTTTTGGAAGGCTGACTTTTCCTTTTAATACCGGGCACCCCACTTTTACCTCGGCTTCTTGGCCGTGCGTTGATCGTCGTTATCAATCAGCTTTTAGGCGAGTAATTTGTGTGAGGCTATATGAGTCGTTTTGTGCGGATCATATTACAAGCCCTCTTTCACCGTGTACTTCTCTCGTAATTCCGTCGTCATTACGTGGATCGCGTCCGCTAGATCACTTAGTGATTCTCACATCTTCATCGGCTTGTGGACCTGTTCTCCCCACCTTATATTCCTATATCATCCCCTCGATGTCTCCGTATGTCGGGCAGTCACTAATCATATGGTTCTCATCCTCTATTCTCCCCCCGTCGCAGATTCTGCATATCCTGTCTTCCTTGTCTACCCCTCTCCACCTGTCTTTTTCGATTCTCAGATCATGGCTTCCCATCCTAAATCTGGCTAGCGTGTCCCTTCTGTTTTTCCCCAGTAAGTTATCCCTGTATATCTGATGTCCTATTTGTTGGTCTGGATTAAATATATATGAATATTTCATAGGCAACTTTAATACCCCTTCAACACAGCTTCACGTCAACAAAAAAAAAAAACACATAGAACACAAGGGGATAAAGAATAATGACAAAATGGATATACAGCAAATCCATTGCACAACAAACATAACAATTTTTTTTTTCTTTTTACATGAGCTTCGCAATCACCTCACAATGTTTTCATGCCCTAGATGAAGAAAATGCTGATCTTAAAAATGTTATTTGAACAAAGAGTGAGCTGAGGTTGAAGTTGCCTTTATCTTTGGGACTTCTTGCCACAATAAAAATTTTGCCATTGTTATTCTTCATTTATTGTGCGTACCATTCTATTCAATTGCATTCTTTCAAACTGCCAAAAATTGGCCAATAAGACATACACTAACATCTTTACTGTTGCTTTTTCATGACAACATCTCAACACATGGTCATCGTTAATATAGAATGTTTTTTTAGAATATTTTAATGATTAACAACTGCTTATACTCTGCAATCTTCCTCCTTCCTGGGTATTGCAATGATGAAGATCTGCCTATAGCTCCGCAACCTTCTTTCTTCTTAGGTTTACAAATGACTCTCAACTTATGCCCAGCAACGCTGGGCACCATTACTAGTTAGCATATATGTATCTTTGAAAATATACACACAACAGAAAATGGAATGTTGGGATAATCTTCCCCTAGGGAACATTATAGTACTAACAAATGCCACACACTACAATCATGATACAGCCATTTAATACTTCCATAATAGTTAAATACTAGAAACGTAACCTTACCATCTAGTGGCCCTTCATAGCACTTCTTAATAGGATTGAGACCAAGACCAAATGGTTCAAACTTCTGCAGCATGTAATATTGAGCTTTATCAATGCAACTCGTATTTTGTGACTATAGACAACTGCAATCTAGTGCCAAGTTTCCTTCCACTTGCTGCTCTAGTTTAATAGGAACTATATATGCAGAGTCCCAAGGACATATTTGTCAAAGGATTTGTTGGCAATTTCTTTGTATCATGCTATTATAATTAGCTATGATTTCATCTAGTTGGTCCAGGACCTAGTAATCCTCATGCATATTTTCAATCGAAAATCAAATAGAAGGGCAGAGGAAATAGGCTGTTTATACCTTTTGATGGTCTAACAACTAATAGCTACATGTAAAATTTCACAAATTTGGATACATACCACATTCGGCCAGAACTTAATAGTGCAAGACCATATTAAATTTAGTTTACATTCATCCAGACCAGGTTTCAACATTTAATGAAGTCAAGAAATGATGAATAGGCTATGACCCATATATTCCGTCAAACGCTGAATTCAATTCAGTACCTTTGAAGTTAAGATTATATCCAAAAAACATGATCGAATGCAAGTATGTTAACTTAACAGATGATTGTTCCTTTTGATCCAACATGGGCATTATCATAGGGTTTTATATGCAAGTCCACAATTTCAATAAGCTCGTATACAAAGAAACCATGAAGACGATCAACGATAAATCTTGAACAACATGGGCATAATGACTCTGAATACATGGTGACTTGAACATTTCCTATTGATTGAATAACATAAATTTTCCCTTGTACCACTTGCCCATAAAAAGGATGTAGGTCAGATTGTATGGCACCCAGTTCTGAAGGTCTAACACAAAAAAATGAACGAAGGGGAGCACAGAGATTGGAATAGCGAATCACAAGGTTAAAGTCCACAAATCCAAAGCCTCTATAGTGACCAACTTGGAACTCGACCATCCAAGTTTGAAGCACCGCACATGCTGCAGAGATCCGCTTTTGTGTGAATACTGCTCTTGTATAGCCAGTAATAAAACTACTTGGAGAGATAAATCTGATAAAAAGATCTAACAAAATCTTGTGCATGGTTATCTTGCGAGTAATGCCTTACCATCCAGAGCAAGATGGCGGCCCTTAAGCTCTGCCATAGCTCCGCTTAGGACAGTTTGGCTGACGCGGGCGTGGAAAGCAATTAACTTTGCGTGATGTGAGTGCCCATGTTGTCAACTTAGAATTGCATGAAATCATGCACCTTGGGTTAGGCAATTGTGCTAAATACTCATATAAGTTTTCACGACATATATAGAATGCATTGTGGGTGAAATCACTAATGTGCCCGATCGGATCACAGGATTTTGTGTTCCTGAATGTCCCCCTTATCACATCAGGGATGCCCAAGACTGAAAAATTCTAGGGCTGTGACGCCCAAGACAAACAGGAGTTCATCCCCCATACCAGCTCCACACTGATACAGGGCCCTCCACGTATCACTGCAACCTTGATGAGTTCCGGTGGGAAGAGTGAAGGGGTCATTTGCCCTGTCTCCCTCAGGGCCGACCTAGCTGCGGAAGCGTAAACATACACGTCAGTATACAACATCAATACCACATAACCATCTCGAAGGATGGCACATCTCATATCTGCATAGACAAAGATTAGCATATCACATGGGGAATCCTACCCAAGGCTCAGACTCAAGGGGATGACTGACGGCTTGGGTCTCCAGAGTTCATTGCAGACAGAATTCACGGCAATGGATTTGGCTGGCATGAGAACATGGCTTAGGGTAGTCCACTCCATCCGCCCCTCCTGTGCACACTTTGCAGAGTAGGTTGAAAAGTGTTGGGGCCTGACTGTAGCCCGCCGGATGCATAGCCAAAGGGGCTATTCCTGGGTTGCATCTCCCCAGTTCCGATGGGGCAGGTAGGGATCACTCCCTCCAGAGAGCTACATGCTGACTCAAGGTGACTAGAGGGCCACTGCCCTTATTCGACTTGAACCCAATGGAGAGTGACGCAACACTCCATGGGTGTCGAGCCCATGCCTTGCCCACACGCAGTGGCAAGCCATTAGACCTAGTCCACAGTGATCCCCGGTAGACTTTACACACCAGAGAGATCGTTCAAGAGTCAGAACACGAACCTCCTTATAAGCCAGTCTGGCCCCTTCACCCACAACCAGGTGTGGTTCTTGTACACAGGCCGAATTTATAGTGTGCTAGAGAGGCTAGCTAGGAGCATCAACTACCAGGCTTTAAGGTCTCTACCCCCCTTCCCAATACAATGAGTCCACAGAGATGCATCATCATACACATCACAGAAGAACTAAAGAACAAGATCTAATCTAAATCATAGAGTTAGGTTCTTTAGTTAGAGCTCGATATCTAGGGATCTAGATGGCTGCTATGGGCAATTTAATAGGCTAAACCTACTGATTCAATGACTGGAAGACGGTTTAGGCTATTAAATTGACAAAATACCTGATCCTTGGCTAGCTCCTCCTGTCCTGAACTCGACCATCTTGCTGAACTGCTAGAAGATGAAGCTAGGAAGGGAAACTAATGAGCTAGATCGCTCAGACAGAGTCTGGGAGGTGGGTTTGACTCCTGGAGCAAGTAAAACAGAGCCCTAAAATGGCATGAACGAAAATAGCAAGTTAGGGTTTCTTTTACCTATATAGACAAAGGGTTAGGGCTAGGGTTTCCCATTATCCCTTTTAGCATGTGGGATAATTGGGTGTGGCCCACTTGCCTTTAATAACTAAGTGGCATAAAGTGTCCACATGGGAAAATGTGTACACTTGGATAAATGTGCACATGGGTAAATGTGCACATTAATAAATGTACACATCTTGCAAGTTGCCCCCTAGGGCGCTACCTGCTTGGCTACACGTCGGCGTACACGTCAGTCGGGATGGCGTGTACGCGTGACGAGGCAGTACAGTATACGTCCTGGGACCGTATACTGTGCTGGAATGTCACATTCTCTCCACCTTGAAATGATGCTGTCCGCAGCATCGTGGGTCTCCCCACCTTGGGATCTTCTTAACCTGCAATCAACTTGATGCATACAATATATTATTATTATACTTATACAATTACTACGATTACCTTAAGGTAATATTTTTGAAACATTATTACGTCATTACATTATCAAATAACTTATCAATTCATAACTTCCATTAAACACGGTACTTATTAGTCTCACTTACTACAACATTTAGTTTATCAAAATTTAACAGTTTCATATACATTTATCTTTCGAGGTACTCTTGATTCCTTGCAACACATTACAACAAAATTTGTGTTGCAAGTCTTCGTAGCTCGACCTACTTGCCCTCCGGAGCGCTCTATTGGCCTGCAGGTCGACACTACGTTAGTACCATTTTAATTATTAATAAAATTATGGTTATAAGGTAACCACCCATATAATTAACCTAAATAGATGCAAGGCTAATCTCCCGGCGTAGGAAGAGGATGCTTCTTCCATCGTGGCCGTGGAGACAGCGCCCTATAATGCCTATATGGTGCTCATGCCTACACCTTTAGTTGCCCAAGCGTGGAGGATAGGGTCCTTCCCATATATGGGGCGTGAAGGATAGGGTCCTCCCCGTAGGCATTGACTAGAGGTGCTTTTCCTATCAATGCATTCCTGAATGACCTCTTATCTCTCGAGGTCATCTACTTCCGTGGGACAAAAGTAGTCTTTTTAATCTACCTTCCAACTCATCCAAGCGGAACCGCGGTCATGCCTACATCGACATTACATGCAACCCATACCTAGCATAGGTTGCATGCGTAGATTAATCTTAACTACACAAGAAATTAATCTACACAAATCGACATGCCTGAGCCGATTTCTTCGGAGATGACCTTGCCGTCCCATTGCTCCATAAACTATGGGTACTGCTTTATTAGATCCTTCTTAAGTACCCATGTCGCGTCTTCCACCGGCAAGTGTTTCCACTTGACCAAATATTGGAGAAACTCTGATCTCCTTGTTTTCTTGAAGGCTTTATCAAGAATCAATTTTGGAACTATTTCCAGCTGCTCTTCTGTAATTTACAACAAGGTTGAAGTGTCCAAGACTTCATCTGGATTTGGAGTATGCTTCTTCAACAAACTCATGTGGAAGACTTTATGAATCTTTAGGTGTGCTGGTAGGTCCAACTTGTGGATTGGTTACCTACTCTCTGGACTATTCTGAAGGGTCCAGCCCACCTTGGAGCAAGCTTCTTACAATTTCCGATGCGGAGCTTCGCCTGCTTCACTTTGATCTTGAGCCACACGTCGTCGCCAACTTGGAACTCTCTGACTGTCTGATGCTTGTCGCCGATGCTCTTTTGTCGACTCCTTGCTGCAAGAAGATATCCTCGAACCTCTTCCACCAGCTACTGCATGTCGGCCAACATTTGCTGCGAAACCTCTACTTTTGACACGGGATTGTGCCAAGTGTCTAAAGTTAGACATTGGTAGCCGTAGTTGATCATAAACGGCGACATTTGGGATGATTCCTGCTTGGTGCTATTATAAGCGAACTCAACCAAGTGAATAAACTCTTCCCACATGCTTTGCTTATTCCAGACATAGTTTCGTAGCATATCTTCCAAAATTCTGTCGGTCCGCTCCGTTTGCCCATCCGTCTGAGGATGATAGGCCGTGCTCATGGACAGCTTCGTCTGAATTGTCAGAAAAAGATCTTGCCAAAAGGCACTCATGAATTTCGGGTCTCTGTCGGAGATGATCTCTCTCGGCATGCCATGGAGCCTGAAGATTTCTTTGGTGAAGAGCTTCGCTATATCCATAGCTGTGTCATTGGTCCTGCAAGGCACAAAATGTGCCATCTTCGACAACTTGTCGCCCACAACCATCAAAGCACCCTTCCCTCTTACTGTCTTTGGAAGCCCTGTTATGAAGTCCATGCTGATGACCTCCCACTTAGCGTTCGGCACCGCTAAAGGTTCCAAGGCTCCTAGAATTCGAAGTTGCTCTGCCTTCATTTGCTGACACAGTTGGCACTCTTTGATGTAGCGAGCTACCTGCTTCTTCATTCCTGGCCAATAATAGGTACTACGCACCTTGAAATATATCTTCATAAATCTTGTATGGCCAGCTATTGGACTGTTGTGGGTGTCGTGGAGAATAACTTCCTTACACCTGATGATTCGGGCACACACAACTTGTCTTTATGGTACAACAGGTTGCCTTCCTTCTCATAATGTTTGAAGGCTTCCCGTTCCATTTATAGTCCTCTCTGCGACTTTAGCCTTTTTTAGCATGCAGTTGCCTTTTTCTCAAAATATCTCCTTGCCTTTAATTAGATTATAGCACTTATCATATGGATATTATCTATGGCCTTTTTGTGCGAAATAGTCTGCCCCTTTTGCTTGATCATTGATTCCCCTTGATATCTCTCCAACCAATGGTTCTCGACCCCATCCTAGATATCACAACCTTGCCATAGTTCCACAACTTTGCCATATTTTAGATCCCTGCAAAACTCTAGAAGCAGTTATGGATATACGCGTACTTCCACAGTACGATATATCCTTGTACCTCCGTGGTGCTTTAATATCTTTCGTACCTCCGCAGTACTGCTTGATTGTATCTCCACAATACAGTATCTCCACGATACCAAACTATTGTATCTCCGCGATACAGTATCTCCGCGATACCAAACTATTGTATCTCCGCGATACTGATGTAATTTTTGTCAGGCCTAGTGTGTTGCAACCACAATTACCACTCTTCAAAAATATACATCTAATGCACTCTTATTCAAGCCTATTGTGCTAGAATTAGTAGGCTCTGATACTAATTTGATACAAGAACAACAATATCTCGCTATAAGTCAGTCCCCAGTTCTCTCTAAGAGTCAAAGATTAGTAGCAAATGCAGTAGCTCACTGCCCAACCGAAAAAAGGCAACTGCATGCTAAAAAGGGCTAAAGTCGCAGAGAGGTCTATAAATAGAACTGAAACTTCAGTTGGACATATCTCCGCAACCAGAGGTCCGATTGAGACGATCTTTACCTCATTGGAACCGTCTCGGAGTCTAGTTTCTGAATTAAGGTGGTACATCTCCTGGTTCATCCGTATGTGGGAGTAATGGCCGAAAAGGTGACAGGGGGTCACAAATTACTGCTACAGCGACTCTGCAGATTTGCAATTATTTTCTGACCCGTGGTCTATGTGGAGTAGCTATGGATTGAGTCTTTGCTCATGGTCTACGTGGAGTAGCCAGACATTGTTTGCCAAGCCAGTTGCCATTTGCACGGTCATAATCTTGTGGACTCAGTTGGGTGGTTAAACGTGCTCATCAATGTATTAGTCTGTGATATATATAATGTTCTTGGATCTTGTTCTTCAAATAAGATGCTGTTGTTCAGTTGTTTAGCTTCCCATAAACAATGAATCGTATCAAGTGGTATCAGAGCCTACTAATTCTGCATCAATTCCTCGCTTATATATCCCAGCGCAATGGCTAGATGCTCCAATTTCCGGATTGCCTCCTCCTGGGATCCAGGCATAGAAATTCCCATCTGATTTGCTGATGTATAAGCCGAGGTGATTGCTTTCCAGTAAATCTCTGCACCAGTACGGCATTAATGGCATCCAATTACGACAGATGGATCGCGATTTACCGGAAAGTATACAACAAAGAAATCGATGGGAATTTCTATGCCTGGATCCCAGGAGGAGGCAATCTGAAAATTGGAGCATCTAGCCATTGCACTGGGATATGTAAACGAGGAATTGATGCAGAATTAGTAGGCTCTGATACCACTTGATACGATTCATTGTTTATGGAAAGCTAAACAACTGAACAACAGCATCTTATTTGAAGAACAAGATCCAAGAATATTATATATGTGACCGTGCAAATGGCAACTGGCTTGGCAAACAATGTCTGGCTACTCCACGTAGACCATGAGCAAAGACTCAATCCATAGCTACTCCACATAGACCACGGGTCAGAAAATAATTGCAAATCTGCAGAGTCGCTGTAGCAGTAATTTGTGACCCCCTGTCACCTTTTTGGCCATTACTCCTTTATACGGATGAACCAGGAGATGTACTACCTTAATTCGGAAACTAGACTCCGAGACGGTTCCAATGAGGTAAAGATCGTCTCAATCGGACCTCTGGTTGCGGAGATATGTCCAACTGAAGTTTTGGTTCTATTTATAGACCTCTCTGCAAATGGATATTATCTATGGCCTTTTTGTGCGAAATAGTCCGCCCCTTTTGCTTGATCATTGATTCCCCTTGATATCTCTCCAACCAATGGTTCTCGACCCCATCCTAGATATCACAACCTTGCCATAGTTCCACAACTCTGCTTTGGCACTGGATGACCCAGTTGGGCAGTGAGCTACTGCATTTGCTACTAATCGTTGACTTTTCTGTAGTGTTAGAGAGAGCTGGAGACTGACTTATAGCGAGATATTGTTGTTCTCGTATCAATGTCTCCTCAATTTTCTTACCAAACTCACTCGAAAGAGTTGATATAGCATTACAATGCGTTCTCGTCCCGAATGGTCTCCTGGAGAGGGCATCTGCAACAACATTAAGTTTGCTGCGCTTATACACTATGTTAAAATCATACTCCTCTAGGAATTCCATCCACCTCCTTTGCCTTAGGTTGAGGAGGGGTTGGGTGAAAATATATTGAAGGCTCTGGTGATCAGTATCTAACTGAAACTTCCTCCCCAGCAAATAATGCCTCCAAATTCTTAGTGCCCTGACAATGGCTAACAACTCCTGATCATGGGTCGGGTAGCGCGTCTCGGCGTCGTTCATCTTCCTGGAGTCATAGGCTACAACTTGCTCTTCCTGCATGAGCACTGCACCTGTGGCTATCTTACTTGCGTCTGTTGCCACAAGCTTATCCTTCTCTGGGTCTGGCAGGGTCAAGACGGGGGCGGTTGTCAAAGCTTCCTTCAATAATTCAAACCCTGCTTGGGCTTTCCTGTGCCAATGATCTGCCCAATCTTTCCCTTTTTCCGCCCTCGTCAAGTCTGCAGGGAAAAAATTAAGCATACTATATATTTTTTCATAAAAAATGGTTTGGCTATTTTTCAAAATTTTACAGTATTTTATAATATAAATTTGGCTAAATTTATTATTATTATTACATTTATATGTATTGGGACTTGGCAAAACTTTTGAATTATGTACTATAAACTTTCACTTTGCTATTTTTTAACTGGAAAAAGAAAAAAATGCAAATTAAATTATGTAGCTTTAGATATATTGTACTACAATTACAAATAATAATCAACAATCAAGGAATATATAAAATTTTTAACAGAAGCTCACAACATAGCTTATAATATCCATAGCCTGAACTACATTCAATGCAACGACACCTTGTAGATATGGTGATCAATTTGCACGTATCTCTAACCCTTAAAGGAAGATGTTATGCAACCAACTCGGGCATCTAGAGGGATATTGACCATCTCTTACAGTTCCTTTTTGAAGATTCATATGTGGTATATATAATACAAATTCATAGTTTGAAAAACTACTATCACTGATGATGGTAGGTGGGGATGTATAAAAGTTTATAATAAGAATTCATTTTTGTTTGGCTATTAATGATTTAAATATAAATATTGTAATATAAAGAAAGGCTAATCCCTTTTTCTTTAAGGAAAAGAGGGAAAATAGTTTGGCTAATCCTAAATAAATAATGGAGTACTTGTTTTAACTATGGCTATTTTTTTTTTTTTAAAGAAATCTCTCTTCATAAAATTCGCCGCAAAAATTGCCTAGACCCCCTAAAAAATCGCCATTTGGCTATATATAGCCACTAATTTTTTCCATGCAAGTCTGTTAGCGAGGCCGCTATCTTTGCAAAGTTCTTCACAAACTTCCTGTAGTACCCTGCTAGGCCAAGAAAGCTTCTGATCTCATGGACATTCTTTGGTGCCGGCCACTGTATCACTGCCTCAATCTTGGCAGGATCCGTCGAAATTCCTTCTGCTGAGATCACATGACCCAGGTATTCCACCCTCTCTGTTGCGAAGTGGCACTTCGACAACTTGGCGTACAACTGGTGCCTCCTCAACTTCTCGAGCACTCTCCTTAGGTGTTGTACGTGCTCTTCAAGGGATCTGCTATAGACCAAAATGTCGTCAAAGAATACTATTACAAAGGTATCCAAGAACTCCCTGAAGATGTCGTTCATGAGCCTCATGAACGTTGCTGGGGCATTTGATAAGCCGAAAGGTATTACCGTGAATTCGTAGTGCCCATACCGCGTTCTGAAGGCGGTTTTGTGGATGTCTTCTTCCTTGATCCTGATTTGATGATAGCCCGACCTTAGGTCAATTTTGGAGAAGACTTTTGCCCCTTGGAGCTGATCCATCAAGTCATCCGATCTGGGGAGCGCATACTTATTCTTGATGGTGTGCTTGTTCAACTGCCTGTAATCTATGCACATCCTCAAGCTGCCATCCTTTTTCTTCACAAAAAGAATGAGTGCCCCAAACGGTGAGACGCTAGATCTAATGAAGCCTAGGTCAAGCAACTCCTGCAATTGCTTCTTTAGCTCCGTCAGCTCCTGCATCGTCATTCTGTATGGAGCCTTGCTCGTCGGCTTCGTTCTTGGTTCGAGTGCTATCTCACACTCGACTCCCCTGTAAGGAGGAAGCTGCTTAATCTCATCTGGAAAAAGGATCGTGGAACTCCGTGATCAACTTAGCTATGTGCTTGGGCAACTTGTTGAGCACCTTGTCTTCCTTGCTTTCAAGCATGATTTCATTATTTGGAGAAAATAACGCAATTTTGAGAATTTTAAGCACACCTAATTTGCTCAAGCACAAATACTTTCACCTAGTTCTCGAGCCCAAGAAACTTGAGGTAAGTAACATACACATGTACATACAAATTATGTGTTGTACGTGTACATGATACTTGTAGAAGCCCAATAATGGCCCTACATTCTACACCAATAATTCACATCAATAATTTTACTTCACTATAAAAATAGCTCGACTCGGGGGTAGAGGTCATTTATCTTCCATGGCTTCCTCGATGCCTCGTCCAGAGCACATCCGATCTTTCAAGTGCTACTTGAGCTACAACGATCTGAATGAATGCGCTAGAAATGGTATTAATCTTGATCCATGGCTCCAATCTAAAGCTGATGGTCCTGCTAGTGCTTGCAAGAAGCTCACTCGTGTTGTGGTCCACATTTACTGGCTTCCTGATCAGGAAATCTATGAGCTGAATAGCATCACGAGCTTTGGTGTTGATGATGAGTGAATCTGTATCTGCTAAGGATATAATAATGACATGAGTACCTATGAAGTATGTATTACAATCAATGTTATCAGTGATAACTACTGTATGTATTGATGATATAATAATGGTATGAGCACCTATAAACTATGTAAGGATGTAATAGCACATTGAATATTGTTTGATGTATCATATCTGAGTGTAGTGTAAGGGTGTGCTCTTCATATCTGCACATCTGAATTACTCAAGCACAAAAACTTCTACCATATTAAAATCCACAAAACATGTTTTAAAAGCATACACATATCCATACGAAAGATGTATTATACTTGTCTGTATACAACAGTCTTATACACGAGCAATAATGGCGGTAAAGTCTAATTTGCCTCAATAATTCTACTTCACTATAAAAGCTTCTCGCTTCGGGGCTAAAGTTTCATCTCCCATGGATTTTTCGCCCTCATCAGTTCACCACATCGAGGCGATCAAGTGCTCAATGAGCCACTCTGATCTTGTCGGTTGCCTAGACAGGGGTCTTCTTCTTGATCCCTACCTGCGAAGAAAAGCTTTGGGCGCTGAGATTCGTTGCCCTCAGCCAATTCGTGTTATGATCCATCTGATTTGGCTTCCTGAGCGCAATAGCTATGAGATATCAGGGATCACCACTACAGCTAGTGATGATGAATGAATCACCTGTTTAGCATTGTATAATGTAAGAGCCTTGTGTTGAGATGAAAAATGCAGAGCGTAATGAATAATAACTAGTCTATTGTAACTTGCATGTTATATATGATATAGTAATTATGTAAAAGAGCATTGCATACCTCAAGAGTTCTCATCATCGTCGTTAGCTTCTTTAGCCACTAATTCTTGCAACTGAGCCCCCACACTACTGGGGATCACCACTGACAACGGCCTGGTCTCTACGGCCCAACCATAGTCTATTGTTTTCAAATGTTGGTAGCGCGGGTCATTAGGATTGGGTCTCCAATTCTTGCTCCAGCAATCCCTATACTGCATTGCATATGAGGTTCCCTTTCTGGCAACAGGCTCAAACCAAGAGACAAACACCTCTTCGTAATGTGGGAGATTAGGGTCCTGTATAATTGGGTCCTCTTCGGCAAAAGCCATCCACGTCGGGCAGTTACCATGTGGCCTGATTAGCAAGAGCATTCCTTTCTTGACATCTTGGTAGGGGTCGAATATTTCAACTGGGTTCTTGGGTCTACCCGAGAAAGGCCCTACGTAATGAGATGCTTCAATGTGCTCATCCACAAACACGTTTTCGGGTTCTTCCAATGCACTTTGCCTGGTGCTGGGCCAGAAATCCTGAATGACAGCTCTACCGGGCTGCACGTCCCCAAGCACTCGCAGCAAGGTGGACCAGTAGTCAATAACTTCATTCATATATGTGTTGGACCATGAGTTATCGCCAGCTCTAGAAATAGCTGCCCAGTGCATCATGTACTTGGCAATAGAAGCTCTCAATGCACCTATATCTTTCAAGCTCCCATATGGCTGCACGACCTTAGGTGACCCTCTGATCAAAGACACCTAACCAAACCAAGTATGACAAGTAAGAGAAAAGATATCTATTCTTATTTTGACCTGAACAATTATCTAGCTGCAAGTAAAGCCTCCTAGGCAACTTGTTCGGTACCATAGGGCCTTTGTTAGGAGGCATAAAATCATTTCTACTGCCATTTACCATTTTTGTCCTAAGGGCATCTGTGTTTAAAATTGCTCCACCCCAGCTGCTTTCAGGACGATCTGTATCTCTCAAATGGCCCCAGTTATCCTCAAATTTATTCTCCAGTGTCTTCAAGGTATGATTCAAGGATCCCACATGAAAGTTAGAATCATCAGGCCAGAGGTCCAGTGAGAAGTGGCCCAAGGCACCTATACCATGGCCGTGCATGAGAGCACCTGTAACACCCCTCCATACAGACTTTGCTAGCTTTTCTAGACGAGGGACCATGGTCTTATTCTGATCCATCTTATCATGTATAATGGTTAAAGCGTGCTCAGGAGATCTATGAGACAAAGCTCTCCAGGACCAGTAAAGGCTCCTACATGAAATTTGGGCCGTCATATGTGATTTTCTCTCCATTGCAAGTACCCTTCTTTCATTTGGATCTCTGGTCTTAGCAAGCTTTTCCTTTATGACAATACAGGTGTTACACTTAGAAAATGCTATCCTTTTAGCTATTGCCACCTCTGAATGATTCTCTTTCCAAGCAGACAGAAATGATGAAGGAGAAATATGCTTGCCTGTCATCTCTGTAACGGTAATATCTACTTCTTGGTGTATATCCTTCTTAGTCAAGACTGAAGGTAGCCTCTTAACATTTTGTCTGCGCTACCCTCGCTTCGTAATTTTCGAGCGATTGGTGGCATCGTCTCTGCGTTTTCATCTATGAACATAGATAGCACAGCATTGCCAGCCAAAGTATGAGACCTTGGCTTCTTAGAACCACTATTTCCGTGCTCAGCAATTCTGTGGCCATCATTGAAGAGCTTCTTCCACTTGTAAAAAGTGGAAATGGGTATGCCATAGGCTTCATGCCATGCTTTTACGCTTTTGTTTGTTATTCAACATCGGGTTCTGCGGACTACACCATTTTCAGAGCAAAGATCTAGCATGTTATATGCAAATGTTGTGCGCTCCGAGGACTTCATGTTCCAGTAAAAGGTTCTCATGCAAGCTATCTCCTTGGATGTAAAATTTGCACAGCATCTTTTCATGCAGCACAGTGATGACCTGAAGTCAAAAACAGCCTCAGCACTAGTTTTTCTTTCACATTTGGTTTGTCTTTGGGCGTGTCACGGTCTCCATTGACCATGCGGTAAGGTCTCTTTTTGGTGATGCCAATTTGGGTCTAATGGAGTAAGGTTCATTCTCCACATCCTTCTCCTTCAATCGCAACCCACGAGTAGAAACCGGAATGTTATCAACGAGGGGGCGAAGGCTATGGGCCATCTTATAAGGTCATGCAATTGGGGCATTTACGCACGAAGGCTTGGCGGTAAGATAGAGATCTTTTTTTTTTCGCATTGGAAATAGGCTCATGATAGTAGCAGCTATCGAGCCTTCCCCTAACTTCACGTCAGCGACAGCATGGTTTGGATCGGCAAAAACGATAACACCATAACCGTAAGCCATGTGGCAGCATTCATGCATGAGTGTGCATGCCTTCTCAATTAACTCATCTCTAGAAAGCCCTTGCACATGATTCGTCTCATTATTGGCTAATCTCTCATTGCCTCCGACCTGCCAGTTTATGCGTTTAATCTGTCCTGGTGGCGTGCAAACTTCTTCCTCTCTCACAAGCTGACCATCAATGTCCTTCTTGTACCACAACACAAAACTCCCCACAGCTTCACCAATTTTTTCTATTTCCAGCTCGGGAATTGGTAGTGGCAACTGTCCATCCAAAACATTCACAATCGAAACAACCACCATACCCTCCGGGACAATCGAATTGTGATGGCGCTCGAAATTGTGGACTCTTCCTTCTGCCACCTTTTTCCCCAGCAGATAAAGCGAGATTACATCCGCCATCCTACAAACAAGAGGTCGTGAATATCGCGGCCGCGATCTTCGTAAGCAAATAGAACTCTACTACAAAAAGACAACTGGGAGATAAAAAAATGCTAAGGACTTTTGCCACCGCGATCTTATTGAGCATAGGCAAGAATGCGGTCGCGCTTTCTGCAAGCATTCATACTAGCTGTTTAGATAGGAACTCATGTGGAAAACACATGTCGAGATTAGCATGTGGTTTCGACTCATACTTGTAAATATATCGGAGTTCTTAAGTAAATAGCAAGTGTAGATGGTTGAAGATATCGCGACCGCGATCTCGTCGAGCACAAGAGTTAAAGCATTGACTTCCAGACTAAAGCATTACTCTTACCTCACAGATCTGGAAATGGTGGCGTCAATGTCTCCTTGTAGCCAATGACCCGTCAGAAGCTGCAGTGCCATAAAAACATGTTTTGTATCATCCACAAGGAGAAAGAAAGCATATATTTGAAACACGTGAACATTGTATAATAAATACAGCAGAGTGCACAGGTTTGCTGAGAACATCTATTTTTAAATATTCTAATCCAAAGTATCAGCAGGTATCTTATAAATCCATATAATACACAGTGATGTTTCAGTAGAATCAATTCAATGCCGAGGACCCTGTAAGGAAACATTCTTTAAGGAAGAATTATTTATTATTGATCATGAACTAACAGTAGATTCTTAACAGGTTGTAGTTATCATTGAAATTCATTGGAACATTAACTTTGAGTTCACTTCACTGAGAGATATGCATCAGGATAGCCCTTTTACCTCGCCCGAAAGACACAAGTCGAAGCAGTGGAAGAAATCGAAATGTATAGTGGCGCAGTGCAAGCGGATTGTCAGCGCCCTTGTCAGCGCCTTCAATTGATGCGGGATGCTGCAGCAAAACCTTTGGAGAAATTGGCACAACTTAGGCGCAGCTCGAGCGTCTCCGAGATCTTGCAAAACAAACAAATTTGAATTGGCTTTTCCCGCTTTCACTCCAAATGTTTGTTACCGAATTCAAATTTTCCTGTCACTATCCATCCGTAATCTAGTTTCTTTTTCTGGCCTTTATGGCTGCTTAATATGTCAGGTTCATTTAATGAACTGACTGTACGGGAGGAATTTGAACGCGGACGTCCAAGTAGATAAAGACCTCTTGTACGGATTGCGTGCTTTTTGCTTAGGGTATTTTCGCACGGTCGTATTTATGGCCGGTACTCAATAAAGCCCGCCGGCCGGTAATTAATGCGGCCGGCGTGTAATTAATGCGCCCGCACGTACGACGTCATTATGGCTGGCACGCCAATCCACGCATCATTATGCTCGGCGGGTATTTAATTTCCGCGGCCGCGTTCCTATATAAATTCGCCTCCGAGCTATCTCATATCATCTCAGACAGGTTTCGGCGACCACGATTTCTTCAGCACCTAGTGCCTTCGAGCTTGCAGCGGCTTCAAGAACCTCCCTAAAACGACCGGATTTTCGTATTCAGCCGGCACCCGCGATCCCATGGCACCTAAGGACTCCCTCAGAGAAGGTAAGTTCTAACATTTCAGCTCAGCAAGATCGCCGCCGCGATCTTGCTTACTAGATTTTGTAATGTTTTGATTGCTATAGCTGCTCAGCAAGATCGCGGTCGCGGTCTTGCTGAGCATAGTTTTTCCTTTTTGAGTAGTAGTATAGTAGCTCACCAGGATCGCGACCGCGATGCTCGTGAGCAGTTGTATTGTTTTCTTGCCCTGCTTAGCTGCTACACAACATCGCGGCCGCGATAGTGTGGAGTACTATTATAGTTGCTTGGAAAGATCGCGGTCGCGGTTCTCTTGAGTAGTTTATACTTTTCGTTGTACAACATTATGCAGCCTATCAGGCACTCACCACAGGCTTTTGTTTACAGCCCTTGCTCTGTTTCGTGGACCGGATGTCGAACCCATCCGTATTATAACCCCTTCTAATGAACGCAAATGGTGTATAGAGATTGCACAAGCAATACCACACATTAAAGGTGACCGCAGAAAGGACATGTGCCTGTTCCTGCGAACTGGAAAGAAACCTGAGGATGTTGAACAAGTTGGCATAGTGGTGGCAATGTGGGAAGGCACGAAGAACAATGTGCAAGATGCTATCATATGCAGCATCGAGGACACACACCAATTGCAGTTCCTGGAGTACATTCTGAAATGGCGCAATTATGACCCATCTATGATGACAGCCAGCAAAATGAACAAGCCAGCCACAGGGAAAAACATCCCAACATCAGCTAAGGGTTATGGATGGGTGTTGCCATCTTATGAATCTCTCTCTTTGTCAGGTATAAAGGGAAACAGAGACATCTTGGTAGGGTTCGGCATGCGTAAATGGTTTGTCCACGGACAAGAAGCCTCCAAGTCAGCGTGCTTTGAAAGCGATTCGACGAGAAAATGCCCTCGGTGATGGACACCAATTGGCTAAGAGTCGTGGCCAAGAAAAAAAGTGTGAAGCCAATTGCTACTTTGGGAGAGCCTTCAAAGATCAAAAACAGTTGTTGAAGAACTACAATCCACGATAAACCCCTCGTTATTATTAACCCTACTCTTCCTCTTGCTTTAAAGGCCCCAGATAGCACTACATCTGGTGGATTTATTCCAAAAAAACTTACTACTTTCAAAATTAACCTTAGAAATCTGAACACCGACGCCAGCCCAGAGCCCAAAGAGTTCTCAAACCCCCTCCCCATTCACGGAAGCCTCCTCTAGACTAGCATTGACATGGCCACACGCGACCGCATTCCACCGAGTTGAAGTTCAATCCGGAAGAGGAACGCAAGATGGTAGAGCAAACCACTCAAAAGCTTGAACAGTTTAAACGGTTTTACCCCTTAGGGGTTAATTGGTTTACCAAGATTTCTATTTTTGATTGTGAACCTGCACCAGCAAACCTGACACACCGAATGCGATCAAATGACCATGTTCAAACTCGGTTAAAAGCTTCAAGACATACCCAACGAGGTCCTCACACTCACGACGTCGTGCCATTTGACCCTATTACCAGGTAACTGATTCTTTATCTTTTGGACACTCGTTATTTAGATTTGACTTGATGGTTATCTATTTTTCAGGAGGAGGGTGACATGGAGCAATCCAGAGGATTTAAAGGGCAAGAAATTTTACATTATTTCTGGCAACCACAGTATTTGCGTGGCACAACTCCTTTGTTCGGTCGTCGGCCAGTTGGAGCAGCAACTAGAATTTGCTAAAGTATATGCTAGAAGAAGATCGAGAGTGCTCAACGGAAATCTTACAGACAAGGAATATATAGAGTTGAGTATTCAATGCAATGAAGTAATTGCAAACACCGTCTACAGAGATCCACTGATTGAAAAACTGCAACAACTTCGTCATCAGCACAAGGCTTATGGCTGTCCTCCACAAGGACCAGGGACGGCTACAACTTCAGCTTGGAAGGTATTTATTCATTTTCTACTCGCCAACATCGCGGCCGCGATCTTCATCACCTTTGCTTCTGCAGGATTTCCATGAAATTGCAACGACCACTTTGAAAGTGCAGGAGCTTAAAGATGAAAAACAATTCATCTTTATGGATGAGAAGGTTTTCAAGAAGTTAATGGAAGTTGCCAGACTGTGGGTGAACCGTAAGCTCAGTGATGACCATGGTGAGTTTCCGGACAAGCCATCCAAAGACTTCTTTAACAAGACCTGGCTCCGGTTGCTACGAGGTATGTCGAATGCAGAGGTGTCACAGCTGCTCGATGAGATTATAGAAGGCAAGACGTATTTAAAGGTGCAGTCAGGGTATAGCGGGAGATTTGATTGCAAACAACGGGCAACTGACATCAGAACCCTAACTTTTATGAGGCGCGAAATTTTATCTTATGCCACAAATTTGCTGCAGAAGGATTTCGATAGCTGGGATGCTTCAGGCTTTTCCTGATTTGACTGAACAGAGAATACTTGATATATCAGATACCGATACAGAGTACGTGAAGGCTAACTATAATAAGGATCATACACTAGGTAACCTACCTGTAGCCTTTCTGGATCCAATCAGAAATATTCTAAAGCCAGAAGAGGCTAGAAAAAGAAAAGAGAAGAAAAATATTGTCATAGCAGTGACAAAGGATGGCATCCCTACTTCCTCCCCAGTGTCAGAGAATGCCACACTGATATTTATTGACATCCGAGGGATGAACAAAGGTATGGGATTGCAAGAAATACACAGACCTATTTACAAGGATAGCTACCATGACTACTGCCAAAGTTTATCACTTGGTTATTATCATGCGCTCTGTGAATTTGCCCAATTGCTTGTACAGTCAGAAGCAAATTCAGGGAGGTGGCCACCTGTCTTTAGGTTCTTATGAAGAAATGGGTTGGGAGAACAAACGAAGGGTGAAAGAATATCAGTACTATATATTAGTCATATGTGCATTAACAGGGGATGTTCGTAGCACCTGTGCAACCCGAAATGGAGCTTCGTCTATCTCCACACAAAGAAGGCTCCTAAAGCAACACCATTGCCTCCAATGCCGCTAACAGGTAATGAGGATGCCGATGAGAAGATAAAAAAGGAGTTTCAAACTCTTTTTACAGGCAAACCAAGATACAAATGGGCGGCAATGGAAGGAGATCTTGTATTGAAATGCCAGCTGAAAACCTCGTATGCCTATTATATTGTTGATCAGCTGGTGCCCACCGACGGTTGCATTTTGGATTTCTTTTCGGCTGGGACAGCTTCTCGTGTCGCTCTTATGCAAGGCAAAAAGAGCGTGGCCTTTGAAAGTTCAGGTAAAGTGTGCCGTTTCCTGAGGGCCTTCTTGGAAACGCTTGAGAAAATGGCCAGTCAAACTACGGGGATCCTCAAGAAGAGGAGAAAGCAGAGAATGCAGAGCCTAATCCTTTGCTGCCCAACATCAGTATTACCCAAAACACAGATATATCAGGGTTGGATACCATTTTGGATAACCTCGATGCTAAATCCTACGAGGAGAGAATGCAAGAAACAAAGCGCTTGCTGGAAGCGACGGAAAAAGGTATTGAAGCTCTCGAGCCCACTTTTCAAAAATTAAGTGCACTGAATGAGAAGATTGATGGGTACATGCCATTCTTGACAGGCGAACATAAGTTTGAATACATGTGCGTAGAGCACATGGAAATAGACCAACAACACATGGAAACAGACCAACAGCACATGGAAACAGACCAAGATGAGGCTGTTGGGACACAAGAGCATCAGGTACACTGCAAGAAGCAGAAGCTCTTTCATCCACACGAGATTGCTACTCAATCGGAGAAGGAACTTATAGGCGTGAACAGTGCAGGGGAGAGTGAAAATGCGGTGCCTGATTCACATGTGGAGCGCATCGCAAAGGCCATGGGTGTTGAGATTCCGAGAGGTCCGCGTGTTATTCGAGAGATGGACACAACACAAACTATAGAATTGGGTAGAGCGCATGTCATCCGCATGGCCAATGAAATGGGTGTGATACCTGATAGTGTATCTGAAACACAATCACAAGAATTATAATTGCATTCCTCAAGAATGATTACTGTACATTACTTCCTTCAATGGAAATTTTTGTTTCAGGAATATGTATTACCATATCTTTTCTTCGTGCATGTTTAATGTTAAAAATAATCGCGTCACGATCCTCGTAACAAATACATAGCTTTAAATACTGAAATGTTTGTGCTATGCTAGCTCCACTGTACCTATTTTGTACGTAATGCTCTCATATAGTTTTAATAAAAAGGTCATTATTTTGTCTCTTTTCTGCTGCGAAAGATCACGTTCGTGATTCTTGCGATAAGATAGAGCATTCCCTCCTACTACATTCTACTCACGATGGACCTTTGCATGAGTTGTAAAAACTATATTTCCGAACAACACCGAATCATTGGTAGAATTTGTACAAAAAAACGCCAACTTTTACTCAGTTGCTAGTAGTTTCTGCACTATATGGCTAACCACGAACCTATTTCATGCTAAACGAGAATTCCAAATTTCTCTAATTAATTAATTCATACTTTTTCGTCTGACTCGGGCTCTTCGTTCTCAAGCTTAAAGATATATGCAACCTGCTCGTTCTTTATGCACTTGAGCAGTCGCTTACTAGACATACACTGCATGATGGGCACAACTTCTTTACCTGTGATCTCGATGATCTTGCCGTTAGGCGCTGTGAGGGTCATCTTCCGCTTTCCACAATCAATGATGGCCCCTGCTGGTCCAAGATACTCCATTCCTATGATCAAGTCATACTTCCCGATACCCATTACTTCTGCCCCCATCTGGATGTTAATTTCTGGCAAGTCGATGTCGAAGTTTATCCTCTTGCCTGCCTTGTGTCTTACTGCTCCACTTGCTAACACTGCGGGCCTCGGCTTTGACTTCAACGGTTTCAACTTCAACATCTCTACCATTCTTGGGGACGCAAAGTTGTGGCTACTTCCGGAGTCTATCAGGACTATGAAAGACTTGGCCTTGGCCTTTCCTACTGTGGAAATTACCTTATACTGATTCTCTGCTTGTTCTGTATCTATGGCAGCAAAAATGTGACACTCACCCTGAATATAGTCGCGTGCTGCCTCGCCGTCGTCGTCAGACGGAGTGTCCCATCCCCCCAACTCCGCTAGCGTTGCGCTCATGACGAAGGGGCAGTTCGCTGTCCTGTGGCCTAGCTGGAAGCACCTGAAGCAAAGCTGTTTCTCTATGCACTCCTGCCTCTTCTCCTTGGGCATTGCTTGCAAAAAGGACCGCACCGCTTTGGAGTAGTTTGATCCTTCTTGCTTGTCCTTGAAGGACACCTGCTTCTTCTCCTGCTGCTTCCCATAGTTGCCACTATATGGGGCCTTTGCTGGACCCAGGCTAGCTACTCTAGGGCTATAACTCCATGTTGCCTTGCCTTTATCCTGGTAATACTGCTGCCTCTGCCCGCTGTTCTGAGGCCCCGTTCCTTGCAAGCTTATTGCCTTGGATTCTGCTTCTGACACCGTCTTAGGGTTTATTGCCCTTACAAGCTTGCGGATCTCCTCATTCAATCCTTCAATATAGCTCTCTACTGCGTGCTTTTCACTCAACTTCGGCACATAAAGCCTTAGTCTCATGAATTCCTCTGTATATTTCTGGACTGATTTGTTGCCTTGCTGCAACCTGTAGAACTGCTGCATCATGTTGGACTTATGTTCTCGCGGTACATAATGGCGCTTAAAAGCCTTAGCAAACTTTTTGAACCTGCAACTGTCCCTGCTTAAGCCATGGGCCTTGGCATAACCCTTCCACCAAATGCGTGCTGCTCCCTTAAGATTGGCTGTTGCCACCCTGCCCTTGTCCTTGTCCTTCATGCTATAGGCATGGCCATACTCGCTCATCTCATCTAACCATGCCTCTGCTTCCATCCCGGACCTGTTATCTCCCGAGAACTATTCCAACTTTCTGGCTTTCCATACATTGCTAAGTGCTGAATCAACATTTTTCTGGTAATCTGAGGCCTTTGAGTCCTTGTGTCTGCTGTCTCTGCGGTCCTGCACCTGCTCTTCCTCTTCGTCAGAGTCGGAGTCGGAATCCGAGCTTGTGTCAGAGGATTCCGTGCTGGGGGACCTCCTTCTCTTGCTCCTCTTCTTGTCCTTACTCTTCTTCTGATGTGGTGCTTCCGGCAGTTGGACATTGTCGTTTGGGCCAACTCCTCCTTGTGCTGCCAAGAAAGCCTTTATTTGCTCAAGGTCCGTTCTCATCTGCGACATTTCTTCCTCAAGAGTCATTGGGCCGAATGCTTCATACAGGTTCCTTGCCGGGTGCGGCCTAGGCGGAGTCTGTTCTTCCCTACGGTCTCGCCGTTGTTGTTCTGCTGATCCTGGGCCTCTAGCTGCATCCACAAGTAGAACGGTTAGTTTAATTGGTTCTATTGCATGATATGTGTTTGTTGGTATAGTTGTGGGACAAAAATACATCAACAAAACATTTAAAGTGCAAAAGAAAATGTACTTATCTAACCTATATATATATATTCTTATAGCTAACACTGATAATTGGGGCCATCTAGGCCTTTCAAACTGCCACGTGGCATATTGGACGGTTGTGATTGGGTGTGTGGACCACGTCGGGCATAGAGGATTTTGGAGATGGTGTCGGGGACGAGCCTTGCAATTGCTGGTGAGCGCCTGGCGTTCTTTGTTTGCGTGCCGGGGAGAGTTCTTTAGGACACGGTTCATGGCGATCTCTGCAAAGCTCCGGCAAAGAGCTAAGGGGTCACGACCATAGTGGGAAGAATTGGTTTTAGACCTAGAGGAGATGAAAGCTACGAGTCGTATCGAAGAGGGCAAGGATGCTCAACGGATGATCGGGAGGCAGATAGAAGGCATTGATTGATTAAGAAGCCTCCTCTGACAGTGAAAAAGGATAAAGCAAGAAGTAAATTAGGCAATCAAAGATAGATGGGTCCTCAAAGGGGATGGATTTTTCTGCTGGAGAATGCCAGAAATTGACCCTAAAGATAAAAGAATGAGGAGAAAAAATATTTTGTAGCCCTGGCTTTCGCTTGTGTGACCTCAAGGCATCCACCCGGCATCAAAGTTGAGCAGAGACTGCTACCTGGATCAAGTTAGGTCCGGCAATGCAGAACATAAGAAACTCCCTCGGCAAGAAAAAAGCTTCAAAGCAAGATCAAGGTCAGAATCTCTATAGCGGTGGATTGTTTGGCAATATCGTTTCCGCCTTCAAATGGTACATTCAGGGAAGATTTGGTAAAAATGCAGCAATGTGTATCCATATTTCGCATGGGCAAGCAACCCATCTCAAATCCCACTTGAATATGCTCTTTTTGCAGCCTCGCACATGGTTGTGCCGGATGGGTCTCTCCATTATACTAACATGTTAGATGCCCAGATGGATGCTCTGCTTGCAGCGATGAACAGCCTTTGGCTATGGTAACGTAAAGGTTGCCATAAGTGAAACAGACTGGCCAACTCATGGGGATGAATCCCAACTCAGGCGCTTTATTTCAATGAGATATATAATGGCAATATAATCAATATCTGCGATATATTTCAGGTAGACGAAGACTATATTATGCATTTCTTAGTATTTTGTATTTCTTATTTTATTTCTATCATTTCTTTTACTTAGCGGGGATGATCCAGTTGCATATTTCACTCCAATTATATTTGTTGGGATATCAAAAGCATACCAGGAAATATCATGACAGAAAAAAGGCTATGTCTTTCAATGCTCAACAGGCAGTTCCTTGACTTGCATTGCTTTGCAGGAAGTCATTAAGAAAGAATGGAAAGTAATCCACTGCTTGCCTGATATGCACTTTGCACTTCAAACAGTGCATCAATTAACTCTTAGGATATTATAAGCAAGGCCCTTTCCATGTTTTAGCTTAACTGTGTCTATAAAGCAGAACAACTCATCCAGCACCATTCTGTTTAAATCAAATGTTGTGTTGTGAATGCCCCTATTTGCAGCGCACTTATTGTGCGAAATAGTCCGCCCCTTTTGCTTGATCATTGATTCCCCTTGATATCTCTCCAACCAATGGTTCTCGACCCCATCCTAGATATCACAACCTTGCCATAGTTCCACAACTTTGCCATATTTTAGATCCCTGCAAAACTCTAGAAGCAGTTATGGATATGCGCGTACTTCCGCAGTACGATATATCCTTGTACCTCCGTGGTGCTTTAATATCTTTCGTACCTCCGCGGTACTACTTGATTGTATCTCCACGATATAGTATCTCCATGATACCAAACTATTGTATCTCCGCGATACAGTATCCCGCGATACCAAACTATTGTATCTCCACGATACTGATGTAATTTTTGTCAGGCCTATTGTGTTGCAACCACAATTACCACTCTTCAAAAATATACATCTAATGCACTCTTGTTCAAGCCTATTGTGCTAGAATTAGTAGGCTCTGATACCAATTTGATACGAGAACAACAATATCTCGCTATAAGTCAGTCCCCAGTTCTCTCTAACACTGCAGAAGAGTCAAAGATTAGTAGCAAATGCAGTAGCTCACCGCCTAACCGGGTCATCCAGTGCCAAATACTGGCAAAGTTGTGGAACTATGGCAAGGTTGTGATATCTAGGATGGGGTCGAGAACCATTGGTTGGAGAGATATCAAGGGGAATCAATGATCAAGCAAAAGGGGCGGACTATTTCGCACAAAAAGGCCATAGATAATATCCATATGATAAGTCCTATGATCTAATTAAAGGCAAGGAGATATTTTGAGAAAAAGGCAACTGCATGCTAAAAAGGCTAAAATCGCAGAGAGGTCTATAAATAAAACCGAAACTTCAGAAACTTCAGTTGGACATATCTCTGCAACCAGAGGTCCGATTGAGACGATCTTTACCTCATTGAAACCGTCTCGGAGTCTAGTTTCCGAATTGGGGTGGCACATCTCCTGGTTTATCCGTATGAGAGAGTAATGGCCGAAAAGGTGACAGAGGGTCACAAATTACTGCTACAGCGACTCTGCAGATTTGCAATTATTTTCTGACCCGTGGTCTACGTGGAGTAGCTATGGATTGAGTCTTTGCTCATGGTCTACGTGGAGTAGCCAGACATTGTTTGCCAAGCCAGTTGCCATTTGCACGGTCATAATCTTGTGGACCCGGTTGGGTGGTTAAACGTGCTCATCAATGTATTAGTCTGTGATATATATAATGTTCTTGGATCTTGTTCTTCAAATAAGATGCTGTTGTTCAGTTGTTTAGCTTCCCATAAACAATGAATCATATCAAGTGGTATTAGAGTCTACTAATTCTGCATCAATTCCTCGCTTACATATCCCAGCGCAATGGCTAGATGCTCCAATTTCCGGATTGCCTCCTCCTGGGATCCAGGCATAGAAATTCCCATCTGATTTGCTGCTGTATACTTTCCAGTAAATCTCTGCATCTGTCAGTCCAGAATTGGATGCCATTAATGCCGTACTGGTGCAGAGATTTACTGGAAAGCAATCACCTCGGCTTATACATCAGCAAATCAGATGGGAATTTCTATGCCTGGATCCCAGGAGGAGGCAATCCGAAAATTGGAGCATCTAGCCATTGCACTGGGATATGTAAACGAGGAATTGATGCAGAATTAGTAGGCTCTGATACCACTTGATACGATTCATTGTTTATGGGAAGCTAAACAACTGAACAACAGCATCTTATTTGAAGAACAAGATCCAAGAACATCTATATATAATAATAAAGGCGTTTTATGATAGTCTGTGCGCAATCTTGCGCATTGAATTTTTTTAGAGTTTTTTTGATCGTTGATTATCTCACGTTAGAAGAGAACCCGTTTTTTTTTTTTTTTTTTCATGAACAGGGGCAATGGCATCCTCCTTCCGGCGAAGCCTAAGAACCCAAACTGCTTGCATCAGAAAAGATTGTGCTAAATGGATAAACAGGTCTCGAACTTTCTCATCTGCATGTTCCTTTCTTGAATTCTCTTTGCAGTTTTGAAATGACGATTTCCAAGGGCAATGTCATGCCATCCCATCGTGATAACAAAGCAGATCCATTATTTTTTTTGGTTTTTTACTTTGCAGCTTCTGTTGTGTCGGTTATTCACTATACGTTTTGTGGGGAATAGGTACGTTATCACATATTTAATCTTGCTTTGCATTTTTGGCTCCTAACCCAAATCGCCATAGTGCTATTCTTCTTGCCGATTTGGAGCGCTATTCATTCATTCAGATTTGGAACGTTATTCTTCTTGCAAAGCTAAATATGAAGTAGCTCTTCTGATCTTTTTGTTTCAAGTCCTTGTGGCAATGGTCACCGTGTTAGCAAATCTGGCTATATCTTAACTCTACCTTGGCTCTGTCTTGGAAATCATCATCTAGATTTGGAGCATCATTCTTCTTGCAGAGGTAAGTGTAAAGCGGTTTCTTGTTTTTTTGTTTCCATCTCACATATATAGGTTTTTTAGAACAAGGACAATGCCTTCAGCAAATCCGCAAACAAATTGGGCCATCGGGTTTTTTTCTTTGCAGAGGTAAGTATTTGTAAAGCAGTTCTTCTACGGAAGGGATTTTTCTAGGGATTTTTCTGTTTCCTTGAACTATTATAGACTATTGTAAGTTTTTTATGGCAGGGGACACAGTCTTGGGCAAATCCTGCTATATGTTCGGATTTGGAGGGCATTCTTGGAGCCCGTTTCTTTCATTTTTCTTGAGCATATTCTTTCTTTAAACGTGGCTGAGCTAGAGAGACTTAGAGCTTAAGCAGAGACTTAGAGCTTAAGCTTAAGCCCGTCTTGAGATGCCCTGTAATTCGGCTTATCTCGAACATCACTTTATCTCTTCCTAGAATGGACAGTGGAGCTTCTGACTTTAAGAAGGTATTTTCAAGTCCTTGCCTTATTCGTTAATGTTTAACATGTGTCATTTTGCAATCTGGCTCTCTATTTATTTGCCTTTGGTGAATGCATATGAAAGGTCAGGATTAAGAAAATTTAGGAAAAATCTCAATAACTTGCATTGTAGGCAGTTAGATCACGATTTTTTCCTTGTAATCTCTTTTGAATGGGCGCACAAGAACAATAGCTGGAGAACAGCCGGACTGTATTCCAAAGCCGGTTTAGGGCATCGCTCGCACTAGCGCATCCAGGCTTCCTTTTGCATGCAACATCTTCCAGCTTATAGTGGATCATGGCTCTGCATTTCCTTCCTCTGTATTTCCCTTTTGTTTAGGCAAAAATAGTTTACTGTCCAGTTCATTGTCCAATTCTGTATATAGAAGCATATAATACCTTTAGTACAATCATTAACGCCCTTGAAAATCATTCTGATCTAGGTGTTGGAAAGCTTATCCATGGGCATATTCTTTTTTAGGCGTTACCGAACAGATGTCATTGTGGAAACTGCCTTGCTTAATATGTATGCTAAGTGTGGTCATCTAGAAGCTGCTCAAAGTATATTTCGCAAGATCCAGGGTAAAAATGTTGTTTCATGGTCAACTATGATCTCAGCATGTGCTAAGCTAGGACAGGCACATGAATCTCTCAGACTGTTTAGAGAAATGAAACAGGAGGGCATTATGCCTAATAAATTCTGCTTTGTTAACGTGCTAGATGCATGTACTTCCTTGGGGGAGTTTTCAGAAGGTAAGATGGTTCATAGTCATATTATTGACAGTGGTTTTGAGGATGATGCCTTTGTTGGAACTGCTCTTGTAAACATGTATGGTAAGTGTGGACGGGTACAAGAGGGCTTGGGAGCATTTGATAAGGTCCGCAAGAAGAATGTATTATCATGGAATGCTATGATAGCAGCATATTCTCAAAATGGACAGGATAGAGAATCTCTTCGGATATTGCTTCACACAAAGCATAGGTATAGTGCCTGACAAGGTTACTTTCATCAACATCCTTGATGCATGTGCAGATTCTACCCTCGTTGTAACTAAGATCATTCATGCATTTGCTGCATGTACTGGCTTTGATCTAGATGTTGTTGTAAGGACTGCTCTTATTAACATGTACAGCAGATATAGGAGTTTAGAAAGTATAAAGACAACATTTGGTCTCTTATATCAAGGCGATATAGTACTCTGGACCATAATGATTTCAGCATATGCTCATCATGGATTTTCCAAACAAGTGTTCCTCCTTTTCTAGCAAATGCAAGAGCAAGGAATTTTTCCAAATAAAATTACCTTTGTTAGCATTCTTGATGCCTGTCAGTACCCTTCAACTTTAATTGTTGGTATGCTCATGCATGCATGGATTATAAATTTTGGATATGAAACAGACCTTGTAGTGGGTACCGCCCTTGTGGACATGTATGGAAGGTTTAAGAGACTGGAGGATGCTCAAAGGGTCTTTGACAAGATTAATCAGAAGGATGTAATACTATGGACAGCTTTGTTAACAGCATGTTCACAGCATGCCTGCATCAAGGAAGCTTTAAAACTTCTACGGGATATGCATACGAATGAGATCATGCCAAACAGAATCACATTTGTTGCTATTCTTGATGCTTGTGCCAAACTTGGAGACCCTGATATTGCACAGACAATGCATGACCGCATTGTTGATGTTGGACTTCACTCAGATGTTACCATTGTGACTGGACTTATCAACATGTATGCAAAGTGTAGAAGGCTAGAAGATGCCCAGAAGTTATTCAATAAGATGCATGAAAAGAACTCAATTTCATGGACTGTCATGGTTGCAGCATATGCTCACAATGGACATCGTAAAGAAGCATTTAAACTTTATCAACAAATGCAGCACAAAGGTGTGAAGTTAGATAAGATTGCTTTTATAAGCATTCTTGATCAAGTCTTCTGGCAGGTTTCAACATTGTTGGGTCAATGGTTGAAGGATGTTAGTATTTTATGTCCATAGGAATTGAATATGGTACCTCATTAACAGTGGAGCATTTTGGATGCTTGATTAATCTCCTTTGTCGAGCCAGTTTGCTGAATGTTGCAGAGGACTTGATGAACCAAATGCCTTTTCTGCCAGATATTGTTTTATGGTTGACACTGCTTGATGCATGCAAACGTCTTCACAACATTGATATAGGAAGATGTGTGGCTCAATTTGTTGTTAAATTGGATCCTTTGAATGTAACAGCAAGAGCTGTACTGTTAAATAATTTTGCTGGAACTCATAAGAGGAAAGATATTGGTGAAGAAGACAATAAATATTCTAATACAATGGCATTTCTTTATACTGCTTTTTGCGTTCTATATTTTGGAAAGACAAGAACTCAGAGGTGCAAACAGACTATTCTTTCCTCTCCCTCCCTCCGTCCTCTTGGTAGATACAAATGCAACAATCCAACTCCAACATCCTAGAGGCTTGCATACACTCTATAACAATTATAGATAAAATCATGCCATCCATTTTTAGTGATCTTGGACAAAAGGGACATGCAACATTTACTTCCAACACTTTCCTTCGTGGTACTTTTAACTATTGGTGTTTGTGGAAGAGGAGGATCCAAATTAAATAGTTTCTCTATAGCTTGTCGAGCCAACAACTTTGTGAGGCAAGATTTCATCGTTTTGTCAAAAGTGCTATCTCTAGAAATGTCTAAGAGTAATAGGCCATCCATTGCATCTCTTAGTGCAGATTCAGTTTCAGCAAATTTCTTTTAATATAAATCATAATTGCGTCAATGCCAATCCATGCGACCATAGGTAAAGTTCCAATTAAAGCTTGGCACTTTCCAATGCATATTTGCAATACGTATTTCCCATTGCTTGGTCTGGATGCACACTTTCCCATTGCTTGGTCTGCAGGTACATTTTCAAAGGAAATATCTATAGCTTATACTGCAATTTGTTTCTCTATTTCGATTATTGGATGTCTTTATTTATTGCACTCTATATTTGTGAGGTAGATTGTCTTCTGAACGTGCCGTACATACTGCATGTTCATGGAGCGTGGCATGCACAACAAGAATGTAATGCTCATTCTTATGAGTCATCTTGTCTATAGCCAAGAATTTTGACATGATAGTAGTTTAAACAATGCAATGCAACATATTTGCCATGTCATATGGAACCAACATAGATAACACACGCACAAATTTTCTCATGATTCCATCACTAACACTCACTCATTCAACACAAATCCACCATATGTATTAGTTTGTTAAACTCATGCCTAACGAAAATATCACAGATTAATACATTGATGAGCACTTTTAACCACCCAACCGGGTCCACAAGTTTATGACCGTGCAAATGGCAACTGGCTTGGCAAACAATGTTTGGCTACTCCACGTAGATCATGAGCAAAGACTCAATCCATAGCTACTCCACGTAGACCACGGGTCAGAAAATAATTGCAAATCTGCAGAGTCGCTGTAGCAGTAATTTGTGATCCCCTGTCACCTTTTCGGCCATTACTCCCTCATACGGATGAACCAGGACATGTGCGATCCCAATTCGGAAACTAGACTCCGAGACGGTTCCAATGAGGTAAAGATCGTCTCAATCGGACCTCTGGTTTCGGAGATATGTCCAACTGAAGTTTTGGTTCTATTTATAGACCTCTCTGCGACTTTAGCCCTTTTTAGCATGCAGTTGCCTTTTTCTCAAAATATCTCCTTGCCTTTAATTAGATTATAGGACTTATCATATGGATATTATCTATGGCCTTTTTGTGCGAAATAGTCCGCCCCTTTTGCTTGATCATTGATTCCCCTTGATATCTCTCCAACCAATGGTTCTCGACCCCATCCTAGATATCACAACCTTGCCATAGTTCCACAACTTTGCCAGTATTTGGCACTGGATGACCCGGTTGGGCGGTGAGCTACTGCATTTGCTACTAATCTTTGACTCTTCTGCAGTGTTAGAGAGAACTGGAGACTGCCTTATAGCGAGATATTGTTGTTCTCGTATCAATATCTCCTCAATTTTCTTACCAAACTCACTCGAAAGAGTTGATATAGCATTACAATGCGTTCTCGTCCCGAATGGTCTCCTGGAGAGGGCATCTGCAACAATATTAAGTTTGTCGCGCTTATACACTATGTCAAAATCATACTCCTCTAGGAATTCCATCCACCTCCTTTGCCTTAGGTTGAGGAGGGGTTGGGTGAAAATATATTGAAGGCTCTGGTGATCAGTATCTAACTGAAACTTCCTCCCCAGCAAATAATGCCTCCAAATTCTTAGTGCCCTGACAATGGCTAACAACTCCTGATCATGGGTCGGGTAGCGCGTCTCGGCGTCGTTCATCTTCCTGGAGTCATAGGCTGCAACTCGCTCTTCCTGCATGAGCACTGCACCTGTGGCTATCTTACTTGCATCTGTCGCCACAAGCTTATCCTTCTCTGGGTCTGGCAGGGTCAAGACGGGGGCGGTTGTCAAAGCTTCCTTCAACAATTCAAACCCTGCTTGGGCTTTTCTGTGCCAGTGATCTGCCCAATCTTTCACTTTTTCCGCCCTCGTCAAGTCTGTTAGCAGGGCCGCTATCTTTGCAAAGTTCTTCACAAACTTCCTGTAGTACCCTGCTAGGCCAAGAAAGCTTCTGATCTCATGGACATTCTTTGGTGCCGGCCACTGTATCACTGCCTCAATCTTGGCAAGATCCGTCGAATTCCTTCTGCTGAGATCACATGACCCAGGTATTCCACCCTCTCTGTTGCGAAGTGGCACTTCGACAACTTGGCGTACAACTGGTGCCTCCTCAACTTCTCGAGCACTCTCCTTAGGTGTTGTACGTGCTCTTCAAGGGATCTGCTATAGACCAAAATGTCGTCAAAGAATACTATTACAAAGGTATCCAAGAACTCCCTGAAGATGTCGTTCATCAGCCTCATGAATGTTGCTGGGGCGTTCGATAAGCCGAAAGGCATTACCGTGAACTCGTAGTGCCCATACCGCGTTCTGAAGGCGGTTTTGTGGATGTCTTCTTCCTTGATCCTGATTTGATGATAGCCCGACCTTAGGTCAATTTTGGAGAAGACTTTTGCCCCTTGGAGTTGATCCATCAAGTCATCCGATCTGGGGAGCGCATACTTATTCTTGATGGTGTGCTTGTTCAACTGCCTGTAATCTATGCACATCCTCAAGCTGCCATCCTTTTTCTTCACAAAAAGAATGGATGCCCCAAACGGTGAGACGCTAGGTCTAATGAAGCCTAGGTCGAGCAACTCCTGCAATTGCTTCTTTAGCTCCGTCAGCTCCTGCATCGTCATTCTGTATGGAGCCTTGCTCGTCGGCTTCATTCCTGGTTCGAGTGCTATCTCACACTCGACTCCCCTGTAAGGAGGAAGCTGCTTAATCTCATCTGGAAAAAGGATCGTGGAACTCCGTGATCAACTTAGCTATGTGCTTGGGCAACTTGTTGAGCACCTTGTCTTCCTTGCTTTCTTCTGACTCGGGCTCTTCGCTCTCAAGCTTAAAGATTTATGCTACCTGCTCGTTCTTTATGCACTTGAGCAGTCGCTTACTAGACATACACTGCATGATGGGCACAACTTCTTTACCTGTGATCTCGATGATCTTGCCGTTAGGCGCTGTGAGGGTCACCTTCCGCTTTCCACAATCAATGATGGCCCCTGCTGGTCCAAGATACTCCATTCCTATGATCAAGTCATACTTCCCGATACCCATTACTTCTGCCCCCATCTGGATGTTAATTCCTGGCAAGTCGATGTCGAAGTTTATCCTCTTGCCTGCCGTGTGTCTTACTGCTCCACTTGCTAACACTACGGGCCTCGGCTTTGACTTCAACGGTTTCAACTTCAACATCTCTACCATTCTTGGGGACGCAAAGTTGTGGCTACTTCCGGAGTCTATCAGGACTATGAAAGACTTGGCCTTGGCCTTTCCTACTGTGGAAATTAGCTTATACTGATTCTCTGCTTGTTCTGTATCTACAAAAATGTGACACTCGCCCTGAATATAGTCGCGTGCTGCCTCGCCATCGTCGTCAGACGGAGTGTCCCATCCCCCTCAACTCCGCTAGCGTTGCGCTCATGACGAAGGGGCAGTTCGCTGTCCTGTGGTCTGGCTGGAAGCACCTGAAGCAAAGCTGTTTCTCTATGCACTCCTGCCTCTTCTCCTTGGGCATTGCTTGCAAAAAGGACCGCACCGCTTTGGAGTAGTTTGATCCTTCTTGCTTGTCCTTGAAGGACACCTGCTTCTTCTCCTGCTGCTTCCCATAGTTGCCACTATATGGGGCCTTTGCTGGACCCGGGCTAGCTGCTCTAGGGCTATAACTCTCTGTTGCCTTGCCTTTATCCTGGTAATACTGCTGCCTCTGCCCGTTGTTCTAAGGCCCCGTTCCTTGCAAGCTAATTGCCTTGGATTCTGCTTCTGACACCGTCTTAAGGTTTATTGCCCTTACAAGCTTGTGGATCTCCTCATTCAATCCTTCAATATAGCTCTCTACTGCGTGATTTTCATTCAACTTTGGCACATAAAGCCTTAGTCTCATGAATTCCTCTGTATATTTCTGGACTGATTTGTTGCCTTGCTGCAACCTGTAGAACTGCTGCATCATGTTGGACTTATGTTCTCGCGGTACATAATGGCGCTTAAAAGCCTTAGCAAACTTTTTGAACCTGTAACTGTCCCTGCTTAAGCCATGGGCCTTGGCATAACCCTTCCACCAAATGCGTGCTGCTCCCTTAAGGTTGGCTGTTGCCACTCTGCCCTTGTCCTTGTCCTTCATGCTATAGGCATGGCCATACTCGCTCATCTCATCTAACCATGCCTCTGCTTCCATCCCGGACCTGTTATCTCCCGAGAACTATTCCAACTTTCTGGCTTTCCATACATTGCTAAGTGCTAAATCAACATTTTTCTGGTAATCTGAGGCCTTTGAGTCCTTGTGTCTGCTGTCTCTGCGGTCCTGCACCTGCTCTTCCTCTTCGTCAGAGTCGGAGTCGGAATCCGAGCTTGTGTCAGAGGATTCCGTGCTGGGGGACCTCCTTCTCTTGCTCCTCTTCTTGTCCTTACTCTTCTTCTGATGTGGTGCTTCCGGCAGTTGGACATTGTCGTTTGGGCCAACTCCTCCTTGTGCTGCCAAGAAAGCCTTTATTTGCTCAAGGTTCGTTCTCATCTGCGACATTTCTTCCTCAAGAGTCATTGGGCCGAATGCTTCATACAGGTTCCTTGCCGGGTGCGGCCTAGGCGGAGTCTGTTCTTCCCTACGGTCTCGCCGTTGTTGTTCTGCTGATCCTGGGCCTCTAGCTGCATCCACAAGTAGAACGGTTAGTTTAATTGGTTCTATTGCATGATATGTGTTTGTTGGTATAGTTGTGGGACAAAAATACATCAACAAAACATTTAAAGTGCAAAAGAAAATGTACTTATCTAACCTATATATATTCTTATAGCTAACACTGATAATTGGGGCCATCTAGGCCTTTCAAACTGCCACGTGGCATATTGGACGGTTGTGATTGGGTGTGTGGACCACGTCGGGCATAGAGGATTTTGGAGATGGTGTTGGGGACGAGCCTTGCAATTGCTGGTGAGCGCCTGGCGTTCTCTGTTTGCGTGCCGGGGAGAGTTCTTTAGGACACGGTTCATGGCAATCTCTGCAAAGCTCCGGCAAAGAGCTAAGGGGTCACGACCATAGTGGGAAGAATTGGTTTTAGACCTAGAGGAGATGAAAGCTACGAGTCGTATCGAAGAGGGCAAGGATGCTCAACGGATGATTGGGAGGCAGATAGAAGGCATTGATTGATTAAGAAGCCTCCTCTGACAGTGAAAAAGGATAAAGCAAGAAGTAAATTAGGCAATCAAAGATAGATGGGTCCTCAAAGGGGATGGATAGGTTAACCTGATTACAAGGCGCCAGATAAAGATCAAGTAAGATGGCTATCGCATGATCTTGATCCAGGTTCGTGTCATCCCAAGGATCAACATATTCCGGATAAACCGACATGGGCAATTCAGTAGCGGGAGCTTGTATCTGATAGGTATTGTGTACATCAGTCGAATCACTGTTAGACAAGGATGGTTCAACTTGTTCCATAGCAATGAGTTGTCCAGTTTCGAGATCCATAGTGGCATTCAAATGACCATTGGTGATAACCAGTTGATCAGTAGCCCAATAGTGGATACTCTTAGCTTGTCTGAGGAAAGGACGGTCCGCAAGCATTTCATAATCACCGGGATCTTTTCCTGCTCTCCTAGATAAGGAAGAGATTGACCTATACATGAATGCTCAAGGGTGGATCAGGTATACTGATTTAGACATTGGTCCAGCAGGTGATCATGTGGTTGCAATTGGCAAGGCCAAAATCATAATAGGAATGCCAAAGGATGGGGTGGAGAGGGACATAATTTTTAAGTTTAAAGACATGGATGTTGCTTTTGCAATTGCATGAAGGAAGGTTATGGCTGAGGTGTTAAGTCTGAATTATGTCACCTATTGGAATTTGTTAGATTATTCCTTTTTTTTATGTCTCTCTAGCCTAATGTTGTGCAGGTATCCAGCTCCAAACCAGCATTATTGTTGCTTCTGAGCTAGAAACAGTGGCAGAGAAAGCATATGACATCGAGCAGACCATTGATGAGAGCAGTTTGCATGGAGATAAAATCTAGCACCTCAATGAGGGATGCAAACATAGGGAGGGACCTTATGCAGACAATTAAGGATAAGTTGAATTGGACAAGCTTAGCCTGGAAATTGATTTGGCACCGGAATTTAGTTTGATATATTGTTTGCTTGAATTGATGCATGCCTAATTCTAATTTGTGCATCTTATTGATTTGCGTGACTTCATTCCAAATTGTAACCTAAACATTTTAGTGGCAGTTATTCTGATCATACCATTTTAGGTATCAGTTAACTTGTTTGGGATATACATTACTTTATGATTTATCTACGTAGTGTTGACATTAATATAACCGTAATTCATTGTAAATAATTCTGAGCAAAACAATTCTAGTGGCATAAATTAGTTTATCATATATTTAGGAGGAAAAAGGTATAATGGGGGAGCCTGTCAATGCAATTGATAGAGCAAATTAGTACAAAGAAACATGTGGTCAAGACCGGCAAGGTCACACAAATTTACACAAGCTAATGAACCAATTCACATGGAGCAGTTCGGCATCAGATCAACTCAACTCCTTTTGAATAGGAACAAAATGTCAACAGGAGCACAACTAATTTTTAATGAAGTAAAAGGCTTTAATAATGAAATATGCACAATTGTGAACAAAATAAGGGCATAAGTTATGACTGTGAGACTTTGGACATGAGCTCTGCTTACAAAGTTGCATTCTAAATTGTTCTTTCATGACTTGAACTCCACTTAAGCAACCTAATTAATGTCGCTAGCTTCTTCCTCAATGGCTCAAACTGGAAAAATTTATGAATGTCAATATGTATTATTGATTCCAACTGATAACTCCAACTAGTAAATGAGTCGGTAAAGGGTAATATTCATGGTGGCCTCGCAAACACCCTTTTTTATAGAGGCCATCATGAACATTCCTCTTTATCGATTCACTTATCTAAACATGATCGACTCGGGAAAGAGAAATGCAGGTCCCTGCAATAAATTTCTTGAGGCCAATTGTTCAATAGAACTAGACTATATAATCAAGATTATATTGCACCAATTATCACATACTGCATCATTGATGATGGAGCTTTGGCTAGAACTATTTCTATGCCATATCAAATTTGGTTAATTAGTTTTTTTTATCAAATTGAGGAGCATTGAAACAACACATTGTAATACTTGATATCAATGGGGACAAGCAGAGTTAGAAGATCAAAGCTCTAGTCTTGAGTGTATAATTCTTCATGGGAACATTGAATTTAGGCAACATCTATAAAGCATAATTGGGATGTCCGCATACAAAATAGATGATCTCTAGTAAACCCTAAAATCTTTCATTTCCTCATTTTTTAAACGTTGAGCTACTTAAAGATTTCCTTTATGCATCATTCTTCCACAGGACGTAGATCATGTTTGTTTTGGCATACACCATAAGATTTTGCTTCGAAGTATTGTTGTGTGACACTAAACTGGCTTGGGAGGTGTATCGGAAGCCATGAGCCTTCCAAAGAACCTACTGTGTGTCTATTAGTCATCAAAAGCTTAGAAGTGGATATGTGTTTCATCCCTATAAGTATCATGGTAATTGCATTGCCTGCGAGGGAGAACGAATTTTTATATAATCAAGGAACCTGTGAAATTAGGTTAAAATACTCAAAACATGTTTCAAAATGGCATTATATCATGCAAAATGATCTGAATCATTTTGGAACTCCCTCCCGCCTAATTCCCTCATAATTGTCTACCCTTTTAACATTTTGATATATATAATGGCCCCATACAGGCCTAGCAAGCCCATTAGAGAGAGTCCAGCCTGAGCCCATGCCAATGTAATGTTAGCTTAGAAGTGATTAATAATTGTTGTGACAAGATCTACAATAAGTTTTGAGATATGAGATGCGCGGGGGCGGCAGTTTGTGTTGAGTTCCTAGGAACACTAGCATCCTACCTGTTGAAATCAAGAATTTCCGATAGAGAAAAAAAATTCCAAGAAATTTTCCTGTCAAAATCCGTGTATTTCTTTATATTTTTCCAGATGAAATCTAAATTTTTATAGGCCCCTTCCGCCTAGCATAAATTATACATGAAATGTACTTGTTGGGTTTTAAGAGTTTGTCCCACACTGGGGGGGGGGGAGATCGATTATTATAGAGAATGTATTTTTACTCTCATGCCACATTGACAGCATCCACGAGGATAGGCTGTATTTGCTTCTACCTGTATTTGCTCCTACCCCCACATGACGTGATTTAATGATGCCCATGCTTTATATTAAAACAAAAATTTTCTAGTAAACATGGCTACAACTTGTTTGCCAAAAATAGCTAGAGGCATAACTTAGCATTTGAAATGTTTAACAAAAGAACTGCCCCGAGCATCCGATATTTAGGGGGGGCACTCCCAGGATCATCTTCTTACGTGGAACATGTACTTGGGGGAGGAAAAATAAAAGAAAAAACCTACAAAATCAAAGCCGTTGATGCTAACATTGTAAGACAAATCAGAAGGATTAACCAACAAAAATTCTTAATTTAGCATTGATTGAACCTTTTGTATATCTTTGACACATCACACTTTATGCCACAAAAATCTTGCCCAAGGGTGTTGTGGCCACAACATCATAATATTACTGTTAATCAATCTCCATTTCTTGACATTTGCCTCACCACTGGAATGACAGAACACTATTCAGAGCAATAAATTAGGCAGGTACTGCCTTATCTACTATCATATAGTATGGCGTAATTTTTCAATTACATTATTCTGATTAGCTTCAAAAGATGATAGCACATTCAGCCATGCCATATTCATATAATCATAACATCCTCTTGCTGATTTAGCTCCAATCCAACAATAAATTAGCTTAGTAATAGTGTATTATATTACCTTGAAGTCACAGCATTCATTTTCTCATTAGGTTTCAAATCATCAGAGATAGCTGAAGGAATACAATGTGTCGCAAGTATGTCAGGAGTAGCACTCTTGGCAGCTTTGGTTTCTAAAACAACAATCTGCAAGCAAAGCAGAAGAACTTGAGATGCAAAATTACAAAGTTAAAAATGTGGATGATTTATTCTGAAAGCAATCAACTGACCTGGTTGTACTCGAGATCAAACCTAAGAAATTTCTCCTCGCATGATTCGACCATATTGGCAAGATGCTTCAAATTCCTCACTGGAGTTCCATTGAATTGCATTACCTGAACTCCATAAGAAAGTTTAGCTTATGTGCTTACTTCTACTACCATAATTTTAAAATAGAAAAACATCACCTGAGTATTCACAATCTCTTCATAACCAATGTTCACATCAGCCACCAAAACCTGCAATATAAATAGTGTTGTGAAATACAGATACTTACAGAAACCACAAATTCCTCAGACCTGTGAAACCACCACTAGCTGTTCATCTTCAGTCTGAGCCATCGAGTGAAGCAATTTATCAAGCAGCTTCACGGGTGCATCGTAGTCATAATCTTTTCCATACTGCATATCAGAAAAGTCTTTTCAGACGATAAGCATAGTGATATTTAGAAGAAAAAGAAGTACTTTACTAAGCAACAATCATAACAAATATCGCTAAATGCAATGTATTCCCTCAAGTAGGGACACAGAATATAATGGCTATATATATCATATGTACAAATGAAACACACCTCGGAGCGGAGGTAAGGCACTGATACTGCTGCAAAGACTATACCAGCAATGATGTAATAGGATGGAGGCTTCCCCTTAATGTGAGCTGGCACAAGACGCTTGTGACTAGAAAGTTCCAAGTCAAATTCCATAAATTGACTCCTGCGCAATATCTTAACCCTTGCGTGTTCTCCAGTATACTTCTGTGAAACAAGATAGCTAAACCCAATGCGTTCTCCATGTCTAAACGGCACTGCAGTACAAAAGTCAGGCAACAATTCATAAGCTCTGGATATAATTGTATGTGACTAATACTCGATGCATGGCGTTTCATAAGCAATAAAAATACAGCCACAAACACACACGTTTACTGCAACAGAAAAGGAACGGGGCCACAGAAAATGTATTGGATTTTACATCCATTAATTGCAACATGAATTGAAGCTAACTTCAATCTAGATTTCCCTAGTAGGGGCAAAAAAAATAACATGTTTATCAAACTGAAAAACACTAATCATCGCTAGAAATTGACTCATTGACAATATATGCCTACCAGTTCCATCATTTGCAATATCTGTGCCATCAAAACTCATGAGAATATCAGAAGATTGCAAATATCCTGCTGCCGGTGCTGTTGGTTCGACTCTCCTTATACGCACTCCCTTCTGGTTTGCTTCCATGCCAACTGCTTTACGAAGATCAGGGTTCTCCATCTTCTGCCATTCAACACCCAAAACAGGAAATCCTGCAAGAAATGGGAATATCATCAGAACATGCAGGACAAAAAACAAAGAATGACGTGGTCTTCACTTAATACAACCTGTATAATCTCCAGTCCGTTCGAAGTCCTCAATAAAATGTTTAATAACGGGTGTAGGTATGACATATCCAATATTCTCTGCATCTTCATGCTTCAATGATTGAAATGCAATACCAACACATTGTCCTCGGTCATTAAATGCAGGTCCACCAGAATTGCCCGAGTTTATGGCTGCATCAATCTGTCGAGCAAAATGTGTCTCTCTCGTTAAAATTAAAAAAATGTATATATATAACTCCAAAGAAATCAAATGAATAAGCATTACAATTCACTAACTTACCTGCACACCTAACAATTCAGTTGAACCATGCACATAAGATGTGACTTCAATTCTAGAAACAACTCCACTTGTAACTGATATTGTGTCGCCACCAATTGGATAGCCAACTACAGTAACAGCATCCTGCAAACGTGGTAATACTCCAAACTCAACAGGAACTATACCCTCCCAAAATTCATCACTGCTCACTGACAGCATAGCTGTATCTCATAACAAACATCCAGATTTAGACAAAAAGAAACAGATCACCTGCCATAATTTAACATACAAATTTTGATTGACTTACCAATATCACACTCTGTGCCAATGGCAAGAACAGTGGCAAGGTACTTTGTATCGGAGCCACGCTTCTTGAGCTTCACTTGAGTATGGTGCTCTACTGAATGTGCATTAGTAAGAACACGTTTACCACTAATAATAAATCCACTGCTATTAGAACTTATTTGCCGTTTGCGCTGCCAGGGAAGGGAAAAGTTTGGCTCTGTATGTACACAGAAAACTTTCACAACAGCATCCATGAATGGTGCATCCTTCAAATCCTCTGCTACAACAGCATGTTCGTCATTTGAATGCCTAGCAGGTTCCACTCCCAGCGCATGAAGACCAGTTGATCCTGGTGGTGACATGCTCCTCATATGTCTAACAGTTTTCTTATTACCAACATCCTTCTGCAAATTTTGGGGTCCATGCTGATCAAGACCAATGTTAGATGCATCAATTCCTCCACCCGCAACCTGTGGAGAACCTTTTGAAACCTTTTTGGGTGGTCTTCCCTTTCTTGCTGGGCGGGGTGAAGCTGGACTACTATCTAGTATTGCCGGACTAGCACCTAATATTTCTATGTCATCATCATCACTGTCTTCTATAGAGTGAGAGACAGATTTAGGTTTGGGAGGCCTTCCTCTTTTCCTTGTTCCTGGCCCCATGATTGAATGCCTGCTATCCGACTGGTATGCAGATTAAAACATACTCGAAATCTCCAACCCAAAACACAAACCTTGGTCTCTTCAAAGATCAAACTTTTGTATTGAATGTTACTAAAGCCGCTGCAGAGCGGGGGCCGTCCGGCTCTAAGTAAAGGATCTGTACGATAAACCCTACTTCAATGTATGTACTAGATCAGCTCTCTGGTAGGTAACGAATGGGTTCAAAATATCCTATTCCTATCGCTTACACATGTTTAGTTGGAATATTATATCTGCTTGCATAATCTATACGTAATAAACATGTAATGGAAAATGGGATGCCATCCTTTCTTACCTATGGGCGATCTCAAAGTGTGGAAGCACTTAGCACTTAAGGTCCGGATGTTCTTTTAGATATTCTTGGACTTAACTGATTCTAAGCTCTCCGCCCATATTAGAAGAATGTTTCTAGTTGAACGCCCTTGCTTGCGGCTGCTATTTCTTCAGTCGTCCTCGGTTGTGTGGGCTGATGTCACTACTAGACGGCCTCCTCTCAGGTGTGGAGTTACAAAGTCGAAGATATGCAACGCCACTGACATCTTGACTGAAATTACATGGTCAATTGAGTCGGGTAACCTTGCATGCATCCCAAAGCCTAAAAGGGCGACCAGTAAGTATATGGCTTCTTCTCCACGAGGACTAATTCCTTATGGAAGATAAGGATTATGCCGTCATTTAGAAGAGAGAGATAATATCTGAGTGTTGCTTCCTTGCTTGGCCTTCTTTGCCCTGAGATAGGGTTCCCCTGTGCCTAGAAGCATAATCATCAAGATGAATTGACTATAGATCTTTGTGTTATGTTCACTTGAACTACTTGGTTGAAGAAGTGATATCGGATTACTTTTAATTCCTAAGCTTTTCATTCATCTCAACAGTTTTCTATAATGGTTTAGAGTGGGTAGCCACACCATATGCAAGATGAATTGACTATAGATCTTTGTGTTATGTTCACTTGAGCTACTTGGTTGAAGAAGTGATATTGGATTACTTTTAATTCCTAAGTTTTGCATTCATCTCAACAGTTTTCTATAATGTTTAGAGTGGGCAGCCTAAAATTCTTGCTCCAACGGAACGTCATCCTCCTTGATCTTGTTCCTGATGCTGACATGGGCATCAAGGCTGGAGATATTCTTTCCTTATAAGTGCCGCCCTCTCACTCTTCTATTGAGAATTCATGTGTTTCGGAGCCAATAAAGTCATCGATTTCCTCTTCTATCCTCGGAAGTAGTAATAGCTCGTGATCTTGTACCCATGTGCTCTGCACTATCAAAGCTATTTGATGTCGTTGATGATAAACAACTCCTTGCCTGCTATAAAGATGGAAGTCAAGCTGGTGAACCCTTGGCCTGATGGCTCTTCTACATTTGGGTACCTCCTATGTTCTAGCTCTTGTATCTCCATCCCTCCTTCTTCCTCATCTGAATGATCCAAGGGGTCTTCGACGTAAGCGAGAAGCTGGTCTGTCACTTGTTGTTCTTTCGTGATGATCTTTTCATATTCAAGAAGGATGGGGATGTCTCTTCTGGAATCTAGGGGTTGGAGGTCAAGCGGTTGGGTGGATCGCTCACCTACAGCATTTTGTGCCCTTTATGAGAGGAAGATGGCCAAAGCAGCTGTGACATAGAAGTATGTGAAGCTAGTAGAGCTCATGGATCATATCGTCTGGCATGTGCTGGAAGCCTTGTTTTACAAAAGCTTCCTAAGGGGTTGTCTCTGGATGGCTTTGACTGTAATTTGTGACGTTCTATGTATTTATACGGTATATGTATACATATCATGACACGTCACTAGGATATAATTAGACCATTATGGGTCAATAGGGGATAACTTGGGTTAACCTAAAAGGGTTTTTATTAGCTATGCTAAAATATTAGTGAGTAAATAACCTAATTAGGCTAATTAGGTTATTAATTAGTAAAAGTCAGCCAAGTAAGCAGTGCCACCTGGCCCAAATTGATTGACCAGGGGAAGCTTGCTAAGTTTGGAGGGCAAATTGGTGCCCTACCCCAATTCTGCCACAAATCGATTTGGGGAGAGTTGGAGGAAGGAGGAGCTACCAGCTGCTATAACCAGACTTGAAGAATGGAAGCCTTTCATGACAATGGCTCTAGCCAAGAGACCTGTGACGTTTCAGGTATTTATACAGTATACGTATACATACTATGGCACGTCACCAGGATACAATTAGACCCTTATGGGTCAATATGGGATAACTTGGGCTAACAACCATCATCCAATTAAATTGGGATTATGTCAACTCCAAAATCACGCCAACCTGCTGTTGTCTTCTAAGGGGTTTTTGTTTTTTTTAATCTTTTTTTTTGGACTTCAAAAATAACATAAGGTTGCGATTCACGTGTGACGTTTCATATGCGAATTGAAATATGCAAAAATGAAGAGCAAGTTGCTAACATAGATGAGACCAAAATTGAAGAGCATTTAGATGATAATATTATGTTTGATAATAACAGATTGCATTATTTGCGAGGCAATTCCAGACTCGAAATTATTGATACATGGCACAAATATCATACAAAAATATCATATATTCCAATAAAACATTAAGGGATCAATCCATGTTTTTCCACGTATTTAACAAGGTGTGGTTCCATGTCAGCCGTTCTATCCAGTTCTGGGTATGAATCTAACACTTCACCCACCGTCATCCCCATAGCCAAATTATGCATAATAGACACAAACTTCACCAGAAAATCATCTGTCGCAAAGTTTTTTGGATCGTAAGATGGTGGATTCAGGGCCTGCGTTTGATTGTAGAAGCATTTGAGAGCATCATCATCCACTATGATTATATCATCCTTATTCTCGATACCAAGTTCGTCCATCATGTTACTCAAGTGTTTGATGAAGATAGGCTTGCCTGTTGGATCCTTGGGATTAGTGAACTTCACACATTTGTTCTGATCCCAAAAGGTCAACCAATGTCTACGATTTCCCCCCAATGCCTCCAAAGTATCCTTGATGTTCCTTAGTTCCATGGATGACCAAATACCAACTCGAAATAACCTGAATGCCTCATCTAGCATCTCCTTCAAGTGCGGCCGCGGATAGATCCACTTGGTGTTTGATTCTACTGGTGTCTGATGAAACTGATCTCTAGCCACTTTATTTTTCGGAAAAGTCTTGCAAAGGACTCCGTTTTGGTCGAACACCACAATCTTCTTAGAAGCGCAATGCAAGCTGAAACATCAAACATGTATCTGGTCAGCAAGATACGATAACACAAACAATACAAACGCGCCAAGCGTGATTTGAGTTAGTCTTAACCAAATCGCGCTCGGCGTGATTTAGTTTGACAACGAAAAATAATCAAAGCACGCCTGGTGCGATTTAATTCAAAGGTAATACAAATTAAATCACGCGTGGCGCGATTTCGTGGGCAAGGCCATACCTATCATCTTCGTTTATTTGCCGTCGGCGCCATTCTCCCTCCCCTTCATACCCTTAATCTTCGTGCTCTTACATTTGTTAGAATTGTTATTTTCTATTAGTTCCGCTGCGTCCTTCACAACTGACATTATTTTACTATTGATTTGGCAAACCTGTGAATCACTAGAGTCGCCTTGGTTGCCTTCAGTCGGTTGCCCTGTCAATTAGTTCATTGTTAACCTGTGAATCTACTCTATTGTTGCTTGCATCACCCTGAAGGGAGGCAAGGATATTCCCTAAGTTCGCCACGATCACATTACTTTGAGCAGCCAGTTTAGCAGCTATTTGTTCATTGCTTTCCTTATCAAGCTGCGGATTACTAGTTCCCTCACCCGAACCATCGTCCACTTTCGAATTGGACAAGTCTACGAGACTTTTGATTGCTGATGATTTCAGGTTGCCATAGGGGCCTTTAGGAGATTTGGCAAGCACATGCATGAGGAATGGTTCAAGAAAGTCTTTGGCATGCTCATCACTCACAAAGCAGTGACATCTTCTAACACCCATAAGAGCCTCTCGGGCAATATAACCTCCAACATGAAGCTCCAAGCAGGTTGTATCAATTGGAGCAAATGCCTCGACGAGGTAAGCAGCCATAGACGGGGAAATTCATTTTTATTTAAGGGGCCCTTCTCCTTAGTTTGTATCTCGTACTTGATTTCCCCACTTAGGAGGGGGTCCCGATCCTCATCCTCTTCTGACTCATCCTGTTCTGACAGATCCTGATCCGTATGATAGAATATAGTTCTTAAGTCTGGATCATCTAGAAGAAAACATTCCCATGCACTGCTATTGTCACCCTTGGCCTTAGCAATATCATATTCCTCGCCCCGACATGGCTATCATAATAAAGATCACGTGTGCCATCTTCCGTTCTGTTCGCAGCTCATTATCCTTAACATCATATATTAGGCATCCCTCCCTAATAACTTTGAGGCACTCCAGATCATGAGCAGCGGATAGTGCATGTAGATGTGACTCACCTGAAGGACAAACGATGATAATAGTGAAGGACCTCTCAGTTGTCAATCCTATACAGCTGGTAAAGAAGCTGATGTAGTCCTTCTGGTTCATGCCCATATCTCCTCTCCCACCCCTGCTGTCCAACACAAAGAGTGATATATTTTTAAGGTAAGAAGTTGATTCTGGCAAGAGACCTTTGTACCCAATGGAGACTGAATACTGGACAGTGTCTTCTTCTCCAGTGATCTTCTTCACAAGGGCCACTTTTCTTCTCAACTCGGCCAGTACCTTAGGGGGTAGAGTCTCCTTATGTTTTGTATTTTTAGCCTTCCAATTCTTTAGGAAGTCCTTTGACCAGAATACAAACTTCTTGATGTCATCATTACTGACCTTGTATTTGTCCAGCAATCCAATTTCAGATAATGCCACATCCCCCGATAGCCTTTGTAACTCAGCTCCTACAGCTGACTTCATTGTACGTACATCCTTCACATGGCTGCAGCACTCAATGAAGGACATCCTATCCTTAGTGAAAGCACTCTTCTTGTATAAAACTTCCTTCTTTAAGCACTGGTCTAAAACCCAAATGGTCTCAGCGTCGTCTAGCCCCTGAGTCTTTCTCATCTCTGTCACATTCAAGTCAAAGATGCTTACATCAACAGGAGGCACCCTACCCATAGTATCTGGCAGCTTCCCTTGTGCATAAGCGTCCCAGAATTCATTCCACTTTTGCCATACTGCCTCCTTACAAAACACAATCTTATACGAGTCTGTTGGGCCTGACCTGCTAGATGAGCTTTCAGAAGGATCTGCAATGTCATCACCACCTTTTTTCTTTGATTTTCTTGCAGTTTTCTTCTTCTCCTGTATAAATGTCTGCGATAGAGTCCGCTCCAGCAGCTTGAAAGCCTCAGACTTTGACCCGCCCTGTCTGGTGGGTAATGGGCAGCCATATTCCACCCACTGTTGACAGGCGTGGCGCAGTTGGTCCACGTATGGACTGCCAAAAGTACAGGCTTTTTTTTTTGAAGGACGAACAAAACGTTTATTAATGAGCAAGAATAAGTACAAAATGAATATTTCTCATCTAGTTGTGTAAACACAAGAGGATGCTGCTGGAACACGAGCCTGCGACACCATGTGCTTACTCCATACTAGATAAGTAAAAGGAGATAAGGCTCTGCTTAAGAGTCTAACCGCATTCACCCTGTAATGGCGTCAAATCCGATATGACTACCGGAATCTCAAGAGAGTTTGAAGATGTAACTTGGTCCTTCGACAAGACAGTATTATCTTCAGCCAAATCAGCCCACTGAAGTGGAGCAAAGCGACCACATGCAGCAGAAGGATCTGAATCACGTATAGCAAGTGCATAAGAGAGCTGAGATGCAGAGGTGTTAGAACCCTTAGCTGACTTTCGAGGTTGATGAAGAGCCGGTGGATGTTTAGGTGGAGGGTGGGCACCACGACGATCAATGTCCATGTACTGCCCACGAGCTGCTTCCACCTGCTCTTGCGACCTCTGAATCTCATCCAACCTTTGCCTCTGTTGATCCAGCAGCAGAGGCGTGGGACCAGCAGCTGGAACAGATGTAGAAGAAGTCATAGGGGGATAAGAGACATCCATTGAAGAAGGAGCAGAGCTAGGAGTAGGATTTGTGGCAGAGGCAACCGGAGGAGCCTGCTGGTAAGACTTACGAAATTGAGCAAAGAGAGGGGCCTCAGGGAACATGAGAGCTAGCTCTGGGCCATTTAATAAACGTAGCTTGAATGGAAAGAACATGGGCCCACCTTGAACAACAATTGTCTGAGGCAGATCACGATGAATAGGGCGTGCTACACAAATCTTAGTAATGCCATTGGTTATAACATGTTGCAAGTGAAGTCCAATATCACTAGCAATAGCAGAAATGAACTCAGGATCTTGAAATTCTGGAGGGAAATCTTCAATAGCAATCCAGAATGGAGCATGCAAGGCATCTGGCTTACCTGGAAAAGAGCCAGGAACATATTGTTGATACAACAAGAAATGATTCCACAAAGGATCAACACCTCGTTCTATGAGTTGAGCCACCGGCTCAGGGGACTCAAACATTAGGAGAAAACAACGTTGATCTTTGCCCATGAGCTTGATCGACTGATACGCAGGAAGCCCTAATTTGTGCAAATGCCCAGATAACCAAGATCCAACGCGCTTCAAATCCAAGAAGAGGCCAGTGAAGTAACAAACAACAGAGCATGCAACTACTTGCTCCACATGACGACGGTGAGTCTCATGACTGATCTGCACCACAGGGGCCCCAAAGCGCTCAAAAGTTGACCTGCACTCCTGAACCTCATAAAAAATTTCAGCTGGTGGTAACAAAATATCCAAGGAATCCTGCTTGGCCTGCAACTGCTGAAGATAAGATGCAACTTCTTTCTTATTATTGTCCACCATGGTGGCAATGGCCTCTGAAACACGAAGTGACGTGGCTGGAGATGACACACCTTTGCATAGCCACTCAGAGAAGCGGACATCTGTAACCCTTGCCACTGTGTCAGAAGACCTCCACGGTGTAGGGGTCGAGGCAGGTGGCGAGGAGGAAGAAAAAGGTATCCCAGGCTTATTTGAGGGAAGAGGGGGAAACTCCTCCTGCCTTGAGGAGCCTCCAACATGCGTTCGATGTTCTTTTTGTCCAGAAGAGCCTCCTTCGCGTGAGAGACTCTCAACATGTGTTGGGGATGCAAGCTGTGTCACACTCTTTTGAGCAGAAGCTGCTAATCTCATTTGTTCTGAAGAACTTCTAACATGTGTTGGAGGTGCATTTGGCAGTACCACCTTTTCAGAGGAGCTTTCCCGGGTCACCTGTACCACACTGCCTCTAGAATCATGAGGCATAGGGTCAGACGCTGGACTAACAAGCTGAGAAGAGGAGAAAGTGGAAGCTGCTGCCTCAGTTGAACTAGGTACACATATGCTACTGGAAGAAATAGGAGCATGAGGCAATGCCAATGGATTGAAATGCATAGAAGCCTGCCTCTCCTGCCCCTCAGATCCAACTGCCACGGCTGATACCAAACTCTTAGGAGAAGAAGGGGCACCTTCACGAGCCAGTTTGTGGGCATCTCGAACACTAATCTTTGGAGAATCTAAAGCATGTTCCCTTCCACAATTGCCATGTATTCCATTAGGACTACCAGAGGAGCGCTTGGAAGGACTACGAATTGCTTTTGCCATCTCCACTAAAAGGGGGCCGAGATTCTAGAGCTCTACAGCCCCCCACAAACTAGTAACTTCTGAAAAAGTTAAGTACCACTGGAAGTAGCACTGCACAAGCTTTCCAACGAGCCCAAGCATGCCTAAAACTGCCACCAAATGCAAGAGTTATGGCAAAAAGAAGATTGCAGTCAAACCTTAACACCGCCAATAAAGGGCCGGAGCTGTCAAACAATTATCCGCTGCCAAAACAGTCCAATCATCATATAAGCTTTATATCAATGGAAATATCATGCAACGAGCTTTCCAACGAACCCAGAATCACTAAAATCTGACATGGGAATCAAAAGTTATGTGCAAACGTACAGGCATTGAATCAGTATCAGAGACAAGAAACACGCCGGGTGCGATTTCAATAGAAAAGATCAACCTCAAAGCACGCCTGGCGTGGAATGAATTAAATACCAATGCAATTCACGCCAGGCGTGCTTTCGAATCGGTTGAATTCACGCCAGGCGTGCTTTCAAATGAAACCAAAGCACGCCTGGTGTGATTTGGTTTCATTTGAAAGCAGGGCTGGCGTGAACTGGTTTCATTTGAAAGCACGCCTGGCGTGAAGATTAAAATGCTAACATCCTAATGCAGTCAATTACCTTTTGTATAGAAATGTCTTCCCCATTTCATTCAAAGTTGCACTAATCTCAGCCAAATCTGCAGGTGAAGTATTGGCATCCAAGAGACGACACCTCCTATACGCATAGTGATTGTAGAACACGCTTTGGCCCGTTTGTTCTGCCTGCCTGATGAGGGCCTTTTGTGCCTCAACAGAATGCTGTCCGTCGATGATGACGAATTTAATGTTATCATTTAACATTAACTCCTCGAAGTTCGTCCACACAGCAGGCTTGTTCGAGATCATATCCCAAGGTAACACATCCGCTGGCATAGGCATTTGACTTGGATTACTAATCATGCTCTGAACAATATCCATGGCATGTGCAGGATCATATCTTCTGCTAACATAAATGGAGCTTGGTGAACGGATGAGGGACTTCACATGGATCGCAAAAGTTTCCTTAAGACCCAATGGATAATGGTCAGCGTACTTATTTAGCTTGTTCATGGCCTCTAGCTACGCCACCCTGTCCTGTTCATTCTAAAAAACAGAAGCCTCCATGCCTTCGACAACTGCAAGAAGAACATCCTTCCCTAGATTTAGGACCCTCCTAGAAGCTTTCAAGTCAGCTAATTCCCTAGCTTGCTGCAAATAATGACTTGGTGTCGGTTTATTGAACATGCCTCTACGCACAGCTGTAACCCCTTGGCAAATAGATATTGGCGTAACTGCTACATTGGTGGGCCAGCCATACTTAAAACATGTCTCACCGTTCACATCTGTCCTCATGAACGTATCCTTGTATGCAGTAGCTCTACAGTGAGTAAGTCTAAGCAGATCTTTCTTCTGCTTATGTGTAATCTCCAAGAGCAATTTGCAGTTGGTGTCGTCCTCTTCCTCACAAGAGATTAGGATCCCTTGTTTGGTCATCTTGTCTGCTTCCTTTTTCCTCGAGAAGAGAGTTAAGTCGAGCTTGCCATTTGTCTTGGCAAGGTCAACGTACCACTCGGCACCCTCGTCCATTTTCTCTTCAGGGCAGGCAGGGTCAGTGGTTGCTATAAGAATCGGCCCTCCATCATCTAAGGTGAGATCATATGGTACTGCATCTGGGTCGTCTACCCTTGCTTTCTTGTCCAGGAATAGAACCCGAATTATTAGGGGTTTTCTTCCTCTTGGGCACTGCAAAAGAAGATGAACATTTTTTAGAGTACTTTTCAGAACAAGAGATCACGCTTGGCGTGCATTTAAACCTAAATTAGTACAATTCACGCCACGCGTGTTGGTAGCTCCTATTATGAACCATGTTATGCGTGAATTTGAAACTAAATTAGTTTGCATCCACATTTTAAGCTACATACCCTTTATGAATCCATATTTCACACTATTTAATTTCATTGAACATTGTTATCTCCAACTGTCTAACACTGCTATATTCTATAAAACAGATCAAAATTATGTTCTACAAAACGGACAATCAGAGCATTAACTGATGGTAATACTTAAAATTCATGCAAAACATAATAACTCAAATTCATGCAAAGCATAATAACTGAAGGCAAGGAAATAACTCAAATTCATGCAAGCATAATACTCTCTACACAGTGTGTATTCTGTGGCAAATTAAATACATTGAATAGGAGGGGTCTGATCAACGTCCTCTGAAACTTGAGAAGTGCCGGGTTTTGAGATTCCTCTTCCACCGCTTCCTCGGCCCCGTCCGCCTCGACCTCAATTCATTTTAGAAGACATCTCCGGAGTCGCCTAGTAACAGAGTCGGAAGATCGCTCGGATACGCGCTCGAGCTGCTCGAGAAATAGCTAACAAGAAATAGTTTTTTCTACTTGTACAAGAGAAATTTGAATTTCAAGAAAACACAATATACAGTTTCGAAATATTCTTGACATATAAAAATAATAATGACGAAGATTCACTTTCAAATAAAAAGAAGAACCCGTCCGCCGACTTCTTTCATTGAGTTTTTAAAAAGCAATCTACCGTGTTCTTGCATTGATTACATTTATCTCGCCTAAATGTAATTAACCTAAGCTTTCTTCTAACTCGAATTTTTCCCGACCGCCTGAGTTTCCATAGCGCCTGTGATTTCGAGAACTCGAGTCAGCTTCTCAAGAATGGCTACAGAATTCTGGTACTCATCTCATTCCTATAGCTTGAACATTAATTTCCAATAGTAGGTGTCTGAATAGCAATTATCTGCAGTGTCGAAGATGAATGTTTCATGTTAACTACAAATCAGAAAAGGAAAGTAGGATTATGCAAGATCGACTCCATTGATCCGACTGCAAACTGTCATGGAATTCCGCTCGGGGATAAGTATGTCCGAGTTATAGTGATTAACTGCTGCGCTATGGATGAAGCTTTACCTCGCAGACACCCCGGTGGAGATACGGTTGGAGAAAATATTGGAACATTTGTTGCATGGCCAAGAAATCGCTTAAAAAAGGTATGTAACATGTATTACATTGTAGAAATATAGAAGTAGACAAAATTTGTTGTATTCATTGGAAAAAGTTTATAATTGTATATCATCTGGATAAACCAGACAAAATCCCAGACTACTGTTTCAAGCCCAGTCTACTGAGTAGCTGGGCTATCGATACTCCCATTTCCATTCCAGGGCATAGTGAATGGATCAGGTAAAACCCCAGCAAAAAACCTAGGCTCTAGCTCCACCTCCCCCGCCTGCTCCACCTCCTGCTCCTCCTCCTGCTCCTCCTCCTGCTCCATCTCCTCTGCTCCATTGGTTGAACCATCTCCATTGCATCATATGCCAACAGTGGTAGTGGTTCGTGTTGGGGCATCCGGGCATAGAGGCTAGCCACTAAGAAACGCATCTCCTCATTTTGAATCTCGAGCTGACGGTTGCGAGATTCACTCTCGATCAATGCATGTACTGCATGATCGAAGTGATCAGATAAGAGGGCTAGCCTCCATGAGATTGCAAGGGCCTCAGAGCCCAGATTTATAATTGCCATGCGCTCTGCTGCCATCATCATTACTTGATCCAAGTACTGCAGGGGTTGCAAGACTGGTGCTCCAGCCGGATTGGTGCTCGGCTGCGGTTCAACCGGACTGGAGATTGGAGCCGAAACTGGAGCTGGGCTGTGTGATTGCTGCCCCAAATGTAATTCCAATGCATCTTCGTCACCAACCGGGTGATTAATGTAACTTGGCATCTATCAATAGGAAGTGAGCGGAGTATCAGTATTCACGCCTGGCGTGTTATATTTATTTATTTATAAACTTAGAAACTAAGAGACACGCCCGGCGTGTTTAACTTAAAAGTTGAAACTAGGGATAAAATTGTTTGCACGCTCAGCGTGTAAACTGCTATATAGGAAAAACTATACACGCTCGACGTGCATTCAGCAGAGAGAGAGAAAAAAAAAACCTGTACAGATAGATAAGTAAATAGATAAAGGCCAGGCAATAAGCGTGTAAATAATTGCCTGGCCTTTATCTATTTACTTATCTATCTGTACATGTTTTTTTTTTCTCTCTCTCTGCTGCTGAATGCACGCCGAGCGTGTATTCATATTCAAGGCTAAGGTTAGCATGGAACACGCTTAGCGTGTTTCAAATATTATCTTTGAGATTTTTCTAATGCTTTCTACTACACTTATTCATAATAGAAACTTGCATGCAATAGCATGATTAATTCAGGAAGAGAAACTCAAGAATTTACTGAAACAAAAGAAGCGCATGAAGTTTATAAAAAACTATTCTGGTTTTCATAAACATCATCTGCTTCCTCTGCCTCGAGCAAATGCAAAAGCTTGCCTTCTTGGATTAAACCTGCCATTGAGATGCAGCTTAAAACTAAATGAAAACTAACCTTGAGTTCTGAGGATGGAAGGATTCGAAGAACGGAGGACTTTGCTTTTGGTTTTAATTCCGAGGCTTTTGGATTCGCAGACCTTAGTCCTCTGCTTTTGGTTTTAATTCTGAGCCTCCAATGTGCTCTGCTACAGATGCTACAGAACAAAAGGCGGAGTCTTTTAGTAAGTTAGGAATTGCCGAAACCAAACATCTAACATTGCTGAAAAGAAATCTGCTCACCAAGATTTTAGGAGGGCGGATGCAAACACAGCTGAAGCGCAACCGGCAAATCGTATGAAGAAAGGAAGAAATTATAGGAACTTTGAGAGCGTGAAATGGATTTATATAGGCATAATTAGAAATAAATTAGCGTGAATAATTGATTGCTTGAATTAACACGCCTGGCGTACGGTCTTCCCGCCAGACATGACATGTATATGGTATACATGGAGAATATTGCATTTTATGCAATAAATTCTCACGGCATTTTATTCCATTTATTGCATTCGAAAAAAAAGAATTTCGAAATTTTATATGGGCTAAATTAAAAATGATTATAAAGGCAAAATTATCAAGGCTAAAAAATGACTTGTTGAGTTGGGGAATTGTTTTAGGTCGTATAGGAAAATTTCCTATACTGCTGTGATGAATCAGAGATTTCTCATGTGGTTGATTTATAGTGTTCCCGAGACTTTGTTGAGACAAATGCAGAGACAAAATTTTAGAGACAACACTTTGGAGACAAAATGCTTGGAGAAAACAGTTTGATTTCATTCAAAATATTTTTATGTACAGAAAAACTGTTTGAAGAAAAAGTTTGTGAAGAAAACTATTTGATTTCATTCAAAATTGATATGTACAGATGCCAAGAATGGCTTGTAAGTAGATGCCCGAAGGCTTTTCAAAATATCACAGAAAAAAATGCTCGTAGGCGTGTCCGAAAAAAAAAAAAAAAAAAAAAGAGGGCCACCCGGGATCTACATCACTGTTCTTCCATGTCTGCAAGAAAGAAGAAAGAGAGGTTAGAAAAGAAAAGAGAAAGAAAGGTGCATTAGAAAAAGAAAAGAGGCAGCCATGCAAACCTGGTTCATCCCGCAACCATTGTAAAAATTGGTCGAATTCTCGACCTTCTTCGGAATCTTCTTCCTCCTCCTCCTCCTCCTCCTCCTCCTCCTCCAACTCGGCTTCAGAGAATTCATTCTCTGTTTCAGGGTCAAGCCAACCCTGAAGCAGAGCGGTCATGAATTCTTGAGAATCCATCTCCTCCTCTTCCTCCAACTCCTCCTCTTCCTCCTCTGAATCGGAATCAGAGGAGAATTGGGACAAAAATCAATCTGGGAACAGAGGGAGCTTCTTCAACCCGACGTCTCTTTGAGGAGACCTCGGGTTCTTCATGAAGGTTTGACGCTGAGGCCGAACGCTTCATGGCGGGCAGAGAAAAAAAAATTGGAAGGAATGGAGCTTGAGAGCGTGAACCGGATTTATATAGGGTTAATTAGAAATTAGTGTGAATAATTGATTGCCTCAAATAACACGCCAGGCGTATGAAATTCCCGCCTATATCAACTAGGGTATATTATTATGGATAATAAATTCTCACGCCTACCTTATCAGTTTATATGTCTTTTTCAGAATCATATATCCAAATTTTCGATAATTAAAATTTGGATATATTTATATAAATGTCATTTCCTTGTTGTTGCCACGAAAATTCTTGTTTTAAATGATTTCGTTTACACCCATTGTTATTATTATATTAAACCTATTTCCAAGGAATTTCTTGCTTTTAAAAAAAAATTGATTTACCTCTACATATTCCATAAATGTAATGTGACTTTTCTTATCTTATGGTGTAATAATTTTTTCCTACTCATTGACTAAAAAGGGTGCAATTTGCCTAGGTCAATGGTGCCTCTCCAACTCAAGATGGTGTGCAACATATTGAAAAGAGCAATATCAATGAAAAACCAACTCCTAGCAAGAATGTTGAAGAAAAACAATTAGTCCTCTATAGTAGGGTGCAATGGAGGAACAAGAAGGTGAGAATCATGCACAAGTGCAACAAGGAAATAGTAGGCCAAGGAGTCATTGTGCTAGCGTATCCCGGGTCAAGCTGTTAATGATGAAAGGCTAGGGGAAGACAATATTGGTATTGCAATTTCGATGTTGGAAGACAACTGGAAAGGTAAAGGTTTGGGTGACAAGGAATGTTTTGGTTGTGTCAAGCAATTGGAGGTTCCTTGCATCATGGCATGGCCAATAAGTAGTGTTCAATTTGTGGAGGATTATATTTTTCCAGAGCCTGAGGTTGTTGGGGACAATGATTGTCTTGATATTGATCCATTGGCAGTTGGAACTCTAAACCTAGGCAAAAGAGGAGAAGTATCAGTTGCCAGGCATTATCCTAGCAAAAGAGCCAAGTTGATTAGTGACACCAAACGTGAGACAATGGTGAAGGTTAGGGGCTCAGATTGTTGTTGGAGTGCTTGTATGCAATTCTTTACAATAGAACAATTGGTGGAAGTAAGAGCCACTTTTCAAGAGTACACTGTTGATGAGAGGAGGACCTACATGTACACAATCTTCGAGCATGCACTTTAGGATGAAAGAAACCCAAACAGAAAAAGATACCCTTTGCTAGGCAAATGGATATGTGCAAAAGCATGGCAGAATATCCATGCAATTCCAACTTCTTCATGGCATAATTGGCAAAAAAACAGGCAGAGGGGAATAGGATTGCTTTACATGGAAATAATGGTTTGTTGAGACCAACAGCTAGGACCTTGACTGCTAGGGAGATATTTGAAAAATATATTGATTTCAATGCAGAGTCTATGCCACACAAAAGCAGAAGGGATGAAAAGGGAAGAGCAGTTGTTGAGAAAAGGTTGCCATCACATTGTACTCAAAAGAGTATTTTGGAAGAAGTGAATTCCCTACTTCGAGAATTGAAAATTCTTCCAATATCCCAACCTAGCTTTAGTAGGTTATGGAAGAAGCATTTCAATCATGTCACCATAGCAACTTCAAACAACTTTGCAAAGTGCAATTTATGTGCTAAGTTGAAGGAGACTCTTGATAAGACTGTGCAACCTAGTCAAAGGGCTAGGATAAGGGAGCATATGAAACCATATGACTGACCAACTATCATGTAGATCATGTTATTGGATGTGGAGGACTTTATCTGCATTGGAACCCAATAACTATTTATGCATTATACATGACAAGATGGACCAGCAAAAGACTTGTCTTCCACAATTCAAGTACATACCAAAGTCATGTGGAAGATCATACCCTTTATAGATCTCAATGACTGGGGCAATCTTGCATGGGCAGACTCAAACCTACTATGGCCATTTTAGTTTGGAGTTGTGGAGTGATGGTCCAGATTTTCATATTGGGAGTATCATGAGGTGTTTGAGAAACTATGAAAATGGATACAATGGTCACCTCCAGGACCCTACAGCTAAGCCGACACTACATAGAGCATTGTTAGATGGAAACCCTAACAATATTGAAAAGTTCAGCAAGGCAAGGTTTAGGAAGCATGGGTCTAATGAACATGTTGGAGCTTCAACTTCACGTGCTAGACCTCAAGATCTACCCAAAAGGTTTCTCTTGCAACTTGATAATTGTGCTGGCCAAAATAAGAACAGGTGGATGTTTTCTTTCCTATCCTACTTAACAGCTGTGGGGATATTTGAAAGAGTTAATTTAGAGTTTCTTATGCCCGGGCATACCCATGAGGATGTGGATGCATTATTTGGCAAATATAGTTGTATACTGAAGCAGCAGACAGTGACCAACTTTCCTAGGCTAATGGAAATCTTGCATGAATGCACTACTCCAAACCCTATAGCTTCTCTCATAGAAGAAGTGCCCAATTGGAAGAGCTTTGTGGATGGTTATACATTGGATCTTGAAGGTCATTCCAGGCCTCTGCAGTTCACTTTTTGGGTGAGAGATGGGATTCCAATCTTCCAATGGAAGATGAGACCTTCAGAGGATGAGTGGAGAGGAGGGGAGGAATGAAGAAGTGAAGCAATTGGGATTGACTAAGGAAGGAATCCAGGACTATATAAAGCATTGGCAAACCAATCCAGATGACACCAACCGTGCCTTGGTGGCTTACTGGAAGAAGGTGATTAACCTGTTGGGGGAGATAGACACATCCTCAGATGAATTGAAAGAAGGGTGGTTGCCTAAAACTAGGTGGAAGACCTTAGCAGGTGCTGAGGATGTTGATGACACTGTAAGTAGCATTCGCAAGCAATATGCTCCTCCTTCTTCTGACAAACACTATGTTGGTCCTAAGAACAATAGGCCAAAGTTTCTAGGCATGGATGCTTATGAACCTTCCACTGACTTGGAATGCCACCAATTTGTGGTAGTAAAGCTAGCAGATTTAGATACATATCTAGTGTGGTTGGGGTTCACTATCTCTGATATTTGCAAAGAAGAGGGTAACCATGTGCGGGTGGAATGGTGGTGTCCAAAGGCATCGCTTGACCAACGATCGGATAAAGAAAGGTACTCAGATTGTTGGACAAAGAGATGGAGGAGAAATTCGAGTGATCCTGATCTTTGGCTAGACTATGAAAGTGTTTTGTACTCATGGACTCCAAACACTATTCCAGCTAGAAATGCGAGAATTACAATACCTCAGTATGTCAGGAAGAAGGCTATGATATCATTGGGGGTGCTTGAAGAAAGTTGAATAACTATGTAAATTTTTTTTATCACGTTTTTATGATATGGTGCTATATTGTGAAATATTGACTATTTTGTAAATAACATGATATTACGTTTTCATAATTTTGAGGTGAAATGTGTGTATTTGAATATGCTACTAAAAACATGCAATATGAAATTTGTCCCAAAATTAAGACATAATCCCAATTTAATTGAATGATGGTTTAACCTAAAAGGGTTTTCTTTAGCTATGCTAAAATATTAGGGGATAATTAACCTAATTAGGCTAATTAGGTTATTAATTAGTTAAAGTCAACCATTAGGGCAATGCCACCTGGCCCAACTCGATTGGCCAAGGGGGACTTGCCAAGTTTAGGAGGCAAATTGGGGTCCTACCCCCTTTTCGCCCCAAATCGATTTGGGGAGAGTAGAGAAAGGAGGAGCCACCAGCCGCTGTGACCAGACTTGAAGAATGGAAGCTCTTCGAGACAATGGCTCCAGCCAAGAGACCGGTTAGTCCCTAGATAGTCTGTGCTTCAGCTAACACTTCTTTGATTAGATGGAATGGTTAATTTCTCTCTTATATATTACTATGATGATGATGGATACTTTGATCGTGATTGTGTTCTCTCTTTCTGTCCTTTTGTGTATCTGGGGTTAAAGGGGGGAGGGGGGTAGAGACCTGAAAGCTTCCTAGAATTAGAGATGTCTATAGCTAGAACCTTTAAACTCAGTATATGTGGCACGTGCACAAAAGCCTACCTGGCTATGGATGTTATACCGTGATTCAACACCAGACAACAACTACGATGGTGAAACAGAGTTGGAATCTTGCCTAGCGTGGCTAGAAAACTCCTACAATGTGCTAGGCTTATAGTGAGTCCTCGCGTTTGGGCCAGTATGGGTCCGACACCTTCTGGGCCGTAGGAAACATGCCTATATGGACGTCCCTGGGCTCGATGGGTGCACCGAGGCAGCCTATGGATTTTGGGGGGTTCAAGTTGGTTACAGATGCGGGGGTCGCTAAGGAGGCACGCATTCTCTAGTACACCCATATATCTATCATGGTCGGGAAGGGGACACCTCTCTGACCTGCCTCATCGGACCGGGGAGATGTAACCCGAGTAGTCTCATAGGGTGATTCCATGGGATTGCGTCTCCGGAAGCATGTTTCAGCCTCTCTGCAAAGTGTGCATAGGAGGGGCGGATGGAGTGGACTACCCTAGCCATTGTCAATGCCATGTTATACTTCCGTCTTCTGCTGATATCTTGCGGCCCTGACCGCCAGTTGACCCCATGGAGTTTGAGCCCAGGGTAGGGCCCTTGTTATGATGTACTACTCATGTTATCTTGCTCTTGTATTATCATTTAGTTGATGATGATGGATGGGCCACCCTTTCGTGGTGGTATATTATTTTGAGCATGATTGTCGTGTGCTAACATGTATGTACGCTTTTGCTGTATAGGATTCCCATAGAGGAGGTGGGACGAACGACACCTCCGTGTTCCTCGCCCGGACATTTGACCATCCCAAGTGGTCCGAGTTAGACGGAAGGCCCTTCCATGGTGATGTAGTCGCCACGGGAGGGAAATTCCCGTATTTGTACGATGGTAGCATCGTATAGATTCTGGGAGCGTCACAAGACCAGTTAGTCCCTAGATAGTCTGTGCTTCAGCTAACCCTTCTCTGATTAGATGGAATGGTTAATTTCTCTTTTATGTGATACTAAGATGATAATGAATACTTTAATTATGAATGTGTTCTCTCTTTCCATTTCCCTTGTGTACCTGGGATTAAGGGAAGATAGAGGCCTGAAAGCTTCCTAGAAGTAGAGATTTCTCTAGCTAGAACCCTTAAAACCCCGTAAATGCAACCTGTGCACAAGAGCCCACCTGGTTGTGGATGCTTTGTTGTGATTTAGCACCAGACAATGGGTATGATGGTGAAATGGGGGTGGGGTCTTGCCTAGCTTGGCTATAGGACTCCTATAGTGTGCTAGGCTTATAGTCAGTCACTGAGTGTGGGCTGGGTATGGGTCTAACACTTCTTGGGTCGCAGGCGACGTGCCTATATGGACGTCATGGACTCGAACGGCCGCGATGAGCCAGCCTTTAGATTTAGGGAAGTAAGTGGGGTATGGATGCGGGGGTCATTGATATGGCACGTGTTATCGAGCACACCCAGGGATCTGTCATGCCTGGGGAGAGAACGTCTCCCTGACCTGCCTCATTAGACCGGGGAGATGTAACCCGGAGTAGTCTCATATGGTGATTCCATGGGATTGCGTCTCCGGAAGGCTACAATCACACCATAGCATGTTTCAGCTTATCTGCAAAGTGTGCACAGTAGGGGCAGATGGAGTGGACTCTAGCCATTATTCTATGCCAGCCAACGCCATGTTATACCTCTGTCTGTTGTTATCTTGAGGCCCTGACCGTCAGTTGACCCCATGGAGTCTGAGCCCAGGGTAGTGTGACGTTCCCCAAAAATATACACCATAAATATGTATATTTCTAGGCCTCGTCACTATACAAGCCTATCATTATAGCCTTGTACACCATAGTAAGTGAAAAATGGAGCATAGCTAAATTATTTACATAACTTAGCCAACCTTAGGCTTAAGGCCATTTCCACATGGCCTCAACCTATTGGCCCCCTGCCACATGGAAGCACCCCATTGGAGCCACGTGGAATAAGTGACATGGGACCCCAAAGTATCCTAACCCTAACCTTAGGCCACTTTTTGGCTCCACCTACCTTGTGACCTATTCCTCGCTCAGAACTCCGTTTCGAACACTATTCATTGTGGCGTAGCTCAGATCGACATCCCCAAGGCAATACGCTCATCAGAAGGAGGAGGAAGCATTCGATCATCATAAAGTCATGGAGATCCCCGGAGTTGGAGGAAGTTCATCCGGAGCAGGTATTCATAATAGCTTCATAAGTAGATCATCTGGAACCTAGGATTCCAGATGAGCTAGTATCTTATCTTGTTAGTAGAGCCTTCCTAGAACCCTCAGTTTAGGTTTGGAACCCTAATCAATGAACCCTAACTGTAAGTTAGATGCGTGTGATTAGGATTATATGTATCTTCATTATTGATCATATTATGTTGATGTACGGTGTTGGTTGATCTTATGTTTGCACCTCTTGTGTATTGGAAAGGGGGGTAGTGGCTATTATCTAGATGATGCTTCTAGTTTAGACCCTTAGTTCCTATTATTATGCGGCATGTGCATAGGAGTCCACCTTGGTATGGGGGCTATGGAATGACTTAACACTATATAACGAGGCTAGTGGCAAAGTGGATGGGGGTCCCTGCTGAGCGTGGCTACTGGGGATCCGTAGTGGGCTAGATCTATAGTCGGTCACTTCGTGTGGGTTGGGTATGGGTCCGACAATTCCTGGGTCAATGGTGTTGCCTGACCCTCAGGAGTTGCAGGTGTTGGTCTGGCTCTTGTCTTGGGGAGTTCAGTCGGGGACGAATCGTGTGTCGCCACGATTCTCTAGCCGCCCATGGAACCACTAGACCTTGGGAAAGGGAGATGGAACTCTTCCTACCTCATCGGACCCGGGAGATGCAACCCGGAGTAGTCTTGGGTAAGGCTAGGTTGTTGTTTTAGGTTAATGCTTTGTATTGTTGATGCTAGGCATATCCTAGATCCCCGATCCCCACTTAGTCCGTGTGACTAACCCCGTGGTTGATGGTGTAAGCAGAGGTGCGAGATGCTCCAAAGTAGTCAAGCTTCGGGAATGCGAGAGTAGAAGTGTGGATTGCCAGTTAAATAACTTGTTTATTATTATTATTATTATATATTGGCTTGAAGCTATAATTATTAAGAACATTCATTGTTGTGCGGGGTTATTGCTAAGTGATGGCAAGTATAGTTTTTTGGGACCTTAGAGCATATACAAAGATTAAATTCTTTACCTAAGCATGCACGTATTAATTTCTCGAGTCCCAGAGATTAAGTAGATCCAATGGTAGAGATTGATGGGATCTCCAGTTACCGAGAGGTTAACTGGCCAGTTCCGTCACAGTTGGTATTAGAGCAAGGTTCTGATTGGTGAATTATAAGATTTTTGATTCTTGCACTGCGACTCGCATGAAACCAACAACATCCCGATAGATAGGCTTTTCATTCATCTCAGCAGTTTTTTCTACAATGGTATAGGGTGGGTAGCTGCACATCGCAGGCTACCCAAAAAATGAAAAACATAGGGAATATCCAGTTATAACACCTGGACCCCAAAAAAAATTGTGTGCTACAGATGTTGGCTAGTGTACCTACCGAGAGCTTATCGCTGGGATTAAAAAACCCCGCCCTTTCAGGTTTTCGACGAAAACCCCTAGCGATAAAATCTCAGCAAGGGGCTTGGACAACGCAGGGCTGCTAAACGTTCCCACAAAAAAACCCACGCTCCACAGAGAATACCGAAGTCGCGCATCACCCCTGGACCTGCACATCACCAACAGAAAAACCAATAGAGAAAAAACCTCGAAAAGCGAGGGGCTGGTCACGCGTGCCACGCGACAAAAAACAACATTTACACCTCGAAAAAGCGAGGGGCTGGTCATGCGTGCCACGCGACAATTATAACAAATATGAACATATAAATAACAATTTTAAGGGGGGAAAGGGTGGGAGCCATGGATACTGCTGAGAGATGAGAAAGCGCCGATGAAACGTCGATGAAGAACTCTGCAATAAGTAGCGATCCCCAACCTAATGAACGGCCCAAAAATGCATGCATGCTCGTCTGGTGCAAGAATGTCAATTCGCTACGCGAATCGATGACATTCTTGCACTGCGACTCGCATGAAACCAACAACATCCCGATACCAGAGAACTTCAAATACTAGATCCGAGGAGAAAGGTTGAAGATTGTCCTATGCCGGACAAAAGGGCAAAGATAGAAGAGGTTAGAAAGGATATGAATGGCCAAGAAAGAGTAGCTCATGCAAGAAGAAGCCCCTCCTCCGCATGAGATCAAAGAATAGAAGCCATGGATACTGCTGAGAGATGAGAAAGCGCCAATGAAACGTCGATGAAGAACTCTGCAATAAGTAGCGATCCCCAACCTGATGAACGGCCCAAAAATGCATGCGATGCATGCATGCGATGCATGTAATGCATGCATGCTCGTCTGGTGCAAGAATGTCAATTCGCTACGCGAATCAATGACATTATTGATGATATTTGCTATGGTTCCAGATTCTTGTAGATATGAGTTCCCCAGGAGGATCCCCAGGAGGAGCTGGACAGGCTGGTGGAGCTGGGCCTAGTGGAACTCCTGATGTAGCCGATATCTTGCAGGCTATCCAGCAAGTGTTGCAGCAGAGTGACTCGCAACAAAAGATAGCAGCTGACAAGGCAGTGGAGAAGGTGCTTAAGGACACTAAAAGGGAGGTATTTACTGGAGAGAATGTTACGGGGGATGATGCGGACTCGTGGCTTCGTGGGGTTGAGTTTTATTTTAAACTCATTAATGCTGAAGACTCTGTTAAAGCTATATTGGCTCAGGCAATGTTGGGTGGATTTGCTAGAGTATAGTGGGAGAATTACTTGCGGGACATAAATAAGGTTGCAGGGCAGGCAACTTGACAAGACCTCCTTTGAAGGACACTTTATGCCTCCTGGATACAAAGTAGACAAGATGAATGAGTTTTCGGACTTGACACAAAAAGGGACAGTGGCCGAATATAATGAGAAGTTCAGAAGGTTGCAATATCATTGTCCTTTTGAGGATAAGGAGAAGCTCTGTGCTCGATTTGTGAAGGGTTTGCAGGTTGATATTAAGAGCACAATGTCAGGTGTATCCTATAAGGATTTGGAGAAGGTATTCAGAATTGCTAAGAATCGTGAATCTGACCTAGCTGAGAAGGCAACCTTGGAGAATGCTAAGAAGAGACAAGTTCCTTCCACATGGCAGACTGGTGGACCTACGAGTAGAGGTAGATTTCCTAGTCGGGGAGGCATGGCTGTTCAGGCTGTTAGTATGCAGGAGGGCAGTCAAAATCGAGGATCTCGGCCTATGGATGCACCTTTGAATGACGAAACCAGAGAAAAGTGTATCAATGAGAATTGATGCTTTAGGTGCAGAGAAGTGGGTCATTATGGACGAGATTGTCTGAGAAGATGGGTAGGTAGTACCGCCTCGTCTGCATGTTCTCAATGTGGAGGGCAACCAAATCAGTAATCCAGATCGAATTCTAGTGATGCTTATGGACGGGGCCAAGGCAGAGGAAACACAGGCCGTGGTAACAGGGGTGGTCGTGGAGGTTTTTGGGACAATAATAGGGGCGGCAGAGGATAGGCTAGAGGAGATAGCAGAATCATAGCACAAGCCAACCCTGCGGTTGAAGTTAGGGCTGCTCGAATCACGGACCCTCTTGTGGAAAGAATGTGCGTGTATGCTGCAGTGGACCAGGGCCATGTAGATAACCAAGCTGTAGTCATCTGAGTTCCAGGTATTATTTATGGAGTTCCTGTTCTATTTCTTATTGATTGTGGTAGTACACGTTGCTTTATCTCCCCAAAGCTGGCAAAGAAACTAGATTTGAATATGATTAGCCGAGACCCTAGATATGTGGAGTTGGCTGATGGCAAAATTAAGACTTCTTATGCTAAGGTAGACAATCTTGAATTCCAAGTAGGAGATCTTGAGTCCCACACTAGTTTTGAAGTAGTGAGCCTAGGAAAGTATGATGCTATTCTAGGAATGTCATGGTTGAGGCCATATAAACTTGCATTGATTGCGGAGAGCAAATAGTTACATGCCAAAGTCCTAATGGAGATAAGTATGTGCTGGAAGGATTGTCTTCATCATTAGTGGTTACACCTTTGTCCCGAAAAGTTTTAAGAAACAGATTAAGAAGATGTGCATTGTTGTTAGATTCATTTTTGGGTACCGCAGAGTTACAAGAACAACCTATTGCTCCTGAGATCGAGAAAGTGTTGGATGAGTTCTCTGATGTGTTTCCTAAAGAATTATCAGAATTGCCTCCACATAGAATGGTAGATCATGAGATAGAACTTGTTCCTGGGGCTGAACCTACATCAAGGCCACCATATACATTAGAGATGGCTGAATTGAAGAAACAGTTAGCGGAATTATTGGAACAAGGGTTCATACGGCCGAGTTTCTCCATTTGGGGCGCCAGTTTTGTTTGTGAAAAAGAAAGATGGGATATTAAGTTGTGTATTGATTATCGCATGCTTAACCATTATAGTGAAGAATAGATACGCATTGCATAGGGTCGATGAGCTATTTGACCAGTTGGGACAAGCTAAGTATTTTACGAAAATTGATCTACGATCTGGATATCATCAGATCCGGATCAAGGATACAGATATTTATAAGACTGCATTTAGGACACGCTATGGACATTACGAGTTTGTTGTAATGCCGTTTGGGTTGACAAATGCTCCCGCCACTTTTATGCGCCTAATGAATGAGATATTCCGACCTTTCTTGGATAAGTTTATATTGGTTTTCTTTGATGATATTTTGGTATATTCCAGGACTTTAGAGGAGCATGTGGAACATGTAAAACAGACATTAGCTATTTCGCGACGAGAAAAGTTGTATGGTAAGCTATCTAACTGTTCTTTTGCACAAACTAGATTGGTATACCTTGGCCGTGTTATTTCAGAGAAGGGATTGGAGCCAGATCCGTCTAAGATTGAGGCAGTTAGAGATTGGCCCACACGAAAGACGGTGAAGGAGGTAAGATCATTCTTGGGATTAGCGGGGTATTACCGTAAATTTGTTCCTAAATTTGCAAAGATTGCTGCTCTTTTGACTTCTTTGTTGGGTAAGAAGAATGACTTGCATTGGACTGATAGTTGTCAGGAAAGTTTTCAAAAGTTAAAGGATGTTTTGATTAGTGCACCAGTTTTAAGGATTCCTGACATGAATATACCCTTCCATGTAGTCACTGATGCTTCTGGGAAAGCTATAGGAGGATTCTTGCTGCAGGATGGCCGAGTTTGTGCTTACATATCCCGTAAGTTGTCTCCTGCTGAACAAAATTACCCAGTGCATGATATGGAAATGTTGTCTATTATCCATGCCTTAAGGGTATGGAGACATTATTTATTGGGTCGTCATTTCTTTTTGAAGACTGACCACCAAAATTTGAAGTATTTTGCAAAACAACCATATTTGAATAATAGGCAAAGGAGATGGATGCAACTAAGGGAAGAGTATGACTTTGAAATTGAATATCAACTTGGCAAAGAAAATGTGATTGCTGATGCTTTGTCTAGAAGGTCATTTTTAACCTCTACTAGTGTGCTTCAAGGGCAATGGGATGCAGGTATTCTTAGCAAATTGAGGAATGATCCATATTTTGCACCAGTGGTAGAGAACCCTCAAGACTTTCCGAGGTATGCACTGTCCAAAGGAGTTTTATATCATAACGACCGTATGTGTATTCCTAATGATTAGGAGTTGAGATTGAGATTGCTATATGAAGCACATGATAGTCCTTTAGCGGGCCACCCAGGGTACACAAAACTTTGAGGAAAATGCGCCAGAATTTCTTTTGGCCCGGACAAAAGAAGATGGTTAAGGAGTACGTGGCTAGGTGCTTATCTTGTCAGAAGGTAAAAGCATCAAGGTTTAGGGAGCCTGGAGAATTACAACCTATAGTAATTCCATCTTCTAAGTGGGAGAGTATTTCCATGGACTTCATTGTTGAGCTTCCCCGTGCACGTTCAGGTTATGATGCAATTTATGTTGTGGTTGATCGACTAATTAAGCAGGCCCATTTTATGCCTATAAAGACTATTGCCACAACAATGGATATTTCTAAGTTATTTGTTAAGGAGATTTTTAGGTTGCATGGGATGCCGGCCACTATTACATCAGACCGGGATACAAAGTTTATGAGCCAATTTTGGCAAGGGTTGTTCCAGAATATTGGGACTAAGTTATATGCTAGTACATCTTATCGTCCTCAGGCAGATGGCCAGGTGGAGCGAGTTAATCAAGTCTTGGAAGATATGCTTAGGATGTACGTGCCTAGTCAACCGAAGGTATGGGATTCTTATTTGTACTTGGCTGAGTTTGCATACAACAACACTTATCAAGATTCTATCAAAATGAGTCCTTTTGAGGCAATGTATGGTAAGGAGTGTCGTTGTCCTCTTAATTGGAGAGATCCCCAATGCAATGTTGAAGTAGCTAATGAGGTAGCGGAGGACATGGATACTCAACTGAGGAGACTTCGTCAGAATTTGGCTGTGGCACAAAATAGGCAGAAACAATATGCAGACAATAGGCGTAGGCCACTTAATTCAGAAAGGGGGATTATGTGTTCTTGAGGATTAATCCCAAGCAGAGCTCACTGGCATTTAAAAGTGCAGGTAAATGGGCCCCTAGGTATGCGGGTCCGTATGAGATTTTGGAACGTATTGGAAAGGTGGCTTACAGGTTGGAGTTACCTTCACACTTGAAAGTACATAACGTTTTCCACGTGAGTAACTTGAGGAAGTATGTTTTTGATCCTTCCCATATGTTGGGGGACGATGATTTAGTAAGCAGGGAGAACTTTCTGTACCCACGACCAGAACGTATTCTGCGAGAGGAAACCCGTAGCTTAAGGAGGCGAACAATACGGAGATTTTTGGTTCAATGGGCGGGTTGTCCTGAGGAAGATGCCACATGGGAAGATGCCAATTGGATTCTTTGTGAGTTTCCGGAGATGGCCCATGAGGACATGGGTTGAATTTTTGGAGGAGAGACTGTAACAGACCTAGAATTTTGAGGTATATTGTGGAATTATATCATTAAGGGGATGCAAAGGAATAATAACTCAAATACCATGCATGCAGAGTATATATCGTATATGTAGAGATTATAGGGATAAATATATTGGAGGTTAATAATAAATACAAATACAGTGGAAACTTGATGCATGTGATGGTGGAACATTTTGGAAGGCGATAGATTGCAGCCGGATTGCTGAAGGAGCAGGGTATGAGCAATACTCTGGGAGCGTGTTGGAGTGCAGAGGAAGCAAGCATGATTTCCAGGTGGGGATTAAGCCTTACACCTGGGGTTTTTCTAGTGTAGTAAAATTGTGTTGATGTAGTAGGATGGTTTCTGGAACTTAGCATAGATTTAGAGTTAAATTATAAGTGCGTGGACATGAACAAGCTTGTATGATTGTATATGGAAAACAAGGTGCTGCGCACGGAGGGTTGCCCTCCGTGACCTGAGGGTGACGTGAACAAGAATTTCATCCGTGATCCCTAAAATATTATTCTAGTTCCGAAAAGGGCCAGAGTCCTATCACGTTATTCCATACGTCAACATTGCTTTGAGCATATACAATATTTTATTCAACTCAATGTCTCAACCTCAACCATTTAAGGTGACTGAAAGAGAAATGACAAACAAAGCTTTTTGACTTAAATATGCACATTGGAGTTAACATCATTTGGGTTCAAATCATTTGTTTGAGATGTTGCTCTATTAATGCTTTCAATTCCAAACACTGATTTTGTATTAAATAGACACGTGAATATATTGTTGCCATCATGGCAATGATATGGATTTAAGTTTGTGGTGCTAACAAAATAATTTAATCAAACTGTCTCAATCATTATATTATATAGAACATGACATCAATTTGTAGCCTATGCCTGCAACAACTACCTACATGTTAGCCAATAAAACCATACTGTTTCTTTAGATAATAATCCTCTGCCATTCTGCATTACATAACAGAACAATAGCCATATCACTACTTATATAGAACACAAGTAAGTTTTATTACCATGCATAAGGGTTTGTTAATGCTGACACTAGAAACACAATGGACCATTGCAGGAGCAATTAGGATAGTATTCCTAAGCCTATTTCAAACATGGTTCTCGAGAAATAATGCCTTGGTACATTATGAAAATAATGTAAGGAAAATAGCAATGGGTAAATGGTTGGGAAAAACCGTATGGGGTTAAATAACCATTGAAATAAAATGGATATACTTTTAAATACCATTAAGTAAAAGTGTAAGCATCCCTAACATAGGCTGAGCACAATAAACAATTGGATTATTAGTGTGAGCGCTTCCTTGCTTCAATCCTCATATTCAAGATATATATTTTGCAAATATGTTGAAATTTGGGTTGTTTGGTATTAAATGAACATTTTCCTTTTATTTATCCTAGTTGATGAATGTATATTGTTTGTGTTTTGAACCATTGGGTAAAATTCTACTTAAATAGAGATACTTATAGATGCCGAGAACACAAGGCAATAATGCGGGTCTGTTTAAATCTCATGCATCATGGAAACATGAAGCAATAGCGCAAGTTCAAATTTTGTGTGTTCTCGAATTGAGACACATTTGTTGCTACATATAATTCCAGCTAGTAAGTCATTTGAAAGAGAATAGGGATCGGGAAAGAGAAATGTTCACGGCGCCGCCGCGATAAATTTCTTGTAAGTCAACAACTGCTTTTGGCAATTTACCCAAGTACCTGGACAGAGTTACAAGGCCAGACTTTTCATCTAGCAGCAGGATGGTTGCTTTGGACTATCTGGAAAAGACGAAGATTGGTAATCTTCAAAGGTCTGGATGTGGCAGATAATCGTGTTCTCCAAGAAGCTCAAGGTTACATTGTAAAGTCGTATCATTGTTCTTCACTTGCCCCTCACAAGAGGCGATTGATTTTTGAGGAATTTTTGGATGTGCACTCTTATGCTTAGGCAGGTTGCTTCACTCGGTGGGTCTCCGCTTATCCGCTGAGATTTTATTCCTGTCTCTGCATTTATACTTGTATTTGACTCTTTGATTGAATAAAGTCTGACGTCCTTCAACAAAAAAAATTTCTTGTAATATTAATAAATGAAATGTTGAAATTTGCCTCAAAATTAATTTTGACAAGTAGAATGTTTCAAAAACCTTGAATATATGTAACTTTTTCCATGCGAAACATCACTCCCAACAATATAGCTCACAACGTGATGCTTAATATGAAACCATGGACTTGTTTTATTAGAAACTCAATGTCTTTATTACAACAATTGTATTTTCATAGTATATTTGATTGCAATAAATAAATCCATCGTGGTTTTCTTTACCGTTATTTAATTCTATCTAATGTTGCACCATCCCCATCTAGATGTGTCATCACTTTTGACTGGGCGGCGTTTCTCTTCTCGACATCATATTACGATCTAAACATTGCAATGGAGTATTGGCCCTTGCTTATAGATATTACTCGGCACATCGTTTATTTATTCTTTGATCACCAATTTTTATTCTCATCCATCACACTCCATGATGATTTGAACACGCCGAGCTTTGAACCCATATGCTGCCATCTAGACTCATAATGGAGAGACAACCCATCAAAATAGAGACTATTCTTGGTGCAAGGTTAACATCTAACCAAAGGCACAACTACCTAATATCTTCTGGCCTATCTTAACCATCAAAGTGACTAGACTAGTCGTGGCTTTTATGTCTTCCATGTATTGTCGTGGAACCGGTCTCAAAAAGGTATCATAGGGTTGAAGTCAAAACACCACTTTTTCGGATCGATAAGCTGAATCATATATGTCAATGCCACAAGGTTACATTCACCATTTTTTGAATAGTAGAATCCTCTAACCCTGAAATGATGAGTACATCTTTTAGCATCCTAATTTATACAAACAAAAATGGCTATGTTTCAAAAACTAAAACAAAAATAGTTGATAAAAAGGAGTGGTACTTCAAAACCTCGGAAAAAGGCAATCAGTAGACTTTTGTGAAAGCATGATTAGCAATTCTAGGCAAATTATTCTTAGAAATGATGTTGGGCAGATTTATACTTTGGTTTTGCACGGACATAGGATAGCAAACCATATATATTATAATCCCGATAGAAGAACACCCACCTCAACATGCGTATTATTGCATGCATGAAAAGAGCACACCCCGGATGTTGACGAGTAAGATTACAAAACAGGACATGCGAAGCGAGGGAATTGAACCTCCGGACCGAGAAACCCAACAGTTAACAATCAAGAAATATAACTATGAAAAGAAAAGAAGGTTATCTAAGACCGAAATTATCTAAGCTAATGCCACCAAAAGCATCAAATGTTATTTCCCTTCTCTCTATATTCAAACATAACATTGATTGACTGATAGCAATCGTGTGACTTCGTGGCTTCAAAATCCTAGCACAAACCTAAAATAACTTCTTGGTGAGAACAAGGCATCTCACAAACAAGCTAAAGCTCTCTTAAAATTTTCAAGTCACACACACCACAAATAAAACAATAGGTTGTGAATGAGAAGAGAACAACAATTAAACAAATGTGCAAGATAAAACTTTTCCTACACCATCATGACCATGTGTGAAGTTTTATTAGTGGCAACATAAATGGGACAAGAGCACAAACCCCGACTTATTGTCTCAAATAAATTTACGGATGCGGGCATTTCGGATGATTGAATGCAAGAATACTGTCTCAATCTAGCAAGATAATAAATGTCGCCAATCCTTTTATTAGGCACATGTGCAATTGATTATGCTGTTCCACCTCCTGTATGATAGACTATAGCATAAGCATATATTTCAATGCACAAGACACTCAAGTAGCTCACAAAGCATCTACACATTTACTTGATTAAGTACAACATAATCGCATTACATTGGCAATACAAAGTTCGAAGTGACGTTCTTGTTCGGATGTGATACAAATTTGTTTCTCGTCATCCGCTAGCATCTCCTGTTGTTTTGTGTAGCCCAAGAGATAAGCATTTTAATGGGCGGACCAAATGTCATATCCATATGTAAGCTTTTGTTTGCATAAAGAATTTACCATAGTATGGCCCCAAATGTGGAATGTAGCAATCTAGTTTGTATTAAACAAAGAAACTTTTATCATCATCCTGTTACAATTCTAAGCAATTCCATATTTGCAAGCATTTGCCTAGCTGTGAGTAGAAAAGAAATGGCATCTATGTGAAGGTAAATCTTTTACCACAACTATCAAGCATATAGATCCCTACAATAGGGATGAGTCAACGGCCTGGGTTTCCAAATCTATGGCCATGGGATTGAGGTGATACCTTCATAAGATCTTTCTAGCAAGTGTTTTTTGTGTCGTTGCCTTTCTAAAGTAGAGATTTTGCAAGAGCGTCCAGTCAAAGAGAGCTCCAGATCTGATACTCTAAAGCTTCTAAGTATATCTCAATCAAGGAGATGAACAACGAGCTCCCAACACAAAGAGGAAAAACACACCTTCAAGTTCTTTTTCTTTGAACTAAAGATTTTGATTGGCTCTCCTCCTCATCCACATTTATGCGTTACAAGGAGGTGCTTACCTTTCCACTCTCCTTTTCTTTCATCATTTGTCATCGGACATTTATAGTTTAGACCAACAACCGGTGTGAACAAACAAACAAGACAAGCATACCCTCCATTGCAAGAAAAAAAAAAACCTGGACTACTCATGCACAAAAACTTGCTTCGAAAGTGCAAAGAAAAGTTCGGGCCTTTTTGCACATGTTTTGTTTCCAAAATCATACAAATTTGCATAAGGTGGTGAATGACATATAAAATAATGCATATCTAAGTTATGGAATAAGAGTGCATATAGACCCATGCAGCCCGTTCCCCCCTGCAGTTAAATAATGGTCCAAAATGCTGCAGAGAAATTATGTTCTTCTAACGATAAACCTAAAATTTGTCTTTCCAGTGATACTTTCTTGTAGCGATTGTTCTCCTGGTCACACTCATGGCAATTTTCCCAGCATTTTCCCCGCATACGATTTGAATTTAGTTCGGTTTATAGTACAATCCAAAGAAAACCCGAGCCACTCAAGGCGGAGAAAATGAAACTACATGTACGACCTGCATTTTATGTAGAAGGAATGCAGGAAATGGAGCTCAAATAAGGAGCCCCATATTGTGGCTAAAGCAAAGACAGACGGAAGACTATATACCTTCTCAATTGCCGTTAACAATTTGCACATTATAGCAGCAGCAGAAATTCAAAAAAGCAAGATCTAGGTGTTCTTTGGCATAACAAATATGGACACCTTTCACTTGCATGTCTAGAATTGCTTACAAATGGACATGGTTTGTGGCGCTTAGAATGTATGACGGGGACTACCGTTTGAAGCATGTACCGCGAGGAAATGTGCCGCTTTTATTTTCCTATGCATGAACCTTCATGAGCCAACCGAGTGTGCTATTCGAACATTCTCGCACAAAGAAAGATACAAAATGCAAATATTGGTGTCGTAGATCCGAGAATCTCCTGTGGACCCTCCCTCCCTCCCTCCTCCTCCCTCCTCCTTCCTTCCTTCTAGTTAGTCCGGATGTGGAGAAAAATTCAATCCTTTTCCAACCTACATTAGTAACTACACTATAGACAGTGCCATAGCCCTGTACAGTGCTAGAGAACTGGAAGAAACATAGAATCTGAGCCAGACACGCCTCAACGACCCCTTGCTCTTAGACAAAGAAACAAACTGCGGCCAAGCTTTCAATGGCACAAACTCGAAACAGGGGACGAGGAAAGCAAGAACAAAAATGATAAACAAGACTAAAGCTTAAGCCTCTATAAAGACAAAAAAAGACCAAACAAATCACCACCGGATTGAGGCAGAATCCCATTTCCAGTGGCCGTAGAACTTCTTGCTCAATCCATAGCGCAGCTATACTCTAAATGTTGGTAAGAGCCTAGGAATGGCCGATCTGCACTTGAAAATTGCTATCGTTGCTTCATACTACCGGAAAGAAGCTCCAAAGAGTGGCTATGGCGATGAACGGGCAAAAATTAGAGGATGAACAGGCAAAAACTTAGAGAAAAGCAGGGCATAAAAAATAAACAAGGTGCGCCATAGCCACGCCTGCGAAGGAATGGGCTGGATGACCGAGCACTTACAAGCACCAGCCAGTTTTTAACAGTCACCAGTATATGCTAGGCATATGCCGGCATATACCTGGATATGCCCACATACCCACATAAACGAGGGTTTGCCCCCTAGGGGCAACCCAATATTGTATGATTGCATACTGAAAGCTTGCATAAAGTATCACATATCTAATTATTTCTAGGGAGCCGAGCACTTAAACCCATGCTAGAAGGAATTGGGATAGCTCAGATTAGAACCTGAAGAGTGGATTAAGATAAAAATTGTTGGCAGGAACCACAATACAAAACTAAGGAATTATCCACAATACGGAATACAAAACTGATCTGGGAATTATCCACAATACAAAACTAAGGATGGCGTTTGCTAAGGGACTTAACCATATCCCGGACTGTAGCTTCAATGTACAAAGCTTTATGGAAGAGTTTGCCAAATTGTGTCAGCATGTGGATACAAAACTTCGATACTGACATCGAAGAGTTTGCCAAAGTTATAGTTCTACAAATAGCCCTATAACTGCTTCAAACTCTTCGATGTGGGCTTGTGCATTTTGTCTACGATGGACTTGCCTTTAGTGTTACCAAAGATGGGGTACGGAAGTTTCAAATTTAAGCCTGGAGCGAAAACAGAGGGGGCGGCAGGAGGAGAGACATATTATGGTGGTGGCACAGGAACTTGAGAGTGCCAGGTGGCATGAGAAGTTGAAGGACCTCCCATGACGATAGTAGGGGGCATCATTGAAAACCAGGGAGGGGCCATGGAAGTAGCAATCTTGCTGTCGGTAATTGGTGGAACAAAGAAGCCCTCCAAATCGAGCGGAGGTCACCAATATTGTAGACATTGACCGGTGGTTGAAAAGATGGTGATGATGGAAACTCATTGACAGTGGTGATATGGGTTGGAAGGGTACAGGCGTGGGCATGGGATGCTTTATGGAGTTTGAAGATAGGGCGGAGTTTGCTGAACAGGGGATTGACGAGGTGAATGCAGTTGAGAATAATTGCGACAATGCATAGGTGACCCTAGTCGGGGAGAGGTCCGAGGTGTCGGTGGAGCCGAATGGCCATGGGATCGTGGGTGACCATCTTCAATTATGGGACACACACCCAGATGGGACCTGCTCCCACCATTGTATATGATTGAGTGGGTCCTTCCCCCACTAACTTTACAATGATCATGATCACTTTCACAATGAGACATTGAACCCATGCCCAACTTGGGATGGCAGTTTGGGGTCTTGCCACAGGAGCAGTAGCATTGGACTAATCCATGAAATTAGAGGTCTGGAAATTTCTTGAAAGGTCCAAACCCTTAGGAATGTTGATAGATTAAAATTTGTAACTCGAGTGCTTAGAAGTGTTGATAGATTAAATGCTGTCCAAGCCTGAAGATGAGGTTTTCATGGGAACACGAGAGACATGTTCTAAACCTCAACTCCTAAAAAGTGAGGTCCTTAACTCCTAAACGGTGATGTCTTCACGGCAACGCGCCAGGCTACGGCCTGACCTCAAGCAAACCTCCAGTTTGAGGACCATGTGGAAACCATCCTAAAAATGGCCATGGCACCTTGAGCCAACGCTGACCTCAAAAATAAGACTGCAAACCTCCAGTTTGAGGACCATGTGGAAACCATCCTAAAAATGGCCATGGCACCTTGAGCCAACGCTAAATCATCCCAAAATCATACAAATGCCATATAAATGCCTTAGGCGTTGCTCACAAGAGCACATGAAATTTTGAGTCCAAGAAAACAACTAAACTACAAAACATTTTTAGTAAAAAACCTAAAACCTGTGCACAATCTTCAAATGAAAAAATCTCCCAGAAGTCTTGCGATGGCGGACCATCGATATCAGAAGCTCCAAGACAGCGGCATTTTTCAGAAGGTACTTATCGAGCCTCAGACTTCAAACAGGTCTTGCAAGTTTCCCTCTCCCTCTCAGCCCTTGAACCTCATTGCCTATGACGGTGTCGGCTGTCTTTATGTTTGGAATTCTAAAGAGAAGCTCTTACACTATGTCGAGATTCGCCATTCTGAAAACCTAGAGACTAGTTCGTTTGATTCGGATTGTCTTCTGGGTAATTCTCAATATAAGGTACAGTTGATATTAAATGATACGCCGGAACGGACTCGTATACTTAGTCATACAACTCAGAAACAATTATCTGCAGACGTTGAAGCTGGATAAGGACGTAGACTTTGAAGTGCGATCCATTAAGTTCAATAGATCGGGGAAGGCTCTGCTTTTAGTTGGTGATGGAGCTGTAATGGCGATTGATCTGGTATCTCACATTTCATCTCCACAGACCGGTGGGAAGGCCTTGCCTCGTCAAATGTGCAGGTAAATTAGTTTATAACTAACAATAAGCAGCTAGAATAAGTTGGGGTGTATTTTATCTACAAGGTTGACTGTGCTAAGATGCTCTTTGTGAAAGGGAAATGCCAAGTGTGGCAAAATATACTTCCTCCTGTAGTTGTTATTTGAAGAACCAAAGGAACTCTTCAAGCGTTCCATGCTGTAACTATGCAGGCAATTGAGCTTTCTACTTGTGATGTGAGGCAAGCAACAAGAGGAACTTAGAGACAGAGAACAACAATAATTTTTAAGGTATTACTTTGTAGGTCTTTAAAAAAATAATCCGAGCTTCACATGTGGCCTGTCAAGAAAAAACAAAGATTGAATGGAGACTGATCTAAGAGCACTTTTGCCAAGTAATCTAATCAGGAATTACTCTATTTTGATAGAATAGTGATTTCGTGCATAATTTGTTCCTCCCTGGCTGTACATGATTGCACATTGTAATAATTTACTATGAAGACCCAAATGGTCTTATGCCGAATACATCCTTTTTCCTTGTATATTTCCTTTATCAAGTATGCAAATAACTATTTGGTTAGCTAACCTTTTGACTGTCTCCAGAACGAGCATGATTGGGAATGAGATTTTTAGGTCCAATAATGGCCGTTTACTGCACATCTTGCATGTGTCGTGGCATTCTTATAGTGACACACATGTTGGTATCCTTTCATCAGATGGTGTTTTCAGGTTTGTCTCCATTTCCCTCTTTTGAAACTTCGGCAATCGCATATTCATGGCATGGATTGTATAGCTTTTGCAACAGTTTCGGCTCATGTTTAGAATTGCTTGCAGATTATTCAATTTGGTATTGGAAATGGCGTTTCTGGAACAAGAATATCATCTGCAGCCAAGTTGTACTGGGAATACAAGCTCATCCTTTTCCAAGCCTATTTCATTCGCTTTTGGGGGGGAACATTTATGGGATAGATTTACAGTAAGGAAACCCTGCCTAAGCCTGCATTAGTTATAAAGTATTGTCTTCTTTATGAATTTATTTTTAAAATCCAGGTATTTGTCCTCTTCACAAATGGATCAATCTATGCCTTGTGTCCTGTTGTACCATTCGGAAGGTATGATTATGCATTCCGTAAACCTTGTCATTCATCAACTTTGTCATGTTATCCAAGATGTTTCAGCAAATTGTTTGAGATTGAAGAATGACTGGAAATTTTCTGGCAAACTGATACTAAAATGGTTGGTTCCTTATTCCAGTCTTTACAACAGTGCTGGCATCAAAGAGCTTGCTCGAGATGCGGGGATTGCTGCTAGCAGTGCTTTCGGAGCAGTTGCTAATGCACCACTTGCTCTTTCTTGGCTGGAAACAGTGTTTCCAGATAATGCTGTTCTCAATGAGACAAGCAATATTATATCAGTGTCAAGGGCGCATCCACATATTCCATTTGAAGCCTCACTTGTTCTACAGGTGCAGCACAATTTGTTTATCCTTTTTGTGTACTGAGACTGCACTATGTAAGGGTGCTTAATATAATAATTCTTGCATGGTTCAGCTTAATTCAAAGCTTCTTGTTGCTGGGTGTCTTAAGCATTCATTTTTGCCTATGTGCATAAGTGGTTATATTGTCCTTAGAGAATACTGATCCCAGTTTCCAACCTCAACAGGGTCCTCTTCCAACAGTATGGAGTGGAGATTTAAAACCCCAGGCAGTAAACTTTGATAGACACCATGCGAACATGATCCTCTATAACATTGTTGGCAAGGATAGCATACTGGCTGTCAGCAGTGGCGATGGACAAGTAATATTCTATGCCCTCGCAGATGAGGTTCAACCTATGTGGAACATGAGCAGTACACCTCATTTTGTGGTTGATGATGATGGACGTTTATTATCAATGGGAATGCTTGTGGAAATGAAAACGGAAGAGGATGCACTTCTTCAGGTGGAAAGCAATGCTGGAGAATGTAGAGATGATAAGGCAGAATTATTTTGGACTGGCAAGTCACCTCCTTTGCTTCAGCTTGCAGTTGTAGACCTTGCTTTGCATCAAAAAGAGTTGGAAGCGGGTGCTATTTCAGTGTTTGCGGATCCTTTTTCATCAAACCGATTTCTTTGCTATCATGCAATGGGCGTGGATGCAATCCTGCTTAGATGGTTGCCCTTCTCTGACCAAGGCGGAAGCAAATCATGTCTGCCACCTGTTGTGTATCCTGTGTTAGATACACGGCAGCCTAACGATGCTCTTATGCTCCAGCCTTTGCTGGGAGCAACTGCAATGTTGGATAGCTTTGGAAAGACATGGCTGATAGCTGTTACATCAGTTGGTAAAAGTGTAATTGTAAAGCTGAGTCATCAACAGACAGCACTGTTATTGCCAGAGGACATAGAAGATATGGATGAGATAAAAAACCCTGAAGTAGGTATCCTTCAGGTCATTAGTGCTGAACTATTGCAAGGACCAAAAGATATTCATATCCTTCAGGTGAATTATCATCTAACCATATTATGTCTATCGCACACATTTTGTTATTTATAAGTCTTTTAAAGATCTTTTAAATTTGCCAGTCTGCTTCATCTGCTAGCTTGACTGTGGACACATTAGAGGGGCGCGCCTTTCTGCATGATCAAAGCAAGCTTCTTCATGAAAAGTATATAGAATATGCACACAGGGTAAGGATGGCTAATGAGTTTCCTTTGATTTTACATGTTCTCTTATGTCTTACGGTTGTTTCCAGGTAGATATTGAGCTGAAATTACATAAGAAGCGTCTCGAAGAGATGTTTCAAGATATACAAGATAGGCTATCGCAGGTTCAGGATAATTTACGACAGGCAAAGAAGAAGTCTGAAATTTTTGATGCCCGTATTGCACATGCATTTCAAAGGAACAAGCAAATGCAAGAGCGGATAAAAAATTGCAACGCACTACCAGGAATAAGGCAGAAACCATTAACCGTTGCTGAGCAGGAATTCGGATCTTACTTAGGTATTCTAGACTTTTTCAATGCAAATTTTTGGGTGCCTGATCCAGCCGTTTTGTAGGCATTCTTATTGTGCATGCATTCCTTTTTCAGATACCTTGAATTATCAAGATATGGAGATAATGAAATCTGCCGTTGAAGTACTTAAACTTCGAGCGGAACGTTTGGTACATAGATCTGAGACGCAAAAGCAGAAGCCTATAAGGAGGTCCAGTTTCAATGTCCCCGATTCTCAAATGCGATCTTTGAAATCATCGTTGAATCGTCTTTTAGATGTTGTACAAGAGGCCAGTAAAAAGGTTGATATTTTGGATGAGACTATACAATTGAAAGAGGCCTTATCAGACAATTAACTTGTTCAAAACGTATGAAAGGAATTCAGCTTAAGCAAAAATCCAGTTGCTCAAATTCTATGGCAATGGCAAAAATACAGCACTATTTGCTAGCTCTTGTTGCCCGACCTGACCTGGTACCTTGCTACAGAGTAAAGTGAGTGGTGTGTAAGAAATAGTAAGGAAAGGTGTAACATCAATCCTTGGGGGAGAGGGTTAGTTGAAAGCACACCTTTCAGCAATGCCAGATCCAATTACTAGTGCCCGCTTTTCTACTTTGCTAAGTTTTCGTGCTCTTTTGGTGATGCATCAGTACGAGACCAAAAGATCATAATGTTGAAGGGCAAGAAATAGAGATGCTTGCACATGCTAGTAGATCAAGGTCCCCACTAATCACCTTTTTCACTTGAGGTGCACTAGAATCTCATGTGCACCACCATGATTAAAAGTGACCAAGTGTTATTATCTAAATCTATGTTAGTATAGGGATTTCAATATCGTTTTCTTTATGTTGTTACAGCCCAAACATTATTTTTTTTCCTACAAAAAAACAATATGTAAGGCTATATTGTTTGAATTGAGAATATTGATATAATGTTTCCGCAATAAAAAAGAGTATTTTTGTAACATATGATTTTGGAAGGTTTATTGTGGTATTCGTATTAAAATACGTATTAGGATGATGTTGGCATCTGGGTTATGTTTGGAAATGGGTTATGTTTGGAAACCGATGTGGATTTGTGTTGGAGAAGGTTCAGGGGTTTTTTTTCCAGAGTGGGATTGGGTCACGCATGGGTGATGCCTGCTGTCGATCAGTTTTGCCGATGCTAAATCTGGCTGCCTCAGGTGTCGCTGCGGTTGCTTCAAGTGGCGGCAAGGCTATTTGCTGTTGTTGCAGATGCCGATTCCCAACTCGGCCGGTTTGCTGTGTGTGGCTTTTGTTTTGGTATTTCAGGGTCAGCAAAGGAAGAGGAGGCGACCTGCACATCCCACAATAACAGGTGAGCGACCTGCACATCGTTTGTTCTTTCTATTTGTGTCTACATCATGTCTGCCATGAGAAGAGCAGCCAGAAAGGGCGGTATTTACTGCTAGGCTTATTTTGTTTGAAACATATTTTTTTTTCACAATCTCTGATAATCTCGACTTCGTCCAAGCAGGTGTCGCCAGCATTAGGCCTTCAAATTGGGATGGCCTATATGTATTTCGGCAGCCTGTTCTGTATGGTGCTAGATCAGTATCCTCCTCTACCTTTGATTTTTGAGATGTTGGAATGCCTATAACAACATTTTACCAAGATTGATCTCCGTGATGCTTATAATCTTATCTGGATTCATGAAGGCGATGAATGGAAGACAAGCTTTTGTACTCGGTATATGACGATCATACCTATATAATACATATATATGATTGTCACATGTATTTGAACAAGAATATTCCTAAAACCTTTCATAAAATTTCTAGAATATTCCTCTAGAACCCTCCAAATATTTTCTAGAGTTCCAGAAAGTTCTTAGAATTCCAGTAACATTCTTCTAGAACCTTCTAGAACCGCCCCCCTGCTAATATATAAAGGGGCCTTTAGCATGGGGTTCGATATTGCGGTTCAACGCCAGTTGTGAGCCTTTCCTTGTTTCAATGTCTTGTTCTCTTCCACCATTCATAGCAATTGTATATATTTATTCATGTATAATATATAGATTATTCATTCTTCTCGAGTATCTATAGCGTGTTCTTGTATTTTGTTCGTAGGATCATGACAGTTTAAACCGAAGTCCATTGCTCGGTTCTTGTCTATTATGAGCCTAGTTTTTCTTTCCTTCTTGTCTATTATCTTTCGATCATGGAAGATGGTACAACAAGGAAATGATGGCGAATATGATGCAGCAGTTTAAGCAGCTTGCTCAAATGTGCCAAAGGTTATAGCTAGAGAATAAGGAGCGTAAAGAAGATTTAGCATATGTCATGTTTCGACATTGGGTTCAACATCAATGCCTTTAGAGCCCAAGATTAGTTTGCACGAAAAGTTTGATGGCATACAGTCAAAGCATTTGGTCGCGATCCAAATGGATCCTCATAAATATCAAGTAGATCAAGCTCATGCAGCTTGGTCAGTCCTCTTCTTGCAGGACTAGCTCTTAATTGGTTTGCATAGTTGGTCAAGAAAGGGGCTCTACACTTGAAGAAGGATTTTGCGACCTTAACTGCAGAGCTCGTGAATTATTTTAAAGACCTTAATAGACAAGGAACTGCGATCACTGAGTATAGAAATTTGAGGCAAGACCTACGACCAGCTTTAGTTTAGGCATCTGAATTAGCAAATTGCCCCAAATATATCTTCTTGTGATACTGCCCTTCATGACTATTTTCAAATGATATCAAAGATCTGTTGTTGACTATGGATGATCTCGAAACTCTCGAAGAGGCTATGAAGTTCGTGGCTTGGTGCGATAAACCTATTCGAACATAAGCAGGAGTCTAGTATTAGCTTTTGTTCTGCAAATTCCCATAGTTGTTTCTGCTCCTGCACCAACATCTCCTGAAGCAAATGCTCCAATGCTGATGTAGGTGGATCATTTAGTTTTTCGGGGGTTCTTCATTCCTTACTAAAAAGCAGCATCGAAGGGAGCCAATCTATTCGTTTGTGGAGGGCTTCAGGACACATGGTTGTGGTTACTTAATCAAACAATCTAGTTTATCTGAAAATGTCAGGAACCGGTCCATGTAGTAGAAGTCTCTTGATGGATGTCCGACATTTGTTTGGCTCCTTCTGCAACTGAAGACAGTTTTATTTTTTTGATAAGGTTAGTAAAGAAATTCTGGTTTTCGTACTATTGGAGTCAGAGGTGAAGAAACTAAATGCTTTTGCATAGTTTGATTGTGGGACGAATGCTTGTTTTAGAGATAGTGTGCTTATATCTGAGCATGCAATCACTAAAATTAAGCTGGAGAATCTTGGAGCTATTGGAGTGATTATGAGGCGTGAGATTTCCTCTAAACTAGTCAAGCATGTATTGTGCCCCTTAGGGTTTTGTTTGAAGGAGTTCCTTGTAGAGTTGCCTTCAATCTGATTGTTAGCTCGCATGCACCAGTAGTTGAGGGCCAACATTGACTCGAGTTACAAATTAAGATGAGATTAGTGTGGTGGGCCATCAGAGTAGTTTAGTCGGCTAGAATAGTGGAATCACAATTCTCTCACGCTGGGGTTCAAATCCCTCCTCCAACTGGTGCTCCTGTTCATTCTTGTTTCCTAGTTCTAGCCCTAGTCCCAGTCCCAGTCCATCTTTGCTCCCTCCTTCGCAGGTACCGTCTACTTAGTTCATACATCATCCCTTTACCTGTGATCCAGTCCCTGGTCTCTTCCAGTATGTTCCCAATCTTGGTCCTAATTCTGCTTCTTCTCATGAATTGCTTCTTGATTTTGGTCCTCTCCTTGGCTCAGATCTTGACTCTGTCCTTCTTGCTTTCCTTTTTTTTTTGTTCTGGTTCTGAACCTTGCTTTTGTTCTTGTATTTACCATTCCAGTAGAACAAAATATTCTAGTCTGAATAGAACACAATAATAGAATATTCTAGTCTAAATAGAATACAAGAATATATATATTTATGAGAGCGCAAGAGAACAAGAGAACTCGAACAAGAATGGTCTGGCAATGAACCGGAATCCTTTATCGACTTCAAGTCACTTCGAGTCTAAATCTTCTTTATTTTTTATCTTTTAATGATCATGAAGAGTCTTATAAGGAGATAAGTGATATAAGGGATATGATGCAAATGATAGAACAAATTAAGGCATTGTGATATCGATTCCATCTCGAGTTGAAGGGGAATCTTGAACACCTTGATGCGGAGCAGAGGTAAGAGAGATATCCAGCTAGCAGTTTCACATCTAGTCAAGATTCTATTTTAACTTTTGATCCAGTTCCAGTCTTGCTCTCAGTTCTTGTTTTTGGTCCTCACCCTGACTCTGATTCTACTTTTCCTCATGATCTAGTTCGTAATCTTGATCATGTTTGTGTTCTGGATCCCCCCTTTTGTTCTTGTCCCTGGCCCTGCACCTACCCTAGCTCTAAATTTAAGCTTGAGCTCTGATTTTACCTCCAATACGCCTTTCTTGATGCTCCTCCAATTTTAGATTCTGCTCCTGATATAGTTCTTTGCCCTGATCCGGAGTGTACAACTGCTTCTATTTATATTCCTGCTCTATTTCATATTTCACTTTTATTCCCTAATCATGTTCCTCTCCCTACTCCGGTAATGACTTTAGCCTATTATCATATTCCTATCAGTGTTCCTCTTTCTATCTTTGAGCAAAGTCACATTAGGGCGGATTTGGGGTCTCAAAATGGCCCATATCTTGGGTTAAAGATTTCCACGTCAGATTCGCCACGACCAATCAAGTTTGCGCCTTTTTTACAAAAGTCAGTATTAGTTGGCAGGTGGATGAGCAGGCTTACTTGGCATCCACATGGCGTATTTTCATAGAGGATGCCTGCGCTTTTGTTGCAACCATTTTAATGGCCTGTATTTTTCGGGAGTCACTTTGCCGCCCAAAATAATGGTGATTTTTACTGCCTACTGTCAGCGTCACCAACTCCCTTGTCAAATTTTGGCGCCAAACTTCTGTACTGTCACTCCGGCGCCTCTACGTGCATCCTCTCCGCCTTCACTCCTCATCTGCAATCCATGTCTCCTGTAATTTCTGTATTCTTGCCTCATTTACAGAACTCCCAAGGTGAAGAAGTGGGAGATTTTGTGTCAATAGGTTCGTGGGTGAGTATGCTGCCATCAACGAGGGGCGAGCATAGAGTTAAACGACGAAGGCGATCAGACGTGCGGACACATTGGATAGGTAGGATAAAAGAGTTCAAGTTGAATTCTAGCGGCCGGAAAGTGGAAAGTATAACAATACGACATGCATATACCCCTTCTGATATGGCCAAAGAGCTAATCTCCACCAAAAACAGCTTCCCAAAATAGCCCGCAAATGGTAACCACCTTAATCGGATCACACGACGCGAAGTTGTCTGTCAGCTACTTAACTGCGTAGAGACAGTTTCGCGTCGTGTGATCTCCTTATCTTTTCATTTCGTTCGTTGACACGTGTTTACAAACAAATTTATTGTGCAGGTTTATGTTTATCAGACGTCGTGGATGTCGTTCCAGCCGAAAGCATTAGTAGTGTACTTGTCGTGTATCACATAGACATCGGAATTGTTCTTTTCCAAGGTATGGATGCCGTGACCTTGCGGGGTATATGCATCTGGTTTTACGGACATGATTACAACGTAAAGGTCAGGAAACCGAGCTTGGGGCCAGTTGAATTGCCCCCTTTAAGTAAACTTTGTAAGCCACAGACTAATGAGAACAATGTAATTGCAATGAAGAAATGCCTGGCTGACGAGGTGCAAGTGGGAATGTCTGAAAATGGAGGCGTGAGGATGAGTTTCAAAATCTTCACACCGTTTGAGGTATTTGTTAACATATTCCAGATGGCGCAGGAAGTCGAAAAGCTCCGAAGACATATACGTGCTTTCTCCCCCCTGCCGATTTTGTGGATGGCTTATTTTTGGTTCCGACCTGGGATGTTCGATTCCACGAATCATCCGGTCAACTAACAGAGTGCCGCGTAGTTAAGTCCTCCTTTAAGTTCAGATACTTTCTTTCAAAACAATATTTATACGTTAATTGTCAAATAGAACGAAGGAAACAGAAAAAAAGAGGCTGCACAACTTTTTGGGAGCCGTTTGAGGACCATAACAGACACTCCGATGCGGTAGATATTCGAGTATGGCGAGGGGAGGAAGTCATTTATACAGCCACCATGAAAATCGAATGGCCATTATCAGAGCTAAGAGTGCTAATGGAGACAGAGGAGATTGCTAACGACTTCCATTATTTCATTGATGGCATTAGGGTTGGCTACAGGCAAGAGGAAAATGTAAAGTTTAGTGAGTTCGCGATCAACAAGAAATTGTCCATCGCCTAGCGCTTTGAATCTCAGTTTTTTATTTGTGTTTTTGTCCGATGTTTTTTTAGGGTTCCGTATTTTGTCCGATATTTTTTTAGGGTTCCGTACAATTATTTAAAAAAGTTACCATCATATTTTACTTTAACTTCTATATTTTACTATTTATCTCTTGCCAGTTGTCTATTTTTGTCAGTGTTCGTAGTATAAAACGCCATCCGCTGAGAAGCCATTGCAAGAACTAAGCAAACCGCAAGGATCCATCCAGGTGGTGTAAGGCCAGGTGATTACATTAGTCCGCCTCCTTCATCCACATATGTATCTGAAGTCTCTGATAGAGATTCTCCTCCTCCGACCATGCCTAACAAAAGATCCAGAATAGATATTTGCATGACAGACAGTGGGGGCAGCAGCTCGGCAGTAAGTAGGGAAGTGCACTCCGGTTCGGAGACGGAGGATGAAAATGTGAGAGATCGTCGAGCAGAATATGACGTCGGATTAATTATTGGGCAGCCGCCTCTTCTTGCTCTTCCTGCTCCTCCTGCTCCTCCTGTGGATGCGCCAGGACCTTCAAATCAAAGGAGGAGGCCCAACGCCAGAATGGGAAGGCGACCAGAAATGTGAGGAGACGGCCGGAAGGGTCGGCCGAGCAACAGCCTCCAAATGCTGGGGTGAGGAGACGGCCGGAAGAATCGGCCGAGGAACAACCTGCAAATGCTGGGGTGGGTGAGGGTAGTGGCCGAAAGCGGAAAACGAAGCCTGGCATTAAAGCGCTTCGCGAGATTAAGAAGTATCAGAAGAGCACTGAGATGGTCATTCCGCGTCTCCCATTTGCCAGGCTCGTGAAAGAGATTCTGCAAGAGTGTACAGAATTCAAGCAACTGCCTTAAATGCTCTTCAAATGGCTTCGGAAGCAGTTGGTGTCGGTCTGTTCGAGGACTCGCAGCTTGCAGCAATACATGCCAAGCGGGTGACTGCATGGAATAAATTACTACTCCTAAATTTTAGTGTAGCCAAAATAGGTTTAGCTAAACTACCTTCAAATTGGGGCTAGAAGTTTCTAACACTTGGCTAAACTAAATGGTTTTTCTCCATCACAGTTTATTGCTTTTGGCTAAACTTTCACAAAATGGAAAGGCAAATATTAGCCATCACGCTATAGTAATTAAAAAAAAATCCAAGCATTTTGGCAAAGACATTGAATTGATTGTAAACACATAAATTAAGACACAAACATACATGAACATGTTCAAAAACAAACAAAAAGGACTACATTGTTCCTTTTCCTCTAATGCTTCAATTTTGTACTTGAAACAAGAAAGAAAGTGGGAAAAAAAAAAGAAAAATACAAATCCTATTTGAAAAAAAAGTTAGTACATACATTGTTGTTGAATACAAATCCTCCATTTTTTCAAATTTCTCTTAGGTTTAAAGTTAGTACATACATTGATTGTTGAATTTTTGGCTAATCAATCCATTTTTTTTTTTTTTGGGCCCAAAAAATAGCCATTTGGCTAATCTTAGCCGTTATTTTATTCCATGGGTGATCATTATGCCCAAGGGATCCCGGTCTTAAGATAAGGGATCCCGAGTATTATGGTCAAAATTTTATGGCTGAATACAACAAGAAGAAAGCCCCCCCAGAAAAAAGGCCGTGAAGTGCCTTTGTGTTTTTTTATATGTATTATATTCTTTAATGTAATGGCTTTATAAGCTTAATCTCTTAGTCCATTTCTTTCTTAGAAGCCTAGGTTCGCACTTTGTTTTTTTTTTTTTTTTTTAATGTTATACATGAGGATCACACGACGCGCAGCAAGCATTGTGCTTGCACATAGTAGTTTTCGCGTCGTGTGATCCAACCCTAACCCTAACCCTAAAATGTACGGACAAATCTCCCCACAACGGTTGTGTCCCCTTTCATAATCGACAACGGCTACTTGAGTTCAGAAGTGACAGCGCCTTAGCGCTCCTAAACATCTTCTTGCTTTCGTCGTCTGCTTCGCCATGGATTGTTATGTGAAGTTCCTGGAATGGTATACATCTGCCCCACATGACAATGAGGAAATTGCGCCGACTGCGATTTATCCGTTCTATTGCAAGGAGTTGGACATTATGGCAAATAGTAGCGAGCTTGGATGCTATCGCGAGGTTGCTTTAGCTTTCAGCCGGACCGCTTGGTCTCAGCCAAGACATCCTTTGCGTGATGTCCCCGCTGGGATTCCAAAACCAGCTCTAGAGGAAGGGGCTTCCCATTTGCAAGCAGCGAAGACGTTTTTCAAGAATGCTGCGCAGCGGGCTCCTCCTGGCTGCGTCCTTGTACTTAAAAAGGTAAGTTATTTCTCTTTGCCGTTTGCATTCGCTAGTTATTGCATTCTGCTCGGCCAAACCGAAGATACACTGGAAACAATGAAATATTTAAGCCAAGGGGGGTCAGTTATATGTGATGATGCTGACTATGACGTAGAAATGGAGATAGATCTACAACAAGAAGAGCAAGAATGTAGGAGTTTTGGCATCGATGCACCGCCTTTGGGTGAAACCCAAGACAAAGACTTAGAGGAGGAAGATGATACAAAATTTGATGAGGATGATATGAGGATGAGGATGAGGATGAAAAAAGACACGTTTATTATTTGTAATACATTTTCAAACACAATATGCATGTCAAATTTTGGTTTTTAGGAAGGCAAAGAATTTACTTATTGAACTAAGGAGGAAGATGATATGATGAGGATGAGGAACCCGCCTTTGTTAAGGCAAAATGTGTGCTATATAATCGAAGACGTTAGCTTATGTGCTAGGGAAGACGAGCTTACAAGACCTTGACCGAATGGGTAAACCTATGCCTAGATTTTGAAGAGGATTTGGACAAAGAGATGTTTGAAGTGTCTTCTTATACCGCAATGCTATAAAGCTTAAAGAAGCCTATGAGAGGTCGGAGTCTCGATTTGCTCAAGAGGAGGCGAATCGCCAACGGAGAAGAATTCCAAAAATCTCCGCAAAGCCGCCAACAGATCTACAGTTTTGGCGTGCCCTTCACCAATCACTTGGCAAGATAAGCCTCATGGATGAGGAGAAATGTGAAGAAGATAAGCTTGAGGGTTCTTATTTGTGGGAAGTAGATGATTTTTCTTGCCAACATGCACGCGGGGGACAGGAAAGATTGAAGGACTCCACATTGTTACGATATATCTCAAGATTCGTTAATGGGGAGATAATCGTCTTCAGCAGAACTTTCAGTCCAAAAAGTGCAGAGTTTGTCTATTACATCCGTGCATTATACATGTTCGGGAACCATTCCCAATTGGCATCAAACACTAAAAGGGTGATAGCAATTCGGCGGGATGTTGTGTTACAATATTTTGACGACCAAGCCGGTCTGCGGAAGAGCAATATGTTAAATTTTTTGGCTGCTGGCTTGACTCACCCAAGGTTGGAAGCTGGGGTCGATAACATGGAAGTCATTGCCTTGTTGGATCAGTGCGGCAGGGGATTGAAAGAGCATGAAATTGACGACGAAGCTTGAAAAATTGGAAGTTATATATTTTCCAACTTGTAAGGTAAAATTATTTATGTATAGATTGTATTACCGAAATTATTAATAAAAATTATTTTATTTGTATTTATTCACACCACGCCAAAATACATCACCGATTTTTCTCATTATATCTAGGTTTTCGCGTCGTGTGATATTTCTCTCAGAGAAATGAAATATTATTGGAAAAAAACAATTAATTTATTTATTCCTCACACGACGTGAGAAGCAACGGTCCATTTTCCTGACCTACGGCATCCTTCGCGTCGTGTGACTCAAGCTACTATGAAATCTATGTTATAAATAGAAGACCTATCTTGGCTTCGACCTTTGATCGCCTTTCGCCTTCCGCCTTCTGCTCATCTTCTACTTTCGGCTTTCGCCTTCCGCCTTCTGCCCCGAGGCATCTTCATCTTCCTGTAGCAAGCAACCACGCCAAGATAGCACTCCCCGGCCTTAACCGCGACGGGACATCACCCTTGCAAAGGGTAATGAAGAGATTCAAGGAGATCCACGACGAAAATGAAATTGCCTCGCCGCCGGAATATGGAGGCGGTCGATTTATTAGCCTTCACGAGGGCCCCGCCGCATGAGCTTAGACATTGAGCTCATGGAAACATTCGCCATGTACCAAGAGGCTTAATTAGTCAGCAGGGCGGGCAGCTTGAAACTAACCACAGTATTTCGCAGGCCTTAGAAGATATGGAGAAGAAGCTCCGAGCTGCGGAGGATGAGAACGCAGCCTTACGGCTTCAACTACAGGACCATGAAAATTAGCTAGACGATGATGAAAATCAGCTAGAGGATCATGAAGATCCCTAGCCGTTGTATCTATCTACTTTTTGCTTCAAAGAAAAGTTTTCTCGATTTTTTGCTTCTATCTATTCTCTTGTTCAAATGTACGTTCTGTTTTATTAAAAGATCACACGACGCGAAATGCCTTGCTTGCAATTAGGTAGCAATCAATGGATTTCGCGTCGTGTGATCTCCATGCCGTTCTATCTTTGCTTCAATGAAAAGTTCTATCTTTGCTTATGTATCAGTAAAATTTCTTATGTATAGATTGTATCACCGAAATTATCAATAAAAATTATTTTATTTGTATTTATTCACACCACGCAAAATACATCAGTCTGATTTTCTGACGAACACGACCTTTCGCGTCGTGTGATATTTCTCTGGAAGAAAAGACGCGAGAAGTAACGGTCCTTTTTCCTCACACGACGCGAGAAGTAACGGTCCATTTTCCTGACCGACGGCATCCTTCGCGTCGTGTGACTCAAGCTACTACGAAATCTATGTTATAAATAGAAGACCTTCTATCTTGCCTTCGACCTCCGATCCTCTTCTGCCTTTCGCCTTCTGCTACAATCATGCAAGGAAGTCAATTACTGGGAAGACTGTTTCAACCTTGTCCCTTAACCAAGCAAATGCTCCTAATAGAGGAGAAGAAGATCCCAAGTTCCATGGCATTTTCCCCATTCCATTAAAGAGGGTTCATATCTGCACTTTGCACGGCTTTGTGAGAATCATCGACAAGATGATATTTTTGAGCTGCATATTCGCGGTGGAACATTTCGCACAAGAAGAGAAGAAGGAAGGAATTCAGAGTTGTAACATGTTCTATCGAAGCAGGTTTGCATGGTGGCAATGTAAGATTAGAGCTCGATGAGAAACGGGCAGAAGAACAAGTGTGCCTCGAAGGTGTCAATTGAGGGGTGAAAGCTCGACGCCTCATAAAGAATCATAGAGAGGCTCAACGGAAACCGATGGGAGAAAAGGTATATGAATTTGAAAATTGCTAGTTGATGCGAGCAGACCGCATGCATGGCGCTCGCTCGCATTGAGGAAGAAAAAGCATGGGATGCATTGTCCGAATTGTTCCCATACATTCGTGAGAATGGACCTCACAAGAGAAGATGCGAAATGTTCGTGCAAGCGAATAACAAATTTATTAGGGCTTTCATAGACGATGGGGAGAGAGTGAAGTCACGCACTACTTGCACATCTTTTGGGCTCATGCACCTTGGTTTTTAAGAAGTATGGAAGCCTAGCAAAGTGGAGTGCATAAGGCATGGAGAAGTTGCATAAACAAGCTAAAATAACCTTTCATCGTAACACTCAAAGAGGGGTGGAAATTTGGGAACCAACCCTCTAAGACGATGACGAGTGGTTTTATAGAAGGGCGATGGCTAAATATTTACAAGAAGGTCGCTTTAAGGAGCAACCCGTAAGTCGTAAAACACCATTGGCATAATGTCAAGAGAAAACGGAAAGTTGCTTGGCAAAATTTAGGCCCCACTAGCATCGCAAATGGAGATCTAAGAGACAAATAATCGGTAAAGTATACTTGTAATGTGTAGCATATTCACACGACGCCAAGTACTTGCCTCCAACCTTGTTTGCAATAACCGTAGTTTCGCGATCGCGGTGATCTTATTTGTATCATACGGCCGAATAAAGGGAGTTCGCTATTGCTTGCATTTATGTGGCTTCGCGGTCGTGTGAAGCTTTACAAGATAATAATAAAAAAGGTTACATTTGATTAAAGTTGTGAAAAATGTTACATTGAAAACAAAATACAACGACTTATTGTTGCTCCAAAGGCGAAGCTCTTCTTCATTATCTTCCTCATCATCATCAGCTCCGCCCCTCATCTTCGCCTTCGCCTCTTCTCCTCAAGCGAGCAATCACCCTATCCAAATGTTCCTCCAATCATCCATCATCTCTTTGTACATATCCCGCCTCGTCCCCAATAACACAACGTGTTCTTTCTCGGCTTGAATTAGCAACCTCGCTGCCATCATAACCACCTTAGTGCGCTTGTTGGGGCATCCCTCCCCGCCCCAAAATTCTATTCAACCGCCTGATTTGCCTCTCCCCGCTACTGAAGCATGAGAAGGTTGAATTCATTCTCTTCTTCTTTCTCACTGAATTGTAACGGCATTTTCCTTTAGAAGATCATCTTGCTCCTTCAACCTCTTCATTAGAACACCCAACACTATGTCGAAGGGAGTTCTATCCTCCGCATTTTCCTTATCACGGTTGAGGATGTGGAGGCCATAGATGACAAATGGGAGGGACGTTAAGATTATAGAAGTGAGGAGCAAAGACTCTAACCGGTGGAAGGAGCACAATGCAAGGACCTCAATTTATACATATTAGCGCTTGAACATATTAAACACAAATGGGCGTTGTCGTACATGTCGAAATGGATTCTCGGGTTTACCGTCCGCTAGAACACATTAATGGTACCGTCCACCGAACACATTAATAACTATTCTAACTACAATGTATCACACCACGCTAAATCGCATTACACGCACTTTAAAACCCTATGAAGGGTTTCGCCAGGATCCGTCCTTGTCATTCTCTACCACGGATATTGAAAATTAAAAATAGGAAACGTAATATTCGCACATTTTTCAAAAACTTTTCCCATAGCGAAACAAAATAATTACAAACGTTAAAAAAAAAAAAAAAGGCCCCCTCTAGGAGGAGCCCGATGCCTATGATCGCCGGGCAAGCTCTTCCCCGAGGGCGTTGATAATTTTTTTTTCGCTCCTCCAACATGATTGCCCCGCCCCGCAACCACGCTCTCATACTCGAAACCTTATCTTCCCCGCCATCGAAGTTGAGCTCGGCAGCCTCCTCGCTTCATTAAGGGACCTAAGCCTCTCCCCGAGGTTAGATCTCGCGGGCGCGCAATTCGCGGTCCTATGGCAGCCCGCTTGATTGTCGCACTAAAATCACCTCCCTATAGAAGGCGGCCTTGTCCTCCCGCCGCAACCAGCTTGGCGATGTCTTCATCATTCTTTTCTTTTCGGAAGGCGGATCTGTTCCCTCCGCCAAAGACGAATGTTCTTAATTTCCTTGACCGTAACTTGAGACAAGATCTCTAAGCAGGATGGAACCGGAGCTGGAGGCCATTGAAAGTGATGGAAGAACAGGAGAGATGGCTGAGGGCGGATGTGGTAGAACAGGAGATGGCGGATAGGAGAAGACAAAGGCCTCCGACGTTTTATATAGAAACTAGAGATACGTTGGAATCTACGGTTGCGAGTACCGATAAAGTTGTGTAATTATCCTACGAGGCAAAATTATAGCATGCAATTAGGCAACGGTAGCCTATGTTCGCATCATGGGATCCGTCATATCCTAGTCGTACTGTATGCAGGCCATACAAAAGACAGTGTTATTGTGGCAGCGCATGCCACGTCCTTGGCATGACGTTGTCAACCGCATGCCACGTATGTGAGTAGACGTTGTCATCCACATGCCACGTGCTTTGAGTGCTGGCGCTTACCAAACCTAGATATGACTAATTCACATTTACCTGCAAGATATCACATATTTGTGTTACATATAGTTTTCTATTAATAAATTAGGAATTTGTACATACAACGAGGTGTACGTTATGGAGATCATACGACGCGAAATCCATTGTTTGCTACCTAATTGCAAGCATGGCATTTCTCGTCGTGTGATCTTTCAATAAAACAAAACAAGAGAACAGATAGAAGCAAAAAATAGAGAAAACTTTTCTTTGAAACAAAAAATATATAGATACAATGGCTAGGGATCTTCATGATCCTCTAGCTGATTTTGATGATCCTGTAGCTGAAGCCGTAAAGCTGTGTTCTCATCCTCCGCAGCTCGGAGCTTCTTCTCCATATCTTCTAACGCCTGCGAAATATTGTGGGCAGTTAAAACTGCCTCGGCCCTGCGGCTATTGAATGTTGCCGCGAGCTCAATGTCTCGCTCATGCAGCAGCCCCCTCGTGAATTCTAATCTGTCGACCGCCTCGATCTTCTCGGCGATGAGATGGCTGTTTTCGTCGTGAATCTCCTTGAATCTCTTCATCACCACTGCAAGGGTGATGTCCACGGGCAGCTCTGGGCGCGGTCGCTTGCTAGAGGAAGATGAAGATGCCATCGGAGCAGATGGCAGAAGGCGGAAGTAGAAGATCAGACAACTTTTGCATGTTCCTTGTCCTCCTCCACTTATGTTATACATTGCTTAGTTTTTAAATCAGACGCCAATTGAAAAATTACTTTGTAAGATCCATAGTGATCTACTTGCAATTTTCCCCCTCCCTCGAATCTAGATATTAGACTCGGGATGTCAGTTTGATTGAACACCCATTTCAATACCTCGTGGGTTTCTTTCTGAACTTTAAAGAGACCTAACCACCAGGTGTCATCTTCAGATTGACATGAGAACCATTTTTCGGCACGCTTCTTTTCCTCGTCCGTCACCTCTACATCTTTTTTATTATTCTTGTTGCTCTTTGATTTAGCATGTGCAATTGCATTCTCAATTGCTCTATTCATGATGATAACGGATACCCTCTCATACTTCTCAAACTTGGTCGGTTCCATTTCATCCAATTTTATGCAAACTTCAATCTCACCATTAGTTTCTCGCGAATCATTAAGTCATAATATTTGACAAGGAATTGTAGAGAGTAACCAGTCAACCCAAAGATTATTATGCTCATTCATTCCAACTATATCACAACAATCCTTGCCATTCTTATCTTTTATGGCTATGGCAGGACCAAAGACATTCAACCTCGGTGCATCTCTCCTAATATGGCATACACCATCTTTGTCCTAGTAACACTTGTATTCTCGACAATTTGTCGACGGGAGCTTAATACTTTTTTGTGCCCATTCTTTTCAACGCCGCGGAATGGCTTGAATAGAGAACGATAACCAAGCCTCCACCGATGCCTACATCATCACAAATAGTCTCAGACATCTTTCGCTTCTAGCTTCTTGTAGATCTCTCCTAGTACCATTTCCAATACCATCTTCTTGAGAGAAGAGTTGTAGGGTCGACAAATCATGTCCACTATCTCCCCGCTTGTCGCTAGGTTCTTCACTACGTAACCAAGATTGCTTCTAGTTTTCCCGCATCTTGATTGGCCTTTGCTAGTATTGTAAACGGACCTTGTGGCCGTGGACTCCAGGCCTCAATGCACCTGATCCAAACTTCAGTTCCTCTATCGGTCGAAAGTGCTTCTTCCTTTCTCGCAAGACAAGGGGTGTTTTCTTCAAATTCTTTAACCTACATTGAAGCCCAAAGTTTGCTCTTTCGAGCTCTTGGATCTTTTCTTGCAGCTGTCCTATCGCCAATTTGACTTGTCCACTTCAGATCTCAAAGAAGTTTCCCTCCCCAAGCCGCCATTCCTTTCCTTCATTACAAAGGGAGTAATGAAGTGAGAGAAAAAAGATTTGCTGGTTTAAGTTATAATTCTCTTGTGACAATTGGAAGCAGCTCATTTCAAGGAACTGTATTCGATTCCGAATGCCTTCATCCTCTCTCAATCTCTCACAATATCCCAGAGGCCGAGTTACCGCCACCATAAAATCGACTAAACTTGAAACGCCCCAAATGACGGTTTCTTGCCACTCAACGGATCCAATGGATATAAACCGCCATCCGCCTGCATGTCGACACTTTTTTGAGCCCCGCAAGACGCAACATGTCGAGGTCTAAGTTCTTATTTTTTAGACCTCCTTTTTTTTGATTAAAGACTGGAGCATATTCATGAGTCGGGCTTGGATCCTTATCCACACATCATTTGAGCTTCCATATCAAGCGTGGATCGCATCGACGCCAAATGAAGGTGTACAATTTGTATGCCCCAAAGACAATTCGGGCTTCGGTGAGCCGAACGTCCGTACTAACCTCGTTTTTGAAATTTGCAACGTGCATATGGAAATCGAAAAGTCCATTCTCCTACAATCCATGCTTTTATACATTAAGCAAATTCAAATTGTAGGGGGCGGGAAGCCTGTATTGGGATGAAGTAAAGATCCCGGTTAAGGCGCAGCCGCAGCGCCTCGAAATGAAAGTCTGATACAAAGCTTCAACCTACACATTCAAATTTTGAAATGTAGAAGGCGGGAAGCTTGTATGGCCATGGCCTCTAAATGAAAATAGCGCAAGACAAGAATCGGTGACGCACACGCTTGGTATCTGACAAACCAAGAGACACCCTCATGAGTTGCCGGTATGCTATAATGCAAGTGGCTTTTTAGAAGCGCCACGTGTTGCATCAGTCTGTCTGACAACCAACAGAATTAAATATATATGGCGCCATGAATGTGTGATCCCCCTTATTCCGGGAGAATATTCCAAGTAAATCTGTAATGATGAGAGTTTGGTATCCTAGGTGGCATGGGAAAAAAGGAGCGAAATATGACGTGGAATGACTGATAGGAGGCCATTTTGAGACCCCAAATCCGCCCTAATGAATTTTATTCCCTGATACAATATTGATCCATGAACATTATAAGATATATATTACAATCCCAGAGCTCCAAATTTTGACTCCTCGAGCTCCAGTCCCAAATCTTTAGTATTTAATCCTAGAGGTTTTATTATAAAGTTGCTGAGTACCAACATTATTTAGACAATTCGCTTCAAGTGCTATGGCTCCAACTCTGACTCCAATTCATTGTCATCATAGTTTGGAGATAGTGTGATGACCATGTGAATATAACATATATGGTCATCATATGACTACAATGTATATGGTCGTCACCTGCATCCAATCGTCCTAGTCCAGAGTGTACACCCATTTTTGTTTATATTCGTGCTCCATTTCATATACTAGTTTCTAACCCCTGGTCATGTTCCTCTCCCTCCCCCGGTAATGACTTGTCTCCATCCCATATTATCATGTTCTATCATTGTTCTTTTTTTCTATCTTAGCAAAGCCCAATTTTATCTCTTGATATAATGTTGATTTATGAATATAATTCAATATGTATTACAATCCCAAAACTCCAAGTTTTGACTTCTTTTCGTCGAGCTCCAAGCCTAGATGTTTTGGTAAAGTTACTGAGTTTCATTGACATTATCTAGTTAATCAAAATTCAAGTACTCCAATGCGATGACCGTACGAATATGACATATGTGGTACTCATACAAATACAACGTATATGGTTTCCACCCCCATCCAAATCATGCGGATCCTGAGTGTATGTTTGTTTCTGTTCATATTCCTACTCCATTTCATATTTTAGTTTCTATTCCTTGGTCCTGTTCCTCTCCCTACTCTGGTAATGACTTTAGTCTCCATCCCATATTCTTGTGTTCCTATCATTATTCCTCTTTTTATGTTTGAGTCCAATTTATTCCTTGATACAGTGTTGATCCATGAGCCTAATTCGAAGCATACTACAATCCCAAGGCTATATTCCCATACTCCTTTTCGTCGAGCTATAGTCCCAGATTTTTTAGTATTTGTTTCTACAGATTTTATTATAAAGTTGGAGTTTCACCGACATTATCTAGATAATCCAAGTTCAAGTGCTCTGACTCATCGTCATCGTAGATTGGGAATAGTGTGGTGATTGTACGAATATAATGTATATGGTCGTCATACGAATATAACATATATGGTCATCACCTGCATCCAATCGTCCCAATCTGGAGTGTACACCTCTTTCTATTTATATTCCTGCTCCATTACATATTTCAAATTCTATCCCCTAGTCTTGTTCTTCTCCCTACTCCGGTAATGACTTTAGTCTCCATCCCATATTATCATGTTCTATCATTGTTCCGCTTTCTATCTTTGAGCAAAGTCCAATTTTATTCTCTGATACAATGTTGATCCATGAGCATAATTCAATATGTATTACAATCCCAGAGCTCCAAGTTTTGACTTCTTTTCGTCGAGTCAAGCTCTAATCCCGGAGATTTTACTATAAAGTTGCTGAGTTTCATCGACGTTATCTAGATTATCCAAATTCAAGTACTCCAGTGTAATGACCGTATGGATGTGACATATATAGTCGTCATACGAATACAACGTATATGGTCATCATCTGCGCCGATCCTGAGTGTACGCTTGCTTTTATTCGTATTCCTACTCTATTTCATATTTTAGTTTCTATCCTCCAGTCCTGTTTCTCTCTCTGCTCTAGTAATGACTTTAGTCTCCATCCCATACTATCGTGTTCCTATCATTGTTCCTCTTTTTATCTTTGGCCAAAGCCCGGTTTTATTTCCTGATACAATGTTAATCCATGAGCCTAATTCGAAGCATATCACACTTCTAGAGCTCCAAGTTTTGACTCCTTTTCATCAAGATATGGTCCCAGATTTCTCAGTGTTTGATCCTAGAGGTTTTATTATAAAGTTGGAGTTGCACCGGCGTTATCTAGATAATCCAAGTTCACGCACTCCAGCTCCAACTTTGAACTTAGTCATCATCGTAGGTTGGGGATAGTATGATGATTGTATGAATATAATATATATGGTTGTCATATGAATACAACGTCTATGGTCGTCACCTGCATCCAATTGTCCCGATCCTGAGTGTACACCTGATTTTGTTCCTATTCTTGCTCTATTTCATATTCAGTTTCTATTCCTGGTCATGTTCCTCTTCCTACTTCGGCAATTGTGTTTCTATTATCGTTCCTCTTTTTATCTTTGGGCGAAGGTCCAGTTTTATTTTCTTATACAATGCTGATCCATGAGCATAATCCAATACATATTACAATCCCAGAGCTCCAAATTTCAACTCCTTTTCTTTGAGCTTCAGTCTTAAATCTTCTAGTATTTGATCCTGGAAGTTTTATGATAAAGTTGTTGAGTTTCACTGGCATTATCTAGATAAGCCAAGTCCAAGTACTCAAACTTCAACTTGTCATCGCCACAGGTTGGGGAAGTGTGACGACCATACGAAGATAACGTATATGGTCGTCATATGAGTACAACATATATGGTCGTCACCTGCATGCAATGATGTAATTGATAAGGTTCAAACTTGTGACCCATTTATTGCAGGTCGTCGACTCTTCCCAAGTGCACTATGGCTATAATCATACAGTTATACTAAATGTCTTTTTCTATTCAAGTGTTATTCATGCCTATGTTAAATGGCAACCTGCATGCCCGCCAAATGGCATGCATTCACCTATGCTGGGTGGCGCCCATGCACTATTAGAGTTCATGCAATCTGGCACTATATATAGAGATGTTTAAGGATAACAGCACTATTCCAGTTCATGAGCCTTCTAGCTCAAGTTCCTCTAGATTACAAAATGATTGAGATCAAACAAGATTGGAAGAATCGACGGAATACAGATATCTAGGATATGACGCACATGGCACAGACAACTGGTCCAGGGGAGCAGATGCCAGATTCCAGGCAGCTATTGGAAGTTACTTTAGTATGAAAAATTTCTGTAATAGAAGCAGAATAGCTGACTGGGAGATCAAATGCTATCTGTTTAGTACAGTAGTTGCGTCAACACAATTATATGGATCGGACGCATGGGGACCCGGTCTATCAGACAAGAAATGGGATAAGCAAGAAGGGATATTTAGGCAATGGCATAGACAAGAATTCAGAGTACAGGCAAACACACCTCTGACAATCATGGTATATGAAACAGGCCAGAAACCAATGGAGGTAAGAGCATGGGAGAGGACAGTCAGATATCTGATGAAAGATAACATGGATGGCCATGCTAAGAAGCTATCAACAATCGCAATCAACGAATCGCCAAGTCACATATCATCACAGGTAGCGGGTGGTTCAGGGAGGTGGCAGTTTGGACGAGAGAGATGGGGCTAAACCTGAGTGACCTGGTAAATGAAGGAAAATAGAATGAGGACTGGGCCGAAATAGCAACGAAAACATGGCCACAAAAATATAGCGGTCCCAAAACACTGTGGCTAACAGCAATTTTCAACCCCGAGCAACAGATAGAACAACCGATGTCCAGGGACAATCTAATAGAGAAGACAAGAAGAGACACATTGGCAAGATTTAGAATGGGGAGCCATGATCTAAGAATTCAAAAAGGACAGGTGGAGAAAAGTGGAAAGAGAAAATCGAATCTGCAGAATCTGTAACACAGGAAAAGTGGAAGACGAGAGCCACATGCTCAACGAATGTACAGTGTATGGAGACATTAGAAGCAAGAACAGGAATGTAAGATGGGGGCAGCCGGTCCACGTCTTAATGACAAGAGGGAACACAATAAAAGATATGGCATATGCAATCAGGGATATGACAACCAAGCATCAGGAGGTACACAACGAAAGAGGGCTTCTAATATGAACCGCAGAGAGGTGGGACATTAAGGTTCGAAAAGAGCTCAGCTAAAAGCTGATGATAGCGACGCACCACCGCACGGTCATGATGCCGATTATAAGCAGGGTGCCGGTATCAATAGAAAATAAGAAAAGCCCTCCGAAAGGGCTACACTGTATCAGCATGTTGTGCTAGTAGCACCTATTTGGGAGCTCGCCCATGCTACATCAATCCAGGGGCCTCAGAGCACTAGGGACAATAATTCTAATTCTAATTCTAATTCTAATTCTAATTCTAATCCTAACTAATTCTAATTCTCATTCTAATTCTAATTCTAATTCTAATTCTAATTCTAATTCTAATTCTAATTCTAATTCTAATTCTAATTCTAATTCTAATTCTAATTCTAATTCTAATTCTAATTCTAATTCTAATTCTAATTCTAATTCTAATTCTAATTTGTTAAAATATTAAACCATAAAAGATACGAGCTCTTCAGCAAATTCGACAAAGGCATAAGAATCGACGATGTAAGTTCGTATTTTGTAACTTCAAAAACCATAGCTCTGTATAGTGCACTACGTAGTGAGCCGGAGGAAATACTATACAATTTGCTATGACATGCAATGAGTAGTAGCTATAAAAAAGTTTCTGAATCGCCATAGCCGCACATAATGCACATGTCTATGTTATTTCACATAAAGATCGTTCGGCCGAAAGGACCATAGGGGTTAAACAGGGATGTCCGTTATCTCCAATGCTCTTTGGTCTTTACATTGACAAGTTGGAGACCTGGATGCAAGAACATGGGGGCGGTGGCCCGCAGCTACCAGAGGCATACAGTATAAGGCAATTGCTCTATGCAGACGATGTAGACTTGCTATCCCATACAGCCAGGAGTATGCAGCAGCATTTGGATGCTCTTAGTGGGTTCTCGACACAACAGAATGACGATGAACCCGCAGAAAACTAAGCTCCCCGGCAGCCCTCTCCTCGCAAAGATGATATCCCGTGATCTCTATTACAGAGGACGAGGGTGGATGTTGTAAGGACCTTCAAGTATCTGAATTGACTTTTGCGCTTAGCATGTTATGGGATGACTGTGGTGGAAAGACGGATCAGCGCCGATGGAAAGCCCCAGATGCTATGCGTATAGCCGCTACGTATAGACCTATGTGACTAGGCAACGAGAGCACACCTGCTCGTGAGCACTCGCTGAACCAAAGATTGTTGTATGGGGTAGAGGTCCGGGGTCCAAAGAATAGCAAGAACACCGATAAGCTAGAGAGGGTGCAAAAGGCCTTCTTAACATACGCCCCTAGGTATCAAGGACACTGGCCTTATCGATTTTGCTATATGAGATGGTTCGCCCCTCGCAATATTCCGCTATGCGCGCAGACATCTTGCATATTTCCACAAGGTCACCAAAGATGGATGCACAACGCCTTCCCCCGAGGGCTTTGTTATTGGCACAAGAGCCACAACGACCAAGAGGGTATGGCAGAGCACCGCCGTGGGTGGTTCGCAACGCGGGTCTATAGACTACCAAACAGATTGTGGCTATGCCCGATGCCCGTGGACAGGCCGCACACCATCAATGAGCGCTTTGCCACCACTGCGGGATGCACCACCGTGCAAAGCCTAAAATGTAGCACTACCACACGCAGTTAATCCAACACTAGAACATGGCCCACACCAAGATTTGAAAGCGATATCTATGAAGAAACAGAGAGCTATTGCCTCCGCGGAGGACGGGTCCCATCATCTCGTAATTGAAACATGTCGTTGGACTACGATGGAGGGGCGAGAATCCCCAAAGATGAGAGAATATGCCAAGAAAGTTGCCACACGCGACAAGAGAAGATGAGCACCATGCTCGCAAGAGTGTCCGCATATACGCATATCCGAAAGCAACACATGCTGATCTTAGATGCTCATGCGCACCGCCGCATCAATTGCCGGGTATCACCAATGGTTGCACGTCTCGCATCCTACATTTTGCAAGTCTCCACCGCCGAGAATCCCTTTACAGACAAGGGATCCTCGAGAGCCTACTACCAGGGTTTTTCCTCCCATGTGGGGGTTTTTTATCCCAAGGAGTAGGGACACATTGTATAGTAGCATTTGTCTTTTTGTGTGGTTTTATCTGCTTTGTGTACTGCATGTACCGTCTCATAGATCAAGTTTGGCCTCCGCGGACGTTGAAATATACTTCCTTCCTTCCTTTAAACTTGCCCCCTACCTTAAGGCTAATAAGGTATTCAATAGTAGACAATAATAAAAACAACCCTACACACATGAGAGCTTGCTTTCACGACAGCTCCTTCTCATTGCAATACATAACCTTTATATGTATTAAAGGATGCATTCATATGCAAATCATGACCTATATCCTAAATATGTAGTATGGTGTCTACAAGCTTTCTAATAAAAACCCATTAATATTCTATAGAGATCAGACAATATCCATCCAAAGATGTTGGCTTTCTATTATGTTGAGGGATAGGTTTGTTGAATATGTGATAGAACTAGTGCAAAACCAACACAAACCCAGCAGAAACATCACAACTTCTCAGTAGAAACATCCACCATCGTTTTGGAAAAAAAACTCTTTGTGGGTTCGATGCATCTGGTTATGCATTTACTCCGTTGCGAAAGAAATAAGAGACATTGGGCCTCTCTTACGGTTCTTGGCAAACCCATGCTTACCAGAAGCAAGGCCATGTTCCTGTGGTTTTGTGGCTTTTGGTTAGAGTAGAAGTCCTTTTGGAAGGACCATATTATCTTAAAAGTCTTGGTATACTACCACGGAAGGTACAAATTCCATCTTAGAACAGAGGATACAAAGAAAACGAAGAGGATCCGACAAGATGTGTGGCCGACAGAGGGTTCTTATCAGCTGGAACTCTCATCATATCGAAACTTAGCCGAAACAAAAGCCATATTTTGCACACCTCGACTTGCATGCAAGAGAAATTAGATTTGAAAGCATAAAAAGAAGAAACATCACTCTAAAGGCATAAGAAACCATTAAATCTTGCTTTTCCTCAAGGACAAAGGATATGGACATTCATTCTCATGAAACAACCAAGATTCGACCAGACAATCTCCAAGCAAAAACATTGAATAATAGGGCAAGCACCATAGCCGCTAGATGCCAAGGAGTCCAATAGGCCAGTGCCATATCCGTTGAGCCGCATGAGCCATCGAACATCATCGCTAAACCTTTGCCAAGAAGAAAAAACTACAAAAAAATAAATAAAAATGCTCCCACTTTCCATGTTGTAGTGGCATGACCACTGGTCTCACATTCTGGTGTGGCCGGACCCGCTCAAGGCTGCCACCGGTCATGGGGCCCCGCCGGTCCACACTAGAATGTGGTCCCCATGGCCATGCCACCATACATGAACAACCTCCTCCATCTCATCACCTGCATACCTGTCTTGGTCGAAGTCCTCACCTCTAGCGTGCGCTTGATAGGCCCCATATCTTCAAATATCAGGTCCTGCAAGTGTTTATAGTTTGCCTTTAAAGATGCCCTCTTTCTGAGACAGTCCCGTTGATTCGTTGCATCTAGCAAATTGCAACAAACTTTTTCTTGCTATTGTTCTTCTGTTTACTACTCAGTCCCTCAATTTTAGAACTTGGATTTTTTGGAACCCTTAGGGTTATCTTCTCATAGTTATCTTATCGGGCTTTGAGATTTGGGGTTTGAAGTCTTTCTCTTGTCGAAAGCTCTATTTGATTTCTGCTCGCTTCGCGTGCATAATTTCTTTGTGGTTTGTCCACCTTCTGCATCATTATTTGTGCATTTCATCCTCCTAGAAACATGGATGACATGCTCTGAAATGTTAATAGATTCAGAATATCCTGTTCTTTCGAAATCCAGCTCAGATGATGCATCCATCACTTCCTCCAGATTAAAATTGGCAAATCTATTCTTCTTGTGCTCAACCTTAAAATTTGAACAATCAGGAAACCCAAGAGCATGTTGCTTCTTACTTACTTGCTTCTTTTGTTTTTTGATATTTCTGTCTGGCGAAAGACCATCTTCCAATTTTACCGTACGCTTCTTATACTCTTCAACTACCAGAACTCTGCTCTTGGTTTTGTCCATAGTCAATAATTTGGGAATTATCATTCTCTATGTTGTTTAAACAACCCTCAATTGCTTTGTTTCAAGAAAGCTTAAGTCCAAATCTCAACTCCGGTGCCTGGCAAAGAGAATGTTGTGACCTTTTTCCATTGCGATTTAAAGAAAAAGGGCATGATGCCACGTCAATGGAAAAGGGGCATAAACTTGGCCATTCAGTTGGTTCAATCCTGGCCGCCAGTACATTTGATGGTTGGCATACATACATACTCTATAACTTTTTGATATATAAGATACTAGTACAATAGGAAGTCATGTGAGGTGGAGATAACCCCCATCACACCCCCTGCCCTCTCCCTTTTTTTTTTTTTTTGAAGGTATTAACTAAGGAAATGCATACATCATAGAGCTATCATGACTGATAGCGCCAACAAAAAAAGCAAGGAAAAATATTAATATATAAGCACGGGGAAATGGTCCACAGTGAAAGTGCTATATGGTTACGACAAAGTTATGTAATAATGCATTGCCTTTTATATAATAAAGATGGCAAGGGATAATATCAAGGTTTAATTCCTTTAAAAGCCTATTGTTATAAAAAAATGGTAATATCTATTTTGGAAAGGACTTTTACCTTTTTATAAGGGCCAACTATTCTAAAAAGAAGGGTCAAATTCAATATACCATATCTCTACAACCAAAGTCATGATTGAGGCTAATTTACTTTCATGGAACCATTTCGGAGTCTAGTTTTCGATTGGAGTGCCACTTCCCATTATTCATCCATATGAGGGAGTAATGGCCAAAAATGTGACAAGGGGTCAAAGATGACTGCATGTAAACATCTGCACATAGAGATATCAATACATATTGATGATTGATATTATTATTCCTTATCCCGAACCAATGTATTTTTCAATTTAATCGGAGGCTTCAAGTAGCAAAGGTTGATCAATTGCCAATTAAGCCAAGACATGTATTCCAAATGGGACTTAAGTATTGTACCATAGCAATTGCTTGTAAAGGATCCAGATGATCCAATGATCCATTGTATTTTATGTTCAAGTGTAAATTCTGTGATGTTACAAGAGTTCAAATTCCCTCAATCGTATCAATTGGTATTAGAGCTTAGTTTCGATCTTTACTAGCGGAGCTGTAGGTGATGGAAGCATTGGAAATTTATGTGGCTTTTAGCAGGACATAAAAACAAGAATCAGATATCTAAAGGCAAGCAAGAGTCAAATATCTAAAGGCAAAACAAGAAACGAAAACTTCTAAAGCCAAGAAGATTAAATCTGAAAACAAAAGAGAGCAAATTGCAAATCGGTTACCACTTGTCTGGTAAGAAGTAGTTGTTTAAGGATTGTGACTATAATCTTTAGATATTTTTATATCTTTGATTGTTTTACATCCTTATGGTGGAGATTAATGCCTCAATGGAAAATTTTAGAATGTTGTCTAAAATTATTTCTAGTAGTTGGTGCCTCAACGGGAAATTTTAGATTGGTGTCTAAACTTTTGATCAATAGCTGTGCTACTAGATTGAGGTTGATGCCTCAATAAAAAAAATTCGATTGTTGTCTAAAATTTTGATCAAAAGTTACGGCTTCTGGCTGAGGTTGGTGCCTCAAGAAAAATCTTTATGAGCAAAAGCTGGTGCTTCTGGTTGAGATTAGTGCCTCAGTGAAAACTTTAATTTTCTCGTAAACCTTACCTATATCATCTCCTTATATCAATTCAGTAAACCACATCAATGAATAGTTGGTGCTATTCGTATGGTCATAATATATCTCAACCTTAAGAATTTGAAATAAATTGAGTTGGTACTCAAGTAAAATGCATTGAGCTAGAGCTCAAGTGAAACAAACTGAGTTGATGCTCAACTTGTGGTTATGGAGACATTGCCATGGGGATAAGATTAATCCTAATAAGGGAAGGATTAACGCATTTTAGAAGTTAAAAGGAAGGTTTGATGTTTTTCCAGGTTTAATGGTGATCGAGGATGATCGATCGTGACAATTGGTCGTGAAGGGAAGGATTGTTATGATACAAGCACGGGAGAGCAGTCTACGGAGAAAGTGCTATATGGTTAAGACAAAGCTATATAAAATATAATTCTCTTAATGTTGGCTAGTATGTAATAAAGATGGAAAGGGGTACTATTAAGGGATAATCCCTCTAAAAGCCTATTGTTATTAAAAATGGCAATATCTATTTTGGAAAGGACTTTTATATTTTTATAAGGCCCAACTAGTATAGAAAGAAGGGTCAACTTCAAACATCTTATCTCTGCAACCCAGCGTGCAATTGAGGTGAATTTTATTTTTTCTCGAACCATCTCAAAGTCTAGTTTTCAAATTGAGGGGCAGTCCCATAGCACATCCATATGAGGGAGTAATGGCCAAGTCAAAGATGATCGCATGTGAAGATCCGCATTACGTAGATCTCAATTCATGTTGAAGACTAACACTACTATTTCTTATCCTTGAACCAATGTATTTTCCCTTGATCGAAGACTGCGGTGTAGCAATATTGATCAATTGCCAGTTAAGCTAATGTATGTAGCTTTGCCAATATAGCCTTTCAGAGGTGGATCCAGTTGGATGGTTAAGTATTGCACCATAGGAATTGTTTATAAATGATTCAGATTATCTAGTGATCCATTATATTTCATGCTCAAGTATAAATTCTGTGATGCTACAAGAGTCCAAATTCCCTCAATCGTATCAATATGTATATAATAATATAGCTTGACTGATAAACCAATTGTTCAAGAGTAATACATTTAGCGAACTTCCAAATGACTAGAAAAGGTCTTAGTTGACAATATTCCCATCAAAAAACATCCAGAGAAGATGTCTACAAAAAATGAGGCCTTCAAAAAGAGCAGTATCTAAAAAACTCTTTATCTTCATATATGATTTCTTATGGTCGAGAGGGCATATTCGTAGGAGAATGCGTAGATATTTGATGTGGCATAGGCAATTTGATCTAGGATGGACCTTGACTGTGGTCATGCTGGGATTTAGGAGGCTCGAAATGTCGGATACATGCCTGATACAAGGGGCCGATAATAAAAGGTATTTTTGCTGTTAGAGTAGGGAAAATTGGGCAGGCAGAATTGCTCAACCAGAGTCAGGGTTTGGGAAATCGGCAGTGGAGGATGAAGAGACCAAGCTTTTAGATGTCAATGTTATTAGGCATGGCAAGCATGGATGCTCCTCTAGAATTTTATGACTTGTTAGTGAGTTTTTATGAGCTGAGAGGGGAAGTGATTTGGATCACTTACATTACCAATGTGTGTTCAGACTGGCAGTGAAGTCTCACAGGCTTGTCAATGTGGCTATGAAGAGGAGGTTTGAGTGAGAGTGAAGAAACTAGTGGGTGTTTTTCTTGTTACTAAAAACATATCCGAGAGGTGGGTGGAGATGGGAAAGGACCTCTATATGTTATGTGGTGCTAGGGACATTAAGAATATGGTGCACTTCAAAGCAGGGCGAATCTGTACTCCATCTTCGTGCATCGGATGCTCATCTACCATGTCCTCTATTTTTGCATTGAGAACCACCTTCTGATTTACGGTTCATGGACAGTTTGATGAGCAGATCATGGGCTGAGGAGCACGGATCATGGGCAGCTTTTCCTGTGTGCAGTATGATGGGCAGATGCACGCATTATGGGGGAGGGGGGCTCCTAAATAGTTGCATCCCTTTTGTTTTATTAGTTGTCTCGCTAGCTCCTTCTAAAATATTCGAGGGTTTCCTTTTTTGGATTGCCCCTGTTAAAAGGGGCAATTAGATTAGGGGTTGGTTTTGGCATATTCGCATATCGGGGTATATCCGATAATCCGACGGCCGTCATTATCGATTGTTTTTCCGGGCGGTGAAAAACTTTTTTTTTTTTTTGCATGAATATACGCTAAGGTTTTCCGTGTTTTGACGCCTTAAATTATTTTTCCTATGATCGGAAAATCGTTTTTTTTTGTGAAAAACTATTGGTTTTTTTAACCTTTGGGCTAGAGATTCCTTTTTTTAGAATTTATCTTTGGGTTTTTTATTTTTAAAACAAACTATTTTTTTATTGGAATGTATTTATAGAAAAGGATTTGTAAAGCTTCTGTTGGTGTTATGCATCGTTTTGAGATTTGCCAGTTCCGGAGACGGATCCTGCGTTATGGGCACTCTAGCCATTCTACTCTTTATCTAGAGGCAAGCTTGAGATCTCAACAGGTTCGAAATCATCCGACAATGTATAAACAATGGGGTTTTTTGTGCCCTCTCATATGCATCAGGGAGTGATCTGTGGAGTCTGGGGTTTATGGCATCTGGCAAATACACTTAGATCTTTTGTGAAGGCGCCTAGGCTTTTCAACTATGGCACATGATTTTCTGTAAGATTGCCATGGACTTTTTGGTGTCTGGCGTCTGCTAAAATATCTTGAGGTATGCACTGTAGAACTTTATATCTTATGTTAATGTGAATCACTGAAGTTATCTCTCTGCTTGCATGACGTAACAAGACTTAATCAATGTTTGAGTCCTGCTTTTCGGTGATGGTGATGCCAAGTAAGATTTGGGCCTAGTGTTTTTTCAAGCATGTTTTCGGTCTTATGGTCTAAACATAAATATTACCTTCTTCTTATAGATATCAAGAAGGTGTGTCCAATTTGAAACTCATGTTGCAAAACCCCACTCAAATGAACAAACGTATATTATCTAAGGAGTGCAAAGATGAAGACGATAGAGTATATATTGGTTCCCCTTGATGGAGGGAAGATGTAAGATTTGCTAGCAAAAGAACAAAACTTCTATATTCCTGCGGTGTGTCTTCGACCAATCATTTTGTACTTTCTTCATGTATTACATGCATAAAGAATATAAGTATGAGGATGTGGAGCATGTTTAAAGGCACACAATTTCTACCCCTTGATCAATTTATGTCATGTTAAAAAGTTTGTCTCACTAAATTTGTGATTGCATATCAGAGAGGAATTATGCCTGACTTATGCAAAGTGAATTTTGACATTTTATAGTAAACCAAAGGAATCAGAGTATAGAAATGCTCTTCCCAACCTACATTATACCTTTCAGGCCAATCTGGAAATAACTTCATATTGGCCCTATCAACCCAATTGAAAATTGAATCGAAAAATTGCTTTTGGCATTTATTGGGATTTGTATGTTTTTTTTTTTTTTTTTAAAGGATAATGTGTACTCTCAAAGTTTTTATTGAGGGCATCATGCAATGTTCTGCAATGTTCAAAATATTATAACAATATTCTTTTTGCCCTACATACCAGTGAAATCACCGAGGTATTTGTTTCATTGTGGCTTGATTTTCTAGAACAAAAAGGCCCCGCTTATATTTGTCAATAGATGTTGTTTATATCCGTTAGTAAGTGCGATTCGTAGATCACTACAAAATTAAAGCCCCTATTCACGGCGTCTATTACGGCGTCCGGCGTCGTTTAGATCGTCGATGATCGACGCCAAAACGCGTCGATAAAACGACGCTCTATTTCGACGTCGGGCGTCGATAAGCGACCTTTATCGCGTCGCTATATCGCCGTCGCAACCGCTGGCGTCTTAAAGCGGCGACGGACGTCGTTCAACGGCGCCACGCGTATGGTCGCCACGCGGTAGGCGGCGGGCGGTGGCGTCGGCAGCGGAGTTCTTTGGCGTGGCGACCCGTGTTTGGCGTCGTTTGACGTCGCTTTAACGACGCCACACATCGGCTGGCCGGGCGGCAATGGCGTTACCCGGCCGTCGTTCTTGCGTGGCGGTTGTTCTTGTGTATTAAATTTTTTTTTATTTTTTTTATTTTTTTTTTATAAATTGAAAAAAATAATAATAACACATTTATTATGAATGAAGTTAATACATTTAATTTAAAGCCTATAAAATGAATTTAACCAATAAAGAAATATAAGATTTTAACGTCATTAAATGATGTCGGCAAATATATTAAAAAAATACAAAAATAAATGAAGCCCCAATTTTTTTTAGCTAAATACATTAATCAATAAATTAAGCTAAATACATTAATCAATACATTAAGCATATTGAAAATTAAATGCTTACCTGGTACAAGGTGGCAAAGTTGTTTTGCACAAACAATGCATTTGCTAGGAGTGTACATGCAAAACAATAAATTCAATGATTAGTAAAATATTAGTATAAATAAACAACTTAAAGGAAAAAAAAAAATATGGAAAATCAATGGGGAGGGTGGTTTCAATGACGTCCCTTCTTGGATAACAATTTAACCTAAATAAAGCATTAGTATTTTATTAGCGTATTGAAAAAATTAAATCCTTACGGAAGAGGTGCCAACTTGTTTTGCAAGAACAACACATTTTGCTAGGAGTGTACATGCAAAACAAAAATTCAATGATTAGAAAGAAATAGTATAAAACAACTAATAAGGAAAAAATTTTGGAAAGAAGAAGGGTCTAGCCTTTTAACGACGTCTTCTTAGATGGGAAAAAAATTAGAAGAAGAATGGAAGAATCCCGAAGAAGAAAAGGCTAAGAAGAAGAGGAGGAACCCGAAAATGGGGAGGAAGAATAATCTGAAGAAGATGAAGCGCAAGAGGAGGATTAAGAGTAAGAATTTGAATAAGAGGAGGAAGAAGTAGTATAAGAGGAGGAAGAATCAAGAAGAAGATGACAAAGGGAATGGAAGAATATGTATGGAAGAAGGATGCAAGAATGGAAGAAGAAGAATGAAGGTTGAAGGAAGAACAAACAACAAATACAAAAAGCCCTAAATCTACCCAAAAACAAGTTTAGATTCAAAAACGAGTTGGTTGATCCGTGCACATACCTTATGAAGCTTGTCTTACACTTAGAATAGACCCCAAAGTAGATCCGGCGCGAAAATCGCCTCAAAAACGGCTCCTCCATAAGCTTTGCTTGCTTTCGAAAATAAGCGGCGGGATTGCCACTGTTTCGATTTAAATCACAGTCGCCGTTTAACGGCGTCGTGAAAACGTCGTTGAGCGGCGTTTGTAACGACGTTTTTTTTTTTGACGACCAAAACAATTTTTTTTAAATAGTATAGAATGCATGTACACTTGATACATGGGTTTATTTAAACGGATAGGGGTTTATTTGACTTGCTACACCCGTTAAAGTTATGAAATATACCACCATGAAAATGTTCAATGTTTTGTGGTACATCCGTTGAGCTATGAGGTATATATAATACGATGATGATAACTAGTAATACCTTACCGCTTTCGATAACTAATACCTTACCAACATGCAAAGATGTAGTTTATCTTAAAATTTTATTTTGTTAGATTTAAAAGGTTAGGTTTCCACCAATAGTATATGTAGCTACGTGTTAAACTTGTTACGGCGACATATATATATATTTATTTTTTAATTTTGTCCCCTCTATGAGAACTAATACCCTACCAACATGCGAAGATGTAGTTTATCTCAACAAGCTAGCTGACTTAGGAAGCTAGGCGACAAAAAACAGCAATTTAAGTCCGTACTATGCATTAATTACTTAATTTACTGAATGTCTTGCTCTTGCAAAAGCGGGCCTTGACTTCTAAGCGCCACAACGGGAGGAGTACAGGTCCAAACTCCATTCCGTCGTTCCGCTTTGCCCGGCGTTCTCAATCGCATGTGATTGGCCACGTCCCAAGTGCAAAAGACCAAAACTTCGGCACCCAAAATGCAAACCACTAGAACACACGGCAACTCATAGGGTTTACGTTTGGAGGCTCTATGCTTGTCGATTTGACTAGGACCTTGCGTCGTGTCTTGACATAGAGGGGGGTTGGCCGCTTTACCACGGACCCTAAAACCACCCGAGGCGGCTTGCCCCAAAAGTCCTCTCGAAGGCCACAGCGGGGACGGGCAACTTCCCCTCTCCGGGCACCGTGATCATCTCTCGAACGTCAACATTGCCCTAGGGACCAAGTTTTGTGGCGAGAAGTCCACCCCCTCTCGAAGAAGCGTAAAACTATCTCATGTGCAACGACTCGTGAGTCAATTGGCCTAGGAGGTGGGCTGGCGAATCTTTGCAATGTAGGGCGTAAGTGTTTCTTTTTCTTTGCAAAACCGACCGTGTAACTTGGTCCCTAGGGTAATTTTGGCATTCCGACGATGTGGCGAAGTCGGATCGGCATTTGAACCTCCGCAATGTCCGAACGACAAAACACTTTGGTTTCTACTTCATCGCCCAGCGGCGCTTCAGCGGTTTGATATGTTCTCCCGGACGGATGTTGGATTTTTTTGGACCTTCTCGGACCAGGTTCCTGGAACAAAGGATTCAACGGTCGGATACAGGAACCGAGATCCGGGAGTGTGGTCTTTAGCGTCGCCCCGTGGCGAGCGCGCCAAAGGCTGCCTCGGGGAAGCTTTTGGGGCTCGCCTCACAGGGTTCGGACTCTCCCCTCTAATGAGGAGGCCTTGCAAGGTCCTGGCCTTGTTTGACTTGGGCAAGTGTGCCAGCTCGGCTGCCCAACAACAGGCTGCCCGGACCGTTCTAGTGCAAACTATTTGATCTAAACCATATCCAAAATTTTTGAAAGTTGGCACAGATGTTGGCGATAACTTAGGAAGCTAGCTGACAAAAATCAGAATTTAAGTCCGTACTATGCATTAATTACGAATTTACGAATGTCTTGCTCTGCAAAAAGCGGCCCTTGACTTCTAAGCGCCACAACGGGAGGAGTACAGGTCCAAACTCCATTCCGCAGTTCCCCTTGCTTCACGCGTTCTCAACCGCATGTGATCGGCCACGTCCCAAGTGCAAAAGACCAAAACTTCGGCACCCAAAACGCAAAACCCCGCTAGAACACGGCAACTCATAGGGTTTACGTTTGCAGGCTCTATCCTTGTCGATTTGACTAGGACCTTGCGCCGTCTTGAGGTGGGGGTGTTGACGCCAGAGCACGGATCCTAAAACCACCCGAAGCGGCTTGCCCCAAAATTCCTCTCCCGAAGGCCACCGCGACGGACGGGCAACTTCCCTCTCGGGAACCGTGATCTGTCTCGCCAATGGACTCAGAACGTCGACATTGCCCTAGGGACCAAGTTTTGTGGCCAGAAGCCCACCCCTTCTCGAAGAAGCGCCAAACTATCTCATGTGCAACACACTCGTAGTCAATTGGCCTAGGAGGTGGCTGCTGAATACTGCAATGTAGGGCGTAAGTGTTTCTTTCTTTTGCAAAACCGACCGTGTAACTTGGTCCCTAGGGTAATTTTGGCATTCCGGACGATGTGGCGAAGTCGGATCGGCATTTCGGAGCCTCGCAATGTCCGAACGACAAAACACTTTGGTTTCTACACTGTCGCCGCCGCAGGACGCTTCGCGGTTTGATATGTTCTCCCGGACGGATGTTGGATTTTTTTGGACCTTCTCGGACCAGGTTCCTGGAACAAAGGATTCAACGGTCGGATACGGGAACCGAGATCCGGGAGTGTGGTCTTTAGCGTACGCCCCCCCGGCGGAGCCCGCCCGAAAAAAGGCTGCCTCGGGAAGCTTTTGGGGCTCGCCTCCGGGGTTCGGACTCTCCCTCTAATGAGGAGGCCTTGCAAGGTCCTGGCCTTGTTTGACTTGGGCAAGTGTGCGGCTCGGCTGCCCAACAACAACAGCTGCCTGGACCGTTCTAGTGCAAACTATTTGATCTAAACCATATCCAAAATTTTTGAAAGTTGGCCTGTATGTTGGCGATGACTTAGGAAGCTAGGTGACAAAAAAATCAGAATTTAAGTCCGTACTATGCATTAATTACGAATTTACTTAATGTCTTGCTACTTTAAAAGCGGCCCTTGACTTCTAACCGCCACAACGGGAGGAGTACAGGTCCAAACTCCATTCCGTCGGTTCCCCTTGCTTCGTGTTCTCAACCGCATGTGATCGGCCATGTCCCAAGTGCAAAAGACCAAAACTTCGGCACCCAAAACGCAAAACCCCGCTAGAACACGGCAACTCATAGGGTTTACGTTTCGAGGCTCTATCCTTGTCGATTTGACTAGGACCTTGCGCCCGTGTCTTGAGGTAGAGGGGGTGTTGACGCCTTGAGCACCGGACCCTAAAACCACCCGGAAGCAGCTTGCCCCAAAATTCCTCTCCCGAAGGCCACGGCGGACGGACGAGCAACTTCCCTCTCCGGAACCGTGATCCGTCTCTGCCAATGGACTCGGGCGTCGACATTGCCCTAGGGACCAAGTTTTGTGGCGAAGCCCACCCCTTCTCGAAGAAGCGCCAAACTATCTCATGTGCAACACACTCGTGTAGTCAATTGGCCTAGAGGTGGTCAATCTTTGCAATGTAGGCGTAAGTGTGTCGCTTTTTTACAAAACCGACCGTGTAACTTAGTCCATAGGGTAATTTTGGCATTCCAAACGATAGCGACGTCGATTATTAAATTTTTTTTTGCGTTTTTTTTTTTTTTTTCCCCCAAAAAAAAGTGACGTCGTTAAACGACGTTGCTTCGTCAGCGCTCTCACGACAATAGCGTGGCGCGGACGTGCATGCGGCCACCACGGCAAAACTGCTGCCCGCGTCGGATATTCTGGCGTCGTTTAACGGCGTCCAGCGTCGGCGATGGCGAGGACACTTTGGCGGCTGGCATGTCGACGAATATGCGACCGGCCCGTAGTCCGCGTCGGATTTTTTTAGTCGTCGTTCAACGGCGTCATGTTGACGTGGCGAGAACGACGGTGGCGTGCCCGGCGGCATGTCGCCAAGCCAGCGGCCGGATGTGCCCGCGTCGGATCCACGGGGCGGCGTTAAACGGCGTTTTGTGCCGCGTGGCACGACACGCTACGCTTGCGGCTTGGCGGCGGTACCATGCCGGTACCATGCCACGCCCGAGCCAATCCGAACCGCCAGCCCCGGCTTGTCGTTGAGCGGCGTGCAAAACGACGTTATTAAAAGCCGTTGAGCAACGATGTCGCCGATATTCGGCGACGACGATGGATTCTTCGACGTCGCTGACGTCGTTGGACGTCGACTATCCCTTTTGTAGTGTTCTGTGATTGGGTATCCCAAACCGGGTGCATACCTCCTTTTTGAGAATAATATCCGCTATGCTTTTTGTTTGTTGAGTGATGGTTAATTCAAATATTGCAAGGATCTCACATCGAACCGAGCTATTTCGATGTTGAGCTAACAAAGCGACATGAAATCATTAGCAAGTCGGATGGCATATACAAAAGGGAGATCCAGTTCAAGGTATCCAAGGTATCATGTTCAAGGTCATTGACACGAATGCAATGTTTGGCAAAATCAAAGTGTTGCAACAAAGAAAAGCATCGGCAAAAAGTAAGGTTCTCTGTTTCATAAGCTATGTTTTTATTTGAGAAAAAACACACTTTTTCGCTATATAAGCATTCAGGTCATGAAGGTCGCAGGCTAGGTCTTTCACCGGATGCCCGATTAACCAAAAATGTAAGGTATGCATGCTATTATATTTTGTTCCCTTCATTTTGAACCCAACTTGAAACCCGGTTGTATCGATGATCACGAGCCTTCAAGAAGTCTATGGAGTTTTGATACCATGGACAAAGATGAGCGTTTTTACCTATTTATACCTTTACAAATGTTGGGCACTATGAGTAAATCCCTAGCATACCTTCACATGAGCGTTCTACTGCTTATACCACAAATGTTGGGCACTATGAGTCAATCCCTAGCATACCTTCACCACGATATGATTTAGGGATAAAAGAGTTAAACTAAAAAGTGGGCGTCCACAAAGTATACATTTGAGCTTGGAGCACTTGAAAATGTCCAAAGAATCAGATATAGAAGACAACACAATAGAAGTGCCAATACCGGTGCTTCTAAGACTAATGGGTATGAGCCGACCTTTAAGAAAAATTTGTAGAAGGAAGAGAGAAGCAGCCATCAATGGGATCATACACCAGATAGTTAAAGGCAAGAGGAATATTGCAGGCCCCAGAGATTTGCAAATACAAAATAGATAAAAAATTTATGATGCAAATTTAAGAGTCAAGTGGTTATTGAGAAGGATTCTGAGAATTTTAATACTGTCAGAAACCCCATAGCATCTAATGCCAGCACACTAAATGGTGGAGGAATGATATAAGTAGCCGATCAACTGTGTTGTGTTGGGAAGATGAGAAAGTCATGAATAGCCAGAAGCAGGATAGTAAGATAGTGCAAAATAATTACAACAAGTGGAAAAATGTAACAGTGATAAACTTCACGAGCATTATTATGTTAATGCCCAGTTTCTCTCACCTTTGTTATTGTGTTGATAGCAATTTAGATAGCACCAACAAGTTTTAAGCAAATGACAATGTTTTACTTGAAATATAGAATGTATCGTACAAATCATGCCATACAAACACGATATGATAAATTATATTGACTCTCATTGGCATCAGCAATGACAAAAGCATACATGTCTACATTGTCATCCTTTTAAGTGGTTTATTTAAAACATTCTAATTTGCACCAGTTAACTTAGCTGCAAAAATGAGACATTGGATTCCTTTAAATGTTTCAGAAATGTAGACATTGGATCTCTTGAAATGTTTCATCATGTGTACTTAACCATGCAAATACAGCAAACGATGATTAGTTATCTTCTCCTTGCATCAACTTTTGCCTTCGTGTTTGAAATGACAAGATTTAAGTGGAAAAATGATTTAAGTGGCAAGATTTAAGAAATAGTAATGATGTCAATGTGAAATCGCAGGGTTGTAAATTTTGTTTACAATAGATCAAAAGTACAATACATACATAACCCTTATGGGTTAGGAATGTTCCAAGGGGTCACTAAAGTACAAGTACATGAATTGCCCAACGTTCCAAGGGCTTCCACCAAAGTACATGGATTGTTCCACCGAAGGTGGGCAATTTACTAGTTACAAGTTAAGAGGGAGTTCAACATGCTAAGTATGCCCTCAATTAAAGCAAGAACGGAAATTTGAAATGCCATTACGCACTAATACCGAGTGTATTGAGATCAACCTTCGTCAAACTGATGTACAGGAGGCTCTAACGAGGTTATCATATCACGTGGGTTATCATATCCCTTTCCTTATAACCTTGTGCCCAAATAAACTTCAGAGACCTCATCCCAGCAACACCAGCTGCCATCCCCTCCTCTGTAAAAGGACAGTCCCTGATTTCCCCACCTTTTTTTAAATTATGAGTAACAACAGGCTTCCAAATTTTCAGTAATAATTTTACCATATCACATATATACCCATTTCTACTATCCCAAGTAAAGTTGCTTCTACTTAACAGAAAAGGAGCAAAGATGCTTGCCTGTAAATCTTCGAGATTTGTACAGGCCCTTAGCAGCTCATGATGATGTTCCGCAGACCAAGTTCTCTCAAGTTAGACATTGTTGATGGTTGCAATGGAAGTTGAATGTCGCCTGAAAGGGATACTAAATTCTTTGGTAAAGGAATTGGTTCCTCATTCTCAGGATTAAACATTATTTCAAAATCCATAACTGACGAGTTACTCAAGTCCTTCCGTACACTTTCAGAAACCACTGCATTTCCTTATTATCATTCTCAAATCATCCAGATTGGTCATCATAAAACTAAGGACCTCCAGTTTTGAATTATGTAGTGCAAGCTCATGAAGCCACTCTCCTCCATAATCTTTTAATGCGCTTTCATCCAGGTACAAAACTCGGAGACAACTGGAAATTTAAAGAGAAAACATAAGTTGTAATATAATTCATGCAAAAATAAACCTCTTCTTCCATTCTAATGCTCATCTATTAACGGCATAAATTTCTTCAGCTAAGTATATTCATGTTTAAAATGATGTCTATGTCCACCATAGCAATTAATTATTAAAATCCACCCTTGCCTCACTCATCTCTGTGCAATTTTTTTTTATCAAGAGACGGGAGGTCTACCTTTCCATCCATATTTAGACTAAGCTGTGCAAAGCCAACCAGGATCACACTGATTCAATTTTTTTTTATTTTCTTACACTTTAGGTCGTCTCTACGCTTGATGAATAGATCAACACTAAAGTAGTTCTCAATTGGATGTGAGAATTTCTCTTCTATTTGCTAGTTTCAAAAAACCAAGGTGCAATCTGCAAACTTTGACTAACACAATCCGTCAGTTTCTATTGTTCTGCGTTACAATCCATCAGTTCCTATTGTTCCGTGTTTTCAACTGCAGCTTCTCGACCATGTCCCAAGTGAAATCGACTAAAACTCGACCTCCATAACGTAAACCCTTCAATAACCTAGCAACACACAGGGTTTACGTTATCCTAGTCAGATTCAACGAGGATCTTGCACAATGTCATCATGTGGAAGGAGGGTGTTGATGCGAGAAGATGCACCCTTAAAACCTTCCGAAAACAAAAAGGCCCCAAAGGTCCTCTCCTCAAGAACCCGACCATGGACGAAAGCAATTCTCCCCATTCTCGAACTCAGGAACCGACTACGCCAATGGACTTAAAATCAAGTTTCATGGGCAGAAGACCACCCCTTCTCCAAGAAGCACCAAAGTAGCTCATGTCCAACACGTTCGTAGTCAATTGGCCAAAGAGGTGGCTGTGGAATACTGCCATGTACAGGGTTCGTGTTTCTTTTCTTGCCAAAAATAACCATATAACTTGGTCCCTAGGGTAATTTAGCCATTTCTGGACGATACGGCATCAAGTCAAATCTCCATTCTAGAGCCTTTGTACGCCTGCCCGACAAAAAAGACTTGGGTTTCTACACTATTCGACCGCGGGGACGCTTCGCGGGTTTGATAAGTTCTCCTGATGGATCTTGGATTCTTTTAACCTACTTTCGAAGCGAGTTACTTGAGCCCCTGATTCAACGGTTGATAGAGAAATCGAGCCCCAAGAGGGACGGCATTAGCATTTGCCCTCCCCGGAGGAGCGCTACCCGAAAAAGGCGCCTCGGCAACCTTTCTAAGATCCGTCTCCTGGGATCTGGCCTCTCCCCTCTGGTGCGAAAGCCGTGCAAAGTCCTGGCCTGGTTTGATTTGGGGAAGGGTGTCAGCGCTTTAAGTTCTTCAAGATCCCTCTATTCTATCCCGGTTATCATATTTCTTGCATAAAGTCCTAGTCATCATGTCCACATCACCACCGTCTAGCCATGTCATCCAAAATTTTCCAACATCACCCAATAAAAAGACCAAAGATGGACATCTTTTCATTTTTGGCCTAGTCAAAGCTTGGCCTTGCTTACTTGGCATGCCATATCACCACTTGGAGTGCCTAGCTGGCCTAGGTGGCATGTTGGAGCCTAGGTGGCATGTTGGATCCCACATGGCATGTTTGAGCCACCTTGGCATGTTTGAGCCTAGGTGGCATGTTGGAGCCTAGGTGGTATGTTTTAGCCACCTTGGTGTGTTGGAGCCCGCGTGGCATGTTTGAGCCACCTTGGCATGTTGGAGCCTAGGTGGCATGTTGGAGCCCACGTGGCATGTTTGAGCCTAGGTGGCATGTTAGTGCCTAGGTGGCATGCTTGAGCCACCTTGGCATGTTGGAGTCTAGGTGGCATGTTGGAGCCTAGATGGCATGTTTGTATAAGGGAATGTCAATTTAGTTGACATTCTGGAGGTGTCAACAGGGCGACGCGCAACAGTTCAAAGTGCGATTCTGGGCGGTCTCAAACTCGAGACCTATAGTTGCTAGACCTAGTGTATTACCACTAGACTAAACGACCAGACACGTGAAGATACATTTATAAAGCTTTATTCATAATAGCATTTTGGGGGCAATCCACAGTGCTTTGCACCTTGTTTTTTCAAGAATAATCATTGCCCCGTTGGATACTCTATTATAAATAGATGTATGACATTTTAGATATTCATGACCCCTTCATCTTCAATATTAGCTAGTGACTCGACCCCCTCCATAAATATTGCCATGGTTGATAAACCTCTTCGTTACGAGAATTATTATTCCTTGCCTTTTTCTTATTAGTGACATAGGAAATAATATTGTTTACCTAACTTTGCTAGATTTTCTATAGCTCTCCCACTTTGGACCGCTCCTTCGTGCTTGTATCATAACAATAGGCTTGCTCGACGACATCTATTTAGCACGCATAGAGTGCTCTCTTGCCTCCAGCTCTCCTCTTCTTTATTCCTTCCAATTGTAATTTGAGCTAACTTCTAGGACTAGATAATTGTAAAAGTCAATTGTCACAAATTTTCTCCTTTGTATGCGAACATTGGGCTCTGAAGTGTACAAGTATCTTTGCTTTGGTCTTAATTAAGTTGAATTTTATGCCCTTGATATCACAAAAAGCTTCTAAAGTGTTTAAGTCCCGTAGCATGGTGTTTGACATTACTACTATATCATTTGCTATACTTAACAATATATGGATAACCAAATGTCCAAGTTCAACACCTGTATTCCCATGTCTCTCCAACCACTCCTCTAGCTGTTCAACGAAAATCTAGAAAGAGGGTGGGGGGCAGGGGGCATCCTTGTTCTACTCCAGTGGTGCTACATATACCGTAAAAACGCTTAGGAAGCATTCTTTCATGTCCGCAAGTAACGCCGTGCCACGTGACACTATTTCAAATAAAGAATGTAATTAAAACTTTTGTTGAGGACAGAGCAGTGACGAGCAACAACGATGGAGGTTCTACGTGCATTCTTGAGGATTTACCCCACATTCTGCCATGTTTACCTCGCATTCCAAGAACTTACCCTGCATTCCAAAGGTTTTTACTTGCTACAGAATGCTGCCTAAGCGTCTTCCACGTTACAGGAATGGCAAGTATTGCCATTCCTGGGGTGTCAACAGATTCCTGGGGTGTCAACAGGGCTCCGCGCTTCGCGCATCGCCCTGTTTCCATCCAGTGGAGCCCTGGTGACATCCCAAGAATGGCAAGTGATTGCCATTCCTGTATACAAGAAGGGCGTTTTAGTCAACAAATGTGGTCACATTAGGTGTTAGAAGTTTGGCGCCTTCGTTTCGAGAGGAGATTTTTTTGGACAATAATAATAACCTTAACTCTAAAAAGAGCTTGGCTATGGCCTGCTCTGCCACTGCCACCATCTGGTTCTTGGGTTTAGTCTTTGCCATGCCGCTACAAGCGGCCACATACAACGACACTACATTTCTTGTCTTCAACAATGGATCCAGCACTCTCAAGGATCTAAATCCGTCTCTTGGCCTTACAGGCCGCAAAGCCGGAACCCAGGCCAACTACGATGATAAAAGCAAAGGACCCATCACTTACGGCCTCTGGTTCGTCAATACCTCCATAGATAGCTTCTTTCTTTCCATTGTTGCATATGTGGGCGATTATACTGTTCCTGGGTACTACGCCCAAATTATATGGACGGCAAATCGGTATAATCCAGTCCGAGACAACGCCCTTCTCCGATTTGATAATCAAGGCAATTTTGTTTTGCAGGATTGGGATGGAAGAACAGCTTGGTCTTCTAACACTAGTGGTCTTGGAGTGCAGAAGCTGTTAATGGATGATAATGGAAATCTGGCGCTCTTGAATGCAAAGGGAACAACTGTTTGGCAGTCTTTTGATCACCCTGTTGATACCCTTCTTTTATATCAGGCTTTCAATGTGGGAATGCAGCTCTCTACTCCTAATTCATCATATGCTTCATCGTATACTCTATCTATGGAGTCTAATGGCCTTGTTCTATATGCAAATTTGCCAGATCCGATCCCTTACTGGTTGCTGACAGCTTCAGGAGACAATTCCCTTTCTTCAGCTAAGAATTCCTCTCAGACTGGATTGTATGCTGTAATATGCAGGAATTACATTGGTGAAATTAGTTTAGATTTTCGAACTCCCATGTACTCTCAGTTCAGAGCTCAAATTCAGTGTCAAGTAGCATTTGTGATGATTTTAATACAACTTGGGAAAGAAGAAGTCTTCTCAGTGCCAAAGGTCAGCTGATTAGCAACAGTACGTTTTTCAGGCTAGAGGAAGATGGAGATATCCATGGCTACAGTTGGGACAGCACAGTGTTGACTTGGCAAAGTCTGTTCACATTGTTTGAAGATAGAAAGTGTGACTTGCCACACATATGTGGACCATATGGGATTTGCTTTAATGGAACTTGTCAAGGCTGCCCTGATACCTATTTTGAGTATATAAGCCCTACAAAGGATCCAAGTTTTGGCTGCAAGCCTATCTCTAATTCTGGCAACTCCAATGCAAATTTTACATTTGTTTTCTTGGCTAATACCACTTTTGTCTACACAAAATATGGCAACGCAACTCAGAAGCTGGCCTTTTCAGATGAATGCACACATCTGTGCATGAATGACAGTTTGTGCAAGGCTGCCTTCTATGATTTTAAGAATGGCTCTTGCTTTACGACCTCACAAACAGAGACATTACAGTATGATAAGACTTCAACCTTTGCTGCCTTTCTGAAGGTAGAAAATATCACAACCTTAGTGCAGGAAGGGGGCTCAAAAAAGTCCAACAGGATAGGCCTCATTCTAGGGCTTGTGTTAGGATTGGCTGGATCAATTACTATTTTATGGTTTGTAAGGATGAGAAAAAGTAAGATGGAAGAAGAAGAAAGTTGGATGCTGGAAATCTTGGCAAGAGTGGGGCTGAAGAGATTTACATACAAAGACATAGAGAATATGACACAAGGTTTTTTGGAGATTGTAGGCTGTGGAGGCTTTGGCTCAGTTTATAAGGGCAAGTTACTAAATGGGGACATTGTTGCAGTGAAGAGATTAGAAAATTCTAAGCAGGGAATGAAGGAGTTCACCTCTGAAGTTGCAATATTAGGCACAGTTCATCATGTCAACGTGGTCAAGCTTTTAGGCTATTGTGCCGAAGGATCAAACAGAATCTTGGTCTATCAATACATGCCAAATGGATCACTAGAAAAGTGGCTGTTTGGTGATGTAAGATCTCTACCATGGTCAATCAGGTTGGACATAGCATTAGGAGTTGCGAAAGGCATGGCTTACATGCATCATGAGTGCAAAGACAAAATTCTTCACTTGGATCTTAAGCCACAAAATATTCTTCTGGATTCAAATTTCTCACCAAAAATCTCTGATTTTGGGCTGTCTAAGCTCATGAATAAAGATGAGAGTCATGTAATGACTACAATGAGGGGAACTCCTGGTTACTTGGCACCAGAATGGATAAGGGATGAGGCCATTACTGACAAAGGTGATGTGTACAGCTTTGGGATAGTATTGATGGAAATTGTGTGTGGAATTAAACACAAATACCTAACTGTTGATGGAAGTGTTGCTCAACTTATGGAGATTGTGGATGCTAGGATATGCGGCGAGGCCGATCGAAAGGAGGCACTGAGGTTTATCAAGATTGCTCTACTTTGCACCCAAACTGATCCTGGACTTAGACCTTCAATGCCTACAGTAGTGCAGATGCTAGAGGGTTCTGTTCCAACTCCTGAGCACATCAGTCTTGCAGTGTTTGATCCCGCTTCGTTGTAGCATATGATTGTGTTAGATCTCTCTTCATTGTAGTGTATGATATGGAATGTTAAGACTGTATATATCTGGGGTGAAGACTTATACCATCTCTCAATGTATCTATTTCACAGACTTTCTCGAGTGGCTCAATCACCCTTCAAACTCTTGGCATAGTTGTAATTGATTTGTTCCATTTGGCATAGTGTATGCCAAAAAGTTTAGGTTTTTGTGTCCCAACAAAGGTTTGGCTATAAGATTTATACTTAGTTACAATTCTGCCCCAGCCTCCAATCACGGTTTGACAGTTTCCTTTTCAGGAATGTTGCTTGAACTTTTTTAAATTGATACGTCTACCCAATATTCTCGGCATTTACCTGATATTCCCAATATTTATCCAGCATTCTGACCATATAATTGCAACTAAATTGCTTCGGTGTTACAAGATGTGCATTTAATGGACATTCATATATACAAGAAAGACCATTTACCTTGCATTCTGGCTTTATTGTAACGTGGAAGACACTTGGGTTCAATTCTGTTGTCAGAATGTCAGGTAAAATAGGATGAATATCAAGTAAATGATCTGAATGTCGGGTAAAAATTTGTGAGCGCAAGAAGCCAAAACTTATTAACATTCTTAAGAGGAAATGCGCCACATGGCAAGGCGCTACTGGCAAACGCGACGAAATTGAGCCTAAGTGTTTTTTACGTATACAGAACCCATGTGATGCTACCATGGAGGCATGTAAAAGTTCATGGTGTGGGTGGGTACCTCATGCGTTTAGCAACAATGTCATCAATTCAATGCATGGTCTAATTATAAAATTTATAGCTACCTAACTCCTCGAATATTCTTATTGTTAAGACATAAACTGCCATGATAAATTCTCGCTTCATTATAGGAAGAGCAACTTATTCCTTTGTTTTAATCATGCCAGATCTGTTCTATGCTATATATCCAATTTGGATAGTTTTAATCAGATGCAAAGAGGTGGTTTAACTAGTCAAAGCTATAGATTATAGATTATCTAGCCATGTGTCTTGTTAAACCCCTTGTGTGTGCAATCTTTCGATGTAATCTATTCCTAGGATGGGCCCTATGACACAATAACTTGGCCGTTGAAGTGGTGTTCTCATTGAGCTCTTTTCAAACATTGAATACAAATTGGTTTCTTTACTGGGGTAGAAAATTAGAAGCAGCTTGGAAAAAATGCTCCAAAACTAGATAATCATCGAGATCATGATGAAAATAAAGAGTACAAGATACAAGATGGATCATCCATCGCATCCGCTAAGCAATGGTGAGAAAAATTGGTGACATTTTCTCATCGGGATGACAAAACTGCCCTTTCGGATTTTCGAGGAAAACGCTAATGAGAAACAGTCGCCAACGCTCTCGAGGAGTGGCTGTAGTGCTCGAACCCGAATAGATCTGAGGTTTGTGGTGTTGTTGACTGCTTACTCTGACCTTAGTATGAGTTGGTCCTCTACCTGGGCCTAGTCGGAATCTTCGTGATGCACTTCGTGCCTTAGCTTTGTGGGTTCTTTCATGACTCTTCCTCCAACTCGAACCGGAATAGAGACAACATGAATACGTCGCGATAACCAATAAGGTTGAAGCATCCAAAAGGAGATGCTCGACTGCTAGCATAGCAGCTTCAAAGTAACCTGTAAAGTCAAGGATGAACAAAAAAAAATAACCTGTCAGGGGGTTAGGCGCCTTGCGCATTAGTAAAGAGAAAACATAATATAGCTCGAAGGCTCCAGGCCCACGCCGAGAAAGAAACAACAAACGACCAATCGGGGACCATCCACGGAATGACCATCACGAGAAAAAACGTCTGATTAGTGCTGCCTCGGAAAGGACGAATCTAGGAATGTCGGTTCTATTGCTATTGCAATAGAACTGTGGCATTCCTAGGATGTATCCTATGACACAACAACTTGGCCGATAGAAGAGGAATCTATCTCAAAGGGACTGAGGCGACAACTAGGGGAATACTTGGATGACGAGGGTAAAATAGGCAACTAGGACCAACAAGAATAACATGCTAAGCAAAGCGGATGAAGTAACTGAGGCCATCAGACCAAGAGGTACGATAAATGGACACCAGTAGGGCAAGAACTATGGCGAGTCAAGAGATGGGGCAGACAAACGAAGGAGACAAGACGGATAGAAGAATTAAGATGTTTCAAGCGGTAGGATAAATAAAAAAAGAGGAAACGCATATCAATCCACAAAGACAAAAGATGAACAACCATAGGGATCCAGATCAAACATACTCAACAAGAAAAAATGCAACAACATGTCAACTGATCATAAACACTGCCAGAATGGAAATGGAGCTTGACTAGTTTAGAACTAGAAAAAATAGAGACAATTGCAACCTAACATGAGGGCTAAAATGCACAGCTAAGAATTGGTAGAGCCGATGATGCAACAAAAGGAGGTTAATGGAAAGTTATGATCAAAAGCATAGCGGAAGTGCAAAAAAGGAAATGTGGCCAAAGAAATCATGGAAGTGCAAAAGGAGCAAATGGGACTATCAAAACGGGACTAACCTAATGAGAGTGACTAATGGAACGTTGCATAGCAAAAAGTGCAAAATGGATAAATGAACAAATCGAAAGCAAATAGAGCAAAATAATAAAAATTAATGGAAAAAACGAGGCCAAAGGAACTTCGTGTGACCAAAAAGGGAAAGGTAGTGCCAAGACTCAATGGAGAAACTCAAACTAGATGGAGCGTAAATAATGATTGAAGCGACTGAGTACAATAAAGTAATGGAGTAATGGGATTACTCACACTAAAACAAATGAATATGTAACAACATGGAGCAATGGAGCAAATAGAATGAAGAGGACAAAAACAGTAGAAAAAATGAAGCAAGTAGTTCCAATGAGAAGATGGAGTAAAAGAAACCAAATCAAGTCACATAGAGCAAGGAGAAACCAACCATTAGTATAGGCTCAAAAACGATGACAACCCTGGCAAGGAGCCATGCAAAGGAAAATGAAGAGAATTAGGTGCAATACTAATGCTCAGAGAATGTAACACCGAACCATATAAACTGACCATGAAGAATCAAAGGAGAACGATAAAAAATACTAGCAATAGCCAAGGTGCCTGAGTTCACCGAAGTTGTGAAATAGAGGCTAATTGGGACCACAAAATCTAAGAACCACTGTTACAAATCTCCTTAGATCGGACCAAATATAAGTACGAAACAAGAGCTACGGAAAGAAAAATGAGTTGAAGAATGAACATAATGTCCCTTCTCAAATCAACATAAATGAAGCAAGGCCAAAACAGACGCATCAATAGGGAAGTCTACTGGTGTTTTCATGGAAAGAGGGAGGGGATGGCGCAGCCCACAGACTAGGGTTTTGGCGCTGCTTCCGCCTCATGATATCTCCCTTCTCGGTGTCCATTTAGATGCGATTCTTGGTGCTTTGGAAAGCCCTCGCACAAATGAGCTTTCCAATGGTATATATAGCATCAGGTAGTTTCCTTGCTGCTTCAGTCCTGGAATTGGGATCATTCATTTCGGCCTCTATGGTCACCGGTATGTCTTGCTTTCGCATATGCCCCCTCTATGGATTTGCGCCCCCTCCTCTCTATGGCATGTACTTCTTACCGTTCTCGCCTCTCTACCTCCCCTCTCTCCTCTGCCCCAACTCCTTCCGTCTCTTGCTCCCCCATCCTCTTTCAGGCCTCTTACCGGCCACCTACTCTTCCCTCTACTCCCCACAGTGCGCCCTAACATCTTTGTTGCTCGAGTCTCACAAATGCGCTTCAGTGATTGGATTATGCGAGACATGACATCTGGTGTGCGTTCTGCTCGTGTTATTGTTGCAGTATCCCTTATGATGGAGAATAACAAAAGAGAGGTGTCTGAATATATGAAAGAGCTGTAGGGTCTTGAAGATCGAATGGATGTTCAATTGCCTCCTGATAACGTGTTCTATGAAGCAGAGGTGTGTTCTAACGCCTTTACTCAGGCTGGTGTCTCAGTTGTGGAGATAGATCATAAAATCCATGTGCAAAGTCTACACAATCTAATGTCCCATCTGTGGTGGTGTGTCATTTCACCGGGTCGGGTTCCTTGATCTCAAGAGGATGGGATTTTGGTTGAAGCAACATCTGCAAAAGTTGGGATTGTCTCTGCATGAGTCCTTGAAAGTTTTGGATAGGCAAAACAACTATTTCTTAGTGATGTTCGGGTCGCCTATTGCTGTTGATAAACTAGTGGAACGGAGTGGATCCTTTGTGGGGCATTATCTCTTGTATCGGTATACACTCCGGATTTCTTCCTAATAAGTCTAGTGCACGCCGTATGCCCTGGCGGGTTTGCATTGGAGGACTTCCCAATTGAGTTGCGTGTTCCAGACTTCTTGGTCTCCATTGCTAATGGATTAGGGTTGCACCTTGCTCATTATATTGTCAAATGGTCCCGTATTTGTGTTTCCCTTCCCCGGCGGGCTTCCCTCCCAAAGTCTCGGTGGTTATTAAAAGTGGTCCACTTTTTTTTTAATACAAATTATCTTTGCTTAATGGCCTAGAGCTTGCCAATATGTTTCCTGATGTTGCGGCTTTCTCTACCTATCGTGTGCGGAGACCCTCCATTCCCGTCCCTCCTTTTGCTTCAGTCTCCCCTACTTCTACTTCCCTTGCCGCCACCCCTACAACCGCCTCCCCCTTTTTGTCCTTGCCGTCACCCCTTTTTTCGCCTTGACCAGCAAGAGAGAGGTTGGACATGATTACACGCAAAACAAGAGCGTGAAGAAGAATGGTCCATTGCTCTATGAAAAAAGCGCTCGGAGGAGGAATTGCTTTGCAATGACCCTTTGCATCTTGCTTCTCCTAACTCTCTTGAACCACCACCCTCACCACGGTTACTATCGTCCAATAGCGGTAGCAACCACATTGGGCTGATCAAGTGGATATTGAGTCTCATATACATGTTGATATGAACTTAGAGCATCTTCCACATCCCCCTGATCAATGAAGTTAATCTCCTGAAATGTGCGGGGGGGTTGCCTCCTCCCCTACTAAAAGGAGCAGTTGTTCATGGCCCTGGCTAGGTGGGACTCATACTTCATATGTTTGCAAGAGCATAAATGCAAGAAAGAGGATGTCTACAAAGTTGCTCACGGTAATCAATGCTGCCAGATACAATGTTCTTATAGGCTGACCTCGGACTCGGCAAAGTCTGGTGTCCTTACAGCATGGAAGAGGACTATTGCAGTATCATTTACTCCAGTTGACAGATTTGGCCGGTGGACATAATCAAGTGGTTTGATAAGGGGCAAGAATGGGGATTGGTTAATGTGTTAATGTGTATCTACAAAATCGACCACGTCGGGCGCGTGTGGGCTTTTATGATCCAAATTCACGAGGTTAGGCTCTCTTGTTGCATGGATCATAGTGGGTGATTTTAACATGGTTGAGCTTGAGCAAGGCAGATGTGGCGAGAGGTGCTGAGGATAGTGCGCGGCTTTGAACGGGAGCAATGGCACCGCTTAATGCAAGATTGTGGCTTCATAGAAGTTGACGGTCATTCAAGTTTTACTTGGTGTAATGGCTGGTTGGGTGGTGGTAGAGCATATGCAAGACATGATAGAGGCTACTATAATGCTTTGGTTGTAACCACATTTGCACCGCTTTTCATCGTGGATAACCTATTGAATATTCGCGATTTCTAACCGCAATCCACGTATTTCTCTTGCTCTCATATTGTGGCACATCTTTGCATCTAAGATATATTTCAAAATTTGAATACATTTTTCTTGAAGAATGAGAATTTGGCGGGCAAGTTGTAGACAGACAAATGAGTTCACTTTGCTTTCTCTAGCAGAGCATGGCGGTATTGTTGATGCTCACGTGGTTTGTGAAGTCTTTGCTAAAGGTTGGGATCGTGAGTAAGGCTTACGCTACTTAGAGCCTTACGCTTTGGCTCTTTATCAACAACTTGATGCGTCGTCTGAGTCTGTTGCCCCATCAGATGGTCACGTGGAGTAGCGGAAATTTTGTGTAGCATTAGGCAAATGGAGTTCAAACGGATGCATTTTGCTGCGCGATTAAAGTGGGTTGCAATGTTCAAGGAGGGAGACCTAAGTATACGTTTTTCTTCAAAGCCGCAAAAAACAAGAAGGCTAGTCGCGATTCTCTTCAGCCTCTGCAGATTCATGATGGGCTTGTTGTTTCAGATCCACTTGAGCTTAGAGGCTTTTTGCACAATCACTTTTCCGCTTTCTTCACTGCTCGGCGTCTTCCTTTTCAGTCAGATTTTCAAGAGGCTTTGCTTGCTAAGGTTCATCCGATAGTCACCAATGAGCAAAGGGCCGCTTTAGAGGCTGAGATCCGCCAGAAATGATTTAGTTTGAACGCATTTTCTCTCAAGAGGGCAAGTGTCCGTGTCTTGATGGCATTCCAGTGGAATTTTTCCAGGAGTACTGGAATTGGCTCGGTGCAGATGTGTATGATGCTTTCCGGGATTTTGAAAGACAGAGGCACCTAGACAAAATCCTCAACTCTAGTTGTATCTCTATTATTCCAAAATATAAGGATCCCTCTTCCATTTCAGATTGGCGCCCCATTATCTTGTTGTCCTCGGTTGTAAGATCTTTTACAAAGCTTTTGCTCCCGGAAGCTTTGTGGTGGCGTGCTTTGAATCCATTTCTTCCACACAAATCGGGTTTCTTGCCTCGCTGGGTGTATCTTGAATAATGTGCAGCAAAAGTGATATGAGGGTCTCAGATGGGGCTAGAATGCATGCCCCATTGTATACTTGAAGTTTGGACTTTGCAAAAGCATATGGCAAGAGTTGACTAGAGTTTCTGGAGCGGTGCCTCCCTCGCCTTGGTTTTGGTGCGGTTCTATGGGACATTATGAAACTTCATTATTCTGCTCATTCTTCATTTCTTTTCAAGGGAACCATCGGCATTTTTCAGTGGGGCGTGGCATTGCACTGTCCTTTAGCACTTGCTTTTTACAATTGTATGAGGTTCTTTCTCGCTTATTCTCTCTTACTGATGAAGGAAGGCATCTTGCATGGTCTTCCCATGAATAATAGTGGTTCACGTGAAAATTTGTAATTAGTACCGTATTATGACACTTTCTTTGTTCTTAATGGTCGATGAGCGTAGAATTTGCAGAATGCCATTTCCTTGCTGGACTGATCTCTCTTGGTTTCTAGTATCTTTGTGGGATGGCAAAAGTGTAACGCCTTGTGGGCCCTAGACTCTCCAAGGCCGCCTCTCCGTAGGTTGCATTTCCATGGAAGGTTCTTTTCCCATGGGAAGGCAACTAGGCCTCCCGGCATTCCGTTGGTATACACCTCTCATCCGAGACACATGGGATGTTATTATTAAGGGTTGGAAAGGCATTTGTTCCGTGGTCCACGGCTATGTTATCCATGGCTAGCCGTAAGCTGGTAAGTAAAAGTTAGTTAAATAGTACACGCTTATATGGCATCCATCTTGGCATGCAATGCGGCACAAAGATGCAACTCATTGTTAAATCTTGTCGAACTTTATCTAGGGTGGCACCAAGAAGCAAATGATGTTAAAATTAGTTGACGGGCGCGTTATGCCTAAACTTTGTAGGGGGGATGATTCACTTTCTTCTCGAGCAAGGTCTTGATTTCTAAGTTCATATGGCCGGATTCTAAATAATCGCGATATTTTTTCAGGAGCAGAATCTAAAATTGGAGGAGCATCAAGAAAGGCATATTGGAGGTAAAATCAGAGCTCAAGCTTAAATTTAGAGCTAGGGTATGTGCAGGGCGAGGGACAAGAACAAAAGGGGAATCCGAAACACAAACATGATCAAGATTACGAACTAGATCATGAGGAAAAGTAGAATCGAGTCGATTAGTGTGGACCTTAAGCGGATAATTTGATGTTACTTTAAATAATTCACACAAGCCTAAGATCTCCGCGGTCTGTGAGAACCTACACGCCGTCCCCAAGTCCCAAGTAATATGTTGCGCCTCCTAAGCTGGTCTCTGGCTCGGGGAAAAACCTTCACCTAGAAGCAACTTCGACGTGACCCGGAGTCCCGATACTAGCGAGCTTACCGTCGCCCACTTTCGCTAGTGCCGAGTTATTACACTCGCGGCCTCGGTTTACGCTATTCTCCCCTGAGTTGTGGGCACCAAGGTGCAACTAGGCTAGCAACATGATAAAGATCAAGTAATTTAGTCTTCTTGTCAAATATCTTATAGCCTATTTGATCAATATTTAAGATGGAAATCAATCTTGCAAAAAGATAAAACTCTAAGTCAATAACAAGGATGTTTAAATTGATCTTGCAAAAGAAATATCTAGCAAAACTAGAATGATCTTACATGAACAATTATTGAGTTTAAGCTAAGCCTATACGAACTCAAAAAGAAATACCTAAGTGTTTCTACTTGCCTAGACCGAGAATTGAACCCCGCCGCTGGCAGAAAGGCAAAGGCTTCAACCAATAAACCACTAACGTAATGTTTATTATTCTTTTCCTTTGATTTTATATCTACCGTACTTTAATTACTATGATATAAATCGAATTCAAACCCTAACTTACGAATGCTTTTGCCCTAAATCTGCGACCATCTATTTGAGCTTCTACCGAGTCATAGATGGCCGATCCGGTTGTTCCAGCGAGAAGAGGTAAGATTGATGGCCAAAAAGAACCCCTTGCTGGTTCCATTTTAGCCTTGAAAAACCCATCCACCGACACGCCTTTCCATCGAAGGATTTAGTAGCATAATCCATAGCATCGTGGTTAGAACTAGGCATTTGCAGGATTTTAGGCATTGTGGCTCCAGGAACCCATCGATTTGGAGCTAAATCTGTTTTTTCTCACACATCTAACCCTTGTTTCATGTGTTTGCATCTATACCGATTCCCTTTTCTTATGAAGACCCATCTATTTCCCTTCCCAGCAAGAAAAGAAATGATTCCTTTCATTGCATAAAATAAAATGATCCTAGAGGGATCTACTGTGTCCTGAGTTGGCTTAATAGGAGAATTTCAGCCCTTGGTTCGTATAAGAACCATCAATTCATGGTTTAGAGCAAATCATAAAGAATCGAAATTACAAGAGCATACTTGTTTCTCCTGATACCCACCCTGCAGTTATTCTTGCTCTTAAGATGAATTCCCCTCTTTAAAACAAACATCGTTTTTAATCCTTACCCCAAATCGCTTCAATTCACTATTTCTCTCTCTTCTTATCACTGACCTCCCTCCCCCTCTTTCTCACGCTCTCGACCCTTTTTTCTTAATTCTAACTTCCTTCCTTTGGTTCATTGCCACATCACCCCTTATGCCACGCCACCTCTTTATTATTTATTATAGCTTAGAATAATCACAATAAAACTCACATCACATTCTTATCCCTTTAGGATTTCGACGTCCCGTCCATTAATAAAACTCACATCGCATTATTACAAATATACCCTTCACAACTTCATGTATTTTTATACTTAACAAGTTTGATACATCTTTTTAGATAGCCTTTATTCCATGGCATGATATAGATTGAAAAAGGTTCTAAAATCTTTAGCATATTTTGCTTTCGCCCCATTTAACTCCATCCACGCTGCATCCCCCATAGGTAATCCGCCCATTGTATAAGGGATTTCTTTGATCGCGTTCTACCACGCACTTAGCCCCCATAACGCAAATATTTGGGATGGCATTACCTCAAAGGTGTTATTCTCCGGATTAATTGTAACCGAAGCACTTGATTCCATCGTAAAGAGGGTTTTAATAAACCGACATGAAAAACATCATGAATTCTTTACATGTGGTGGCAGTTCTAATTGGTAGGCTAGTTCCCCACCCCTTTAATGATTTTGAAAGGACCAAAGATATCTGTTTGCTACATTTTCCACTGAGTTGACCTTTCTTTTTGGTTTGACACGCAAGATATACAAGGTCTCCACCCTAAATTCTATGTATTCTGGGCGCCTGTCCCAATTGCTCGCCCATGTTGTGCTTCCCCATTCGCCCTTTATAAGCTGCACTTTATCCGCATATTCCTCCAACATCCGCCTAGAAATTTCAGATTTAAATCATGGATCATACCACTTATCAAAGTATAACAATCCCGGCCCATAAAGTGCTTCCGTGCGCTGCGTCATTCCTATAGACTCAAGTAGAATTATTGTAGGCAAATCCTCATGCAAAGGTAACAATCCTTCCCACTCTTGGATTGTCTTGACAAAGACATTCGCAACATGTCCTCAAGAACCCCGCTTTACTCTTCGCTTGCCCATCAGCCGGGGTGATAGCTCGCGGCTTCATCTCGCAATAAAATGAAGTCCAAAAAGTTAAACCTTGGATTCTATTCGAAATCATTTATGCGAACACCATGGAAAGACGTCATGAATAAAGATACAGCGCTAACCCAGAAAGAAGGAGCACAAGTTTAGTTAACCCTCGTCAATCACCACAAGAATAAAGATCCTTCCATTGTTCCAATCCCACTCATGAACCATAGATTCCATTTTCCGAAGAAAAGGCCCATGGACCGCTCCCCACCAACACCTGAAACACATCACACACACCCCTGATGTAACTTACCATACATAATCTTAACCGGCCAAAAGAAACAAATCATTTGATATGTTTTATGAAACCCGATGACCCGGAGACATCAGATCATGACATTATCATTTAGTATCTTCTTTTTAATATGATCTATTGCGTGGAATACAAACTCTTGATTTGTATCTCAATATTCCCCTGCTCAAAACTATAATTATCCTTTATCTCTAGATTTTTTTTGTACCTTCCTTCAATTTTACCCCAAAATAATTGTCCCAGAGTAATAGTATTTTTTCACCCTCATCCAACCAATCATAGGAATTATCGCTATTGCATAAATAAGCCGAAGTCTAGACAAAGCATCCGCAGAACACATTTGTTCCAGGCCCATTTTATAATTAACTGGAAAGTCATACTCTTGAAGAAATTCCATCCATCTACGCCCGTCTCAAATTCAAATTAGGTTGTTTCATAGTACGCAAGGCTAGCATGGTCAAGATGCACCTCAAAAATGATTTCCTAATAGGTAATGTCTCCAAGCTCTAAGTGCATGCAATAATTGCCACTAGTTCCCGATCATGGGATAATTCTCACCAGACGCTCAGCTTTATGAGAAATATATATATATGCACACACATGCCCTGCCTTGCATCAATACAGCCCCGCCCCTTCCCCACTAATAGCATCCGGCTATAACCCCATACCCTTTACTCTGACTTTTAAAACAGCGAGATGATCAACTTCTTTTAATTTCTAAAAGCTTTCACATTTCATTCCATTGAAAAGCAATATTTGATTTTGTGGTGCCAGCTGCCAAGGGACTTGCTATTGTAGAAAACTTTGATAAATTTTCTATAGAACCCCTGCAAGTCCTAAGAATGAGCGCACTGCTTTTGGGTTTTAGGAAACTCCATCATTCTTGCATCAGCCTCAACCTTTTGGGTCCCATTAATCTTCCTTCCAAAAACAATATGACCTAGATAATCCATTTCTGCTACAAATGAACACTTGACTTTCTTAGCATACAATTTTTTTCTCTTTTAAAATACTTCAAACAATTCTCGATGTTTCTATGCTCTTCCAAATTTTGAATAAATAGTATGTCATCAAAGAATTTTAGGACAAACTTATCAAGATATTCACTTTAAAAGATCATTCATTAAACACCGAAAGTTGCCGGGTGCATTTGTCAAACCAAAAGGCATAAACCACAAATTCAAAGTGCCCATATCTTGTAGAAAAGTCGCTTTTGGGTATTATCAAATTTGATTCTTATCCGGGTGATATCCAGATCTAAGATCTATCTTTTTGAAAATAGTGAAGCTCCTTGAAGTTGGTCAAACAAGTCATCTATTCTAGGCAATGGATACTTATTCTAATTGTGATATCATTTTAATTGCCTGGTAATCAAATACACATACGAGATAGAACCATCTTTTTTCTTAACAATAAATAATACCGAGTACCAAAAGGTGAAATACTAGGTCGTATGTATCCTTTTGATCTAAAAGTTCTTTTAACTGCTTTTTTTAATTCCAATTAACTCGATAAAGCAAATCGATATGGAGCTTTGATGGAGGAGAAGCTCCTCGAACCAATTCAATCGCATGATCAACATATATCTTCGAGGGGTAACCTCCGCCAACTCTTCCAAAACACTTCCTTGAACCTCCAGGATGTCCTCGAGACATCATTCATGTATACTTGATTAATCTCCCCGACCCTTTGAGTACAAGCAACCCCAACCTTTCATGCTTCCTTAACCCGCCTCCTTTGATTTGCTTCATGACTAATGGGCTTAGGAGTAAAATAATAACGCTTATTCAACAACCAATGTATATAATTTTGATGTTCTTAGATTTTACTCTCACAACTCTTTCATGACAATCTACTATAAAGATGCACCTCACCAAGCCATTCCATGCCTATAATCATATATCATATGAGCCTAGTCAAGCATATGGAAATTTGTGAATTGTAGGCATGTAGCCTTGCACTTTCACCTTAATACCGCATGCACATACCACTAGTAGCTAGTTACGTATTGCTAAGTGATATAAGGGATATGATGCAAATGATAGAACAAATTAAGGCATTGTGATATCGATTCCATCTCGAGTTGAAGGAATCTTGAACACCTTGATCTGCACAGAGGTAAGAGAATAACCCCCTATTAGATTTCACATCTAGTCAAGATTCTATTTTAACTTTTGATCGAGTTCCGGTCTTGCTCTCAGTTCTTGTTTTGGTCCTCACCACGACTCCGATTCTACTTTCCTCATGATCTAGTTAAGTAATCTTGATCATGTTTGTGTCTGGATCCCCCTTTTGTTCTTGTCCACAGCCTTTGCACCTACCTAGCTCTAAATTTAAGCTTGAGCTCGTTTTTACCTCAATACATTTCTTGATGCTCCTCCAATTTTAGATTACGCTCGATATAGTTTCTTTTGCCCTGATCCGGTGTACAAAATTTTGCTTCTATTTATATTCTGCTCTATTTCATATTTCACTTTTATTCCTAATCATGTTCCTCTCCTATAAATTAATGACTTTAGCATATTATCATATTCCTAGGTGTTCCTCTTTCTATCTTTGAGCAAAGTCACATACAAATTTGGTTGGGGTCTCAAAATGAAATATATCTTGGTTAAAGATTTCCCACGTCGGATTAAGCCCGTTAATCAAGTTTAGCCTTTTTCTGGCGAAAGTCGGTATTAGTTGGCTGAGGTGGATGGCTTGGGAAGCACTTGGCATCACATGGCGTGAAACACTCATAGAAGGATACTGGCAGCTTTTGTTGCAACCATTTTAATAGCTGTATTTTTAGAATTAAACGGCGCCCAAAATAATGGTGATTTTCTTGCCTCTTGTCGGCGTCTGACTCCCTTGTCAAATTTTGGCGTAAACCCGTCTTGTCACTCACGTAGCCTCTCGTCACATCCTCTCCGCCTTCCTCCTCATCGCAATCCATATCTCACATAATTTCTATTATTCTTGCCTCATTTACAGAACTCCCAAAGGTGAAAGAGTGGGAGATTTTTGTCAATAGGTTAGGTGGGTGAGTATCTTTTGCCCATCAACGAGGCGAGCATAGGGGATTAAGCGGCGAAAGCTGATCCGGGCGTCTTGGGACACATTGGATAGGTAGGATAAAAGAGTTCAAAGTTGAATTCTAGCGGCGGAAAGTGGAAAGTATAACAATCGACATGCATATACCCCTTACGATATGGCCAAAGCTAATCTCACCAAAAGCGACTTCCCAAAATAGCGCAAATGGTAACCACCTTAATCGAGGATCACCACGGCCAGCGAAGTTATGCGTCGGTGCTATAGCTAGCGTAGAGAGCGGTTTTGGCGTCGTGTGATCTCCATCTTTCATTTAGATTCGTTGACCGCGTGTTTACAAACAAATTTATTGTCGGGTTTTATGTTTATCGGGGCGTCGTGGATGTAGTTTCGGTAGAAAGCATTAGTAGTGTACTTGTCGTGTATCACATAGACATGGGTTGTTCTTTCCAAGGTATGGATGCTCGTGACCTTGCGGGGGTATATGCATCACAGTTTCACGGACATGATTACAGCGTAAAGGTGGGGAAACCGAGCTTGGGGCGGTTGAATTGCCCTTTTAAGTAAACTTTGTAAGCCACGGACTAATGAGAACAATGTAATTGCAATGAAGAAATGCTGGTGACCGAGGGTGCAAGTGGGAATGTCTGAAAATGGGCGTGAGGATGAGTTTCAAAATCTTCCCGCAGTTTTAAAATTTTGTTAACATATTCGGATAAACGAGGAAGTCAGCTCCGAAGACATATCGTGCTTTCTCCCCCCCCGATTTTGTGGATGGCTTATTTTTGGTTCGACACGGGATGTTCGATTCCACGAATCATCCGGTCAGCTAACAAGTGCCAGTAGTTAAGTCCTCCTTTAAGTTGAATACTTTCTTTCAAAACAATATTTTATCATTAATTGTCAAATGGAGCGAAGGAAACGAGAAAAAAAGAGCCTGCACTTTTTTGGAAACGTTTGAGGACCATAACAGACACTTTCAGTCAGTAGATATTAGAGTATGGCGAGGGAGGAAGTCATTACTCTGACCACCATGAAAATCGAATGGCCATTATCGAGCTAAAGTGCTAATGGAGGCAGAGGAGATTGCTAACGACTTCCATTATTTCATTGATGGCATTAGGGTTGGCTACGGGGCAAGAGGAAAATGTAAAAGTTTAGTGAGTTCGCGATCAACAGAAATTGTCCATAAGCTAAGCTTTGAATCTCGGTTTTTATTTGTGTTTTTTGTCAGATGTTTTTAGGGTTCCATATTTTGTCGATATTTTTTAGGGTTCCGTACAATTATTTAAAAAATTACCATCATATTTTACTTTAACTTCTATATTTTACTATTTATCTCTTGCAGTTGTCTGTTTTTGTAGGTGTTAAATATATAAAAGCGCCATCGGCGAGAAGCCATTGCAAGAACTAAGCAAACATAAGGATCCATCCGAGGTAGTGTAAGGCGGTGATTACATTAGTCCGCCTCCTTCATCCACATCATGGATCTAAAGTCTCGATAGAGATTCTCCTCCTCCAGACCATGCCTAACAAAGATCGGAAAAGATAATTTCGCATGGCCAGCGGTGGGGAGCGGCGGCTTCATAAAAGCGTAGGGAGAATTACCTCTCGGTTGGCGGAGGCGGAGGATGAAAATGTGAGAGATCGTCGAGGCAGAATATGGCGTCCGGATTAATTGTGGGCAGCCTCTTCTTGCTCTCTTCTGCTCCTCCTGCTCCTCTATGGATGCGCCCGGGACCTTCAAATCAAAGGAGGGAGGCCCAGCGAGATGGGAAAGGCGACCCGAAATGTGAGGAGGCGGCTGGGAAAATTCGGCGAACAGCGATATCAAATCTTTGGGGTGAGAGGCGGCCGGGAAGAATCGTGAAGAACAGCTGCAAATCTTTGGGGTGGAGTGAGGGTAGTGGCAGCGGAAAAGGCACGGCATTAAACCCAGCGGAAGAAAAGTATCGAAGAAACGAGATGGTCATTCCACGTCTCCCATTTGCCGGGCTCGTGAAAAGAGATTACGCCAAGTGTCACAATTCAAACAAGCGCAGCAAATGCTCTTCAAATGGCGGAAGCGGTTGGTGTCGGTCTGTTAGGGGACTCGCGGCTGCGGCAATACATGCCAAGCGGGTGACTGCATGGAATAAATTACTACTCCTAAATTTTAGTGTAGCCAAAATAGGTTTAGCTAAACTACCTTCAAATTGGGGCTAGAAGTTTCTAACACTTGGCTAAACTAAATGGTTTTTCTCCATCACAGTTTATTGCTTTTGGCTAAACTTTCACAAAATGGAAAGGCAAATATTAGCCATCACGCTATAGTAATTAAAAAAAAATCCAAGCATTTTGGCAAAGACATTGAATTGATTGTAAACACATAAATTAAGACACAAACATACATGAACATGTTCAAAAACAAACAAAAAGGACTACATTGTTCCTTTTCCTCTAATGCTTCAATTTTGTACTTGAAACAAGAAAGAAAGTGGGAAAAAAAAAGAAAAATACAAATCCTATTTGAAATTTCTTAAAGTTAGTACATACATTGTTGTTGAATTTCGGGCTAATCTATCCATTTTTTCAAGCCCACTTATCTTAAGTTAATGATGTCCCATGGATAATGCGGAGGTAAAGGTTTGGCCTATTCAGCCTCTCACTCTGCAAAGAAATTGGGCTAAATTTTTTCTTTTTGGGCATTTTTCCGTTTTATGGTTTTTCTTGTAAAATTTTAGCCATTTAGCTAATCTTAGCCGTTATTTTTATTCAACATGCCCAAAGGAAATGCCCCCTTCACGCATAGGGATCCGAGTAATGATCAAAATTTTATGGCTGAATACAACAAAAACCGAAAAAATTGAAGTGCCTTTGTGTTTTTATATGTATTATATTCTTTAATGTAATGGCTTTATAAGCTTAATCTCTTAGTCCATTTCTTTCTTAGAAGCCTAGGTTAGCACTTTTTTTTTTTTTTTTTTTTAATGTTATACATGGGGATCACCGCGGCCAGCGACAAGCATTGTGCTTCTTTCTTGCACATAGTAGTTTTAAGCGTGTGTGATCAAACTAACCCTAACCCACAAATGTCGGACAAATCTCCCCACAGCGGTTTGTGTCCCCTTTCATAATCGACAGCGCGGCTGCCCGGATTCGAGAAGCGGCGTGGCCTTGGCGGCTCCCTAAACATCTTCTTGCTTTTAAAATTAGTGCTCGCCATGGATTGTTATGTGAAGTTCACGGAATGGTATGCATCTGCCCATGACAATGACAATGAGGAAATTCGCCCGACTGCGATTTATCCGTTCTATTGCAAGGAGTTGGACATTATGGCAAATAGTAGCGAGCTTGGATGCTATCAGCGAGGTTGCTTTAGCTTTCAGCCCGGACAGCTTGGTCTCCGCGCACATCCTTTTGCGGATGTCCCCGGCTGCGTGGATTCCAAAACCAGCTCTAGAGGAAGGGCTTCCCATTTGCAAGCCGGCGAAAGCGTTTTCAAGAATCTTTGCTTGTAATGGCTCCTCCTGGCTGCGTCCTTGTACTAAAAAGGTAAGTTATTTCTCTTTGCCGTTTGCATTAAGCTAGTTATTGCGACCAACGAAGATACCTTTCGATGCCAAGGGGTTCGGTTAAGTGATACTTCTATGGCTTGGAGATAGAAAACAATGAAATCTTTTTGGCTTCGATGCCAAGGGGTAAATTCTTTGTGGTGATTTCAGCGGCGACTTTCATAAAACACTTAGCTAAATGGAGATAATTATATCTACATTTTTCCTACAATGTTTTAAAGAGTTTATTATTTTGTAATACTCAATTTTCAAAATATGTGTCAAATTCGGGGATGTTTTTTTGCGCACTTGTCTAGATGCTTTTGGCACCCTTGGGTGAACGGAGGGAGGAAGATGATTACCGAAGGTGATGAGGATGAGGATGAGGATGAGGATGAGGATGAAAAAGTTGTCGACATAGCGCCAATTTTGGTGGAAGGCAAAAGAATACTTATTGCTAAGTGATATCTTGAGGAACCCGTCTTTGTTACAAATGTGTGCTAGGGAAGGCGAGGCTTATCGGTTACCTTGGCCCGAATGGGTAAACCTATGCCCTAGATTTTTGAAGAGGATTTGGACAAAGAGATGTTTGAAGTGTCTTCTTATCACCGGCAATGCTATAAAGCTTAAAAAGCCTATGAGAGGCTGGAGTCTCGATTTGCTCAAGAGGAGGCCGAATGTCATATGCGGAAGAAAAATTCCGTGTCTCAGGTGCAAAGGCATAGCAGGATCTGAGGTTTAGCCGGGCCCTTGATCAATCCGCGGCGGCATAAGCCTCATGGATGAGGAGAAATGTGAAGAAGATAAGGGGTTCTTATTTGTGGGAAGTAGATGATTTTTCTTGCCAACATGCGCAGGGGCGGGAAAAGATTGAAGGACTCCACATTGTTACGATATATCTCAAGATTGATTAATGGGGGAGATAATGCGTCTTCGGCAGAACTTTCGGTCCAAAAAGTCACGAGTTTGTCTATTACATCCGTGCATTATACATGTTAGGGAACCATTCCCAATTGGCATCAAACACTAAAGGGTGATAGCAATTGGTAGGGATGTTGTGTTACAATATTTTTGGCGACCAAGCGATCTAGCGGAAGAGCAATATGTTAAATTTTTTTAGTGCTGGCTTGACTCACCCAAGGTTGGAAAAGGGGCGATAACATGGAAGTCATTGCCTTGTTGGATCGGTCGTGGGGGATTGAAAAGAGCATGGAAATTGACGACCGAAGCTTGAAAAATTGGAAGTTATATATTTTCCAACTTGTAAGGTAAAATTATTTATGTATAGATTGTATTACGAAATTATTAATAAAATTATTTTATTTGTATTTATTCCCACCCTTGAAATACATCGGTCTAATTTTACGTCATATCTAGGTTTTAGCGTCGTGTGATATTTCTCGGAGAAATGAAATATTATTGGAAAAAACAATTAATTTATTTATTCCTCACCGCGGCGTGAGAAACAGCGGTCCATTTTTCACGACCCTACGGCATCCTTAAGCGTCGTGTGACTCTAACTACTATAAAATCTATATTTATAAATGAAGACCTATCTTGGCCGACCTCCTGATCGCCTTTTAAGCCTTCCAGCCTGCAACCATCTTCTACTTTTCGGCTTTCAGCCCGGCCTTCTGCCCGAGGCATCTTCTCTTCATCTTCCTCTAACCAACCCGCCAAGATAGCACTCCCGGTGCCACGAACTGCTGCGTGGACATCACCGCTTGCGATGTAATGAAGAGATTCAAAGGAATCCGCGGCGAAAAGCCGTCTGGTAAGAATATGGAAGCGATTAAAGCGGACCAACTTCGCGGGCCTGGCATGGCGAACATTGAGCTTCAGCGGAAACATTCGCCATGTACCAAAGGCTGACCTTGGCGAGGCGAGGCAGTTGAAACTAACCCACCCGGTATTTAAGGGCCTTAGAAGATATGGAGAAGAAGCTTCCAGAGGCTGCCGGGAGGATGAAGCGGCTACGGCTTCAATTCTGGGACCATGAAAATTAGCTAGACGATGATGAAAATCAGCTAGAGGATCATGAAGATCCCTAGCCGTTGTATCTATCTACTTTTTGCTTCAAAGAAAAGTTTTCTCTATTTTTTGCTTCTATCTATTCTCTTGTTCAAATATACGTTCTATTTTATTAAAAGATCACCCACGGCCCGAAATGCCTTGCTTGCAATTAGGTAGCAATCAATGGATTTCGCGTCGTGTGATCTCCATGCCGTTCTATCTTTGCTTCAATGAAAAGTTCTATCTTTACTTATGTATCAGTAAAATTTCTTATGTATAGATTGTATCACCGAAATTATCAATAAAATTATTTTATTTGTATTTATTCACACCCATAAAATACATCGGTCTGATTTTTAGGCGAACCGCGACCTTCGGCGTCGTGTGATATTTCTCTGGAAGAAAAAAGGCGAGAAATAGCGGTCCTTTTTCCTCACCGCGGCAGCGAGGAGTAGCGGTCCATTTTCACGACCGGCGGCATCCTTCGGCGTCGTGTGACTCAACTACTCTGAAAATCTATGTTATAAATAGAAGACCTTCTATCTTGCCTTGACCTCAGATCCTCTTACGCCTTTAAGCCTTCGCTTTACAATCATGCAAGGAAGTCAATTCTTTGGGAAGACTGTTTCAACCTTGTCCCTTAACCAAGCAAATGCTCTAATAGAGGAGAAGAAGATCCCAAGTTCCATGGCATTTTTCCCATTCCATTAAAGAGGGTTCATATACGCACTTTGCGGCTTTGTGAGAATCATCGACAAGATGATATTTTTTGCTGCATATTAGTGTGGAACATTTCAGACAAGAAGGAAGGAATTAGAGTAGGAGTTGAACATGTTCTATCGAAGCGAGGTTTGCATAATGGCAATGTAAGATTAGAGCTTCGATGAAAGCGGGCGGGAAGAACAAGTGTGCCTGCGTAAGGTGTCAATTGGAGGGTGAAAGCTTCGGCCTTCATAAAGATCATAGAGGCTACGAGCGGAAAACGGATGGGAGAAAAGGTATATGAATTTGGAAAATTGCTAGTTGATCGCGGGCGGGACCGCCTGGATGGCGTTAGATTGGGCATTGAGGAAGAAAAAACATGGGATGCATTATGCGGATTGTTCCCATACATTGAGAGAATGGACCTCCTAAAAGAAGATCTTGAAATGTTAGGTTACAAAGCGAATAACAAATTTATTAGGGCTTTCATAGGCGCGCATGGGGAAAGAGTGAAGTCACGCACTACTTGCACATCTTTTGGGCTCATGCACCTTGGTTTTTAAAGTATGGAAGCCTAGCGATTGTGGAGTGCATAAAGGCATGGAGAAGTTGCATAAACAAGCTAAAATAACCTTTCATCGTAACACTCAAAGGGGGTGGAAATTTGGGAACCAACCCTCTAAGGCAGATAATGAGTGGTTTTATAGAAGGCGATGGCTAAATCGACAAGAAGGTCCTTTAAAGGAGCAACCAGTATTAAACACCATTGGCATAATCTTTGAAGAAAAAGCGGAAAGTTGCTTGGCAAAATTCTAGGGCCCCACTAGCATCGCGGTGGAGATCTAAGAGACAAATAATCGGTAAAATATACTTGTAATGTATAGCATATTCACCGGTACCGAAGTACTTGCCTCCAACCTTGTTTACTGGCTGTAGTTTTAGCGTCGTGTGATCTTATTTGTATCGTCTGGTAGTGAAACGATGGAGTTAAGCTATTGCTTGCATTTATGTGGCTTGGCGTCGTGTGAAGCTTTACAAGATAATAATAAAAAAGGTTACATTTGATTAAAGTTGTGAAAAAATGTTACATTGAAAAACAAAATACAACGACTTATTGTTGCTCGGTCGCGAGCTCTTCTTCATTATCTTCCTCATCATCATCAGCTCCGTCCTCATCTTAGGTCTTAAAATCTCTTCTCCTCAAGCGAGCAATCACCCTATCAAATGTTCCTCCAATCGTCCATCATCTCTTTGTACATATCCGGCTCTGTCCCAATAACACAACGTGTTCTTACACTGAATTAGCAACCTCGTTGCCATCATAACCACCTTAGATGCGGTTGTTGGGGCATCCCCTCTGTCCGACCTTCTATTCAAAGCGCACGATTTGCCTCTCGGCTCTGAAGCATGAGAAGGTTGAATTCATTCTCTTCTTCTTTACGCTGAATTGTAGCGGCATTTTTTTTTAGAAGATCATCTTGCTCCTTCAACCTCTTCATTAGAACACCCAACACTATGTCGGAAGGGAGTTCTATCCTCGGCATTTTTCCCTTATCGGCGGTTGAGGATGTGGAGGCCATAGATGACAAATGGGAGGGGCGTTAAGATTATAAGAAGTGAGGAGCAAAGACTCTAACGGTGGAAGGAGCACAATGCAAGGACCTCAATTTATACATATTAAGGCTTGAACATATTAAACCGCGATTAAATTTTTTGTGCGTACATGTCGGCGGATTACATCGGTGTCCGCTAGAACACATTAATGGTCTTGTCATTTGGAACACATTAATAACTATTCTAACTACAATGTATCACACCCTTGAAATCGCACCTGCGCACTTTAAAACCCTATGAAGGGTTTAAACCGTGTGATCTGTCTTGTCATTCTCTCTACCACGGATATTGAAAATTAAAAAATAGGAAGCGTAATATTAGGCACATTTTTTCAAAACTTTTCCCATAGCGAAACAAAATAATTACAAGCGTTAAAAAAAAAAAAAAAAAGGGGCCTCTAGGAGGAGCCCATGCCTATGATCGTAGGGCAAGCTCTTCACGGAGGCGGTGATAATTTTTACGCTCCTCCAACATGATTGCTGCCCCATAACCCGCGTTCTCATACTACGCAACCTTATCTTCCGCTCATCCGAGTTGAGCTCGAGGCGACCTCGCCCGCCGATTCGCGGACCTAAAACTCTCACGGAGGTTAGATCTGTGTGGCGCGCAGTTCGCGGTCTATGGCAGCCAGCTGATTGTCGGCGCGCTAAAATCACCTCCCTATAGAAGGCGGCCTTGTCCTCTGCCCGCCTTGACTTAGCGGCGTCTTCATCATTCTTTTTCTTCCAAAGAAAGCGGATCTGTTCCTCAAAGCCGGCCGCGAATGTTCTTAATTTCCTTGACCCGAACTTGAGACAAGATCTCGGCAGGGGATGGAACTGGAGCTGGAGGCCATTGAAAGTGATGGAAGAGCGGAGAGATGGGCGAGGCGGATGTGGTAGAAACGGAGAGATGGCGGATAGGAAGACAAAGGCCTCCGGCGTTTTATATAGAAACTAGATATACGTTGGAATCTCGGTTCTGGTCTGGAAATAAAGTTGTGTAATTATCCTCTGAGGCAAAATTATAGCATGCAATTAAAGCAGCGGTAGCCTATGTTAGCATCATGGGATCCGTCATATCCTGAGTAAATGCTTGTATGCGGGCCATACAAAAAGCTGTGTTATTGTGCGGCGCATGCCCGCGTCCTTGGCATGGCGTTGTCAACCGCATACCGCGTATGTGAGTAGGCGTTGTCATCCATGCCACGTGCTTTGAGTCTTTGGCGCTTACCAAACCTAGATATGACTAATTCACATTTTACGCAAGATATCACATATTTGTGTTACATATAGTTTTCTATTAATAAATTAGAATTTGTACATACAGCGAGGTATGCGTTATGGAGATCATCTGACCTTGAAATCCATTGTTTGCTACCTAATTGCAAGCATGGCATTTCTCGTCGTGTGATCTTCAATAAAACAAAACAAGAGAAACGGATAGAAGCAAAAAATAGAAAACTTTTCTTTGAAACAAAAATATATAGATACAATGGCTAGGGATCTTCATGATCCTCTAGCTGATTTTGATGATCACTGTGGCTGAAGCCCGTAAAGGCTGTGTTCTCATCCTCTCTGCGGCTCGGACTTCTTCTCCATATCTTCTAACGTCTGCGAAATATTGTGGGCAGTTAAAAGCGCCTCGGCCTGGCTATTGGCCTCGGTGAATGTTGCGCTGAGCTCAATGTCTAAGCTCATCACGGCGGCCCCCTCGTGAATTCTAATGTATGAGGCCCGCCTCGATCTTCGGCGATGAGATGCCTGTTTTTTTTTCGTGAATCTCCTTGAATCTCTTCATCACCCACTTGCAAAGGGTGATGTCCACGAGCAACTCTGGCGGTGGTTAAACTTGCTAGAGGAAGATGAAGATGCCATCGGAGCAGATGGCAGAAGGCGGAAGTAGAAGATCAGACAACTTTTGCATGTTCCTTGTCCTCCTCCACTTATGTTATACATTGCTTAGTTTTTAAATCAGACGCCAATTGAAAAATTACTTTGTAAGATCCATAGTGATCTACTTGCAATTTTCCCCTCCCTCGAATCTAGATATTAGACTTCGGGATGTCGGTTTGATTGAACACCCATTTCAATACCTCGTGGGTTTCTTTACGAACTTTAAAGAGACCTAACCACCGGTGCCATCTTGATTGACATGAGAACCATTTTTTGACGCGCTTCTTTTCCTCGTCCGTCACCTCTACATCTTTTTATTATTCTTGTTGCTCTTTGATTTAGCATGTGCAATTGCATTCTCAATTGCTCTATTCATGATGATAGCGGATACCCTCTCATACTTCTCAAACTTGGTGGGTTCCATTTCATCAATTTTATGCAAACTTCAATCTCACCATTAGTTTTACTTATTTGTTAAGTCATAATATTTGACAAGGAATTGTAGAGAGTAACCAGGTCAACCAAAGATTATTGCGTTCATTCATTCCAACTATATCACAACAATCCTTGCCATTCTTATCTTTTATGGCTATGGCGGGGACCGACACATTCAACTGGTGCATCTCTCCTAATATGGCATACACCATCTTTGTCCTAGTAACACTTGTATTCTCGACAATTTGTCGGCGTGGAGCGAATACTTTTTGTGCCCATTCTTTTCAGCGGCTTAGGTGGAATGGCTTGAATAGAAAAGCGATAACCAAACCCTCTTGATGCCTACATCATCACAAATAGTCTGTACATCTTTTCGCTTCTAGCTTCTTGTAGATCTCTCCTAGTACCATTTCCAATACCATCTTCTTGAGAGAAGAGTTGTAGGAGTGACAAATCATGTCCACTATCTCCTGTTTGTGTTCTAGGTTCTTCACTCACGTAACCAAGATTGCTTCTAGTTTTCCCGGATCTTGATTGGCCTTTGCTAGTATTGTAAAAGCGGACCTTGTGGCGTGACCACTGCGTCTGAATGCACCTGATCAAACTTCAGTTCCTCTATCGATTCGAAAGTGCTTCTTCCTTTCTCGCCAAGACAAGGGGTGTTTTCTTCAAATTCTTTAACCTACATTGAAGCCCAAAGTTTGCTCTTTTCGAGCTCTTGGATCTTTTCTTGCAGTGTCCTATAGCCAATTTGGACTTGTCCACTTAGGTATCTCAAAGTTTCCCTCCCAAGCCGTCATTCCTTTCCTTCATTCTGATGGAGTAATGAAGTGAGAGAAAAAAAAGATTTCTTGGTTTAAGTTATAATTCTCTTGTGACAATTGGGGCGACTCATTTCAAGGAGCGTATTCGATTCGAATGCCTTCATCCTCTCAATCTCTCACAATATCGGGGAGGCGAGTTCACCCGTCACCATAAAATCGGACTAAACTTGAAGCGTCCGAAATGGCGGTTTCTTGCCACTCAAGCGGATCAATGGATATAAAGCGCCATCGCCCGGATGTGGACACTTTTGAGCACGCAAGGCGCAACATGTAGAGGTCTAAGTTCTTATTTTTTAGACCTCCTTTTTGCGATTAAAGGCTGGAGCATATTCATGAGTCGGTTGGATCCTTATCCACACATCATTTGGAGCTTCCATCTTGCGTGGATCGCCCGCGGCCTTGAAATGAAGGTGTACAATTTGTATGCCCGGCACAATTAAACCGTGTGAGCGAGCGTCCGTACTAACCTCGTTTTTGAAATTTGCAGCGTGCATATGGAAATCGAAAAGTCCATTCTCCTACAATCCATGCTTTTTATACATTAAGCAAATTCAAATTGTAGAGGCGGGAAAACTTGTATTGGGATGAAGTAAAGATCCGGTTAAAGCGACCATGGCCTTCTCGAAAATGAAAGTCGATACAAAGCTTCAACCTACACATTCAAATTTTGAAATGTAGAAGGCGGGGAAGCTTGTATGGCCACATAACCTCTAAATGAAAATAGCGCCAAGACAAGAATCGGTGGCCTTTGCAGCAGTATCGACAAACCAAGAGACACCCTCATGAGTTGCCGGTATGCTATAATGCAAGTGGCTTTTAGAAGCGCCACGTGTTGCATCGATCTGTCGACAACCAACGGAAATTAAATATATATATGGCGCCATGAATGTGTGATCCCCTTATTAGGAGAATATTCCAAGTAAATCTGTAATGATGAGAGTTTGGTATCCTAGGTGGCATGGGAAAAAAGGGCGGAAATATGGCGTGGAATGGCCCGATAGGAGGCCATTTTGAGACCCCAAATCCGCCCTAATGAATTTTATTCCCTGATACAATATTGATCCATGAACATTATAAGATATATATTACAATCCCAGAGCTCCAAATTTTGACTCCTCGAGCTCCAGTCCCAAATCTTTAGTATTTAATACTAGTGGTTTTATTATAAAGTTGCTGAGTACCAACATTATTTAGACAATTAAACTTCAAGTGCTATGGCTCCAACTCTGACTCCAATTCATTGTCATCATAGTTTGGAGATAGTGTGATGACCATGTGAATATAACATATATGGTCATCATATGACTACAATGTATATGGTCGTCACCTGCATCCAATCGTCCTAGTCCAGAGTGTACACCCATTTTTGTTTATATTCGTGCTCCATTTCATATACTAGTTTCTAACCCCTGGTCATGTTCCTCTCCCTCCCCCGGTAATGACTTGTCTCCATCCCATATTATCATGTTCTATCATTGTTCTTTTTTCTATCTTTTAGCAAAGCCCAATTTTATCTCTTGATATAATGTTGATTTATGAATATAATTCAATATGTATTACAATCCCAAAACTCCAAGTTTTGACTTCTTTTCGTCGAGCTCCAAGCCTAGATGTTTTGGTAAAGTTACTGAGTTTCATTGACATTATCTAGTTAATCAAAATTCAAGTACTCCAATGCGATGACCGTACGAATATGACATATGTGGTACTCATACAAATACAACGTATATGGTTTCCACCCCCATCCAAATCATGCGGATCCTGAGTGTATGTTTGTTTCTGTTCATATTCCTACTCCATTTCATATTTTAGTTTCTATTCCTTGGTCCTGTTCCTCTCCCTACTCTGGTAATGACTTTAGTCTCCATCCCATATTCTTGTGTTCCTATCATTATTCCTCTTTTTATGTTTGAGTCCAATTTATTCCTTGATACAGTGTTGATCCATGAGCCTAATTCGAAGCATACTACAATCCCAAGGCTATAGTCCCATACTCCTTTTCGTCGAGCTATAGTCCCAGATTTTTTAGTATTTGTTTCTACAGATTTTATTATAAAGTTGGAGTTTCACCGACATTATCTAGATAATCCAAGTTCAAGTGCTCTGACTCATCGTCATCGTAGATTGGTCATACGAATATAACATATATGGTCATCACCTGCATCCAATCGTCCCAATCTGGAGTGTACACCTCTTTCTATTTATATTCCTGCTCCATTACATATTTCAAATTCTATCCCCTAGTCTTGTTCTTCTCCCTACTCCGGTAATGACTTTAGTCTCCATCCCATATTATCATGTTCTATCATTGTTCCGCTTTCTATCTTTGAGCAAAGTCCAATTTTATTCTCTGATACAATGTTGATCCATGAGCATAATTCAATATGTATTACAATCCCAGAGCTCCAAGTTTTGACTTCTTTTTAAATTGAGTCAAGCTCTAATCCCGGAGATTTTACTATAAAGTTCTTTGAGTTTCATCGGCGTTATCTAGATTATCCAAATTCAAGTACTCGATTAATGGCCAGGTATGGATGTGACATATATAGTCGTCATCTGAATACAAGCATTATATGGTCATCATCTGCTTGTAGATCACGAGTGTAATGCGCTTGCTTTTTTATTCGTATTCCTACTCTATTTCATATTTTAGTTTCTATCCTCCAGTCCTGTTTCTCTCTCTGCTCTAGTAATGACTTTAGTCTCCATCCCATACTATCGTGTTCCTATCATTGTTCCTCTTTTTATCTTTGGCCAAAGCCCAGTTTTATTTCCTTTTCAATGTTAATCCATGAGCCTAATTCGAAGCATATCACACTTCTAGAGCTCCAAGTTTTGACTCCTTTTCATCAAGATATGGTCCCAGATTTCTCAGTGTTTGATCCTAGAGGTTTTATTATAAAGTTGGAGTTGCACCGCCGTTATCTAGATAATCCAAGTTCAAGCACTCCAGCTCCAACTTTGAACTTAGTCATCATCGTAGGTTGGGGATAGTATGATGATTGTATGAATATAATATATATGGTTGTCATATGAATACAACGTCTATGGTCGTCACCTGCATCCAATTGTCCCGATCCTGAGTGTACACCTGATTTTGTTCCTATTCTTGCTCTATTTCATATTCGGTTTCTATTCTGGTCATGTTCCTCTTCCTACTTGACAATTGTGTTTCTATTATGGTTCCTCTTTTTTTATCTTTGGTGAAGGTCGGTTTATTTTCTTATACAATGCTGATCCATGAGCATAATCCAATACATATTACAATCCCGAGCTCCAAATTTCAACTCCTTTTCTTTGAGCTTCAGTCTTAAATCTTCTAGTATTTGATCACGGAAGTTTTATGATAAAGTTGTTGAGTTTCAGCGGCATTATCTAGATAAGCCAAGTCCAAGTACTCAAACTTCAACTTGTCATCATACGGGTTGGGGAAGTGTGGCGACCATCACGAAGATAGCATATATGGTGGTCATATGAATACTAACATATATGGTGCGTCACACGCATGCAATGATGTAATTGATAAGGTTCAAACTTGTGACCCATTTATTGCGGTCGTCGACTCTTCCCAAGTGCACTATGACTATAATCATACGGTTATACTAAATGTCTTTTCTATTCAAGTGTTATTCATGCCTATGTTAAATGGCAACTTTGCATGCCAGCAAATGGCATGCATTCACCTATCTTTGGGTGGCCCATGCACTATTAGAGTTCATGCAATCGGCACTATATATAGAGATGTTTAAGGATAGCACACTATTCGGTTCATGAGCCTTCTAGCTCAAGTTCCTCTAGATTACAAAATGATTGAGATCAAACAAGATTGGAAGAATCGGCCCGAATACGATATCTAGGATATGGCCACATAGCGCAGAACAAGCTGGTCGGGGGGCGGATGCGGGTTCGAGGCGACTATTGGAAGTTACTTTAGTATGAAAAATTTACGTAATAGAAGCGAGAATAGGCGGGGGGGAGATCAAATGCTATCATTTGAAATACGATGGTTCGTCAACACAATTATATGGATCGGACGCATGGGGACCCGGTCTATCAGACAAGAAATGGGATAAGCAAGAAGGGATATTTAGGCAATGGCATAGACAAGAATTCAGAGTACAGGCAAACACACCTCTGACAATCATGGTATATAAAACAGGCCGAAACCAATGGAGGTAAGAGCATGGGAGAGGGACGGTCGGATATCGATGAAAGATAACATGGATGGCCATGCTAAGAAGCTATCAACAATGCAATCAACGAATCGGCCAAGTCACATATCATCCGCAGTGGCGGGTGGTTCAGGGGAGGTGGCGGTTTGGGCCGAGAGATGGGGCTAAACCTGAGTGACCTGGTAAATGAAGGAAAAATAGAATGAGGATTTGGGCGAAATAACTGCGAAACATGGCCACAAAAATATAAGCGGTCCCAAAACTCTTTGTGGCTAACGGCAATTTTCAACCCGAACAGCAGATAGAACAACCGATGTCCGGGGACAATCTAATAGAAGACAAAGAAGAACACATTGGCAAGATTTAGAATGGGGAGCCATGATCTAAGAATTCAAAAGGACGGGTGGAGAAAAGTGGAAAGAAAAATCAAATCTGCGAGAATCGTAACGGGGGAAAAGTGGAAGGCGAGAGCCACATGCTCAGCGAATGTACGATGTATGGAGACATTAGAAGCAAAACGAGGAATGTAAGATGGGGGCAGCCGGTCCACGTCTTAATGACAAGAGGGAACACAATAAAAGATATGGCATATGCAATCGGGGATATGACAACCAAGCATCGGGGAGGTACACAACGAAAGAGGGCTTCTAATATGAACCCATGAGAGGTGGGACATTAAGGTTCGAAAAAGAGCTCGGCTAAAAGCTGATGATAGCGACGCACCACCGCACGGTCATGATGCCGATTATAAGCAGGGTGCCGGTATCAATAGAAAATAAGAAAAGCCCTCCGAAAGGGCTACACTGTATCAGCGTGTTGTGCTAGTAGCACCTATTTGGGAGCTCGCCCATGCTACATCAATCCAGGGGCCTCAGAGCACTAGGGACAATAATTCTAATTCTAATTCTAATTCTAATTCTAATTCTAACTAATTCTAATTCTCATTCTAATTCTAATTCTAATTCTAATTCTAATTCTAATTCTAATTCTAATTCTAATTCTAATTCTAATTCTAATTCTAATTCTAATTCTAATTCTAATTCTAATTCTAATTCTAATTCTAATTCTAATTCTAATTCTAATTTGTTAAAATATTAAACCATAAAAGATACGAGCTCTTCAGCAAATTCGACAAAGGCATAAGAATCGACGATGTAAGTTCGTATTTTGTAACTTCAAAAACCATAGCTCTGTATAGTGCACTACGTAGTGAGCCGGAGGAAATACTATACAATTTGCTATGACATGCAATGAGTAGTAGCTATAAAAAAAGTTTCTCGGTGAATCGCCATAGCCAGACATAATGCACATGTCTATGTTATTTCACATAAAGATCAGGTTCGTCGAAAGGACCATAGGGGTTAAACAGGGATGTCCGTTATCTCCAATGCTCTTTGGTCTTTACATTGACAAGTTGGAGACCTGGATGCAAGAACATGGGGGCGGTGGCCCGACTACCAGAGCATCTGATTATAAGGCAATTGCTCTATCTGGGGCGATGTAGACTTGCTATCCCATCTGACCCGGGTATCGCGGCGGCATTTGGATGCTCTTAGTGGGTTACGTGACACAAGGGAATGGCGATGAACTGCCCGAAAACTAAGCTCTGGCGAGTCCTCTCCTCGCATGACATGATATCCCGGATCTCTATTCACGGAGGGGCGGAGGGTGGATGTTGTAAGGACCTTCAAGTATCACGGGAATTGACTTTTGCGCTAGCATGTTATGGGATATTTGTGTGGAAAAGCGGATCAGCGGGATGGAAAAGCCACATATGCTATCTGAGAATAGCTGCTCTGAGAATAGACCTATGTGACTAGGCACGTAGAGCACACTGATTGAGCACTCGTTGAACCCGGTATTGTTGTATGGGGTAGAGGTCGGGGTCCGACAATTAGCAAGAACACACGGGATAAGCTAGAGAGGGTGCAAAGGCCTTCTTAACATACGACCTAGGTATCAAGGACCGCGGTGCCTTATCGGATTTTGCTATATGAGGCGGGTTACGGCCCTGCAACATTCCGCTATCTTGCGGACATCTTGCATATTTCCACAAGGTCACCGGCATGGATGCACAACGTCTTCCCAGGGGGCTTTGTTATTGGCACAAGAGCCTAACGGCCGAAGAGGGTATGGCGGGGAGCCAATGTCGGGGGTGGTTATAGCGTGGTCTATAGACTACCGGCCAGGTGTGGCTATGCGATGCCCGGGGCGGTACGCACACTGAATGGCGCTTTGCCACCACTCGTGGGATCGCGACCACTTTCGTGCAAAGCCTAAAAAAACAGCACTACCACCGCCAGTTAATCCAACACTAGAACATGGCCCACACCCGGTGCGAAAGCGCGCCTATCTATGAAGAAACAGAGAGCTATTGCCTCGGGTGAGGGCGGGGTCCCATCATCTCGAGAATTGAAACATGTCGTTGGACTACGGATGGAGGCGAGAAAATCCCCGGCATGAGAGAATATGCCGGTGTTGCCACATGCGGACGATGAAGGATGAGCACCATGCTCTGCAAGAGTGTCCGGCATATACGCATATCCGAGCAACACATGCTGATCTTAGATGCTCTGCGGCACCGCTGCATCAATTGCTGGCATCACCAATGGTTGCACGTCTCGCATCCTACATTTTGCAAGTCTCCACCGTCAGAGAATCCCTTACAGGACAAGGGATCTGAGAGCCTACTACCAGGGTTTTTCCTCCCATGTGGGGGTTTTTTCATCCCAGTAGTAGGGACACATTGTATAGTAGCATTTGTCTTTTTGTGTGGTTTTATCTGCTTTGTGTACTGCATGTACCGTCTCATAGGTCAAGTTTGGCCTCCGCGGACGTTGAAATATACTTCCTTCCTTCCTTCCTTCCTTTAAACTTGCCCCCTACCTTAAGGCTAATAAGGTATTCAATAGTAGACAATAATAAAAACAACCCTACACACATGAGAGCTTGCTTTCACGACAGCTCCTTCTCATTGCAATACATAACCTTTATATGTATTAAAGGATGCATTCATATGCAAATCATGACCTATATCCTAAATATGTAGTATGGTGTCTACAAGCTTTCTAATAAAAACCCATTAATATTCTATAGAGATCAGACAATATCCATCCAAAGATGTTGGCTTTCTATTATGTTGAGGGATAGGTTTGTTGAATATGTGATAGAACTAGTGCAAAACCAACACAAACCCAGCAGAAACATCACAGCTTCTCAGTAGAAACATCCACCATCGTTTTGGAAAAAAAACTCTTTGTGGGTTCGATGCATCTGGTTATGCATTTACTCCGTTGCGAAAGAAACAAGAGACATTGGGCCTCTCTTATGGTTCTTGGCAAACCCATGCTTACCAGAAGCAAGGCCATGTTCCTGTGGTTTTGTGGCTTTTGGTTAGAGTAGAAGTCCTTTTGGAAGGACCATATTATCTTAAAAGTCTTGGTATACTACCACGGAAGGTACAGATTCCATCTTAGAACAGAGGATACAAGGAAAACGAAGAGGATCCGACAAGATGTGTGGCCTAACGAGAGGGTTCTTATCACCGGAACTCTCATCATATCTCGAAACTTAGCGAAAAACAAAAGCCATATTTTGCACACCTCGACTTGCATGCAAGAGAAATTAGATTTGAAAGCATGAAAAGAAGAAACATCACTCTAAAGGCATAAGAAACCGTTATATCTTGCTTTTCCTCAAGGACAAAGGATATGGACATTCATTCTCATGAAACAACCAAGATTCGACCAGACAATCTCCAAGCAAAAACATTGAATAATAGGGCAAGCACCATAGCCGCTAGATGCCAAGGAGTCCAATAGGCCAGTGCCATATCCGTTGAGCCGCAGGAGCCATCGAACATCATCGCTAAACCTTTGCCAAGAAGAAAAAACTACAAAAAAATAAATAAAAATGCTCCCACTTTCCATGTTGTAGTGGCATGACCACTGGTCTCACATTCTGGTGTGGCCGGACCCGCTCAAGGCTGCCACCGGTCATGGGGCCCCGCCGGTCCACACTAGAATGTGGTCCCCATGGCCATGCCACCATACATGAACAACCTCCTCCATCTCATCACCTGCATACCTGTCTTGGTCGAAGTCCTCACCTCTAGCGTGCGCTTGATAGGCCCCATATCTTCAACTATCAGGTCCTGCAAGTGTTTATAGTTTGCCTTTAAAGATGCCCTCTTTCTGAGACAGTCCCATTGATTCGTTGCATCTAGCAAATTGCAACAAACTTTTCCTTGCTATTGTTCTTCTGTTTACTACTCAGTCCCTCAATTTTAGAACTTGGATTTTTTGGAACCCTTAGGGTTATCTTCTCATAGTTATCTTATCGGGCTTTGAGATTTGGGGTTTGAAGTCTTTCTCTTGTCGAAAGCTCTATTTGATTTCTGCTCGCTTTCTGTGCATAATTTCTTTGTGGTTTGTCCACCTTCTGCATCATTATTTGTGCATTTCATCCTCCTAGAAACATGGATGACATGCTCTGAAATGTTAATAGATTCAGAATATCCTGTTCTTTCGAAATCCAGCTCAGATGATGCATCCATCACTTCCTCCAGATTAAAATTGGCAAATCTATTCTTCTTGTGCTCAACCTTAAAATTTGAACAATCAGGAAACCCAAGAGCATGTTGCTTCTTACTTACTTGCTTCTTTTGTTTTTTGATATTTCTGTCTGGCGAAAGACCATCTTCCAATTTTACCGTACGCTTCTTATACTCTTCAACTACCAGAACTCTGCTCTTGGTTTTGTCCATAGTCAATAATTTGGGAATTATCATTCTCTATGTTGTTTAAACAACCCTCAATTGCTTTGTTTCAAGAAAGCTTAAGTCCAAATCTCAACTCCGGTGCCTGGCAAAGAGAATGTTGTGACCTTTTTCCATTGCGATTTAAAGAAAAAGGGCATGATGCCACGTCAATGGAAAAGGGGCATAAACTTGGCCATTCAGTTGGTTCAATCCTGGCCGCCAGTACATTTGATGGTTGGCATACATACATACTCTATAACTTTTTGATATATAAGATACTAGTACAATAGGAAGTCATGTGAGGTGGACCCCCATCACACCCCCCGCTCCTCTTTTTTTTTTTTTTTTTTTTGAAGGTATTAACTAAGGAAATGCATACATCATAGAGCTATCATGACTGATAGCGCCAACAAAAAAAAGCAAGGAAAAATATTAATATATAAGCACGGGGAAATGGTCCACAGTGAAAGTGCTATATGGTCACGACAAAGTTATGTAATAATGCATTGCCTTTTATATAATAAAGATGGCAAGGGATAATATCAAGGTTTAATTCCTTTAAAAGCCTATTGTTATAAAAAAATGGTAATATCTATTTTGGAAAGGACTTTTACCTTTTTATAAGGGCCAACTATTCTAAAAAGAAGGGTCAAATTCAATATACCATATCTCTACAACCAAAGCTGCGATTGAGGCGAATTTACTTTCATGGAACCATTTCGGAGTCTAGTTTTCGATTGGAGTGCCACTTCCCATTATTCATCCATATGAGGGAGTAATGGCCAAAAATGTGACAAGGGGTCAAAGATGACTGCATGTAAACATCTGCACATAGAGATATCAATACATATTGATGATTGATATTATTATTCCTTATCCTGAACCAATGTATTTTTCAATTTAATCGGAGGCTTCAGTGTAGCAGTGTTGATCAATTGCCAATTAAGCCAGTACATGTATTCCGGTTGGACGGTTAAGTATTGTACCATAGCAATTGCTTGTAAAGGATCCAGATGATCCAATGATCCATTGTATTTTATGTTCAAGTGTAAATTCTGTGATGTTACAAGAGTTCAAATTCCCTCAATCGTATCAATTGGTATTAGAGCTTAGTTTCGATCTTTACTAGCGGAGCTGTAGGTGATGGAAGCATTGGAAATTTATGTGGCTTTTAGCAGGACATAAAAACAAGAATCAGATATCTAAAGGCAAGCAAGAGTCAAATATCTAAAGGCAAAACAAGAAACGAAAACTTCTAAAGCCAAGAAGATTAAATTTGAAAACAAAAGAGAGCAAATTGCAAATCGGTTACCACTTGTCTGGTAAGAAGTAGTTGTTTAAGGATTGTGACTATATCTTTAGATATTTTTATATCTTTGATTGTTTTACATCCTTATGGTGGAGATTAATGCCTCAATGGAAAATTTTAGAATGTTGTCTAAAATTATGTCTAGTAGTTGGTGCCTCAACGGGAAATTTTAGATTGACTTTTGATCAATAGCTGTGCTACTAGATTGAGGTTGATGCCTCAATAAAAAAAATTCGATTGTTGTCTAAAATTTTGATCAAAAGTTACGGCTTCTGGCTGAGGTTGGTGCCTCAAGAAAAATCTTTATGAGCAAAAGCTGGTGCTTCTGGTTGAGATTAGTGCCTCAGTGAAAACTTTAATTTTCTCGTAAACCTTACCTATATCATCTCCTTATATCAATTCAGTAAACCACATCAATGAATAGTTGGTGCTATTCGTATGGTCATAATATATCTCAGCCTTAAGAATTTGAAATAAATTGAGTTGGTACTCAAGTAAAATGCATTGAGCTAGAGCTCAAGTGAAACAAACTGAGTTGATGCTCAACTTGTGGTTATGGAGACATTGCCATGGGGATAAGATTAATCCTAATAAGGGAAGGATTAACGCATTTTAGAAGTTAAAAGGAAGGTTTGATGTTTTTCCAGGTTTAATGGTGATCGAGGATGATCGATCGTGACAATTGGTCGTGAAGGGAAGGATTGTTATGATACAAGCACGGGAGAGCAGTCTACGGAGAAAGTGCTATATGGTTAAGACAAAGCTATATAAAATATAATTCTCTTAATGTTGGCTAGTATGTAATAAAGATGGAAAGGGGTACTATTAAGGGATAATCCCTCTAAAAGCCTATTGTTATTAAAAATGGCAATATCTATTTTGGAAAGGACTTTTATATTTTTATAAGGCCCAACTAGTATAGAAAGAAGGGTCAACTTCGAAACATCTTATCTCTGCAACCAGCGGTGCAATTGAGGTGAATTTTATTTTTCTGGAACCATCTCAAAGTCTAGTTTTCAAATTGAGGGGCAGTCCCATAGCACATCCATATGAGGGAGTAATGGCCAAGTCAAAGATGACTGCATGTGAAGATCCGCACACAGAGATCTCAATTCATGTTGAAGACTAACACTACTATTTCTTATCCTTGAACCAATGTATTTTCCCTTGATCGAAGACTGCGGTGTAGCAATATTGATCAATTGCCAGTTAAGCTAATGTATGTAGCTTTGCCAATATAGCCTTTCAGAGGTGGATCCAGTTGGATGGTTAAGTATTGCACCATAGGAATTGTTTATAAATGATTCAGATTATCTAGTGATCCATTATATTTCATGCTCAAGTATAAATTATGTGATGCTACAAGAGTCCAAATTCCCTCAATCGTATCAATATGTATATAATAATATAGCTTGACTGATAAACCAATTGTTCAAGAGTAATACATTTAGCGAACTTCCAAATGACTAGAAAAGGTCTTAGTTGACAATATTCCCATCAAAAAACATCCAGAGAAGATGTCTACAAAAAATGAGGCCTTCAAAAAGAGCAGTATCTAAAAAACTCTTTATCTTCATACATGATTTCTTATGGTTGAGAGGGCATATTCGTAGGAGAATGCGTAGATATTTGATGTGGCATAGGCAATTTGATCTAGGATGGACCTTGACTGTGGTCATGCTGGGATTTAGGAGGCTCGAAATGTCGGATACAGGCCTGATACAAGGGGCCGATAATAAAAGGTATTTTTGCTGTTAGAGTAGGGAAAATTGGGCAGGCAGAATTGCTCAACCAGAGTCAGGGTTTGGGAAATCGGCAGTGGAGGATGAAGAGACCAGGCTTTTAGATGTCAATGTTATTAGGCATGGCAAGCATGGATGCTCCTCTAGAATTTTATGACTTGTTAGTGAGTTTTTATGAGCTGAGAGGGGAAGTGATTTGGATCACTTACATTACCAATGTGTGTTCAGACTGGCAAAGGAAGTCTCTCTCAGGCTTGTCAATGTGGCTATGAAGAGGAGGTTTGAGTGAGAGTGAAGAAACTAGTGGGTGTTTTTCTTGTTACTAAAAACATATCCGAGAGGTGGGTGGAGATGGGAAAGGACCTCTATATGTTATGTGGTGCTAGGGACATTAAGAATATGGTGCACTTCAAAGCAGGGCGAATTTGTACTCCATCTTCGTGCATCGGATGCTCATCTACCATGTCCTCTATTTTTGCATTGAGAACCACCTTCTGATTTACGGTTCATGGACGGTTTGATGAGCGAGATCATGGGTCGAGGAGCACGGATCATGGGCGACTTTTCACGGTAATGCGATATGATGGGCGGATGCACGCATTATGGGGGAGGGGGCTCCTAAATAGTTGCATCCCTTTTTTTTTATTAGTTGTCTCGCTAGCTCCTTCTAAAATATTCGAGGGTTTCCTTTTTGGATTGCCCCCATTAAGGGGCAATTCGTTAGAGGGGTTGGTTTTGGCATATTCGCATATCGGGGTATATCGATAATCGGCGGCCGTCATTACGATTGTTTTTCCGGCGGTGAAAAACTTTTTGGTTTTTAGCATGAATGAATATCGCTAAGGTTTTCCGTGTTTTGGGCCAAATTATTTTTCCGCGATCGGAAACTTCGTTTTTTTTTGTGAAAAACTATTGGTTTTTTTAACCTTTGGGCTAGAGATTCCTTTTTTTAGAATTTATCTTTGGGTTCTTTATTTTTAAAACAAACTATTTTTTTATTGGAATGTATTTATAGAAAAGGATTTGTAAAGCTTCTGTTGGTGTTATGCATCGTTTTGAGATTTGCCGGTTGAGATCGGATCTGCGTTATGGGCACTCTAGCCATTCTACTCTTTATCTAGAGGCAAGCTTGAGATCTCAACAGGTTCGAAATCATCCGACAATGTATAAACAATGGGGTTTTTTGTGCCCTCTCATATGCATCAGGGAGTGATCTGTGGAGTCTGGGGTTTATGGCATCTGGCAAATACACTTAGATCTTTTGTGAAGGCGCCTAGGCTTTTCAACTATGGCACATGATTTTCTGTAAGATTGCCATGGACTTTTTGGTGTCTGGCGTCTGCTAAAATATCTTGAGGTATGCACTGTAGAACTTTATATCTTACGTTAATGTGAATCACTGAAGTTATCTCTCTTGCTTGCATGACAGAACAAGACTTAATCAATGTTTGAGTCTGTTTTCAGTGATGGTGATGCCAAGTAAGATTTGGGCCTGGTGTTTTTCAAGCATGTTTTCGGTCTTATGGTCTAAACATAAATATTACCTTCTTCTTATAGATATCAAGAAGGTGTGTCCAATTTGGAACCTGCGGTTGCAAACCCCACTCAACAGACAAACGTATATTATCTAAGGAGTGCAAAGATGTGAAGACAGATAGAGTATATATTGGTTCCTGCACTGGAGGGAAGACAGAAGATTTGCTAGCAGCAACAAAGCTTCTATATTCTGCGGTGTGTCTTCAGACCAATCATTTTGTACTTTCTTCATGTATTACATGCATAAAGAATATAAGTATGAGGATGTGGAGCATGTTTAAAGGCACACAATTTCTACCCCTTGATCAATTTATGTCATGTTAAAAAGTTTGTCTCACTAAATTTGTGATTGCATATCAGAGAGGAATTATGCCTGACTTATGCAAAGTGAATTTTGACATTTTATAGTAAACCAAAGGAATCAGAGTATAGAAATGCTCTTCCCAACCTACATTATACCTTTCAGGCCAATCTGGAAATAACTTCATATTGGCCCTATCAACCCAATTGAAAATTGAATCAGAAAATTGCTTTTGGCATTTATTGGGACTGTATGTTTTTTTTTTCTTTTTAAAGGATATGTGTGTACTCTCAAAGTTTTTATTGAGGGCATCATGCAATGTTCTGCAATGTTCAGCAATATTATAACAATATTCTTTTGCTCGGACATACCAGGCGAAATCACTGAGGTATTTGTTTCATTGTGGCTTGATTTTCTAGAACAAAAAGGCCCTGCTTATATTTGTCAATAGATGTTGTTTATATCTGTTAGTAAGTGCAGTCGTAGATGTTCTGTGATTGGACTGTCCAAACTGGTGCATACCTCCTTTTTGAGAATAATATCTGTCATGCGCTGGTTGTTCAGAGTGATGGTTAATTCAAATATTGCAAGGATCTCACACTGGAACTGAGCTATTTCGATGTTGAGCTAACAAAACGACATGAAATCATTAGCAAGTCAGATGGCATATACAAAAGGGAGATCCAGTTCAAGGTATCCAAGGTATCATGTTCAAGGTCATTGACACGAATGCAGTGTTGGCAAAATCAAAGTGTTGCAACAGCAAAGCATCAGCGCAAAAGTAAGGTTCTCTGTTTCATACGCTATGTTTTTTATTTGAGAAAAAGACACTTTAAGTTCTGCTATATAAGCATTCAGGTCATGAAGGCTGCAGCTAGGTCTTTCACCAGGATGCCTGATTAACCAAAAAATGTAAGGTATGCATGCTATTATATTTTGTTCCCTTCATTTTTGAACCCAACTTGAAACCAGTTGTATCAGATGCAGGCACTGAAGAAGTCTATGGAGTTTTTGATACCATGGACAGCATGAGCGTTTTACCTATTTATACCTTTACAAATGTTGGGCACTATGAGTAAATCCCTAGCATACCTTCACATGAGCGTTCTACCTGTTTATACCACAAATGTTGGGCACTATGAGTCAATCCCTAGCATACCTTCACCACGATATGATTTAGGGATAAAAGAGTTAAACTAAAAAGTGGACGTCCACAAAGTATACATTTGAGCTTGGAGCACTTGAAAATGTCCAGCAAATCTGTATATAGAAGACAACACAATAGAAGTGCCAATACCAGTGCTTCTAAGACTAATGGGTATGAGCCAGACCTTTAAGAAAAATTTGTAGAAGGAAGAGAGAAGCAGCCATCAATGGGAGCATACACCAGATAGTTAAAGGCAAGAGGAATATTGCAGGCCCCAGAGATTTACAGTCACAAAATAGATAAAAATTTTATGATGCAAATTTAAGAGTCAAGTGGTTATTGAGAAGGATTCTGAGAATTTTAATACTGTCAGAAACCCCATAGCATCTAATGCCAGCACACTAAATGGTGGAGGAATGATATAAGTAGCCGATCAACTGTGTTGTGTTGGGAAGATGAGAAAGTCATGAATAGCCAGAAGCAGGATAGTAAGATAGTGCAGCTAATTACAACAGTGGAAAAATGTAACAGTGATAAACTTCACGAGCATTATTATGTTAATGCCCAGTTTCTCTCACCTTTGTTATTGTGTTGATAGCAATTTAGATAGCACCAACAAGTTTTAAGCAAATGACAATGTTTTACTTGAAATATAGAATGTATCGTACAAATCATGCCATACAAACACGATATGATAAATTATATTGACTCTCATTGGCATCAGCAATGACAAAAGCATACATATCTACATTGTCATCCTTTTAAGTGGTTTATTTAAAACATTCTAATTTGCACCAGTTAACTTAGCTGCAAAAATGTAGACATTGGATTCCTTTAAATGTTTCAGAAATGTAGACATTGGATCTCTTGAAATGTTTCATCATGTGTACTTAACCATGCAAATACAGCAAACGATGATTAGTTATCTTCTCCTTGCATCAACTTTTGCCTTCGTGTTTGAAATGACAAGATTTAAGTGGAAAAATGATTTAAGTGGCAAGATTTAAGAAATAGTAATGATGTCAATGTGAAATCGCAGGGTTGTAAATATTGTTTACAATAGATCAAAAGTACAATACATACATAACCCTTATGGGTTAGGAATGTTCCAAGGGGTCACTAAAGTACAAGTACATGAATTGCCCAACGTTCCAAGGGCTTCCACCAAAGTACATGGATTGTTCCACCGAAGGTGGGCAATTTACTAGTTACAAGTTAAGAGGGAGTTCAACATGCTAAGTATGCCCTCAATTAAAGCAAGAACGGAAATTTGAAATGCCATTACGCACTAATACCGAGTGTATTGAGATCAACCTTCACAAACCGATGTACGTGAGGCTCTAACGAGGTTATCATATCACGGGGTTATCATATCCCTTTCCTTATAACCTTGTGCCCAAATAAACTTCGAGAGACCTCATCCCAAAGAACACCAAATGCCATCCCTCCTCTCAGAAAAGGACGGTCCCCCGATTTCCCCACCTTTTTTAAATTATGAGTAACAACAAGCTTCCAAATTTTCAGTAATAATTTTACCATATCACATATATACCCATTTCTACTATCCCAAGTAAAGTTGTTTCTACTTAACGTAAAAGGAGCAAAGATGCTTGCCTCAGAAATCTTCGAGATTTGTATGCAGCCCTTAGCAGCTCATGATGATGTTCCACAGACCAAGTTCTCTCAAGTTAGACATTGTTGATGGTTGCAATGGAAGTTGAATGTCGCCTGAAAGGGATACTAAATTCTTTGGTAAAGGAATTGGTTCCTCATTCTCAGGATTAAACATTATTTCAAAATCCATAACTGACGAGTTACTCAAGTCCTTCCGTACACTTTCAGAAACCACTGCATTTCCTTATTATCATTCTCAAATCATCCAGATTGGTCATCTGTTGGGGTGGTCACCACTCACCACTCACCACATTCGTCACCACTCACCACTCACCACACTCGTCACCACACTTGCCACCACTCACCACTCACCACACTCACCACTATTGAGGTGGTATAGAAAACAGTATACCGTATATGGAGTGATATATGCACATGCACGCATGCAGGATATTTGCACGTATGCATTGTGGGCATTATGATCATTGTATTATCTGAGCAGAGAGAGAGAGAGAGAAGAACAGGGAGACGGTGTATTGGGAGAGTGTATTTTTGCTTGATCTAGCTATGAGATGAAGATTCTTTGTGTTGTGCATTGCTTTGATCTGATAGATTGAGCTTGGATTGTTGGGTTTTTCATCCTTCTTGCAAGGTTAGAGTTCAGGCTCTAACAATTTGGCACCATTCATGCTCGAATGCACCATTGATTGGCCGAATTTCCATTGAAAAAGGAGTTGTTACCATGGGTATTGGTGTTCGTCGGTAAAGAACGGCACCATTGAGAAAGGAGCAATTTCTTGTGTGAAGGGAATTTTGCCGTAATTGATTTGTGGGGTAGAATTTGACAAGGGGAGCATAGTTTTATGCCCAAGAGAAGTAAGAAGGAGATCCCACTAAGCTCCATCGTCACAAGAAGGGGACCGGTGTGTCAATCTTTGGGCTCAAAATTGCATCAAGATTCAATTTCGTTTTTAGATTTGGGGAGCGATCCGGGGTCTAGTTCTCGATCCGTGAGGTTTTGATTCCATTTACCGATCTAGAAGGTAATCCAATTTCGTTTTTCAAATTGAAGGGAGATTCAATTTCGTTTTTCCAATTTCAAGAAACCCAAGAAGAGGCGTAGATGGTCAGATTACCACCTATGGTATGGGGTTTTCAGACAATGGGCATTCCAAAGTTTGATGATCTGGTGGATCGGGATCCTTTGAAGCATATTGTGAAGTTTGAGAGGTATTGCCAGCAATGTAAGTTACTGGCTGGTGATTATTTGCTTTGGTTTCATAGTTCTTTGCAAGATTCAGTGGAGGAATGGGCACAAACCCAGCCAGATACCATGACATATCAGGAATTAAAGGAAGCTTTCTAATTATCAAGAAGTTCATGGTAAGGATAAGACTATGGAAAGGTGGACCAATTTCACACAAAAGGAAGAGAAATCAATTAGAGAGTATAATCAGAGGTATATTGCGGTTCTCAAAGCCGTGGTTCATTGGAAGATTGCAAGGAGTGATGAAATGGATATTCAATGGTATGTGAAGGGGCTGAAACGAGCTATTGCTTAAGGTGAAGGCTAAACAGCCTACAACATTACTAGAGGCACAAAAGTATGCTCTCAAGGCTGAAGATAAGCTGGGATACATTCATGAAGTTGCTGCTCCAGAGCATAAAACAGAGGATATTACAGCCAAGATTTCTAAGCTTACAATTGGTGAGAAGCCAAGGGAGGTGCAGTTTATTACTTGTGAGTATTGTGGGTCTATTGGACATTCTGATGCTACATGTAGATTGCTGAAATTCTGCTCAAGATGCCAAATCAAAGGCCATAATGATCAAGAATGTAGGGAGAAGAGATTCTTTGAGAGGGCCAATCCGGTATTTGCTGTTATGCAACAAGCACCATCTATTCCTATTCAATCAATGCAGGCAACACCTATTATACCACAAGTTCCAATGATGCCACAAGCTCCAATTGTCCAACAAGTTCCAATGGGTTCCACACCAATGGTGCAGCCAAAACAGGGATGGTATCCAAGTAAGGCTCATTTATATTGCAAGTTATGTGATAAATTCAAGCATGATGAGACTACTTGTTGGAAAATCCATGGGAAACCAAAATGGTATCCACTAAAGCAGCAAGTGTTTGAATCAGTACCTCTTCCTAATAATGATGTTCGCATTCAAGATGCAAAATACATTGATAATCCTCACGTTAAGGCTCTTATTGAGGAGCTTAAGAAGCAAGAGAAGGCAAAATCAGTAGTAAATTGTGGATTTGTTGAGGTGGAGCATGACCCATTTCAGCAAAAAGAAGAGATTGGAGAAGTAAATGCAGTTACAAGATCACAAAAGGTGGTTCAAGAACCAAGAGTAGTGCCAATTGCGGAGAAGACTAAGACCTCTTTTCCAAAGGCTTTGAAGGAACAAGCTTTGAAGGTGTTATCACCTAAGAAGGTGCAATTCAATGTGCTGCCCACGGAACAGTTTCAGTCTATGGAAGAAAATCAGCCCATAGTGATGCCTCCTATGGTGGATGAGGAAATTCAAAATGAAGATGATGTGATCAGCCAAGTTTTGGCCACTAAAGTTACACTTACTCTAGAGCAATTGATGCATTATTCTCCAAATTTATTGCAAGAGTTAGGGGGAAGGACAAAATCAGAAATTTCAGTCCAACAAATCATCTCAAATGATACCAATAAGAGTAGAATGGAGCCATTAGCCCGACTTCCAGGGCTATTTCTTTGCGATATGAGTATCAATGGGTATTTAGTCAAAGGAGCAAACATAGATACGGGCAGCGGAGTGAATATAGATCATCCTCTGATATCAAGCATGGATGGGACAAACAGAAATCAGGTAAATCTAATCACATCTCACATGGTTAAAGAGTATGAGCATGTTCTTTTATGTGAAAATGATAAGTTTGAGCATTGTCATGAGAAAGAAAGTGATAGATGTTTGAGCAGCCCTGAGTTTGAGACTTTTCATACATATGAAATATTTTTGGAGGATGATAAACCATTATTATGTGAGCTAGAGGTGGAAAGCATTGATATTTTAGCATTTGGGCACTCTAAAGGTATGTTACATACTCTTGAATTTAGTGACAGTCATGACAACAATCCTCTTTATGAGACTTTCAGATTTCAGACATATATACCAGCTGAGCAGGACTGTCACAAGCCTCAAATGGAGAAATTTTCTTGCTTTGATGATTTGATACTAAACCGTGAGCTAGAATTGCTAATTTTTTATGCTTTGAGCAGTCCAAAGAAGTTTGAGCATGGAAGTGTGGAAGAGGTGAGTACATTTGAGCATGACTATGTGATAAAGGATGGGACATTGAACATGCGCAGCACTTTATCTCAGTGCGCAGCAGCCAAAGATGCTCTTAAAGGTTTGTTTTCACCATTTGAGACTAATAAGCTACCTGGAATATGTCAGTTTAGCAAGTTCTATTACATCACATCAGATTTGCCACATTGGTATGCTACTGCAGTAATATTTGAGCAGGTTATTGGATTGTGGCTTGTTCTTTGGCCACACTTTTTGTTGTTGTTACATGTTATCTGCATTCTCCTATTTGGAAGATGCTTACTTGATAGGGTTGGAGTTGGTTGATAATTCCAGAAGGGAAAGTGTTGTTAATCCCAGAAATGGAGAAGACCTCAGGCCTAAACAAGTGCTATTCTAAGGGATTCAGATTTGGCATAGCTCCAATTACAGAGAATTTGTGGAGAATTTTTGGGTTACAGCAGGTCGTTTTTCTATAAAAACAAATGGTGACAGTTCAATAATACTTCATCTATCCTACATCAAAAGATGTGTTTCGGCGATACGAATCCAACGAGCTATGGTGCAGCTCAAACGGAGGTCTAGAACTCAAGATATCAGCTTTCAAAGTTTGCCACAGTTACAGAGGCTCTGTTTCGTCACTGTCATTTTGGACCAGTTTGTTTGTATCAGTCATTTGGATTTGAGAAGGGTATTTTCTTTCTAAACATACATGTAAATGTGTCATTTGGGGACATGTCCCAAGGACCATATGAGTTTGTTTTGTTGTGGGTTCTCCGCCACGGAGTGGCACATTTTCCCACTGTGGTCGCCACTGTTGGGGTGGTCACCACTCACCACTCACCACATTCGTCACCACTCACCACTCACCACACTCGTCACCACACTTGCCACCACTCACCACTCACCACACTCACCACTATTGAGGTGGTATAGAAAATAGTATACCGTATATGGAGTGATATACGCACATGCACGCATGCAGGATATTTGCACGTATGCATTGTGGGCATTATGATCATTGTATTATCTGAGCAGAGAGAGAGAGAGAGAAGAACAGGGAGACGGTGTATTGGGAGAGTGTATTTTTGCTTGATCTAGCTATGAGATGAAGATTCTTTGTGTTGTGCATTGCTTTGATCTGATAGATTGAGCTTGGATTGTTGGGTTTTTCATCCTTCTTGCAAGGTTAGAGTTCAGGCTCTAACATCATCGTAAAACTAAGGACCTCCAGTTTTGAATTATGTAGTGCAAGCTCATGAAGCCACTCTCCTCCATAATCTTTTAATGCGCTTTCATCCAGGTACAAAACTCGGAGACAACTGGAAATTTAAAGAGAAAACATAAGTTGTAATATAATTCATGCAAAAATAAACCTCTTCTTCCATTCTAATGCTCATCTATTAACGGCATAAATTTCTCCAGCTAAGTATATTCATGTTTAAAATGATGTCTATGTCCACCATAGCAATTAATTATTAAAATCCACCCTTGCCTCACTCATCTCTGTGCAATTTTTTTTTATCAAGAGACGGGAGGTCTACCTTTCCATCCATATTTAGGTGCAAAGCCAACCAGGATCACACTGATTCAATTTTTTTTATTTTCTTACACTTTAGGCTGTCTACAGTTTGACTGAATAGACTGAACACTAAAGTAGTTCTCAATTGGATGTGAGAATTTCTCTTCTATTTGCTAGTTTCAAAAAACCAAGGTGCAATCTGCAAACTTTGACTAACACAATCCGTCAGTTTCTATTGTTCTGCGTTACAATCCATCAGTTCCTATTGTTCCGTGTTTTCAACTGCAGCTTCTCGACCATGTCCCAAGTGAAATCGACTAAAACTCGACCTCCATAACGTAAACCCTTCAATAACCTAGCAACACACAGGGTTTACGTTTCGGAGGCCATATCCTAGTCAGATTCAACGAGGATCTTGCATAATGTCATCATGTGGAAGGAGGGTGTTGATGCGAGAAGATGCACCCTTAAAACCTTCCGAAAACAGTTCGCCCCAAAGGTCCTCTCCCGAAGAACCCGACCATGGACGAGCAATTCTCCCATTCTGGAACTGTGAACTGACTCTGCCAATGGACTTAAAATCAAGTTTCATGGGCAGAAGACCACCCCTTCTCCAAGAAGCACCAAAGTAGCTCATGTCCAACACGTTCGTAGTCAATTGGCCAAAGAGGTGGCTGTGGAATACTGCCATGTACAGGGTTCGTGTTTCTTTTCTTGCCAAAAATAACCATATAACTTGGTCCCTAGGGTAATTTAGCCATTTCGGACGATACGACGAAGTCAAATCTCCATTCTAGAGCCTTTGTACTGCCCGAGCGACAAAAGACTTGGGTTTCTACGATTGCCGATCCGCGGGGGCGCTTAGCGGTTTGATAAGTTCTCCTGATGGATCTTGGATTCTTTTAACCTACTCGAAGGCGGGTTACTTGAGCCCCGGGATTCAACGATTGGGATAGAGAAATCGAGCCCCAAGAGGGGCGGCATTAGCATTTGCCCTCCCGGAGGCGCTACCGGGGAAAAGGCGCCTCGACAACCTTTCTAAGGTCCGCCTCTGGGATCCGCCTCTCCCTCCGTGCGGCGCCGTGCAAAGTCCCCGGGGCCTCGGGTTCGATTTGGGGAAGGGTGTCAACGCTTTAAGTTCTTCAAGATCCCTCTATTCTATCCCTTGTCAAACTCATCTACTAAATTTCCAAAGGTTATCATATTTCTTGCATAAAGTCCTAGTCATCATGTCCACATCACCACCGCCTAGCCATGTCATCCAAAAATTTTCCAACATCACCCAATAAAAAGACCAAAGATGGACATCTTTTCATTTTGGCCTAGTCAAAGCTTGGCCTTGCTTACTTGGCATGCCATATCACCACTTGGAGTGCCTAGCTGGCCTAGGTGGCATGTTGGAGCCTAGGTGGCATGTTGGATCCCACATGGCATGTTTGAGCCATCTTGGCATGTTTGAGCCTAGGTGGCATGTTGGAGCCTAGGTGGTATGTTTTAGCCACCTTGGTGTGTTGGAGCCCGCGTGGCATGTTTGAGCCACCTTGGCATGTTGGAGCCTAGGTGGCATGTTGGAGCCCACGTGGCATGTTTGAGCCTAGGTGGCATGTTAGTGCCTAGGTGGCATGCTTGAGCCACCTTGGCATGTTGGAGCCTAGGTGGCATGTTGGAGCCTAGATGGCATGTTTGTATAAGGGAATGTCAATTTAGTTGACATTCTGGAGGTGTCAACAGGGCGACGCGCAACAGTTCAAAGTGCGATTCTGGGCGGTCTCAAACTCGAGACCTATAGTTGCTAGACCTAGTGTATTACCACTAGACTAAACGACCAGACGCATGAAGATACATTTATAAAGCTTTATTCATAATAGCATTTTGGGGGCAATCCACAGTGCTTTGCACCTTGTTTTTTCAAGAATAATCATTGCCCCGTTGGATACTCTATTATAAATAGATGTATGACATTTTAGATATTCATGACCCCTTCATCTTCAATATTAGCTAGTGACTCGACCCCCTCCATAAATATTGCCATGGTTGATAAACATTATATTGTCAAGTCTCTTCGTTACGAGAATTATTATTCCTTGCCTTTTTCTTATTAGTGACATAGGAAATAATATTGTTTACCTAACTTTGCTAGATTTTCTATAGCTCTCCCACTTTGGACCGCTCCTTCGTGCTTGTATCATAACAATAGGCTTGCTCGACGACATCTATTTAGCACGCATAGAGTGCTCTCTTGCCTCCAGCTCTCCTCTTCTTTATTCCTTCCAATTGTAATTTGAGCTAACTTCTAGGACTAGATAATTGTAAAAGTCAATTGTCACAAATTTTCTCCTTTGTATGCGAACATTGGGCTCTGAAGTGTACAAGTATCTTTGCTTTGGTCTTAATTAAGTTGAATTTTATGCCCTTGATATCACAAAAAGCTTCTAAAGTGTTTAAGTCCCGTAGCATGGTGTTTGACATTACTACTATATCATTTGCTATACTTAACAATATATGGATAACCAAATGTCCAAGTTCAACACCTGTATTCCCATGTCTCTCCAACCACTCCTCTAGCTGTTCAACGAAAATCTAAAAAGAGGGTGGGGGGCAGGGGGCATCCTTGTTCTACTCCAGTGGTGCTACATATACCGAAAAAAACGTCGACCTGATATTTCGGCGTTTTCATCTTGTTTTTTAAAACTGAAAACTGCTGTTGATGGGGCTGTTGATTTTTTGTGCCGAAAATTCGCCGGAAAAAGCTTGGGAACGCCTGAAATATCAGGTCGACGTTTTTTTCGTCAAGGAATTCCTGCCGGCATAAAATTTCAGGGCGCGCGCCCAGGCTCGCGGCTACCGCCGCTCGCCAGGGCTTTCGCCCCGAAATTTTATGCCGGCAGGAATTACCTATTCCGTAAAAACGCTTAGGAAGCATTCTTTCATGTCCGCAAGTAACGCCGTGCCACGTGACACTATTTCAAATAAAGAATGTAATTAAAACTTTTGTTGAGGACAGAGCAGCGACGAGCAAGAACGATGGAGGTTCTACGTGCATTCTTGAGGATTTACCCCACATTCTGCCATGTTTACCTAGCATTCCAAGAACTTACCCTGCATTCCAAAGGTTTTTACTTGCTACAGAATGCTGCCTAAGCGTCTTCCACGTTACAGGAATGGCAAGTATTGCCATTCCTGGGGTGTCAACAGGGCTCCGCGCTTCGCGCATCGCCCTGTTTCCATCCAGTGGAGCCCTGGTGACATCCCAAGAATGGCAAGTGATTGCCATTCCTGTATACAAGAAGGGCGTTTTAGTCAACAAATGTGGTCACATTAGGTGTTAGAAGTTTGGCGCCTTCGTTTTGAGAGGAGATTTTTTTGGACAATAATAATAACCTTAACTCTAAAAAGAGCTTGGCTATGGCCTGCTCTGCCACTGCCACCATCTGGTTCTTGGTTAGTCTTTGCCATGCCGCTACAAGCGGCCACATACAACGACACTACATTTCTTGTCTTCAACAATGGATCCAGCACTCTCAAGGATCTAAATCCGTCTCTTGGCCTTACAGGCCGCAAAGCCGGAACCCAGGCCAACTACGATGATAAAAGCAAAGGACCCATCACTTACGGCCTCTGGTTCGTCAATACCTCCATAGATAGCTTCTTTCTTTCCATTGTTGCATATGTGGGCGATTATACTGTTCCTGGGTACTACGCCCAAATTATATGGACGGCAAATCGGTATAATCCAGTCCGAGACAACGCCCTTCTCCGATTTGATAATCAAGGCAATTTTGTTTTGCAGGATTGGGATGGAAGAACAGCTTGGTCTTCTAACACTAGTGGTCTTGGAGTGCAGAAGCTGTTAATGGATGATAATGGAAATCTGGCGCTCTTGAATGCAAAGGGAACAACTGTTTGGCAGTCTTTTGATCACCCTGTTGATACCCTTCTTTTATATCAGGCTTTCAATGTGGGAATGCAGCTCTCTACTCCTAATTCATCATATGCTTCATCGTATACTCTATCTATGGAGTCTAATGGCCTTGTTCTATATGCAAATTTGCCAGATCCGATCCCTTACTGGTTGCTGACAGCTTCAGGAGACAATTCCCTTTCTTCAGCTAAGAATTCCTCTCAGACTGGATTGTATGCTGTAATATGCAGGAATTACATTGGTGAAATTAGTTTAGATTTTCGAACTCCCATGTACTCTCCAGTTCAGAGCTCAAATTCAGTGTCAAGTAGCATTTGTGATGATTTTAATACAACTTGGGAAAGAAGAAGTCTTCTCAGTGCCAAAGGTCAGCTGATTAGCAACAGTACGTTTTTCAGGCTAGAGGAAGATGGAGATATCCATGGCTACAGTTGGGACAGCACAGTGTTGACTTGGCAAAGTCTGTTCACATTGTTTGAAGATAGAAAGTGTGACTTGCCACACATATGTGGACCATATGGGATTTGCTTTAATGGAACTTGTCAAGGCTGCCCTGATACCTATTTTGAGTATATAAGCCCTACAAAGGATCCAAGTTTTGGCTGCAAGCCTATCTCTAATTCTGGCAACTCCAATGCAAATTTTACATTTGTTTTCTTGGCTAATACCACTTTTGTCTACACAAAATATGGCAACGCAACTCAGAAGCTGGCCTTTTCAGATGAATGCACACATCTGTGCATGAATGACAGTTTGTGCAAGGCTGCCTTCTATGATTTTAAGAATGGCTCTTGCTTTACGACCTCACAAACAGAGACATTACAGTATGATAAGACTTCAACCTTTGCTGCCTTTCTGAAGGTAGAAAATATCACAACCTTAGTGCAGGAAGGGGGCTCAAAAAAGTCCAACAGGATAGGCCTCATTCTAGGGCTTGTGTTAGGATTGGCTGGATCAATTACTATTTTATGGTTTGTAAGGATGAGAAAAAGGAAAAAAACAGAAGCTAAGATGGAAGAAGAAGAAAGTTGGATGCTGGAAATCTTGGCAAGAGTGGGGCTGAAGAGATTTACATACAAAGACATAGAGAATATGACACAAGGTTTTTTGGAGATTGTAGGCTGTGGAGGCTTTGGCTCAGTTTATAAGGGCAAGTTACTAAATGGGGACATTGTTGCAGTGAAGAGATTAGAAAATTCTAAGCAGGGAATGAAGGAGTTCACCTCTGAAGTTGCAATATTAGGCACAGTTCATCATGTCAACGTGGTCAAGCTTTTAGGCTATTGTGCCGAAGGATCAAACAGAATCTTGGTCTATCAATACATGCCAAATGGATCACTAGAAAAGTGGCTGTTTGGTGATGTAAGATCTCTACCATGGTCAACCAGGTTGGACATAGCATTAGGAGTTGCCAAAGGCATGGCTTACATGCATCATGAGTGCAAAGACAAAATTCTTCACTTGGATCTTAAGCCACAAAATATTCTTCTGGATTCAAATTTCTCACCAAAAATCTCTGATTTTGGGCTGTCTAAGCTCATGAATAAAGATGAGAGTCATGTAATGACTACAATGAGGGGAACTCCTGGTTACTTGGCACCAGAATGGATAAGGGATGAGGCCATTACTGACAAAGGTGATGTGTACAGCTTTGGGATAGTATTGATGGAAATTGTGTGTGGAATTAAACACAAATACCTAACTGTTGATGGAAGTGTTGCTCAACTTATGGAGATTGTGGATGCTAGGATATGCGGCGAGGCCGATCGAAAGGAGGCACTGAGGTTTATCAAGATTGCTCTACTTTGCACCCAAACTGATCCTGGACTTAGACCTTCAATGCCTACAGTAGTGCAGATGCTAGAGGGTTCTGTTCCAACTCCTGAGCACATCAGTCTTGCAGTGTTTGATCCCGCTTCGTTGTAGCATATGATTGTGTTAGATCTCTCTTCATTGTAGTGTATGATATGGAATGTTAAGACTGTATATATCTGGGGTGAAGACTTATACCATCTCTCAATGTATCTATTTCACAGACTTTCTCGAGTGGCTCAATCACCCTTCAAACTCTTGGCATAGTTGTAATTGATTTGTTCCATTTGGCATAGTGTATGCCAAAAAGTTTAGGTTTTTGTGTCCCAACAAAGGTTTGGGCTATAAGACTCATACTTAGTTACAATTCTGCCCCAGCCTCCAATCACGGTTTGACAGTTTCCTTTTCAGGAATGTTGCTTGAACTTTTTTAAATTGATACGTATACCCAATATTCTCGGCATTTACCTGATATTCCCAATATTTATCCAGCATTCTGACCATATAATTGCAACTAAATTGCTTCGGTGTTACAAGATGTGCATTTAATGGACATTCATATATACAAGAAAGACCATTTACCTTGCATTCTGGCTTTATTGTAACGTGGAAGACACTTGGGTTCAATTCTGTTGTCAGAATGTCAGGTAAAATAGGATGAATATCAAGTAAATGATCTGAATGTCGGGTAAAAATTTGTGAGCGCAAGAAGCCAAAACTTATTAACATTCTTAAGAGGAAATGCGCCACATGGCAAGGCGCTACTGGCAAACACGACGAAAATTGAGCCTAAGTGTTTTTTACGTATACAGAACCCATGTGATGCTACCATGGAGGCATGTAAAAGTTCATGATGTGGGTGGGTACCTCATGCGTTTAGCAACAATGTCATCGATTCAATGCATGGTCTAATTATAAAATTTATAGCTACCTAACTCCTCGAATATTCTTATTGTTAAGACATAAACTGCCATGATAAATTCTCGCTTCATTATAGGAAGAGCAACTTATTCCTTTGTTTTAATCATGCCAGATCTGTTCTGTGCTATATATCCAATTTGGATAGTTTTACTCAGATGCAAAGAGGTGGTTTAACTAGTCAAAGCTATAGATTATCTAGCCATGTGTCTTGTTAAACCCCTTGTGTGTGCAATCTTTCGATGTAATCTATTTCTAGGACCCTATGACACAATAACTTGGCCGTTGAAGTGGTGTTCTCATTGAGCTCTTTTCAAACATTGAATACAAATTGGTTTCTTTACTGGGGTAGAAAAAAAGAAGAAGCTTGGAAAAAATGCTCCGAAACTAGATAATCATCGAGATCATGATGAAAATAAAGAGTACAATATACAAGATGGATCATCCATTGCATCCGCTAAGCAATGGTGAGAAAAATTGGTGACATTTTCTCATCGGGATGAAAAAACTGCCCTTTCGAATTTTCGAGGAAAACGCTAATGAGAAACAGTCGCCAACGCTCTCGAGGAGTGGCTGTAGTGCTCGAACCCGAATAGATCTGAGGTTTGTGGTGTTGTTGACTGCTTACTCTGATCTTAGTATGAGTTGGTCCTCCACCTGGGCCTAGTCGGAATCTTCGTGATGCACTTCGTGCCTTAGCTTTGTGGGTTCTTTCATGACTCTTCCTCCAACTCGAACCGGAATAGAGACCACATGAATATGTCGCGATAACCAATAAGGTTGAAGCATCCAAAAGGAGATGCTCGACTGCTAGCATAGCAGCTTCAAAGTAACCTGTAAAGTCAAGGATGAACAAAAAAAAAACCTGTCAGGGGGTTAGGCGCCTTGCGCATTAGTAAAGAGAAAACATGATATAGCTCGAAGGCTCCAGGCCCACGCCGAGAAAGAAACAACAAACGACCAATCGGGGACCATCCACGGAATGACCATCACGAGAAAAAACGTCTGATTAGTCTTTGCCGCCGGAAAGGACGGTAATCTAGAATGCTCTGGTTCTATTGCTATTGCAATAGAACTGCGGGCATTCCTAGGATGTATCCTATGACACAACAACTTGGCGATAGAAAGAGGAATCTATCTCAAAGGGACTGAGGCGACAACTAGGGGAATACTTGGATGACGAGGGTAAAATAGGCAACTAGGACCAACAAGAATAACAGGCTAAGCAAAGCGGATGAAGTAACTGAGGCCATCAGACCAAGAGGTATGATAAATGGACACCAGTAGGGCAAGAACTATGGCGAGTCAAGAGATGGGGCAGACAAACGAAGGAGACAAGACGGATAGAAGAACTAAGATGTTTCAAGCGGTAGGATAAATAAAAAAAGAGGAAACGCATATCAATCCACAAAGACAAAAGATGAACAACCATAGGCATCCAGATCAAACATACTCAACAAGAAAAAATGCAACAACATGTCAACTGATCATAAACACTGCCAGAATGGAAATGGAGCTTGACTAGTTTAGAACCAGAAAAAATAGAGACAATTGCAACCTAACATGAGGGCTAAAATGCACAGCTAAGGATTGGTAGAGCCGATGATGCAACAAAAGGAGGTTAATGGAAAGTTATGATCAAAAGCATAGCGGAAGTGCAAAAAAAGAAATGTGGCCAAAGAAATTATGGAAGTGCAAAAGGAGCAAATGGGACTATCAAAACGGGACTAACCTAATGAGAGTGACTAATGGAACGTTGCATAGCAAAAGTGCAAAATGGATAACAGAACAAATCGAGCAAATAGAGCAAAATAATAAAAATTAATGGAAAAACTGAGGCCAAAGGAACTCATGTGACCAAAAAGGGAAAGGTAGTACCAAGACTCAATGGAGAAACTCAAACTAGATGGAGCAGAAATACGATTGAAGCGACTCGGAGTACAATAAAGTAATGGAGTAATGGGATTACTCACACTCGAAACAGTGAATATGTAACAACATGGAGCAATGGAGCAAATAGAATGAAGAGGACAAAAACAGTAGAAAAAATGAAGCAAGTAGTTCCAATGAGAAGATGGAGTAAAAGAAACCAATCAAGTCACATAGAGCAAGGAGAAACCAACCATTAGTATAGGCTCAAAAAATGATGACAACCTGGCAAGGAGCCATGCAAAGGAAAATGAAGAGAATTAGGTGCAATACTAATGCTCAGAGAATGTAACACCGAACCATATAAACTGACCACGAAGAATCAAAGGAGAACGATAAAAAATACTAGCAACAGCCAAGGTGCCTGAGTTCACCGAAGTTGTGAAATAGAGGCTAATTGGGACCACAAATCTAAGAACCACTGTTACAAATCTCCTTAGATCGGACCAAATATAAGTACGAAACAAGAGCTACGGAAAGAAAAATGACTTGAAGAATGAACATACTGTCCCTTCTCAAATCAACATAAACTAGTTATGGTGCCCGGCGTTGCCGGGCTTTAGTAACAATTTGAAGGGGGAGGGGTGGTTGTTTGTTGGCCAAGAAAGATCCCTTGATGAGGATAAAAAACCATTGTGTACATATGTAGCAAGTTGCGTTTGTTTATATGGTAACTTATACGGAGACGATTCTATGGTGAAGCGTTGCCATTATGAACCTAAACAAATTTGTGTTGGAATGTTAAAGCAGCAATCATTTCGATATGAACCTAAACAAATTTGCGTTGGAATGTTTAAGCAACAATCATTTCCAAAAGTAGAATTATGGTTCACGATATACCATCTCAAACCCAATTGTCATTTTGAAATAATAGAACTGTGTGCTTGAGGATCAATGCTCTGCTTAAGATTTTTAGTAAATGAAATAGTAGAAGTTATCTGAAATAATGGGAGTGCATAACAACCAAATTGGGACAAAGTATTGAATTTGAATAGATGACGACATGATTGGGCGAGTCCTTTGATAGTAGTAGAAGTTTAAGCACCTTAGTTTGTAAGGATTATTGCCATACGACCTGTGAATAAAGCAAGAACTTGCAAACAATGCACTATTTGAGAAGAATTGAAATGCTGATGTTGATACTGAATTGACCAACTAAGATTAAAATCCAAAAGTGTTGTAAAATGTGAACTCCAAAGATGCAGTTGTACCATGATAGATATCAAAAGTTTTAAGTACTGCAAATTCAAAGTCCTTCCAGATCTAAAAATAGCAGAAATTGTATGCGGTCAAAGTCCTTCCAGATCTGAAAATAGCAGAAATTGTATGCGGCTTTAGTGCATATTCCAAAAGTATGTGAGATTCGCAGGCCAACACAGGCTTCAGATCTTTATTTGAAAGATATGAAACCAATAAAAACAATGTTGCAGCTTGCAGCAAGTATTTCTACAATAGAATTTCTTAAGACATTGTGGTAGGCTTTAAAAGTACTGAAAAGTTCACTTCTGTCAAAAGTTTGTAAAAGACACCATATGCTAGAATAGAAGAGTTGTACCTGAAGAGAACTTGCATGTTCCACTTTAATGAATACCATTATGTCGTTTAAGGTAATGGCTCCAATCTTGTAACGAAGGTTGCCAGCAGATTACCATTATGTCGTTTAAGGTAATGGCTCCAATCTTATAACGAAGGCTGCCAGCAGATTATCACTCCAATCTTGTAACGAAGGTTGCCAGCAGGTTGCCATTATGTCGTTTAAGGTAATGGCTTGTATGCGGGTTTAGTGCATATTCCAAAAGTATGTGAGATTCGCAGGCCAACACAGGCTTCAGATCTTTATTTAAAAGATATAAAACCAATAAAAACAATGTTGCAGCTTGCAGCAAGTATTTCTACAATAGAATTTCTTAAGACATTGTGGTAGCTTTAAAAGTGCTGAAAAGCTCTACTTCTGTCAAGTTTGTAAAAGACACCATATGCTAGAATAGAAGAGTTGTACCTGAAGAGAACTTGCATGTTCCACTTTAATGAATACCATTATGTCGTTTAATCTTGTAACGAAGGTTGCCAGCAGATTACCATTATGTCATTTAAGATAATGGCTCCAATCTTATAACGAAGGCTGCCAGCAGATTATCATAGTTCAGTCGAAATGTTAAAGATCCTCATATCAAATATCAGTGTCCTATTGGCACATATAAAGTTGTATCTAGCAAATGAGAACATCTTACCACAATTCCAGTGCCATTTACAGATTATCATAGTTCAGTCGAAATGTTAAAGATCCTCATATCAAATATCAGTGTCCAATTGGCACATATAAAGTTGTATCTAGCAAATGAGAACATCTTACCACAATTCCATGTGGCATTTAATGTTTCTCTGATTAGAGAGTCCACACTAATGCATAGAAACTGTTGTAGAAGAACCTACCATAATTACAGACTTAAATTCCCCCCAAATACAAATCACTCAGATCATAATAGAGCTCAAAAATGCTAGCACTCACCTTAATCGCCAGTGCACTGGGAATGATATTTTGGTGAATCGAGCTCTCCATCTATACCAGGCTGGGCTTTGCTTGATGGTTCATCCACAGTCTTGTTTGTTACAAAACAGAAATGTGAATCTAGTTAGAACGTTTCAAGCAACATTACCACCATGGTTGATAATGCATAACCTATGGGAGACTGAAAAATGGTTATCAAATCCTGAACGATGATAAATGTTTTGTGAACCACTTGTATTTTGTGGTGCAACTACGATTTGGAATAATCGTTTATTTTGGTTCATATACATATTGCTTCCACCACATTCTAGTGCGTCCTTACCAAAAACACTGATTGCAAATGCTTGACACCTCTCTGCAGAATCAAAACGCTCATATATAAATTAATCATGCACACAGACCTATTCCTACTCCAATGCTTTTACAACTTAGCTCCAGAAATGAAACTATCGGTCCCTCATATTTAAGCTCCCTATTGCTCGTTCATATGTAAGCTGTCATGAAAGGAAATACGGTGTGCAAATTTTGCAAGTGCACATTATGCTGTAATGCAACTTGAAACCTTGTTAAAAATCAGGCTATGAAGAAGAAAGGATAAAGAATGGCAAAGATTTGAAAAAGTAGAGAGATCACATGGCAATATAATAAAGACCATAGGAATGGAATTAATACCTGGTTGGCTGCTTGTACTAGTTGGCTGCTTGTAGATCCTTTTGATGTGACCACAAACATTGCAACCTATTCTTGAGGATGATCCAATGCTTAGCAACATTTGGGCTTTCGTATTGGATCTTGAAAATATGAGATATCTCTATTAACAAAGAGAATCTCCTATATCTCTAACTGCAAAAGAGAGAATTTACCCAGCTAATGTAGAATGGATAAACTTATCCCCATGAACAGATATGCTTAAAGGATTTGCTGATGCTCGGGTTCATAGAAGGCTAATTGCAACTCGGCAAGATATGCCTAAGCGAAATCATGGTCCACAGAAATCATGGCTGTAAATGGAAAGTGGCATCCATGCCACAGAAAGAATTGGCGATGATGACTTACTGCAGACTCAAATAAGACAGGAGTTTTAGGCTCATGAAAGTCAAACGAAAAGAGGAGTTGAAAGCACGAAATTGGATGAAATAACAAAGAATCTGACTAATATAATATGATAAGAATCACAAAATGATAGTAAATAAGGGGCTCCAAATGGGCCTGCCTCATGATCTCTAGTTCCCCGATGTACCATCACATGTGACCTGCCGATGAAGGAAAATTAATTTTCGTGGGCTGAGAATTGTACCTAGTTTTCCTTGAAGAATCAATTGAACTCTGGCATCCACATAGTGCGGCAGCTTGTCCTTCGAGATGGAGATGTGTTGGGACTTCATATCTGTAGAACATGCAGCAACATCAGAAGTAAATTCAAGTATTGTCTCAAAGTAGATTCAAGTGATTGTAGAAGCCATGTCTCAAATACCATGGTCCATCTCATACCTTTACCATATATATATGTGCGTTGGTTTTATTCCTTATTAGACCTCTTTCTGAGCCATGGTCAACTAAGAAATACATGAATCTAAATGCATGAATCTACGGCACAATTCATCAAATTTTATGCAAGCCAGAACAAAGAAAGCTAATATACGTGGATACCCAGCTTGCCAGGTTACATCATAGGAGAAACAATTCTTGAGCACTAAACGTAGCAGTACTTATCTGAATGTTTGATGTGCATTTACGGCAAATTATTCTTGTCCAAAGATAGAGAGTTATACAGAAAAAAATTCTTGTGGGGCACTTGAAGCATCAAGCAATAAGAAATAAGCTCTCTAATACTGCAAAAATCAAATCGAAACAAAGCATACCTCGTCATTAAACAATATATAATAAAGTCTTAACAAATTTCTGCTGCAAAAATCACATGGAAACAAAGCATATCTTGAATGAACAAACCCCAATCACCATCCCTGGAGATAGTATGTGCAAAGTTTCTTTGATGCACTCCATGCCTGCAAAAGAACAATACTCATTTACAAAAGCTGTTAGTGATCCAGGAGAGTGTAGATACCACAAATCTGCCTGCTTAAACAAACAGAAATGTGTCAACACACAAAGAATGGTGCAAAATCGGCTAAATACCCAATCGAACCTGCATCTTCTACAGTCAAATTCTTCCAGTCAAATTCTTCCACCCACCGGCGCAGTTGTGCACCTATCCAAAAGAAATAAGACATCTCACAGTGGTGGCTTCCATGCCATGTTTGCCGGAATGAGGAACACAGAGGCAAGGATTAGGAATAGAAGCGGGATGAAACTTACACAAAACCAATCGTGGCATCCATGCCGAAATCCCTAAACCCATTCCTCCAGAGCATACGAAAACAAAAAAAATTGTTTCCCATTTCTGGATGAACGCTAAAATTTTCCGGCGAAAAAAAAAACAACAATCTTAGGAAATCACACAAAAACAATTCCAAAAACGTTTTCCTCCACACCGGATAATCCCAAATTAATAAAGTAGATGAAGCAAGGCCAAAACAGACGCATCAATAGGGAAGTCTACTGGTGTTTTCATGGAAAGAGGGAGGGGATGGCACAGCCCACAGACTAGGGTTTTGGCGCTGCTTCGGTCTGCGATATCTCCCTCCTCGGGTGTCCGTTTCATGCGATTCTTGGTGCTTTGGAAAGCCTGCACAGTGAGCTTTCCAAGGTATATAGCATCAGGTAGTTTCCTTGCTGCTTCAGTCCTGGAATTGGGATCATTCATTTCGGCCTCTATGGTCACCAGTATGTCTTGCTCGCAATTTTCTACCTCTTTGGCCTCTCTAGTGCTACCTCCTAATTCTCGTCTCAATCCACTTGCATATGCCCCTGCCTCTATGGATTTGCAGTTCCCTCCTCTCTCTATGGCATGTACTTCTTCTGGTTCTGCCTCTCTACCTCCTCTCTCTGCCCCTGCCCCAACTCCTTCGTCTCTTGCTCCCCCATCCTCTTTAGGCCTCTTACCGTCCCCTACTCTTCCCTCTACTCCCTGGTCTGCTCCTAACACTGTTGCTCGAGTCTCACAAATGCGCTTCAGTGATTGGATTATGCGAGACATGACATCTGATGTGTGTTCTGCTCGTGTTGTTGTTGCAGTATCCCTTATGATGGAGAATAACAAAAGAGAGGTGTCTGAATATATGAAAGAACTGTAGGGTCTTGAAGATCGAATGGATGTTCAATTGCCTCCTGATAACGTGTTCTATGAAGCAGAGGTGTGTTCTAACGCCTTTACTCAGGCTGGTGTCTCAGTTGTGGAGATAGATCATAAAATCCATGTGCAAAGTCTACACAATCTAATGTCCCATGCGGTGGTGTGTCATTTCACTGGTCAGTTCCTTGATCTCAAGAGGATGGGATTTTGGCTGAAGCAACATCTGCAAAAGTTGGGATTGTCTCTGCATGAGTCCTTGAAAGTTTTGGATAGGCAAAACAACTATTTCTTAGTGATGTTCGGGTCGCCTATTGCTGTTGATAAACTAATGGAACGTGGAGTGGATCCTTGGTGGGGGCATTATCTCTTGTATCAGGTATACACTCCTGGATTTCTTCCTAATAAGTCTAGTGCACGTCGTATGCCCTGCTGGTTTGCATTGGAGGACTTCCCAATTGAGTTGCAGGTTCCAGACTTCTTGGTCTCCATTGCTAATGGATTAGGGTTGCACCTTGCTCATTATATTGTCAATGGTCCTCGTATTTGTGTTTCCCTTCCTGCTGAGGCTTCCCTCCCAAAGTCTGTGGTTGTTAAAAGTGGTCCACTTTTTTTTAATACAAATTATCTTTGCTTAATGGCCTAGAGCTTGCCAATATGTTTCCTGATGTTGAGGCTTTCTCTACCTATCGTGTGCGGAGACCCTCCATTCCCGTCCCTCCTTTTGCTTCTGTCTCCCCTACTTCTACTTCCCTTGCTGCCACCCCTACTCCAACCGCTCCTGCACCTGTCTTTGCCGTCACCCCTTTTTCGTCTTCTGACCAGCAAGAGAGGCTGGACATGATTGCACGCAAACAAGAGCGCATTGAGAAGAATGGTCCATTGCTCGCATGAAAAAAGCCGCTCGGAGGAGGAATTGCTTTGCACCGCAGCCCTTTGCATCTGCTTCTCCTAACCCTCTTGAACCACCACTCCTCACCACAGTTACTATGCGTCCAATAGCAGCGCAGCCACATTGGGCTGATCAAGTGGATATTGAGTCTCATATACATGTTGATATGAACTTAGAGCATCTTCCACATCCACCTGATCAATGAAGTTAATCTCCTGAAATGTGCGGGGGTTGCCTCCTCCCCTATTAAAAGGAGCAGGTTGTCCATGGCCCTGGCTAGGTGGGACTCATACTTCATATGTTTGCAAGAGCATAAATGCAAGAAAGAGGATGTCTACAAAGTTGCTACGGTAATCAATAGGCAGTACAATGTTCTTATGGCGGCCTCAGACTCAGCAAAGTCTGGTGTCCTTACAGCATGGAAGAGGACTATTGCAGTATCATTTACTCCGGTGGACATAATCAAGTGGTTTGATAAGGGGCAAGAATGGGGATTGGTTAATGTGTATGCGCACAATCGACCACGTCAGAGAGGCGCATTGTGGGCTTTTTTGCGATCCAAATTACTGAGGTTAGGCTCTCTTGTTGCATGGATCATGGTGGGTGATTTTAACATGGTTGAGCTTGAGCAAGGCGGATGTGGCGAGAGGGTTGAGAGATAGTGGGGGCTTTGAGCGGGAGCAATGGCAATCGCTTAATGCAAGATTGTGGCTTCATAGAAGTTGGCCGGTCATTCAAGTTTTACTTGGTGTAATGGCTGGTTGGGTGGTGGTAGAGCATATGCAAGACATAATAGAGGCTACTATAATGCTTTGGTGCCAAACCACATGCACACTTTTCATCGTGATAACCTATTGAATATTGCGATTTCTAACCATAATCCACAGTATTTCTCTTGCTCTCATATTGTGGCACATGCTGCATCTAAGATATATTTCAGGCTGAATACATTTTGCTTGAAGAATGAGGAATTTCGGCGTTTGTAGGCAGTAGTTCACTTGCTTTCTCGTATGAGGCATGGCAGGTATTGTTGATGCTCTCGCTGCTGTGAAGTCTTTTGCTAAAGGTTGGGGTCGTGAGTAGGCTTCTGCTAACCGGAGCCTTCTGTTGGCTCTTTATCAACAACTTGATGCGTGCAGGTCTGTTGCCCCATCAGATGGTCACGTGGAGAAGCAAATTTTGTGTAGCATTAGGCAAATGGAGTCTAAACAGATGCATTTTGCTCGCATTAAAGCTGGGTTGCAATGTTCAAGGAGGGAGACCGGTACACAGGTTTTTTCTTCAAAACTGCCAAAACAAGAAGGCTAGCTGCATCTCTTCAGCCTCTGCAGATTCATGATGGGCTTGTTGTTTCAGATCCACTTGAGCTTAGAGGCTTTTTGCACAATCACTTTTCCGCTTTCTTCACTGCTCGGCGTCTTCCTTTTCAGTCAGATTTTCAAGAGGCTTTGCTTGCTAAGGTTCATCCGATAGTCACCAATAAGCAAAGGGCTGCTTTAGAGGCTGAGATCTGCCAGAATGATTTAGCTGAAGCCACATTTTCTCTCAAGAGAGGCAAGTGTCCAGGTCTTGATGGCATTCCAGTGGAATTTTTCCAGGAGTACTGGAATTGGCTCGGTGCAGATGTGTACGATGCTTTCCGGGATTTTAAAAGACAGAGGCACCTAGACAAAATCCTCAACTCTAGTTGTATCTCTATTATTCCAAAATATAAGGATCCCTCTTCCATTTCAGATTGGCGCCCCATTATCTTGTTGTCCTCAGTGTACAAGATCTTTGCTAAAGCTTTTGCTCAGAAGCTTTGTGGCGTGCTTACTGAATCCATTTCTTCCACACAGTCAGGTTTCTTGCCTCGCCCGTGTATCTTGAATAATGTGGCAGCAGCATATGAGGGTCTGTATTGGGCTAGAATGCATGGTTATCCCATTGTATACTTGAAGCTGGACTTTGCAAAAGCATATGACAGTGTTGACTAGAGTTTCCTGGAGCAGTGCCTCCTACGTCTTGGTTTTGGTGCCCAGTTCACAACAGACATTATGAAACTTCATTATTCTGCTCATTCTTCATTTCTTTTTCAAGGGGAACCATCGGCATTTTTTCAGGTGGGACGTCGCATTCGCCAGGGCTGTCCTTTGGCACCTCTGCTTTTTACAATTGTGGCAGAGGTTCTTTCTCAGTTATTCTCTCTTGCAGTGAAGGAAGGCATCTTGCATGGTCTTCCCATGAATAGTGGTTCACAGGAAATTTGTAATTAGTACACAGATGACACTTTCTTGTTCTTAATGGCTGATGAGCAGAATTTGCAGAATGCCATTTCCTTGTTGGACAGTCTCTCTTTGGTTTCTAGTATCTTTGTGGGATGGCAAAAGTGTACTGCCTTGTGGGCCCTAGACTCTCCAGTGCCGTCTTCTGTGGTTGCATTTCCATGGAAGGTTCTTCCTGATGGGAAGGCAACTAGGCCTCTGGGCATTCCGGTTGGTATACACCTCTCATCTGGAGACGCATGGGATGTTATTATTAAGGGGTTGGAAAGGCATTTGTTCTGGTGGTCCACGGCTATGTTATCCATGGCTAGCAATGTAATCGTGGCAAAGTCGGTTCACGAATAGTACCGCGTCTATATGGCATCCATCTTCTTGGCACCGAACAAAGATGCGACTCATTGTTAAATCTTGTCGGGGAACTTTATCTGGGGGTGGCGAAGAAGCGGTGATGTTAAAATTAGTTGGAAGTCGTTATGCCTAAACTTTGTAGGGGGCTGGGGATGATTCGCTTTCTTCTCCAGAGCAAGGTGCTGATTTCTAAGTTCATATGGCGGATTCTAAATAATGCTGATAATTTTCAGGAGCAGAATCTAAAATTGGAGGAGCATCAAGAAAGGCATATTGGAGGTAAAATCAGAGCTCAAGCTTAAATTTAGAGCTAGGGTATGTGCAGGGCCAGGGACAAGAACAAAAGGGGAATCCAGAACACAAACATGATCAAGATTACGAACTAGATCATGAGGAAAAGTAGAATCAGAGTCAGGATTAGGACCAAAAATAAGAACTGAGAGCGAGACTGGAACTGGCCCAAAGTTAAAATAGAATCTTGACCTAGATGTGAAACTGCTAGCTGGCTATCGCTCTTACCTCTGCTCATGTTCAAGATTTCCCTTCAACTTGAGATGGAATCGACATCACAATGCCTTAATCTGTTCTATCATTTGCAGCATATCCTCTATATCAGTTATCTCCTTATAAGGCTCTTCCTGATCATTAAGAGATAAAAAATAAAGAAGACTTAGACTGAAGCGACTTGAAGTCAATAAAGGATTCGGGTTCATTAACAGACCATTCTTGTTCGTGTTCTCTTGTTCTCTTGTGCTCTCATGAATGTACATATTCTTGTATTCTATTTAGACTAGCGTATTATGTTCTTGTGTTATATTTAGACTAGAATATTTTGTTCTACTGGAATGATAAATACAAGAAAAAAAGCAAGGTTCAGAGCCAGAACAAAAAAAGGGAAAGCAGCAAGAACAAAGTCAAGATCAGAGCCAAGGAGAGGACCAAAATCAAGAACCAAATCATGAGAAGAAGCTAAATTAGGACCAAGATCGGGAATATAAGCTGGAATAGGAACTGGAAGAGACTAGGGACTGGATCATAGGTAAAGGGATGATATATGAACTAAGTAGACAGTAGCTGGGAAGCAAAGACCACAGACGGACTTGGACTGGAACTAGGGCTAGAACTAAGAAACAAGAATGATCTGGAGCACCTGTTGGAGGAGAAATTTGAATCCCAGCATGAGAGAATTGTGATTCCACTATTCTAGCCGACTAAACTACTCTGATGGCTCACCACACCAATTTCATCTTAATTTGTAACTCGAGTCAATGTTGGCCCTAAACTACTGGTGCATGTGGGCTAGCAATCAGATTGAAGGCAACTTTGCAAGGAACTCCTCCAAACAAAGCCCTAAGGGGCACAATACATTCTTGACTAGTTTAGAGGAAATCTCACCCCCCATAATCACTGCAATAGCTCCAAGATTCTCCAGCTTGATTTTAGTGATTGCATGCTCAGAAATAAGCACACTATCTATAAAACAAGCATTCGTCCCACAATCAAGCTGTGCCAAAGCATTTAGTTTCTTCACCTTTGACTCCAATAGTACCGAAACCAGAATTTCTTTACTAGCCTTATCAGAAAAATGAAACTTTCTTCAGTTGCAGAAGGAGCCAAACAAATGTTGGACAACCATCGAGAGACTTCTACTACATGGACCGGTCCCTGATATTTTCGGACAAACTAGATTGTTTGATTAAGCAACCACAAACCATTTGTCCTGAAGCCCCCCACAAATGAATAGATTGGCTCCCATCGATGCTGCTTTTCAGCAAGGAATGAAGAACCCCGAAAAACTAAATGATCCACCTACATCTGCATTGGAGCATTTGCGACAGGAGATGCGGCTAGCGCAGGGCAGAAACAACTAAGGGAATTTGCAAAACAAAAGCGAATATTGGACTCCCTGCTTATGTTCGAATAGGTGATTATCGCACCAAGTCACGAACTCCATAGCCTCTTCGAGAGTTTCGAGATCATCCATAGCCAACAACAATGTCATTTGAAAATAGTCGTGAAGGGCAGTATCACAAGAAGATATATTTGGGGCAATTTGCTAATTCAAATGCCCAAACTAAAGCTGGACATAGGCCTTCCTCAGATTGCTGTCCAATGATCACAGTTTCTTGCCTATTAAGGTCTCTAAAATAAGCCACAAGCTCTGCAGTAAAGGTCGCAAAATCCTCCTTTAAGTATGGAACCCCTTTCTTGACCAACTATGCAAACCAATTAAGAGCTGGTCCTGCAAGAAGAAGGTCAACCGAGCTACATGAGCTTGATATCTGTGAGGATCCATTCAGATCGCGACCAAATGCTTTGACTGTATACCATCAAATTTTTCGTGCAAACTAATCTTGGGCTCTAAAGGCATTGATGTTGAGCCCAATGCCGAAACATGATATATGCTAAATCTTCTTTACGCTCCTTATTCTCTAGCTATAATCTTTGGCACATTTGAGCAAGCTGCTTAAATTGCTGCATCGTGTTCGCCATCATTTCCTTGTTGTAGCATCTTCCATGATCGAAAGATGATAGTCAAGAAGGAAAGAAAACTAGGCTCATAATAGACAATAACCGAGCAATGGACTTTGGTTTAATTAAACTATCATTGATCCTACGAACAAAATACAAGAACACACTATAGATACTCGATAAGAACGAATAATCTATATATCATACATGAATACGTACAATTGCTATGAATGGCGGAAGAGAACAAGACATTGAAACAAGGAAAGGCTCACAACTGGCGTTGAACTGCAATATCGAACCCCATGCTAAAGGCCCCTTTATATACTAGCGGGGGGGCCAGTTCCGAAAGGTTCTAGAAGAATGTTACTGGAATTCTAAGAACTTTTTGGAACTCTATAAAATATTTGGAGGGTTCTAGAGGAACATTCTAGAAATTTTATGAAAGGTTTTAGGAATATTCTTGTTTAAATACAGGCGACAATCATATATGTATTATATAGGTATGATGATCATATACCGAGTACAAAAGCTCGTCTTCCATTCGTCGCCTTCATGAATCCAGATAAGATTATAAGCATCATGGAGATCAATTTTGGTAAAATGGTGTTATAGGCATTTCAACATCTCAAAAATCAAAGGACTAGCACCATAATCTTGTGGAGACCATGATAATGATATGACACCGTAATTATCTTGCCCCAACCAACTGGGAAAAAGCATCTAGACATTGAGGTTTGACCCTCTATATGTGATAATTAGGTGCCGCCTCCCCAAGATTTGCTCTAGTAGTCCCCATGGCCCCCAAACTATATCAAGTCCTCCTCTCCTCAGAACGCTCGCCCTTGAGCATATGAGACTTATATCATTCGCCCATGAGGTAATTTACCAATTGGGACGCTCCCATAGAGACTTGAACTCGAGACTTGGCCCCGATACCACCATTTGATACGACACAATAATTATCTTGCCCCAACCGACTGGGCAAAAGCATCTAGATGTTGAGGTTTGACCTGCTATATCTGATAATCGTTTCGCTTATGATTATTTATGATTGGGGGCACCTATGATTTTGAAATATGAAATACACATTCACCTAAGATTTGTATGGAATATCGAGCCTCTATACGGCTTCGCCTAGGGTTTTATAATATGAAATATGGGGGCTCGAACCTCTACCAAAATAACTTAAAGTCCTAATAAGACTACTTTCACTAATGTATTCAGTGACCAATATTTTTTTTTTAAATCTATGTTTTTTTTTATAACAATCCATTCAATTGTTTGTAAGGATATGATCTATGGTTTCAGGAATTGTCATTTTTACATCCATATCAAATCCCCCTGGAACCCCTGTTATTGTGCTACATATTCCTACAAAAGGAAAAGATAATTGCACAAGTACCTTTTCATAAAGTACACTTACAACATGCATAACCTCGCTTGAGATGTTCAAGTCCACCATCCTATGCCATAGGTTTTGCCTATTCACCATGTCAAAGGCCTTGCTAAAATCTACAAAAGTAGAATACATGAATTTTTTTTTCCAACTACTGAATCCATCATAGCCTGAAGAGTGACCAAGTGATCAACTTTGGACTTCTTGGGTCTAAAACCCACCTGCCCCTACAACTCTAGCAATATGATCTTCTGTCCAAGTGCTTATTTTGCGCTCAAGTATAGATGCAAACAATTGTCGAATAGGCTACCAACCATGATGGTACGGTAATTACTTAGATCAAATTCATCCCTTGATTTATGCAGTGGCACAACCTTATTTACCTGCCAGGATATAGGAAATCCATCCCTCAAGGCCATATTGGTCAGTTTGTTTGCAACTTCTTCTCCAACCTATTTAAGCAATTCAACGATAAGGCTACAAGCATCCGTGGCTTTGCCATTGGCAAGTCTCTTGAGCCCACCCTACACATCATCCATGGAGAAGGTAAGCATATCGGCAACAGTGTATGTGTCTTCTGCCATCTTAACCTCACCCCCAGGTACATTGGACAGCCTCCTCACATGCACCATAAGCGCATCGACATGCAACCCATTAGCTCCATATTTTATGGGTTTAAGTGTCTTCCAAATCTTTTTGGGTCCACTAGTAGCTCTTCCACCATCCTTTTATGCTTATTGTATAGGTATGCTCTCTTTTTGTTTTTGATCGCTTAATGTACTAGTAACGGGTGCCCGGCGTTGCCGGGCATAAATACGGTTTCTATGATGGAAATACATTTGCTGCATAGGAATAATGTTTATGTTTATGGGTGGTCGATTGGGATGTTTAAGGACTTGGTTTGTTATATTCTATCGTATATTGAGTTTGAATAAGGGTGGATAACATTTGGCATGGAAGGTTGAAATAGGGGAGAATGGTGTGGTTTGGAAAAACAAAGGATACTGTAAAATAGTTTATCGATATGGCTTTGTTCTGGCATAAGAATCATGTTTGTATCAATTAGTTTGTTTGGATCATAGGAGGATGTGAAATTGGATTCTGATGGCATATCAAAGTATAAAACGATTCAGATTATGTCTAAAACTTATACGAATCAAAATATGTAAAACGTGAAGATTTGTAGATTTGTTGTGTACGTGTCTTATCAACACAAGCAACTGTTTCCCTATTAGTGGAGGAAATCCAGATGAAAGAGAACATATCTACAAGAGCAAGAAGAGCATACATATGTGTAGTGTATAAATCATCCGTGTGAAATGGTTTGCCAAAGCTCTAAGAATGTATTGCACCTAGGGATTTTGATCACATTGTTGAAGAGCAAAAAATGGTTGTGAAGTGCAAAAGCTAATCTTAAACCGAAAACATTCCATGCATGTAGTGAAGTTAGAACAACTGCCTTTATTTCCTCAAGGTTCAGATATCTATAAGAATCTATTGCTAGCTTGCTAAAACATTGTTAAATGACATTACAATCTGGGCATCCAGTAAACAATTGCCAATAATAGACGGTAAGACTTGGGCGACCATCCAAATGTTGTAGGATAATTGAACTTGCTAAATACATTTTCTGATCAATTCATATAATTTAAATAGGTTGTTTTTGGCTCGTGCATTTTTTGGGGCCTTGTGGGTATTTATTTTCTTGATGGAGTTGTTTCTTTTGCTCGCATTCATCTTTTCTCGCATTTGTGCTTGAGCTTAAGATATGTTACTCTGTTACCCTTTTTTTGGAGACATTGTTGTGAGATCCATCATTGTGTTGGTGATTGTCATTCATCTGGTAAGCTTAGAGAAGTTGCTTTTTATGTTCTTGGATGTGGTTGATATGTCGTGTTATTAGGTTGGTCTTTTCATTTTCTCAGCCTAGGCATATCGTTCGGTGCTTTATACACCTTCTTGATTTATCACTGGAAGGACCTACTAGCATCATCATTGTCCTTGTTGCTTTTTATATTGTCATTAAAACCTTGTCCAGATTTCACATTTCTTGGTAGCCCTTTGTTCTTGTTAGCTCCTTGGTTATATCGCTAACCTCGTGAATTCTACTCTGACCTTGGCACTCTCGACCTCTCCCGCTTTCTTCTTAATCATAAACTTACTTTCGCCTTAGACCTTGATTTCAACCCCACTTGCAATGGCTTGGTTCACATTTTTTCTCTTCTATATTCGAACATCGCCACAGGGAGTTCCACATGATATTGCTCGTGCTTATAGCAGATGGCGATGGTGGAGGCAATGCCTTATATCTATCGGCATCGATCCTTCACAGTATAGTACACATCCTGCTCGTCGTGGGGGAGCCTCTACAGCGGCAACCCAGGGAGTTCCACAGGATGCTGCTCGTGCTCATGGCAGATGACAGTCATCATCCGTTCACTTTTGCCACGTGATTCGCGACTCTACTCAACATCTGGAGGTTTCTCGTCGGCTTGGTTTATAAATAAGGAAGTTCTCTGGTAGTCGACCGATTTTTGTGTTCTTTGTGCCCCGTACAAACTCAATATTAAAGAAGAGGAGGTTAACCTCCCCCTCAAGTGGGTTATGATCAAGATAAACATACGAGACCCCTGATTTAACGATTAATAATAATCCTCTTTAGAACATGCATCCAGCAAGTGGGCTTTGCAATGGCACCCAACTCCAAGTAATTCAAGCAACAAAACGAATCCTATATGCAGGTCCATCGCGGTCCATCCAGGTCTATGCAGGTATTCAAATCTCCTCTTGCAACAGACCCATCAACGTCAACGCCTCTCCTTATTCTGGTAAGAGCCTTTACTTTAAAATTTCCGTTGCCCAAATACAGCAGAAGCTAGAAGGCGCTCTAGTTTGTTTTGTTCGGCTTTATCCTGATCTCCATTTTACTCATTTGTTTGGAAGACCTTCCAGAGTTTAATTGGCTGGACAAAGGGCTCAAGGTTGCTGAGGTTTTGCAACTCCGGGGTGGACTATGGTTCCCGTAGCCAGAGATCATGTCTATTGCATGTTACAAGAGTGCACCAGACTGCAAAACCTTGAATTTGGCAGGCAACTGCACTTCCTTATGGTCTATAATGGTCTTGATTCGGTTGCCGCCTTGGCAGACCACATCATCCGTCTATTTAGTGGCAAAGGAAATGTGTTTGAAGCTAACCAAGCATTTAACAAGGTTGCAAATCCAACTCAGTATACATGGAGTGCTTTTGCAAGGGCCCAAGCTAACCTGGGTGAGGGTGCATTGCCCTTGGAATTTTATGATAAGATAGGAGCTTATGGTAAAAAGGACAATGAGTACATTTGTGTTGCTCTTCTGCAAACATGTGTTGCAGCATCAATACTTCACTTGGGAAGATGCATTCATGAGTATATCATTGAAGTTGGCCTTAATTCTAACGTCGTTGTAGGAAATACTATTATAGACATGTATATTAAATGTGGAAGTTTAGAAGAAGCATCTCAACTTTTTCAAGAACTTACAAAAAGAGATATAGTCTCATGGAATGCGATGATCTCCGGTTATGGCCAACGGGGTGATGGCTTACAGGCCTTGCATTGTTTTGATATCATGCAGTATGAGGGAATAAAGCCAGATTCTATCACCTTCTCGAGCATGTTTAAGGGATGTGCTGTTCTAGGTGCAACAGAATATGGCAGGTATGTCCATCAAAAAATGATTAAAACTCAGCTCCCATTCAATTTGATTGTGAGTAACAGTCTTGTAGACATGTATGCTAAATGTAGAAGTCTAAAGGAAGCATGGATAGTCTTTAGTGAACTGCCAACACGAGATCTTGTGTCATGGAATATAATGATTTCGGGATATGCTCAACATCATGAAGGTTTCTTTGCTCTAAATTGTTTCAGAAACATGCAGCAGGAAGGCATAAAACCAGATAGGGTCACATTCCTGTGTGTCCTACAGGCATGTGCTAGCATAGTTCTGCTGGAATGGGGCAGATATGTTCATGAAAAAATCATTCAGTCTGGACTTGAATCTGATACTTTTCTGGGAAGCACATTAGTTGACATGTATTCCAAGTGTAGTAGCTTAGATGAGGCAGGTAGAATATTTGACAGATTGCAAAAAAAGAATGCAGTGTCATGGAATGCAATGATTGGTGCCCTTTCCCAACATGGGAAGGGGCTTCTTGTTTTAGAATATTATGAAAACATGCAGCACAGTGGGATAAATCCAGATGCTGTTACATATCCTAGTATCTTGAAAGCATGTGGCAGCATAGGTGCCATAGAACAAGGTAGGTATATCCATGAGATGGTAATTGAAAGGGGCCTTTACTCTCATTTTTTCGTAGGCAGTGCACTTGTTGATATGTATGCTAAATGTGGAAGCTTGGAAGAGTCAGGAAATTGTTTTCAAAGATTGCAAACTGCAGATGTAGCCTCCTGGAATACCATGATTTCTGGATATGCACAGCTTGGGGATGCAAAGCTGGCAGTGCAGTGTTTTGATTCTTTGCACAGTAGTGGTATGAGGCCAGATAATTTTACTTTTACTAGTCTTCTTGATGCCTGCAACCATGCAGGCCTTGTAGAAGAAGGTCATGCGTATTTTACATTGATGACAAAGTCTTATGATATAGAACCAAATATATTTCACCTCAATTGCATGGTTGACCTTTTGGGTCGTTTTGGAAGTTTTAAAGAAGCAGAAGATTTAATAAGAACCTCTGTACAACCTAATATTGCTAGCTGGAGGGTTTTGCTTACTGCTTGTGCATTGCATGCAAATATGCAGCTTGGAAGAAGATGCTTTGAGGAAATCTCTCATTTGGAATTCTCTTGTTCTCAAGAAAAGAATACGAATGGTCCAAGTTAATAACACTTAGGCGCTTTATGATGAGATAGGACTGTTACAGTTTTTAGTTTCCAAACATAAGTTGATTACATGCCTAAGGAAATTCATTCCAACATTAAGGCCTCCAAAGATTGGATTAAAAATTGGATTACATGCCTAAGGAAATTCATTCCAACATTAAGGCCTCCAAAGATTGGATTAAAAATTGGAGTAAGAATCTACATACCAAGGGAAAAAAGATCTTCCTAGTTCAAATGAAGAATGTTAGACTCCTCTTGCAAAGTGATCCATTGAACTCTGATCTTCACCATTTAGAAAACAATCTTGAGATGTCCATTTTGAATATTGAAGAGATTGAAGCCAAAGGTGTTGCTGTTAAATCTAAAGTTAAATATCATGCCAATATGGATTCTAGTAATTCTAGATTCTTTTTTAGGAAAGCTAAAAATAGGCTTCTTGAAATCAAATTTCTTCCATTAGAGATGACAAAGGCTCCATGATTGTTGATTAAACATATATTTCTACCTTCTTTGTCTAATATCCCAACATCTCAAGACTATCATACGTCTGCAGATATTGAGAGGCTGCCTAGTGAAAATGGGATCCTTGCCACTATCCATAGCATGCCAAAAGGAAAAAGTTCTGGGCCAGATGGTTTGCGTCCTGAATTTTACACTCGTGTTTGGGATATTATGAAATCATACATGCAAATGGTTCATGGCCTTTGGAATTGCAATCATCTTCATCGTGCTACATCCTCTGGTATGATCACCTTGACTCCAAAAATAGATAATCTTGAAACCTTCTCTGATTATAGGCCAATTTCTTTTTTAATCCTGATGGTAATACGCTTGCTACTCTTTTTTTGTTTGGGTCCCATAGGCCAATTGGTCTCCATGGACCATAAAAAATCTATTCTATTCTATTCTATTCTTGATCAACTCTACCTATAAGCTATATACTAAGCTAATTGCCAATAAAGTCAAGGGCCATCTGAACAGGTATCAGCTTGAATCAGTTTGCTTTTCTACCAAACAAATACATCCTAGATAATTATATTGCAGTTATGGAAGTTCTCCATTGGAACAAAATCTCCAATCCAAAATTGTATCCTTCTCAAGCTTGATTTCTCTAAGGCATTCGATACCGTTAGACGGAATTTTTTGGAACTTGCTTTAATAAAAATTGGTTTCACTAATAAGGTCATTCAGTTAATTTTGGGCCTTAATTCGAGATCTCAATCTACCATCCTTATCAACAGTTTCCAGGTTCCTTTTTCCCTCTTGCCGGAAGTGTAAGGTAAGGATATCCCCTTGCACTCTATCTATTCATTGTTGTGACAGAATCATTAACAAGGGATATAAATTATCATATTCTGGCTGGCAACATCACTTGTCTTATGCTTTTTGATAATGTCTCTAAGTTGAGCATCCTCTAATATGTTGATGATTCCTTCAACATCCTCAAAAATGATTTAAGAAACATTGATCTTTCTTCATGTTGTCAAGATTTTTAGTGCAACCTCTGGTATTCATCTTAACATGAATAATGCCTCGTCATTGGTGATCTGACTCAGCAGGATATTCTTGAAATTAATTGCATCACTCCTGCTCAAGCAACTACTCTGCTTGGTATGCCACTTTACTTAGATGCAAGTCTAAAAGGTCTTTGGTCCCCTATTGTATCCAAGATCAAGAGGAAATTAAATAACTATGGTAATTGCATATCTCTTGCGGGCAGAACTAATGGTGTTTTCCTTCGTTTCATCGAATAGAAGGAAAACAAACTTCTCAAACTATGGAGGTCGTTATGCATTTTAGTTATTTTTGTCTTTGTCCTTCTCATGTCCTATTTAGTTCCTTCTCGTCCCTTTTTTTCCCATCAGCTTTCGTGCATCTCCCTTTGGCTTCATGATGTTGGTAGATTCTCCTTAGGTTTAGTGTGGACGGATTTTGGTCCAGAAATTCTAGCCTGGAAGAGTTTCTGTCTTACACAACAGCCCATCAATTCTCTCTCCGTGTCTTTTGTACTGCCCAAATATTTTTCCCTTTTGCTTTTCGTACAAAAATCCCTTGCCTGCCAGAGTTTCCTTTGTTTTTTAGTTAAAGCTTGTTGCGCATCGGGCTTATTTTTTCCTTATTTCCTTTGGTCGTTGCTGTTGCATTTATTGTATGCTATGGCTCTAAAGCCTAGTGCTAAACTTAAAAGGAAGCAGGCCGGTTCTGAACAAGTTCCAGCATGGCTTGAAGCTATGGAAAATAGGTTTGAGACTAAGTTTCATGATATGAATGGCTCCAAGGATGATATCATTATGGCTTTGGAATCCAAAATCTCTGCTTTGCAAGAGGAGATCAAACATAGGAGCAAGAAAGCAAGAGCTCATGTCTTGAAGTATCGTAAGATATCAAAGAGTTTGATTTCTTGAGTCAATTGGAGGATTTGTTTGCAGATTTAGCACACCATTTGCAATTGCACAAGTCTCTGGACGCAGTAGCAGAATCCATCATTGATAAAGGTAACTTTCTAATTTCTAACATACAGAATTTAATTTGCATCAGAGATAGGGAAGGTCCAAGAGTTGCAGAGTACTACGAAATGGGGGATTTAACCCTTTCTCATGTGGAAAATGGCCTTGAAATGGGGATTTTACCCTTCTGATGGCTTTGGCTTGTTATTCTTTTTCGTTAGATCTGTGATAAGTCTGTTCAGAAGGTTAAGGATGCTTTGTCCAAGATCGAGGATGCTTTGTCCATGATTAAGACGCTTGTTTATGGAAGGAGTAATTTGAGTGAGCTTAAAATTTCTTGTGGAAATTTTGAGCTGACCTGGTGGGTCACGAGCGGCGGAGCTGCGAGTGGCGCCGCCAAGTCTGCTCAAAATTTCCACAAGAAATTTTATGCTCACTCAAATTCTCCAACGAAATTTTAACCACCATCAAATTTTGAAGAGATCTTGGCTGTTCTTGAAGAAATCTTGATATCTGCAGCAGTCTTTTCCTGTAAGCTTTCTAAAGTTTGTCATTGAATTTTTCTTCTGCTGCAATCAGATTCAAATCGAAAAACTTCTGCCAGTCATTAGCAGCAGAGCATTCTTGGTGATGGCGGACCACTGGAATGCCAGAATGAGTCGCTTGTTGGGCTTTCAGAGCCAAATCGACCCTTCTAGGCTTGATTCCAGGTATATTTCAGAGCCAAATCGGCCCTTCCAGGCTTGATTCTGGATAGATCTGTTGCTTTTGCACTTAAGGGTTCCGAAGATGGAGCATGGAAGAAACGGTACACAGGGCTGCCAGATTCAAGGCCAAATTCAAGGCGGATGGGCGTTGGGAAGAAATAGAGTATGGAGCGGCGGAAATAGAGTGGAGGCAGCGCCGCCCAAAAAATGGACAGAACTTCAACAGAGTTTTTCGCTTTTTAAAAAGCTGTCAAATAATAACGAAATTTGATGGTGGTTAAAATTTCATTTTTGGATTTCCCATTTGTTGGGTTTTAATTTAATAAGGTTTCTTTTGTTGCATAGAAGCAAAGCTTCAAAGGAAGCTTACAGGATATTTTATTTTCTCTGAGTTTTTCTCAAGTTAATCTGTTTGTTGTCTTGTCCTTGCATATGTCTACCTAGCTGCAGAATGTATTTAATTGAGTTTAATCCTTACATGTGGCAAATATTGTCTGGGCTACCTCGACTGCAAGGAGATGCCAGTCGATTTCAACACCTGTGTTTGATTGCTAGCTGTATTTTCATAAACCGAACCCAAATTGAACTATGTATGCTTGGTTTTATTGTGATCCCTGCCATCTAAACCTACCTGGGCTGAACCGAAGCCATGATCGAATTAGGACGTCGAACGGAAGCCAAGATTGTAGCTGATCTGAAGCCATGATAGTATTGCGGATTTAGGGCCCATCTGAAGCTAAAAGCTTAACCTGGTTCCCGATAATATGCCATCATAGCTTTAAATACATCTAACTTTTTCTGTTTCAAAATACCTTCTATTTCTGCCTTATATAATTTGACATGTCTCGGCCTTATTTAGCTCCAATATAAAATATTTGTTGGCTATTGGGGCATACTGCTATCGTTTTCCATAATACTGATTATATTAATGAGTTTCTTTTTCCCATCGAGTTTTAGCTAGTTGCGTCGTTTAGCTGTTTAGATCAATGTTAACCGAATAAGGTCATTACAATTTTTGAATGGTTTGGTTTTTTGCTAGTGATACATGGTTATTGGCTCAATGCACCCCCTTTTTTTTTGGCGACATATAAGATTCCTGGATGTGCCAAATAAAGTTAATAAACAAAATGGTTGCTTCTACATTAAAGTTAATACCTCACCGATAAGACGAAACCCCCGCATCAAGACATCTTTGTATTTTCCTTATACCATTTACCTTGCTTTCGGATTTGAGTTTTGAAGTGTGTAACCTTTTATTTTCTATCCAAGGTAGGCCTTTTTTCATTGATGAACTTACGACTTTTCTTTCATTTGTCTTTACTTAACTAGTTACTTTGCTTCTCTCCCTACCTCTTTTTCAGCATTCTTGTCCATGTGTAACGTAGTAGTTCTAGAAATGGTGTTTTCCTTCGTTTCATCGAATAGAAGGAAAACAAACTTCTAGAACTATGGAGGTAGTTATGCATTTTAGTTATTTTTGTCTTTTTCCTTCTCACATCCTATTTAGTTCCTTCTCGTCCCTTTCTTTCCCATCAACTTTTGTGCATCTCCCTTGTGCTTCCTGATGTTGGTTCCCACCCCCCACTCTTTTTTCCAATTGTGCCTGATTGAGGCCTTCATGCCTGGTGGAGGCCCTCGTGCCTGGTTGGAAAGCTTTGTGTCTAGTTGAGGCCCTCGTGCCTAGATGGAGGCCCTCATGCCTAGATGAGCCCTAGCGGCTTTTGGTTCATGTTTCTGTGTATTGGTGAGCGCAATTTCCTATAATTTGGCATTTTTGGATAAGATGTTGAATTCTAGGCAAAATCCAAGATTTCTAACTTGCTTTCAAATGTATCGGTCTGGGTTATAAGGAGATGCCAGAAGCATAGCAACATTCTTGTCCATGTCTAATGTAGTAGTTCTAGAATTATAGCAAACACTATAATTGATAGTTCGCATATTTACTTTTCCTCGGCACTCTTAGCTCCCAAATGTATCTACTAACAGTTGGAAAAATCACTAGAAACTTTAGCCGGGGAAAAAGTCAGAAAGTAAACTGGAACACAGTGGCCAATTGTAAATCCCAAAGTGGTATTGGGTGCAAGAATTTACTTATTCAAGGTTATGCCCTAGCTGGCAAAGATGTTTGGAGAACTTTTTATCAGGATCTAAACCCTGCAGCTTCTTTTATCAAGTACTGGATTTAGGGAGGTCATATAAAAGGTATCCTTCGATTCCTCATAATTTGCCTTCATCAGCTTTTTCAAACATTAAGTCTTCTTTTAATACATCTTCTTTTATGAGGAATTTGATTCTTGCTTCGAATCATGTCTCCAAGGCTTTCTCTCATAATGCTACAGATTTCTGGCATGTGGATACTAGTATTTTTTGGAATCCCAAGCTTTCTTTCAGAGATGATATCTCTTTGGCTATTAGACACCCAAAAATTTATATAAAGTGGATTTTGGATTAATGATTGATGGACTGCATGGACAGTTTTAAATGCAAAGATTGGTGGAACATCCTCTAATAGGTTGATTTTCAAATGTAGAATTAATAAAGTAGCTAATATCAATCTCAGTAGTAGTGTAAAGACAATAGACTGGAATTTGAATAATAAATTACAGTACAAAGTTTCTAGCATGTACAAGCATCTTGCTTGTCCATGTCAAGCAATATATACTAGAATATTCTTGCAAAACTCCAAATAAGGTCTTCAAGGATGCTTGGAACTCCTATACTCCCCCAAAGTTGAATTAGTTTATATGACTTCTAGCAAACAAAAGCTTGCCCAACTTGGAAACTTTCCATAGGCATCGTATCAGAAAATCAAATTCCATCACATATAACTAGTTCTATAGTAATTTTAATTATGGTCTAACTGCTCTCTGGAATATTTGGAAGCATAGAAATAGACGTCTTCATGGTGGCCATAAACTTCATGCATTTGTCTTAAACTTAATTCATGTATGATATTGAGTTAGCTGCCATTGCACACAAAGAGAAATGTGTCCAAAATATTTATGATCCAAGTGGAATGAATGGGGAGCTTTTCATGTTTTTATTACTTATTGAAGCTAAACAGTCATTTACTTATTATTAATACTGATTCTTTTCTTCTTAGATTACCTTCATAATTGCTCTGGAAAACTTGACACCATTTTTGATATTCAAGAAGCAACATTATATTCAAGTCACAGTATCAGAGATACAGTTATTTATGATGACAGCTATTGAATAGAAATTCTTAGGGGCAAATTATATGAATGGTTACATCAAGTCCCACAAACTGAGATAGAATGGCCTACAAAGTTCTGCAAAGCTACATACAGAATGATCATACTGTTGGAGATAAATAACAGGCAGATGACATTGCAATCCTAACAGACTGCTTGAACTCTTGATTGAATAGAATAGAATCTTGATTGAAGATTGGATTCCATATGCTACTTCACTCCCGACTTCTCTGAACAATGCCCCTCTCTCAAATAAATATACAATCAAATTATCAATTTGCCCTACACACCAAACTTAATTACTAAAATACCCCTACCAAATTTAATTACTAAAATACCCCTACATACTATACACTACATTTAATTACCAAAATGCCATTACACACTAATTTTGATCAATCTACACCAAATTTAATTACCAAAATGGCCTACACACAAAACTTAACTACCAAAATACCCCGACACAGTCTTATTTTGACACTTATAAGGATCCAATATTCCCTGTGGTTTTAGCGCATGATGATGCTATTGGAGGCATGTTACCACCAGCCACACACAAACCTCCTAGACGTCCAAAAATTAAATGCATACGCATAGGAGAAGAAGATATATGCAGACCACTCGGACATTCAAAAATCAAATGCATACGCACAGAAGAAGAAGATGTAGAGGAATAACATTGTGGAAGGTGTAACAGGAACAATGTACGCAGTTGGAGGGCTCCATGTAACAGGAACAATGTACGCAGTTGGAGGGCTCCAGTTCAATAATGATTGTGACTTCTATAATCTCTTCGTTGAATTTAAAGTCCTATTAATGAGGCATTTAGTGTAGGTTGTGTAGGATTTGTATGTAAGGGCATTTTGATAATTAAGTTTGGTGTGTAGGGGGTATGGTGATAATTAAGTTTGATGTGTAAGGGGTATTTTGGCAATTAAGTTTCGTGTATAGGGCATTTTGGTGATTAAGTTTGGTGTAGATTGATCAAAATTGCTATGTAATGGCATTTTGGTAATTAAGCTTGGTGTGTAGGGGTATTTTAGTAATTAAGTTTGGTGTGTAGGGGCAAATTGATAATTTGTTTGTATAATTTATTTTATACAGTGTATTTATTTGATTCAAGGGCATTTTAGTAATTTTGAAACTCATAGGGGCGTTTGGATAATTACATAACCTCAATAGAGGTATTTTGGTAGTTTTCCCTAAGTTTTAAAATAAGGGAAAAACTACAGAATACCATTATGTTTTGACATATTTTCCCACATACCCTTAACTTTTCAAAAATTTATGGAATGCCCCTAGTCAACGTACAATGTATTTTGTAGTTTTGATAATTGTTGAAATACCCTTATGTTTTGACATAATTCCTCAAATGCCCTTATGTTTCCTTCAAATTCACAAAATACCCTTGATACCTATAATGTGTGTTTTATTTCAAATTTCAAAAGTTTCAAAATTCACAAAATTCACAACGCAAATTTTTGATCCTTACTGTGGCTGGAGCTTAAGAATCGATGATGGGTTAGTTGGGTTAGCAAGAATCGGATCCTTGTTCCAGTGGCTTCGCTACAATTGCATGGCAACAGCAATAATCGGCAAAATCAGTGTGAAATCAGGAATTGAATCAGCAATAATTGGCGAAATGCTGGTGCACCCTCCAATCGAACTCTGTACCACCGAAAATTTGCTAGTCTGTAGAAGATCACCGAAAAAGCAACCACCGAAAATTTACTGGTCTATAGCACAAAGCTTTTGTAGAAAACGGCAGGAGCAGAAACGAACCGCTTGCACAAGGGCATTCGGTGAAATATACAAAAATACGAGGGCATCATGTGATATACAAAATTATACAAGGCCAAATACGTTGACCAGGGGCATTCCATAAATTTTTGAAAAGTTAGGGTTATGTGGGAAAATATGTCAAAACATAAGGGTATTCTGTAGTTTTTTCCCTTTTAGGGTTTTCTGTTCTTTGGTAGTTTTCCCTAAGTTTTAATAACTACCATATTGCTCTTTTATGTTTCAAAATTACCATATCGCCTTTATATCCATTGTACGAGGGGCAACATGATAATTTTGAAACTTATAGGGCATTTTGGTAATTACCAAAACTTGAAGGAGCATTGTGGTAGTTTTCCCTTGCTTAAAAAAGTTAAGAAATGAAATGGATGTTGCAGTATTATTTCAGGAACCGGATGGAGAATCCTTACCCAGTTTGCGTGACGTATATTATTACACAAAAGTTTCTGGATGAAATCGGATTCACTCACTCCACATATTACAAACAAGAAGAGACATTACTTGGACAACATTGTGCTTATTTCTACATGCATAGAAATAAACAGAATAAAGCAGGGAGGGAACCACAAGAAAAACAAAACGTCTTCAGGTCAAAGCAATGTAGATTTTCTATTCTCTATAAACAAACAATTCTTATATACTAGTTCTACTTCATGCCTCAGTTCAATCTTTGGTTGGCGAATACAACAAGCGATCCAACACTTTGTAGTTTTAGCAGGTTAGCCCCTTTCAATGCACCATCTTAATCTCACAGTAGCAGTCTGAAAAAATGAAACATGACATCCCACAAAGTACTTAAAAGTATGTATCCAAGAGGGAAGACCATCTTCATTGTAAATAAATCTCCGTTTCTGGTAACTTTATTGCCACACTTGATTGTGTTGGCTAATGGCTGATTGGCGTGATACATTCAGCACATACATAAGAATTATTAGCTTTCAGAATCCACCATCTGCTTTCTGTTCCATGAATACCCAAATGGCTGGGAATTATTGGGGAAAAAAATAGTCCAAATAATGAATAAAACAATTACATTAGCAATTCTGGGCTGTTTTCTTTAGTCTCCTGATCGTTTCTTCCTTTGCTCTTGCCATTAGGAAGGAGGTCATAAATGACACTGCATTTCTATGTGGTAATAGGAACAGCAAGGAACTTAATCTGAGGGACCCAACATCTTTTCTGGTACAACCCACTCGTCAAACTCATCCGCAGAAAGAATATTAAGGCTCAGGCATGCATCCTGGGCCATAAAGTCTATCAGCTTCTAGAAAAAAGGTAGGAATTACCAATTCAGGTTATTACAAAACTCATACCTTCAATGTTGTTCCCTCCTTATGGGCTTTCTTTGCAACTGCTGCAGCTTTATCATATCCAATTTTCTAAAGCATTGATGTGACATTGTCAGACCTGAACTAGACATTTAGCACAATTCAACTACCCAAGAGAACTTACCGGATTCAATGAGGTTACCAGCATTAGAGACTATTATGTGTTCAAAAATGAAACACTGCCAAGGTTAGCAAATGTGATGGAACTAGTCAAATTCTTATTTCAAAACGAAACCATGCTTACTTCTCGCAATAGCTTCTCAATTCGTTCACAATTTGGCTTAAGACCCAAGATACAATTCTTTCTGAAAGAGTCGGCAGCATCTCCAAGCAGCCTTAAGGACTGCAAATTTCGGTTTTTCACATCGATGAATGAACTTTGAAACCCTCCTCTTATACATTAAAGCACAATTTTTGTACCTGTAGCAAGTTATCAGCGAGAAGTGGTTTAAAAACATTGAGCTCAAAGTGGCCACTAAGGCCACCAATGGTTATTCCAACATTGTTGCCCATTACCTGCATGCATAAAATGCACATTAGAATGATGAAGGTTATGTGGCAAGTTTCTAAATTACCTTTGCGCAAACCATAGTCAATGCCTCACACTGAGTTGGATTGACCTTGCCCTGAAGAAGCCAAGAGAGGCCATTGTCTTAAATTAGTACAAGACAACCACGTTTATTTTGTTAGGAGGCTTACAGGCATAATACTGCTTCCTGGTTCATTTTCTGGCAAGATTAACTCTCCCAGGCCGCAGCGAGGTCCACTAAAACAGTAACCAGACCATTATCCATAAGCCATATCAACATATAGTTCTAAATATACCTTCCAAGGAGGCGGATATCATTAGCTATCTTGAACAATGATACTGCAACAGTGTTGAGCGCCCCACTGACCTCAACAAATGCATCATGGGCTGCCTGCAAAATTCAGCAAATAGTTATCAGCAGAAGCTGTACGATAACAAGGCACGTTTAGAAGTATATCATACACAATGTATGTATGAAATAGAAATATTGTTGCACAGTGTGGACAAACATCAGGTTTATTTCAGAAGATATTTTTGCGCAGTATACATGAAGCATCAAGTTTAGTTTCTCTTTCATAATACTCAAATTTCCCCTATGCATTGCCCGTAAGTTCTCAATGCATTTAGTACTTGCTCACTCGAGAACCACTATGGCTTTAAATGATGCCCCATCTATTTGCCCAAATCTGGCCTTCTTTGTACCATCCTTTTAAAAGTGGAGCTTGACTGGTAATCTATGATTGAGAATCTTCTTAGAAATGTATATGAGAAACTTTCTCCTCCAATTTTGCAAAGATTCAATATCTTACCATTATCTTCTTGCCAAACCTGATCCCCAGATGCCTTTGGCATTTGACCGTTTTTCTTTTTCATAACCTAGCCTAGCTCCGTACTCAAGCTGTCAAAGTTGTGCATCTAAACATGCACCTTGTCTAAAATGTGGGACATGACTTTAGTGAGTGGACTTGACTTTAATCCCACATTTGCTTTAACTTGGTGGGATAAAGCATGGACAATTACTTTCGTGAATAAATTCGCATAACCGGTTTACACACCACAAATGGGACATTCAAGCCTTGAGGGACAGTTAACAATGTGGGCGTGATACGGGCAGGTTAAAGCTTGATGGGAAAAGACTGATTGATATAGCTGAACTGCATTGCTCCTGCGGAAAGATGTATGGTTGAGTCACTTTGCTACTCAACCATCTCCTGCAAAGATAACTATTTGGAACATTGAAGGTTAAATATTGTAAACCTCGATATGCATCGCACTAGCCACATAGAAGGCCAAAAAGCAAGGTGGCAACAATATCCCACCAAGGTAACCACTTACCAGATGGTCTCTAATTTTGACTGTTGATCTCATTATTGTAGACCCTAGCCAGCATAGACAATTACTTTAATGAATGAACTCGCATAATTGGTTTAATGAGACATCCAGGCCTTCAGGGATAGTTAACAATGTGGGCATGATATGGGCAGGTTAAAGCTACTCAATGAGAAATGACTGATTGATCATAGAAAATGGCAACAAGGTCGCTCCTGCAGGAAGATGTATGGTTGAGTCACTTTGCTACTCAACAATCTCCTGCAGCAAGATCATTAATTGAATACCATTTACCTTCAGTTTGTCTCAGCGAATTATGACAAGTACAAAAGGCACATTCAAAATCCATGGCCTTATATTTAGTCCTTTGGGTTATCTGCTTTGTAAGTAGACTATAAAGTCTCTACGAGATTGTAAATACGTATTTCTGTTTCTGTTATTATTTCTACCAGTCCAAATGCATTGCCACTGTTACGCCTAACCGCATATTTGAACAATCTAAAGGTAGAACGGAATTAACTTAATCTGACAGAAGTAAAAGTACCAGTGCTTCAAATTTGTTTTCTGCTGTAACAAAGGGTAGATTTGTCTCGGCAGCCACAGCCTCAGCAATTTTTTTATCAAACCTAAACAAAGAAAAGCAGAATCAGGGAGCCGCAGAATGCACAGAACAATAAGTCCCAAGTATACCCTTTTTTGGTGTTAAGGCCTGTGCCAACAGCTGTTCCTCCTTGTGCTAGCTAAAAGCATGGAAAAACTTCATGTGAGTGCAAACACAACTATTGTCATTTAAAAATGACTCATTGCTTACCTGATAGATTCGAGGAAGTGTTAATTTCACGCGCTCAATCCCATAACGAACCTAGACATATCTTCAGCATAAGTCTAGAGCATGTGAGCATGGAAGCTGGATTAATGCTGTAAGCTAGTAATAACAGTGATAATACAATCAAAACGTGATATCCTTTTTCCATAGCAAAGTAATCCCACTGCATAGAGATGAACCAAAGCATATTGGCTCTAGGCATGTCATGCTGTAGCAACATAAATAAAAAATAAACCTGAGTTTCATAGCCACTGAACTCCTGCCCAAGGGTTAGAGGTGTAGCATCTTGTGTGTGCGTCCTTCCAATTTTTACAATGTTCTTGAAATTCTCCACCTATAGATCATAAACAAAGGACTCAGTGCATTAGCAACCAAGGAAAAGGAAATATATGGTTCTATCCTAAACTGCAAATGGGTTGCAAGCAAATCAGTAACATAACTAATGTACTGGACCTTCAAAGCCAGTGCCTGATGCAGTCCTTGCAAATTCGGTAAAAGCCTTTGATTGATTTCAGTGGCAGCAGCTATGTGCATTACCTGTATAAGTATCTCTATATAAGCATTTCCCTGAATGTGCAAAGGCAACAAAAAAGCTGCCTTTGGAAATTACAATAGAGATGAGACTTGTCTTAATAGCTCTATGTGGCAGGGAATATAAGCAATATGTTACGAATTAAATTATTTCCTTCTGAAGGAAAGGTATTTATATCATTCTATGAGTTGGGATTCCAATCCAGTCCTTGACATGTCCATATTCACATTGAATTAGCCAAAAAAACCTGATTGAACTTAAGTGATACAAACCGTTGGAAATGTGTCATTGGACGACTGGCCACAGTTCACATGATCATTGGGATGCACAGCCTTTTCACCAATCTTTGTGCCCAAAATTTCTGCTGCTCGATTTGCTATTACCTAAAATGCCAACATAGAAATCAACAAAAAGCTCATCACATGCTGAGGACAAAGACACTGAATATTACCTCGTTTGCATTCATGTTAGATTGTGTCCCACTTCCAGTTTGCCAGACTACAAGTGGAAAATGATCATTGAGTTTTCCCTCAGCAACTTCTTGAGCAGCCTGCATTATTGCCTTGGCTATAGACGGATCAAGACCATACTCCATGTTTACCTGCAAGATTCCATAAAACCGTTCACACCACACTAAAAGAACTTCATTATAAGTCAGTGGCACTGCCTTGGTTCTGACAAAAAGTGTACCTTGGCTGCTGCTTTTTTCAAAACTCCAAAAGCTCGTATAATGGGCTCAGGCATTTTTTCTCTTTCCCCACCAATTTCAAAATTTTGCAACGATCTTTGTGTCTGTGCCCCCCAATATCTGTTACCACATGAACCAACAGGAAAACTAAGAGACGGGACAAAGGGCAATGCAATGGAGATAGATAGCAAGTACAAAAGTTACAAGTTTCAGAATGGCTTTAAAATGAACAAACCCAAACATAGAATGCAAACACCAGATAAACCTGGTTTATATATGCTGTAACAACTTAGTATCGATGCATTTAAAATAAGTTGTGATTTACATAATGCACATAAACGATAACCATTCCTCAATGCCACTTCACATTGAAATGAAATACTGCTTAACTGATCAGTTTTTTTCTTTTTTTGTGTTTTTCCTCCAATGCATTGGCATAAAGAAGCAACCATACTTATCTGCGGGCACATTGATGGGACCAAATGTGTCGTATTCCACCCTAACATTTTGTGAAAGGCTTCGGAGTACAATGAATCGTAAAGAAAGAGTTCCCTTATATGTAAGACGCTGTCCTAGACGTCTAGCAGCAGCCGCCATGAGTTTGATACCCAGCTTCTGGATATCGTAAACACACCGATTGATCAGCAAGGCATGATTATTTTGAAGGTCTACTTTCAGCGGAGCTTGAAAAGCTCCTCCTTGCTCAGTCGAACTCGTGAGGAGTGGAAATCCTATATGATGAAGCAATGTCTATTTTCAGAAATTCGACTCTAAATTGGCATTCTAAACTTGAACTAGTAGGCCTCAATGGACCGGTATGCTTAAAAAACAAGGTGCTGCCCACGGAGGGCTGCCCTCCATGGGCTTAAATCATAGTTCAAAGTCATATTTTGACAATCAATTCAAAACCATAACCCCGAACATTCAAAAACGAAATCCTCTGTAGCCAACGAACTACCTTTATCTTCCAAAATGCAGCTAAAGAGTTTAGCAACCTGTGAAATAAAGAACACACGAATTTCAGAACTATAAAATATATGGAGCTATTTGAGAAAATATTTAAAATTTAAGGGTATTTTGGGAATTTTAAAAATACGAAGGGCTTTTTGGGAATTAAGTCAAGGAAGGGAGCCCTTGAGGAATCGGTGCAACCTGCATAAGGCAACACTTGTTAAACACATTATACTTCCAAACAATCTTGTTTATTTCAATCGAAGACAAACCTGAACTGCATCATGGATTCGCACAAAGTACCAATCCTTGCCTATCAGTTCCGGGATTCCAGCCTTTGCAAATAATTTCATCACATTCTTTTTGGTATTTTCAAAAACTCTCTTTCAAGGGCAATGATAACAGCTATGATAATTAATTTGGACTACTGGCTTTTAATTTGCAAAGCAAACTAATGGGAATAGTTTAAATCTTTTACACAAACACGGACCAGATCTAACAACTATGGCCAATGGTTTACATGGGAGTGGCCTACAAAAATGGAACTAGAAAAACTCGGCAGCAAAACTTGTGGCTTTTGGTACTTTGGACGCTTCAACATACAAAAGAACATTGAAGCCGTCATTGGCATATTCATGGCATATATTGGCATATAGCTGGAATATGCCATAAACCCACATGGACGAGGGCTTGCCCCCCCAGGGGCAACCCAAAAATGTAGGATAAATTTTGCTCTACCAACTCTTTCATCTCTTCCCAAAAATGTAGGATAAATTTTGCTCTACCAACTCTTTCATCTCTTCCCAAAAATGTAGGATAAATTTTGCTCTACCAACTCTTTCATCTCTTCCCAAAAATGTAGGATAAATTTTGCTCTACCAACTCTTTCATCTCTTCGAAAAAGACAATACATCTGTAATCCATTGAATTCTAGTGTTTCTTCTATGTGTCTCGTTCGCAGACAGATAGGCATCATAATTGGGCACATGTCATCGAAAGTTCTAGACTTCAAGACGAGGTCGTATTAATTCTTGCCCAGCTCTTTTGGACACTCTAATTACAGCATTCCTGGCGAGTGCTCTATATTTCCGTAAATTCATGTGGAAAGCCACAAGTTCCACCAGATTGGTAAAACAAGCCAACATCTGTTGCTACTATTTGCTAATACACGACAAGATATTTATAGGAGTTTTGCACTTGTTTCTGTAACTTTTTTTTTTGAACAATGCTTATCTATCAGTAGATTTTACTTTTTTGTCATGCAATGCAAGCTATAAACATCTGATGTCAAACTTCATGGCAGATAGATTCCAGCTTTTCCATGTCTGGGGCAAATAGACCTGCCATTACATCTATGCTTCCATCATAAGTGTAAGAAGGAAGAATGACGAGATGGGATATATGCCCCACCTGCAAAAATGGGGGTTCCATATCCAAAATCAAGTCCATAAAGAGGTATTTGGATCCAACTAGTGACAGACAAGTTGGGACTTAGCACAGTCTTGTTGCTTCTAGAAATTTGCATGGGATTTTTGTGTTGTAATTCAACAAAATCCAAGGCAGATCGCATGCAGTCATTGTTGATATGTTTGATTGCTTTATGAAGAAGTCCAGAAGCAAAAGACAATGGCTGTTTGACAAGGCCACATATGTGCAAGAATGGAAAATAACATTGCCAAAATAATCACCAGGCATGGGGGCACCAACCTTTTTTTTCCATTGGCAGCAACAAGCAATTTTGTTTCATCTTCGTCTACTCCTAGCAATGGGTATGCACTTCCACAAGTGTGCTGTCAGACTTACAAATGTCGAATAATCTCCTTCTGTTCATCCCCTGTTTTGGCAGCCTTGTTTTTTATCTTCTTCAACATGTCAAATGAAGTTTCTTAACTGCTAAGGGAGGGTACTCAGGCTGGACTGCATTATCTTTTGGAGGTGGTCTTCTGTATTCTAAGTGTTCAAACTTTGGCTGTGATGGATCTTTAGCCATCAGCTCAGATCTGTCATGTTGCGGTGGATTCGCAATATCTTCACCCCTAACAATGCTAGCCCATGCATTCATAAAAGCAGCAAGAGCTTTTCCATCTGTTATTTGATGTTGCCTTGCAACTCCAATGGGTATACCTCCACATGTAAATATCGTTACCTGCAGTTTCTATAATCTAGTGAAGATCATCAAACATGTGACTAAAGATATATTTTAGCATTCATACACACATTCCTTCCTCTTTCCTGCCACTTACTCCACTAGATGCAAAATTGAAACCTTACATGGATAAGCAGCAGCTCGGGAACTCCACAATTTATAGGAACCGAATCAAGCAATAGAGAAGAAGGATTAAATGACATCATGTCCTCCAAAGCAAGCAAGACACATGTGCAAGCCGCTGGAGTTGGGTTTGTATTCCCATTTGCTCACTTTATCTCCAAACAGTATTTTGCTTGCATGATCACGGCTTGCGCTGCACAACATAAGGTAAAGCAAGACCTGAATAAATTATTTATACACCAAAGATAAAGTATCAATTGTCACAAAAGTACGAACACTAAAACATATCCAAGATGCACCTCACTACACTATGGTATACAGCTTATCTATGTAGTAAAAGAATTAAGCTTTGATTCTAGCAGGTAAGATATACACTACACGATGCATCCAAATCTTCAGTGTCGTCTGCCTGAAGATTCAACATCAAAAGCATCGTCTGCAGTTCGAGGCTATGTGAATAAGATCAAGCAAATTGGTAAGTTATGCATTCTGCTGACACCAAATACATGCCATTCATGCCTTAAAACTAGTAGCGAACAAAGGAAAATTTAAATGACCCCAATAATCACCGGCCCCAAACCAAGGGCCCGATGCAAGAACCGATCTCAAAATCAAGAAGATCAAGAATTGCAAAATAAAATAGAGTCTTAAAATTAAACGAGCTGGATCATTGCAAAACCCACCCAATCGATGTTGAAAAAGATTCTAAAATCTAATAGCAGAAATACCCTTGTAGTGTAGGCTCTTGGAGGATTTTAAATCTGGTGCGAATCCCTAAATCGATGCAAGCACTCATTTCGAACATACTGAAGAAGATCAAGAGCAAAATGGCGCAAAATATAGATAATGCAATGTCCGAACTCAATGGAATAGAAACCAGAGTACCCGAGAGCCACAATCAAACCCTAACCATAGCCATTGCGGCGATGGCCCCGACAGAAGGGCAAACACACCTAAAACTCTGCTCTTCAGATGGAGCACATAATAATGCCAGAACTTCGATTGTACACCACGAAAATCACAGAGGAAAGCTTCAAAATAGATAAATGAAGCTCATCGGCCTGTGCTCATTGTAATGAGAGCCGCCCACACTCAAAATACTTGCCATCTGCCCAAGAGACCTCTCCTAATTATCCGGGTTTGAGGCGTTTTGCCGACCAACAGGAGTGACCAGAAATTCTGACCAATCATAAGTTTTGAGCAACCCAAAGATATCCTAGGGATATTCTAGCATATACCTAGGATATGCCAAGCCCACATAAACAAGGGTTTGCCCCCCTAGGGTTGCATCAAAAGCATCGTCTGCAGTTCGAGGCTATGTGAATAAGATCAAGCAAATTGGTAAGTTATGCATTCTGCTGACACCAAATACATGCCTTAAAACTAAAATTTAAATGACCCCAATAATCACCAGCGCCAGACCAAGGACTGATGCAAGAACCGATCTCAAAATCCTGAAGAAGATCAAGAATTGCAAAATAAAATAGAGTCTTAAAGTCGTCAGAGCTGGATCATTGCAAAAACCCAACCCAATCGATGCATTGAAAAAGATTCTAAAATCTAATAGCAGAAATACCCTTGTAATGTAGGCTCTTGGAGGATTTTAAATCTGGTGCAGATCCCTAAATTATGATGCAAGCACTCATTTCAGACAGCTGAAGAAGATCAAGAGCAAAATGACGATGGAATAGAAACTAGAGTACCTGAGAGCCACAATCAAACCCTAACCATAGCCATTGACGATGGCCCCAGCAAGGGCAAACACACCTAAAACTCTGCTCTTCAGATGGAGCACATAATAATGCCAGAACTTCGATTGTACGCCATGAAAATCACAGAGGAAAGCTTCAAAATAGATAAATGAAGCTCATCGGCCTGTGCTCATTATAATGAGAGCCGCCCACACTCAAAATACTTGCCATCTGCCCCCAAGAGACCTCTCCGGTTATCCGGTTTTGAGAGCGGTTGCCGACCAACAGGAGTGACCGAGAATTTACAGCCAATCATAAGTTTTGAGCAGTCACCAGCATATCCTAGGGATATTCTAGCATATACCTAGGATATGCCAAGCCCACATAAACAAGGGTTTGCCCCCCTAGGGTTGCATCAAAAGCATCGTCTGCAGTTCGAGGCTATGTGAATAAGATCAAGCAAATTGGTAAGTTATGCATTCTGCTGACACCAAATACATGCCATTCATGCCTTAAAACTTGTAGCGAACAAAGGAAAATTTAAATGACCCCAATAATCACCAGCGCCAGACCAAGGACTGATGCAAGAACCGATCTCAAAATCCTGAAGAAGATCAAGAATTGCAAAATAAAATAGAGTCTTAAAATTAAACAATTTGGATCATTGCAAAAACCCATTGTCGATGCATTGAAAAAGATTCTAAAATCTAATAGCAGAAATACCCTTGTAGTGTAGGCTCTTGGAGGATTTTAAATGGTGCGAGATCCCTAAATCGATGCAAGCACTCATTTCAGACAAACCAAAGAAGATCAAGAGCAAAATGGCGCAAAATATAGATAATGCAATGTCCGAACTCAATGGAATAGAAACCGTAGTACACGAGAGCCACAATCAAACCCTAACCATAGCCATTGGCGATGGCCCGACAGAAGGGCAAACACACCTAAAACTCTGCTCTTGGATGGAGCACATAATAATGCGGAACTTCGATTTATGCATACGAAAATCACAGAGGAAAGCTTCAAAATAGATAAATGAAGCTCATCGGCCTGTGCTCATTGTAATGAGAGCTGCCCACACTCAAAATACTTGCCATCTGCCCAAGAGACCTCTCCGGTTATCCGGTTTGAGAGCGGTACCGCCGACCAACGAGGAGGACCAGAGAATTTACAGCCAATCATAAGTTTTGAGCAGTCACCAGCATATCCTAGGGATATTCTAGCATATACCTAGGATATGCCAAGCCCACATAAACAAGGGTTTGCCCCCCTAGGGGCAACCCAAAAAAAACTCCCCAACGGAAGGAAGTGAAGGGTTAGAGGCGCCTCACATGTAAATCTTTTAGGTATTCACATGTAGTTAATCTGAGACGGCCGGTTTGACGTCTGAGCCGTTCGTCCCCGAACTGCTGGAGCAATTTACACCTGAGCGGCTCAACGGTTTGACGTCCGGCAAAAACTTGTTGGTGACATGTGAGGCGTCCCTTAGGGTGATTAGAAAGATGCACAAGTTTACCAATTCAACCTTTAATTATGAAAGTGGCAATGATAATTGTAAAGTTAGTGGGGGGAAGGCCCACTTCAGTCATGTAAAATAATAGAGGCACGTCCCATCTAAAGGTATGTGCCATGAGCTTCGGTTTCTCGTAGACATTGTAAACTGTATCTATATATCTATCTATCTATCTATCTTGAAAGGGCAAAAATGCAAGACCTGCATATAAAATACAAGCTATTATATTCGGCCCATTTGCAACTTTGCAGTCAAAGGAGAACGTCCAAAAACAAAAGCAATGTTCGCAAACTTAAGAGCCAGATTAGTATCATTCTTATGCAATGCCCACTCAGAAGCACATACCTCTAAGATGCATTTCATATAACCTCTTTAAGAGAACATCCACCATACGGAAAATAACTTTGTACTTTTGCTTCCTAGCCTGTTAGAACAATGTTAGAACCAAATAATAATTTTTTTTTGAGGGAACGGGTGGATTTTTATATTATATAATAAAAGGTACAATGTTTCAAAGCAAGAACAAGATTACTACAGGAGTAATCTCAACATCTTCATCCTGTTCTTGCAGAAACTTATTAGATGCTCTAAGAGCAAGATTTTACAAAAATTGCTCTAGCTGATGCACTTGAAAGGATCAAATAGTCATCATGCCTGGTAACCAGAAGATGTATGATCATACATGAACAAGCCCTGTAGGCTCCCGAATGATGGTACTCAGCTAGAAAATTCAGGCAGATCTTCCTGAGATATTGGGAAATAAAATGGGAATATCTGACATAGTATATGTATGAAAAGAGTAAAATAGAATGAAGCTCAAGCATCAGTACCTGAGCAAGCACTCACCCAAACATATCAGTATTTGAGCATAAACCAGCCAAGCATCAGTACTTGTTTTGGTTATGCGGTTCTTGGCATAGCAGTACCAAAGAACCGAGTGCTTAAATTAATCATTTTATCTGCAAAACTGTCATACAATCTGCTGCCTATAATCTTTCCATTCAAATCTCAAAATCTTAAGATCAATCCACAAGAATCCACTGTCCAAGAAACATCATTCTAGATCATCCCAAACATCATCAAGACCTTTCTGCTAGAAAGAAAGAGCAGGACAAAGGAAAAGAAGCCAGCTGCTAGAGAACCTGGGTAAAATATTTAATTCAAAAATCTGAAACTTCATCACTTACTAGTGCTTTGCCCAATTTCTGCTCCATCTTATGGGCATCTGCGCCGTTTCGATGTGTCTTGGCCAGAAAGAAAGGTAGAAACTAGCATCTCCAGAAATAAAGAATCTGTCCTGTTACTAGAGATTTGCCTGCCCTTCCAAACTTCCGAGCAAAAACATAGAGCTTCTCTTGAAGCTAAAGAGCAAAAAATGCCACGTTAGTGGCTTACCAGCAAGAGATCTAGAAAGAACCGCTTTGATGCTGCTACAGGTTCTTAAATTTCCAGAAAACAAGTTCTGCATCAGACGCCAATTTCCTGCTAGCATCAGAATCTCTGACCTGGAAAGAGCTAAAGAGCCGAAGCAGTGCCGGACTGGGAGGATACGGCGGTTCCCTTCCTCCCCTGCCGCCCTAGCCGCAGGCGCAGGTTCGTGCGTCAAGAACCATTTTTCCTCGAACCAAATAATAATTGGCAGTTAAGTTTAAAGGTTCTATATGTACCCATCTGCAAAAGGGAAAATCAGTAATGCATTAAGATCAATGAAGAGATAGTACTAACTATTGCATCTTGGAAATAGCAAAAACATCACTGTAGCACAGAGGTTCCAGAATGGGCAATAATATAGTTTCACAACCACGTGCAATGAGACAATCAACAATCGTTCTGGAAAGATAATTTTTTGATGTTCTTTCTGGTAAATTTCACGTATCAATGGAACAACACCTAATTGCTAAATCTGCCTCACAACCATAACTATCTTCTAAAACCATATGACCAAGTTGGCCTCTGAATATAACAATAAATAGTATATGAGTGACAAGATTAAATTCAATAATCAAGGTGTAGAAAAGACACGCACCTTAATTTATGGCTATGAGGATACCTATGAAGGGCTTTCTTTAAATTTTTGAGTCCTTGATGAGTACCAACTTGGCTATCCTTTCGCTTCAAAATCTTCAGTTGAAACAATAAGAAACATAACACTAGAAGCTACAGTTTAAGGGAAGTTCAAAACCTGATGGGGTTTAGCAAGTAGGAGACCTGGATGAAGTTCTCCTCTTAAAAAAATGGTTGAATCCTTGATAATACGTGTACTAACAATATCTCATCAGCACTGATAATTGCTAAGACTGTTAGGCAAAATGAATTGTCTGTGAATACAATATTGGGTATTTTTTAATGGCATTGAATGGGCATTTTTGAAAGTTGGAACAGGTCCAGATGTTGAATGGAGCATTTTGCATATCAGAGCTGCAGTTGCAACATACTTCCTAACATTGCCAATTGCTGCTTTGCTGATAGTTGTGCAGAAGATAATGCTAGACTTCACCGACTTCATTTCGATCGAACTACAGCATAGCCCCTTAATGCATCTGGATTGCCTTTCACAACATCTAGAATAATGAGAGCTAAAATTCATTCATTTTCTAGTCGAAAGAAGCAATAATGCAAACATTATCAGATACTGCAGGCTCATTGTACACTAAAAGAGTGTCCTTGACATATCCAGCCTGCACATAGTTCACATATCAAATGTATATATCACAATGACTTGATTTTTAACTTGCATAGAACACGTGCAAGGTTTATTTTGATTGAAGTTTCTCGGAATGCATGCGCTCCCTTCAGATCCTGGCCTCATAGAGAGGGCAATTAATGGAAGCTGGAAAGAAACAACTGCAGATGTTAGCCCTGTGCCTGGCAGACACACAGGTCTATACTTGCTGCATGAGGGCGAGGCCCCACTGGCCACGGTGTCCAAGAAGAGGGATCCACAAGGCGCCACGGCGGGTCAAAGCTCCTCCAAGAAGCAGAAGACCCAAAGGTAGGACCCACGGCGGGCCACTACTTGTCATAGCACGCCCGGACGGCTCAGATTCCTCGCTCGAGTGCCCAAGTAGTGGAGCACGCGTTGTCATGATGAGGATCGATTCAGGCGAAGTAGGCCACTCCTCGTGTTCCTATATATTGTAGCATTTTGCTCCTTCAAAAGGAGGGTTCGCCGTGTTCTTTTGGGTCACTACAGAGCGCACATCTTGGTGCTTGTTATCGCTCTTTTTGAGCCTTCATTGTACACTTGTTTTTGATCAATGGATTGTCGTGTTCTCCACAAGTGTCTTGTGTGTTTCATTGTGTATTGCCATTGCCGTTTTATCCGAAGTTTTTCTTGTTCTTTCCTCATTAGCAAAAAATCCCGCGTGACAAGAGTGTCTCAGATTTGCCCCCGCCGGACTTCCGCGGATCTCCGCGAGAGATCTGTCCCTCAGCGACCGTCCCGGCGGACCCCAAAAACATGGCGTCGATGCCGAATCTCACTTCGAAAGTTGTATTGATACCATGTTCAATCCCTTCTTTACTCCCCCGACGATATTCAACACGGATGGAGTCAAGACGCCGCCGCCATGAATCTAGCGCAGCGCCTCCGGGCCGAATATGTCCACATACACTCGGATTCGATTGTCTCTTCTCCGTAATGCGAGCGCACTGCTCCACCTACACCACGACAACTTTCCGGACCGACCTCCCCGTGGAAGGTCGCCATTGTTCCATTCCCTTAAGGCGCCATTATCATGCGTAGGCTGCAACAAACACCCTTTGAATTTACTCCACCGGAATCCCCAACTCAAGATCCGATGTAACCACCGCAATTTTCTCCGGAACATCCGCAAAATGTTTTCTATTGGTAATCTTTCTTTAGGAACTTCGTACCACCGCTTCCACCTTTTGTCAATTCCCCTACCGCTCGCCTCCTTAATCGTTTCCCCACACGCCGCTTCATGCCTGTCACAACCTTTTGTTCCCACTACAACTGCCCGCACCTCTTTTTACTAATCTCACACAACCTATGCCGCTTTTGTACCTATGCAAAGAACCAACACCTACTCGCTTTTTCTTTTCCACAAATGCAAACACCCATTCATGCTACCGACTCCTACACATGCTTTAAAACTCCCATATCCACTCTTTGAAATGATAAAGGTAAACACATAGACCAGAGTGCTCAGCTCACATGGATGAATTTGAGTCACTTGCGTATCTCAATGGTCACTCCGATCCAAAACTAAAATTCCACATCTTTTCGACGACCACTGGCATGGAGCACCCCACGAATGGCTGATGGCAAACAAAAGCCACGGAAACAAGATTGGATACACATGAAGACCTCTTTTCTTTCCCATTCACGGCACCCTTAAGCGGATGATCAACAACTGGCGAACGACCTCAACACACTCAAGCGAACCCGTGAGAATCTGCCTGGGACTTTGCGCATCGACCGCAGATCTTAGTCAACAAGTTGAAGGAATTTCCAACCCAAAGCCAAATTCTAGTGTGGTTTCTTCAAGGCTTACCCTCTCACATCCGATTTATGACTGAGTATTTGCCCCAAGACATTACAAGAAGCCATTGAATTAGTCAATCACTGCTCATGTTTCCTCACGCGGTGATCAAGCCCGCGATACTCCCATTTCCCTGGGCTACACCCATCGCCAAGACCTCGACCGCCTCCACGGCAGGTTCCCAAGAAATAACATTTGGTGTACTATTTGCCGATTTTCGGGTGACATCCGCGAATGAGTGTAACTCGTGGATAGCATGATCCATTGCAAACGCCGCAACATGCGTAACCACACCACCGAAGAATGTACAAATCCACGACCAAATCCAGATCGACAACGCCTTGTTCACCAAGTGCGAAGGTACCCACGCAAACTCAACCACGCACACGGCAATGCACCTACCACGACAACAACAACAACCCCAAAGAATAACAAAGAACCACAACGTGGACCTCCTCGCTCCACTTTTTGATCCAAGCAAGTCCCAATGTTTCAACTGCGGACCAATGGGGTCATCGGGCCTGCAGATTGTCCTCAACTTCCTCAAGTTCAAATACATTTCCCGGCACCAATCAAACCACGACGGTCGGCCTTACACCTTTTCAAGTATGGGAAGCCAAGGGAAGGCAAGGCCCACGCCCGGCTCAAACGGCCACCACGGCCACCACAACAACAACCACGCCAACAAAGAAACAACTCAAAAACAATTGGATGATCAACTCCAAGAAGAAATTTACCATGCAATCAACACCAGCCTTTGAATCCTCCAACCGGATTGAGGTTCTCCCTCATTCCCCACGCCCATAAGCACCCCCGCACCAAGTTTTTTTAGCCGATTCGCCGGGTGAGCCATCAACCAAATCTGTTCATTTTGCACCCAACTGGATCAACTACTTCCTCATGTTCAACCTAAACTTCGCAAAAGTCCGCTTCAACTCATCGAACGCGGCGGAAGGTAAGGCACTCAAGTCCGTCAATGCTACCACACGATCGGGAGCCACGACCACGAAATGCCACGACATCCGCAACACCACCACTCAACATTGTTGGCGGGTCGACCTCCTCAACAAGGTAGCGACATCTATTGTCGAAAGCAACAACAACCCACCGGATCCACCACAACTACCGCAATCCCTCCTCGAACTTCAACAAGAACTTGCTAAAATCAAAATTCCTCTACCTTCACGACTATCCTACAACTATGTCCAAAGACTACGAAAGCACATTTTACAAAACCCAGATATACGTTAATGCGTAGCCGCATCAACACCCACTCTGCATGCACACGTGGGCCAAAAGCTGTTCACCATGTTCGGATCGATGGTGGCAAAACAAGCAAATCAATCTTATTACGGATAATCTCGGGACGACAATTGGGCATAAGGGAGCTCCATAACGCCCTTTATGACATCAAGCTTGCGAATGGCCATATCACGCGACCACAAGGAGTTACACAACCAATACCACCAATATTGGAGATCTACAATTTACCATGGAATTCGGTGTTTGGAGAGCGTGGAGAAGATCCGGAGATTATGAAATGTTAGTAGGACGACCCTTTTTGAGACAAGCTAAAAGCATTCACTCATCGGGCACGATCAACTTGTTATCACGGATGGCAAGCTCATCAAGACGATGGATCTGACCACGGGCCGATCATTTTACGTAGATCAATCACGAATCGATAAAGGACTCGAACAAGTTTGCAACACCTATCGGTTACAAGCCAAGGGTTTGCCACTCACGGCTTACCCGTATACAATCAACCATGGGAAGACATGGATATTGATAAAGGCATAGCAACGCCGGTTGACCCCTATTTGACACCTTGTAACAACGTCACATTGGTTCCACATGAGGAGACGGTACCCCAGCTCCTCCTCCCCGCTCAAGAAGACACCACACCAACTCCTAGTGGCACGCCACTATTTTTCAAACTTGGTCAACATGAACATCCTCGGCCCTACTGCGGAGCTAGCCAGCCCACACCGCTCGTGATGATCAAGTCATTCCACACATTCAAACTCCCCGCAGAGACATAATTGATATTGGAACAAATCAACCAATCCGATTGGCACGCGACCACGCCAAAGATTCGTGGAGCAAGCCATTGTGCTATTCAAACGTTTCAAGCACATCTTTGCTTGAGCTACAAAGACCTCCCAGGTATCAAGAAAGAATTGGGACAACTCTCGATTCCCACCAAGCCGGATGCTAGACCCATCTAGCAAACGATAAAGATCGCTTAACCCAAACTACCGTGAAAAGGTTAAAGCCGAAATTGACAAGCTTTTTGAATCACCGGACTTATCTACGAGGTCAAACATTCGTAATGGGTAAGTCCTATTGTTATTGCCCTCAAACATAATGGAAAAATTCGCTTTGTGTGGATTATAGAAAACTCAATCAAGCCACGGACCGGGATCATTTCCTCTCCCCTTCACCGGATCAAGTGTTGGAAGATGTAGCAGGCCACGAGATGTACTCCTTCATGGACGGCTTCTCCGGTTATAATCAAATATCCATTCGAGAAGAAGATCAACTAAAGACTACCTTCACTACTCCATGGGGTACCTTTGCTTACAAAGTCGTTCCTTTTGGATTGTCAAACTCACCATCCACATTTCAACGCATTATGCTTGCTGTTTTTCAAGAGTACATGCAAGTTCATCCCTTTCTGCAAGTCTTTCAGGATGACTTCTCCACTTACACCCACGTTATGGACCATTTGGTAAAACTTGAACTAGTTTTTCAACGCCGGATGAATCTGGAATTAGCCTCAATCCGGAAAAGTGCACCTTCGTGTCACCTCGGGTGTACTTCTAGGACATGTCGTGAGTCGACCGCGGCATTACAACGGACCCGGCCAAAATCAGTCGTGTCATCGTGAGCATATCCACTGCGAATATCAAGGGACACACGTTCCTTTCTTGGCAAAGTCAACTTCTATGCCACCTTTATTCCGAATTGGCACCGATCGCCGATCCAATTCACAACCGACCGGAAATCCATACACATGGACTTGGACATCCGATGCAAATCAAGCTTTTAAAGAACTCAAAGTCAAGCTCACGAAGCCCCGTGCTAGTACCACCTCAATGGGACAAACCATTTCATGTCCATGTTGATGTTTCGGGCTTTGCGATTGAGCGTTCTAGCTCAAGAGTATGCACCAAATCGGGACAAGCCCATCGGATCGCCAGCCAAACTCAATCCCCGCTTTGGCGCAACTATTCGACCACGGAAAAGGGAAGCCCTTGGCCTTATCTTTTGTGTACAACGCTTTCGACACTATCTTCTTGGTAGTCAAATTCGCTTTTATGTAGATCATCAAGCTCTTCTATATTTAATCAATAAGCCAAACCCCACGGGCGAATTGCTTTCGATGGATATTGATATTGCAAGAGTTTGCCCTTTTGACATTATTCACAAGCCGGGACGCCACTCACACGGTCCCCGACTATCTTTCACGCATACACACGGATGATCCCTGGAAGGAGTTCACGATGCCCTTCCCGGATGCTCAACTGTTCACGGTCAGCGCCACGCCTCATTGGTACCACGACTATCAACGCTTTCTCCTCAGGCACTCCGCCAAGTGACCCCACTCTCGAGGAAAGACAACTTACGCATAAACAACAATTCCTTGCTGGCAGGCACGAGATTATCGATGGTTCTTTGGCCATCTCTATAAATGTGGCAAAGACAATGTGCTCCGACGATGTGTTCTTCCTCCACGAAGTCCCCGATCTAGTCAAACAAGCCCACGAAGGACTTGGCGATGTGGTCATTTCAGCGAGACAACACAAAGAAGGAAACTCCTCCTGTCGGGTATTACTTGCCCACGCTTTTTCAAAGATGCTCACAAATACACACGACGCAGGTGATGTTTGTCGAGGCTTGGTAGACCCACGGCCCGTGACGCTCTCCGGCCACACGCCAATAGCCACGCCTCCCCCTTGGCCAAATGGGGTATGGATTTTGTTGGTCCCATGGACCCACCGCAATCAACACTAGGGCACGCTACATTCTAGTCTTCACGGACTATGCAACCAAATGGGCTGAGCGCAGTGCTCTACCGACAACACGGTTACTAGTAATGCCTAAGGTTCTCTACAAGAACATCATCACGCGATTTGGATGTCCCTTAGAATTAGTTAGTGATCGTGGAGTTCATTTCATCAATCACACTATTGCTGAACTCACTAACTATCTCGCACATTCATCACGTAAAAGCACGCCTTACTATCCCCGTGGTAATGGCTTGGCTGAAAGCACAAACAAGGTGCTTATCCACATTCCTAAGAAGATTTGTGATCCTACAAGAAAAGATTGGCAAGATAAGTTACCTACAGTTTATGGGCTTACAATACAACATACAAAGTAGCAACCGGTCAAACACCTTTTCGACTTGTGTATGGCCAAGAGGCTCTTATGCCTTTTGAGTTCATTTTACCCTCACTCAAATTTCGTTAGCAAATGTAACATAATCCATCGGCAGCTTTTGCAAGAACGAGTTTATCAACCTGGAACAACCGGATGAACTTCAAGAGATGCTTTTCTTAGACTTCAACAAGGCAAACAACTACAAAAACAATGGCATGACAAACACATCAAAACAAAACTTTTCAAATTGGCGACTTAGTTCTTCTTTACGACTCGAGATATCAACAACATCCCGCAAACTCAAGCTCGGATGGTTGGGACCATACAAAATTTCCGAGATACCACATCCCGGAGTTTTACAATTACAAGAATTGAATGGCACTCCATTTCCTACATTAGTCAATGGATTTCGACTCAAGAAATTTCAAACCCCTCGCTGCAAAGATCCTTAGCTCAAGAACAAAATTTACAACAAGATACCACTTGTACAAATTTATGAGAAACACTTTTCTATTATGTACAAAATTGCCCGGGCTACAATTATTGTGGGATTTTTCACGAGCAGTCCTAAACTAAACAAAAATTGGGAAAACCCCTATCATGTCGCTTTGCTACTGCCCTTTACTCACGGGGGCACTCCACTTTCGGAGGATGCGGAAGCCCCACAAATGCGACCACTCCAAATGAACGATCACCTCCCGGGCGATCGAAGTTTATCTCCCAAGTTGACGGCCCCGTTGCCTCCAACCAAGGATCCATAGGGATCCGGCGATTCCATTGTGACGCCACAGGTCCGGCGTCGTCCATCTTGCATGTAATCCGGTCAAGGAAGCTCACCGGACCGGCAAGTTATCGAGTTCTCCATCTTCACGAATTTTGGTTCTTCTCGGCGAACCCAACTTCCAATTTATAGGCGAATACCAACCCTAGCGGTATGTTCACGGCAGCAGGTCACCTCACGATATTCCGTAATCATTCCCCAATCGATATTTTTGTACACGCAAACTTTTCGACTCCTCTTTTTAATATTACGACAACTGCCGCCAGCTATTATCCCGTCCGCCATTAAAGTTTTATTCTCCCGCCCGGAACTCTCACGCATCTTGGTGCGAAGGTCGTCTCTTGAGATTCTCAATCGTCCACGATCTTTCGACACGTGTCTCCCGACTCAAAAAAAAAAAAAAAAAAACCCTTCCCAACCGCCACTTCCACTCCTCACTTTTCACTCATACTCCACTCCGTCCTTCCGACTTACGTTTCTCGCGACCTCGACCTTCAAGATGGCTTCTACCTCCAAGAACTCAACACTCAACGCGATTTGCACCAATGGATCCAGCGCAATTCGAAAATATCAAGTTCGTTTCTTCATCCGCACCAGCTCCCACATCCGGCATCACCTATAACCTCCCCGTGAGTTCCTGGATTGTTTCATTTTCTCGCAACAGAACTCCCGGCTCCCAACAAGAACAAATTACAAGAATTTGTGGCTAACCCGGTGAAGGCGTAAGATGGATATGCCTCCCAAGTCGATGGAAACCCTATACTCCTAAACCCTCAAACCATAGCCTCTGCCTTTTCTCCCAATCCGCCCAATGCCTTGTCTTACCTTGACATTGGTAAATATGATATTTCCAAATTACGCTCTATTCCTTATAATGTCGCGCACAAACCAAGTCATCCCACCTTTCCAAAGCAACATGATGCCTTTACCAAGTTTCTTTGGAGGAAATTTTTGGGTTACTCCATGAAGAATACCTCTATTAACGATGTTTTCTACCATCTCGTATTTATATCCTCACCAACACCACCAAACAATCAATTGGACTCAACTCCTGACGTAGATTTCAACAGAACTTGATGGACTTCGAAAAAAAATCCTAACTCTTCCTCGATCTCCCATGGGAGCCCACTTCCGTGCTTTCATTAATCATCGACCCCACGCCCATCATGCCCCCTTCTCCACCAAGCCAACATCCCCGACCTTATTGATGCTTTGAAAGGTCTTCAACCAAACTCTCCTCCTTCTCAAGACCAATCAATCTCAGCCAACTCCGGCATGAAATATTTCACAACCACCGCCTCCACCTCCTCAGAATTCCAATTCTCTAAAACCTATTCCTTCATTTGATAACCAACCACCGAAACAACCACCCGCTTAACCTTGTGCAACAATTCCACTTTCGGACTCAACAAAGACCAAAAAAAACAACAAAGAAGAAGACAACAAAACTCCCATTGATCTCACGAAGTACTCACAAGGACACTCCACAAAGAATGACCAAGGATCTATAAACAAGGGTGACAGATCAAAGCCATCCCATCCACCTCCTCACACCGTGGATACCTCACGGTGAAGCTGTCCTCCTCACCGCCTTGATGCCCTCCGCGGATCATCACCCGAACTTCATAGCGACCACCGGGGCACGACGACGCAGTCCGTGGACCAACTCAAGCCGAGTCATCACACCGAAGACCGATTTGGTATTTTGTGAGGCCGAGAAGAAGCCTTGCACAATCAATTCATGATCCATCGAGAAACCCTTCATCAATCCCGAAAATTGTCAAAGAACTCAAGGAGTCCCTCAAACAAAACGACACCAAGTACACTGATCTTGAGACACGCTACAACAATGCGGTCGTCACGAATAATGCTACTCGACCGGAGAACAAAGACACTGCATGCACCAACTTGATACTTGAGTCCAAGGTCACGACTTTCAAAACCACCTTGGGAATAAGGATGCTCACATCGCATCTCTCCAAGGCAAGTTAGACCAGCTCACGCGGCAACACACGCCCGGATGCTCTTGAAATAGTTTGCACTCAAAACGGACTTGCAAGCCACTCCGGACTTCAAGCTCCTCTCGATTCCCAACTTCTCCCACAAGTCCCACACCTCACACGCAAAGTCACTAATCTGCACCGGTCTCTCCGAAAGCAACAAGATATCATTGCAGTTACAAGATACGCCTCAGATAGGTGAAAGGTGCCAGATGATGCGCGAAAGAAAAAGCGTAACAAACCTATCGACTTTGCTTTATTCCCTCGACTATCCGGGCCGACCCGGTTACCATGACTATGTGCAAGCAAGGAAAAACACTTTTCTTTTATTCTCGCCGAGAAACAAGGGTGATACCACAAGTCCCCCGATCAGTAGCTGATATCGAATCGACAATGGCCCTTCATGTTCGTCCATGAACGCGGCACACTTTGTGCTCTCGTCAATTTTGATATCCTACGGGTTGCGGATCTCGACCATTTCGCTCTCAAAGACCATAGCCCCCTCGCTTATGTCATGCACGACTTCTACCCGGCACATGTTACTCGAGGCTCATCCGGATAAACGACCGAGAACTTTAAAGGAGATACACAAATGGCGTGTTCTTTTGACCAAGAAGAACAAGTACCTCCAAGACACAAAATTTACGCAAACCGTTACCTCGTAATACATGCCTCTTCTACGAAAGAAGTGGAGCTATGGCTAGTCAAACTTGGCACGCCCTTCGGACACTATACAACTCAACAAGAACTTGACCTTGCACGCTTGTTCTTACAACATTATGCTTCCTTGCGCAACAAGACACCTGAAGTCGAAACGTAACGCCCTCCCTCGATGAGTGGGACCCCCAGACTGGCGGACAAAGACATGTACATTCCATGGGAGACGGTTACCAAACAGCTACCCGAGAAGATATTATTGGAATTCCAAGAACAGATGCGGGATGACCGCACCAACCCCCAAACAACCGAAAGTACACTAGCAAGCTTTGGATGCCCACCTCGATCAAGGTCAATTCCCCAAATGGAGACAAGAATTTGGACTCATCAAGTCAAAGAACATGCGGTGGACACCACGGCAATTGCGTGCCAGACAAACGTTGGGACCCACGCTTCATCCGCACGCGAAATGGCGTGAGGATGAAACTTTGGACAACACCAACAACCGGATATACATGCCCAATGCGTGTTAGGTGGAAGACCGCCTGCATGCAATTTCGGTCTTGTAACCTTCCTTGCCAAGGCCAAAACTTCAGCGATCCATCCAGATTTCTGCAAGCGTAATTACGTGCGGCACTCATGACCATACTCCGTAGTATGCGAAAAACGCCAAGTGCCGGATCCATTTTGCAACCCCAATGCAAATGCCGAAAGTTCGGGTTGGACCTTGTCTTATACATGGAGATCACAAATCTTCCATCCGAGATCCACGCCACGCCGAGAACATGATTTCCCAAGGCTTTCTCATAGGAGCACCCGAATGTTTGGCATCCAGGACTCAAGCAAATCTGGAAAAGAGACGAACAACACTCGGTGAATACAAGAAGTCGAGCCTCCCTCATCTCTATGTTCAAGATCGAAAAGAGGAACGAGGATTCCCACCCCAATTCATGCCCCTTTTCTAGCCAATAAGTGTAGTTTGGTAGGGGGTGTTAGCCCCGGTGCCCCGGCCTGCACACACGGTCTATACTTGCTTTGAGGGCGAGGCCCCACCGGCCACCTGTGTCCAAGAAGAGGGATCCACAAGAGCCACGGCAGCGGGTCAAAGCTCCTCCAAGAAGCGTAAGACCCAAAGGTAGGACCCACTACTTGCCACTACTTGTCTGTTAGCACGGCCGCGGGGACAGCTCAGATTCTGCTCGAAAGTGCCCAAGTAGTGGAGCACGCTGTCATGATGAGGATCAGATTCAGGCCCGTGAGGCCCTCCCGTGTTCCTATATATTGTAGCATTTTTGCTCCTTCAAAAGGAGGGTTCGAGTGTTCTTTTGGGTCACTACAGAGCGCACATCTTTGGTCGCGCCTCATCTTTTTGAGCCTTCATTGTACACTTGTTTTGATCAATGGATTGCCGCGGTGTTCTCCACAAGTGTCTTGTGTGTTTCATTGTGTATTGCCATTCTTTGTTTTATCCGAGTTTTTCTTGTTCTTTCCTCTCATTAGCAAAAATCCCGTGACAAGAGTGTCTCGAGATTTGCCCCGGCCGACTTCACGGATCTCCACGGAGATCTGTCCCTCAGGCGATCCCGAGCCCGGACCCCAAACACCAGATTTGTTGAATAGTCCCTTCAAGTTATGCATTTCGTACTTTAAAGGAGACCGTGTAATGCCTTGCCCTAGTGCTGCATAAGGCTGTAAAATAAAATGCATTATAAAACTTGCCATTCAAGTTATAAATTTTGTACTTTAAAGGAGACCATCCAAAATTAGTGGAGTTTTTCACCGTTTGGTAGAAATGCTCAACCCGAAGAAATAATATACAAAAGTTAGGAATTAGAAAATAGGCTTGTTGTTGTCGCCTGCAATGTCTAGGTAAAGTTAATAGCATTTGTTGTTCCCATCTAAGACTGCAAGCTAAATAGTTGTGAAGCATCAACAAGAAGTTGGTTGACGTTTGCGCATGAGGAACAAACCCGAGAAGATTTCAACCGATTTATCTGTGCTCCAAGATATGCAGACCCCAGTTGCCATTTTGGTAACTGCAAAGCATTGAACATGATGAAACACATAAATTATAAAGAGAACCATTATATTGACCAAAATTCAAAAAGGATCACTTACTGCACAACATATAAGCAACTAGCAAAAGCTCCTTGCATATCATGCTTACTGCACAAAAACAACATAACATTAGAAATAATCAACTATCTTATTAGATAATTTTCATATGCTTGCAATTTTTTTTTTTGAAGGACGACAAACTCTTATTCAATATTCCAGAAGAAGTACACACATAGATGCAGAGACATGAATAAAATCTCAGCAGACAAAGATAATCCACTGAGTGCAGCCACCTGTCTATGCATAAGATAAGATACCCAAATATTCCTCAAAAATCAAACATTTTTTCTCAGGAGCAAGCTGAGAACATAGGTATGCCTTCACCAACTGTCTTTACCTCGGAAGAAGTTGGTCGACACTAATTGATAAGCCTTTCAAGATACCGACCACCTCTTTTCCAAACGCACCACAACAACCAGCTGAAGCTAAGTGGAAAGCCCGTTCTTTGCAAAAAGCCGTTCCAAATGGAAGGATAAATGGCGAGAAGCACCTGCTGGCTAGTCAAGGCCACATGGAAGAGAGATAGTAACCATGACCAAACTGGCTGAACCTGGTCACATAGAAAGAAGCAGTGCTCGAGACTTTCAACTTGCCGCTCACACAGTGGGCAGAGTCCTGAAATGTGGGGATAAAACTTATGAACCAGCACATTAACCCGCAGAGACATCTGTGAAGGAGTTGCTACCATAAGGTAGAAACTTTGGGATGAAGCAATTTATTCCGACCGGGGCCACATACGCGCCTCCGAGGAGGGAATGCGAGTACCAACCAGCCCGAGGGGGTACAATGGCAACCTCAACTAGCTTTTGATATAACGAATGCACAAGACGTTGTGCATTAACAATTTGGGGACCAGTCCAAATAGGCACATCAACTGATTGTGAAGGAGCATCTGGCAGAATGTCAGCCATCTTTTGCCACAGAGCTCTTTCTCATCGAGATAGCATAAACTTAATCTGAAAAGCATCCCAAGTCAACAAGTGCCCAACCTCATACCAAGCACCAACTGTGAGAATACCAGCAAACCTCCAACGCCACTGAGTCAATGGATGTACAGTAGCACACAGAGGCATGTGATTATCTAGAGGAATTTACCAACATAGAGAACCTACCTGTGGACACACACCTGGATTAATCTTAAATAGCACACGAACTATCTCCCAAGAATCAAGCAGTCCCTTCAAGAAGGGGCGAAGCTGATAAAAAAGACACCAAGGAAGAACTACCCTAGATGCCGGTTTCCCAAAAGGAATAAATTGCGTAACCAATCTCATTCCATGCGAATGTACCATGCGCGCCAAGTAGCGACAAATAAACTTAGATATCATAATTTTACTCTGTAAATGAAAGTCAATCATACCTAGACCTCTAGCAAATCTTGGTTTGATACATGTGGACCAAGCGACTTTCACAACTACACCTGTCTCAGGGCCTGCCCAAATGAAGTTACGGACAATAGCGACAACCTCTTGAAACTTTGTTTGTGAGGCAAGCACAACAGATGCCATATACACATGAGTGTTGCTGAGAACCTGCTTAGCAACTACTATCCTCCCTGCCAGAGAAAGCTTAATTGTATCCACCAAAAAAGATGTTTACGCAGGCCTTCCACTATAACATCCCATGCATCTGAAATAGAGATATGTATGCCTATAGGAATGCCCAAGAGTTTAGTGGCCTTCCCTTGAAGAAGCACTTTCCACGGACCGACCTAAATCCCCTAAATATTGTTTAAAGTGTTAATTACATTGCCTTTTACCATGAAAGCTGGCTTCATTTATATGGACAGAGATATAAGTGCAAAAATGTAAAACAGTAATGTGGACTTCTAAGACATACATGAATGACCTACTTATCTTCCCTTAGAACTCTGGATGACCGGCATGCCTATCCATGGTAGTGGTGAAGCTGTCGTATAAGTGTTTTACTAAATCTATTTGGCCATTCTTCAAATACAACAGCTCATATAACCAAAAAAACAACAAAAACTTTCATATTAAATCTGCAATATTCAACATTGAAACTAATCGCAAGAGTTTCCTAACATATGAAGTTGGATATCTAACCAAGGCACGCCCAAGAAAGTGCATCATTGCTGTCGTTGCAAACCTTTGTGCTATGCTAGGATGCCTAATGTTGCCCAAACATCTAGACTCGTCCCATCCAATCTCAAACCTCAATATACCAAAACTTCAAACATCAAGTACTCTTGTATTCTACCATGAGCATCTATCTAGCATTCAAAGTACTCAAATAAGACTCTCTTCAAAACTGAATAAGAAAGTCCGGTTAATATTAGCTCCATGCTCCTTGAGGTCTCCACGAGTCTACCATTCAACTTGTATTACCAACAGACTGGCATTTGCCATACTTGCCAGGCAAATAAGATCAAGCATTTTGCCAGAGCTAGACCTTGCAGACATCTAGCAGCCCCATTTTGCATCAGGGCATGTGCCAAAATCATGCCGCTCCAACCATGCATCTTTATACAACGGCTGCTTGCCATAACAAATCCCGCTAAGCAGAGTTCAAATATAGCCTATTGCATTCGTTGCATCAAACACAATTGATGACCATCATTAGGCTTCGCAAAATCAAGAATAACCCTCAGCTTTCACAAATGATCACTGACCTGCAATGTCTTAAACCTTTGGAAAGCATATGAATCTTTGTATTTTAGGCAACAGCTGTGGATACAACGCCTATTTGTTGCTCCATCTCAGATACCCAGCTTTTGAACAAAATCCTATTTTCCAAGAAAAATATTCCCCCAAAACAAATTTTTGACACACATTTAGGCAAAAATATACCAAATTTCGGACCATGTAGACTCTTCTATTATGAAATATACAAATGCATTTGTTTGTATTTGGTCTCTATTTTCCAAGGTGTGCAAGCATACATTCGTTCTTATGAATTCATTCATTCATTTAGATTTGGTTTCTATTGTCATCGGGAGTATCACTATATAGTCCAAAAAAAAAATCTTATTGAAGGCTTTGTATATATTTATATTAATATAAGTTTAGAAAATTTTACGAAAAACACTAGAAATAGCATATGTCTTAAAAGGTCGTCAGCAGACTTAAAAGAAATTATGGGTCGGCATAACTTTGAATTTTTATCCATATCCCCCTTTCCAGAAGAAGGATACCAAATGATCTAATGATAAGACTTGAGATTAAAATTCTTGCATTTCCTTGCTTTTCCTCTTACCACCAAATGGAAAGTGCAGTAAATGCACATACAAAACTTCGCCTTTGCCATATTAAATCTGCCCCTGGAGTCTTTGGCCTTGTAAAGCAATTCTCTTCGAGCATTGTAGTTCTGATCACAGCAGCATCCGCATCCATAGATGTCCTCATGCTCCATGATATTAGCCGCTCCAAAAATCTTCATCTATTCATTATTTGCCCTGGGGTTGATTCTGCTCCATTTAAGTTTTCTCATCAGCATGAATAGAACCTTTGAAAATGCAACAAAATTAGCTGTTAATCTCATGAATCCAATTAACATTATATTGAACCTGCTTAATGATCCCTTCAGGGGGGATGATTTCACACTTAAAATTAAAGGCAATTCTTCCTTTCCAGATTCTCCATAGGAGAATGTAGATCCTCCAATCACAAGGGTTAGAAGGCATAAAGAAATCAACCTCATTTAAGGCTACAAGATCCAAACCAAAGATATTAGAAGCGAGCTTCAAAAACCATTCTGACCACATGCATTATCTAAACAAATGATTTTCATCCTCCCTAGCATTCAAACACTTGTCACAAACATCAGAGTTAGTCATCGATAATTTGTGCCTTTTACTGTTGGTTGCCAAACTTTTGTGCCATAGCTGCCACATAAAGGCCTTTATCTTCGGGCTGATGGGACTATTCCACATAAATTTCAAGTTACTTCTGCCCCTATCTGGCTGGATTTTCCATTTCTGATGGATTGTAAGTTCCTGATTGCTCATGAGAAATTTATAAGATTTTCTGACTGTATATCCGTGCTTTCCATTATGCTGCCATGAATCCTCAGCATTGGACAAGGTGCCTTGAGAGATGAGAGTGATAATCCAAAAGGCCAGCCACCTGCTTTCCTTTATCCTCATTCCTTGCTTGAATTGCTGATTTAGCTGGATTAACCCTACATCCTGAACCATCCCCAAAATCATTGAGTATTTGCTGAGTGTTCATAATAGAGCTGTGGTCCATGGAGATCAGGATAGAAGTATCATCTGCAAAATGACCATTAAGGATTTGGCTTGCCTGAGAATTGTCAGGAAGATGAAGACCCTTAATTAAGTTAGTAGATTTGGCTTCATCCAATTTACTGTGAAGAGCCTCCATTACAATCAAGAAAAGAAAGGGAGCTAGAGGGCAACCTTGTTTAATTCCTCTTTGAATAGAGAAAAGGGGACTGCACTCACCATTTATAAGCACAGCAGATCTCGAGTTATTAAGAATGGCTTTGAAGATACCAATACTCTCTTCATTAAATCCCAGAGCCCTGCAACTTTTAAAAAGAAAATTCCAGCTCTACCGTATCAAAGGCTTTGGTAATGTCGAATTTAAGGAGAGTCACCTCCTGTCTGGAATCTTTAGCCCATTGGAGACCCAAAATAACAGTGATCACATTGTCAAGAATAAATCTGTCCTTGAGATGCGCAGATTGGGAGCTGTTGATGATGCAATCTAGAATCTTCTTCAGTCTTGCAGCAATAGCACTTTAAATTATCTTGTAGATAACGTTAGACAAAGAGATAGGTCTATAGTCAGAGAAGGAGACAGGAGAATCCATCTTAGGAATGAGAATGAGAATGAGAATGAGAATGATTTTTTATCGTCCACTGAGGCCAATCGGCCTATGGGACCCATAAGGAGCCTTGAAGAAACTTATTACCGCCTGCGGGTTAAAAACCCCGCCCGAAGGGTTTTCGAGGGAAAAACCGTGGCAGTAATAAGAATGCTGTCAAACTGTACAAGTATACATCAATGTATATATACATGTCAAGTGTGTGCCCGAGGACATAGCTAATCTCGCATGTCCATAACCTCCTGAAGATATGATTCCGGTACCGCACGGATCTTTGTGCTCAATGTCACATGTAACGGTGGCGGGCGACCAACTCGAGATATCGCGGTCCGAATTTGACCATATCTTTGGGCAACTTTGAAGGGTATGAGATTCATCCTCAATGACTCCCATTTGGCGGCATTGAGCCAGCACGTCCCGGCGTGGCTCACCAATCCATCCGCCTCGCCTCAATTCGAAGATGATGTGCCCCCCTCGCGGCGAATGGAGGCAATGAGTCCGCGCCTTTTCATGGGCAAGTGGGTACGCTTGGTAGCATTGCGGGCCTCGTTCCAATGTGGGATTTATCGCGGCCGGTAGTGTCTTGTCTTGACCTGTTCAAGGGCATTGGCATCCCAAAGCTTGCTGAGGAAGCAAGCGCGTCAAGATATTGCCTCAAGCTATGGCGATCCGCCTCTGTTTGCACATGTATGCACCTGCTCTCCTGCACATTCCATCTAGCCAACCATTGAGCTCTCTTTTCCCTCCAGCAGGCCTTGAGGCACTATGGCTCCATTGCCATGATATAAGCTAGTTTAGGGAGACGAGCATCGTCCATATTGACCACCTTCTAAAAATAGATAATGTGGCGATCAAGGGGCAAAGAGGCAAGAATCACGTCTCTCCTGCGGTAGAATTTGATATGGGACCGTGGACTTCACCCATAGCCAGATTAAGAAGGCTTTGGACCTGCTCCAAGTCATTCTAAGTAGCAAGTGGTACTACTGGGCCCCATACTCCCCATACTTCCACCCCGTATAAAAGGACAGACTCAACTAAGACCTTGAACAGGTGTGACTGATGGGCCCAATCATACAACTCGGCTCTATGACTATTGTTTTGCATTGCATATAGTGCCTTCCGACTGCCGTCACTCGTAGCCCGTATGGATGTATCCCAAGTGCATAGTAGAAGGAAACTCCACTCCCAAATATTTGTATGTGGATGCAACTTCCACATTTTGGCCTCGATGAATCGAAGGAGGGACCCTTGGTCGCGTGAAGATGATATGAAAACCACCTTAGTCTTGGCGGGTTGACGCGCATATCAGTCGCTTGGCAGAATGTGTTCAGGGCATCGAGATGTCGTTGCATGTCTGCTGGTGTGTAAGTTAGGAGGTCCACATCATCAACATATATTAACTGTCTGATGATCTGATAGAGAAGGTGAGCTCCATCGCCCCCATTATCGCCAAGCCCGGCTCTCAATTGATCAATGTAAAGCCCAAACAATGTTGGGGAGAGGGGCATCCCCGGCGAACCCCGAGCATACTACTATCAAATAGTTGGCTTTGTCTGCGCAACAACCCGAGCATCTTTCTATAGCACAGTACCTTTGGATTCTGCAAATCTCTGAGAACCCCCGTACCGCCTTGGTCTTGCCCATAGTTTTTCCCGAGGCAATAAAGAGCAATAAAGCTAGTATTAATCCGTGCATCCAAACATTTCCTTCTCTGAATTCATTAGCAATCTTAGTAATGTAATCCCCTAAAAGAGGCCAAGCTTTCTTAAAAAACTCAGCTGGAAGACCATAAGGTCCTGGGGTCTTACCATTTTCTATACTGTTAACCACTTTCTTGAGCTCATCATTCACAAAAGGATTTGTACTCATATTATTCTGATTATCACTGACCTTCTTCTTCATGATGATAAACTTATCCATCATATTATCAGAGCAGTCCTTATTAGTTCCCATGATATTAATAAAGTGGTCAACCGCAGCTTTTTTGAGATTGCTTATCTCCCGAAATGAGATTGTCTCCCACCTTGACCTCATAAATCTAGTTCTTCTTAGTCTTGCGGATAGGCTTGTTTCTGATAGAAAATATTCATGCCCCATTCCTTGAGCCAGTCCTTAATGCGCTGGCCAGATTGATCCACCACCACATCCAACCTGTACTTCCACTTGGTCTTGGGTGACTGCTAATGATATCTTCCAGCCTGACCATAAAGTCCTCCTGATCTAATAAGCTAACATTCATCTTGAAGTAAGACTTTTTCTTATCTCTGTTATTTGTTCCAATAATAATGATCAGTTGAGGAAAGTGATCCGAGATTGTGTAACCCTTCAGATTCTCAACTCTGCTACACTTGGTCCACAAATCCTCGCTTATATAGAACCTATCATGGACGCAGCAAATAGGATCTGCCCTATGATCCGACCAACTGAAAGCATTAGGCTCAATTCTAGCCAATATAAGATTATGAGAAGCTAAAAGATTAGTCCAAGCACAATTCTCCTCGGGCAAAAGAGCTTTAAAGTTTCTATTCTTCATAAAACTATCAGTTACCATATTAAAATCACCTCCAATCACTAGCTCATCCACATCTAAGTTTCCTAAGCTCTGACTAATTCTATTCCAAACCAAGATCCTATCAGAGAGGTTATGATAAGATTAAACATTAATAAAAGCTATTCTACAAGATTCAATTGCACCAACCAAGATCTGCCACCTCCCATTATTGTCATGGACCATATAGATCTCTTCCAGATTGATATTTTGGTTCTAGGCAATAGCAATTTCTGCAGATGAATTATTAGCACTAATAGACCAAACCTTGAAATAAGGAGGAAGGATCCTGGAAATAGTACTCTCATGATTAGAATCATGGATTTTATGTTCCTGGATAAATAAGACGTTAGGGTTGAGGGTTTGAGAGGCAAATCTTTAGACGTTCCCTTTTAACCATACTATTAATCTCGTAGAGATTTCAAGTAGTTAGTCTAATGGATTTAATCATTTAATATTTATAGCCTTTGGCCATCCTTGATTGGATAGCATAATTTCCCGGACTGAGTCTAACAGGACCAGCATAAGTTTTTTTCTGACCCCTTCCCCTCCTTTTGTAGCTAATTTGCTTCCAACCCAATTCATTCTCATTGATATCTGAATTATCATCCTTTTCATCCGCATCTCCATGAAACCCTTCCCTGATTCGAATTGTGTCCATAATTAACCCCACTCCAAAATTCTAAGACCACTACATAGTCCAGAAATTATTTTTTATATTCGAAGTATGTCCACGTTTACCTCCACTCCAAAAATTCTAAGACGTGTTGAAAAACTCAAATTGTAATCATGATTTCTCCATATCTCTTAGTGCAAAATCTTTGACAGCACCTATTGTTGTAATATGAGGCAATATTGGGTAGTATTGTTGTAAGAGGTCCACCTAAGACATATGCGAGGTCTCTTTTGAGAAAACTATACGTGATGAATAATATTGGGGAATATTGGGTAGTATTGTTGTTGTAAGAGGTTCACCTGTGATATACGCGAGGTCTCTTTTGAGGACTCTCACAAGGCCCCCAAAAATGAATCAATATGATTTTATTTTAGCGATTTGCTGGTGAAAATCAAATCCATAAATCAATACATGTTAGTGGGTTCAAAAGTTTACAAACCATATCTAGTTATCTAGTATGGTTCGTCAATATGTTTTTCTAAGGTAATAAATCAACATTGTTTCATAACATCGTTTTGTGACATGGTATTAGAGCATGAAAATTTTAAGTGGTCTCTATATGTAGCAAAATAACAGGGGGTTCCAGGGGGATTTGATATGGACGTAAAACGTAACAATTCCTGAAACCATAGACTATATATCACTCAAACCATATAATGGGTTGTTATAAAAAAAACATGGATTCAAGATAAAAAATAATCACATTAGCTCGTTGGGTATATTGGTTAAAGTAGTCTTATTAGGACATTAAGTTATTTTGGTAGAGGTTCGAGCCCCCCTATTTCATATTCTAAAATCTTAGGCAAAGCCGTATAGAGGTTCGATATTCCCTCAAAACCTTAGGCGAAAGCGTATTTCATATTTCAAAATCATAGGCGCCTCCAATCATAAATGAGGTGCTCACAGGCCCCAACATACGATCTGGGCCGTAGGATCGACGAATCCGACGATTATGGTAGTCCAGGATGCACCTCGTTTAGAATATATAGCAACAACTTAAACTATATGATATGTACTAATGTTTAATATGTTAGGTTTAATGGTCTGCTATTTGATTACATGTATTATCCTCAGTATATTTACATGATAATTTTGATTACATAATGATCATGATGCTTTATAGTGATTAATCACCATCACATGTCGTAATGAATATATCTTGTTTGTATGTGCTAATGTGATTTTTTTACCATATTCTTTTTGCATGGTATTAAAACACGATTATTTCAGTTGGCTTTTCAGTTAGCATATCATGCTCAACTATCTAGATTAAATATTGTGGTAAGTTTTGTTGTTTAAAATTCGTAAATCACCAAATTATCTTGATTAAATATTTTAAATCGTAAATCGCCAATGCTTTATAGTCCAAATTCTTCAAGTTAAACCATAAAGATTTTTTAGCAACGTGTTCTACAATGATTGAGATGGAAAATCGTTACTCCATAGGCCAAAAAATGATAATCATGTATAAAACTCGCACATGTTAATGCATTAAAACCACATTAAACCATAAAGTATATTTAGCAATGTTGCAATGATGATTGAGATGAAAAATAGCTATCTCATAGGCCAAAATTGATAATCATGTATAAGATTCTCACTCGATATACCCATGTACAAATTTCAGCAAATTCTGGTTTAAGTTACTATGTCTTTTGTAGCAAGAGGAATTGGGGTGTAGGGACTTGAACCCAACCATTTCCAAAACTCACAAGCAGAAGTTAAATTAATCTTAAAATATCCAGACAAATATAAACGCATCAAATCTAGCAAACCTACATGTAATATGTTGAAGGCAAATTGTAGAATGCAAACTTTGAAATTATGTAGCAAATATCTATTACAAAATGATAGCAGTCTTTACCTTTTCCCTTTGCATTGTCTTCTGATATATTGTTGGTCTGAATGGGCATGTTGGTTCTTTCCAAAATATATACTGTAAAGCAGAAAGTAGACCCCTCTAGCCAATATGAAAGAAGATTTTTTAAGACACAAGAAATGATAAATAATTAAAAAACTTCCAAAGCTAGGCCTCAATTTATGAACCCAAGCCTCACTCCATTCTCAAGCAATAAAAGTGCCTAAATCACTTTTTTCAGAAACAGCCATGCCATTGCTCTTGGCAGGCTTGATCACAATGGCATTATATGGATAAATTCTTTTTTAGCATGCATTTTAGACAACTAATCAGAAATGTCTCAGTTTTGGCACTGCTAAATGGTGTGTCAAGGTGGAATAGATATGCATATTTTCATGTTTGAAACCAAAGACAACATTGTTGGGCATCAATACGTCCCGTCACACAACAGAATAAAGCAGAAAAGGCATGCATGAGGTAATATAAACTGTGAAGGAACAACAGTGAATCGCTGATTCTATAATAAGCATTCTTAAAAGAATAAGAATAAGAAGAATAAGAATGATTTTTTATCGTCCACTGAGAGCGCAACAAACTTATTACTGTCCGGGTTAAAAAACCCCCGCCCCGAAGGGTTTTCGAGGGAAAAACCATGGCAGTAATAAGAATGCTGTCAAACTGTACAAGTATACATCATCATGAAATAAATGTATATATACATGTCAAGTGTGTGCCCGAGGACAGAGCTGATCTCGCATGTCCATAACCTCCTGAAGGTATGATCCCAGCACCCATACGGATGTTGTGCTCAATGTCACATGTAATGGCTGGCCAGGCCTGACTAACTCAGCATAGCGCGTCCTGATTTGATCATATGTTGGACAACTTTGAAGGGTATGAGATTCATCCTCAATGACTCCCATTTGGCAGCATTGACAGAGCATGTCTTGGCGTGGCTCACCAATCCATCTGCCCATCTCAATTTGAAGATGATGTGCCCCTGTGCAAATGGAGGCAATGAGTCTGCGCCTTTTCATGGGCAAGTGAGTACGCAGGTAGCATTGCGGGCCTCGTTCCAATGTGGGATTTATGTGGCACTGGTAGTGTGCTGTCTTGACATGTTCAAGGGCATTGGCATCCCAAAGCTTGCTAAGGAAGCACGCATCAAGATATTGCCTCAAGCTATGGCGATCTGCCTTTGTTTACACATGTATGCACCTGTGCTTCTGCATATTACATCTAGCCAACCATTGAGCTCTCTTTTCCCTCAACAAGGTGACGGTGCAAACGCACTAATGACCTGTGGTGCAATTGCAGATTCCTTTTTCAAAAACACATAAATTCGACAGTTTTGACTATTTAAAAAAAAACAACTACCAAAAAATAAAGTCGCATTCCAAATATGGCCAATTTTAAAAGCGGGCGACAGATTTTGTATTAAGACACACTAAGAAAATGCACTTTCTTACGACACAAAAATACAAAGGAAAGGAAGAATGTCTATGCGCGCATAGACAACAAAGTTATATTTCAATAATTCAGTACAATAATATAGACACTTAAAAAAATGTTCTTTTTTAGCACACATTAAATATCAAGAGGAGGTAGGTGTTTGCTTCAACAAACGCAAATATAAATTCCTTGCTTTGCTTGTAAGTTTTAATTGGTGTACAAGCATTACCAAGTTGAATTTGCCGCATCTTTGCAAATAAAAGTATTTTCCAAATATAAACTATTAAACAAAGGAAGAATAAGAAACCAAAGCATAAAAGCTCATAGAGTAGACACAGACATGCCTATGCGTGCAGAGAAACAATGAAGAAAACTAGATACCTGTCTATGCGTGCATGGCCAGGAGTTTCTAAAGAGTACGTCCTGTCTATGAGCACATGGACAAGCACCTACTTTTATAAAACGTCTATCCTATATGTTCATAGGCTAGAGGTTCAAAGTATATCATTTTCCTATGCGCGCATAGACAAGCAACAAATGTTGAAAGCTCTTGCCTTTGCGCGCATAGACAAGCAACAAAATTTAAACAGCAGCTAATTTCTTAGCAACAAATTTTAAAAGCTTTCATTAATGCGTATGTAGACAATAGATAATCTATTTATGCGTAAATAGACAATAGATAATCTTTTAATTCCGATGGAATGGTACAGATTTAAAATAGCTACTATAGAAGGAAAATCTTTGAGATAGATAGATAGATAGATAGATAGATAGATAGATAGTATTTTAACGTCACGCCACTAGGCAGACATGACAAAGTTTTAAAAAGCCCTCGTGGTCTTTCAAAGCTTCAAGAAATAATTGAAGTCTTGAGACCCTTCTAAATTGTAACAACATCATAACAACCTGTCTTGAGCATGGATGGAATCTACCAAAATAGAGGAAAATGCATCAAATCTTGATTAGTTCTCAGCAACAAAGGGTTTTAACTGCAATTTCTTACAACCAGAATCATAATAACGAACAAAGGATGTGGAAAACGACCTTAAATCGCTTGCAAAATTATCATAACTTAGTTGCAGAATTGAACAAAACATTCACCTATTTCCATAAAAGCCTGTGTTGTGGCCTAAAACACTTCGATTCAAGAAAAACAATTGCAGCCTGCAACCGTTGCGTTAACTTCATTACTACATAAATCATTTTGACAAAGACGTTGAGGGAACTGAAGCTTCAAAATAGAGCCCATGCCTTCAAGAACACAGACTAAAGATGCGACATTCTCAAAATGATTGGAAAGCTGACCGGATTTTGTTGGAAACAAACGCTTCCATAAAGCCGTTAATATGCTTTAAATCTTTCTGTATCAAACCAGAGGAAACAGGGAAGGCCGAAAATAGAGCAGACATGAAAATAAATTTGGGTTTCCGGTTAAACAAATTTAGCTTCCGGTTCTGACCTGATAGAGAAGCTTACCTGATAAGACATGAAGAAATAGGGTTTGGAAATACAGCTGAAATCTGGCGTTGATGGCCTCTGATCAAGCGCCGATGATCTTAAACACATGAAAGCATGATAAGCCGATCTTTGGAACAAAGTCCGGGCGATTAAGCCGATTTTGGGACAAAGCGGGAAGACTTCGAAACAAAGAAAATATGCCTTTCCTATCGCGCCGCATAGCACATCACGAAAAGATTTGCCCATGCGGCGCATGGGCACTACCTACCGGTACTTTTCCTACCTACCCATTCTTTTCCACAACCCACTTGGTTTTCTTTTCGACCCTACTACGTTCTTTTCCTACCCTCACCAATTTTTTCTCGACAACCTACTAGTTTTAGTTCCGACCATGTACATGTGCATATATGGACCTCTCTTAAACCTGCGATATTTTATGAGCGAAATGATATCTTTTTATTTATCTTTTTACCTCTTCTGCATTAATAAGAAAGTTGCCATGCCATGCGCGCATAGCTTGACATTTTTTTTTTTTCTAAATGGCTATGTGCACATTGCATGCTCAATAACATTTTTAGCGATGGGTATACATGCACAATGTCTTGGTGGGTCTTGTTTGTCGCTTGTCTTGTTTGTCGCACATTTTAGCCTTTAGTTTTGGTCAAGATTCTAGTGGTTCTTCAATTTCTCCATTTTCTAGGTGCATCCCAAATTCACGTAAATGTGATTCTAATTTTACACCTAGTTTGGAGGTGTAAAATTAACAAAACGAAAATTTCCAGTAACTTTGGACCCTAAAATGGTCACGCAATTGTAAATTGAGGGCCATTTTTGTAATTGACCCCCTAAAAGTGGCAAAATTTAAGGTTTTTTTAGGGAATCTTTGAAATATTCTTTTTTTGTGGTGCAAACGCAGGTCATTAGTGCGTTTGCTAGGTCACCTTGCTCCTCTAGCAGGCCTTGAGGCGCTGCGGCCCCATTGCCATGATATAAGCTAGTTTAGGGAGACGAGCATCGTCCATATTGACCACCTTCTGAAAATAGACAATGTGGCGATCAAGGGCCGCCCTCTGAAGAGGCAAGAATCCTGGCTCCTGCAGTAGAATTTGATATGGGATTGTGGACTTCACCCCTAGTGCTCGTACTAAGAAGGCTTTCTGCACCTGCTCCAAGTCATTCCAAGTAGCGAGGGATACTACTGGGCCCCACACTTCAACCCCGTATAAAAGGACAGGCTCCACTAAGATCTTGAACTGGTGTGACTGATGGGCCCAATCATACAACTCCGCTCCATGACTATTGTTTCACATTCCATATAGTGTCTTCTAGCCCGCCGTCACTCGTAGCCGTATGGATGTGTCTCAGTGCATAGTAGAAGGAAACTCCACTCCCAAATATTTGTATGTGGATGCTATTTCCACATTCTGCCCTCGGTAATTGAAGGAGGGGATCCTCGGCTGACGTGAAGATGATATGAAAACCACCTTAGTCTTGGCCAGGTTAACGCGCATATCAGTCGCTTGGCGGAATGTGTCCAGGGCATCGAGATGTCGTTGCATATCTGCTGGTGTGTAAGCTAGGAGGTCCACATCATCAGTATATATTAACTGTCTGATGATCTGGTAGAGAAGGTGAGCTCCATCGCCCCCATTATCAGCAAGCCAGCTCTCCAATTGATCAATGTAAAGCCCAAACAATGTTGGGGAGAGAGGGCATCCCTGACGAACCCCGATACTACTATCAAATGGTTGGCTTGTCGGCTGCAACCGACCTGAGCATCTTTCATATAGCTTTGTGCTAATCGCATTCTACAAATCTACAGAACCCCGGTACCGCCGCAATCTTGCCCATAGTTTTTCCCCGAGGCACAGTGTCAAACGCCGCGCAAAATCCACAAAGCAACAATATAGATCCTGACGGCGGTTCCTGCTGTCTTCAACCAGAGTTTGCAACGTGAAGATGTGGTCAATGGTTGAGTGCCGAGGTCTGAATCACTGCGGATGAGGGCTCGCACCTCTTTGCCTCGCCCGGCCCGTCAACCGCTTTGCTTTCGAGAATCCCGCCAGCGGTTTTGCAAACATCGAATCACCATGATTGTTCAAGAATTGGCTAGGGCGAAGGTGGGTCACCCAGCTATAGATGGGAACAACTCGCTATTGGTCCACTGCAAATGGAAGCCTTCTGTAATGCCTTGTTGAACAAGGCACAAGACCGATATTATGGACGGCCCTACCCACTTAAGCAATTACGCACGCATACCATCCGTGTCAGGGCTTTCCCATTGGCAAGACGCCGTAAGCCTTGTTCCACGACCGAATTTGTGATTTCCAAAGACCGGGCCTTCTTGCGGGGTAATGCTTTGCATGTGCACCCCGAGGGTTGTATAGTCAAGTTGCAAGTATTGCCTCCACCGCCGGGGTAATATTCCCTGTGAGCCATCTTGGCTTTCTAAGAACCCTTCGCCCGAAAGGTCCTGGGGTGACGTTCCGGGAGGTAAAACATTTCCCTTTGATCGCCGCGAATGTACCGGCTTTCTTAGCTTTAAGGAAGATGCGGTCTTGTCGATTGCATGTGGGCTTAAAGCGCGGTGCGTGACTTGGCGAACCCGGCGTTTGTGTTCCTTGCACTCGCGATCAAACCATTGATTACATGGGAATGTTGTGTTCCTGGAGGTCCGTCGCGGGCGACTTATCCCAAAGCCCTATAAGCATCTGGGCATAAGCCCCTGCATGTTCATAATCCAATCACTATAACCCCAAAATCTGCTCTATGTGTTGTTTTTTGCTGTCTTTTTTGCAAAAAAACAACACATAAAGACCATGTGTTGTAATGTTCCGAAAATGCTAGAAACAACGCGTATTTTTTTAGTGTGGTTTTTCACACACAAAAGACGTGTAGTTTTCATGCGTGGATTTTAGACAAAAACAATGCGTAATTTTTATGTGTGGTTTTCCCCGTAGTTTTTATAGAGAAACAACGCATAGTTTTATGTGTGGTTTTCGCTCAGAAACAAAAACGACACATAGTTTTTAGACGTGGCCTTCACCTAAATAATATGCATGGTCTTCATATGTAACATCTTTAGCATAGTTTTTCTTCAATTGTCCACATGTTATTTTCATCCTTCCACGTGTTGTTTTTTGTACAATAACACATACTTTTTAATGTAGTTTTAAAGAAATAATTTGTTGCATTCAAACAAAAACAATAAATATAAGAAACTTAAGAAATACAATTGTTTTCGGTTGTCACGAGGAAAGAGAATTACACTAAAAACAAAGGAATTTTGCATTGTTTTAAAAAGTAAACATAGTATATATTCCCAATTTGAAGTATTACATAACTTCTTTAACTTCTTGTTGTTTTCAAAGCATACAGTAGCAATGTTGCAGCATTGGAAGAATATGTTGCTGCCAATAATGTGGCAAAGTATTGGGAGAATATGTTGCTGCCAAAAATGTGGCGAGCTCAAGCATAGAAGCAAGTTGAGATAAGTAATTCAGATTGTAACAAAGACCAATCTGCAGCATATTCCAATCCCAATCTGCCCGCTTTATGTTCTGCAACATATTTCAAATGACAATTCGCTTTATGTTCTAAAAACATGGGATGAAAAACAGGGGGCTTCCATATAGATCAATGTGAAAGCAAAAGGACAAATATGATTTAAAAAAAAATATAAGGAGGGAGATACCAGTATCTTCTTTCTTCAATAACTTGTTCCTTTAAATCAATTATACGCTGCCAATCTAAAGAAAGCCATATCTTCTTCCTGCACACAAAGCTATTAAGCCCTTGAACTTAAGAAAAAAGAAACAGAAAGATAAACACAGAACTCACAAGAACTAGATATAACTGCAGGAGCAAGAAGAAAGGCTTACACCAAAAGAACCCTATAGGAAAAGAAACAGAAAACACAACTCACAAGAATTGTTAAACATAAGAAAAACAGAAAACACAACTCACAAGAAGTTGATATAGCTGCAGGAGCAAGAAGAAAGCCTTGCACCAAAAGAACCCTGCTGGAAATAGTCTACTTAAGATCCATTCCGGAACTGGTCTGCTGGAAATGGTCTAAAAAATGCAAGGTAAAAATGGTTTGTATCCAAAAACAAATTCCAGTATAGCCGCAAATGCAAAAGCAAAGGAAAATTACCGGCTACCACAAATGGTTCGTTGTGTAAAATCAATCCAAAAGCATGATTTGACTGCCCAAAGGCATAAGCGCCATTAAAACAACAGAATCCGCCGGATTTAGCCATTCCGGATTGATGCTTGCCAGCCCTGTGACGGTGGTAACAGAAGCTACATGAAACAGGGCATCTATGTAGCTTATCGTTTGATTTTCTCGTTTGGGAGTGAATCGAAGAATTAGAGAGCCGATCAGACAGACGATTACAAAATAGAGGAGGTGAAGAAAATGGGAAGACAAACACAAGGGCAAGGAACTAGAAGGGACAAAAGGGCCGCAAAGGAGAAGAGGCCAAGAGGGTCGGATCCACCAGGTGTTCACATTTTGGAGTCTATGTGGCACATTTTAGCCACCTTTACATGTTTGAGTCTATGTGGCATGTTGGAGCTCGTGTGGCATGTTTGAACCACCTTGGCATGTTTGAACCACCTTGGCATGTTTGAGCCTAGGTGGCATGTTGTGAGCCACCTTAGCATGTTGGAGCCTGCGTGGCATGTTTGAGTTGCCTTCGCATGTTCGAGCCTAGGTGGCATGTTGGAGCCTAGGTGACATGTTTGAGCCACCTTGGCATGTTGGAGCCTAGGTGGAATGTTTGAGCACCTTGGCATGTTTGAGCCACCTTGGCATGTTTGAGCCACATTGGCCTGTTGGAGCCTAGGTGGCATGTTCGAGCCCGCATGGCATGTTTGAGCCACCTTGGCATATTGAGCCACCTTGGCATGTTTGAGCCTAGGTGGCATGTTTGAGCCACCTTGGCATGTTGGAGCCTAGGTGGCATGTTGGAGCCCCACGTGCCATATTTGAGCCACCTTGGCATGTTGGAGCTTAGGTGGCCTTGGAGCCCGCGTGGCATGTTTGAGCCAGCTTGGCATGTTTGAGCCACCTTGACATATTTGAGCCTAGGTGGCTTGTTGGAGACTAGCTGGCATGCTTGAGCCACCTTGGCATGTTGGAGCCTAGGTGGCATGTTTGAGACACATTGGCATGTTGGAGCCTAAGTGGCATGTTGGAGCCCATGTCGCATGTTTGAGCCACCTTGGCATGTTGGAGCCTACGTGGCATGTTGGAGCCTGCATGGCATATTTGAGCCACCTTGGCATGTTTGAGCCTAGGTGGCATGTTGGAGCCTAGGAGGCATGTTTGAGCCTAGGTGGCATGTTGGAGCCCACATGGCATGCTTGAGCCACCTTGATATGTTTGAGCCTAGGTGGCATCTTGGAGCTTAGGTGGGATGTTTGAGCCACCTTGGCATGTTGGAGCCTAGGTGGCATGTCTGAGCCACCTTGGCATGTTTGAGCCTAGGTGGCATGTTGGAGGCTAGGTGGCATGTTTGAGACACCTTGTCATGTTGGAGCCTAGGTGGCATGTTGGAGCCCACGTGGCATGTCTGAGCCACCTTGGCATGTTGGAGCCTACGTGGCATGTCGGAGCCTGCGTGGCATGTTTGAGCCACCTTGGCATGTTGGAGCCTAGGTGGCATGTTTGAGCACCTTGGCATGTTCGAGCCACCTTGGCATGTTGGAGCCTAGGTGGCATGTTAGAGCCCACGTGTCATGTTTGAGCCACCTTGGCATGTTTGAGCCTAGGTGGCATGTTTGTTCCAACCTTGGCATTTTGGAGCCTAGGTGGCATATTTGAGCCAACCTTGGCATGTTGGAGCCTAGGTGGCATGTTGTGAGCCACCTTGGCATTTTGGAGCCTGTGTGGCATGTTTGAGCTTCCTTGGCATGTTTGAGCCTAGGTGGCATGTTGGAGCCTAGGTGACATGTTTGAGACACCTTGGTATGTTTGAGCTTAGATGGCATGTTTGAGCACCTTGGCATGTTTGAGCCACCTTGGCATGTTGGAGCCTAGGTGGCATGTTGGAGCCCGCATGGTATCTTTGAGCCACCTTGGCATGTTTGAGGCACCTTGGCATGTTTGAGCCTAGGTGGCATGTTGGAGCCTAGGTGGCATGTTTGAGCCACCTTGACATGTTGGAGCCTAGGTGGCATGTTGGAGCCCCACGTGGCATGCTTGAGCCACCTTGATATGTTTGAGCCTAGGTGGCATGTTGGAGCCTAGGTGGGATGTTTGAGCCACCTTGGCATGTTGGAGCCTACGTGGCATGTCTGAGCCACCTTGGCAAGTTTGAGCTTAGGTGGCATGTTGGAGCCTAGACGGCATGTTTGAGAAACCTTGGCATGTTTGAGCCTAGGTGGGATTTGGAGCCCACGTGGCATGTTTGAGCCACCTTCGCATGTTTGAGTCTAGGTGGCAGCCTAAGTGGCATGTTTGAGTCAACCTTGGTATGTTGGAGCCTAGGTGGCATGTTTGACCCAACCTTAGCATGTTGGAGCCTAGGTGGCATGTTGTGAGCCACCTTGGCATGTTGGAGCCTGCGTGGCATGTTTTAGCTGCCTTGGCATGTTTGAGCCTAGGTGGCATGTTGGAGCCTAGGTGTCATGTTTGAGCCACCTTGGTATGTTTGAGCCTAGGTGGCATGTTTGAGCACCTTGGCATGGTTGAGCCACCTTGGCATGTTGGAGCCTAGGTGGCATGTTGGAGCTCGCATGGCATGTTTGAGCGCATGGCATGTTTGAGCCACCTTGGCATGTTTGAGGCACCTTGGCATGTTTGAGCCTAGGTGGCATGTTGGAGCCTAGGTGGCATGTTTGAGCCACCTTGGCATGTTGGAGCCTAGGTGGCATGTTGGATCACCACGTGGCATGTTTAAGCCACCTTGACATGTTTGAGCCTAGGTGGCATGTTGGAGCCTAGGTGGGATGTTTGAGCCACCTTGGCATGTTGGAGCCTAGGTGGCATGTCTGAGCCACCTTGGCATGTTCGAGCCTAGGTGGCACGTTGGAGCCTAGGTGGCACGTTGGAGCCTAGGTGGCTGTAGCAGGCGAAGCAGTGGCCTGGCCAGGGGCTGCTGGAGGGTTAGCAGGATTCGTAGCAGCATTTGGCAGCCTAAAAATTTGCATCTTGCCCCGAATCAATCCTGCAGCTCCTCCCTGTCTGTGAGTGCTTTTAACTTTGGCCAACTCGTGCCTGCGGTCTTCTTGTTGGGCCGGGGTCAGGTCTATACATGGCAGTTCCCTTTAGCTGCCTACCCTGGCGCAGGATGGCTGCTTTCACTTGCGCATCTCGTACGGTGAACGTGACTACCCGTGGGTGGTCTGGGCACTGGACGCCATGGCGTCTCGCCCTAATAATGTGTACCGGCATGGGGAATGTCACTCGAGCAAGAATCAACATTTGGAGGGACGTACCACCACATTGTGGCTTCTCAGCCTCAGCTCCTGGAGCTCTCTGATTGTTGGGTCAATCCTGCCCGGCACAACATGAGTTGTTTGCTGTCGGCAGGGCATAGGCTGTGGCCTACGTTGGGGCGGGGGTGGCATGGAGCGGCTTGAGGGTGCAGTATTAGACGGCCCTGGCTGACGCCTTGCAGACTCTTGGGCAGGTGGGACTGCCGTGGCAGGTATAGTGGTCTCTCCTTCTTGAAGCCGGGAGCTTAGCTCCTGCTAAAATTGTTGCTGCCTTGTCAATTCACGCATGCACCACTGCAATTGCTCATGAGACTCTGCACTGAGGCCCTTGCCTTGTTCAGCGATGGCTGCCCTCAGCTCCTGCACCTTCCGATCTTGAGCTGCGGAGCTATGCTCCAGTTTCTACAAGCGAGAGTCCAGCATAGGGTTCATTGCAGATGAGGCCACTTCTTGTGTCTCGACCCTAGTCTGAAGGGCTCTCAATTGTGACTGGCTCTCTTTAAAAGCGACCTGGACTTTTCGCATCACAGTAGCAGCCTCCTCAGCCTCTGATCGAAGGCGGCAGATGGTTGCCATTGTCTCCTGATCAACACGTTGCTTGTCCTGTGTCATAGTTTCAATGGCGGTGTACAAGGAATCCATGCGGGCCTGCATGTCAGCAATACTCTTCTTGTCCTTCTGCCTTTTAGAGTGCATTAGGCGAAGGCCATCTTCCGGGTGCTGTATGCGGGTCTCCATGCTGGAAATACGCTGTTTTTCAGTAGCCAGCTGCCTCTTGAGCAATTTGGGTGCGGAGGCCTGCATTTCCTCTGCCAAGCAAGGAATTCGAGCTCTGTTGCCCACTGCCATTGCTTGAACCTGTTTCCAGTGCTCCTCAACTGCCTGGTTTGGTGGTGGTGAAGCACGGATACGGCTTGTCGCTAGGCTAGAGTATCTATAATATGCCACATACCTCAAGAATCGTCAAGGTTCAAAAAATGTTGGCCTCTGGGTTTTAAATACTAGAACCATCAACAACATACAAGAAAATAGTAGGAAGTAAATTAAAAAACTGTAAAGAATCGGGATTTTCTATTAGCAGTAGATTCATTTCTAAGTTGGTAAGCAATAGAATATTTAAAGCAACATACCTTTTTCAAATGTAATACAAAGTCGTGATGTACTCAATCCTGTTGTAAGCAACATTAAATCAGTTCTCTTTGCTTTTTCAAAACTTAGACTATTTGGCTGACTACCTGAAATGAGGTCCAGATGTTTGTTGAAAAGCATCAAAACAACATATCATTGCCAGTGATCTGTAACGCATATCATGAAATATTTTGTTGCAATAGTATTATGTGTCTATCGAAGAACCATCATACATAACCGTAAATCCTCTGAAATGACACTTTGCATTCAGAATAGACATGACCTCACAGAAAAAATAGAAGTTGTCACCTGAATATAGGTAGATAATTGTAAAGAATTGAATTGTAACACCGCACGACAAAAATTCCCTTACGAATGTGCTATCATGCTTTAAAAAGAAGGTTCAGATGCCGCCATAACCGCTTCTTCAACCCCTAATCTTAGTCCTTTCCATATCCGACTTGCATTAGGTCTACTGCAACCTGAGCACTTCTAAATCGCCAAGATCTGCCACTGCAAAGCCGCACTCGAAACCCTATTAGCCTAACTGTTCCATTGCAATAGAAGAAGAGAAAATGAGCGGCCAAACGTGACGCCCGAAACCCTAGGGTTCATTTTTTTCATTTTTCATTAATTGACCATTCAAAAAAATAAAATACATCAAAACCATTGAGACACAACAAATACACAAAATCCGCCATGTATTTGCAGTGCATGCTCCACACAGCCTGCTTGAGCCCTCGCTTCATAAAGCTTTGAAAAAATCTTAACAAGAACTATACAATTTGGTTCTTCATAAAGCACATTGCCAACAAATCAAAACCGGAAATATACTGTTTGATTCTTCACAAAGCACACTGTCAATAGCAAAACATGAAGCAACAACGAGATTTGAAGGTAGGCTCGGCAAAAATAAACTCCAAGGAGGAGCACAACAGAATAGAGTACGGATTGCCATGTTCAAGAAAGCCCTGGCAATTTGAATAGGGTCTTTCTGAACTGGGTCTTCTGTGTCCAGGTTGCAGACCAGGAGGCAGATGCATGAATCGCAGACCTTGAGGACCGCAACCAAAACGAGAAAGAACCCTACTTTCTAAAATCTAAATATATCAAATTATTACCCACAAACCCCTAAATATTAAAACCCCTTTCCAAACCTTTAAAAAAAGTTGTGAAATCATCTACAACAAACCTTATCGCAACCCAACCATTAGGGGTACCTATGCAACTTCTATGAGAGAGGAGGCATTGCCATCACATTGGGAAGATATTAATTGTTGGTAAGGCAAGATGGCATTGAATGTCTACATTTCAAAATGGTCATTGTTGTGTTGATGCATTTGAAGTTGGCATGCACTCTTCCTTGTTGTGGACGAAGCTTGTCATGTGGAGCTCAAATATGATGTTGGCTCTAGATATAATTTTTTTTAAATATTATTGGACTTTTGAATCTAGAGATTGTGGTCCGCTTACGATCCTTGTGTTGAAAAAAATCCCCATGCAACTATTCAGGCTATGCAATCCTTCATACTGATCATGAAAGCTATTTATTATTTCTCTTTACTATAAAATGGAGACGTGAGATCAATGTCTTTGGTCAAGACCTTTCTTATGCAATATAACATATTGGCATGTGCCCTTCAAGTTTAAATTAAAAAAAAAAAAAGTTCTTGCAACCTCTTTCTAGATTGAACATTATGGTATACTACGTCTACAATGGGCTTGCTTTTGCATTACATCATTTAAATGGATTTCACCTGTTTAATTAAATGTCTTTGAGACATTTGCAATGAACATAGCATTTTGTTTTGTTTCTTTCTCTAGAAGGGCAGAACCTTTTATTGCCTTTGTTATAAAAATGCCACAAAATAAAATTCATTTCACTTATGGCTTTCAATATGCCCATTTACTTATATGCATTTAGCTCACTTGCAACTTAGCACAAAACCTGTTGTAAGGTCCTATTCACTGTACAACCTACTCAATTTTTTCATTCTTTATTTTCACAAGAAGTCTCAGGCTTTTCAAGAAGATGCCTCAAACCTATTATCTGCCATAACCTGGCAATTTAATCATTCATCGCAGGTTACTTTTGTTGAATTGAGATCATGTTAAAGCAGTGCAAGATCAACAGCATACAGGGACACATGTGGTTCTATAGTATTTGCTGAGAAAGAACATTATCTTCTTATGGTCTAAATTAACCTAGTTAATATGGTTATTGGAATCATAGAACTATCTAAGTTTACATCTTATATATATGGCAGAGGACAAATAATACGAGTTTCCATATTAGGGTTGGAGTCAACTTAGAATTCAAACTGTCGGTCCGTCATAGCGGCAGGATCGACTAAGATAGATCAAGGTGAATAGTTGTAATTGAGATATCGACCGATTGCAGATAGTTTTACAGAGTATATGCTGATCTAAGGAAGGATTGAGCTATCGAATGTGTAGTCAACGAATCTTCATAATTTTGGTCAATACCTTTTCTACAGTGATTCTACTGTAGCAGAAATAGATATGTTACATTGTTTGTTCATTAAGACTATAATTTCCTAGACTTATAGTTAAGTTGGAATATAGTCATTGTATGCCATCGAGATTTGTTTTATTATTGCAAACATCTATAGCTTTAATCCTACAACTTTCTTAATCAAGGGCATGAGCCTTCAATTGCATAGAAGGCACGTGTTCATATTTTCTCCTCTACTAAGATGCCCCTATAATCAAATAATTGCAATCCTACCATTAATCTTACACTGCAACTGCTTGTCCATTTCATTTGTCCCTACCAACTCCGCAGAACAATGTTCTAACACCTTCTAGAAACAAATCGCAATGATAGTTATTCTCCAAATATTGAACCCCGTACTATAATAAATGTAATATTACTAGGTTGAAGCATGATAAAATGAAACTCCATGTATTGTAGCAGTCGTAAAGAGTAGGAGGGAAGAATTTCACTCAGTTTCACTCAGCATAGGCTTATGTTTGATCAGATAGAGGAGGAGGGTAATGCAAAAGTTGCTATGGAGAGGTTGCAGACCATGATTGGCACTCAGACACATAAAATGAAATCTGGTAGGTGCCCCAAAGATCCATTCAAATGCCTTGGTTTCTTCAAGGCACAGAAGCATCACTTCTATTGCCAATGGTATGCGAACTATGTGGCAGCGAATTTAGTGTCTGCATCGAACTTTTCCATTTCTCAAATTGCTTCAGATCTTATTAGAATTTTCTATGACTTTGCAAGAACAAATGGGTGGTCTGAAGAAACAGTACCACTCGAAAGTTATTGCAAGCTTGGCATCTGCAGTGGAATGCTCTTTATGGTCGTAATACAGCACCTCTTGAGCATATGATTGGGGAAGGCCATATCTTGGATGATATAGAACTGATAGGTCCATCTGATGCTACATGGTGCCATTACTTTGAGAGCACATTTGCGAAACTAATTCAAATGCATACAAATAAGAAAGAGATGGAATTGACCTATGCCCGTGTGGAGAACCGTATCTTGTTTTCTAGGATCTTTCATCTAAAAAGTTTAGACAATGATGGCTTGTTGCCTCCAGAGCGTGCTACTATGCAGTTGCAGTCAGCTTTGAGACATGTCAATCAAAATGTGTTTTCCACTGGTATTATACTTCATGAAAAGTCTCAACCCATTGCCATTGACTTATGGGAATCATGCAATAGGTATGACATGATTGAATGGAAGGATTATATCTCTAAAAAAGGTATATTGATTGGATTCCACCAAACAATGCAATGTATGCCAGATGAAGCAAGGGCTATCCAAGATCTTCACTCTTTAATGGAGGTTCCAAGGGGTGAAGTTTCAGAATTTAAGTCTATCCTGATAAGGGAACCAATTTTTAGAGTGGGTGACACGTTTGTGGTAGAAAATAAAGATACAAATGATTGTCAATGGTATGATAAGATGATATACATTTTCTTATAAGCAGGGTGATGAAACGAGTGTATATTTTGCAGCAAATTACTACAGATATCATATCCAAGACAATAAAATTCAACTTGATGAACCAAGTGGGATGCCTATCTTAGCTACTAGTATGGAGCCATTCAATCATGAATCTACTTTGCCAGTCCAACATATTCTTCGAGAATGTTCCAATTTGGCCTCTCGTAGATGATGTTGTGGCAATTCAAGCAATAAAACGGGGTGATGCCCCACATCTAGCATCACTCGATGGTTACTGGTATGCTTGAGTTAATGCAGTTAATGAAAAGGATAAAAAGATGGAGTTGACTTGGTTAGAGCCAAAAAGTAAGAAGGGGCATAAATGTCTAGGAATTTTATATGTGGAAAAGAGATCGCAGTCTTGGGATTGTCTTTTAGGGGTATTAAACGCTATGAAGGAAGGTACCGGAAAAGAAGTTTGCCTCTTCTTGGTTGAAGAACATCGATTTGAGGTACTTGAACTTTGTTCATCTCCTTTTGTTTTGTAATTATAAAAACTCTATTATGTTTACTGTAAGTTAAATCTCTTGCCATAATGTTAAGTTGGTTGCGATGTTTAGCTTTACATTTGGAGCGCTTTAATGAGCTAACTATAAAATTATCTATTACCATATTAATATATTAACCTTGATATTGTAGTAGTTTTTTGAGCTAAGCGCTAGAAAATTGTTAGTTAAGATGGTGTCGATGGTGTCTCTATATTTACATATGAGTGATCATTATTCCTGCACTAAATCTCATAAAACAATCGTCAATTTCTTGGCTAAATGGCATTACAAGGTTTCTTACAATATTAAGTAACGAAGGCAAAGCATTCATCTTTGGTTTTTTACGTTGCACTAATTACAAGTTTCTAATATCTCTATGAAGTTACAAGCTAGATATCAACTAGTAAATGTGTGCCCAGCGTTGCCGGGCTAATGTAGATATCAATTGATCACAAGGTTTCTTTTATTGCAAAGCAACACTTTGATTTTAATCTATGTCATTAGTGACAAGTCATTTATTTTTCTTTTGTAAAATTTATTGATAAGCCTCATTTGATTCTACGAAGCCTTATACACGTGTGCTTCCTATATATTTGGAAGCTTTGCATCCTTATGAAGGCAAAAAATAGTTGCATTTGAAAAAATACAAGACTAATAACACGATTAACACAAGAATAAACTATTAACGAGCATAGTGAACAACCACATAAAGAAACCTTAGCATCTTTGCAAATTTTAACATGGTTCTCGAACTAATAAGAAGAACGCGGTAGAATACAAATTTGTGACAACTAGCATGTAAACACATCTGAAACTATGATACTAAAAATATATATAGAAAAATCATTTCCATTAAATTAATGATGATTTTCAAAGACCATCATAAACTCTAGAATTCATAAGTTAAATATAGTATGAACTAGGAATGGTTTTGCAAAATCAATATGTGCTTAAAACACATCTTCTAATTGATGATTTCAAAAAACTATTGTACGATTGTAGAATTCATATAAGTAAACATGATATGAACTAGCAATGATTTTGCTAAAAAACTATACACTTAAAAACAATCTCACAAACTAATTATGATTTCTGTAAATCTTTAAATTAGTACAATAAATACGATATGAAGCACTATTGGTTTTGCAAAATCAAATATGCTTAAAATACATCTTCTAAACTATGGATGATTTCAAAAAACTATTATGCGAATCTAGAATTCATGTAATTAAACATGATCTGCGAGCCCCATTCTAGAATATAAATTATTAGTGATTTTGCTAAATCAATCTACACTTAAAAACAATCTTATGAACTAATAATGATTCCTAGAAACTAGTGTAAAATTTCGAATTAGTACAAAAAATATGATAAGAGCCACTATTGGTTTTTCAAAATCAATATATGCTTAAAACACCTCTTCTAAACTATTGATGATTTCAAAAACCTATTGTACAGTCGCAGAAGTCATGTAATTAAACACGATATGATTTTGCTAAATTATTGTACATTAAGAAATAATCATACAAACTAATGATGATTTCTGAAAACTACTGTAAATTTATGAATTAATACAAATAATATGATATAAACCACTATTGATTTTGCAAAACTAGGAAGAACACATGGTTTTTTTTTACATTTTGTATTGTCGTATAAAAAAATCACATATATACTTGTTTTCATGCTAATTTATACAAGTTCATTTTTGGGGGCCTTGTGTCTATATATGGTTCATCAGGTACCACTAATACTGGCAAGGCTAAAATGGTTTGAAGCTCCTCGTCACATATTAATAGCAGTTCAAATACTAAAGGATTTGTATGCTTCTCGTCACATATTAATAGCAATTCAAATAATGAAGGATTTGTACGTGTTCCCTCTTTCGGAATTATTAACAAAAGTCAAGAAAAGCAATTCGGGTGAATCTACCCGAACTTTAGGTTTTATTAAAAAACATATCAGACATCATGTCACATTTAAGATATACTAGACATCGCACCTATAATGCAACATCACATGTGCTACGTCTAATGTTTAACAAGCAACGCACCACGTCGCACTTGCTATGCGATGTCCCATGTGCTACGTTGGACGTTTAACATGTGGCATGGCGTTGCACGTGCGACATCGTACGTTGCAGCTGTGACATGGCATGTTGCAATTGCGACGTAGGCCATTGCGACACCTGCTTAGACATTTTCATGGCAACGTCATACGTCTTACCTACGACTTCGTGAAAAAAACTTTGCGATGTCATGAGAACGTGCGATCATTTTGTGATGTCCACGTTGGTTATACATCGCAAACCGACAAACTTTGGGTTTTATTAAAAAACATATCAGACATCATGTCACACTTAAGACATACTTGTGCTATGTCTAATGTTCAACAAGCAATGCACCATGTCGCACTTGCTACGCGACGTCCCGTGTGCTACGTTGGGCGTTTAACATGCGACATGGCATTGCATGTGCGACATGGTACGTTGCAGCTGCGACGTGGCATGTTGCAATTGCGACGTGGGCCATTGCAACGTCTGCTTAGACATTTTCATGGCAACGTCATACGTCTTACCTGCGACTTCATGAAAAAACCTTTGCGACGTCATGAGAACGTGCGATCATTTTGCGACGTCCATGTCGGTTATACGTCGCAAACCGACGTTGTTAACAGTCCATCCTCTAGTAGTGGTACTTCCTCTGCTTGCCAAGTGCAAATGCCTCCCAAAACTATTCAAACATTGATTCTAGCACATCTAGGATAGGAATATCTTATGTCCTCTTGATCCTAAGATCAAGGTCATAAACTTCTAGGATGGTGCAAATCATGTTGAAAGCATGTCTATCATTAAGCTGGTTGTTGACATTTTGGGTGGGTCATTGGTATCAGGTCCCTCTCTCGAGACCAAGCATGTTAGCTTGTCCAACAATGTTATCGTGATTACACTTAAACCAATTACATGTTCTTAATTTAAGTTTTGTGTAACACTTCCAACGCAATGGCAGATTTTTTTTTTTTTTTTTTTTTTGAAAAAAAAAAATTCAACAAACATTGGCCAATTCCCATAACACACCAAAACAAAAAGTTTCAAATTTGTTTTTCTCTGATACAATGATGCAGAACAAAGGACATAACCAGAATGATTGGTTGGGCAGAGAATCAACTAATGGGGTGTGAAACCCTACTAAATCCGCTCGAAAATTTGCTGTTTACGCCCAAAAAAACATAACCAAATATGCGCATATCATACATCATTAGAAAGAATGATAAGGATTTAATTGTTACCTAATATAATTCTTATATTTGCATGCATTAAACAAGTCTGGCAGACGGAGTCCGAATTCAAAAGTTATGATAAAACCATATTACCATCAAAATTCACAGCATGCACTTTGCAAAAAGGTATCTGGATTGGAAGCTACAAAAAACACGTATCTATCATGACAGATCTGGATCAAATCAGATGCCAATGGAAAGCTCTCTATGTAGGCTTTCTAAAGAGCCTAAGATCATCTGAATCTGATTATGTAGCTCAGGTTATGAGTGTATAAAAACAATTGACATTCTCTCTCAAGTGCTTCTCTTCTTTACCTGTTTTTAGTGATTTAGATATTGCATACAATGGTTTGGTAAAAAGGAACCTCTCGTAAAAATCTTATTTTTTATTATAACCTTTTTCTTTTCAACCAAAAATTTGTAAACAGCATTTGCGAACATAATTGAACATGCACCAGAAACAACTTGCTCCACCTTAAAGTTAAGATCATATGATATCCAGAGCCATGCCATGTCAAAATTGATTTCCAGCATAGAACAACAATTTCTTAGACATAATACCTTCTTGGATGTTGCACTTCTTATAAATAGTAAGGTAGGCTTGATATTTGTGTCATGTGAGTAATGTGGGCCAACATGTGATGCAAGTTTAGGCCTTGGATATGCAAGATCTAAGGTCTAGATTATGATAACATATGGATAGTTCTAAAACTAGTCTTTCAAGTTAAAGCAACATGCTAATTGATAAAATACAACTCAACGTATATTATTGTCATGTTTTTATGGACCAAGACAAATTCTAGGCATGGACTTCATAGAAACTATGAATGAAGTGATAATTCTTTTACAAAATTCTTCTACAACATGATCATTTTGCTTCCTATTGCCTGGCTTCAATCTTAGATAAATCAATGTCATTGCGACTCTACTGCACATGCAATGTAGGGTCATTGACAGCTGGTTATTGACATTTGCATGGGTCATTGGCATCAGGTTCCCCCTCAAGACTAGGCCGTTTAGTTTGTCCAGCTCGTTATCATGAATATCTCAAACTAAATTCATGTTCTTATGTGTAGCACACTTTTTAAGCTATTTGAACATGCACCACGAATAGCTTACCAAATCTTAAAAGTCAAGACCATATAATATCTAGGGCCTCGGTATAATATACGAGATCACCTTCTTGGATAGTAAGATACTTTCCAAGTAGGATATTTAAAGATAGTAAAGATACGCTTGATATTTATGTTGAGTAATGTTCATGAGAAGATAAAATAACAAGACCTTGGGCGTGCAAGATCTAATATCGTGATCAAATGGTCAATATTTTAAAAGTTCTTTCGGAAACCAACATGCCAACCCATGCCAATTGATAAAAAAACAATTCGATCTATACTATTCTCGTGTTTTTTACAAATTTCGGGTATAACACGAAACTTGATATTGAAGCTATAATTTATTTACAAAAAAATTGTCTACACACTTATCAATGCTTCCTGACTATCTGGCTTCAATTTCAGATAAATCAATGTCATTCCTACTCTGAGGGTTGGGGGGAGATCTGCAATAGCCAGTGCTGCTAGAATTGTAAGGAACGCTGGAACTAGTGGAAAATTGACTAATGCCACTGCTACTTATAGTACCAACGTTACTTGTGCTGCCAAATGGAGAATGCCAAGAACCTGGAATAATATGATCAGGAATTGCAACTGACCCCTCAAGCATCTGCACTACACTATTCATGGAAGGCCTAACAGAACAATCAGCCTGGCTGCAAAGAACACCAACCTTTATAACCCTCAAGACTTCCTCCAAATCTGACTCTTCGCGCACCCGCGAATCCAATATGTCAATAAGATTTACCACATTCTTGTCATTCATCACATACTTGTGCTTTCTGCCACTTACAATCTCCATCAACAAAATTCCAAAACTGTACACATCACTTTTATCAGTAATGGACTGATCCATTATCCATTCAGGTGCCAAGTAGCCAGGAGTTCCCCTCATTGTAGTGATCACACCACTTTGGTCTTTGTTGATAAGTTTAGCCAGTCCAAAATCAGAGATTTTTGGTGAGAAATTTAAATCCAGAAGTATATTTTGTGGCTTAAGGTCTAGGTGAAGGATCTTGTCTATGCATTCATGGTGCATGTAAGCCAGGCCCTTTGCAACACCTAATGCTATGTTGAATCTCACAGGCCAGGGAAGAGGTTTTACATCTCCAAATAGCCATTTCTCGAGCGAACCGTTTGGCATATATTCATAAACTAGGATTCGGCTTACGCCTTGAGCACAGTAGCCCAGAAGCCTGACCACATTAAAATGATGAACTGTACCCAATATTGCAACTTCAGAGGTGAATTCCTTCATACCCTGCCTAGAATTATCCAATTTTTTCACTGCCACAATGCTCCCATCTGATAACCTGCCCTTATAAACTGTGCCAAATCCTCCAGCTCCTACAATCTCTAGAAATCCACCTGTCACACTTTCTATGTCTTTGTATGTAAATCTTTTCAACCCTACTTCTGCAAGAGAATGCAACATTGCCTCTTCTTTTGCCCTGGTAGAGCCCCCTTTATCCTCTGTTTTTTCCATTCGTCTTCTCCTTCTTCTTAAGCATATAAGAGTCACTGTTGTAAATATTAGTGCAGGTATTCCCAATCCCAGCACAAGGCCTATAACATAACCTCGCTTGGACCTGTTGGAATATGTGTACCCTTGCCCTTGTATACTTTCTACCTTGAGAAAGGCAGTGAAAGTAGAATTCTCAGCATTATATTGTAGAGTCTCTGTTTGGGAAGTTAAAAAGCAAGAGCTTTTTTTCAAATTATAAAATGCTGCCTTGCAGACACTGTTATTCATGCACAACTGACTGCATTGGTCTGAACTAGAAACCATATTATATGTTGCATTGCCATACCTAGTGTAAAAAAAACTGGTATTTGGCAAAGAAAGTAAAGTAAAACCTGGATTAGATTTTCCAGAAGAGCTGGGCTTGCAGCCAAGACTTGGATCCTTGGTGGGGCTCACATATTCAAAGTAGGCCTTGTCAGGGCAACCTTGACAAGTTCCATTGTAACAGATCCCATATGGTCCACATATGTCAGGAAGATCACATTTCTTGTCTTCAAACAAGCTGAACAAAGTTTGCCATTTTAACACGGTGCTATCCCAACTGTAACTATGAATATCTCCATCTGCCTCTAACCTGAAAAAAGTAGTATTGCCAATGAGCTGGCCATTGGAGTTTAGAAGATTTCTTCTTTCCCACGTGCTGTTGAAACTGTCACACACAGAATCTAAGATAAGATTTGACTCCTCAACAGGGGAGTAGCTTGGAAGTCGAAAATCTAAACTAATTTCACCAAAATAGTTCCTGCATATTACAGCATAAAGTCCAGATTGAGAAGAATTCTTAGCTGAAGAAAGAGAATTGTCTCCTGAAGCTGCCAGTAACCAATAAGGGGTTGGATCTGGCAAATTTGCATATAGAACAAGGCCATTAGACTCCATAGACAGGGCATATGATGAATTTGGAGCAGTGAGCTGCATTTTCACCTTGAAAGCCTGATATAAAAGAAGGGTATCAATAGGGTGATCAAAAGACTGCCAAACAGTTTTCCCCTTTGCATTCAAGAGCGCCAAATTTCCATTGTCATCCATTAAAAGCTTCTGCACTCCAAGGCCACTAGTATTAGAAGACCAAGCAGTTCTTCCATCCCAATCCTGCAAAACAAAATTGCCCTGTTTATCAAATCGGAGGACGGCGTTGTCTCGGACTGGATCATACCGATTTGCGGTCCAGATAATTTGGCCGTAGTACCCAGGAACAGTGTAATCGCCCACATATGCAACAACGGAAAGGAAGAAGCTATCTATGGAGGTGTTGACGAACCAGAGGCCGTAAGTAATGGGGCCTCTGCTTTTATCGTTATAGTTGGCCTGGGTTCCGGCCTTGCGGCCTGTAAGGCCCAGGGACGGATTGAGATCTTTGAGGGCGTTGGATCCATTGTTGAAGGCGAGGAATGTAGTGTCGTTGTATGTGGCCGCTTGTAAGGAAATGGCAAAGGCTAAAGATAGTAGCAGCAAGACGATGGCAGAGCAGGCCATAGCCGAGCTCGGTTGTGACAGAGGGTCTTCAAAAACAACACTTTAGGCGGGGGCGTGCTACCACTTGTTGGCCGCCACCACACTAGGCTATTCGTTGACTCCACTCCACTCATCCAAATTTAAAAGCTTTCCAAAATGTGAAGGCTTGGTTGGCGGCCACTTAGAAGATAATCTGTCTTCGTTTCGGTGATCCCGGATGTGAAAACCTCCAATATCTATCACCATCATTTCTCACCCAAAAAAAAAAAAAAAAATTTCTCGTCATATATTAATAAGGGTATTAGGATGAGGGGGGTTCCTCGTGCCCCCTCATCCACACCCCATGCATGCATGCCCATGGATTCCCTTAGATCCCCACCATTCGGAAAAAAATAAAGGCTCCAAATCCTGACACGTCATGGGGTGCCATAAATGGGTCATGGGATGGCCATGCATGGGGCATGCAGCACCATCCCTACACCGTTGGATGGAGGTGGCAGGGCCAATCCTGGCCATCCATTGTAGGCAGGCAGGTGCAAGGAAGATGTAAAAATCATGACCGTCAAAATCAATGGAAATTTACGGCTTTGAATCTTGATCGTCTAGATTGAGGTTTCACATTGGACGGCAAAAAAGGGACAAGAAACACAAAAAAGGGCACTCATGGCACAGGTAAGTAGCCCAGACTCCTTTCCAATCTCATATGATCTGCTGCAGAAGCGGGAGTGCCATCCTTTGCTGTAATTTGGGATGTTTTATTAGCACATACTGAAGGATCTTTTCGCGAAAAATTCAGGTCCAAAAATATCTTGGGCTTCCGGCATATCTTTGTGACAGATTTGTTCTAAAATGCATTCCTGGTTAGGTTACCCTAAAGCAAGTCGATTGCCATTTTCGCGAACTTATCCTTGAGCCCCAGATTTTCGACAGTAGTCCATACAAACTATGAGTTCGATTAGTCCAAAAGCATTAGGAACATGCACTTCACATTTTGCATTTGATGCTTTGAGTCTTTCCCATTTCAGTCCAGACCAATCTTCAAGCAGGGGCTCAATACCATTTCCAGGTAAGGAAATGCATAGATTTTTCTCTTTTTTAAGCTTGAGAAAAAAAGAGTTTGCGAGTGGTTTTTTGCAGTTACTATGGGTCATTTTGGTTGCAACAATTTCTGGTCTCATAATCCAGTCTTTAGCAGCAAGGCTTCAAGTTGTGACAAGCACGTGTGATTCTTCAGAAAGGAACCAGTCTTTAGCAGCAAGGCTTCAAGTTGTGACAAGTAAGTGTGATTCTTCAGAAAGGAAAAAAGAAAATGGAGCATGTAAAGATTTGTGGTTATCTGATCCACAGGGAGGCATTTAACAGAGTAAAAAAAAACAACCATTGTATTGTGGTTATTAGCAGAGGTGGCAACAATTGCAAATGACATTCCTGAAGGTCAAGGCATAATATGCCGACATGTTCCATAGTTTTCCATAGTTTAAAACTCGTGTTCAAAATATTTATTTGCAGTCATGGCGACCGCTTTTATCTTAAATAAACTGTCCAATATGGGCAGAGTTCTTGTGATAGGGTTCAGTACTCTTCTTCTTTTAGCTTTATAGCAATACGGAGTAAGCTATATCCTAACTCTAGACCTTTATATTTTTGGCCATGAGATAAGACATTTTTCTCAGTAAAAGATGGCAGGTAAGAAAGCTGGAGCTTATTATCGTCCTCCTCGTGATGATTATGGTAGTCTGTTTATTTGTGGAAATGGATTATGGTGTTACATGGTATGAGTGCCCAGTTTGAAAGGAGATGGAGCCACCGGAGTAGCCATATCTCTTGATAACAAAGAAACCGTGGCAGACATGAGACTTGAAGGAAGGCTTCTAACAAGAAAAAGTATAGTGTCTTGTTAACAAGTTTCTGGACAAAATAGAGGTCTGTGGCATCTCATTTTCTTGTCATAAATTGGACTTTTCCCAGCCAAGGAAATGCATAGTCTGCTTAGATGAAATGGAAACATAAAATTCAAACTCGTGGAATCATGTAATTTAAGACTTCGTAATTTGTTTTGCCATGGGCATGCTTTGTACAAACTAGAGGAATTATATGCATATAGATAGCATTGAACAAAGAAAAGAGTTAGGCAGTGGCATACACAAGATAACTCAGATTTGTTGTGAACATAAAATGGGTGGTAAAAGGACATTGTTGTAGGATCCTGAGATACAAGTTTTTTTTTTTTTTTTTTTTTGAAGAACTGTGTCATCAATATATTAAAAGAATGGTAATGTTACAAAGCAAGTGAGGAGGAAGGAGAACTGCCCCAAAGAGACAGCGATACCTCGACACTCCACAACAAACTCACGAGAAAAAAGCGCAACTCTATCGCTTTGTACAAACCACCATCACCATCTACAACACCCAAGAAGTCCCGCCAAATGGCAAACTTCAGCTCTACTAATCCCGGAACACCGAGAAAGCTTTGAAATAGCTTGTACCGAAGTCGAGGAATCGAGAGGTTTTGCAGGCCGCCTTTGAATCCCCGAAGATCCACAACCGCCGCCGCTTCCAAATCAGCCACACCAACCGATGCAAGGCTTGCTGCCGCAAGAGCGGCCAACCACTAGGATACACATGAAGAAGCAACTGCTGGCTAGTCAATCTCACCTGAAACAGAGGCCTGACCCAATCCCAGGCAGGCTGCAAGTGAGGGCATAAAACCAGACAATGCTCCACAGTCTCACGATGAAGGCCACAACAAGGGCAGAGAGGGCTCACACCCGCCCTAAACTGACTCACAAGGGCATTCACCCTGATACAACGGTGCACCACCTGCCACAACAAGTTGAGATACAAGTTTTGGTACAACAAGTTGATGTTTAATGTTAATGTTCATGGAATTTTGCATAAACCAAAATCCATGGACCATCAACCTGGCAGCTGTGATTTTGTAATGTGGTTGTTGGCTTTCATTATAATGCGTTTGAGGATATTTGTGATGGCCTGTCCGACGTGGTTTAATCTTTGGGCAATGTTGTTTATTCCTTTATATAGGCATTTTGAAGGTAGTGGTAACAATTTGTTAAGGAATATTTTTAAAGTTGCTCCAGACTGCAATATAGAACACCATCACAAGCATTTTGCTAATGCATTTGCGTTTGAGCCTTAATTTGAAGCTTACGTATAGGACATGCCAGAAGGTAAATGGGGTCTTCCGCCCTCCGATAATTATTTTCTAATCTAAATTTGGGGTTCTATTTTCCCATAGATGTCAGTATTACAGATAAAGATGGTGCATAATATTTTTCTAGAATTATCTCTGGAAAGACTAAGTGCTTCATCAAGATGTGAGAATAAGGATATGTTCATCTGTAATGGAAGCCTTAATATCCAAAAGAGCTTACAAGGATTGGATATGCCGCTATCTTTACAGCTGGAGTGTCAAGTTTCTTTCCATCTCTTTTGGTTCCTACGGAGAAAAACATATAGCATAAGTTGCATGGCAGTTCCTTTCATTCACCAATTTTCACATTATTCTGGCAATTAAATTAGTCTTAATAAAAAACTTCCACCATATTATGAAGGAAATTCCTGACTTCATGGACTCTGGAGGCCCATGAGATATGCACGACCTTTAGGACTATTAGAACTACTTTATGCATTTGCCATATTGGCACTGTGGATCAATCCAAAAGTAGAGATAGCTTGCTCTGTTTTAATGCAATGTTTGCTTTCCTTGCAAAATTTGGAATTAAGCGGTTTAATGTTTGTGTGGAGTTGGGTTCCATTCTGCCTTGCACTATGGTGGGATAAGGATCATTTTTGCAGTTAATGTGTTTGCATGTCTCAGTAGGTAGGCAGGGATTCTCAAAAGAACTTGAACGCTCTTTTTATACAAGGCTATCATGTTTGTACAAAATGATGAAGTAAGTAGTGGAGACAGAGGGTTGCCTCTAACCTAGATTTTAGAGGCAAAATTTAGAGATATGGAGCAGAAGAAGTCAAAAGTGGAACCATTGTCTAGCATCCCCACAGTTAGCAAATGACAGCCAATATCTGAGCTAAGGATGCCGCAAAGGAATATTTGTACTAGTATCCATGAGTTATGCTGATCCCAGAATACTTTATGAATAATGAAGCGATGTAAGGTCGTATATGGTATGGCAGATAAAAATAGCATAAGGGAATGGCCGGAGCTGGTATTAGCAATGTGGTATATTAAAATAGATAAATTTAGGGAAAAAAGGTTGCAGAAATATTTCGGCAGGACCACTAATGGATGGATGGAAGAGAAACCCATTTCCATTTGTATCTCTGGCCTAGGGCACAACTCTTAAAGCTGATTACAGGTGCTAGAATCGACCTGGCAGCATTGTGCAAAATGAAAGGAGTCATTTAGTCTACCAAGCAAATTCTGCTGGACGTGATCAGTAAGTATAATCTCCAAGGGCCTATTGCTAAACCAAGCACAGGGATATTAAAGTTCATGCCCAAAGATGGTGAGGATACAGACAAAGATGAAGTTGTACAAGGAATCACATGTGTAGCAGACACTAAGGATACTCATGATCAAGAAGCAAGTAACGAAAATTTAGAAGACAGTGGCAAAATCCCACTCAACTAGGTTCTTTATTTGTAGAAATAAATGTCCAGATGCTGTTAGAATGGGTACAGTAAAGTAATTTGAATGAAATCTAGCAAAAAGGTCTGAATACAGATTGCAATAAGGTTTTAAGAATTTATTCCAGGATTCCATTCGACTCAGTTGGGTCATTCCATTTTTTATATTTTTCTTCATTTTTTGCAGGCAGTTTGCCCATTTAACAGAATTTATAAGTAGATGGAGGCAGTGAAAATCTACTGCCTTCTACCTGTAGCAACAACCTGTAGCAACACTTTTTAAAGAAGTGTGTTTCCAGCGATAGATGGAAGTTCATTTATTTTGCCCCCTTTGTATTCAAGCAGAGGAAATTGGTTCCCGATTAGCATGCAAAATGTTGGTGTGGTCAGTTTTTCCGCTTTGATTTAACTTTTGTATATAGCCGCTTTGATTTCATTTAGAGAGCTTCACCATGACAGAAAGGGCCAGTATTAAGGAGAGATTTGGTGTAAGGATGGCCAGGGAAAAGAAAAAGCCTCCTACTCAGGAATCATTGTTTGCACAGGAGGTCCCTCGTCCCACAAGTGCTCGGTCTAGCATACAGCTCTGTGACGCTCCCTGCTAAACATACGGCACCCAGCCGTATACTCGGCAGGAAATCCCCCATCCGGTCCTGCAACCGCACGGGCCCTCCGTCTATCCCGCACTCTGTGATGATCATAGTGCGGGAAGGGGACACGGAGGTGTCTTGCGTGCCCTTCCCCTATGGGCTCCTATCACAGCGGAAGCATAAACACGTCAGAACTAGCAATACAATACAACATACTACCTCGAAGGGTAGCTCAATCGCATATCCATAGATGCAAAGAACATAATCATATGCCATAAAACATGGGGCTCCTACCCGTGGCTCCGACACATGAGGGAATCGACTGACTAGATAGGCCTCAAGATAGAGCAGACCGAGTCATAACAATGGCGGGGCTGGCATAAGACAATGGCTAGGGTTGACCACTCCATCCGCCCCTCCCTGGCATACTTTGCGGATGGGCTAGACCAAGGCGTGGCATGACTCTAACCTTCCCATCACGCCAATCCCATGGCATCACCCATCGGGGCTACTCCGTGTTGCATCTCCCCGTCCGGCCGAGGTAGGAAGGGTTGCATCTCCCCTTCCCGGGTCTAGAGGCTCCACGCGGTGACTAGAGAATCGTGGCGACACACCGATTAGTGCCGGACCAACCCCCAAAACAAGAGCCAAGCGACACTTGCAACTCCCGAGGGCGAGGCGACACCATTGCCCCGAGGTGTCCGGACCCATGCTCGCCCCACCGAAGTGACCGACCATAAGCCTAGCCCACCGTGGGATCCCCCAAGCCCCCACTTTCGGCGGGGATCCGCCCTCCATCTTGCCTCTAGCCCCGTTGTGTAGTGCTGAGTCACATCATAGCTTCCATAGCCCGGTGGGTTCCTATGCACAGGCCGCATCTAATAGGAACTAAGGGATCTACACTAGGAGCATACTACATATGGCCCTAGGTCTCTACCCCCCGTCCCAATACAAGAGGAGCAACATGATCAACCAATATCACATACATCACATCATGATCCATATCAATATCATATGAACATCTTAACCTAATCATACATAGCTAACTAACAGTTAGGGTTCCTTGATTAGGGTTCGAGATGTTCAACAAAGGATCTAGGGTGGCTCTACTCTAGATACGAACTACTAACCCATCTGGAGTGCTAGCTTCCAGATGAACAAACATGAACTCTACTCAACCTACCTCCTCCAGAAGCGCTTCCTCCCATCCCTGGCGTCTCCATGCTCCTTGATGTGGGTCGAAGGCTTGCTCCCTCTACGATCATACACACCTTCCAGGGGCTGCTGCTCCAGGCTAGACTATGACGAACTGTGCTCGAAACGGGGTTTCAGGCACGTGGGTGAGAGATCAGGTGCTAGGTCAGGGAAAAGGGTCTAGGGTTAGGGTTAGAGCCAATATAGGTGTGGGTCCACATGGGATGCCACGTGGCACCACTAGGATGAGGCCGTGTGGCGGTTGCTCCAATAGGATAAGGCCATGTGGAAATGGGCCTTATCCTAAGGTTATCTAAGTTAAACAATTAACTTAGATGTGCACCCCTTGCCACTTTCTGGGGCATACAAGGCTACCTAGGTAGACTTGTATGGTGACGGGTCCAGGAATGTACGTATTTATAGCGTATATTCCCTTGGAATGTCACAAGCTCCATGGTCAGGGGCAAGCTAATTCCAGTGTAATAATGGATTTGCCATCTTCTCTTTTTGGTCCCCAACGGCCTCTTCATATCGGCTGGTACAATTACCTTCCAAGATCGGGAGGATCTCCAAAGTGCTCTAGACCTGCAAGTTCAGTGTTTGCCGCCTACACTTCGTGACCAGGTACGACTCATTCATTCTGATGGAGGAATGACGGCCACATCTATGATCGTGTCTATTGAGAGATGGACACACTTATTACAGTTAATACATGCCTTCGTTCCAGACCCTAAAGCCCAGTATGTGGGCACAAGTGATGCCTCAGTACAGACACTAGATACAGAATTACAGCCACAGAAGAAACATTGTGTTGAAGCGGAAGTGCAGACATTGGAAAGGGAACATGTTGAGGTGGACATACAGACATCTCCACAATCCCAAGGGGACCAGAAGTCCTCGTGCCGAGCTAGCAGATAGGAGCAGGGTGCCTCAGTCTCTTCTGTTACTAGGAGCCTGAACTTGCGTATTATAGGGGTTGCAGAGGCAGAAGATGATGCCCTTTCTGATATGGATGCCGCTTTGCATTTTTTCACTAATGGCATGCATGTGCAGGCTGGTGGAGTTGTCTCCGCTACTAGGGTGGGAGCGGCAAGACCTGATCGTCCTCGCCATCTTTTGGTTCGGTTTCAAGACACTCTTAGCCGCTTACATGTTCTTCAGCATGGAAACCATCTCAGAGGGACTAGTTTCTCAGTACAGGAGGACCTCTCCCCTCTTCAATTGTGTAACCGTAAGGAGGAGCTCTGCAAGGTGAGGGCAGCCTGCCTGCAAAAGAAATGGGCAGTGTACAGGGGAGGCGCAGAAATTATTCTAGATCAATGGCCTTCCAATCCTTGGACTGGCTATGTCTAGATAATTTTAGAAGCATAAATTTACCACTAGCATTAGCATTATCTTATCTTATTCTTGGTAGCCTTTTAATATTTGATTATTGTGTTTGGTGATGGGGCCTAGTCCCCAGGTTTTAGATGGGCTGTTGCCCTTGCATGTGTCGTCCCATAACCCGTTGGGTTCCCGTGGACATAAAATTCATCTTATCTTATCTTATTCTGTATGAGTTCATAGATATGATTGGGTTGTATTTTCTAGTTTACAGTATGGGATTTACACTTGCACTTTGCATTTTGGATTAAAGGTTTCAGGGCTTTGATTGAGATGGCAACCTTGCATTACAATCCTTTCAATTCCCAGGTGGGAAACGTCCATCTTCTATGTGCATGTTCATACCACTACTCAGGTAATTGAAAATGGTTTATATAGTGTCCGTGTGTGTCTTTAAATTTGATCACCTAACATCGTCCATTCTAATTTCGTTTTTACCAGCTAGAGTAAGTGCGCTTTCCGTGTTAGATGATAATGATTCCATCATTGATATGTACACAGAAGTTAAGTAATTCGTACTCTTATGAACTTTAATCTAGGACTGTTATCCTAAGGTGGCTTGATTTTGTGCATTAATGACATCACTGCATCGGCAAAGAATAAAAGATATGCAAAGTTTCATCTCGGTGAGATAACCGTTGCCTAGCTTTTTTCATATAAAATCTTGATAAGATTCTAGAGGTGGGAAGTTCTTGCGAAACGTAATTGACTATTTTCAATATACGTGCAAGCTATTGGGTGCAATCCTATGTAATTAGCCCAAACTGCTGATTATAGCCTTTTGTGACCAATGTACCTTTGCGACCAATATAGCTATCTCATCAAATTTTATTTTAGTCATGTGAATCCATTAATTATCGAGGTAAAAGTCTAGGAACCCATGTCCCCTGCCTGTGCTGCTTATTGTTAAGTTTGGGGATGGCACCAAGTAGCATAGGACCTGTCCTTCTTGCCACTGGTTTTTGTTTGTCATTCTGCTTGGCTTTGCCCTTTGACTGATCAGAATATGATAATACAATTGACCCTTTGATTTTGCCTTGCCTTCTTTGTAATTCTTATAAAAATGTGCAAACGTTACTTGCCAACTCTTCTCAAAGTAAGAAGATGTGAAAATGTGCATATACAGAACACCTCTAAAAAAATGTATTAATAGCTTCAAGAGATTTTTTAGTCTTCCATGGCGGCGATACTGACAATAAGTATGCATATTGTGTCATGGATATGGCATTGTTACAGTCATCTTAAAGTCTCTATAGCAATTTCAAGTTTAATTTAGTTGAGTTCCCTTTTTTTTTAATGGATAAGCTTTGATGATAATTATTTCAATAATATGTCATATTTTCACTGCAGGTGGAATGAGCTAGATCTAATCTGATATTTGCTATCGTGGAGCAGAGATTAATGGTTTTGACGGCATGATATACATTTATTGGACTATTTGAGTTGATATGTGCCCTTCCTATTTGATTCTGCAACCTGTAACGTGCTCTCTGTCTCAGTTACCTGGCCTGAGATGTGGAATCCTAAATGTGGCTATTTTCTGTGAGGTGGTCGCACACGACACATTTAGCTTGATCATAGTGTTGGTATGGAAGATGTAAGAATGGATGTTGTCTCGTTTCGTCTTTGACACATTCATATTATCAGTAGAAAAGTGGGCATTTTGTGTCTCTTGCGTGCTCTTTATTTGCATTCAGCAAAATAAGATTCAAACAGGATATAGGGTAAGAAAACATATGGCAGAAAAAGAAATTCAATGGATAACATGAGCACAAGGGCAGGTTACAGGTGTATAGCCATACAAATTAGATCTTCATACATCACAAGCTTTCTGTACATGTTGCTTCTATTTTATATTTCCAGCTTTTTTCTTTGCATGTGCAGTGCTACCCATGAAGAAACGCAGGCTTATAGCTTCCATTCGCACGGGGGCACATCGCCTCCGCATTGAAACAGGGCGTTGGGCTCGTGAAGCACGGGAGCAAAGGCTTTGCCAGTGTTGCCACCAGGGCGCGATTGAGGATGAATGTCATGCCCTCGGATCGCCTTCAAAGATTTGCCCATATCCGAGGCGATATGTTCGATTACTAGTGCACGGCCAGCCGTTGCATCGGTTATTGGCTCTGGCGTCGGTGGGTTTGTTGGGGTCATACCTCCAGGAGGTTATGGATGCACGGACTCGTTTGTGTCCTACGGGGCCGGTATTGAACCGTCCTATGCAATTGTACGGTGTGCCAAGCCAGGCTTATTATCGCTAAGGTTTTCCCTCGAAAACCCTTGGCGGGGGGTTTTAATCCCGCGACTAATATGCTTGCTGCTCTCTTTTTTGTTTGGGTCCCATAGGCCAATTGGTCTCCGTGGACGCTAAAAACCTATTCTATTCTATTCTATTCTATTCTTATCCAACTAGGCCTGATTGTAGGCATGCAAAGTAAGGACTACAACAAATTGGTCAACTGCTATGTTCATCCCTCTGACAAGCTAGCCCATATTTATCACCATGAATATCTTGGTATTCCCTTTCTTCCGCTTTGGAAAAGCATGTTCTTCTTTGATGATTCCTTCATGCTTTCATCTATATAAGGCAGATAAAGATTTTGTATCTTCAATCTACATTTTGTCCTTCTTTTTCTGTCCATGGCTATTGCAACAAGCTCTAGTGAGCACCTAGGTACACTACATCATTCATGTAGGTTGTCTGGTGGAAGTGTTACGAATACTCTGTTCTTCTTGCAAATTCATCTACTTATTAGAAAGTAAATCACCACAGGGTACTCGATTTACCACCCAACCGGACCAACTAGAAGAGATGTCACCAAGTCAAGCTACTCCGCAAGACTGTATAAGAACAAGCTCTCTCTAGCCACCAACCACTGGTGTTACGGGAACTTCTTTGAATGATATGATCAAGCAAGGAACTAGAGAAATACTGTAGATCAAGGCTAGGCTCATCATCAATGTAGGAAGAAGCAGATTTAGCTGTGCAGTCAGCTTAGACCCCTATGAACCTTTCTAGGCATAACTTTTAAACTATAAGGAATCTATAGACAATCAAGCCCAATCTGGAAACTAGACTTCAAGGGCTCTCCAACAAGGTAAGGATCACTAATTTATGAGTTGTGGTCTCGGAGATATCACGTCTCAAAATTGTCCTTCTATTTATAGGTAACAACACCTTTTTTTGCCTTTTTGCTTTTAAATAAAGGTCAAGGTTTATTTTTAGCTCTCTCTTTGATAATATCAAGGCTTAAATATACTGGATGGCTTTCTTACTTGATCATATCAATAAATATTGTTCCATGCAAGGCCACTCCCCCGAGCACCATATCAATTCCTTCCCTTCTCAAGACTGATCGTCCTCGATCATCTTTCTTAAAGATGTACATCCATTCTCACAGACAATCAATTCCTTCCCTTCTCAAGACTGATCGTCCTCGATCGCCATTAAACCTGAAAGGAAACCATCGAAGCTCCCTTTTCAAAATTGATCTTCAATCAATTTCTGAAAAGCATGTTAGTCTTTCCCTTCTTGGGACCATTCTTGCCCCCTAGGAATATTCTTTTTCTGATCCTCCAAGGCAGGGTCCGCGCTTGGACAGAAAAATCTCCATACTAATCCATCAAGTAGGCGTCCCTCACGTGAACAGTCATGGCATTCCTTGCCCTTTCCAATCCTTCAATATAAGTATAACCATTTAACTTGAACAAGAAAGTAAACCCTTTCCAGTCCTTTAAGTTAAATATCACCATTCAACTTGAACAAGAAAGATATTTTCCCCTTACCACAAGTTGAACATCAACTTAATTTATCTCAAAATATAGGTTAGTTTGAAATAAAATATTTACTAACCTCCACCAGAACTTTTGATCAGTTTCTATTCCAGTTTGCAATCTCCAGCACCAACCAGAAGACCTGCGACCATCAGGAATAACAAACATTTTATTCACATGGACATAAGCACCAACTTATTCCAACACCTTGGACATGGCGTCAACTCATTCCAACCTCTTGGACATGGCGTCAACACATTCCAATCACTTGGACAAGAGCAGCAACTCTTTCCATTCACTTGGACAAGAGCAACAACTCTTTCAATTCTTGAGGCACCAACCTCAACCAGTAGCATAAACTATTGCTCAAATTTTCCATTGAGGCGCCAACCTCAACCCAGTAGCACCAACTACTGCTCATAATTTTGGACAACAATCTAAAATTATCCGTTGAGGCACCAACCTCAACCATAGGGATGCAATAAAAAATATCTAAAGATTCTAATCACAATCCTTAAACATCAATTTCATACCAGACAGAGGTAACCGATTCATCTTTACTCTTCTCGGCTTCAAAAGTTCTCGCTTCTTGCGTTGCCTTAAGATATCTTGTGTGCTGCTAAGCCACTCAAATTTTCAATGCTTCCATCACCCACAGCTCCACTAGTAAAGACCGGAACTGAGCTCTGATATCAATTGTTACGAATATTCTGTTCTTCCTGCAAATTCATCTACTTATTAGAAAGTAAAACACTACAGGGTACACGATTTACCACCCAACCGGACCAACTAGAAAAGATGTCACCAAGTCAAGCTACTCCCATAGGCCAATTGGTCTCCGTGGACGCTAAAAACCTATTCTATTCTATTCTATTCTATTCTATTCTATTCTATTCTCTAGCCACCAACCACTGGTGTTACAGGAACTCCTTCTAATGATATGATCAAGAAAGAAACTAGAGAAATATTGTAGATCAAGGCTAGGTGCATCATCAACGTAGGAAGAAGCAGATTTAGCTGTGCAGTCAGCTTAGACCCCTATGCACCTTTCTGGTCATAACTTTCCAACTATAAGGAATCTATGGACAATTAAGTCCAATATAGAGACTGAACTTCACACGCTTTCCAACAAGGTAAGGATCACTGATTTCTGAGTTGTGATTGCGGAGATATCACGTCTCAAAATTGTCCTTCTATTTATAGGTAACAACATCTTTTTTTGCCTTTTTGCTTTTAAATAAAGGTCAAGGTTTATTCTTAGCTCTCTCTTTGATAATATCAAGGCTTAAACATACTGGATGGCTTTCTTACTTGATCATATCAATAAATATTGTTCCATCCAAGGCCACTCCCCCGAGCACCATATCAATGCCTTCCCTTCTCAAGACTGATCGTCCTCGATCATCTTTCTTAAAGATGTACATCCATTCTCAAAGACTATCAGGAAGCACATGCATGGTGCATGAAGGAAAAGTGGGACGAGAGCAGGGAAGCCTATTCAGGGAGCCTTCTACCAGCCTGAGACTTACGTTCTCCCACAACATGGAAACCTGAACCATCACTTTGTAATTGATATATAAACAAAAGACGATGTTTCAACAACAAATTATACCATATAATCAGACGTCAAGTACTTAAAATCAGGCCTGTATAATTGTACAAAATAGGCCATTACATGTTTAAAATGTTTCTTTACATTCCCAAATGTTTAAGATATGCTTCTGCCTCCTCCGGGTATAAATCATTCAAACATTATCTTCCTAGCCCCTCCGTGATTTGCAAAGCTACTTGTATCATCACTGCTAGTTGGAGTATTTTGGAAATGTTCCCTGCCATGATAAATCCAGTAATCAAATGCGGACTCTCCAAAGTTAGTCCTACAAACCTTCTGCTTTTTTATGTTTCTCTCATCCCACGAGCAGATATTGATGTCTTCTAGGTTGCATGGCATGCAAGTTTCATCAATATCATCCGGATCTTGGCTATCCATGAAGTTCCCTGCTGGAACATCATTGTGCATGGGACAAGGATCGCCAAGATCATTATCCATTTCGTTTGGATCAGCAAATTGGCTTTCACAATATTAAAGATGAACATTATGATCAGGTTCAAGAGGTGAATTAGCCAGTGCAGCAGCAATTTCATTGGAAATTAGTTCTCTTTTCAACATTAGCTAGCTTTTGCCCTTTGCTTAGCATCAATTACACCCTGTGTAAAAGGCCTAGCATCACCAAATATCTCCTCAATGCCTAGCTTCCTTTTCCCATCTTGATGGAAAAGAATAGCTTTCATTCTATTTGCATGGTCTTCCTTCTTTTTTTCTACCATTTTCTCAGCCTTTTTCAAAGCCTTGGCCTCCACCCTTGCTTTCATTTGCAGCTCTTTAGCCTTTCTTTTCTCATAGGCCGATTGGCCTCAGTGGACGATAAAAAATCATTCTCATTCTTCTTGAATTAACTTCTTCTCAGCTTGCTTTTCTAACCTTATCTTGTTGGTTCCACCTTTCTGTTATGCTCATCTACCCTGGCCCTTAACATCTCATCTGATGTCACCATGAGTCTATTCGCAAGCTCAATTGGCAATCTGCTCCTTCTTGCCTTTGGCGTACTGGAAGGTGCAGGGCCTTTGGCTATTATAATAGTGGAAGGGGCAACATTGGCAGCATTAAATTTTGTACCAGTAGCAACATTTGAACTGGGATTTGGAGCTGCAAGAACTGGACCAACAACATTTGCAATTTCAGTTGCAACTGACAGCAAGTGCAAACAAACTTGCATCAGCACATGCAAGCCCATTGGGATTGGCATCTTCAAATTCACCTGCACATGCATGAGCAATCTGCATCATCAACTTCTAACAATGATTAAACAATATTTTAAGCATGGATTAATCAGAAATCTCACCTGCAACTTTTGGACATTTGGCTCAAAATCCACTACCACATTTTCGTCCTCTTCCTCGCCTTCAATGTCTTGAACAATCATACTCTCAGCCACTGGGTCTGGTTGCACAGCAAGCATTTTCCATGGCCAAATTCCTGTGGTAGCAAAGCCTGCTTTGATGTTCACTGCAGTTAAGGATTGTTTAAGAGACTGAGAGACCAATGTTGCCATGTCCTCCTTGTTTAGTTCATGCATATCATTCCTTTAAATGCACTCTTCATAGGTCCAAAACAGGAAACATCAAGTGGCTGTAGCTTGTGATGAGAAGTATGTGGAGGTAGTTGGAATACGTGAAAGCCCATTTCCTTGGCATGTTGGATCACTTTCAAATTCACATGTGATCCATGGCCATCACAAATCAATAAATGAGGTCTTTCTAAACTAATACCTCCTGGCACATTTTTTCTTGACGTGATCCAACCATGCATCAGAAAGCTAATTAGTAATCCAAGCTTTTTTTTTATAAGACATAGCTGCTCCAGGTTCACAGCCAGCAAGAAGATCCCTATCCCTTAATTTCTTGCCTTTAAAAATGTAAAGATTGGGAATTGTATGGCCTGCAGCACTTACACAACATAGGGTAGTTAGCCACTTTCTATTCTTGGGGATCTCCTTTTCTGGCCACAATTCTCATCCCACATCTGCTGCCTGCTTGCACACCCGTTTCATCACAATTCCATATTCTACATGGTTCTAAATCTAAATCATCAAAAGCTTTTCTAAGGCCAGTGTAAAAACCTATTAAATTGGTGGAGTTAATGGCCTTTACTCTTTGCACTTCAACACATTGGGCAAATCTAAGTGAAAGCTCAGGATGCCTACCTCTAAAAAGACGCCACCATTTGTGTCCAGGTATGCCATCTTTGAAGCAAGTATGCCTGTTGGCACGCATCTCAGCGGCCTTCTCCCTCATGATACCAAGTGTGACTCCCCTACCCTCATCACACATTTGTAATGCCCACTGAACTAGGTTTTCTTCCTCCACATCTAATAAACCTTTGGGTTTTGATCCCCCTTTTACCTCACACTCACCAAAACCCCAACGAGTTAGAGTGGTATGTGGAATACCATAATGAAGTGAGGCTTTTCTTATGGACATCCCATCCTCAACAGCTTCCAATGCCTCCTCCATTAACCAAATTGTGATTAAAGGATTGGCACTTGTTGGAGTGTGGAAGACGGAATATTCCAGGGAATATGTGGCACCTGCCAGTAGATAGAGGGCATATTCCCGGCATCCGCGATCATCATAAGCTCCTAATTTGAAACAATATACTTCATGGTGAGCTATGGTGCATAGTTCCAAACGCTTGGATTTTTTATGTTCTTGCGCAGATGGATAGGCCATTCTAACGTATTTGAAGAGCATTAGTGGAAGAACATTTTTTGAAGTCTGAACGTGCTTGCCCTGGGTTTCCAATGTATTTTCAGCTTGGTCGAATGCTTGAATGATATGGCTAGAAGCAGTTTATGCCGGATATCCAAACAAATCTATGGCATCTCCTCAAGCAATGAGGCGAGTAATCTGTTTTCTTCTCTCTCCTTGCTTTTACTTCTCTTAACAAAATTGAGAATCCCTAACAGGCTGTAGCACAATCCATCTCCATCGAAAATGGGTCCAGGTATGGTTTTCTTTACTAAATTGTTGCTCAGTTGCAATATTGGATTTCTCACTGTGCGATCATTGTAATTTTCAGTAATTGGGCATGGCTAGATAATGCACTTAGGACAGCAGAGATTATGCAACAGCAGGGATGCCCTGTGCCTAGGGAGCGTGTATATTGTTTGCTACGCAACTGCGCAAAAGGACGAGACCTGGAATTTGGTAGGCGAGTGCAATCCCTGATAGCCTGCATTGGACTAGATTCAGTTGGCATTTTTGCTGATCACCTCATTCGCTTGTTTGCATCTTGTGGAAGTTTGGATGAAGCAAATCAGGCATTTAACAAAGTTCAAAATCCAAGTGAATATACATGGAGTGCCATTATCCCAGCGAATGCCAAGCTTGGGCAAAATGAGAGGGTCTTTCAGTTGTACAACAAAATGCGCATGTCAGGTGCGGCTAGCAATACTTATATTTATGTTGCTGTTTTACAAGCATGCACAGCAACATCAAACCTTAAACAAGGAAGTGCTACTCATCGACATATCATTGAAAGTGGAAGCCAAGGTGATCTTTTTGTTGGGAGTGCCCTTGTGGACATGTATGCCAAGTGTGGAAGGTTGGACCTGGCAAGAGAGGTCTTTGATAATTTGCCAAGTCGGAATGTCGTCTCTTGGAATGCAATGATTGCTGGATATTCTCAGCATGAAGAAGGTCATCTTGCCCTGGAATGTTATGATAAAATGCAGCATGAGAGAATTAAGCCGGATAAAGTCACATATTCGAGCATCTTGAAAGCATGTGCAAGTATCGGGGACATAGATCAGGGTAAACGAATACATGATCACATTCTTAGAAGTGGGCTTCAGTTTGCAGTTTTTGTTGGGAGCGGGCTTGTGGACATGTATGCTAAATGTGGTAACCTAAATGAGGCACGTAAAATTTTTGACAAGCTTCCAGATCGTGACATGGTATCATGGAATGCAATGATCACAGGCTATGTCCAGAATGAACAAGCCCTTCCCGCTCTTGAATGTTTTGTCAATATGCAAGATCAGTGCATAAAGCCAAGTAAAGTCACTTTTCTCAACCTACTGAAAGCATGTAGCAGTATTGGAGGCCTAGAGAAGGGCAGAGACATCCATAATCTAATAAACCAAACTGGAATTGTTATTGATACTACCCTGGGAAATAGCCTTGTTGATATGTATGCAAAATGTGGGAGCTTGGCTGAGGCATGCCAACTCTTCAACAAGATGCTAAATCGAGATGTTGTGTCATGGAATGCAATTATTGCGGGTTATTCTCAGTGTGGCATTGTTAAGCCTGCGATGAAATTTCTCAAGGGCATGCAACAAGAAGGCATTAAGCCAGATGATGTGACTTTCACCATTCTTATTTCTGGTTGTGGTCACTCTGGTCTAGTGGATGAAGGCCAAAAACAATATAGGTCCATGAAAGAGGACTATGGCATGGTACCCAATTCTTCGCATCATCATTGCATGGTTGACCTTTATGGGCGTGCAGGACGCTTATATGAAGCAGAAAATTTTCTCCAAAGCATTCAGCCAGACATTATAGCATACACATCTTTGCTTACTGCGTCCAGAAGATATGGCCATGTCGAAGTAGGGCGACGATGTTTTGATAAACTTATTGAATTGGATCCTCACCACGCCCCTGGGTATCTGCTTATGTCGGGCATCTACTCTGATGCTTGTATGTGGGAAGCTGCAGAAGAGATTGAAAGGCTGAGACATCAAGCAGGTGCTTGGAAAAGACCTGCAAAGGCATGGATTGAGCTTAATAACGAGCTGCATGAGTTTGTTGTTGGGGATAGACATCATCTACAGATTGACAAGATCTATGCAAAATTAAGGAGCCTAACCAGACGAATGAAGGCCGAAGGATACATTCCAAAGGTAGACATAATACTGCGTCAAATGTCAGCACAGGAGAAAGAAGATGCCTTGTGTGGACACTCTGAGAAATTGGCCATAGCTTTTGGGTTCATCAGTACACCTCCGGGTACAACTGTGCGGGCTACAAAAAGTCTTCGAATGTGCACAGACTGTCATAATGCAATGAAGATTATTTCCAAGATAGAGAAACGAGAGATAATAATAAAGGATTCTAATTGTGTGCATCACTTTAAAGATGGCGCATGCTTTTGTTGTGAATACGACTAGGGTGGATTATTATCTGGACTTGGTGCTGCATGTTTGGAAGCATAATTGCTGTGGGCATTGCTGTAACATAGTTGACTACTCTGTTGAAGACATAGTTGATGTGGAGGGTATTTGAATGGTCATGAAATAAGCAATTTTCGTCCAATAGTTGACTACTTTGTTGGAGTCATAGTTGAGGGCTTCCATTGACCTTCCAACTCTCTGCGCATACAGAGAAGCTACATCAAGCACACACTGCCAAGGGAGAAAACAAAACCAATGATGTTAAAGCCTTGGAAAATTTTGTACACAGACGTGCTGGATTGTCATAGCAAACCATTGCTGTTAAAGCCTTGGCAATAACCTATACACAGAGGTGCCTGATTGTAGTAGCATCCTAATTGTGAGAGGTATACAGTATTTGTCACTGCCGTATTTGTCACTGCCTCCCATTTGCTAGAATATGTAAGTTACGTAGAGGGCTAGTCATTGCATAGATTCATGCAATGATTATGTTGCTTAAGATGTTTTGATATATACCTGTCCGCTGATCTGTATCATGTTTTCCGTATCTCATTCACAAATTCCTGCTCCATTCTTCATTTAGAAAAGTAAACAAGACATGTTTATTATATCAAAGACCAGCTTTTATATATTTGTTGGTATTTCTGAAAAAGAACCAGCTTTTATATATTTGTTGATATTTCTGAAATGCCCTTAGGATACAATAACTAGATGATTTTAGCGCGTTTACCAAACTTTTCAAAATTGATCACAATTTATATGTACGACTCTTCTATTCAAATTACTACAAATGCCCTTGAACTTACCGAAATGCCTTTGGGAACAATTACATGGACAAAGTATCTGATGTAAAACTGCAATCAAACAGAATGGACCTTTAAATGATTTTGAATTTGGTTGTAAAAGCTACAATCAGGAAAGAATATCTCCCAATGCTTGTATGATACAAGATGCTCTACAGATATGTCTAAGTAGACAGAATCTGGAGAAGAAAATGCATTCTTAACTTTCTATTGATTTCAAGCTTATCTGGTCTGCATCGTATGCAATAAAAGAAGCCACCCATTATTCTTTAGAGCATTCTTTTCCAAAGGTTTTTAACAATCAGCCTCTTAACTCAACAACCCTTCAGCCTTAACATGCTTGGCTTTCATTGCAGTTTATTTACCACGCTCAATAAGCAAAACCCACTATCTCTTCACCAACAGACATAACGCTGCAGAAGGCTGCACTAACGCATCATGCTACTCACGCTAAGGCAAGAACAAGATGAACATAGCGATCACTTTGATCAAGGATTAGGCAAGTTCTCTCATTAAATTCAAATTATAAAGAATCCAAACAATAGATAAGCACTGAAATGTTGTATTTTTGTAGAAAATTGCCATTTTATTAGCAAAATGTAATATGGAGAATCACATGAACAGTGACATCATTCTGTGAACATCCTATTCATGCAGCCAGCTTCAATGTTTATCCTCCATTTCCACAAATCTACAGTTACAAAATAATCAAATACACAATAAAGAATTAATCCTTCAACTTTAAATCTTTTTACTTTTTTTTTTTTCTTTTTTTGAGAAGTCCCCATACCTTTTACTTTTGGTAACCCTCTCCTTGGATATCTGAACACTTCACCCGAGGTGCAAGAACAAAAATTGGAGGGGAAGGAGGCAAACGGTCATCAAACTCAGAATCCTTGGAAGGATCAATTTCTCTTACAACTTGTTGAGATACCGTGCGCCGGGTAGATCTAGCAAAATATTTGATATCATAAACATGCTCAGGTTCAGATCGAGGGACTGAAACAGGCTTAGGAGCGGTGGCAGGAGAGAAGGTGCGGTAGAGTGTAATATCTGGAATGGGTTCTTTGTATTCAGGGCCAGCAGTAGGGCCCGTGATTTGCCATGGTGCCTTTAGTTTCTTCAGCAAAGCCTGGGCCGACGACACCATTTTCTTCACTGCCGCCATAGCTACCCTAAACCTGTGCAGGCCTTTCTGTCCGATATACAACACAATACAATACATACATATGCATAATTCTAAAAATTTAAATGCATAATTCAAAAATTCAATTCCATACTAAAAATTTGAAAAAAATTGTTGGTGTGGTCATCTTCTAAGATTGAATTGAATTTATTTTTTATCGTCCATGAAACCCAATAAACCTATGGGACCAAATAAAGAGAGAGTGCAATAGGCATATTACTGTCTAGGAATTCAGCCCCGAAGGGTTTTCGAGGGAAAAACCTTAGCAATAATAAGCCTATTGATAAACTGTACAATGATACATATCAATGAAGTGTTAGAGTACACAAGAAGACACGCATATCCATCACCTCCTAGAGATATGATCCCAGTATCCCTACTGAAGTTGTGTGTAGCATCACATGGAGTGGCTGGTCAGGCAGAATCAACTTGTCATAGCGCGCCCTAATAGGTCCAAATGCTGGGCAGTGTTAGAGAGTATGGCACTCGTCCTCCATAACTCCCAGCTGGCAACACTGACATAGCCTGTCCTCTCGTGCTTGTCGGATTCATCTGCCTCTCTCAATGCGAAGGCGATGAGCACCTATGCAAATGGACGAAATGAGTCTGCACTTCTTCAGAGGTAAGTATGTCTGCAGGTACTCTTGTGGATCCCGTTCAAGCATGGGATTGATCTAGCTTTTGTAGTGTGCAGTTTTTACTTGTTCCAAAGCCCCAACATTCCAAAGCTTGTCGAGGAAGCATGTATCGAAATACTGCCTCAAGTGATTGTGATCCTCCTCAGTTTCTACCTATATGCACATGTGCTCCTGCACATTCCATCTGGAGAGCCAATTAGCTCGCTTCTCCTTCCAACAGGCTTTGAGGCATTGTGGACCCATTGCCATGGAATAAGCGAGGTGTGGGAGGCGAGTGTTGTCCGTACTGACCACTTTATAAAAGTATATGAGGTGACGCTCTAGTGCCACCCGCAACAAGGGCAAAAAATCGGTCTCCTGCAGCAGTATCTGATACAGCACCGTACTTCACTCCAAATGCCCAGGCCAGAAAAGCCTTCTGAACCTGCTCCAAGTCATTCCATGTGGCAAGTGATACCACCGATCCCCACACCTCCATCCCATATAGAAGAACACGCTCTACTAAGACCCTAAACACGTGCGATTGGTGCGCCCAGTCGTAAAACTCTGTCTTGTAGCTAGTCTTCTGCATTGTGTACAGAGCTTTCTAGCCTGTCGTCACTCGTTGCCGGATAGAAGTGTCTTAGACCGTGGTAGTATTGAACTCCACTCCTAGGTACTTATAGGTGGGCACAACCTCCACACTCTGTCCTTGATAAGTGAAGGAGGGCATCTTGGTTGACGTGAAGACGAGATGAGGAGCACCTTAGTCTTAGCCAAATTCACGCCCATTCCAGCAGCCTGGCAAAAATTGTCCAGAGCATCCAAATGTGTTGTTGCATGTCGACCCGAGTGTGAGCTAGGAGGTCCACGACGCGGATGAGTTATCGGACAATATGGTGCATGAGCTGAGCCCCTCCACCCCCTTGCTAAATAAGCCAACCCTCTGTCACGAGCCGTATCGTCACACCCTCTAGCTGGTCAATATATAGACCAAACAAAGTTGGAGAGAGTATTAAAAAAAGGGGCAGGTATCGCTTATGATTTTTTATGGTTTTGGCAAGTATGAATGTGTGAAAATCATAAAATAATGACGTCGGAAATTTGGTTGTAGGGTTTCAATTATCTCATGGTTTGTTATTTTTTATAGTTTCTCTTTGTAGAAGCCAATGGTATCTATTTTGTGGTATTTTCATGCGGTAGGGCAGGGTGATGTGGTAGGATCTGTTGCAGGGTATCGATGCACAAGAGCAAATTCTGGATGCTGCAGTGGTGCTTAGACCACGAGGTCGTGAGCATCTTGTTATGTTTCGAATTCAAACAAATATTCCCGCAGACATGATGTCTCCACCATAGTTAGTTGTTCTTATTCGTTTTATCCCAATCTAGAAAAACTCCAGCAAAAATAAGACGGTTCAGAAGGAGTACAACATAGCCTTTGTTTTCGAATTGCTACTATATCCAACCTCTCCAATTCAATCTTTTTTGGATGACGGATTTCTTTGCCCTGTTCCCTTTTTTTTTTTTCAAACTCTCCTCCTTCTCCTGCTTAGATGCCTATTTTTTTTGTATAGATGCATTCTAAGGGAGTGGCATTTCAAAGAATAGAGGCATAAGCATCTTTTAGCAGCTGGACGAGCAGGCTGATACTCTTATAAGTGGGGTGGGGTTCAAATCCCCATGCTTATACCATGTTGCATGCAGAGAAGATAGCTTGTTGTCTACCTTGCAGGATTTGCATGTGAATAACATGGGTTTTTTTTTGTGATTTTGTATGCTTTTTGGCATGGTTTTCCTATGATTTTAGTGCTGTATTTATTGGGCCATACTAAATAGTATTTTTAGAGTGCGGCTTTTTTGGAGCGTTGATCTTTTTTAGCTTCAACAATCTAACGGTTGTTATTTTGGCCTCCTCAATCATATGCATGAAACCAGAAAAGTTCTCTTCTCTCAAAAGTTCTTGTGGTGGTATTATCGATCCGTCCTGTTGATCCGTCTTCCTCTGTCCTCATTCAACAGTTGTGGTATGCTTGACTTTTCTTTTTTATTTGCTAACAATGTTTTAAGTTTTAATCTTTTTTTTTTTTTTTTTTTTTTTTTGAAGAACTGTGTCATCAATATATTAAAAGAATGGTAATGTAACAAAGCAAGTGAGGAGGAAGGAGAACTGCCCCAAAGAGACAGCGATACCTCGACACTCCACAACAAACTCACAAAAAAACTGCAACTATACTGCTGTACAAACCGACCATCACCATCTACAACACCCAAGAAGTCCCGCCAATAAGACTAGATATTAGCATGAGCAGATATTATTTGAAGAAGAACCGTTCTTCATTCTGTTTCACATATATTCATGAATGATCCGTTGTTATTCTGCTCTTCCTCTTCATTTTTCTTCTTTAAACATTACAGATTTAGTGTTTTGTTATTTGGTGTTACTTTCCAGAATTCGAAACCTGCAGTCAAAAATTTAGCATGGTAAAGTGGAGATGGAGACAGATCCTCCAGTTTTTCTTTTTGTTTAACTTCCACAACTTTTCCTCTGTTTAGCATTTGCCCCTTAGTTCGGAACTCGAGCCCTGGATATTTAGGCTGCCATAGCAAGAATCTGCATGCCGGGGCAAATCCGGAACTTAAATCCGGTACTTTTTCATTGCCACACAGCCGTCTGCAACAAAGCCAGGCACATTACCACTGATTTGCCTTCAACCCGCCAGCTTTAGGCTTTGCTTCAAACCCTAAGAAGATAAAGTCTGTTGAAATCGGTCGCTTCATGCTTCAAAAATCGATCCAACAGTTTGGATCTGCTGTAGAATGGTCTCTACCACATGCTCTGCCAACACCACACAACTGATTTGCCTCAGAACCATGATTTACCTCTGATTCTGGCAAGACCACAGTGAAATCCGGCACTCAAAACCATCTCCTGAAGCATGCAGCTTCCATCTCGAATGTTGAAACCCTAACCCTGCCCTAATTCCAAAAGTGTCGAAAGAAACAATGTTTCGTTATCTATTTTTGTTAAAAAATTGAAATGTCAACCTTCCTTTAACCTTGGAAAATTAAAATGTAACCCTTCCTCCCAAATATCTACCATATTATTCAATTATTATTCATATTACTCATATTATTGCTTGTGTTACTCATATTATGTTTAAAATTACTAGTTATTAACAATTCTTTTTTTTTTTTAATTGTAGATATTAGTTCAACATATTACAATGAGACGAATGGCACGAAACAGGCGAGGCCCAGGCTCAACATCACGAACGGGAATCATGCAAGCAGAAGGCATCACGTATGAGATAAATCATCCTGCACAAGAGAACGTCGTCGAAGCTGAAGAGGCGCAAATCAACGAACGTGTTAACTTAATAAATTTTAAAATAATATGCTTTTAAAGTGTATGTAATTAAATTACATTATGCTATAATATTATAGTTACTCAGGTTTTATGTATTGGTTTTTTTTTTTTTTTTTTTTTTTTATTTGTACTTATGTGGCTATTACAAGCTGATATTTAAAAACATTATCTCTAAAAATACCATAGGGATGTGAAAATATAAAGGCAGATTCATATAAAGGAAATAATTCCTTCAGATAAAAAGGTCTATTCTAAGCATTACATGAAAAACCTACATATCCACCCCATAGATATTAAGGGGAACGGGAAAAACCATTGCATTTAATGAAATATCTTAGATTAAGAAAATCTTTGACCCAAAGGAGAAATTTTTTGAGCAGAGCGATCATGCATGCCGCCAAGCGTTAAGGGAGGATTCCCATGAATAGCTATCCCCATAGGAAGATGGGTTTTGATTATAATGGCATATCAGGAGCGGCAACTCCTAAGAGGATGATGCGCCTCAAGATGATTTAGAAAGGGAGCTATTGTGGTGCAAAAAATTGAAAATTTCAAAGCTTTACATATGGCTCGAGAGAGGTGGAGGAAGGGGATATGATCCCAAGCGGACTATGGAGATGGAAATAGAGGTTCTGCCGCCAAAAGGCGGCTACAATAGAAGACCTAGTAGTTTTCAAAGAGACAATACAAGTCACGGAGCATTATATCCCGAGCATAATATAATGAAGATGGGGGTTGGGAAGATGAAGAGTTTCGTGTATGTTTGGAATAACCCATATTTAAAAAAAAACTACTTTCTTTAGAAAGAGGATAACGAGAGAATAGAGGGTCTGTAAAAGAAGACTAAGCCTTATACAAAGGTAAGGCAGACCATGACAAAAATGATGATGATTTGTCGGATGATTAAAAACGAGGAGATCTCCTTCCCTATATAGTTCAAATGCACGATATTGCTTATATTGAAATGTATCTAGCTAAAATGACATGTAGTCGATAGATATAGTAAAGAAAAAAACCACAGTTTATATTATCATAGATTCTAGCCTTTGTGTCTATTTCCCCGATTTCTTAGTAGGCTTTAACTCATCAAGAGCAAAAAGGTACAATGGGTAAAAGGGGCGAAGAGCCTAGAAATACCAAAGTACCTTTTTGGCCCATTGTATAGTTACCAAGATTATTGCTAACTTATACATGATTGGCTGCAGTGCGTGGGTATTTCTAGTCTCATTGTGCTATTTTTGTGTTATGGTTGGTTCTTTGCTCAAAAAGACTTCAAGGATCATACAAATGGCTAAGGGGAAGAATTTGTTTGCTTCAAGTTTACTTTTTCTTAAAAGTTATCTTTACAAAACAATAGTTCGGTTTACCTAAGTACGATTCGGGTCTTTTTTTCTACAAATGATATGACCATAGATCTGCATAAATATGTTTTTCTTTGTTTGCACTAAATATCCACAGATTAACTTTGATGACTTGAAGTATAGAATACATAAATGATATATGCTGATATAAATGACTCAAGTATTCAGACTTATGGTCATCATGAATGAAAATAGGAGCTTATGTACCGGAGTTTTGCTATGAATACAAGGAAAAAATCTTTTTTGGGCTCATAATAGATGTAAATCTCTGTTTGCTATGGAATTCAGGGATGGCAAAGCAGATTTATAGCTTATTTCTGTAAAATAACATAAGGAAGATGTTAAAGACCTTTTGTTGGAAAAAACAACACTCGTATTGTTTTAAATAAAATAGATATGGAAACCATCCAGTATCTACGTTAAAGAACCATGTAAAGATGGATAAGAAAAGGTGACTTAAAATAAAAAAGGATAGACTGAAATAACAATCTGTCTTATAGTTTTTTATTACTTTAAAAGTTAATACATCCATGCACATGCATGAAGACATGCAAAAAGGGAAGTGCATGCAAATTAAGACAACTGAAAGTTAAGAAAAAGTCTGTCTGCAAAGATATATGAAAAGCTAGACCGAAAATTATAAAATCGGAATATAATGCACGATTCAAATGGAAAGCTTAGAGAAAGGCTTGTATAAGTTAATACTTCTAAGGGCATGGACCTTAGGTAGAATATGCAGATCTTTATGTCTGTAGGACCAATACTATAACTAATTATTAAAGTCAAGGGACTTTTAGACCTTAGTAGGATGTACTGTCTTCAGATTGCTCGTCTGAAGTACAGAATGATAAGGCTACTGATGGATTGACTGATGTAGCTTGAACTGCTAGTAGGGTTGATGCCTAGACTAGTTGTTTCCGGGTTTTTTTTAGAAATTTCATTACATTGGTCTTACCAGTGTGACATCCTATCTATTTGGTATATCTGAGCAATACTTGGATACTGAACATAGTACTAATAATATTGCTGGATTGCATATTCAGGACACAGATGAAACTCAAGGGGAATGTAATATGGAATTTGCACCACCAGTCTGGAACAAGGCCCTTGGACCAATAGGATACGAAAACAGCAAGATTGCATGCCCCAGCTATGCAGTGCAAACTCTACTAAGCTGTATCAAAAATCCAAAAGTGCATATGCTGTTAATAGAAAAAGAAGCAGCAAGAAAACCTGAAGATCTATCAGCCATATCTCACCTTGGCTTTAATGATTGGTTAAGTATGGTACCAAGGATAAACAAAGCAGGAAATGAATGGGAAGATGCCATAAAGATTATTGATGAAATTTATGAAACTCTGCCTGGCAAAATATACCACTGGACCATGGAGGAAGATCAAGCAAAGGGCCAATTCTTCTCAGGGGTAAAAGCTTTAGAAAAAGCAAATAAAATAAAAGTTTCCTGTCTGGCCAATGCAGTATGCAATAAGAGCATCCTAAACGGTCATGAAGATGATGAAGAAGATCCATTCGGAGAGTCACTCTTATCTGAAGAGGACAGGATGACCATGAGCACTAAGGCAGCAAGCGGAAAGGAGGAAGATGACAAGGAATTCAGTTTTACCTTGCACAATTGCCTGCTTTTTCCGATTATACCAGAAAGGCTGGTTGAAGGACATGCTTTATTCTGTAACTCAGGCATATGGCGCACTAAAAACTTTGGAGCCCTGGCACCAATCAGTAGAGACTCTTGGCTAATGCTAGGAGACATTACACCAGAGCAAGAACACGCTGCAAAAATAGCAGCAGGAAGAATGGAAAAGATGGTACATAAGGAAAAATTTAAACTGAATGTAGACCATAGATTCTTCGACAAAAAGTGTGACCGAGATGAGCATATTTACCTAAAGGCGAAAAAAGGCCACATGGCCTACTCGACAATCACAAAGGGATAGTTTCTATTTGAAAAGGGTCACGGAGGACCATGTGCCCATATTTTAAATGTGTGTGTGAACCTCGGACGAAAGGAAATGCATGCAAGGACAGACATGACATGGTTAGATCATCTTAGGTATGGTACATGTTTAATAATCGGATAGTATTTTTTCCCAACATGTCCATCATTTTACTGAGATGGTGACAATGAGAAAATTCTTGAAAACCACATTAAGAGATGGTATTTTAGCATATTTGTCATATTTAGAAGTGAGGAATACTCGATCAACATGACATATGTGTTAGTTAGCAGCAACCCATGGTCGGGATTTAAAGCTAAAGTTCCCTAAGCTACGAGAATATGATAATATGTGAAAAGAGCATAAAACCCATTGTCTTTCATGCTAGGTCCGAAGGTGGTTCTAGCAACAGTTTCAATAAAAGGACCCGAGATCTAACGGGGAAAGATAGGAGGTACCCAGTTTGACGGGGTATACACCTCCTCGCATTCGGTGGCACCCAACATAAGCAACTCCAAATATAGCGAAAAAACTCCATCATTGAGAATGTTGGAACACCAAACACATTGGAGAATTTGGTGAACAAACAAGGAGTGGAGAACAATCGAAAAGATAATAGATGGAGTTGTGCGACAACTTGAATATGAAAAATAGGTATGTCAAAGTTTTTTATCTTTGACTAAATTCATTGTATGCATGAAATAGGACATAATATGTTGTTCTTAGTATGTATACATGATATTCTCTGGAAGATTGTGTCTCTTCCTATCACATAAAAATATTTTATGGAAAACAAAAACCCGACCTTTCTAAGTATGAAAGGTTTAGCTATTCGGCGACTAAGCATGCCATATGTCCATGCTATAGCTATAACATGAGATCAAAAAAGCGTTATAATCACAGGACCACCATAAAAATGAAGGATAGAGTAGTTTACTAAACCATTTTGTTAATGTATCTGATTACGGATCTATTCAAAAGGATTGTCAAGAAGCGGGGGTGTATATGTATGAAAGTAAAGAAAAAAAAAAAAGAAAATAGTGCATTGCTTTTTCTTATCAAAGATCTTGGATAAGATCGCATCCCGAAAAATTATATATAAGCACATGAGGGAATGCCTAGGGGATGTTGGGGAGAGGCGATGGAAGATACCATGTTTTTAGTGGAGATATCTTGAAAGTTTAAAAGAAATATGCTACAAGCCATTTTATGTCTTTGCACAAGAAAGCGATCCACCTTGCCCATGTGCAAACCCAAATCTAAAAAATTTTATCGACGATGGTATAGGGCATGTCCGATCCACAAATATTGGAATAATTAAGAATAAGACCCTCCGGAATTTATTCAAAAAGGGTCTAAGCCATATTCCAGATAAGGTTCTCATCTGGAAAGACATGATAAATGAATTGAAGAAGACATGTGGCGGGATTTTGAACTCCACGGTATGAATTTCCACTCATAAAAGATAGTGATAAAGAGAAAATTAAAGAAGCTATAGTAGAACAAGCTGGCTGGGAAATAAAGAAACATAAGGAAAGAGATGGTCTAACTAAGTTCCCTCTAAATGATGCTGGGCTCACCAGCAATTTGGAGTGGTTAACTAAAAATCTGTATATATCTGGGATAGACAAGGCCTCAAATAACCCATCCTTTATATGCCCAAAGCACATTAGGGAAATGGCCTTCAAAAGACTCTCTAGTTCTGATTTTATCCCGATAGGACAGGCTGATGATGATTTATGTGAAAAAATCCAGAATGGGATACAAACTTGCATAGGGGAACTGGAGTTCAGTTCCAAAAAACTCCCATATATGCTAGGGTTGTTTAAAGCCCATAAAAATGAGTACCGGTGGATTACCAACGCCATGATACGATTTTCACAGAAATTGCGGAAATTATCACAGAAGTATTAAACTCTATAATTGAAATGTGGCCAGAAATATCAAAAGACCTTGGAGCTGGTCTGAGCACATTCATAAATGGAAAAGTGAACGTGAATTGGATAGTTAACTCTATATATGATGTAGCATTGAATCTACCAAATAAAATAGAGGAAGTTTTTGTCGCAGACATCACCAAATGCTATGAAAGCATCCCTTTACAAGGGAAAGATGGGATTTGTGAAATTTCTGAAAAGATTGCAAAAGCAGCTTGGAAGTACATAAAAATAAAAGTAAAAAATATGAATTATGGGTAAAGAGAGCTAGCAATGGTAAGTTTGCTGTTAAATGGTTCAAAATCACACCACAAGGGAAATGCTGGTCACATATGACCCAGGAAAATTTTATTATGACCAACTCCTGGCTCTTAACTAATTGCTATCTGAAACTTGGTAAAGGAGTATGGCAACAAGTATGTGGCATTCCAATGGGTTTTTCTTGCAGCCCATGTTGGTGCAACACATATCTAGCATGGTTCGAATTGGAGTTTATTAGAAATTTGGCAAAGCAAGGGAGATGGGCTGAAATAAAAAGGTTCAGGTATGTATTTCGATACATGGATGACCTCTTAGCAGTAAACTGCCCTAATATCAAGTCTTTCCTAAGAAAATGGAATGAGGAAGAAGAACAAGAAATACAGATCTACAATATGCAGGTCTTAGGCATAAAGGAGGAGACAATATATTCGGAATATACTCCCAATTTCTTTTTTGGAAGTAAGGTCAATTTTTTAAATATGACTATTCAAGTATTTGACAGGGCATTAGGCATTTTTCAGACTAACAGGTATGACAAAAGGGAAACTTTACCATTTGATGTCATCAAATATGTCCACGCATGTAGCTGCAGGCCATATTTTCAAGCCAGGAATGTCATTTTATCTCAAATTATGCCATTCATGTACATAAACTCCAGCCCAATTAATGCTGCAAAAGACATCAAAGTTGATGAAATGTTTTGTCAATAACGGGTTTGACAAACCAGGAATCATAAGAAGAGTGAGCAAATACATAAAAACAGGGATGTTTCCCGGGCTGAAGTTTGACACCAGCATTATGCTACAACTCATCACAGAGAATTAAAGGTATCAGTTTATGTTTTCAATGCATAGATGATTCTTTTTCTATTATTCTTTATTTGGGGTAATCATCATAACTATAGGGTTATAGTGGACCCCTACTGTAACAAGTAGGGGTTTCCAACCTATATGTTACAATAATAAAATAATCTTGTAGATTAAGATATCAGGGGTCTACAATAATCCTACGGATGGAGGTAGGGTTTTTTTTATATTTGTACTTATGTGGCTATTACAAGCTGATATTTAAAAACATTATCTCTAAAAATACCATAGGGATGTGAAAATATAAAGGCAGATTCATATAAAGGAAATAATTCCTTCAGATAAAAAGGTCTATTCTAAGCATTACATGAAAAACCTACATATCCACCCCATAGATATTAAGGGGAACGGGAAAAACCATTGCATTTAATGAAATATCTTAGATTAAGAAAATCTTTGACCCAAAGGAGAAATTTTTCGAGCAGTCCGCCACTGGCATGCCGCCAAACGTTAAGGGAGGATTCCCCGCCAGATAGCTATCCCCATAGGAAGATGGGTTTTGATTATAATGGCATATCCGGAAGCAGCAACTCTGAAGAGGATGATGCGCCTCAAGATGATTTAGAAAGGGAGCTATTGTGGTGCAAAAATTCTGAAAATTTCAAAGCTTTACATATGGCTCAGAGAGGTGGAGGAAGGGGATATGATCCCAAACGGAGCTATGGAGATGGAAATAGAGGTTACGCTGCCAAAAGGGGCGGCTACAATAGAAGACCTAGTAGTTTTCAAAGAGACAATACAAGTCTGGAGCATTATATCCCAGAAACGCAATATAATGAAGATGGGGGTTCAGAAGATGAAGAGTTTCAGGTATGTTTGGAATAACCCATATTTAAAAAAAACTCTGTTTCTTTAGAAAGAGGATAACAGAGAATAGAGGGCTGTAAAAGAAGACTAAGCCTTATACAAAGGTAAGACAGACCATGACAAAAATGATGATGCTGTCGGATGATTAAAACAGGGAGATCTCCTTCCCTTATATAGTTCAAATGCACGATATTGCTTATATTGAAATGTATCTAGCTAAAAATGACTGTGTAGTCTGATAGATATAGTAAAGAAAAACCACAGATTTATATTATCATAGATTCTAGCCTTTGTGTCTATTTCCCTGATTTCTTAGTAGGCTTTAACTCATCAAGAGCAAAAAGGTACAATGGGTAAAGGGCGAAGAGCCTAGAAATACCCAAAGTACCTTTTGGCCCTTGTATAGTTACCAAGATTATTGCTAACTTATACATGATTGGCTGCAGGTACGTGGTATTTCTAGTCTCATTGTGCTATTTTTGCTGTTATGGTTGGTTGCTGCTCAAAAGACTTCAAGGATCATACAAATGGCTAAGGGAAGAATTTGCTGCTTCAAGTTTACTTTTTCTTAAAAAGTTATCTTTACAAAACAATAGTTCGGTTTACCTAAGTACAGATTCGGGTCTTTTTTCTACAAATGATATGACCATAGATCTGCATAAATATGTTTGCTGTTTGCACTAAATATCACAGTTAACTTTGATGACTTGAAGTATAGAATACATAAATGATATATGCTGATATAAATGACTCAAGTATTCAGACTTATGGTCATCATGAATGAAAATAGGAGCTTATGTACCGGAGTTTTGCTATGAATACAAGGAAAAAATCTTTTTTGGGCTCATAATAGATGTAAATCTCTGTTTGCTATGGAATTCAGGGATGGCAAAGCAGATTTATAGCTTATTTCTGTAAAATAACATAAGGAAGATGTTAAAGACCTTTTGTTGGAAAAAACAACACTCGTATTGTTTTAAATAAAATAGATATGGAAACCATCCAGTATCTACGTTAAAGAACCATGTAAAGATGGATAAGAAAAGGTGACTTAAAATAAAAAAGGATAGACTGAAATAACAATCTGTCTTATAGTTTTTTATTACTTTAAAAGTTAATACATCCATGCACATGCATGAAGACATGCAAAAAGGGAAGTGCATGCAAATTAAGACAACTGAAAGTTAAGAAAAAGTCTGTCTGCAAAGATATATGAAAAGCTAGACCGAAAATTATAAAATCGGAATATAATGCACGATTCAAATGGAAAGCTTAGAGAAAGGCTTGTATAAGTTAATACTTCTAAGGGCATGGACCTTAGGTAGAATATGCAGATCTTTATGTCTGTAGGACCAATACTATAACTAATTATTAAAGTCAAGGGACTTTTAGACCTTAGTAGGATGTACTGTCTTCAGATTGCTCGTCTGAAGTACAGAATGATAAGGCTACTGATGGATTGACTGATGTAGCTTGAACTGCTAGTAGGGTTGATGCCTAGACTAGTTGTTTCCGGGTTTTTTTTTTTTGTTATTATGCTAGATATTAGATATCACATATTGCTACATGTTTTACATGTTTTTACGTATGTTTGCTTTTTTTAGGGCCCGAAGGGCCAATTTTTTTTTTTTGTATAACAACCAATACATAACCACCATTAACATTAATTAATACAACTATTGGGTCCAACATACTTAAATTAAAATCCCCCTTAAACCCCCTTTGGTTTGGGTGCATTATTCACACGGGGGGTGACGTAGGGCAACGAGAGCTGTTGGATAGGCATATTCACCCCTTATTCCTTAATCTACACCGTACATAAAGTTCCTCGTTTGTGGGGTATGCAAATAGACAAATTGGTATACCGTATAACAAGATATGCAAAATACTATAAGATTTGAAGCAAAATACTATATGGTGTTGATTTTGTACGTGGAAAATATTATTATAAGGGCTCTAATATGACTGCGTATTGGAAGGGCATTATCGACATAATTGCTAGATGTTCTTCTCATTTAGCTTTTTGCAAGCAAATTTATGCATGTTTGCAATGATTCTATTTTCCTCTTTCATTTGGATGCATTGCAGCCCCAGAAACATCTCTGCAACTTGTAGTTGCAATTAGATGATTGGTGCATGTGTCGTTTACTTGATTTTAACTTATCCTGCTTCATAATTTTAGCTGTAATTTCAGTTGATTATTGTTGTAAATTGTAACATATGTATTGTCCATGGGTTTCAATCCTGTTAAGCTTGTTGCATCATTTTTTGCTAAATCTATTAAGGTGGGAATGGTAACCTATTATGTTTGCTTTAGCAAAAGTTCGTGTAATATTAATTTCTGTTTGGGTCTTCTCTTGTTTGTTTGATTGTATTATTAACTCGCATTTATAGATTTAACTAAAGCCTTGATAGAATAGAATAGAATTGTTTTTATCGTCCACGGAGACCAACCGGCCTATGGGAGTAAAGCATACATATCTTGTTGAAAGACTTGAATTGTTGCAGGTCCCTATGGAAGTGAGAAAAGCAATTGATCAAGTTTTGGTTGGGCTTTCTTTTCTCTTTTCAAGATCTAATCAAATTAAGAATATAATTGGAGTTAAACAGGTATGTTCATGCTCTGCTACTCTTTTTTACTTACTTATTGATGAGCTTGAATGTTGGATGGCGAGATTAGGTGGCCATGGGAGCAAGGCTCGGCAAATATATGCTGAAATTGCTAATATTTGCAGATGATATCGTGTTGATTTCAAGGGATACGAATGGATTACAAGGACACTTAAATGTGCTTGAGTCATTTTGCTCATCTAAGAAAATGCAAATTAATTTAAATAAATCGAAATTTATGGTGTTTGGTGGCAAGGATTCCACTATATTTACAGTAGATGGTGTTCCTTTGCAAAAGGTAATAGAATATAAACATCTCGAGATGGTTATGACGTGTACTTACAAGTGGACTAGGGCTGCCAAGAAACGTGCTTCAGGAGGATTGTGGGCCTTTTATGGTATGATGCATCAATGTGGGCTCAATAATTTTAAATGTTGGAAATTAAGAATTTTTGGAGTTCAAGTGAAACCGAAATGCTCTTTGGAGTTAGTTAGCCCAGTAGAGGGGCTTTTGGACTATCCCAAAAATGCTGGAATGATACACAAAATGTGCATAAGCGTTTCTTGTAGAGTGAGCTTGGCGCAAAGCCACAAATTCCATATTGCCTTGCATGCTATTAGATGAGATAGGTCTGTTGCCCTTAGAGGTTGATGCGCTGTGTAGAACAATAACCTTTGTTAATAGGGTTCTTACAGTGGAAGGGAATAGATTTCCTCGCCTAGCCCTTGAGCAATCCAAGGATAAAATCTGGTATTGCGAAGTGAAAATATGGTGTGTTAAATGGCTTGGATATATGGCGTATGGTCAATGTCACTTACAATACAAGGAAGTTTATTTGGAAGTGAAAGATCGTGTGGTGAAGGGAATGTGAAAGCGTGAATCGGAGACATAAATAATTTGGACACATATGAAGAACAAGATTATTTGATTTCTAATATCCGCAGGAAAAACTGCATATCAATTTCTCAATTGCAATTATTAATAAACTATGGGATTTAGTTAGTTCAACCAAAGCAAAGGAAGGAAGGAAGGAAGGTACTTTTATCGTCCACGGAGACCAATCGGTCTATGGGACCCAATACAAAAACGCAGCAAGCGGTTCTTTGCCGGATTAAAAACCCCCGCCCGAAGGTTTTTTTCGGGAAAACCGTGGCGACAATCACCCTGTACGACAAACTAACATACAAAATGCAGAAACACCCAAATATATACAATCATGCACCCACCGATTACCCCTAATCGAAAGCGACGGTGGGGGGGCAAAGGTGACCTCTGCAGTCCAGTACCTCGGATGTAATGCCCCGTGGCACGCGTCGACGGTGTGTTCATCAGCAAATGTAAGGGCAAGTCCGCCCGTACTAAGGGGCGATCCGCCCGGATCCGAGGGAGCGCCGGGCAACTTCGGAAAATGTGAGGCTCATCCTCAATGGCACCCGCTTGACAGCGGCAGAGCTCGCCCCGCGGGGCTCCCCAATCCACCTGCCTCGCCTCGATGCGCGAAGATGGTGGGCACTGTCGCGAATGGAGGTATCGGTCTGGCGCTTTTGCAGGCGGGAACGCAGGTAGATTTGTGGGCCCCTAACAACGAGGGTTGATGTGCTCCTTGTAATGGGCCATTTTGACTCGCTCACAAGCGGGGTCCCATGAGCTTGCCAAGGAAACAAGCGCCTAGGTACTCCCCGCAGGCTGTCACGATCGGCCGTATTGCCCACTGCGACGCGATCGGCTCTCGCCATCGTTCCATCCGGCGAACCATCGATCTCTCTTACCCTCCAACAGGCCCTAAGCCGCTGCCGGACTCATTGCCACGGATGTAAGCCCGGTCGGGGGCGAGCATCACCCATAGTAACCACTTTTACGAAAATAGGCGATGTGTCTATCAAGGGCTGCCACCGGCGGCAAGAATCCAGTTTCCTGCAGCAGAATCTGATAGGGAACTGAAGGTTTCACCCCAAGTGCCCGTGCCAAAAATGCCTTCTGCACCTGCTCCAAGTCATTCCATGTCGCCAAAGAAACGACCGGGCCCCAAACCTCGACCCCGTACAGAAGGACGTCGCTCAAGTTGAATGTAAAAGCGGAAGTGTCAGGATGCGAGAGGACTACGGATGAAGTGGTCTTGGATGAAGAGAAGGGGGAGATTGCTAAAGCAATAATTATCGTGAAGCTCAATGGTAATATTGTACTTGAAATTCAACACAAGAGGGCAAGTGAAATATAGAGGTATCTTTTGAAACAATATGAGGCAAAGACATCAATGCAAATCGACATTCTGGAGATGAAATTGCGCAACTTACAGTTTAAAAAAGGTGATGATTTAAGAGTTTTGATACAAAAACTTAGGTTCTGTTCTTGTTGCATGATTTGGAAAGAGCTGGAGCGCATTATAATGAGCAACAAAATGTATTGGACTTGACTAGAGATTTTTAGATTTCTTTTAAAGATCTTGCTATGTTGGTTAGAAGGACAATGTCCACCTTGGACGAGGCAGTAGAAGCAATTAGGACAGATCTTAGACAAGATGTTTTGGTGAAGACAATGCCTGTAAAGGTAGAAGAGCATCATGTAACTTTGTATGCAGGAGAGAGAGGTGGAGATAGGAGTTGAGGCTGCGGGAGAAGCAGAGGAAGGGAAAGAGCAGAGATACAATGTTATGGATGCGGGAATTTGGTCATATTAAGGCAAAGTGACCAAATTGAGAGAAGTGGAGCCAAGGACGCAGTTCTTTTGGTCGTGGAAGGGGACGTGCTATTGTGCTGGTAGTTGGAGAGACATCTAGAAAAGAAACAATGGGAGTTCCCACATAGGAGGAAGTAAGTGAATTGTAATTCTTCTTTTAAGAACACGCATTGCATATCAAAAGTTAATGATGGAAACTTCAGATAGAAAGTTGGAAAGGAAACTTCAGATAGAACTAATGCATATCAAAAATTAATGTTGGAAAGGAAACTTTGGATAGAAGTAATACCTTGGTTGTAGATTCTGGAGCTAAAGTTTCCATAGTGAGCTCATCTAGTATATTGAAGTTCATTGAGCCAAGCATGAATTGGAAAATGGTTTAGATGGGCAATGGAGCAAGCACAAGGTGCATGGAAAGAGGGATTTGCATATTTTAGTTAAATGCAAGAATGTTTTGAGTTTGCCAAATATATTATTTGTGCCAGGGATGTTAATTAATTTGATTTCAGTTGCCAATCTAGTGTATAATGGATATGATTTGTTTTTTTATAAACATGGATGCAAATTCATCAAAGGAGATATTAAATTATTTGAAGCTCAAAGAAGAGGGAATTTGTTTGCGTTAGACGTCAATGATGCTATCAATGAAGTATCTCCCCTCGATAGTATAAGGCTTTGGCATTTGAGGTTAGCGCATGTAAACTATAATAATATCAAAATTGCCAAAAGACATAATCTTCTAGATAAGTTGCATTGTGAAGACGTCAAAATCAATGATAATTGTGATGTTTATGAAGCATGCATGCTAGGAAAATAGAATAGAACGATATTCAGAAATAAAGGAAAAAGAGCGCATGGATTACTTGAATTAGTGCATTCAGATGTTTATGGAACTATGCAAGTTGAGAGTCATGGAGCTAAGTCTGGCTTTGCTACCTTCATTGATGATTATACTAGACGCACTAAATGTTATTTTTTGAGGACCAAGGATCAAGTGTTTAAAGGTTGTATGTTGCGGAAGTAGAAAGGGAGACATCATTACAAGTTAGATGTCTACGGTCTGATCTCGGAGGAAAATATAGAACATCATAATTTTGCAGATATTATCAGACATGCGGGATATGAAAGACAATTTACTTGCAAATACACGCCACAACAAAATGGGGCAGTAGAATGCAAAATCACACCATTATGGATGCAGATAAATCCATGCTTAAACATGCAAGTTTACCAAACAACTTATGGGGTGAAGCTATTGCAGCTCTTGTTATATTCAAAATAGATTACCAACAGTTGTAGTAAAAGGTGGAGTGCCGGAGGAACTCTGGACAGGGAGAAGGCAGTCTATACGATGATTTAAGGTCTATGGATGCCTCACCTATATGTTGGTGCTAGCAGAATTAAGAAGGAAACTGGATGGCCGAAGTATTTGCACCTTCTTAATAGGTTATGATGAGCAAACGAACGGATATAGATTATATGAATATATTATACGGAAAGTACATGTCCGTAAGGATGTGGTATTTAATGAGAACATATTGTATAAAGATAGAAAAGGGCTAAATCAATATGAAGCAAATGAATGGGTCCTGACAGAGTATTTGGTATGTGGCCAAGAAAACAATGAAGGAACGGGGGACTCAATATCAAAGGTTAATGAAGTTGTTGTGGAATCGGAGACTAATGAGATCATAGAAATTGGCACCATAGATGTGGAATTTGACATTGAACCGGATGAGGTGCATGAGGTCATAGAGTTTGATAGTGCACCTCATGAACTGAATATTGAACCAGAGGAGGTGCATGAGGTTGTTATATCGATAGTGTTGCCAGAAACTAGATTTCAAGTAGGAGAAGGCAGTAGCAGAACCCGACGTAGTGATGCAAAGCATCTAAAAGCCAAAATCCCATTTGATACAAGATTGCCTGGCAGAGAAGAGAGTGGAAGGACAACAAGACCGAACAAAAAATCGTATCTTGTATAGTAGAGACAGAGATAGTGGGTCGGTCCTTGAAAGGAGGCCATGCAAAATTAGTTGGATTCATTTAAGAGGACAGACACATATGAACTAGTGCCACGGCCAAAGGACAAAAATGTAATGGGAAGCAAATGGATCTTCAAAATTGAAAGAAAAGTAGATGGATCAATAGAGCGATATAAGGCACGTTTGGTTGAGAAGGGATATACCCGAGAAGAAGGCATAGAGATGTGTCCGATGACATCAAAAGAAATAAAGAAAATGGAAGCTAAGCCTTATAGATCTTTAAATGGTTGCTTACTATATATTGAAAACTGTATCCGGCTAGACATTATATATGCAATCAATTTACTTAGCTATTTTGCAATAATCCTGGGGATTATAACGCATGGGATTTGTTTTTCAAAAAGTGCAAAAAATAAGTTACTTGGACATGCAGATGTATATTAAGGAGGAGATATTGACGATAAAAAGTCCATCTCTGGTTATCTGTGCAAACTTAGAAATGCTGCAATATCATGGGCGAGTAAAAAGCAAGAATGTGTTGCCAAGTCCAGTGCAGAAGCAGAGTATATAGCAATAACGATGACAACTTCAAAAATAATTTGGCTACATAGAATGCTTGAGGAATTGAAAAATTTGTCAAAAGATGCTACCGTATTGTATTATGACAATAAAAGGGGAGTAGCAATGACCAAGAATCCAGTCATCGTTCTCGAACCAACATATTGATATACACTATCATTTCATTTGGGATAAAGTGGAAAGGGGGGAGATAAACGTAACATATATTTCCACAAGGCTGCAACAAGCGAACATGTTGATTAAGGTACTTTTAAAACCGAAATTGATGGCAGCCAAAACCCTAGTGGGGATCACGGATTGTAAAGGCTAAGGGGGATATGTTGGTTTTAGCCTTTACATATTTAATATGTACATGAGAGCACAAAGGCTTATTCAAGTACATGTGGCCAAATGGACTGAGGCGGTGCAGATCAGCGGTGGAATAAAGCCAGAAAGAAACAGCAGAAGAGTCACGAACCTTTTTGGCAGTAAAAGGATTGGGGTTGGTCGAGGTAGCATGGGCATCCGAACTGATTCAGAGGTGCAGATCTGTGGAGGCAACCAGGAATAGGCCAAGAAACAGGCGGAGGCAGATTTAGTGAAGGAGCTTTGGCAGGAAAGGCTTAGTCTCTCAGAAGTAATCTGTGGCGGCAGTAAATCCTGAATGGACTATTCTGTGATCAAACAGAACTAGTAGTGTGTTGCTTGACCATCTCCAAAGCATTGGCATTCAATGCTTATCAAAGAAGCATGTCTCAAGGTATTATTAGCTCATCTATTGAGTGAATGTAGTGGAGATGTGAGGGACATGTAGCATTCAAGGAGTTTGTGGGTCAATTGCTGGGCATAATAAAAGCAATTCAATATGTTATCCTTATAAGGATGTGAGTGTAGTTTGGTATAGTTTTACTTGTATAATGATATAGGTGTAGTCCGATATAGTTTTATTTGTATCAAAGTAGTCTGGTAAAGTTTTTCTTGTATTCCTTCTTCTAAGATTTTTTTTTTTTTTTTTAATCGCGCAAACAGCCCAACCTTGAGTGTCACATTATCTGAAAGCCTAGCCTATCCACGTGTCTTAAAATTTGACATCGACACACAACAAGTTGTTAGATTTTGATCTAAAGAAATAGTCAATTGACAAAAATAAATAAGCCAACGTCTGTTGGAAACGTCCCGCAGCAGTCCTAACCATGAACGCTCGTCGTCCTGCTCTTATTCCTATTCCAATCTCTCATGACCTCTGATTTCTGCTCAGATCTTTCTACCTCAAGAATACCTTGAAGGAGAGAAGGATCTAGAAGCCTTGTCTTTGGATTGCATGCGACCTTTCTTGCACCTCTGTTGCTGTTATTCCTTTAACTATAAAAGTGCAAGCTGCAAAAACTAGATAGAATAGATGCCCATTTTCCAAAAACACCCATTTGCCAAATCAAAAACATGCATTTGCCAGAATCAATAAAAACAGCTTTAGAACAGAGGCACTACATCCGGCGGGCAAGGATTGAATAGATCATCTCTATGGAGAATCCTCCCTTTTATACTATCCGTGAATCTGTTATATGGAGACTGTTATATGGAGACTGGAAAAAAAATTCGTGCATAGAACCCTCTTCAATCTCCTTAATCTCCAACTTTTCCACTGGAATCAATCCTTCTAGCACCGGGATGCCATAACTGGAACTCAACGATCTTGGATCGATCCCCTCCCCTCCCCTCCAATTGAAAATCCTTGGTAATCCATCTGCTGCTACTTCACTAGAGCCATTATGCCCAAAATTAGTTCCATCGATTTCATGCAGCTCATCGTATTCGAGCTGTGCCTGAATCTATACTTGAAAGGGAAACTTTTCTTCTCATTCTAACAATTGACACGAATTTTGTGACGCGCTTTACACATTGCGCTAAATCTCCATCTCTAGTCTGATGCATCTTAGCTTCTACCTGATTCCGACACATTTAAGCTCCAATCCAATTGTTGGGTTGCTGCTACAGCACAAATTATTGGGTTGGATTAAACAAAATATGGTGAGAAATAGAGCAAATAAAAAATGCCCTTGATCAGGCGCGCTTAACAGAACAAGCATGCCGCCATTGTTTCACATGATTCCTCTTTTCTTGAACAAGGACTAAACATCCATTTGCCTAAGAAAATATCACATTTCATCACATTCTTCAAATTTGTTTCTACATCATAATGCTATTCTTTCTTAATCATGTTTCTGCTCCATAGTTCAAATTTTGATGCACATTAACCTCTTCTTTTGTGTATTCTCATCAGTTCTCGAAATCTCGTTAATTTAAGGCTGAACTCCCGGATGCGGTCATTTGTCTTGTCTAGTCCTCTTCTTTGACGGGGGTGTGGGTTTCTGCGTGGTTTTCGGCGGGGGCGTGGGTCTGCTACCTGACGCTTGACCTAGATCCTTGCCTTTGACCTGTGTTGTACACAGGAATAGTCCAGTGCCTGGCTGCATGGGATTAACACCCCCCCCCCACCAAAAAACACTCAGAGGAGAGAAAAACAGGCAGTTTCTCGAGGCGGAAAGCCTTGTACCTTCTCAAATTCATCCAGCCGACTATGAGGACGAGCCTTAGAGTGATACTTCTGGATGAGATCATGTCGATCTTTCAGAGCATCCGAAGTGTTTACCCCAAGGGAGGGTGACACTTCAAAGCAGCACAAAAACCTGTTTGACAATGAACAGACGGATCTGGGAACGTGGTAGCTTTGTCCAAGAATTGAATGAGTCCCCAGATGGCATGAACGGGGTTCTGCCAGCCTCGTTCATTAGGAATGTAGATCCAATTTTGGTTATGATTCAGGGTTTCTCCTTCCTACCAGACATTACGGCGCACAAAGCATGGATCCCACCTGAGGTCTGTAGAAATGTGGGCAGGGGTCTAATCAGCGTGACTAGCCAGAGCCTTGATCTAATGGAGGAGCGCCAGTCAGAAGTAAGGAGCCGATGGTGTGGAGATGCTCCTAATGACGCATAAGAGGTATCATGTTGAGGAGGAGGTTGCACCATAGACTGCTGAGCTTGGGTCGAAATTCTTGAAGTAAATCGGCATCCAGGCTCTAATATCAATGTTCCCATTCGGAACAGGGAAGAAGTGTGTATTGATAGGAGGAGGAACCCAGTCCACAGGAATGATCTCACCGTCAAGATAGGCACGAAGACTGTTGAGGACACCTAAGTATTGTAAGTAGATTTGAGTGAATTGAATCCCCATGTCCTCATGCAAGTTTTTTGTGGACCTGCTGCAAAGTTTCTGCAATCCAAAGAGGCAAATGGTGAGATAGCCTTGGCATGTACTCTGCCTGAAGAGCAATGACCCATGACTGATCTTGAAGATATTTGTTGTTCTACTGAAACAGCCATTTTGCATTGGAATCACCTTGAAAGGCACAGTGTGGACCATCATCAAACTTATCTTGTATGTCTGCAAGTAGAAATCGTGCATGACATATGCCATTGGTTGAACAAGGTGAAGAATAAAGAGTTCCCGATCCTCACAGGAAATAAGCTGAAAGGTAAGAAGAGCACAAAGAAGGCCTTTGTCTTCAATGGAAAGATCGGGCTATATGGTGAGCAAATCCTTGCTAGTGAGAGAGCTGTGAAAAGTTCCATTAACAATGAACCATTTGAGCATAAAAAGATGTATGTGGGACTGAACATAGTCCAAATAGCTTGTAGTTTTTGGAGAATCACCCTGTATGTGTACAACTAAAAAGATGTAGGTTTCATGCTGATGATGAGCTTCATCGGAAGACTGAATTGCCTGCTACAACTGATGTTCCAGATCATGGATCATGTTGTCTTTCTCAGTAAGGAGACATAGTTGTTGCTTGATCTTTCTGTGAGTATGAGTGGCATGTGAAGACGAAGGGCCGTGAGTGGAAACCTGCAGTTGAAGACTAGCATCTCAGTGTCATCCACGAGCTTCTGTTTTTGCATGTCACTGAGCTGCGTTTGCAAGTCCGTGATTTGTATTTGCACTGCTGTTAACTGACCTTCCAAAACAGTAATTCGAATTTCACCCTGCATGGTGGCATGTAGTTGAAGGGTGTATTCATTTTGCAACCGCATGTAGAGAGCCTGATCGTCAACAAGAAGTTTGTCTTTGCCATTGATTTGAGCCAGAAACTCAATAATGGTCGCCTGAAGTTGAGCTTACTATTCCTCCATAGCAATCTGTGTCTCTTGCTCCTTAAGGAGGGCAGCCTGTGTGTCCAGCAAGGCACAATGTTTACTCTGAGAACTTTCTTCCAAAGTCTGGTTCTGAGCGTGGGCAGCCTGAAGATCACGCTGCAATGCATCAGTGGAATCCATATATTCTTTAACACCATTCATGAGGTGGTCTTGAGACTCCTGGAGGCTGCGCATGCAACTAGCAACAACCTGTTCATATTGATACAGTGCCCTTCTGGTTGGTGGAGGGATAAGCAGTTGAAGAGGTAACGGAGGTTGTGGAATGATGTGTGTGGATGTTTGGGAGACTTGACGAGAGGTGGAAGCATCAACATGAGTAGACTAAGAGGAGGGAGACATTGATGACCTTGGAAGGAGAGGGGCGCGCATCTTGTGATCGTTGAGATGATTGGGCGTCAGGGCGTGGCGAGAGATCTCTTCTTGAAGTTCCCTGACCGCGCAGATGAGAAGTGGCTTCTAAGTGTCGGGTGGAGAGTTGACTAGGATCTGGAAGATATTGATTAATGATGGCTTGAAAAAGGGCACCCATGGCAGAATCAAGACCCGAGCCAGGAGATTGATGAAGACGGTTGACTTCATGGAGAAGGCGTTGGAACAGAATTTGGGGCCAATCAACAAATTTATAAAGTGAATAGTAGCAATAGCAATATGAAAAAAATGCTTGTTTATGTGGGTGTTCTTGACAGAGTACCCATAGAACTTCCGCCATAAAAACTTGACAAGGGCTTCATGAGGCTTCGCTATGTTGGTAAGTTTATGTGTTGTGGTAGCATAGAGAACTTGACCATAGACGATGACATCATTGATCCTGTAAAGCAGCCCAATTTAAAGAAGGAGTGCGTCTGGGCAGTTGAAATACCTGTGCCAAAGGACTCTGATTGAGGGTGATGCGGGTATGATCCACCATCGTCTGGTACCCAGCATCTGTCTTGACCAAATAAGCAACAAACTGCCGAATCTGCGCCAGACTTGGAACAGGGAGTTCTTGTTTTGCGAAATCAAACAACCCCGCCCATTCGGCGACTTCGCAACTGGCACCTTCAAGAGCTTCCTGAACAATGGCTCTGGAAAAAATCACCGATGAAAAAAATTCAGGATCCATGGACACAGTGGCTTGTAGGGTTGGTAATTTTGGGAAAGCAGCCATGGCGATCGAAGGAAAGAGTTAAAGAGCTGAAGGCAAAGATCAGAGAAGTTTTTGGAGCTTTAGGGTTCGCGTCTGTTCAGCAAAGATTTTTATAGGCAGGCCTGAAAATAGAATCTGAACTGTTAAGAGTGCCAGATGACAGCGAGAACACCGTGGCATGCAAGAGTCGGTACGGTTATATAAGACGAACAAAGAGTGAAGCGAGAACACTACCAGTTGCAGCGATATGGTAAACACCATGCTGAAGAATTGTCTCGAATGGCTCACCTGCCGCATGAATGACCTTGATTTATGGAAGATGAAGAACCGCAGGATTCCCATGGATGGCTGGCTTTTCTCTTCAACGGATAATATTACGTTCCTAACCGACATGCCTTAACCAACTGGGCAAAACCGTCTAGACACCTATTTATGCCAGTGTCTCAGGAAAGCGACACCAAGATCCACTCGAGCGGTCTCCCATGGGTCCGTTACAATCTCTCCCACTGGACTATGCTCGTCCTCGAGCATCACAAACCTCATGACCTACCGTCTAACGGTATTCTGAGTCATACTTGCCCCCATGGAGACTCGAACTCGAGCCCTGCTCTGATACCAAATATAACGTTCCTAACCGACATGCCCTTAGCCAACTGGGCAAAACCGTCTAGACTTTTATGAGTAGTTGCTTCTACCCATTTATGCCGGTGTCTCAGGAAAGCGACACTAAGATCCACTCGAGCGGTCTCCCATGGATCCGTTACAGATAATCCTGACCCCATGTTCAACTACTAGGACGTGATACTGCACCTGCGCTATGATCCGGAGCAGGGTTATGTGATCCCGCGGGCCTGTGTTGCTCCCAACGCGGAGTACTGAAAATTTAGAGTAGGATTTTGTGCATAGATTAAGGGTGATACCTCATGTGACTAAGTAAGGGCTATGCTCAATTTTTGTGTAATCTGACTCTTTTGTGAATATAACATAAGCCAGTTACTCAATCATGCGCATCTGTGTCTTGAGTTGTGTCTGTTGTTTCAGTGTGAAAGGGTTTGAGGCGAAAACCATTAACCAAAGTAGGTAATGTAGTGCCATCTAATTTCGCGAGTTGAAACACACTCAGTTGTACCACTTGAATAATTTTGTAAGGGCCAAGCTAATGAAATTTGAGTTTGCCTGGAAATTTTTTGTACCTGGAATCATAAAAAAGGAATTAAATCCCTTTCCTTAAAAGTTTTGGTTCTGATGTGTTTGTCATGCCAGGACTTTTGCAATTGTTGCCCAGCAAGAACCCTGAGATAAGCATCCCTGCGAAGTTCTCTAATTGTTGCAACTGATAAACCCTCTCCTGTAAAGCAGCAGGAGGATCATAGCAAGTTGAAATCAAAGAGTGGGTAGGACAAACTCAAAAGGCATCAAAGCCTCTTGGCCATATGTACACTAATTTGAATGATGTTGTCTGCCCTGTGGCAATTTTGTAAGTAGTATTATAGGCTTATAAAACAGTGGATAACTTGTCCTGCCAATCTGTTCTGGAAGCATCACAAATTTTCTTAAGAATGTTGATTAGAGTCTTGTTGGTAATTTCAGCAAGACCATTACCTTGTGGATAACACTTTCGATGATGGATATGCAAGTAGTCCATCAGTTCTTTGATCGCATAATTGACAAAATGAACACCCCGGTCGCTCACTAGTTCCGTGGGCAACCGAAGCATGTAATGACATGTGTGTAGAGCACCCACACCGTGCTATCAGGTATTTCGACGGTGTTATCAGGTAACGCATAGGCTTCGGCCCATTTCGTGGCATAATCAGTGAGAACAAGGATATATCGAGCACGAGAGTTTCGAGGGGTGGATCAATGGGTCCAACAAAATCCATACCCTATTTGCTGAAAGGTAACGGCGTGGCGACGGGAGTTAAGGATAAAGCGTCACAGGCCGTGGGTTTTCCCACGCGCTCGCAGATCTTCTTCACGATTGTTCGCGAAGCCCATGAAGACCTTGGTGGAGGCCATTTTAGTGGCGATAATATGGCATGGAAAATTCTTTTGGCTGGCCAATGTCATATCTTTGCCACGTTTGTAGAGATGTCCAACAATCATTGTATAGCCACGGACTTCACGAAGAAACTGTTGACAGCGTGAGCATAGCTTTTCTGGAGAAAGCGTGGGATCTTCCGAAAGTAAAGCACCTGAGAGAAGATATTGTTGGTAGTCATGGAACCAGTGTGGCATGGCCGTGACCAAGAAGAGTTGAGCATCTGGAAAAGTGTCAGAATCTCCTGAGGATGAGTCATCAATGTGAATGCGTGAAAGATAATCGGGCACCACATGAGACTTTCCTGCCTTATGAATGATTTCAAAGGGAGAAAACTCTTGGAGAAGTAGCACTCAACGAAATGATCTCAACTTAATTATTCTTCATCTCAAATGAAAATATGATTATAGCCAAAGGAGTACATCTCATGGCCTGCTACTTCCCCTAGGACTTGATCCGTGAAGGGTAGCGGGAAATGATCTCATTCCGTGGCCATATTGAGTTTTCTGGAATCCACGCAAACACACATTGAGTTTATCAATTTCGTCTTTGACACAGTAACGATAGTTGAGGTTGAGCCTGTACTGTCGTTGCTAGATAAGGCATGCATCAGGTTTGGTAGGAATGATGAGTTCCCCCAACTCCTTTTTGATACCTCTTAAATCTTTAAAAATTGTGTTTGAATTTTTTGGAAAGACTGAGTGCGCGAGCTTTATAGAGTTTGGGAAGATTGACAGTTAACCTGATTGGTTTGTTGTCACCTAAATCAATGATTCAACTTTCGGAGTCTGAATATGCAGAATGACATCCGTCCTGTGACGGTATGAGCAGGTGGTTGTAGCAAAACTGGTGATTCAGTACTCTGGGTGGAAAAGAATAAGGGTTGTTGAGTTGGGTCAAGTAAAGGTTGCTTCATGACAACAGCTACATCAACAGTGTCGTTAAGGGTGTCAACATTCGGATGGATGTCAACACGCTGAATGCGATTGCAAGGCGCGAGATAAGGATGCAATAGCGTGATCTTTATCTAGACTCATATCGCCTCAAGGATATATTCAGGGTCGGCAGATAAAGGCAAGCCAGCGGCAGGAGCTTGGACGTGATAAGTGTTTTAAAGATCCTCAGAGTCACTATCAGAGAGCGATGGTTCATCATGTTCAACAGAGATTAGTTTTCCAGTTTCAAGATCCATAGTGGCATTCAATTGTCCATCAGTAATGACAAGTTGATCAGTGGCCCAATAGTAGCTTGGCGGAGGAAAGGTCGTCCGACTAGCATCTCATAATCACCAAGATTTCCAAACACCAAATTCCAAGGAGAATTTGAGATCACCGATGTTGATTTGAAGAATAGAAGTGATGCCTTTGAGGGTGCGTGATGTGGCTATTGGCAAGCTTGATGTCATAAGGAGCACAATATAGTTGAATGATGCCAAGTTGGTTCCTGCGTTTATCCGTGATTAGGTTGACAGCACTGCCTCCATCAATCTGTACATGAGTAATCTACTGATTCCCAACAGTGGCATGAACCGGGGGTGTGGAAGTGGCGATAGCGCCAACAAGAACAGTGAGTAGTGGCAATTGTTCCCTGAGGGCAAGATATAACTTTAAAATAGTGGAGAGACTGAGGGGAATTTTGATCTTGGCGAGCTCTTCTTGCAACTCCAAGGGAACATGAGCTAAGGGATCGGCAGGATCCAAGGGTGCGGGTGCCTGGGTCATCGAGGCGGAAACTTCTTTGAGGAGTTCAACTTCAGCTGCTATATTGGAAAACGGCTGAGCGCGTGAGTGGTCGTGGACGTGGAGGGCGCCTTCTGGCGTTGTTGAGTGCGAGTGATAGTGTGAACATTGGCCAGTGTGCGTCCTTCAGCAGCTTGCATGAGCTTTAGAATACTGTGATGGACTTTGGGCATAACATGACGCATGAGCTTGTCTAGATCAGGAGCAAAATGTATCGTCTTACATTCCTCATGAGGGTCAGTGTCTACTGCAAAAGCAGGCTGCGTGTCTTGAGGCGTGAGCGTCAAAGGATGGGTACCCAGGTGCTGGCGTGAGAGCAGACCAACCCAGTTGGATTGTTGTATTGGAGGAATGAGAGCTTGACAGATCTCTTCTTGAGCTTGTTGGTCCAATATAATAGGTGGAGGAGCTTGTTGGGTCCTCTGCTGTTGAGGCGCTCAAGGTGGTTTTTTCAACGTGGGGGGGGCCTTGTTTCCCATTGGCTATCCAGAGTTGATAAGCGGTGAGGCGTATTGAGGCAATTTGGTTAGTGCTTGGAAGTTGATTGGGGGATTTGTAGGCTTGCCATAGTGGTGTAGACCCACTCCTGGCAGTGATAAGATTGAGCTTCCGCAGGATTAAAAGGAGTATGTGAGCTTTGGCCTCGTGATTGCTGAGGTGGCTGAGGTTGTGGATATTGTTGTTGGGGATATTGCTGAGGGTGTTGATATAGTTGAGGCGTCGTCTGAACTTGGAAGACCATTTTCTGTCGAAAATGCGTGGGATGAGAGCGCGTGCATTCGTCAGTAGAATGATTGCACATATTGCAATGTTTGCAATGAGGAGGACCATTAGTAGAATTGCATTCATTGGCCAGATGGCCTTGATACTTATAAATGTGGCACCAAATTTGACTTCTTTGTGGTGGAGCAGATTGATGAGGTTGAACCGTGTTTTGTGGAACCATAACAGGAGGAAAGAACGGGAGATCTGTGAGCGGAACACCACGGGAGGACACATTGACAGAATAATTGACCAATTCGATAGCATGGTCTAACGTCTTGGGTCGCAAGTATTCAATCATAAGATGAATAGCAGAGGGAGGCCCTATATAAACCAAACTAAGATCTGATTCTGCATGGGATACTCCTTGAGCTTGCTAACCAAGATATGCAGACGATCAGCAAAATCACGGGCAGACTCCGTGGGTTGTTGAAGGTCATTGAGTTGCTTGAGAAGTTATTGATCATCATCAGTGGTACCATAATGTGACAGAAAGGCTGTCTTCATTTCATGCCAGTTTTGTTTCCAATGACTTTTATTGGCCATGAGACATTGATGAGGTGCTCCGTGCAACGTGGTTGAGAAAATGTGAAACTTGAACTGTGGCTGAGAGTGGACATTTAAGATAGTCAGAGCTTCAAATTCTTCCATGTGTGCCTGAGCACTCTAATCGAGGATGGGCTTCCCTTTCGCATTCTCAAAATTCGGATAGGTAAGTTTGAAGTTGTGAGCAGTTGATGGTGTGATGGCAACCGTGGTGTAAAGTGGTGGGGAATAAGAATAAACAGGTCCTGGGAGGCAGTTGAGGGCTGCGAACAAGGCATTTGCGTGGGAACAGTAAATCCGGGTCCAGAAATTTGGGTGTCATTAGGCAAGATCCCTTGTGGGCCATCCTCATGCAGTTTGAGATCACCAATATTTATAGGAGATTGAAAGGATGGAGAAGACTGGAATTCTTGGACATGGTTGGGACTGAGTGTAGCCCATACTATGTTGTGGGGAAGATGGTTGCACAGGTAATGGCATCGGTCCAGAGGGAATATAAATATAAGTGCTTTCTGGCATTTGAAAGTAGTAAGGAGTCTGATGCACGGGAGTGTGATGCAGTGACTGTAGTTGAGAGCAATGTTTGCAAGTAAGGGGGGACCCCGGCCGGGAATAGGGCGAGGGGTAGGAGGTGCAGAATGGGCATGCGAGCAGAAACGGCCTCCTTCAATGTCATAAGCAGCATCATACATGTCGCAAGCAGCTTCTCTACGTTGATGGCAATCCAATCTAGCCGCAGTTTGGTTGAGAAGCTCATCTTGAGTAAAAGCACGAACAGACATCTTGTTGTCTGGAAAAAAAAAAGCTAAGACCTGGCAGTGGCGACATTGTTTAGGGTTTGAGTTTGGGATCGTCTGCAAGACAACCCTCTATTGCACTACACTTGTACTACGATAACCTCATCTAAATTTTACCTTATGGCATGCATTTGGTCAAGAAAAGCTAGGACCTAATGTTTGTCTTGCAGAATACAAAGGCTATACTTGGTGGCCTTATCCCAGAAATAAGCCTTTCATGCCATGTGATGTTAAAATTCAAATAGAGGCCTAATACACATTACTTGCTGCAAGTTGGTAACTGTTCTTCCGCCATTGCACATTTCTTCCTGGTACATTTTCCCAATGTGGCATGACATAAAAATACTATCTACTAGGAAACGTGCCCAGCGTTGCTGGATATAAGTTGAGAACTTGTAAATGATATATATTGTACTGCCCTTAATCTATGCGAAAATAGTGCGTCCTCTCAGTTTTTTAAGCTAACTTAGAACTGGGAAAGGAACAATACTGGTGTACCTAAACTTCTGATATTGCCTTCTACTTATCATCCGATACATACATATTCCTAAATATTGACAACCGGATGACAACCCTTCATGAACTACTTGCACATTCTTGAAATTACATGCATTTGATTGCAAAAATTGTACTATCTAATGCCCTAAGTCTTCAATTTTATATTACAAAACACCACCCACACCGTATCCTACATTTTTGCTATGCAAAGTAATCAAACATTTTGACTAGTTTATTTTTGTTGGATTCAAAGATGGCAGAATAATCTTTGGATTTAGGAGGCGTTTGTAAGCCTTTTCTTGTGAGATGGAAGGGCTTGAAGAACATTGGAGCGAATGTATATAGTTAGGATTTTCTTTATGCTTTAAGTAGAATTACGATACAAAGATTCCTCGTGGATCAGATATAATTTTACAAAAGATCCCATATGGAACTGAATCATATCTGCAATTATAGTACTCATAAGAATCTCTCAACCTCTTCTTCTATCTAACTGGTACTACAGTATGAACATCTTCTCAGTTAAATCGAATACTATAGGAGTCGAATGCCCATTTTCCACAGGCTGCAGATAAATCTTGAATGCTCCAAGAAACCTCTTGCAAAGATAGAAATGAAAAGGAAAAAGATGGAGTAATCTGAACAATCTCCTGCACTACACATAGAAGCAACATGCTTCAATCTTTAATCTAAATCAATAGATTTACTACCAAATGTGAAACTAAAAGAGACACTACATTGTTGGGATGTACCAGTCAGCCAACCTATAGTAGGCTAGACACACAGCCCAACTGCCAAAACTCTCCCTAATTCTAGTTCATGATACCTGATCTTGATATGGAAGCATTTTTCTGGACACAATCAGGTCCCTAGCTCGGCAATCTCAAATAATCAGACATCCTGTTATAAAACTGTAAGAATTGATACCAAGAATTTACTCTGGCTTTCCAAGAAAGCATCTAGATCTTTCTTCTAGAAAGAAAGAGCAAGTGGAGGGAAAAAGCTTCCAGCAAAATAGACTTGTAAAAAATATTTAAACTGCCAATAAAACTGAAATCTTGAATCATCTCCTCTCATAGCCTGTTTCGATTTTATTCTGCCTTATAGGCATATGCACCGTTTTGGTGTATCTATCCATAAATAAATAAAGAAGAACCTATTCTCCAAGATCCAATAACCAAGAAACAAGGATCTTGGGCTTATCAAAACTGTTCTAGATCTTTGCTATATTCATGAAAATCACTACGCTTACCCAGAGTAAAAGCATCAGAATAATTCCACGTTAGTGGAAGAATCATTTGAGCTGAAGAGACCGCCATGAAGACGCTCCAAGAATCGTCAATTAGCAGCCAGATAGAAGCAAATCTGGATTACATAGGAAACCAAAACCCCTGCTAGCAACCAAAACAAGATCTTGGACAAATTTGGTGCTACTGCAATGCCGAAAGCAGAGAATAGAGGGCGGCCCCTTTCTACGTTGCCGCCCTAGCCGTGAAGGCGCCAAGAAAAATTTTCCATCCGCCCCATGGGCATTGTTTTATATTATTATACCTAATTAGTTTACTTGCATGGTTATCGTAGCAGCCGATCTACAGAGATAAAGCAGATGGCATTGAACATATGGATTTCATAATTTCAAATGGAAATTTCAGTTGATCTAGTGGCAGGAAGTATGGAGTAGAACAGACCCGCATGTCTAGTAGGGCTTCACCATTCATCATCCCTTATCCATGCTGCTGTTATATGTATTGCTGCTATGAAGTGTGCTTTCAAGCTTTATCTTGCTGCCTACTGTGGCAGGAGGGTTCAAATCTTCTTAGAAACTGTTCTCTGAAAGCGAAGCTGTCATTCAATGCTAACAAGATGATAATTAGTTTGACCTCCACATTGACTAGCTGCAATGGTTAGAGAATCATATGTTGAGGTGGAAAATGGAGTTTGACCCCATCATGGATTTAGCAGATAGTGGGGAATGAAGCAAAGGGAATATATGTGGGAATATTATGTAAATCAATGGGCACAATTTTATGATAAGGGAAAACAAGCGATACAAGCATAAGACTATTGCTCAGTCTATGTTTTAACCTCGAGTTACATCATATGGATGTTAAAAGAGCATTCTTGAATGCAAAACTGGAAGAAAACATATTTATGAGGCAAGCTCCTGGATTTGAGGTTGGTAGTAATAAAGTTTGAAAATTAAACAGAGCAGTCTATGGGTTCAAGCAATCACCAAGAGAAGGGTACGTTTGTATGGACAATTTCCTCAGGGAGCAAGGTTTTGAAAACTCATAGTTATGGAAACTTGTAACTCTATATTGATGATTGCATAATGGCAGCCAACAATATTAAATGCTTGACACACTGTAAAAACTTACTCAAAGCCAGATTTCAAATGTTTGATTTGGAAGAGCTTAGAAGATTCTTGGGAATTGAAGTTGAAATAGATAGAGACAAGAAAGTTTTGAGGTTGAAACATAGCTCACACATAGGCAATGTGTTGAAAAGGTTTAGGCTGGAAGATGCTAAACCAGTGAAATCCCCTGTAACACCTGGTGATAGGTTAATTGCAGATGATCACCTAACAGAAGAAAAGGCAGAAATGGAATAAGGGCTCTCACGTGATGTCTATTACACTTGGCTAATAATACTTGTTCTGACATTGCATATAGTAAATGATTTGAGCAGGAGGAACCACAACCCAAGCAAAGAACATTGGTTGACTGGAAAAAGAGTACCGAGGTACTCAAAGGGTACAAACATCATGGTATTCTTTTAACAATGTAGACTTAAGATTGCAAGTCTATAGTGATGCAGATTGGGGAGGGGACCTCAACCAAAGGAAATCAACCTCAGGATATATCATATATTTAGAATATGGTGCCATTACATGGAGGTGTAAACAACAGAGTGCCATTGCCATGTCAAATATTCAATATCATCCTTAGGAAATAACTTGGTTGAGACGACAATTAGATGAGTTAAATTGCTTGCAGACAGAGCCAACCAGAATCCCGACAAATAGCCAAAGTTGTATGGCTAGAGCAAGAAATCCAGCTGACCATGAAAGGACAAAATTTGTTGAACTGAATATCCATTTCATTAGAGATTTAGCAGCCAAAGGTTACATTCAAATGGAGTACATTGATACAACAAAGTAGATTGCAGATGTTTTCATAAAGGCCTTAGTGGAAGCAAATTCATTCAATTATATGTCATATGTGTGAATTGCATTTGGTTGAGCAGAACATATTCAATGCATGGCAACACAGAATTGATGGGTCTAATTGTGTCTATATAAACTAATTCTTGAAGGATGACCACTTACAGGATTTGCTGTTTAATATCTTGCAGATGCACAATGCAAATGTCAAGCCTGAATTTACATATAGTGCGCTAATAAACGCATACGCAAAGAAGAAAGAGGTGGCACATACTATGTTTCGGTCAATGGTATTTGCTGGAATAAGGTAATATACATGACCCTTCACATACTCAATATCCGTGTCATACCATGTGCATGTCTGCATATTGCATGTCTTACACACATAAAAGATGTCGAGGGCCACCTAGATGCAACACGGGATTGGCGCATATCATATGTTTAAATCAAGAATAGTTAGCAGTTAAGCTCTTCATGTTGGATTTCACATTAGATGTCCATCAAAATACCGAAGCATAGTTCGCATTGCGTCAGCAGACGCTTGGGATCCTTCTGGTGCAATCATCTTGGAATTAAAAAGTAGCCTATTGGCCTTTAACTTCTAGTATCATAACCAAGTTCCAGTTTGGATGTGTTTGTGTCCATGCTTTGTCTGTAGATGTACTCGTTGGAAGGGGAAAAGCACTTTATCTTACTTTCATGTCACGCTGTTCTTTTATGGTTAACAGAGGTCTCTAAGTAAGTCTTACCGAGAAATCTTAAATCTCTATGATGCTTGTCGTTGATCTCTTTTCATCGAATAAGATGTGATGGTTTTTTGAGTTTATTAGCTCTAATATATGGCTATGGCGAGCCTTCTCTGAACTGTTGCCCTTTGCAAATTGATTCTAGTTGATGTAGTGAATGTGACTGCACCAAATTACACTACGAAATGCGGCCCAATTGTTATATTGTTGGGTTGACATTTTATTGTTACATGCATTTCGTTATGCCACGTGAGAATAGAAATTGGCATACCAATTCCATTTAACATGTCATGAACCGATAAGTGCTAGAATTAGGTTACACTTTAGTGGGCTTGCATTTTGCGACCTTTTATTTGTGGCATCCCTATTCTATAGTCTGATGAATTTCAAAGTTTCAAGCTTTCCACGGAATCGATTCTATTTGGATTCCCTTTAAAGCTCATTATCTAATTTATTTCTGTTCAAAAAGAATGTTGGATCTTATTGTCAAACTGCGCAAAAGACTTAGGATCCTCACAAGAATGCTCGTTGCAACATCTGTCATACATAAAAAACACTCAGATCAAAATGCCTCCTCAACTTCTGCATTGTATGGAATGGGGGTTAGTCCTCTATTCCCGGTTCACAGATGGGTCCCGCGACCAGCATTAGCTAGATTGCAATCTTTGATCCGCTCTTAGTTAATGCAAATTGCAATCCTACTCGCAAACCTGAAACAACATTTCCAACTTCATTCCCCTATGTGACTAACGAACGACATACCACCAAGGAACATGTGCAATAACCGATTACACGTATCCATCACCCGCCCAAATAGAGCCAATTAACAGCTCCATTTGAATCAAAGGGATTTCCACTCAACCAATTGAAGCTGTAAAATCTTAGTGAAACTGGCCTGATAAATGATACTTCAAAAGCCCCATCCAAGTCATGTTCTTGGGTTTCTAATATATTCAATCATGTACCTCACAATTGACCATTTGGTTATTCTGCGTATTCTAATTGAAACATTCAAAGAAAATAAATGATATGCATTGTTGCTCTGTGAAAAGATTACATTGCATAAAGATCCTATTATAGGTCATACGAATGGAAAATGTGGCATGTTTGATGGAAGCCTTGTGAAAGAATGGATAGAGCTTTTGAAAAATGAGGATCCTATACGAACATAGAAGAACTTATTACTAAATGATATTTAGTAGGAATGGAATAGAATAGAAATTATTTTTTCCTTGAGACCAAAGAGGCCCGAAGGGTTTTCGAGAAAAAAGCTTGGCAATAATAGGCTTGTTGATGACCTATACATTTTATACATACATCTCAATATAATGATTGAGGACTATTGAGTTTGCGTATTCAGAATCTCCTGAAGATATGATGTTAGAACTCCTATAGAAGCCACCTCCAGCATCACATGCAATGGTTGGTGAGGTTAACGTATTCTGATAAGTCAAAAGCCTGCAGTTTTGAAGAGTGTGGCACTCACCTTCAATGACTTCCAGTTCGCAACATTGGTAGAGCCTGTCTACAAAGATCTTGTTGCCCATATGCTTATCTCAATTCTGAGGCGGTGCATTCCTGTGTGAATGGATGTAATCAGTCTACATTCCTTCATAGGGAAATGCACTAGTAGGTACTGTTGTGGTCCCCTGGCAAGCGTGGGAGTAATCTGTGCTTTGTAATATACTATCTTCGCCAGTCCCAAAGCTCTAACATCTCAAGATTACTCAGGAAGCACGCTTTGAGATACTGCTTCAGTTAATTGTGGTCTCATTGTTGGTTACCTGTATGCACCTCTATTCTTAAATATTCCATATAGAAAACCAAATGGCTCTTTCTCCTTCTAGCATGCTTTAAAGCATTGCGGACGTATGTCATGGTGTAGGGAGGTTCATATTGACCACCTTCCAAAAGTATATGATGTGACGTTCAAGTGCAGCCCTCTGAAGGCGTAAGTACCATGTCTCTTGCAGGAGAATTTGATATCGAACTGTGGACTTAACTCCAAGTGCCTGAGCCAGAAGATAGAAGTTACCTACTGTTGAGAGGACATATTACCTACAGGTTGTACAGGTTTGTGTAACACTCTTTTCCAAAATGTCCATGATGCCAATCAATGAGGTAAAACAATTTTTGCTACACCGCAATGTACTGTGCCTTCTTGCATTTGAGGAAAGCTTTGTATTGTTTGATCACCCATGGCCTAGAGGTGAGCTCGATTACCTGCCTGGCCAGCATTTAAGGTCTCTACATTCATCATCAAGCCTCTTATTTCCAGAAAAGGTGGCTAAACATGAATGCCTCCTTGTGCCTCTTCTCCCAGAATAGAACTCTGCGACACGTAAAAATAGGCAGTTGCAGAACTCCCAATAGCTCTCATGTTGGCAGCTCGGTATAGGATTGCGCTCGGTAGTAAGGCAAGCAAAGTTTAGGCACGTGGAAGGTAGGACAGTCGTGCATGTCGAAGAAAATTCTGATATAAAATAGGTTGTATATAATTGGTATGATTCTTTCATCTAGTACGATTAATAGATGATCTTCGTGTTGCTTGATGTTTTTGCCAATTCAAATAATCTATAACAGACGATCACCCGTATTGGGACATTGTTTGATGGTAACATTAACAACCTAATGATGATGGAGTCGAATTATAAGTGGTCACCATATAAATCTCGATATCAGCTATTAAGTGCTTTTATCCATTGTAGATGAATTATTTGTTTAAAAAGACAATATGCTTGGCCCATTATGCATTGCCTCTATATGATGTTCAAGATCCTAATAATGCTTACAACTTATATAACATAAACTTAATTAACACAAAACACTAGCAAACTCACACAATACCATTTCAAACACATCAAACATACATCTATATACGCAACATCAAGAATTGCAATCCTCGATGCACTAGCACCTTATTTAATTGGAAAAATCTATCATAATATGGGCCTTTTACCTCTGCTTTGATGCAAAAAGAAAGCTATTTTACTAGAAACTATAGCGTTACCAAATCAAGGTTCAGGTATAAAAATGACGTATAATTTGAAATGGTTAGTTGAGGGGGTCAGGGGTAATTGTATTGAAATACGTATAAAAATGAGGTGGATAAATGCGTTTTATCGGTCTTCTTAGTATCTAGGGCTCTATATTTTTTAAGCATATGTTTCAATGGTGTGGAGCTACGGTCGGATTTAGAAGGAGTGCATGTGGTGCTTGGCATTTGGCAATGCTTCCTTACATTCCTATGATGTAAGCAGATGACCAGAGTTACAATTTAACAACCTCATATTCTATAAAAGTGAGGCTATTGGTAGTATTATAGCTTTAGAAAGGGAGAGGGAGCTTGATCATCAGCGTTGCCAAGCAGTGTTTATGCTTAAGCTAAAAAGACCCGCTGGTGTGAATAATAGTATCAAGAGATGATTTGTTGGTATAATACTAGCGTGCAAGGCCTTGAAAAACATAAGGCTATATTATTTTAATGGTTAGATATTGCATGAAGGACCTTGGGAAGCTCCATTTTTGTGAGTATATGCACAGCATATCAGAGAGGCAAATTGAAATGAAGAAAGATCGGTAATCCTATATGGATCAAGGGATATAAAGAACATCGTGGTGTTAGACAATCATACTTTGTTATGTAGAGCCTTGCATTTTGTGAGATAACATGGCCATAGGCAATTAAATGCGAGCCTAGTCTACACTGTCACGAGGATGCTGAGGATGGGAAAGTTCATCTTGTCCAGTACTTGGATCTTGCCATCAATCAAACACTACATTCACTTCAAAACATAGACCGAAGGCCGCTTGACTTTTGACTTGAGTCCCATGGTTTGCTTTGCCTAGTGATATGAGGTGTGTCCCCTATGGGATTTCTGCTATAATGCAGCCTATAAAGCGAGTTGGGGAGACACACAGGAGGTGTTGGGATGATGTTTACAGCCAAGAGAAAATAGATGTCAACTTTACGGATGTGAATGATGAGGAATACAGGCCTGAAGCCGCCGCTGACGAAGTGGGAGTTGATTTCAACTTCTTGGACTTGGTTGACCATACCATGGCTGTCGGGTGATTGATGCCTTGCTCTTGTCCTTTTAATATGTTTGTAAATACCTTTGATGCATTTTTACATGCAAGTTAGCCATGGTTGCACTTGCTAATATATCGGCAGTGATGGTGGGGAGCAGTCACCCTCTCCTCAGGAGTAGTGGTCGCTCCCGTGCCAAGAGTTGAGAACCTTATTTCTAATGCAATGCCTTCTCCAGTTGCTCTCTGAGCTGCTAAAAAAGGTGTAGATAGCTTTGAAAGTACTTTCTACTGTTGTTAGCATTAATACTTTGGCAGAATCAATGGTTGGCTCTATCCATCTGTTTCGTATGCAATTGGGCAAGCTAGTTGCTACTCTTGAAGAAGTGGGGCAGCACATGGAATAGCAGGAAGTAAACACATATGCAAAAGCCATTTGAGGGCACAAATGAATTTGACAAGGCATATCTTGCTTAGAGTCCGAGGATAGACACTTTGGCTAGGAGACAAAATTCTGATGACTAATAAAATTGACCGTTTCATGGTAAGTTCATTGTTTTAACATGTGTTTTTATTGTTATTGTTTGCTTGCAGATTGTATGCTTCAAAAATCTAATTGAAATATAGTATCTTCTTGTGTGAAGTGTGGTCGGATGTTGAGAAGAGATGTCTCCTATAGGTTGCATAGGTTTGTGTAACACTCTTTTCCAAAATGTGCATGATGCCGATCAAATGTGGTAAAATATTTTTTGCTGCGTCACAATATACTGTGCCTTGTTGCTTTGGAGGAAAGCTCTATATTATTTGATCACTCGTGATCTAGAAGTGAGCTCAATTATCTGCCTAGCCAGCACTCAAGATCTCTACGTTCATAATCAAACCACTGGTTTCGAGAAAAGGTGGCTAAACCTGAATGCCTCCTTATGCCTCTTCTCCCAGAACAACACTGTGATACGTAGAAGGGCAATGATCAAATTGTCAGTCTGTTGTTCCAAAATGGAAAGTTCTAGAACTTCCAATAGCTCTCATATTAGCAGCTCGACATAGGATTGCGCTCAGTCATAAGCCAAGCGAAGATGCAGCACATGGAAGGTAGGACAGTCGCGCATGTCGAAGAAAATTCAGATGTAACACAGGTTGGATATAATTGGTATGATTCAGTCATCTAGTACAGTTAATAGATGATCCTCGTATTACTCGATATATTTGGTAACACAAATGATCTATAACAGGGGCGATCACCCATATTGGAACCTTCTTGACGGTAACATTATCAACCTAATGATGATGGAGTCGAATTATAAGTGGTCATCACATAATTCTCTGTATCAACCATTAAGTGCTTTTTTATCTAATGTAGATGAATTATTTTGTTTACATATGGGCCTAAGTACTTAGGACAATGTGCTTGGCCCATTATGCATTGCCTCTATGTGAACTAAGATGTTCTTGAAATCCTAATCATGCTTACAACATATATAACATGAACTTAATTACCACAAAACACTAACACTCACACTTCAGAACATAGGGCGAAGGCCACTTGGCATTTGACATTGAGTCCCGGGGTGTGCTTTGCCTAGCAATTTGAGGTGTGAGCTCTATGGAATCCCTGCTGGAATGCAACCCATAGAGCGAGTTGGGGAGACATGCATGAGTTGTTGGGATGATGTTTGCAGCCTGAGAGAAATGGATTCTAACTTTATGGATGTGAATGATGAGAAATATAGACTTGAAGCTGCCACTGATGAAGTGGAGGCTGATTTCATCTTCTTTGACCTAGCTGACCATCACGGCATTCGAGTGATTGATGCCTTGCTCTTGTCATTTTCTTTATGTTTGTAAAATATCTTTGATGCATTCTTACATGCAGATTAGCCATGGTTGCATTTGCCATTATATCGACAGTGATGTAGAGCAATCACCCTTTCTTCGTGGTGGTCGATCGCTTCTGGACCAATTGAGAACCTTATTTCTAATGCAATGCCTTCTCTAGTTGCTTTCTCAGCTATTATAGCAAGGTGTAGATAGCTTTGGAAGTACCTTCTGGTGTTGTTAACATTATTATTATGTCAGAATCGATGGTTGGTTTTGTCCCTATTTCATATGCAATTGGGCGGGCTTATTTGCTGCTCTTGAGGAAGCGGTGCAACATATGAAATAGGAGGAAGTGGAAGTAAACAAATATGCGAGAGCCCATTTGAGGGCACGTATGAATTTAGCAAGGCGTTTCTTGCTTGGGAAGCTCCGGAGGATAGATGCTTTGGCTAGGAGACACAATTCCGCCATGACTATCAGTTGACTATTGCATGGTAATTTGATTGTTTTAATATGTGTTATGTGCTTCAAAAATCAAATTGAAATATACTATCTTGCATGAGGTAAAGTCTGGTGTGGAAAAAAAATAAAAAAATTAGCAAAACGTTGTGGAAAACTTGAAAGAAAAGAAAAGAAAGAGGAGATGTTTGAAATGGAAGTGGAAAATTAGGATTAAGAAAGTGATGGAATTTCTGTTTTCTTGTCATTTGCTTTCTTTCTTGCATCTGTATCGTGCATGGGATTAGTCCCTTCCCTTTAAGAGTTGCCAGGTCTTATGGCATGACCAACACTGTAAGGGATTTGACTCCCTTGGCTTGTTTTTCAATTCAATGCTCTTTCTTTTTTATACCTCTTGCTTTTATTGCATGCCAATTCTGGAGCTTCATGTACAACCTGCTTATCATCAGTTGCAGGCCACACTGCATAACGTCAATGACGTATTCCTTTTTGGGAAAAACTATAAAATACCCTTATGTTTTGACAAATTTCATGATATACCCTTGAATTTTTATAAATTTTTGTGATGCCCTTGGTCAACGTATTTAATATTTTGTATTATTGAAAATTGCTCAAATGCATTTAAGATGTACCTTAATTACTCAAATGCCCTTAAGATTCTGCACAATTCACCAAATACCCTTAAGATGAGAGATGATACAGTTTTTATCCTGATAATCTGATTAGGGTTCTTTCCAAGTATGACCATCAAATCCGAGAGCCATGATCAGAATATTAGATAGTCTTACTATACAGTTTTGGAGGAGGTGGATTCACATTCGGTTTTGCTTTGGCAAAAGCCCTTGAAAAGATGCAAGATGAATGTATTCAGAGATTTTCATATTTATATGGCAGTGAAGAGCGGATTCAAGAATGTGAGGCCGAATTACGTTTCCACTGGGATTTCATCAGGTTAGAACGTCTAAATCTATGCTCTGTTTTCTTTCAAAAATGAAAACTGCCGATGTCAAATCCTTGCCCCAAAAATACAGAAGGGCTTTATATGAAATACGTAAAATACAAGGGCATTTGATGATATACAAAATTCTATAGAGCCAAATACGTTGACCAAGGGCATTACAAAAATTTATGAAAACTCAAGGGTATGTCGTGAATTTCGTCAAAACATAAGGGTATTTTGTAGTTTTTCCCTTCATTTTTTTGCAAAGCCAAGTCAGTGTTTGACCCTGCCAAACATGCCTTTGGATGGCCGGGATCTTAGATCATGGTAAATTCCATGGAAAATACCTCTATCCTAGGGTTGAAAATGAGCGATAAAAAGGTACAACAATTATACAAGGAAAAACGTTTTTACAAACATAACTCGTTCACAAACATGACGATGATTATTTTGATGATATTGAGTTTTCCTTCTTTGATGTGTGATTATTCATGTGGAATCGCACATTATCTAGCTTAAGATCAATTATAGCATTTCTAGCAAGAGAAAGATTGTGATCATGTTGGATGTACATGTGTGAATATCATATAGGTACAAGGAGGCGATCCTAAATGGTATTTTAGAACTTCTCCAAAATAAGCAAGTTGATATGAGTGAGAAATGGGCCACATATAGCTGCACTTTACAGAACAGATCTGGGGATGACGATGTTGGCAATGTTATTGTGCCATGGGTCTGCAAGATGAGTAGCCAAATTCTGTAGAGGACCAGTTCCAGGATATGCCACAGCTTGAGCACTAAATCCAAGGAAAGCGAGCAATGCCAGGCGACCTAAAAAAACAATAAGAGTTTGGTGTAAGTAAGAGACATGATAGATAGATAGATAGATAGATAGATAGATAGATAGATAGATAAATAGATAGATTGATTGATTGATTTTGATAGACAGAATACTTTTTATTTTTTATGATATAGTACTGATTTAGTTTGGATATAGAGTTACCATTCTTTATCTCCTTCAACTTGAACTCCTCTAGTTTGGCTGGGTCTTTGGAGAATCCAAGAGGATCAAATGCCCCACCAGGGTATTTGCGCTTCTCTGTGCTGCTCTCCTCAATTCTCTTGGCTTCCACAAAGGCAATAGCTAGGAACTCAACTGCCAAGATAATGGGGAGAGTGCCCCAAGGCACTGGAGCACCAAAGTAAGTTGCTTGGCCACCGGGCGTGGCAGCCCACTTTTGAGCATCAACCCAGTTGCCCAGCCCGAGGGCCTCAGGAATCAAGCAGCCAGGCTATGCACATGCAATAAAGAGCCACCATTAACAAGAGGCAAATGCATGTGAAGCAACAAGAATAGAGAACCACCCATATAAGAGAACACATTATATTTAATAATAATTATTTTGAAAAACAATATAGCTAGAGGATGAGCACTCACAATGGCAAGCATGGCCCATCTGCAATGGATAAGCTCTGATTCTTTGTAGCGTTCGAAATTCTCAGGGACTTCGGCGAGACCGAGGGGATCGAAGCCGAAGTCGCTGAAATGGGAAAGAAAATTTTAACATCCACGGAAGCCAAAAGGAAGGAACTGAATTATGTGTTTTGAAACGTACCCTGGAGAGGCGCCAGTGAGGTGGGCAGGGCGGGGCTGGCCAGGGAGCCATTCTGCAGACATGCTAACTCGGCTGCCATTGGAGGCCCCAAATGCGTGGGATTTGGCGGAGGATCTGGAGCGTTGCTTTGAGGATCCAACGGACGGGGCTAGCACAGCAGCTGCAAGCTGGGCGCAAGCCATTGCCGAAGTTGCCATTGCTCGCTTCTCTCTCGCCCCGGCCTCTGCTCTTCACAAACGAAAGCAATCTTGCCTCCCGCCCACGTGGCCTCCCCTTATTGGCCCCATATCAGAGATAAGGATAGGATTGCATTTTCGCTCCATTGCTTCTTAAAAATCTCTTGTGTCATATATCCTCTGGTTCTCCCTTGCCTCCTTGGCTCCACACCACTGCTCGCCTGCCATCTCAGCATTTTCACATTTTTGCCATTGTTTTGCTGTTCTCAAGGTGACCTAGTTGTAAATGTGAGTGGATTTAACATGTCACCTCGAGGCAGTAATTCCTCGCCCAATACCATTGCAGCAGTGATATTGGGCTATATCAAACAAGCCACCAAATTTTCAAATTTAGGAACATGTAACAACAACCTCTTGAAGAAGAACTCGTTCTTCTAATTAGAATGGCGATGATGCGCAGGGGACTCCATGCTGAGGTCCTGTTTGACCAGGGCCTAGTGTGTTGGAATGAAGGATTAAGGTTGGGCCTCAGTATTCGTAACTTGGAAGCTGAAAATTTTCAAGGGGCACCATTACTATCAGTATGGATATATAAAAAAAACATTAATCATATGTCTTGACGATTTTATCACATAACTGTGAGCAAAACCATAGGATCTCAACAACGAGTGCTTGATTGTCATTTATGCCATTCTATTTGCATCATGAAGATTTGCATGTAACATAAGGTTCATCAATGGATTCACTTCATTAAGGATTTGGAGAAGCACTTGTTCTGGTGGTCCACGGCAAAGTTGTCTCTTGCGGGTCGCATTATAATGGCCAAGTCAGTCCTTTGTAGTACCCATGTCTATATGGCATCCTTACTGCTAGCCCCACAGATCAAAGTATGTGAGCTCATTGCAATAGTCCGGAACTTTATATGGGTGGGTACTGAGGAAGATGCTATGATTAAGGTGGCTTGGTGGAAGTGCATCCTTCCAAAATGGGCAGGTGGTCTGGGTATGATGGACTTTTTACTGCAGAGCAAAATCCTTATTTCAAAGTTCATTTGGAGACTCCTGAATGGTGAAGATGATTCTCCTAGTCTACGCCTTCTTAGACAAGCTCTTGGTCACTGTATCCCTCTAGCCAAGAAGCCAGTCAAACCAGTCCTACCTTGAGCATTATTTCAGCATGTGCAGCCTTTTTCAAGTGCTTCTCCATTTCCGTGTGGATTGTTGACAGCATGGGATGCAGTCAAATACCTCTTTTGGCCATGCCCTTCCATCCACACCCTATTGGAGACTCCATGGTAGTGGGCACCACTGTCTCCAAACCCCTCAGCACCTCCACTAGCAGCATCAGTTCATCCCGTTACACAGAGACAATGGGTTCTTGCAGGTGCTATCTCTATTCAAGCATGGTATAAAGTCGGTCGCCTATTGTCTTTGCCTGAATTTCAGGCAAAATTCCTGCTCTGTCGTTGGGATGTGTCTATGTGGGAGATTGCCTTTTATGGTGCAGGCCTTGGGACTGTCATGAAAATATTTACAAAGGCAAGCACTTTGTCAAATTAGTATATCACCTTCTCTTAGCACCACACCCCTCATGTTGCCAGATGGGTGGCACCTACATGTTCCACAACCCACTTTGCGTCGTACATGACGATGGCTTTGGAATAAGTTGCTCCACCCTAAAGTCTCTGTACTATGGTGGCAGGTTATCCACAGGTGCCTGTGTGTTAATGTCTTCCGACATCGTTATGACCCTCGCATATCTGCAATATGCCCGCTCTGCCTTTCAGACGTTGAGACTCTTGAGCATTGTCTTTTCTATTGTCTGGAGGTTCAGCCGGGGTGTCCTAGCTACAAGGTTTATTTAACAGTGCATTGGACTGCCGATGCATCCTCTTGGCATCCTATCTCAATGAGTGGCCTCCAGCTAAACAGAGGGCATTCCATCTTGGTTCTGGTTGGCTCCTGTGGTCGATATGGAAGCATCGCAGATGTCACATTTTTCAGGGCATTTAAATGGAAACTACAATAATAGTTTGCATACGTGTCACTTCTATCGAATCGTAAGGAAGAAAATAAAAGGAGAACAGAAAAGGAAACAACTTTGTATAGAGTGATAAGGATAAAGTTATGGGATTCCATATTCAAGTTTGCAAACCAAGGCACTTGTAAATAATCTACAACAAAAATAAATTGCCATTAACTACATCAACCTTCCTTTGATATTAAGAAATATAAATGACATAAAAAGGAGCAAGATACCAACATCAAAACTTGCATGTACATACAAGGCACAAATTCTCACTTGTCGGTTATAAAATTAAAGTCAATCCTTCATTCCAGTCAATTTAAATCCGCATGCCAGTTTAGCATGAAGAACAATAAAGAATAAATAACATGAGCTCAAACTTTTAGCAATATCTCAAGAACAGTCAATTTAAATCCGCATGCCAATTTAGCATGAAGAACAACAAAGAAAAGACAACATGAGCTCAAACTTTTACCAATATCTCAAGAACTTCATTTGAAAACCATGTACAATACCAATTGATCTCATATCCTAATCAAGAATGATGTTGACAACAAATGGATATTTCTCTACAAACAATCCCCATCTTTAAATTGAAAAACCCAACCCTCTGAAGCATTGATTGCTTTCAATACATTTCAGATCGTGTAAATGTCATAAGAAACATCTCAAGGATTGAGCATTCCAGAACATTTTAATTAGTCCTTTTCATTCTCAAAGATATGTTTATTGTGTATGCATCTTGTAGAGGAGTGGATGAGTGGATATAATGTTGGGTTTGGTGTGTGCCCATGGACGAAAACAAATGTACCAAAATTTTAACCAGGTTGAAATTTCAGCTCTAATCACCTTGATTTTTCAAGCCGAAATTTCAAGATGATTCTCTATTGATTTGCAATTAATTTACACAATTAATTCCAGTTACACAATCTCATTACAATGACAGTAACATAGAAATTTCACAATTACAGGTTCATTACAATCATATTCACAGTTACACAAAAAGACATTCAACAAAAAATCACTTCATTAACCAGAAAATCCTTCACTTCAAAGACCTTTAACAGAAAATCCTTGTCGTATTCACCAGTTCAAAGACATTTAACAACACGTAATAAAGATAAACAACAGCTTTCAGGTCCAACAGCAGGTAGCAGATCAACACAAGAAGCTTGATTCACTTCTTGAGTTACCTTGAGAGAAAAAGTAGGCTCCAAACCAATTACAAAAATCTCCATGCTATAAAACACAGAAAATAACACTAAGAAAGCTTTCGTTCCAGCCATTTTCAAAAGATAAGGTGATCTTATTCCACTGTGCTTCAACAACCGAGATCTGCAAGCAAAGAAACATTAGAAAGGGACAAAACTTAAAAAAACAACTAATATTATAGCAACAATAACTTGCATGCAACTCAATCTGCCAAGAACTCTGCAAAATCGCTCCAGAATATGCAACAACTGCTAAGGACTCGTCAAATCCCCCCTAAGAACTAACTTGTAAAGCCGTCCAAAACTTGTAAAGCTACTAAAAACTTGTAAGTGCCCAAAATCACGAAGAAACAGTGGCACTCCAAGGCGTTCAGCACGAAAGAGGCAGATCGGACCATAATCTAGCAAAAAAATCAAGTAAATCTTTGGCAAAACCTCCGGCAGCATGCCGGATTAGAGAAGACACAGGCAAAAGTTCGATAAAGTGTCCCAATTTTCTTTTATATTTCTGCCATGTCAGTTGACACGTCGACAAATTTTCAACCTAGTTAAAATTTCGTCAGCGAATTTCTCTGAGCTGGAAATTTCGTTTGAAATTTCCAGCTGACGTGGCATAGCCACTCGTAGCTGATGCCGCTCGTGGCCCGCCATGTCAGCTTTTCCAGCTCACAGAAATTATGCCTTCCAAAACTTCTCCTCTTCTTCTATGCAATGTCATTAATATAATGTTCATACTTTTTGGATTTCAATGATGTAATTGGTTTATTACAATTAATCAAGACGTCTTGTGATGGCTTGTTCAAAAGTAGCACCTTTTAAAAAGTTTTTTTAAAGTTAGTGGACTATATTTCACCTAAAGTGACGTAAATAAATGGCCTAAAGACTTCTTACTTGGGTAATTTTGTTCAATGGGAAGGCTAATGTCATCTAAAAATATATCTCATGATGTGTACATATTCTTTTAAAATCAAAGACGAGAAATTTTGCAAAGTCGTGAAAGAAGTTGCAGGGCATATAGTGAAAGAGGAGTTGCTAAGTTTGGTAAGTGCTTAAGATATTCCCGGAGTCATGTAATGCAAGCAAGTGATAGTTGACTTGCTTCCAGGAGGGGCACAGGAATTGGCATCGAGATCTTACAAGCAGAGCACCAGCATCAAGTAAAAGTAAATACCACATTAGGAGATGCTAGGCAGCATTACAACACATTTAAAAATTGTAAAAACGTAAAAATAGGGCAGGCAACATGGCAAATATTCTTTTAAGGAATCCTATTTTCGTAGAGTTGTGAACCACTAAGACGCGAAAGTGCAATGAAGCGCCAGAAAGGAGTGTAGGGTTTCAACAATGTGATTCTATAAAGCCTGCACAATTAGTTTTGTATTGATTCTGCTATGGATAAAAAAAAAATAGACGGTACAATTACTTTTGTATTGGTTCTACTATGCATAAAAAGCACTAGAGTGCACAATTATAGGTTCTACTACTATGCATAAGAAGTAGTAGAAAGTTAAAAGCTACCTACAGGAAATACTAAACAACATCATGCTTGACACACATTAAAGTAGAAAATATATTTGTGAAGTAAGGGGCGCGGCCCAAAATATATCCCCGTTAAGTACAAAGGGAGCAGCGAAGGAACCTTCGTTTTCTTCTGGATTCTTCCGCCCCTCCGTCCTTTATTTTCTCCATTGCTCGGTCTTCCTTATTCCCAGCCATGGACGCTGCCGCTGCTTTTTTCGAAAGCCATGCGACTAACTGGAACTTTGCTGCCATGAAAAATTTCAATCGTATCTCCCCTTATATTCAGAATCATCTCAAAAAGGTTAGTATCTCGTCTTTTTTTTGTGGGGTTTCTTTCAAATGCAAGATGATGCTTGATTTGGCTAGATTTCGAGCTTTTACTTTCAAGAAACTGATCTGAAGGCTTTGTTAGGCTTATTTCTGAAGAAGATAGTTTTTTTTAGGTATACTCGACCGTTGCTATTGCTCTCTTAGCGTCTGCAGTTGGAGTTTATGCCCATTTGTTATGGGCTGTTGGTGGGCTTCTTACATCTCTGGGGTTTATTGGATGTTCTCTTTGGCTAGCAAGCTCTCGATCTGATGAGGTACTTACTACTCTAATTTAAACATCTCTGTGGCAAGTTAAACAAAGACTTGAAAATCCTTTTAATCTTTTGCAGAATACCAAATGGAATGTTCTTATGTTGGCAGCATTTTGCCAAGGTGCTTCTTTAGGTGGTTTGATAGAAGGGGTTCTCAACTTTGATCCAAGGTAGAATGTGGATAATGATTCTGGATTTCCTTGTTTCTTGGCTGTTTTTATAGGATAATATATTAGGTCTAACAGCCTATGATTATGATTTGCAGCATTGTTGTGACGGCCTTTCTAGGCTCAGTTGCAATTTTTGCTTGCTTCTCTGCAGCATCTGTGTTTGCCAGACGTAGAGAATTCCTTTTCTTGGGTGGTGTTCTATCATCAGCTGTCAGTGCCTTGCTCACCTTGCAATTTGGTTCCATGATCTTTGGTGGTGCTTCGTTTGTGTACAAGCTGGAGGTGCTCGCATTTTTTTATGTGAATTTTTCCTATATTAGTTGTATCGGTCGCTAACTTGCTGTAGGTACAGATTTATGGTGGGCTTCTGTTATTCATCGGATATGTGCTGTTTGACACCCAAATGATTATAGAGAAAGCAGAACACGGCGACTTTGATTATGTGAAGCACTCTTTGGAACTCTTTGTGGACTTCGTTGGGATATTTTTCCGCCTCCTCATAATACTGGTAGGAATTTTAGCTTAGTGTTTCCTCCTAATGATGTCACATAAGTCACTCAATACAATATTTAATGTGCAGACAAGAAATTCTGCTGAAAAGCGGAAAGAAGAAGAACGGAGACGCAGGCGCTGAAGTGGTGCACCAAGCCTTGTTTTTCCTGTTAAAACTTGCTTGTATATACTAGATACATAAATGACAAACTGCACATGTTTACTAAGTTGCAAAGGGTGTTTGGATCATTTGGATTACCAGAAGAATAGTGATTCTTGGAACTCAATACTATGCTGGCAAGGCTAGTGATGCAATAGGATTTTGAAGTTCGTTACATTTTGGTCTAGTGCCTCGTCCTATATGGCAGCTGGAATAATAATGGAATTTCGGTACCAATTTATCGATAATCAAGTCCTTTGATGTTTTGCAATATATCTGGCTTTCATTCCCTTGAGGAAAAAGACGGAGGGAGCAAGGGAGGGAGAGAGAGGAGGGTTGGCCACATGTATAAATTCTTTTTGTCTCTCGTGCTATATAGCAGGGACAAAAATTATATGCATTTGACGAGGGATAAATGAGAGATAATAATCTCTTCTGTGATACCCCCAATCAGCAAAAAAAAAAAAAAACATTAAAATTTTTGCTGGATATTTTTTGGGGACTGTTTCTTCTCATGTCTCTGTCTTTGAAGCTTCGTGCATGGATGACTATGGCAGAAAGTGGCAATTCTTTTATTTCCATCCAAAGCCTGACAATGCTGGGCAAAACTTAGTAATCATACATGATATCTGCTCCATATATTCATCCAATATTTGAGAGGCACGCACTTATAGCTCTACTTTCCTTTGCAATTTGCCTAAAGTTTGCTTTTGGCTTTCCATATCATTACATTTGATAGGTTATAAAAATTTGACACAAGTACAATTTTATATTGCATATGTCCAATTACAGAGCAAGTCAACACAAAACATGCATTAATACCCTTTTTTTAGTATCACGTCCAATGACCCAACCAAAACAGTTCAATACAAAGTACAAAATGACCCCAAAGTTAATACCTCCTCTCATTTGTAATGTTAAACAATACTATTTTATTATCCACCCTTGTATTTAATGAAAAGAGATAATCCAAATGGAACAAGAGACAACATCAGGAATTAAATTCAATTTTTACAATAGAAATATGCATAAATTAAATAAGGCCTTAAACAACATAAACTATCAGTTGATGACTAGAGTGCATGAGATGATTCTTTGAAAGATTAGATGAACCCCATTGCATCTCTCAAACTCTCTTCCCATTTGATTTATCACCTGCAAGCGTAAATTAATTCACATATACAGAATGTCTGCAAGGAAATGGAATATTATTGCCTAAATGCAAAACTCCTCGGGTAAAATGTTTGTCTATTAGTGAAAATTAAATTAGCTTGCCAACGTTCAACATCTATACATGATGTTATGAATCTTGAGAATTACTTTTTAGTGCCTAAGATGATTCTTTGAAAGATTAGATGAACCCCATTGCATCTCTCAAACTTCCCATTTTATTTATCACCTGCAAGCATAAATATATCCATGCATCTTTGCAAAGTTCAGTTGAGCTACATATTTCACTCAAATTGTGAAAATGTTTTCACAAGAGAAGAATTCATATATACATAACGTCTATAAGGAAATGGAATATTATTATCTAGATGCAAAACTTCTAGGTAAAATGTTTGTTTATTAGCGAAAATCAAATTAGCTTGTCAAAATTCAACATCTATGCATGATATTATGAATCTTGAGAATTACTTTTAGTGTTTTAATCAGTTGATGACTAGAGTGCCTAAGATGATTCTTTGAAAGATTAGATGAACCCCATTGCATCTCTCAAATTCTCTTCCTATTTGATTTATCACCTGCAAACATAAATATATCCATGCAGCTTTGCAAAGTTCAGTTGAGCTACATATTTCACTCAAATTGTGAAAATATTTTCACAAGAGAAGAATTCATATATACAGAATGTCTGCAAGGAAATGAAATATTATTGTCTAGATGCAAAACTTCGAGGTAAAATGTTTGTCTATTAGTGAAAATCAAATTAGCTTACCAAAGTTCAACGTCTATGCATGATGTTATGACTCTTGAGAATTACTTTTAGTATTTTAAGGATTAAATGTGTTCCAAGACTATGTATAGCCTAAAATATGCTATGACAAGCATTTTTAGCAAATATTTAGATGCAGTTTTGTTGTATGAAAGGAGAAAAAATTCCAAGAAAATCAACAGAAGAACCAAATAACAATGAAAAAATGGAAAGAACTTTTACTAAGGTTCATAAGGACCTGAGGACATGTTTATAATCTGTAGGTACAATTACAATTACATTAGCATAAATGCATCATAAAATAAAATGTGATGATTACTACAAGACAATTTGAACTTCCTCATTAGATCTAGCATAGGCACTACATTAAGAGATACTCCATCCATGTTTTGCATCTGTGCAGCATGGAGTGAAAGCCCATGTATGTTTTCCCATCTTGCAGCATGGAGTGCAAGCAAAACAAATGAATGACTATGTGAAGACGACAAGTAAAAAAAAAAGGAATTGTACAACAAGGAAGAGAAAGTGATGCTAGAGAGAGAGAGAAAGAGAGAGAGAAGGAGCATAAAAAGTTTGTATTTATTTATTAATTTCTAGAAAGAATAAACAATGTAAATCAACTTATATAGAGCAAGTGCACTGGCAAGTAAAATGTTGAGGTGGAGAATTATGGTAATAAGGGGCTGGGGAGGAGCACTCAAATGATGGCGGTACTAATGGTGAAGGATACACATAAGGAGTTGGTGGAGGAGGAGGTGAGGGAGATGGGGAAGGAGATGATTGGTATTTGTATGGAGGCGGTGGAGTAAGGGGTGATTCATAAATGTAAGGAGGTGGTGGCGAGGGTGATCGAGGAGGTGGAGATTGGTAAACATATGGAGGTGGAGTGGAAGGCGATAAAAAGGTGATTTGGACATAAGGAGGCGATGGTGATGGAGGAGGAGAAGGTGATCTGGGAGGGGATTTATAGACATATGGAGATAGGCGTGAAGGTGAAGGAAAAAGTGGTGATTTATAGCCGTAAGGAGGTGTGTGAGGGATCGAGGAGGTGGAGTAGACATATGGATGTAGGGGGAGGGAAGGCAATGGAGGAGGTGGGGAAACATAAGGAGGTGGTCTTGGGGGCAATGGAGGTGGAGGCGAGAAGGTGTCTGAGGAGGGTGATTATAGACATATGGAGGTGGTGGCAAAAGATGATGGAGGAGGTGGTGATTTATAGACATAAGGAGGTGGTGGCCCGAGAGAGGCTGATGGAGGAGGGAGATGGGTAAACATATGGAGGTGGAGGAGAAGAAGCGATAGAGGAGGTGGGGATTTGTAGACATAAGGGGAGGAGGTGGCGAGGGAAATGGAGGAGGAGGGTGGGTTATATTCATAGACATATGGAGATGGTGGCAAAAGGTGATGGAAAGATGGTGATTTATAGACATAAGAAGGTGGTGGCGAGGGAGGCGATGGAGGAGGGGTTTATGGATAAACATATGGAGGTGGAGGAAATGGGAGGTGGGGATTTATAGACATAAGGGAGGAGGTGGTGGCGAGGGAAATGGAGGGAAGGAGGTGTCTGAGGGATGATTTATAGACATATGGAGATGGTAGTGATGGAGGGAGGTGGGATTGATAGACATATGGAGATTGGGGGAAAGCGATGGAGGAATTTGTAGACATAAGGAGGTGGTGAAAAGGGGCAATGGAGGAGGAGGAGAAGGTGTCTGAGGAGGGCAATTTATAAATATGGAGGTGGTGGCAAAAGGTGATGGGGAGGTGGTGATTTATAGGCGTAAGGAGGTGGTGGCGAGGCGGCCGGAGGGAAGGGGAGATGGGTAAACATATAGTGGGATGTAGAGGCGATGAAGGAGGGGGATTCTTTAACATAAAAAGGGGTGGTGGCGAGAATTGTGAGAGGAGGGATGATTTATGATATATAAGGTGATGGTGGCAAGGGCGATAAAGGGGGTTTATAGATATAAGGTGGTGGTGAGGAGATGGGGAGGTGGCGATGGATAGACATAGGAAGGTGATGGCGATGGGTATAAGGAGTTGAGGCAAATGGGATGGGGGAGGTGGTGAAGGTGGGAGGAAGATCATATAATACTGGGGGCAAAACTAAAGGTGGAGGTGGTGGCGAATATACAAGGGGTGGAGGAGGAGGAGATGAATACTCAAAATTTGAAACTAGGATAGAAGGGTGAGGATATACGGGTTGTTGAGGATGTAACCAAGGTGGCAACCACGACAAAGGACGAAAAAAGAACTTGGAGCTTTTCCTTCTAACCTCCGTAACTGAGTATGCAGTGCCTTGATCCAAATCATCTCCGGCAGCCCAAGCTCCAGCAATTAACACAAACAATAGTATGACGCTCAGTTGCTTCATATTTTCTTCACTGTTCTGACTTGTTTTCCTAACTGCAAAAGGTGGATTATGTAGGCCTCTCAGTGCTATTTTTGAGGTAAAAATAGTCCATGTAGCTTACTATCTTTTCAAATTTAGTCTGCAGAAAGAATTTCTCACTATTTTTTTTTTTTTTTAGAAATAAGCTTAAGTTTAGGCCGTTCATTGTTCAGGATAAAATAATTTGGTTAATAGATTTTATTAGCTAGGTGGTATTATAATTATCATATTATATTTATCTATGTCAAAATGCTTATGATATTTCACCAATCTACACTCTATATATTTGTGTCAAAGTGCTTGTGACATTTCATTTATCTACACTCTGCATCCTCTTGCTCTTTTTATTCACCTAGCTATGCTTTTTTTTTCATGTTTACTAGAGGTTTGGATACTCATATACAATGGCAGTCTTCAATCTGCTCCTATATATCATTTGTATCACGATTTTTTATGATAGTTGTTTTGCAAGCAGTGAATCTTACCGTTTCCTTTGCATCTTTAGCTCATTTTTTCTATGTTACGTTTCTCCCTCCCTCCCTCCCTCTCTGTTTTTTCTTTTCCCCTTTTCTTCAGACTTTATTTGTGTCTACACACTGATGTATATAGAATCTAAAGATGGATTAACCAGCATACTAAAGAAGCCTGAGTTAGGCACATATCTTTGATTGATCTAAGGAAAGAGTATTTATGACTGATAATGATCTGTCTTTACGTTGGCTCCACTTAGACATGGTTGATTAATAGTTTTATAGTACGATGGTTTTATGTTTCGTATTAAATACATATGGTTCTGAATTGATTGGTGCCATCAAGGATCTTGATCCTAGTATGGACTGATAAGACTACAATTAGGATTGACCGTTGTAGATGTCATGCCTAGTTGGCTGCTGCTGTTGCTAGGGTGGACTGGGTTTTTTTTTTTTACGGTCGTATTGCTTTATTGTGCTTCAATTGTACAGCATTTAAGGAGTTCTTATGAAGGTCATTGGCTTGAAGGTTAGTTTCCCCCGACTCCTGTAAGTATTCTGCCAATGCAAGAGATTTATCTAAAAGATAATGGATGATGCCAGTTGAAGGACATACAAACAAATTAGGCCATCTAACTTAGCAATGGTTGTATGTGACCATTTGAATAATATAACTGAGATAAAATATCTATTATGAGTTTCACATACTAATTGGTGGTCTCTACTTTGTACTTCCCCAGAAAACTATCATGTTTTAGTAATGGGCTGCTTCATAAGAAAGTATTGTACCTAAAGCCTTTAAAGGCAAATTGAGGCTTCTTATTAACTGAGCATCTTCATCCTATCTTTCCATCATTGCATGCAAATAGTCTAGAAATGATTCGCTAGCTTAGTGAAAGCAAACAAGGTGCTGCGCACGAAGGGTTGCCCTTTATGGCCGGAGAGTGAAGTGGCTTAAGGCATAGTTGTAGACAATAGAGTATTTGAATCGAAATTGCTATTTTAAAACATTGACATTTTGTGAAGGTGATGGTACCCATTTGCATCACTAACTTCTCCTTAGATATTGAGCTCTTGTTGGACTAGGATCTAGGTGGACACATGGACTTTGGGGTTTGAGTGCAATGTATTGGTGTTTGGTGCTTGGTATGGAACTAGGATGGCAGAAGCATAAGGAAAAGTGTAATAGAGGAGAGAATGGAAATACATGTTTTGTGAAGTGGCTTAAATCATAGTTGAAAGTTATGTTTTGACAATCAATTCAAATTGCTACTTCTAGACAATAGAGTACCTGAAACTATGAGTTTATTAATAGGATGATATACATGGGAGTACTTGATAACATACGAAACAATTTATGAAGAATCCCTGACGCATAGGAATGAATGCAGTACCGGAATCCGTGAGGTCACTCACTGACTTGGAAGAGAGATTGGTATCGATGAGGATACCCTTTGCGAGAATAGCGCTATCAGACCAATGGGTTGGGCAGAACAAGTTGCACGGGTCTGTTATTCATGTTGCATCAAACGTTGAAGCAATACATGTCGCACTGCCCAGGCTCAGCGACGGCCATGCGTCAATTAGGCTGCAACTGAAAAAAAAAATGGCAGACACATGCCCGTATATGGAAGCACCAGTGAATCCAACTGCCATGATGCAAGCCGTGCACTACCTTCACAAGCAGCCCCTGTATGTGGAAGCAGGCATCAAGGTGAACGAAGAATGGGCTACACAATGCACATTCCTCGAGCTAGATGGTGCGGGGCCTAACAGGGATGATCATGATCCAGCGCATGTGGGACAGACTCTACTGTGGAATATGCAGCATGAGAACATCCAGGACTTCGACGACAACATTGTCGCTGTTGCACCATGGGAGGGTTCATACCCGATGGGGTTTTATGTCGTCCCGAATTGCGAGGAGATGTGCTTTCCCATACGCTTTTATGATCAGAATTCTCCTGAGGTTGAGTCTATTATCAGGGACCAAATGAGTCAGATGATATTTAACGATTCTCGTATAGCTGGTCCCCTTCTTAGAAAGCATTTTCATGATTGCTTTGTTCAAGTACAACAAACATCAACCCCCTGCGCTGGATTAGCGCTGTTTTTTCTTTGTGTGTTTTGTTAGGATCTAGTGTCTGCTTTTGTAACGAAAAGTTGGCTTAGCAGACATTCTGCCACGTCACCATATAAAAGTGTTACTCCAAAATTCAGCTAATAAGCCAACTTTCCGTTAGGTTAGGCCAAAGGCCCTTGGACTTTTTGGCCTGGCGCTGTCGAATGACCAAGGGCCTTTCCTTTATCTGAGAGAGCATCAGAGAGAGGTTGCACCGAAACTAAAGGGCGGCGAATATATCATAGAGAGCCTGTAGCGCAGGTTGCACCCCGAAGCGGAAGGGCGACAAAATAGGTCATCCGGATCCGTACGTTTGAAGAGAGGTCGCCTAGATTTGCCCGAGCGATTGCGGAGTAGAACTTGCAGCGGCTTCAAACAGTGTCTTCGGCGGAGAACCTTCAACGCAAATCTCACAATGGTTTCTGGATTTTTTTCAAAGGATCCTCGCACCATTAACTAGGAGAGCCGTTTTCATGTTAAAAAAAGATGACTCTTGTTGATACAGAAGAATGTTCTCATATACAAACATTAAACCTAAAGAAACAATCGTGATCCATGGTCCAAAGGTAAGGTCTCTGTGTGAACTGTGAACGTTAAACTTTTTATCTTTAAATGATGTCATTTTAATGCCACGATTCTATTGCAATAGCAATAGAATCGACATTCCTTGGATGGGGACGCCCTATCTTGCTCTCCTATTTATACCGCCTTCTTCCTCTTTTCCAGCCATCGGCGTTCTCTTGAGCTCCTTTCTATTCTGCTCATTTTTTGCTCCACCTATCACCCAAAACCAGATTTCCTACCATGCTCTACCTATCACCCCAAACCGGATTATTATGCAGATTGGTGGATTGCATGATACGGTGGTGGATGTGGCTTAGTCCTTTCCTGCACACAGATGGTTGGGCCGGAGAGTGAAGTGGCTTAAGGCATAGTTGTAGACAATAGAGTATTTGAATCGAAATTGCTATTTTAAAACATTGACATTTTGTGAAGGTGATGGTACCCATTTGCATCACTAACTTCTCCTTAGATATTGAGCTCTTGTTGGACTAGGATCTAGGTGGACACATGGACTTTGGGGTTTGAGTGCAATGTATTGGTGTTTGGTGCTTGGTATGGAACTAGGATGGCAGAAGCATAAGGAAAAGTGTAATAGAGGAGAGAATGGAAATACATGTTTTGTGAAGTGGCTTAAATCATAGTTGAAAGTTATGTTTTGACAATCAATTCAAATTGCTACTTCTAGACAATAGAGTACCTGAAACTATGAGTTTATTAATAGGATGATATACATGGGAGTACTTGATAACATACGAAACAATTTATGAAGAATCCCTGACGCATAGGAATGAATGCAGTACCGGAATCCGTGAGGTCACTCACTGACTTGGAAGAGAGATTGGTATCGATGAGGATACCCTTTGCGAGAATAGCGCTATCAGACCAATGGGTTGGGCAGAACAAGTTGCACGGGTCTGTTATTCATGTTGCATCAAACGTTGAAGCAATACATGTCGCACTGCCCAGGCTCAGCGACGGCCATGCGTCAATTAGGCTGCAACTGAAAAAAAAAACGGCAGACACATGCCCGTATATGGAAGCACCAGTGAATCCAACTGCCATGATGCAAGCCGTGCACTACCTTCACAAGCAGCCCCTGTATGTGGAAGCAGGCATCAAGGTGAACGAAGAATGGGCTACACAATGCACATTCCTCGAGCTAGATGGTGCGGGGCCTAACAGGGATGATCATGATCCAGCGCATGTGGGACAGACTCTACTGTGGAATATGCAGCATGAGAACATCCAGGACTTCGACGACAACATTGTCGCTGTTGCACCATGGGAGGGTTCATACCCGATGGGGTTTTATGTCGTCCCGAATTGCGAGGAGATGTGCTTTCCCATACGCTTTTATGATCAGAATTCTCCTGAGGTTGAGTCTATTATCAGGGACCAAATGAGTCAGATGATATTTAACGATTCTCGTATAGCTGGTCCCCTTCTCAGAAAGCATTTTCATGATTGCTTTGTTCAAGTACAACAAACATCAACCCCCTGCGCTGGATTAGCGCTGTTTTTTCTTTGTGTGTTTTGTTAGGATCTAGTGTCTGCTTTTGTAACGAAAAGTTGGCTTAGCAGACATTCTGCCACGTCACCATATAAAAGTGTTACTCCAAAATTCAGCTAATAAGCCAACTTTCCGTTAGGTTAGGCCAAAGGCCCCTTGGACTATTTTTTGGCCTGTCCAGAAAACAGCCCAAGGGGCCTTTCCCTTATACAGAGAGCCTGTAACAGAGGTTGCACTGGAAACGGAAGGGGGCAGGCGAATATATCATAGAGAGCCTGTAACAGAGGTTGCACTGGGAACAGAAGGGGACAGGCAAATAGGTCATCCGGATCTGTCTGTTTGAAGAGAGGCTGCCTAGATTTGCCTGAACGATTGCGGAGTAGAACTTGCAGCGGCTTCAAACAGTGTCTTCGGCGGAGAACCTTCAACGCAAATCTCACAATGGTTTCTGGATTTTTTTCAAAGGATCCTCGCACCATTAACTAGGAGAGCCGTTTTCATGTTAAAAAAAGATGACTCTTGTTGATACAGAAGAATGTTCTCATATACAAACATTAAACCTAAAGAAACAATCGTGATCCATGGTCCAAAGGTAAGGTCTCTGTGTGAACTGTGAACGTTAAACTTTTTATCTTTAAATGATGTCATTTTAATGCCACGATTCTATTGCAATAGCAATAGAATCGACATTCCTTGGATGGGGACGCCCTATCTTGCTCTCCTATTTATACCGCCTTCTTCCTCTTTTCCAGCCATCGGCGTTCTCTTGAGCTCCTTTCTATTCTGCTCATTTTTTGCTCCACCTATCACCCAAAACCAGATTTCCTACCATGCTCTACCTATCACCCCAAACCGGATTATTATGCAGATTGGTGGATTGCATGATACGGTGGTGGATGTGGCTTAGTCCTTTCCTGCACACAGATGGTTGGGCTCTCCAACAGATGGTCGTTGGTTTTCAAAGATCTGCCCTCACCGGTGAGTGTCTCCTTCTCGATTTTCCAGTTTGTTTTGGATGCACTAGGTCTCGATGGTTTGGGTTTGCTTTGTGGTTCTACATAGATTTTCTTCCTTCCTTTCCCTCTTCTGTTCGCCCCTTCTTTTGCAGGGCGTGACCCTGAACCTGGCTGCTTCTGTTTCTGCCCATACTGATTGCAGTTTCTTTTGGGATCGGTTGCTGTTGGCTTCCCCTTTTCTCCTCTCTCCATCTTGTTTTCTGCTTGCTAGAGTGTGCAATTTGGGCTGTTTGCTCGGATCTTCTTTCTGCGATATATTCTGGCAGCGGGATGAGCTTCAGCCTTCCCTTGCCAGCAAATCATATGGCTCTTGCTTCAATTTTTTCTTGAATCTGTATGCTTTCTGAATTTTGGGTTCCCTCTCCATCATTTCGTTTGTCCGACTTGGGCTGGGTTTCATGGCTTTCCTCGTGCCTCCATAGCCCGATCTCTGTAAATTTTGGGGTTGGGCGACGCTGTTGCTTGCCCACTGTTCCGCTAGCCCACTATTCGAATCTGACCGAATAAATTTTGGGGTTGGGGTTCGAATCTGACCGCTGGCCCACTGTTCTTCCCTAGCCGGAGGCCTGCCACCGCCTCGGCCGCCACCGCTGTCACAAATATCTTTTGGGGGATACTGGGGGTCGGTGCCCCTTGTCCTCCCTTAGTTTGAGGATACCCGGTCCCTGTAGCCCCTTCTTTTGCTTTGAAGTTTTGTTATTTTTCTCCAGGTTTGCCATGTTTTTTGGTCTCGCATTCTCGAATTGGTTCCCTTGTTCTTTTACTCTTTTAGTGTTTGCTCCATGTTCTCCATGCTTATCCATGTCCTTTTCTTCTCCGAGAGGTTTTTGCATTTTTTCACGTAGCTATATCCAAGCATCGGGGTTGGTTCTAGACATCGTGAGGTACTCTTGCATCTAGAGCACTATAAGTTTTTCCGTTTTGATGTACTTTGTTTTTGTTTATGAGGTTTGTGGATCATTTAATTCTTGCATTTTGGTCATTCCCTTCATGCCGAGTTTTCCGCCGAAGTGTGGGTGGTTTAGAGTACCTCATAAGGGATCCAGATAAGGTATTCCTTCTGGCTTCTCCTTGTTTGAAAGCTAAGATTAGGAACTGATTGCAGTAGTCGTGGTGCTGGCCACGATCTCCTTAATTTTTGGTTCGGGGACACCGATCTGGGTATCCCGATTTCAAGTTAATTTAAGTTGTTTGGTGATTTTTTACTAATGATATGGTCTTAGTACGGTGGCTAGGTTGCGCGATTTCAATCTCTGATTGCGGGTGTTGGCTCTCTCCAATTGCCACGTTTTTACATTTTCCTCGAGTTTTCTGATTTGATATTGCGTTTTGCATACTTTTTATTTCTTGTAAAACATGCATATACAGGCTAAACTTCTTCGAGTTTTCACCATTACTGTTGCACAATGCATATGCATGATAAAGTTTTTTCGGTTTTTGATATTCCCCACTTCCATTCTTTAGGCTTCTTGTAAGATTTGCATATGCATGCTCCGTTTCTATTTGCTATGAGGGTGTGGTCTTTTTTGTATGCGTAGTGACATCCTAGATGCCCTTCTCTAGGTGTTCAATTTTAAGGTGCCAGTATGCCCCATGGAGCAACTTTCAACTTAATTGTGTCTAGCTTTGTGTACACCCTAGGAATGTTTTTCTCTTCTTGTTCCATGGTTCTCGATTTACTTATTTGCTTGCTTTCTTAGAGCGGGTATGTTTTTTCCCATTCTAGGCCATGTTGCGTGCATGAGGAGTGATTGCAATTCATATGGCTGTTTAGGAAGTTGCTTAAAGGTTGTTAGTAAGTAGTCGTGTAACTGCCTCAATTTTTTGGAGACATGTTATAACAACTATGGTGCTACACATAAGGGTGAACCTTGCACCTTATCGATCACCGACATATCCTCACTCCATTGTTTCTAGGTCGGAGCAAGGCGACATTTGCGTTTGTATGGTTTGGTTCTTCAGAGCACCATCACTTTTCATATATTTGCATGCATAATTTATTTGTTCTGCATTTTTTCGTTTTTTTAGGTCTCTACTAACGTTTGCTCACATTTCATAATTTTGTTTCTAAGTTCGTTCTCTCTTATTCGTCGAATCGTTGGTCGTATTTTTAGGATCATCTATCATGCTCCATTACCAATCCATTGGTCCTATTGCATTCGAAGGTCCATTTGAGTTGCTTCCTCCAGGAGGCAGATGCCCAGAGGTCCTAGACAGCATATACACAAGGCCAGGTTTCTGGGGGTTCTACAAGTTGCCTACTTCCTGGAGCGCTAGATTGCTCGATCATCTCCAGATAATCATTACTGGTGAAGTTTAGCTTGTTGTGCCATGGCTCCAGTCGCATCTTTACTTCAATTGGACTTCTATCTTTTTCAGGTGCCCTTTGTGCTTATTTTCAAGTAGTTCTTATTTGGTTCCATTGTTCTTCTTTCTCATAAGTCTCGTTTGTTCTATGGTTAAGTCTCTTTTAGTGCTCCATTGGCTCCAATATGCTTCTTCAATGCTACCAATCCTATAGATATGTTGGTCTTTTTGGCTGTGTCACTCCTTTTAGGCGTAGTTTTGGCACTGGTCTTGTGATGTGGGCTCTTGAATGTTTTGTTTATCATCTTTCGGCTTTGTGCTTTTTGACGGGTTGTCCTACCCTTTAATATTTTTGTCAAACTTTTTCTTCTTGAGATGCGCTCTTTGCAGGTTTATTATTTCACTTTTTGTCTTTTTAAGTTTTCGTATTGTCTTTGTTCTTCTGTGTATAGTTCGATGTCATATAGTTTGTGCTCAAGCATGTTTATTTATTGCCTCGCAATAGAGTTTAATAGGCAGAGCATGGTTATACTTTTATTTGCTAGCAAGATTGATATGCGATTTGATCAGTCCTTTCGGTTATGATATGCGTTAATTATGATAGCCCTCTAGTGGTTCCGAGGGTGCCATGTTTTTTCTTGCTTTATTTCCGGTGGTTCCTTTTTTGTCCAACTACCTTATTTCATGTTGGTTCATCTTTCGTCGCTTGTCTAGTCTCATTGATCACCTTAAACACTGCTCTGTCATTTCATTTGGTGACTTTGTTATTTTCATATCCTCTTGTCGTTGTGATATTCGTTGAATTTGTCTGCGATGTTCTGACTCATTGTTCCATTACTTCGATGGCTTTCCTGCTCAGTTTGATATATTTCCTAGTTTTGATCCAATTCTTTTTTCTTTCTTCGTCTCGAGTTGGTTCCTTTTATTTGTTTTTATATATTAACTTCCCATTGCCTCTTTTATTCCACTTATTTCTTGTTTTTACTCTGCATGTCTCATTTGTCTGCTCTTGTTAATTTATTTTGTCTCTGTTTTCCACATAGTTTTAGTTCCTTTCTTGTTCTTTTATAGGTTCTTGTTTGTGTTTCCTTTGTCAGTTAATCTTAGATTCTCGTTTAGTGCTTTTTAGTTCAATTTTTTGTTTGTTTTTTGTTTTACTTCAATTTTTTGTTTACTTCGCTCTTTGTATTTTAGTATTAGTGTCTCTTTTAGATTTTTAAGTTCATTTTTGGGCATTTTTTCTATGTACCCCCTTTGCTCCATATATTCATCAAGATCCTTTCTAGTCACTCTCCTTCATTTATTCTTTAACCTCTTAAATCGCCTTGGGTCCTTTCTTTATTTACCTAGTGAGAGGGTCGTGATTTGTCCTTTCAATTTAGTTTAACATCTTGAAACGACTTGGCTCATTTGCTCCTATTGTTTTGTCTGGCCCCTGTTTGTATTTGGCCTTGTGTTGGACTAACACTTTGCATTGCATATATTTTACATGTCGACTTGGATTCCATGCCCTGATATTTTCACATGTGGTTCTACTGGTTTATCTTTTCTATCGGTTTATTAGATAGTTCTATTTACACATTACCTTAGGTTGTTCTGCTTTTAATGTTTTGGTTGCGATTGTTTTCATTGCTCCGCTGTGTCATTGTGCCTCTTTTTGGTTATATGTTTTCCATAAGTATCAATTTTTCCATTGTTTCCTACATGCTCCATTTGCTGTAGCTATTTGGTTAGGTCACATTTGCTCTATTGATGATCCTATTATGCCCGGTGCCGCGTTGTTTCATTAGTCTCCCTTTGTTGCCCCATTGGCTTTGTGATTCTTGGTGTTGCGGAAACCTTAGATCATATTATCCCATTTGTCGCTTGTTCCTTTTTTCCAATTTGCTCTACTTGGCCATGTTAGCCATAGGTCTTTGTTCTCCGTTTATTGCATTGATCCGTTCCACATCTATTTTATTCTTATCCTATTAGTTTGGTGTTAATAGTCTCGCATTCAATTATTCCAGTTTTAGTCCATGTTCTCACGTTGGTTCAATTTTATTCCACTGGGCCCTTTCTTGATTCATTTTCTCCTCCTTCAGTTTCCAGTCACAGTTTTTATTTCTCTCTCTTGCTCTTTTTCTCTAAAGTTTTTGAGTCTATGTATTTCCTTCATATTTTTTCTCATCTATTGCCCGTAGTTATATTTGTTCTTTAGCTCGCTTTCGTCTATTTGGACTCCATTAATCATGGTTTACTCACTCCTTCTGTCTCATTTGCGTCTTTGGACCATTACCTTTGCCTCATTAAATTCCCTTGTTTTGCCTTTAGCATCGTTTTTTATGATGTCGTCGCTTTCTGTTTTGGAATCTCTCTTCGCATAATGTTGTTGTCTCAGGTGTGCCTTGTTATTGTCAAGTTTGTTGATCTCCGTTTCTTTGATCTAGTTTGTTTTTTCTTTTTAATCGTTATCGCGTCTCCTTGTTCTTTTCTCGGTTGTCCATTTTTCTCCCCGCGGTCTGGCTTTGGTTTCAATATGTCATTGTTGATTCTTTCCCTTGTCAGATATCCTCTTTGAACCGTTATCTCCCTTTGTAGTGCCTTTTCTGCTTTTACTTTAATTGGCCTCTTTTTCCACTTGTCATTTACTTCATTCATCCCATCGACTCCTTTTTGTTCCCGGTCCATTATGTTTGTGTATTTACCTCCTTTGCTTCTTTTTATCTTTGGGCTTACTTTTGCACCTTTGTATTCACGCTAGTCCTCTCGATTACATATTTCTATCTTTACTATGTCTCCTCTTGCCGTCTTACTTCTCTTTCTCTGTTGGCATCCATATATCATGCTTTGTGCCTCCTCGTTGATTATCCCAGTTACTCTATCCTCCTTGCTTTGCGGATTTCTTTGTTTGCCTCCTTTGCACGATCTTTTCCAATGTCTCTTGATAATTTCCTCATGCGTTTTCTAGCTTTGGACCGAGTTTTCCCTTGTCATCTTAGTTTGATCTATTCTTTTTGAGGTTGATTCCTCTTCTGTCGTCCAACTACTTGTTTCATAGGACCCATCCACAAGAATGCCGATTCTATTGCAATAGCAATAGAATCGACATTCACTGGATGGGGGCATCTTAACTCTCCTATTTATACCGCCTTCTTCCTCTTTTCCAGCCATCCGTTCTCTTGAGCTCCTTTCTATTACGCTCATTTTTTTTGCTCCACAAGTTTCCCCCCCCTCCCTCGATATATTTGAGCTTGTTTTCATTTTCTTCACCCACTTCTGGTTTTCATATTTAGTTCCTTTGTTAAAGTTGCTCCTTTTCTTTTTTAGTCACGCATCTAATCTTCTTTACTTCTCGAGTCACCTTGTAGCCCCCGATATCCTCCATGCCTCCTTTCTATCTTTTTGGAAAGTGCATATGTTCTTATTTTTCATGTTTCGGTGTGGCTCATCAAGCCTCGAGACTTTCTTATCATTTGTTCTTTCTCGGCGATGGTTATGGCCTTGAGATATGATTTCTTGTTATTTTTCTTGGCGTGGAGTTTTTTATTTATTCATTCATGTTTTCTCGGTGTGGCATTGTAGCCTCTTAGTCAATATTTTATTATTCATATTTTCTCGGCGTGGCGTTGTTGCCTCGAGATCATATTTGTTTTTCGGCGAAGTAGCCAAGGCGACTAATCGGTTGTTTTCCCGCGATGGTCATTCGCGGGCGGTTCGGTTTAGTCCGTTTGTTTCTTTCTTTCGGCGTGGCCGAGCCTCTCGAGTCTTCTTGCTTTATGGCATCTAACTCGTTGACGGGTTATTTTTTCTTTCAAACTTTAATTGCTCGGGGTTGTTTAAGGTCTTATGGTTGCCATAATGCGTGGGGTCATGCTTCAACTATTTGCTTAGGTTTCCTCAAAAACCTAAGAAGGCGTGGTTCTTCTTTCCAATGAGGAGCAGTCACCGGGTCTTCTCACCTTTGCATCGACCAAGTGGCAGATAAAACCATTCTTTTATGTTGTATTCTTCAGTATCATTATGCTCTCGATGATTGTCTAGTTTCGGAGCATTGGAAGTTCATATTTCCAAATTTGTCTACCCCTAGTGAGGGATCCATTTGTACTCAATGTTTTTACAAAGCTCAATGAGAACACCACTTCACTTCGGCCAACTACTTGTTTCATAGGACCCATCCTAGGAATCACATTTATATCAAGTTTTTCAACAAAAACTCAAATACAAGAATTTAGTTTTTAATTTTGTTCAAAAAAGAAAAGTGAAATTCTTTATGCAAGTTTTTCTAAACAATCTCCAACTAGCTAAGAAGTCTTGTACATAAATTGTGTCCTCAAATGCATTGTTTTTTGTAGTCGCCCTCTACAATGAAGCCATAAGAACTTGCAAGGCCAATATTGAGAAGAATGTGTGATGCAATGACCAAATAGAGAATTTAATAAATACAATTTCATAAAGAATTGCTGATGCTTAAGCTACTACCTCTCCTGCGATCCTCGCAAATCATCCAAATTGTCTCTCATCTGCATCATATCTAGTAAAATTCCCACAGTTTTAAGGTAGAAAAGCATGATTCCTCAGTAGCAAATCTTCTTCTTAATATGTGATATGCTAGGGAAATTTTATCCACTCCCTTTGAACCACAATAATCCAAAAGTATAAGTACCTTTTCGAATTCACAATGTTGCTCCAAAGGAGCACATTACGTGTAAGGACCTATCCCTTAATCCGAAAGCTAGCCAAGAAAAGTTATCAATGCACTCCTTATAATAGGCCTTTATAAAATGAGTCCCATGAGAAAACTAGGCATAAATTAGCAATCGCTGCTTTGAGAAACTGCCTTAAAACGGACTGCGTGCATTTGCATGGGACTATCCGCTTGAAATGTGCTTTAAGGTTAAATTCTCGTGTTCACAAAAATCGAGGTTTCTGTTCAAAGCACTCATGGCGATTCATCATCACCTTTCTTCAAACCGCCAAGACACCTTCATGCTTATCGGCAAATTTCAGGTCATTTATACACTCTTTGAGGTTTGGATTGGATAGAAGTAAAGACACCTTTTCTAAAGTGGCCACATTGCGCTAGCGCAACCTCGGTAAGCGGCGGCAGCCAACCGCATTAGCTAGCATAAGGATGGTTGTAATATTCGTGTTATGTATGTAGCCAAGAACAATGCTTTAACGCAAAACTATCACCGCGAAACTTAATGTCCACAACATCAATCGGACGAATATAACCTTTAGCATACCACGTTCAGCCTTTCCAATAACCCACTTGCAATTTAAACTACACTTACACTTACCTTAAACCCCAGGAACATGTTGTGTACCACCGATGTTGCCATCAAACGTTCCAGGGCAACCAACTTGATAATGCCCCATTCTCACATTTGCTTTTGTCAAAAGTACCTCTGGCGACCAAATTGATTAGATATGCCCCAATATTTCAGCCCGCAATATCAACATACGCAATTGATGTCACCAAAGGGAAAAAAAAGGAAAGTCGTGGTTAGCACAAAGTCCCCAAGCATCAAATATGTCCATAGTGGAAGAACAACAATTGTACAAGGTCTATGGAAGAATTACCAAAGACAATAGCCAAGTGGTTTACATTGTTATACGTGTTGTAGAAAGGGAAAATACCTCATCTATCGTTAAAAGAAGCACATTGTCGAGGCCAGGTCATTGTCTTCGAAAACTTTCGCTCCGGCTTCCTGTTGCAAATGCCTTGCCCCTTGGGCCTGGATCAAAAATACAGAGCACCTTGAACTATGCGCGCATTCAATTGCGTAAAGAACAACGGCAAAAGATAACTCATCAAAGATAAACCCATTGATAAATAGTGCTTTTGATTCCGCCTTGGCTTTTGCCGGCATATATTGATCTTGCTATATACAGATTCTTGTTGAAGTCAAAATGATCGACAAAAGAAAAAACGAGTTGCAATTTTGAAAAGCTAGAAGAAATTTGAAAGAATCCTAACAAAGGCACTAGCTGCTAAAGCAACCTGCCAATAGCTATCAAAAAGGCACGGAATCTTATAAGACCAAAGCTCTTTTTGAGGATGGACCTAGCAAACACGCCACTACACTTCATCAAGCAACCTCACAATTATCAAACTAAAAAAAATTTCTCTTGACAAGGTAGCGCATGCTTGATGGTTATTTTCAATGACGAGTTGTACTTTGTTCTACAAAGGTGCATTAACCGCATGAAACCGTAATGAGTTACCCATGAAATCTTATCATCATGTGCCGATAATTTCTCACCGGCTTGCACTTGCCAAACTCATAGATTGGCATGCTCTATAAATTTAGACCGTGCAAATTTCTTCTAGAAACCCGCCATGACTCATGATGGTGCGCGCTATAAATGAGAGAATTCTTCGATTGTTATGATGCCCTACCCATGCAACCGATGTGCTCAGATACAAATTTTGGGAAGTTTCAGTGTCCTATTTGTTAAAAAAAACCGCCACAACGCAATAATGGCATTTGGCTTTGCATCTCTTATAGAGACAAATTTTGATCAGCAAGCACCTTTATAAATCCATGTTTGCGTTTGGATCAACTAAGACCCAAAGAAAGGAGAGTACTTCCATCATAACCGAGGCTCTCCCAAAGGACAATCATTCTCTCGCTATTTCCACAATCTCAACACCTTCACCTTCCAAGGCCTTAAGCAAAAAACGACCAAACAAAACATTTTGATTTCTCAATTCACTAATCTTATCACCACACTCATGCAAAAATCAATAAGTTTTGGAAGCGAACCATCTCCTTCTTCAATAATTTCAAGATTACCAATTTAGCTCTCCATTTCAAGTAGGAGAGACTTAACAAGTTGTTTAGTAACTTCCATCTGCCGCTTCATCTCAGCTAATTTTGCTTTGATTCATGGGAATCACTTTCGAAGAAAGAAACTTTGTCTACAAATGATGATGGTGCATCAAAGATCAATGTCCGATAATATCCTCGATATTCCAAGATGGTTTCCTTCAACCTTTCAATAGCATTCACACTTTGCCGGCCAGAATCTTTTGTGAATGCCACTCATCTCTCACTAAGAGATCAACCTCTCTATCATATTCTCAGAGTTCTAAATTAAATTGTTCTCTTTCCTTCGAAGCTCAACTTTTAATAATTCTAATTGTTCGACTGTCTTTGCTAAAACTCGTTTCAATCGCCCCGTAGTTGAACCCGGTCCCCTTCCCTTTATTGACAGCTAGACTCAATTTCTCCCTTGTTGTGGAGAGTCTTTGTTCAGTTTCTACCAGGTCCAACCGCAACTTCTCTTTTTCTCGATGATAACTTCTTCGAGATTTCGGTGACAATCTTTCAACCGGTGACCGATAATCAAGCGGGGCGATACGGATGTAACTTGTACACACGCCTATACAATTCACTTAGTTCCCTTTTCCTTCTCCTCCTTTAAAGTTCCATACTCTCTCGACATGCTCCTGAATATCGAGATTAGATTGCTCTAGTTTGGAAAGTCAGGAGGAAAGTTTTTCTCGCATAAACTCGGCATTTGCATGATCAATAACCTCCTTGTATACGATCGAAACTATGGCAAAAACTTTTAAGAGATGAGCTTGGATCATTTACAGGACTACTAATGCTTGCATCAATGCGTAGAGTTGCATCTATAGAGTTTAACAAATCAACTAACAAAGTTTCTGGATTGCACGCAAATGGAACATTTTTATAGTTACTCGTTACCATAGATGGAATAACCGCAACATTCTCCATCCCTTCTGACCCATTTTTAACTGGCATTGCGTTGTACTATTCCCTTAATAGTTGCAAATCTGTCATAAGCTTAAAAATATCCTCCTTCAAGCACCTGAGAAACTCTGATTGCATGTGCTTATCTTCTTCTAAGTGCTGCAAAAGTAATTTCATACTTGCAAATTGGTTTGCAGCTTCATCCAATTGCTCTCCAATAACACTCAGTTCAGTTTCAAATTTGTTTCTCTCACAAGCATTTTCCATCTCCAATATTTCCAACTGATGATTTAGCTCAGAGTTCGTTTGCTTTACTGACTTTGACTCCATCTCAGATGTAGCAATATATTCAGCCAACCTGTCCTGGAGGCATTGTCTTGCTATCTTCATCTCAGATTCAAGTCCATTTAGTTTACCCTGTAGTAAACTGAAAAAAGATGATAACTGCTGAGATTTCAGTGACAATCTTTCAACTTCTGACTGATAATCAAGCAGACGTACAGATGTAACTTGTACACGCCTATACAATTCACTTAGTTCCTGTTCCTTCTCCTCCTTTAAAGTTCCATACTCTCTGACATGCTCCTGAATATCGAGATTAGATTGCTCTAGTTTGGAAAGTGCAGAGGAAAGCTGTTCTCGCAAACTCGCTGCATGATCAATAACCTCCTTGTATACGATCGAAACTGCCGGCAAAAAACTTTCAAGAGATGAGCTTGGATCATTTACAGGACTACTAATGCTTGCATCAATGCGTAGAGTTGCATCTATAGAGTTTAACAAATCAACTAACAAAGTTTCTGGATTGCACGCAAATGGAACATTTTTATAGTTACTCGTTACCATAGATGGAATAACCGCAACATTCTCCATCCCTTCTGACCCATTTTTAACTGGCATTGCGTTGTACTATTCCCTTAATAGTTGCAAATCTGTCATAAGCTTAAAAATATCCTCCTTCAAGCACCTGAGAAACTCTGATTGCATGTGCTTATCTTCTTCTAAGTGCTGCAAAAGTAATTTCATACTTGCAAATTGGTTTGCAGCTTCATCCAATGGCTCTCCAATAACACTCAGTTCAGTTTCAAATTTGTTTCTCTCACAAGCATTTTCCATCTCCAATATTTCCAACTGATGATTTAGCTCATAGTTCGTTTGCTTTACTGACTTTGACTCCATCTCAGATGTAGCAATATATTCAGCCAACCTATGATTTTCCTCTTTGGTTTCCTGGAGGCATTGTCTTGCTATCTTCATCTCAGATTCAAGTCCATTTAGTTTACCCTGTAGTAAACTGAACACAGAGTGAAGACCACCACCACAGGCTCGTCATCTGCAATGTCTACATGTTGTTCAGGATCTGTAGCCAAATAACCTCTATTACACAATCCTCATTATAATGCACTTCAAAGACGGCATTAGTAAACAAGAAGAGACGACATGAGACGGCTGCTTCAAGAAGATTCCCACTTCGTTCGAAAGCAGCTATCAAATTAACATAACTTACCTTATCGGCCAGTTCCAAACCGATGCATCTCCTTAAAATACGCACGACCCATTCGGTCCCCAACACATCCATATGCCCCTATTACGGTATTGTAAGTCCACCAATCGGGAACTAGAGACACCTTGTAGAAGAACAGAAGAACAGAAAACAGATTGTAGAGTCCGGTTAGCCGGTTGCGAAATAGTTTCACAAGAACAGCCACGACCACCAGTTTACACTCTGTAGGAAGTTTTTAGCAGTCATTGGCATATTCCTGGTATATACTGACATATACTCAGAATATGCCATAAACCCACATCAACAAGGGCTTGCCCCCTAGGGGCAACCCAAAAACACATAGAAATACGTAACATCTTTTGTTTGCGCCGAAAAACTCTCGCCGGAAATGGAGGCCCCAATTTCGACCCCGGTTCAAGAATTGATGCCTTGATTGCCGGACTTCCTTTAACAATTCTGACCTCAATTCTGCATACAAGCAAGAAAATTTGCAAATCAAATTCCGAAGGCAATAAGAGTAAGTTTTGAATTATCTAGTCTGATATAGTTCTTGAAATTTTCTGATATAAAATGTGATCAAGATCTAATTCAATGCTAATTTCTGCAGTATCAATCATCAAATCATGACAAGAACTACTCGATCTGCCCTACCATTAGCTATTAAGCCATTTGTGCCCCTAGATCCGAAAAATTGCCTTCAAAGAGGCCTAAGAAAATGACTGGACAAGTTTCGGCCCCGTTGCAATGGAGATTAATTCTCAACCTGAAGGTGCAAAAGATTGCAATCGAAGGAAGAAGAGAAAGAAGTTGTCCATAAATCCTGGTGAGTCCATGCCCCCCCTCCCCCACCCTCCCCCAAGATTCTTTGGCTTTGATTGTTCATGACAATCAGACTGATGCAATCCAAAGCAAGCAAAGAAAACGACCAGTTGATTGGTCTGATAATGCAATTGGGACAATGCTTTCTTTGATGAAAGAGTACAAAGTTCATAACAATGGGAACATCAATCTTTCTGCTAGTCAATGGAGAGAAATCATGATAAAACTCCAACCCTTAGTAGAGGGATTAGAAGATTTGAGGCAATTGAGGAATAAATGGGACAAGTTGCAGATAAAGTTCAGGGATGAAAAAGAGGCTTCTGAAAAAACTGGTGCAGAGCCTTCAAATTGGCCATGGTTTGAATTCATGGAAGACTTGAAACATGGACAGACTAATAAAAGAGACATACCTGGTGGAGGTGATGATGGTGATTTTGGCCCTGAAGCATTTGAGGAAGCTCAAATGTATACAAATGAGTTTATGTCATCTGCATTCTTTGAAACAATAGGTACTGATGCATCTTTTCGAGAAGAAGATTTTAAAGAATGTTGAGAACTCAGGAACAATTCCTCATAGCCCTATTGATACCGAGAAGAACAGCAGCAAGGATAATTCAAGTGGTCAATAGAAAAACAATGGTAAAGAAACACCAAGTGGTTGTAATGTGTCTGAAGCTAGCCCAAGATCAGCTGCTTGTAATCAATCAGGAGTGTCTGGAAAGCCTACAACAAAGAGGAGATCAAGAGTGCATATTGATGAAGACATTGCAAGTGGTATTACAAAAATGGCAAACAGTTTTGGCGAAAATGAGGCAAGGAAATTGGAATCCTTGAAAGAGAATTCTCAGAGGAAACATGAATTTATCAGAGAATTAGAGACAATGAGATCAGCAAACAGCTTGAAAATAGCAGAATCCATGGTCAGCATGATACAAAGTATATGTCAAATGACCAAGGATACCTTACTGGAGATAGTCAAGCTAGCTTCTGCCAAACAGAATTCATAAAAAGCAAGGTAAGTCTCCTATTTTTTGTCTTGCATGTTTCATTCTGTTATTAGGTGTTTGTAATTCTGTGTGCAAACCCGCTATCCGGCACAGGAAAATAGCCACAGCTCCATATCTGAGCTCAGCTATGGAGGTCGATGCATGCACTAATACAAAGAAAAGCGGCGTCATGGTTGCCACCTCCGACTCCATTAAGTAGAAGGGAGTACCTAATGCACTTGCTTAGAGCATGGTGTAGCCTGCCCCTCAGCCTCAACAGTTTAAGATGTAATTGTATATGAGGTTTTGATTATGATTCTTGAGCCAATATTTGAGCCTCGGTTTTCTCTCCGGTCTCATGGATTTAGGCCTGGGGGAACTCCCCATACATGCTTGAGGTACATTCAAGGTAACTTTGGAGGTTGCATATGGCTGAGGAAAGTAGACTTCACTGATTTGTTTAATGAGATAGAGCCTCGAGCTCTAATAAGTGTCATAGAAAAGGTTGTCACTGATATTAGAATACTCAAACTAATTTACAAAGGCGTAAAGAGAACAAAGCCCATGCCTCCTCTTATTGAGGAAAAGCTTAATAAAGGGCCAGTAAAATGGTCCAAGAAAAAGAAGAGGACAGAAGTTGACCATAAACGAAATCCTTTCTGGCTTGATAGTATATTGGACTCCACCTACTGAAGCTCAGAAATTACCCTTATTCTCAACACTTGGCACGGGAGCGACCACCACTCTAGAGGAGAGGGTGACTGCTCCCCACCACCACGGCCGATATATTAGCAAGTGAAACCATGGCTATCTTGCATGTAAAAATGCATCAAAGATATTTACAAACATATTAAAAGGACAAGAGCAAGGCATCAATCACCTGACAGCCATGGTATGATCAGCCAAGTCCAAGAAGCTGAAATCAATCCCCACTTCATTAGCAGCGGCTTCAGGCCTGTATTCCTCATCATTCACATCCGTAAAGTTGGCATCCATTTTCTTTGGGCTGTAAACATCATCCCAACACCTCCTGTGTGTCTCCCCAACTTGCTTTATAGGCTGCATTATAGCAAAAATCCCATAGAGGACACACCTCATATCACTAGGCAAAGCAAACCCTGGGACTCAATGTCAAAAGCCAAGCGGCCTTCGTCCTATGTTCTGAAGTGAATGTAGTGTTTGGTGGCAAGATCCAAGTACTGGACAAGATGAACTTTCCCATCCTCAGCATCCTCGTGACAGTGTAGACTAGGCTCGCACTTAATTGCCTACGGCCATGCTACCTCACAAAATGCAAGGCTCTACGTAACAAATTTTGATTGTCTAACACCACGATGTTCTTTATATCCCTTGATCCATATAGGAGATACCGATCTTTGTCCATTTCAATTTGCCTCTCTAATATGTTGTGCATATACTAACAAAAAGGGACCTTCCCAAGGTCTTTCATGCAATAGCCAACCATTAAAATAATATAGCCTTATATTTTTCAAGGCCTTGCACACTAGTATTATACCAACAAATCATCTCTTGATATTATTATTCACATCAGCGGGCATTTGTAGCTTAAGCGTAAGCACTGCTTGGCAATGCTGAAGATCAAACTCCCTCTCCCTTCTAAAGCTATAATACTAGCAAAAGATTGTAACTATGATCATTTGCTTCAAACTACCCTAAAGTGACACTAACATTGATTAGGTTACCATCATCAGTATCACCTCTAAACAGAGACCTGCCCCTTGGCAGCATGCCTAGCCTCCTTCCTCATACGTAGAATTACCACAAGAACAAAAATAGAATACATGATTGAATAGAGCTTTACTTGAACACAACAAGCAATAGATAATCCGCCTCACAAAACATCACCATAAAAATCAGTCTCTCCTCTCCAAATTCTGGATAAGACATGACATGTAGATACTTAAATAGCTATTGCCATGTCCAAGCCCATGAAATCCATCAGCTCCTCTGTCCAACATCATAGGAATGCAAGGAAGCATCGCCAAATGCCAAGCACCACATGCACTCCTTCTAAATCCGACCGTAGCTCCACACCATTGAAACATATGCTTAAAAAATGTAGAGCCCTAAATATTAAGAAGACCGATAAAACGCATTTATATATTTCAATACGATTACCCCTGATAACCCCCTCAATTAACCATTTCAAATCATATGTCATTTTTATACCTGAACCTTGATTTGGTAACATTACAGTTTCTAGTAAAGTAGCTTTTTTTTGGCATCAAAGCAGAGGTAAAAGGCCCATATTATGATAGATTTTTCCAATTAAATAAGGTGCTAGTGCATCGAGGGTTGCAATTCTTAATGTTGCATATATAGATGTCTGTTTGATGTGTTTGAAATGGTATTGTGTGAGTTTGCTAGTGTTTTGTGTTAATTAAGTTTATGTTATATAAACAAGCATTTTAAGGTTTTTGAGAACATCATATAGAGGCAATGTATAATGGGCCAAGCATATAGTCTTTAGTACTTAAGTCCATATTTAAACAAATAATTCATCTACAATGGATAAAAGCACTTAATAGCTAATATCGAGATTTATGTAGTGACCACTTATAATTCAACTCCATCATCATTAAGTTGTTAATGTTACCGTCAAACAATGTCCCAATACGGGTAATCGTCCCTAATATTATAGATTATTTGAATGGGCAAAAACATCAAGTAACACGAAGATTATCTATTAATCGTACTAGATGAAAGAATCATACCAATTATACACAACCTGTGTTATATCAGAATTTTCTTCGACATGCACGACTGTCCTACCTTCCACGTGCCTCAACTTTGCTTGCCTTACTACTGAGCGCAATCCTATACTGAGCTGCTAACATGAGAGCTATTGGGAGTTCTACAACTGCCTATTTACCTGTACAACCTATAGGTAATATGTCCTCTCAATAGTAGGTAACTTCTATCTTCTGGCTCAGGCACTTGGAGTTAAGTCCACAGTTCGATATCAAATTCTTCTGCAAGAGACATGGTACTTACGCCTTCAGAGGGCTGCACTTGAACGTCACATCATATACTTTTGGAAGGTGGTCAATATGAAAGTCACTCGCCTTTCAAACCTCACCTACACAACGACATGGGTCCGCAATGATTTAAAGCATGCTAGAAGGAGAAAGAGCCATTTGGTTCTCTATATGGAATATTTAGGAATAGAGGTGCATATAGGTAACCAACAATGAGAACCACAATTAACTGAAGCTGTATCTCAAAGCGTGCTTCCTAAGTAATGTTGAGATGTTAGAGCTTTGGGACTGGCGAAGACAGTATATTACAAAGCGCAAATTAATCCCATGCTTGCCAGGGGACCACGACAGTATCTACTAATGCATTTCCCTATGGATGAATATAGACTGATTGCATCCATTCACACAGGAATGCACCGCCTCAGAATTGAGATAAGCAGATGGGCCCAACAAGATCTTGTAGGCAGGCTTTGCCAATGTTGCTAACTGGAAGTCATTGAAGGTGAGTGCCACACTTTTCAAAACTGCAGGCTTTTAACCTATCAGAATACGTTAACCTAACCAACCATTGCATGTGATGTTGGAGGTGGCTTCTATGGGAGTTCTAACATCATATCTTCAGGAGATCCTGGATACGCAAACTCAATAGTCCTCAATCATTATATTGAGATGTATAAAATGTATAGGTCATCAACAAGCCTAGTACTGCCAAGCTTTTTTCTCGGAAAACCTTCGGGCCTCTTTGGTCTCCAAGAAAAAATAATTTCTATTCTATTCCATTCCTACAAAATATCATTTAGTAATAAGTTCTTCTATGTTCGTATAAGATCCTCATTTTTCAAAAGCTCTATCCATCCTCTCGCAAGGCTTCCACCAAACATGCCACATTTTGCCATTGGTATGACATATATTAGGATCTTTATGCAAGTATCATTGCCATATGGGGCAATCTTTTCACAGAGCAACAATGCATATCATTTATTTTCTTTGAATGTTTCGATCAGAATACGCAGAATAACCAAATGGTCAATTGTGAGGTACATGATTGAATATATTAGGAACCCAAGAACATGACTTGGATGGGGATTTTGAAGTATCATTTCTAGGCCAGTTTCACTAAGATTTTACAGCTTCAATCGGTTGAGTGGAAATCCCTTTGACCCAAATGGAGCTGTTAATCGGCTCTATTTGGCCGGGTGATGGATACGTGTAATCGGTTATTGCACATGTTCCTTGGTGGTATGTCGTTCGTTAATCACATAGGGGAATGAAGTTGGAAACGTCATTTTTGGTTTGCAAGTGGGATCCTGCAATTTGCATTAACTAAGAGCGGATGACTTGCAATCTAGCTAATGCTGGCCGTGGGACCCATCTGTGAACTGGGAATGGAGGACTAACCTCCATTCCATACAATGTAGAAGTTGAGGAGGCATTTTGATCTAAGTGTTTTTTACGTATGATGGATGTTGCAACGAGCATTCTTGTGACGATCCTGAGTCTTTTGCGTAGTTTGACCATAAGATCCAACATTCTTTGAACAGAAATAAATTAGATAATGAGCTTTACAGTAGATCCAACGAACTGCTTTAGATCCAGCAACAAACTATAGAATCGATTCTGTGGAAAGCTTGAAACTTTGAAATGCATCAGACTATGGAATAGGGATGCCGGAGATAAAAGGTCGGAAAATGCAATCCCACTAAAATATAACCTAATCCTAACACATTGGTTCATGACATGTTAAGTGGAATTGGTATGCCAATCTCACGTGGCATAACGAAATGCATGTAACAATAAAATGCCAATCCAACAATATAACAGTTGGGCCGCATTCCGTACTGTAATTTGGTGTAGTCACATTCACTACATCAATAATCTAGAATCATGTTCGTGTCATTTGATTCTTGAAGACTGTCTACACAAGTAAAACACTGAACACAACCATCAACTGGATAAGCTCCCCAACTGTAATATGGTAAGAGTAAGTTGTTTGGTCCAGCTTTGCTTCGCATTGCGCTCGGCTGCTGCCAGTCGTAGCATCCATAGGGCAAACAGGAAAAGGTATCTCAACTAACTTAACTCTTATACTTCTATCTACCAAGTCCCGCATTGTCACAAAAGAATAATGATCGTTATTATTTTGCTTCCTTATCGCTTGTTTTCCCTTATCATAACATTGTGTCCATTGATTTACATAATATTCCCACATATATTCACTTTGCTTCATTCTCCACTATCTGCTAAATCCGTGATGAGGTCAAACTCCATTTTCCACCTCAGCATATGATTCTCTAACCATTGCAACTAGTCAATGTAGAGGTCAAACTAATTATCATCTTGTTAGCATTGAATGATAGCTTCGCTTTCAAAGAACAGTTTCTAAGAAGATTTGAACCCCCTTGCCACAGTCGGCAGCAACATAAAGCTTGAAGCACACTTCATAGCAACAGTACATATAACAACAGCACACATAAGGGATGATGAATGGTGAAGCCCTACTGGACATGCGGGTATGTTCTACTCCATACTTCCTGCCACCAGATCAACTGCAATTTCCATTTGAAATTATGAAATCCATATGTTCAATGCCATCTGCTTGATCTCTGCAGATCGGCTGCCACGATAACCATGCAAGTAAACTAATTAGGTATAATAATATAAAACAATGTTCAGGGGGCGGATGGGAAAATTTTCTTGACGCCTTCACGGCTAGGGCAGCAGCAGAGAAAGGGGCCGCCCTCTATTCTCTACTTTCGGCACTGCAGTGGCACCAGATTTGTCCAAGATCTTGTTCTAGTTGCTAGCAGGGGTTTTGGTTTCCTATGTAATCCAGATTTGCTTCTATCTTGCTGCTAATTGATGATACTTGGAGCGTCTTCATGGCGGTCTCTTCAGCTCAAATGATTCTTCCACTAACGTGGAATTATTCTGATGCTTCCGCTCTGGGTAAGCATAGTGATTTTCATGAATATAGCAAAGATCTAGAACAGTTTTGATAAGTTTCCAGCAGCCCAAGATCCTTGGTTTTTGGTTATTGGATTTTGCAGAATAGGTTCTTCTTTATTTATTTATGGATAGATACACCGAAACGGTGCATATGCCTATAAGGTACAATAAAATCGAAGCAGACTATGAGAGAAGATGATTCAAGATTTCAGTTTTATTGGCAGTTTAAATATTCTTTACAAGTCTATTTTGCTGGAAGCTTTTTCCCTCCTCTTGCTTTTTCTTTCTAGCAAAAAGATCTAGAGATGTTTTCTTGGAAGGAAGCAGAGTAAATTCTTGGATCAATTTTTACAGTTTTACAACAGGATGTAAGATTATTTGAGATTGCCGAGCTAGGGACCTGATTGTGTCCAGAAAGATGCTTCCATATCAAGAACATGTATCATGACTAGAATTAGAGAGACTTTTGGCGGCTGGGTTGTGTGTTTAGCCTACTGTAGGTTGGCTGACTGGCACATCCCGACAATGCAGTGTCTCTTTTAGTTTCACATTTGGTAGTAAATCTGTTGATTTTAATCAGAGATTGAAGCATGTTGGCTTCTCTGAACAATGCGGGAGATTGTTCAGGTTACTCCATCTTTTTCCTTTTCATTTCTATCTTTGCAAGAGGTTTCTTGGAGCATTCAAGGTTTATCTGCAACCTGTGGAAAATGGGCATTTGATTCCTGTAGTATTCTATTTAACTGAGAAGATGTTCATACTGTAGTATCAGTTAGATAGAAGAAGTGGTTGGGAGATTCTTATGAGTACTATTGTTGTAGATATGATTATGATTCAGATCCATATGGGATCTCTTGTACTTAAATTATATCTGATCCATGAGGGATCTTTATATTGTAATTCTTCCAATTTGATCAATACAAAAAGTTCTGACCTTCGAAAAAAAAAAAAGCCCAGTACGAAAACCTCACTAAGCTATACTTAAAGCATAAAGAAAATCCTAACTATATACATTCGCTCCAACATCCTTCAAGCCCTTCCATCTCACAAGAAAAGGCTTACAAATACCTCCTAAATCCAAAGATTATTCTGCCATCTCTGAATCCAACAAAAATAAACTAGTCAAAGGCATGTTTGATTACTTTGCATAGCAAATATGTAGGATATTGTGTGGGTGGTGTTTTGTAATATAAAATTGAAGACTTCTGGCATTAGATAGTACAATTTTTGCAATCAAATTCATGTAATTTCAAGAATGTGCAAGTAGTTCATGAAGGGTTATCATCCGATTGTCTATTTAGGAATATGTATATATCAGGTGATAAGTAGAAGCAAATATTAGAAGTTTAGGTACACCTGGTGCTGTTTCTTTGCCAGTTCTAAGTTAGCTTAAAAAATTGAGAGGATGAACTTTTTTCGCATAGATTAAGGGCAGTACAATATATCATTTATAAGTTCTCAGCTTATGTCCAGCAACGCTGGGCACGTTTCCTAGTAGATAGTATTTTTACGTCATGCCACATTGGGAAAATGTACCAGGAAGAAATGTGCAATGGTGGAAGAACAGTTACCAACTTGCAGCAAGTAATGTGTATTAGGTCTCTATTTAAATTTTAATGTCACAAGGCATGAAAGGCTTATTTCTGAGATAAGGCCACCAAGTACAGCCTTTGTATTCTTGCAAGGCAAACACTAGGTCCTAGCTTTCCTTGAACAAATGCATGCCATAATGTAAAACTTAGACGAGGTTATTGCAGTATAAATGTAGTGCAAGTGTGCGTTCAGCGAGGGGTTCTAGGTGAGAGCAGCTCTAGCCTTAAAAAGGCAGAAATAGTTTCTCTATAGAACAAGCATGAATATCCTGGAAAAGTATATTGAGACTAGCAAGACTGAGAGCATAAATTTTGTTAAAACAAGACCAAGTTGCATGGTTAACACCTCTGCAACTTGATGAGAAAAAAATTCAACGTTGTTGTCTCCTCCTAGAATTTCGCTCCTGCTTTTTGGATATGTGCAAGCTTGTCTTAAAGTAAAACCCTACAAGGCATCTAGGTACACCCAACTTTTCTTTTGGATATGGATGTGAATATAACGCTCTAGTCCTTGCAAAGAGCTCCAGATTTGTCAGCCAGTAAAACAAGGGGAATTCAAATAATGTGCCTTCAAACCGTGGATATAACTTGTGTTCTTTCAAAAATGTTTGGCCTCCTCTTTCTTTAAATTATCCAAATGGACATATTCTTCCTATAAACTCTCCAAATTCTCCCCAAAACTGTCCAAAATCTTATAGCGTAAATTAACCAAAGTTGTATATTCGACTTTGTAAGTCCATCTTTTCATATTCTTTGCACTGTTGCTATGTTACAAATCTTTTTTGTTCAATCCAGTGTATTCTAGTTTACAAAATACTATAATAGAAGCGAAAATAGCCCCCCCAAATCTACGTGCAGCATTTCCAATCCCAGGTAAAGGCCAAAAGACGATTATCCACACAAAATGATTCATTGTTTAATCAAAACAATAATATAAGCTAGAGAAAAATGGTTGTTTAATGACAGGCCAAAAAATCTAGTTACCACTTTCATGTGGTGCAAACTTCCATTTATCAAAGTTCAAATTGTGGTGCAATCCCCCAAGTATTATAATTGAAAAATAGACTATTATTCAAATAGATATCTTTCATAGAAGTATACTAAATCTTGAGACAACAAATATGTTTGTAGCATAATAGTTGGACTTGGAAAAATTTTAGCCTAAAGGGCTGGACTTGGAAATTTTTAACCGAAAGGGCTGGACTTGACTATTTCTGATTGTGCAAGTTATAGCCATGGATTTGGTTATGCTAATTTTCCATATAATTTCTTGATCGAGGACGATCAATCCCGAGAAGGGGAGGAATTGATATGGTTTAAGGTTAATATCTAATAATGAGCTCGGAGGAGTGGCCAATATGATTAAACATTGGGCGAAATTATATAGAGTTAGTATATATCATGGTTGGGAACAAAAGGCAAAGGCAAAGGCAAAAGGCATGCCAAAGAAGGCTAGATATCTCCGCAACCAGAGCTCCGATTGAGGCAATATTAACTCGGTCTGAATAAAAGAGTTATGTCCGGAAGAGTGATATGGGGTCAAGAAAGACTGTTCTACTCATTCACTCTTGAATCTGATTCCCAGAAAGCCATTATCTTTTTCCTAGAGCTTTTGCTGTTCTTGTTTAATATCCTGTTACTATCCTAGAACCTTACTCTTGGTGTATCATATTGAGGATTGCTAGCTCGAGAAAGGAGCTACAAGAGGAAACTGATTGTCAGATATGCCTTACTGTCTTTATATTCCAACATGATTGGTGGAGAGCTTTAGGCTAAAGGCCTGGTTTTGAGAATCTTTAATGTTCTAGTGTTGGTTTACTAGATGTTTTACGAATCAAAAGTTAGCCAGTAATCAAAAGATCAAACATCTAGTAAATCAACACTAAAACATTAAAGATTCTCAAACCAGGCTTTAGCCCAAAGCTCTCCACCCAACCGGACTACTCAGCTAGCAATATCAGGCTGGAATATAAAGACAGTAAGATATATCTGACAATCAGTTTCCTCTTGTAGCTCCTTTCTCGAGCGAGCAGTCCTCAATATGATACACCAAGAGTAAGGTTCTAGGATAGTAACAAGATATTAAACAAGAACAACAAAAGCTCTAGGAAAAAGGTAATGGCTTTCTAGGAATCAGATTCAAGAGTGAATGAGTAGAGCAGTCTTTCTTGAACCCCTATCACTCTTCCAGGCATAACTCTCTTATTCGGATGAGTTATATCCCAATTCAGAAACTAGACTCCGAGACGGTCCCAATGAAGTAAATATTGTCTCAATCGGAGCTCTGGTTGCGGAGATATCACCAATCGAATTTCGAGTTTTATTTATAGAAGTCTCTGCGACTTTAGCCTTCTTTGGCCTGCCTTTTGCCTTTGTCTTTGCCTTTGCCTTTTGTTACCAACCATGATATGTACTAACTCTATCTGATTTTGTCCAATGCTTAATCATATTGGCCACTCCCCCAAGCTCATTATTAGATATTAACCTTAAACCATATCAATTCCTCCCTTTCTGGAAAGCAACTGACCTCAGTTGTACCCGTCAACTATAAGTTGAGCACCAAGTCAATTGTATAGGTGAGTACCAAAACTCCTTTTCTTGTTTAAGTATGAGCAACAACCCATCCGATTTACTTGGACATGAGCAACAACCCATTCCATTCACTTGGACAAGAGCAACATCTCTTTCCATTTTCTTGGACAAGAGCACCAACTCTTTCCATTCTCTTGGACAAGAGCAACAAATCTTTGCATTCACTTGGACAAGAGCATCAACTCTAATGCACCTGTTCAACGTCTCTCTCAAGAGGCCCATTGTGGCCAAGATCTGCTATCAGTGCGTACTGGCTTTTCAAAGCATGAAGACTACTAGCTCCTTCTGCCTTGTTGCGGCTTCCATATTCAAAAAACAATTCTGGAAGTGTTTGCGAATTTCCCAATTTCTAAACCCGTTTCCACATTAGTTATCTAGGATCCACAAGCCACTATAGTCCGCATAATCTTCATTTTTCAACACCATCACTCCACAACAAACTTATCATGCAAACCCTCTTCTTCTTTAGCATAACATCCGATGTTTATCCCATGTAAAATCATCCGCAAACTCGTCCAAGTTTGTTACTCCTGGAGTTTTCCTCCATGCATGCCTATACCTGACTCTCATCTCTTATTTCACATGGTTCGTGCCAACCAAAAACATCAATTTTTTATGCCAGTGTCTGCCAAGCCACCATCCATCCAATTTCCCACCTGCCGATTTCCTCATAGACGATTATGGAATACCCATTACACGCCTTTCTTCATACTCACTATGGTAAAATTTTTGCCTAAACTGAATAAAAAAATACAATCTGTCTAATCAGTTGCGATAAAACTCGCCCTAAACAGAGATGTTCTTCTACTATCTGTCTCTTTCCGATCTTTCCAAAACCAAATGTGCATTACTTTCTTTTGGTTTTGATGCCAGAAGCTTCCCAAAACCATCCATTTGCTCGCTTGACATCAACGTAAGCGACAAATCCAGAACCCCAACGCAGGCATAACTTCCCAAGCACCCATGAATACCTGAAATTTTTAGGAATTTTCCTGATCGTAGATCAAATCCGATGATTATAAGGCTCTATACCTAGACAAAAATCCTAGCTGTCTGCAATGTGGATGGCCTCACATTGCTTCAAAGTGTCAACTTGTGTTTGTGCAAACATGCGAAAAAATAAAAAACAAAAACTTAGGCTCAACATGGTCTGCAAAATTTTGTTCGCCCAAAATCCATCTTCAAGCCATGAAAAGATCGAGACAAAGATAGAATCCAAGCGAATCAACCATTGAGCTTCCAATTTTAAAAAATCAAATTAGAAAGAAAAGGAAAACCAGGAAGATTGCTCAAAACGATGGAATTTCGTAGAGAGAAACACAAACAGAGCAAGAACTATTTGGGTTAAACATCACTAACGCTCCCTTGATTGGCTTCATCTCTGCAAAAAAAGGCCAATGGATCAGCTTGCAAAGACCCAACATCACAATCAACACAGAACCCTGTCGCCATCATCCCGCCGCTGTTACACTTAATATAAATCAAAATACCTAAAATGGAATATACCACGTCACCAAAATGAAAATCTTTAAATAGCAATATGCCACACTATCTTTGTATAGCATCTCCATGTGATGTTTTTCTAACAGCTAAAAGATCAGCTTTCATAAACGCATATCTTTGGGTCAAACCAACCCATCCACCATCAGCATCATACGATAACATCTATCAATACACCTCCATAACCATTCACAATCTTATGTAAGCATCATACGATAACATCTATCAATACACCTCCATAACCATTCACAATCTTATGTAACACTGATGCCCTTTTCACAATTTGGAAACCTGTTGCAGGTTGTTGTCTTGGGTTAATAAAACTTAGATTTCACAAATTTACGCAGTGACCAGGCCTAGCTCTTTCCCGGGTGGAATATGACTTAGAGGACATTCCACGGCATAATGTCTTGTCGGCAAAAATTACCAGGGGAGAACTAGTATTAAGAAGCATGGTGTGGAAAGCGCGGAGCTCTGGTCGGAAAGGTGGGCAATGGTGCTGTCGTTCCTCCGGAAAGCCGTTGGTGCAGTCAAAGAGAAGGGCTTGAAGAAGGCGTGGCAGGATGCCAAAGATGCAGGATTCCTGTAAGTTTTCCCATTCGCATCCTTCTCGTTTATATTTGACAGTGGATAGCGTATTCTACCCTAATTTTTTCTTCAGTCGTTAAGGAGATCATTGACTCGAACGGTGTTTGATTTGTGCAGGACGAGTCTTATTGATGGGAATTTGCTGTACGTATCCTATGCCTTTACCCCAGTACACCACTTCAAGTATTTCGATTGTAATGTAAAAAATAAGAATTCTATCTTTATGCATGTTTTGCCCTAAAGTTAATGTACTCATAGACTTGTTGCCTTTCTGTTTAATCCGGCATTGGCCTGCTGAGAAGGTAAATGTTTGTTTCTTTTAAGATACTTGTCCACACTTAGATTAATCATTTTAGATTCCCACGTCAATTATCTCTATTCAGTACTATCAACACAAATAATAGGTAACTGAAATATTGCTGCAGAAATATTTAGGTTTTTTTTCTTTCATTTTATTTCCTGACTTGTAGCTGCTGAACTAGAGAACATTAGTAGTGAACCTCTCTACTGTCATCCGGTTTAAAGCTTTGTAAATAATGGAATCTCAAATGGCTTTGAACAGGCAAACCAAAATATGGACAGATGAGGGAGCAAAGCTGGTTGGAGTAGACCAATTTGGCAACAAATACTATGAGAAAAGTGAACAATTTGGTAATCAACTTACGTTTGATGTCTTTAGATGGCTTCATTTATGACCAAATAAAAATGTGTTAAATTGAATGGATGGTATTGCTTTTCTCCTAACAAAATTCTTTCTGGCAGGAAGACACAGATGGGTAGAGTACGCAGATAAAAAATCATACAATGCTTCAACTGTGCCACCGGAATGGCATGGCTGGTTGCACTACATCACAGATCATAAGGCTGAGGAGGTTGGTCGTCACTCTCATGAACTTGGAATAGTTTGTTTGTTTCCGAAATGGCTTATGATTAGGGTGTTCTAAAATATCTGTCTTTGTTATTGAAAATGCTAGCTTGGTTGGCTCAAACTTCTGTGTCTTGTCCTATGATACCTGCCAGTCCAAGCACTACCCTGCTTGTGCAAAACATTTTTCGTACAATTTTTTTTTTTCAACCTAGTTTGGACTATGTAAGCTTTTATCCTATTGGACTGTCCGGTTCAAGGTGCCATGCGTAAGGAAGAAATGATATGATTAGAATATATAGGAGAGAGAGAAAGTTGAAACTGTGGCTTTCTACTATATGACATGTAACCCGTAAGGCTTATATTTTGCTGCTATTGTGACAGCTTCAAGGCTTGAAGCCGGGCAGATACGGACTCGAACATCGGCCAAATTATTCTGGAGAAGGCGAGCAGTATATTTACCATGCCAAAGGTCATGCTTTAAATCCAAACAGGCGTGATTGGGCTCGGTATGAACCTTGGGAGCCTTCTTAAAGCTCAGAATTCCATTTAGCATTGACAGCATGCAAGAATTTCAATAATACTTTTTGGATTTGTCATAATAAGCAGTACGTTTCGTTTGTGAGGCATGGCCCACAAAAAAGGAAGTCATGACTTTGGGCAGCATTCCCTTGTCTGTTCAATTCAAGAGGTCTGTCATGCCTTGTAATATACGATGCCAGAGCATAAGAGACTTGGATTAATCACCACAAATGATCATTTGAAGAATATCATTGTTTCCTTCTTCCAGCAATGATTTCTAACAATCATTATATGTCATAACAATGTACCCATTAAAGATAACAGCTGGGTTCAAATAACATATTGCATTTCTTTTTGCAATTAAAGTTTGGAAGTGAAATTGTAGTTCTCATCAGACTAGTAAGTGCAGATAAGCAGTGCAACTTTTTGAGATCTACAGATGATAGCAACAACATTCTTACATCAAATCACACAGAAATATAGTTTGATGTAAAACATCTTTTAATGTCAGTTCTAGAGATCTGTTAGTATCCATGTAAGTTTGCATGATCTCTTGGTTCGTGGAGGCTGCAACCGTTTTAATGCAGTTAAGAGTAAAATTGGGTTTTTGATAAGAGCCGGTTTTATTGACGTGGTAAAAACTACCATACCACCTAGCCAAAGCCTAAGCTGATTTTAATGACACTCTCAGGTAAAAACGTAACAGCATGGTTGCAATGCACACTTTTAAGAAACGTGATTAGAAACTGTACTCTAAAAAACTAGATTCTATCAATTTCTTATTCTTTAAAGAAACAACATTGTTTAAGAAACGTAAGTTTACAATTTCTTGGCACGATGATATCTGAAAGAAGGAAACTTGGAGACGGAAAAGCAAGAGATGAAGATGCCACACAAAACGCGTGTATAAGAAGGCTTCCATCTGGCGCCAAAAGCAGTTGTAGAAATTCTCAATCCCACTAGTTTTGGCGCCAAAAGCAGTTGTAGAAATCCTCAATCCCACTAATTTTGATTCGTGCGACTATTCTTGCCTTGATTCATGCAACTTAGGCCACTCCTCTTCATGTATTTGGGGATGAAATAAAGGAATGACTGCTGTGTTTAGAGTTTGTCTTTTTGTTGAACTAACCATCCATTTCTTTTACTCCTTTTTTTAACGTATCTATTCGAAGTATCTGAGGTATCGATCATGTTGGTTTCTAAAAGTTTCAGAAAGAATAGAAACTCGAATCTATTCTTCTATGTGTAACATCGATTCAGCCTGTCCAACAACCAGGCCATGCCATGTGTCACTTTTTTGGGTTGCCCATAGGGGGGCATGTTATGGGTATATATATGCTAGTATATACCTAGAATATGCTAAAAACTGCTCCAAACTCCCCATCGGCTGTAAACTGGCAGTCGCCCCCGTTGTTGGGCGGTGGCTGTGCAAACCATCTAACCGGCAATGCAGGTCTGGTCGTCGTCCAACCAACACACAAGCAGCCACGGGATTTACCTGTTGCATTGAATGGATGGGGCAAAATAGTTCGCGGCATTAGACAAATATGAAAATGGATACTGGTCAGAACCTATAGCGAGAAGAAGAACAAGCCTTCATAGCACGACAATTTCTTAAGGTAAACAGCTTGCCTTTCATTTCTAAAAATTAACGCTCAACAGATCAATCCACATCCAAATTGGCATGGGTTGTATCTCCCCTTTTCATTTTTTTGGGTAAGAAATACTGCCTTGCTGTTATGGTCTTTCTGTCCAGGATTTCTCAAACTTTGTCTAAGGAGGCTTCTCCTCTTCCTGACTTACTTTACAATGCTGAATTTATGGCGAAGCAAGGACCTATTATAACCAGGGATCATGCATATGGCATTTTGGAAAAGTGCAAGAAGGAAAGAAATTTAGAGGGTGGCAAGCGTGTGCAATGGCTTCTGGTTAAGGAAAGGGATTTTAAAGTAAAGAAATGTTTGGGAAGAGGAAGTTTTGGAACTGTCAGGAACAGGCTTTAGTGTGGGGGAATGCCAAGCTATCAAAGAGTTTCGTTGACAATCAAAGAGTTTTCCGTTGACAACAATTTTAAAGTTGAATACAAAGCATATTTCGCCCATGTAGTACGGATATTAAGTCACTCAGAACTAAAAAACAGAATAGCCTTGTCATAGAGCTTATGCATATGGATTTGAAAAGCCTTAGAGACAATAAGAAAAAATTTAATTTAGCTAGTCAATTTTCCCTGGAAAAGTCAATTGACATTATGCTCCACAAATGAGGAGTTTACATAGCCAGGTTGTGATTCATAGGAACACAAACTTAATATGGATCCATAGAATTCATATCCTTCTAATTTATTGGTGAAGCATAGGAAGGATGGCAATTTGACTGTCGAACTTGCTAATTTGGCACTTGTAAACTTAAAAACTGAAAAATACCCACAGACTATAGAGGTAGGATGTTGTACATGACCCCAGGTTGCAGATAGAGGTAGATACTCACGAGGTGGATGCATCTAGCTTTAGTATTGTCTGCATATAAATCCTTACAAGAAGGTCACCTGACAGAGTTATGCAGGAACTGGCCAAATGCCTCTTTTACCTGAAGACAACCCTGAAAATCTGTATATGCTTATTTATGGTTGCTTACAACTAGAGGAGCAAAAACGTTTTAGCTTCAACGAAATTTGTAATCAACTATAGAAGCTCAAGAAAGTGATTTTCATCAGAGAAATTGAGACAATTTCCAAAATATGTACAACACCTCAGGCCTCTACTCCTACTGGAGAAAGAGCAATATATTGTTGTTCAATCCTCCATTATTTTCGTCCCATGGAAGGCCTAATAGTCAATTGGATTATCTGGGAATATCAAAGACTGGACGTTCATATTTGCCGTTTTTCTGTTATCTCAGTTCAGAAGCTAATTATACATCGTGGCAAGAAGCTCAATCTCTCCTTTTCTATAGAATGGAGAAATTATCGCCCTTCGGCATATAGAAGTTGGTCAAATCTGTATATTATTATGTGTATATATCCAATACTTAATGGCCTTCTTTTTGACGTGAACAATTCTGGGTAAGGATTTCTTCTCTGTGCTTGAGCAGCTGAGAAACGCATTTGGCATGAGTTCTTCTACACATCCATCAGAAACCAAATGGCCAATTTAAAGGGCCATCCAAATAATTGATTGCATTCAGCTGTACGATCATCATATATCCAACTTGTATTCACGTTTTCCTCCAATATGGAGTGTGGTCGAATCTGTTAAATACTATATGTCTAGAGGGATTTATTCTCTCAAAATCATCTTAGTTTGTGCTTGTTTTTCAAGGTTTTTCAATAGGGCAAAGGTTTTTAAATACAGAAAACTTGTGAAAATAGTGGGATCAAGGAAGATTTATGTTTATGATATGATTCAGTCCGTTATAGAGAAAGCTGTATATATCAAGGCGATGAATTTGGGAGGCATATCTATCCAAGGGTGTGGCGAACATGTGCTACTTCATGTTTAAAGCGCTTCATGATCAACGCAGCCATGGATGGCTAACCATGGTGCATAGAAAATATATTTTTTTAAATCCTCCGGTTATTAGTGGCTTAAAGAAACAGTATAAAGTCTTGGACGCTTTCCCAAAGAATGTGGATGACATAAAAATTGCAATTCACTGCATTACTAGCCCGAGTAGCAATGTGTGCCCAGCGATGCTGGGCATAAGTTACTTGTATAAACTTTAGATGATCTAATGCCAAACCCTGGCATACGTGGGCATCTCTCATTGAATACGCATCATTCTGATTTTGGATATATAGCTGTGGAACAAGAACTTGATAATGCTGAGCATAAGTAGTTATTTATTACATTGGGACAGAAATCAAATGGCAATTATTCTATGGGAGGCACCTGCATGTGCTTACAGCCGGGCATAGATTGTCCCATTGTAGTTTTTGTATCCCATAGTATTGTGATAGAGAAGGTAAGCTATTTTAATCATTTTTCTTGGTGGTGTTCGTGAAGAATGTAAGAATCTAAATAAAGGACTTGGTGCTTATAATCATAAACTGCTTGGGCACAAATGTTGAAGGCTCTTGGTGCTCAAGTTGGAAGGGTATGTCCAGTTTCTATCACACATAAATATTGTGAAAGTTGCTAAAGGAAAACCTACATCTGGTCAAGTCATAAGTATTCCGTGCTGGTTCTATTGTTGGGCCGCTTTGTTAAATTCATTGGTTAATTTGTGGAAGTTATCTTATTACTGAAGTTGGTGGTAGATTTAATCATTAGTTTCCTTTCTAAGTTGAAACAATATAATTTATAGTCATGTGAGAAATCTAGATCAAACTGATCTGCTGTATCTGATGATAAGTTATGTCTTTGTTCTGTTTCTTTTGCTAATTGTAGAGATCTATTAGGTGCGCTTTTTACAGGCTTTGCCATGTTATGCAGAGATTTTGATGGTTATTTTAGTCTCGAACAGAATTCAACCCTATGTGGCAACTGACGTTCAATCAGGGGTTATTGTAAGATTTTTTCTGCCATGGTATCAAGCTTGATAACTTAAGTGATCTAGGTATTTTAGTCATCTTTAATTGATGTTATTGCCAATAGTGTGAATATTATGCTGAAAAACTCATTTCTTATGGAGAGCGCCACATTTATATTCGACATGAGTAGGACTCCAATACATTTTCTATTTGGCAGGGTGTCATTGCTGGAAGCTATGCCTTAGTAGGTAAGAATACCTGCAGATGTTGAATTGGTCTTTGAAAAATTAGTGATATTCTGACAACTCTTGTAGAATGGGAGAAAACTCTTCAGCTGATAGGAGTAATTGGGATTTTTCAGGTATAGTAAATTTTGATTCATGTGCTTGCATTAAGCTACTTTCGCTGTCACTGAAGTGAGATGTATGAAATTGTTGTAGGCAATATACAGAAGATTAAATACATATGAAAGCGCAGAAGACCTCAAGTCGGATATTAGGTAATGCTTTAGTCTTCACGATTTAATTATTTCAATATGGCCCTTAATTATACGAGCTTTCCATGCTACTTATTATAGCTCTTGTTAGATTTCTAAATGTTTGCTCTCTTCCTTGCGTGTATATGTAATAAGTTCCTTTGTATTTAATGCCATCTAGTGTATTTATGCTTTTATGCAGAAGTGTCCATTCTGTTTCTGATTTCCAAACTCTTTAACTTCATGATGAGCTTCATTTATCTCTTTTATTTGCTTGACAGAGCTACTTTAGAGCCGTTTAAAATGGCAAGTGAAGGGATGCTCTAGATAGCAGGTCAGCTGCAACCTAGCAAACTAGAATTAGCAACATCTCCATCTTCATCCGCTATAAAAGCTAGGGTCCTTCAAGCAGCAGCAAAACATGGGTCACAACCAGAAAGTCCAGAGCCAACCCAAGGTCATGTACTTGACGAAAGCACTGAAATAGATTCCAACAGCAGTGGAGAAGAGCAGTAATGTTGCCCACACACCAAGGAGTTATGCATTACAAGGATACCAAGTTTATGGTATTTGGCATATGAGCTGCATCATATTTTTTGGTCTTTAATAAAGCCATTGTATAGCTGCGTAATATGTAATAAATCTCCTACTCCTACGTGCCTTTAAAATACAGTAAAATAACTGTTTTTATTTGTCTTCATCAACTAATATATTTGCATCAAGTGATAATCATACTATAGATGTTTCCATCTTGTCATAACATGATGCAGAATGTAACTTGCAAATGCCTTTGATATTTGTCTTTATTTAATATAAGATTATGCAATACACATGGAATATATATTGAGAAAACTAACCACATAAAGCTGGCCGATAAGCCATGCTAGCTTTGTGTGTCTCCACATGTTACTGACAGATGGTTGCATATAGATAAATTTGCCATCTGAGAAATTTCTAACTGGTTGCTAGTCATGGCAGGTCCTTCTACCGCTACATATCCTGGCAAGGATATGGAATGAGGTACACCATCTGGGATAAAGTATGCATCTTCCGCCATACATAGGGATGATACATGACTTGGCAAAAGTCATTGGCTCTTCATCAGCTGCCCTTGTCTCCATGTGTTAAATTACAAGGTCGGCATTTAGTTGACTCTCCATATAACTGTGTTCAGAAAGTATTTCAAATACATATGCAACTTAAGATTCAGTTCAAAAACAGAAATGGACATGAGCATGTTGTTTGATAAAAACACGTGATAACATATTAGAACCTAACAAAGGCTACATATTTGTAGGCAATCGAAAGCAAATCCATGAATGGTCCAACCTGATAGTATGTGGAGAAGATGTGGTATAGCTACAGGCCAATTGGCAAACTACAATTTATAGGTGATGTTTTGGACCTTGTTTATGTATGCAATATGTGACACACATAAAAGGTGCCGCGATTTTCATCTAGCTAAATCATGATAGGAACAAACATGATGACACGAAATGTCAAGGTACGGCCCATCACAAGTCGCGGTAGCATTTTAGACCATGATGTCTGTCATTTTTTGCTATAATATGACATCTATTAACCAGCCAGTGGGACAGTGGCACAATTTAACACTAATATACATAAATACAAAGGTACAAAATATTTTAAGCCCACAAGCATGTAGCGTTATAAGCATTTGATGCCTGCCGATGGCAGCAATGTCTAGGGATTGTAACGCTCATGCAACACTTGACTCCAATCAATAGCTAATTTTTTATCCACATTCGTTCAAAAAGAATTGAGTGACTTTAGCATACCTCAAAGGTGCTAAGAAAGTCACTCTGTCAGGGCAGACATGTGCCATCTACATATGCTCAAAAACAAAGAGGAGCTCCTACAACATACCAAAACAACCACATAAGAAAAAACATGGCATTCCAGACTGAATGATATGTATACAGACTGCACGATATGTGTCTGGAATGCTGTAGATGGGAGCCTTCTTCATTGCCTGATGGGCCATGACAAACAAGACCATATTATGTGCTATATATAGAGATTAATCTAGTATAAATTTTCTAACTGCCTTTCTTATTGTAGACGTATGTGCTAGACATACATCCTTATGCTTCAAGGATAGCCATGTGTGATGGCTATGATGGACGAGTTATTATTGGGGATGTGAGTTTATCAGCTTTGCTTGGGCATAATATACAAATGTTTTTTAACGTATTTTACGTTGCCAGATCTGAGAAGGTTGTCTTATCTTCGTATATGATACTGGAGATTTTAATCTTTTTCATGGGAACTTTTCCTCGTGAGCATCACTGGTCTTCACTATATACATGATTTGTGTCATGCATATACATTTGCAGTGACAATGTACTGAGATTTTAAGCTTGCCTTTCCTATTATTTTTGCTAAAAATACCTCTTCCTCTAACAACACATGCTTCAGAGGTCACAAGATAGATTGTTACAGACCTGGTATTAAGAAAACGACACGCTAAATTCATAGCATTTACATGGCTTCACACAATCCAAAAAAACGCCTAGCAGGAAAACAGCAAAATAGAAACCATGAAAATATAATTCTCTGGGCATTGAAGGGCAGCACCTTGTTCTTTTAAAAAATGTGGAAACAATTTGGTCACCGACGGTTAGAATTTGTACTGCGCGTTCTTCCTTTAGTCGGAAATTCTCTGGTTTTTACCCCACATCTTGGATTGGTGTCACCCCTGATTTCATGTTTCAAGAAACACCTCGGGACCTAAATTCCGAGGTGTTGGCACTGCTTCCACCTCGAAATTTAAGTTACAGACAATGTTCCTCATTGATCATTACGTGGCTTCTGGGACCAACTTGCTTGTTTGTGCGAGGAACCCTAAGTAATCTCCGCAAGGGAGCGTTTTCCCATCTTGGACATGGTATTCATGCTGTCATGGCGTGATTTCAAGATTTTGATCCATGCGACAAGACAAGAGATTATTTGAGGACAACAACATATTACAACAGTTAAAGTCAATAATCTAGGCCTGAAATCAGACCAAATGTCTTGTCCCCATCCATTATGTTGCCAAGAAACAATAGAGATTAGAGTGAAGAGAACGATTAGAATTGCATTGAATTGAATGGGTTATAGAACGATAAAAACATAAGCATTTGTACATGGACGTGTTGTGAGGGTTGGCAACCGTTTCATCTCATCTCGATTCATCCATTTGCAACAATCACTATGCCTATAAAATTATCAAAAAGTTTTACAAAACTAGCCAATCTAGCCTTAGCATAACCATTTACCATTTCATCTCCCACTCCATGTGCCCAGGTTGCCTTTGCACATTGCCCATCCATTCCTTCAAGGTAGGTTTTTTCAAGAGGCTTCGAAAATTCGTGCTATATATACCTTGGCCTCCCCCTTTTCCTTGAAAGGATTTGGAGTCATTTATTCATCATATACATCTCTAATACAATATAAGTATTATAGGAAGCCAATTTGAATCCACTTCAAGCTGCGATATCTTATACCAGGAGCTGCTCCATGAGGTCGTGATCCTTGGCGTGATATCTTATGCCAGGAAATGCTCCATGATGCCGCGATATCTTATGTCAGAAGCTGCTCCATGTGATTATATATTACATGTGGCAAATGAAAAATGTCAAACAAGTTTTTCTTCTCCTTACCAAGCATGTTGCCATCTGCTTGCATCCCAGCTGTGTGCGCTTTACCATGACTTTAGCAAGATAATTAGGACGTCTACCCATTATTTTAACTTGAAGGCTTGCAAAAAGGTACAGGTTGATCATAAAAAAAGGTCATTGCTTGATGCTTTATCATATGTAGAAACTTTTATTACCTACCACTACGGCAACAAGTGTGATAAACAAGAGCCGAACTCTCTTAGCCCTATTTACAGCCCTTGCCAATCATCTTCACCTTCTTGGGCATTCTGTTATTAGAGGTGTCTATGATAATTTATGATCAATGCCATGAGTGTCTTATGTGATGAAGAAGTTGGAAGGAAAGGCAGTTATAAAAACCAAGCATATAATGTGTTCAAACTTATCAATCATAAATACTTCGATTGCAACCAAAAATAACTTAACCGCAATGGGCACAACATATTTTACCAAGACATATTATTGAGATTAATCAGTAAAAACATTATGCCAATTATGCGCTTTAAATTACCATGTTAAAGAAGATAAACCAGATCAAACACCATATTACTAAACTTAGTCTGTCACATTATATAGTCAAAGCAATTGTAGAAACCATCTATAACTATCACGTTTTAGTACCATGCCCAAAAATATTACCTTTTTATCATTAAGCCCTACCATACACGTAAGGTTGTATCCTAGTCGAGTGTGATGAAAGTAATACTAGGCAACGGGCCTCAATTTTTATACTCGTGTTCTATGCAGTTACTAAAGATACAATTTTCTCGTTACTGCAATTTGATTGGAACTCAAATATCAACTGTCGCTTGGGAGAAGCAAGCGAAGAGCAATGGCAGGCCTTAGCAATTCTAGCTTGTGCATCCTGGAGGACAACTGCAGGAGGAATATTCAAATCCTGAAAGACCCACAATCTCTTGCGTTTCCAGATGAACCACAACAACCATCCTGATGCTAAATGAAATGCTTGGCTCCGCAACTTATTTCAAGTATCCGGATAAATAGCCAGGAGCACTTGCTGACTTGTCAATGTCACATGAAAAAGAGAAAGCAGCAAGACCAAACAGGCTGGAGATGATCACATAAAAAGAAACAATGCTCAATAGTCTCGTCCCTTTGCTTGCACAATGGGCAGAATGCTGACACTCGAGGATCAAATCTGTGGTTGTGTTCAGTTGGATCGGTTTGTCCACTGGGGTTATAATCCTGTCTTTGCATTTTATGTTGCTCTAGTTTTTAGTTGGTGAATAAAGTTTGTCGTCCTTCAAAAAAAAAAAAAAAAAAAAAAAAAGGCTATTCTTAAAAGCCTTAATTCGAGAGAGTCATCCTTACGAACAAGAAGTCGTAAAATGATATTAAAATACTTTTAAACTAAAAGCTCAAAATTAATGCAATTTGCTTTGTTACAACTCCAAATGAAGTTCTTAAGAATGCGAATTATTTCTTGCGCCTTACCCTAAGAAGCTAGCAATGTAAATGCTATGTACACGAGTGTTACTTCGAAATCAAGGACGAGACCTACTCTAATTAGTGCATTTTAACAATATTATTGGATGTTTTTGAGTTGCCTGAATGCGCAGTTTATTGGCTCCCTGGTTTTAATCGGGGCGCCAATGTGATTTGCTTGAGCAAATCTTTGGGTTCCCAATTACAGTAATTCGACGTGGCGCTTATGTGTGGTACGTCTTTTTTGCATTTTCCTCTCCTGAGCGCATGTTCTACACATCTGGAGATTTGATAGGTACATTTGAGCGTGCATCTGACTCCGCACGCCTCACGAGGTAGCTGTGATTTTCTCGAGCTAATCACAGCTGACACAAACTTTTCTCAAAATCGTACCCCATGTCGCAATATCTAAAGGAAGATAAGTAAAGCTCATACACGTAAAACGTGTGATTAGCTCGACCTAATCACAGTATACGTGCAATAAATGCGCAATAAGAGCATATGAAAATATTATTGCATTAATGCACCGCCAGTTTGCCGTGTCTCGTGCCATGTCATTTTCCTTTGAGTAGCTTGAGCTAATCACGTGATTGTCTCGAGCAAATCATAGTGATTGGCTTGAGCTAATCACACCGTGCTATGGTTAAAATAAGGGAGCCAATATTAGCACGCTTGTCGCGCTATGGTTAAAGCAAAGAAGCCAATATTAGCACGCTTGCCTGAAGGGGGACGTGAGGTTTTTACATACCCTAGGGTTGAAGGTGAGGTATAGGAATAGAATAGAATAGATTTTATTATCGTCCACAGAGACCAATTGGCCTATGGGACCCAAACAAAAAGAGAGCAGCAAGCGTATTACTGTCAGGATTAAAAAACCCCCGCCCCGAAGGGTTTTCGAGGGAAAAACCTTAGCAGTAATAAGTATGCTGGTACACTGTACAATTGTGTAGCACAATTCAATACTGTCCTGGAGGACACAACTAAGTTCGTGTATCTATAACCTCCTGGAGGTATGACCCCAACAAGCCCACGGACGCCGTATTTGGTCAGGCACAACTAACCGAACATAACGCGCTCAGATATGGGCAAACACTGGGCAGATCTGGAGGGCATGACATTCACCTTCAATGGCACCCTGGTGGCAACACTGACAAAGCCTTTTTGCCCGTGCTTCCCAAGTCCAACGCCCGGTCTCAATGCGGAGACGATGTGCACCCGTGCGAATGGAAGCTATAAGTCTACGCTTCTTCATGGGCAAATGGGTGTATAAGTACTGGTGTGGGCCTCTCGTGAGCCTAATTGACTTGCTGCTGATAGTGTATCATCCTAACATGTGTGAGAGCATCCGCATCCCAGAGCTTGCGAAGGAAACTAGCATCTAGGTACAGCTTTAGTGCATTATGATCCTTCTTTGTCCGTACTTGTACGCATTTGTTTGCCTGTACATCCCAACGTGAGAACCACTGAGCTTGCTTGTCCTTCCAGCAGGCTTTGAGGCGTTGGGGACCCATTGCTACAGCCAAAGCAAGGTTGGGCAAATGTGTATCACCTATAGCGACCACCTTCTGGAAGTAAATAATATGGCGTTCCAATGCAGCCCATTGAAGGGGTAGAACCTGTCTCCTAGAGTAGGATCTGGTATGGAACTGTGGACTTTACCCCAAGGGCTCGTGCCAAGAAGGCTTTCTGCACCTGCTCGAGATCATTTCAGGTGGTGAGGAATATCACCGGACCCCACACTTCTACCCTGTACAGGAGAATCGGCTCGGCCAAGGCCCTAAACAAGTGTGACTGGTGGCCCCAGGCATACAGCTCTGCCTTGTGGTTGTTGCTCTGCATGTCATATAGTGCTTTCCAACCCGCCCTGACACGCAACCTAATGGCAGCATCCCAGTGGGTGATAGTAGAGAACTCGATCCCCAAGTATTTGTAGGTCGGAGCCACCTCTACATCTTGTTCCTGGTAAGTGAATGAGGGAAGCCTTGGCTGACGGGATGACGAAACTAGCAGCACCCTAGTTTTGGCCAAGTTAACTCGCATGCCAGTGAATTGGCAAAAAGTGTCAAGAGCATCCAGGTGACGTTGCATATCTTCTGGAGTATAGGCCAGGAGGTCGACATCGTCAGCATATATGAGTTGTCGGATTGTGTGATGCATGAGATGAGCGTCCGCACCTCCGTGTTCAGAAAGCCAGTCTTCCAGCTGATCAATGTATAGGCCAAAGAGTGTGGAGGAGGGGGGCCAACCCTGACGTACTCCAATACTACTACCGGCTGTCTTGATGATGTGATACATTTTGAGCATGCTTCGTATAACCTGTATATTGCATTTTGCAAGTCAATGGGGGTCCCCAGCTGTCACAATCTGTCCCATAACTTGTCCTGGGGCACTCTGTCAAGAGCTTTTGCGAAATCCACGAAACAACAGTACAGGTTTTGCCGATGATTCCTGCTATTCTCAATCAATGTGCGCAGAGTGAAGATATAATCAATGGTGGAATGCCTGGGCCGGAAGCCTGCCTGTGTCACATCTGCCTCTTCTATCCATATCGTCAGCCGCTGCTCAAGGATGCCAGCCAACAGTTTTGCAAAGAGAGAGCTGACCATAATAGTGCGATAGTTGGCCGGCATAGAGGGTCCACTGCACAGGGAAGCCTTCTTGCAATGCTTTATTGAATAGTGCCATGAGGATAGGCACCATTGGAGGCCCAGCCTACTTCAGAAGTTCTATCTGCATGCCATCTAAATCTGTTGCCTTCCCATTAGCTAGGCGTTGCAGGCCCATGATGACATCCCCCTCTGTAATGACCAGAGCCAGGCCCATCTGTGGAGGCACTGTTGCCCAGCCCCGAGCGGATCGTAAAGCTGTTGCAAGTACTGTATCCATTGCTCTGAGTCCTCTGATATAAAGCTCTACAAAAACCCCCTCTTTTAAGTCTGGTCTCTTTTGGCCTGGCGGGCAACCCACAATGCAAAAGCACCTGGCTTTTGAAGAGCCAAATTTTCCAAATTAATAAGTTTTGGCATGTGAACACTACCATAAGATGCTGATATTTCTATTCTTCCTTAGTAAAGTAAACTAAACTGCAAACTTACGTTTAAAATTTCATATCACAATTTAGAACACTGCGTATAGAAGAGTTCAGAATGAATTTATAATGAGAAGCTACATTTCTTCAGTTAGCTGACAATGTATGATCTTTTCTTTTCCACAATTACAAATGGTTGCAAATTGAGAATAGACCAGGAAAATGCACAGCAGAACTTTATGATATATTATTGACCATATTAAGACACTCTTTTTCTTATCACCAAACGAGGCATCAGCTTTTATAAATGATCTTCCCAAGCACACACGTTTCAAAATTCTTCACCTGAAACAAATAAAAATTGAATTGAATTGAATGGAAGTTCAAAAGTCAAGGATGAGATAAATAGGGAGGTTTAGATTTGCTAATACCTCAGATAGAGGAACAAAATGCAATCTAATATCTGTGAATTTGGCACCAAAGTAGCCCTTCTTAGGAACAATACTAGTTCCTGCTACTTTCACCACAATTGATCTCATGCCCTACATAAGAACAGATGCAAATACATAAATTGCTTGTTTAGAAAAAAGATTAAATCAATATGAAATAAAGAAGGATCATGCATACAGAGGGATAGCCTTGAATGAGATGTTTTGCCTGTTTCCATTCCTCTTCTTTGGTCCAGAGGTCACCTGAATCCCTGTCATAGCAGCCATATATTGAGCTTAGAACCAAAAAAGCCCTAAAACAAAGCATCCAGATGCAAAAAAATAAAAGCAAAGAACTTACCACACATAAAGAGGGTTCTTCTCTTCATCTCTGATCATAATCTGCATTCTAAAAGATGCTGGGATTCCACTAGCTCCAGCATACCAGGCAGAGACAAGCAAAGGAGGGCTTCGGTCTAGAAATTTGTTAGAAAAGTTTTGGCCCAGACCAACATGTTGGTTCAGTCTACCCCATTCATAAGACGTTGCAATAACAGGTTTATTAGGAGCGCTAGGACAAGGAGGGCAATTCAAAGGAGGCATTTCCCTAACAATACCATCACCTCCACCACGGTGGAAAACGCTACCTCCTCCATCCACAGACCAGTAACAAAAACTCAGATGTTCTTCTTCATACTGCTCTAGCTCATAAGAACAAATTATTCTATCTCTTACGAGGCGATTCTTGGTCTCAAAAGGCCGAGCTCCTCTTGCCTTAACCCTTTCGGCGTCCATGTGATGAAGCCGTTCAAAGCAAGGGCTTGCCACCAGATTAGTGCCATAGATTAGCTCGAATAGGGTTTTCCAGCCACCCAGATGATGCATTGCATCTAAGGAGCGAAGACCTGTGCCATGGCAAAGCTCCTGCCACAAGATTGGGTCTTGGGCAATTCTGCGCCATGATCTGCAGACTAGGGCACATGAAGATGAGATTTGGGTGGCCGGAATAAGCTTGAAGATCTGGGCCAGCAGTTGATCTGGAAGATTTTCGTAGCTGATCCCCATTTCGTTTCAGAATGCAGGGCAGGGACGCTGTTGCTGAGCTTATAGAATAGGGAGGGAGGTTTGGGAGGGAGATTTAATTCTGCTTGGTTGGGCCATTTACTGTTTCTTTATTCTAAACTACTACTAGAATCTGGAAGAGGATTTTGGGCCAGTGATGGATTTTTGGGCCATTTTGGCCAGCCTTGAATTCTAGAAAACCTAAGATTCATAACTCCTGGATAAATAATATATGGCCTAGAGGTGGCTATTTGCATATGGAAAAGCGGCTGGAGCTGAATTCTACTACTCGTGCCCTAAAATGTTTGAATGGTGTAAAAATTGCATCTCTCTTTTAGGATTGAATTTAAGGGCAAACGCTAGTTTTTGTTGGCGATGAGGGACAATAGTATCTGCTATTGGCCAATGGGAGTTGCTCCTCTAATACAAATATTCTAAGAATATTCTTTGTTCACATAGTAATGAGTCTGTTCTTACTACCTGTTGCAAGAATGTGTTTGGGTGGAACAGTTAACTGGTTCTTAAAAGCTTTTTTTTTTTTTTTTGAGTGCAAGGTTTTTTTATATTGCATTTTAAAGGAAATACATAATTAGCTCTGTCTTCTTATAACAGAGTTTTGGTCTTATAATAACAACCGACCAATCATGGACTATAGTAGCCACGATTCAAAATTAAGAGAAGTTCACAAGTTTCAAAATTATCACAGAGATATAACTGAAGTAGAAAAAAATAGTTTTCCAGGAATGATTTCCTGTTTCCAATATTCTAATCCTGCAAGCTCATGCCACATCAAGAACATCCTGTAATGTGAAATCTGGAATGTTCCTCTTCCCAAACATGCCAAACAGCATGTCAAGATCCTCAGGGGTGTAATTTGTAAAATCCAGCAGCATCAAGACATGGGCTTGCCTTTTCTGTTGCCACTTATGGAAAAGATTTTCGAAGTATGGCTTCATATTATTAAACCTCCACAGTTCTTTATTCTTTAGCACTTTCTTAGTTGCTTTGGCATGTACCATTTCCCTCCTCAATTGTTTAAAAGTGCTTTCCCGATCAGGTTTAGATAGTTGGGAGAACTCTTCATCGTCATATTCAGCAACCCCCCACTTCCAGTGCTATTGAGTCTCCTCATCTCTCCTGTGTAGAACATCATCACACACATTTAAATTAGTAAGATAAAAATCAAAAGTACCATGGAATTTACCAAACCTATCCCATGATTTATCATATTTCTGCCCCTTAGCCAATTTATGTGCCACAGCAAAAAGCTTTGCAAGTAATAATGATATTAGAAACTTGGAGGTGTAATGAGTCATAAACTAGGCGACGGAGTATCCAGCACCTCAACAATCTGTAGATCCATATTGTGTACATACCTCAACAGTGTATTAATCCATATTGTGTACATACGGTGCATGAGAAAAGTGGAATGCATTTGTAATGTCGGGTAATGATATCTAGTCGTCACAAAAAAATAGGACATTTTAAAAGTGTACGATGTTCGGCCTTAAGAAACTGTAGATGCAACATGCGCACAGTCTCGTTTCTTGTGGCAATCGCAGTCGTTCCCACTTACCTGTTTCAATTTGAAGATGATCATGCGTGAGTTGATGCAATAGTTACAAGATTCTTCCTGGATAAAGAAGCATGTAATATAAGCATCTGGGGTTCTATATCGTTGGCATCTGGGGTTCTTATTGGATGGTTGAAGTGCTCTGCTTTATGGACCTTAGATGTTGCAGTTTCTTCTTGTGTTCATGAGTATCCGTGGAAAGCACTTCCTCATGGTATATATATTTCTACCTCAACTGCATGGGATGCTATAGTCGAAGGCTTGGGTAAGCATCTTTTCTGATGGAATACAGCTACTCTTTGGCAGAGAGGATAATAGCAATAATAGTTGCTAAGCATGTTCTCAGCAACACTCATGTTTATATGGCATCTGTAGTGCTTTGTATCGCAATCAAAATTTCAGGAGGTTGTAGCATTTGTTCGCAATTTCATTTGGGCTGGTATTGAGACAGGTGTGGCAGTGAGGTTGTTTGATCCACATTTACCAAGCCAAGATTTGTGGGTAAACTTGACTTTCCCTTATAGAGTAAAATTATGACCTCTAAATTCATCTGTCGCTACCTAGTAGGCATGGTCCATTCGCCTAGAATGAGGTTGGTTACGCAAGCATTGGACAGTGTATTTCTTTAGGGAAACTGACACTTAAGGCAGTTCTTCCTTGGTGTCTCTTTTTTCAGTTTCGCCCATATCCTAATGCTTCCCCATTCTTAAAGGATCTACCTGATTCTTGGGGGACAATTCGAGCCTTATTTCAGATTAATCATGATGCTTGCACACAGTTAAGCGTTCCGTGTTGGTGGATTCCTCTTAATAAATGTATGCCCTTGTGTGCTATATGCTTGCTAGCATTCTCACAATTGATGCTTGGTATAAGGCTCTCGATGGGACCGAGCTATTTGGCAAGAGACGGCTAATATTCCACCGGCCATTCCCTCCCAACCAGCTGATCTGCCTAGTTGGATTGTCAAATTGTTAGTGCAAAAGGTCTTGTGCATTTTTTATAAGCTCGTCGATGTCGACATTGTCCCCTTCGGACTGGTTGGTAGCTTCATCTTCCCCCTTCTTAGTAGAAGCAAATGTGGTCCTGGGCTTGGGATAAATTGCTTCATCCCAAAGTTTCTGCCTTGTGGTGGTAGATCCTTCATAGATGTCTGCAGGTTAATGTGCTGGTCCATAAATTTGCTCCCAGTATTTCAGAACATTGCCCATTGTGTAAGCGGTCTCTTTGCAACCAAGTACGGCCAGTTTGGTCGTGGTTCCTATCTCTCTTTCATGTGGCCTTGACTAGCGAGCAGGTGCTTCTTGCTATCTATCCCTCCACTTGGAACAGGTTGCAGCAGCAGCCTTTCCATTTAGCGTCAGGTTGGTTGGTGTGATATATCTGGAAAAGATAGCGGTGGTGTATTTTCAAGGGCTTAACAATTACTGCTGATCAAGTTCTTCATGAGGCACAAGATAGATTGATAAAGGTATACCTATGTTCGCAGCCTGCTCCTGAGAAGAAACACTTGATTTTTGAGAATATTTTTAGTATCTCACTTCTTATATAGGTGAGTTGCTCCGCTCAGTGGATTATCTTTGTCTCCTGAGATTTTATTCCGGCCTTCGCAATTAGACATGTACTTTCTTCGAATATTGAATAAAGTTTGATGTCCTTCAAAAAAAAAAAGGTAAATATAAGCACGTGGTCCATGTGCCAAAGTGAAATTTTATGTGCATGGTAATGGCGTGATCCAAAGCCTGTGCATTAGTTAGCTTCGGGAAAAATACCAACAAGATATTGTTGAAGGAGTTTGTGCTCAGCATTTGCAAACACACATGTATTGATCATGTTGCACACACCATTGGGCAAATCATACATTACAATGGTCTTTCAAAAATCTTTTTCAATTCAACTATGACAAGCACTAGATAATACCTATCAACTCCCATGCCATAATAAAAGTGAACTCAATTTTTTTAATATAACATATGAGGGGATGCATGGCACATATCAAGAACATGCCTTTTTTAAAATAGAGTAAGTACATGGTGCCCTTTCGCCCCTAGTTTATAGATCATTACAGATTTTGGCACCCATTCTAGACTATCTCAACCAATTAAACTAAAGGCGGGTTCACACACTTCAAATCCATACAACAAAACAGCTTTCTGACCAATCATGACTCTTTATCCAAAAGCAATTGTTTTGTATTGAATAAGTGCTCTCTACAGTCACATGTTGGGTTATATACAATTCCCAAAGTGTATTATAAAATCTAACATATAGCTTTCTACAATTGCAACCTCGTGATTGTCTGTAATGGCCGGAAAGACTGAACTACTAAGAGCTTTGTCTTTTAGAGATCAACTCGAAGCCATGTGTTCTCAACACAAGTGTGTGAAGCATGTAAATGTTATTGCATACTAGTATGAGACATCATCAACATACATAAGTTGTTTTATGATGATAGATTGTGTGAATACAAATGTCCATCACCATGATTATCAAGGCATATCGTAATTAATCAATATACAAGCCAAAGAGTTAGAGAAAGAGGATAACTTGAGGATCAATGTTTGGCTCTCAAACATAAGGTAAATTTGAAATAAAATGATGGACGTTGCCAAAGCCAATAACTAATTCTATGATTTGTTTCTAGATGAGATCAAAGAACTTCTTTCTTACAGGGAATGGAGTGTGAGATTGCCCTTGCACCTAACACTAAACCCACAATAAAGCACCTTATATGATGAGCACTCCAGAGTTAGCAGACCTGGAGAAGGATTGCAAGAACTCCTAGACTCTTAGGGTTTATAACCCTCCGGGGCACCCCTGAAGAAAAAGAATGGAAGCTTAAGGATATATATTTGACTATTGTCAATTGAATAAACATGTCTAGAGCGGATGATTTGATGGACTGGCTCCAAGGAGTGAAGCTTCTCTCCAAGTTCGACCTTAGTTCGGGTATGTTTAACATGTTTTTGGGGTGGGTATGTGCTTTTTGTTGGGCTCCAGTAATGCTAATAACATTTGTGTTTGGCATCAAAATTTGGTAAAAGGACATTTTTGGACATTGCCATTTTTTGTTTGTTTCTTTAAGTTTATGTGTTCATGAGTAACATGATAAAACTGTCTGACCAATGGACTCCTCCTGACAATGAAGCTGTATTGTAAACTCCTCTGATCTAATGGCTAATGTGAATCCAAGTTTCCATCTAGTGGCATTCTCTTATCAACTATGATGCCGTTGAAGACCAAAGGAAGATGATGGTAAAACTGTCTGAACAGTGGTATCGACGTGTCTCTAGCCCTGAAGCTAGTTCCTAGAATGGGCACTTGTGTTGCCAGTAGTGTGGAGACCTCCTTAGTAGATCTTTCTTTATTGATATTTCTTCTTTCCATTGTGAAACATACTAAATTGAATTGAAATCTTGGATCAAGACTTATGGTAAGAAGTGTACTGCCAAGATGGCTTTGACCTCTCCCTATCAAGCTTATATCAACCTCCCTCTAACATGTATACCAAAAAAGCCAACTCCAAAGGAACACGAATAAATTGAAATAGAGAAGCTTGGTCGAACGACAATGAAATAAGTTATACTATCCACAGAGAACTGTAAAACTTGTCCATATAACTTAGATGTGGCCATTTACAATAAAAAAAGAGTTGCTTAGATGTATAATATATTGGGTTTTTATCATCACTATTGTAGCCATTGCATAGTAAAATATAAAAAAATAGTAAGCAGAAAATGCTCAAGAAGATTGCCACGGCGATCTTTTCAAGATCAAACGATTTGTAACAATATTCCTTTATTTATAACATGAAGAAAGATATAAGATTGGACAGAAAAAGTTTTTCATTTTTCAAACTTGAATATGTCATAAGTTCAAAGTTATATAACATATCGTAATTTTAAGTTAATTTCTAAAGATCGTCTTGGCAATTAGATCACTACATCACTTTTACAGATTTAGACTCCACTCCAAGCTCTTGCGCAATCCGATCCACATGTGTCTTGCCGCTATCACCTGCGAAGTGTCCAGTTCAGACTAGCCAGGGACAATAATCGACATAGCGTCAGCTAGCTTTTGCACATGTTCAGATTTCTTTTCTATTTCGGAGTCGAAGAGGCTGCTACACCCCCGTTTTTTTTTTTAATTCTTAGCAAATTCAAAATCATCATCTTTTTACACACATGTTTACTTGGTTCTTTCACAAGTTTATGCATTATTTGCTTCATCTGTTTCCATAGCTTCCACGTATTCCACATTACCAATATTTGCAGCACCTGTCAGATCAACCATAGACTTTCCAGTTAAAAAAGGCAAAGCTGGATTTAGTTGTTTCTTAAGCCGTTCGAGCTTTTTGAATTTGGCAGCTGCATTTAATTGAAGAATATTACCTACCAAAGAAGGCATAGAATTAGAAACCCCGGGATTATCATATAATTTTTCCAATCTCTCATCCCATTGCTGCATAGGAATATGTCCAAGAATAGGATGGGTCAATATAATATTTTGCCCAGAAGGTCTGAGGCTCGTGTAGCAGCAATTCAAACATTTGCTTCTAATACTCGTATATCTTCCACTATTGCTAGCTGCCTCTAGCAAAACGAAACTGCAGAAGCAACTTGACATATAACACCAATTTTCTTAGATGTTTCTATTGTCGTTGAATTTGGAAAAAGACAAACTCTACCACAACCTTCGCGGGCATATAGATGTAAACATAGATTATCAGGAGAAGAACAAGTTTGTCTATCGTGACTTGATGATTGAGATCCAAAAAGTGTTGAATGAGTTCTCTGATGTGTTTTCTAAAGAATTAACAAAATTGTTTCCACATAGAATGGTAGATCATGAGATAGAACTTGTTCCACGGGTTGAACCTACATCAAAGCCACCATATAGACTTCATTCATTAGAGATGGCTGAATTAAAGAAGCAGTTAGCAGGATTATAGATAGATAGATAGATAGATAGATAGATAGATAGATAGATAGATAGATAGATAGATAGATAGATAGATAGATAGATAGATAGATAGATAGATAGATAGATAGATAGATACATTATTGTCCCTTGTACCCTGAGGCCCGTGGACTTATGTAGCATGGGCGAGCTCCCTTACGGGTGCTACTAGCACATCATGTTGATTTACAACAAGAGTTCATACATTCGAGTGTTTCTCCATTTGAGGCGCTAGTTTTGTTTGTAAAGAAGAAGGATGGTACATTAAGGTTGTGTATTGATTATCGTATGCTTAATAAGATTACAGTTAAGAATAGATATGCATTGCCTAGAGTTGATGAGCTCTTTGACCAGTTGGGTCAAGCTAAGTATTTTACAAAAATTGATCTTCGATCTAGATATCATCAGATCCGGATCAAGGATACAGATATTTATAAGACTGCATTCAGGACACGATATGGACATTACGAGTTTGTTGTAATGCCGTTTGATTTGACAAATGCTCCCGCCACCTTCATGCGCCTAATGAATGAGATATTCCGATCTCTCTTGGATAGGTTTATATTGGTTTTCTTTGATGACATTTTGGTATATTCCAGGACACTAGAGGAGCATGTGGAACATGTAGAACAGACATTAGCTATTTTGTGACGAGAGAAGTATGGTAAGCTATCTAAGTGTTCCTTTTCACAAACTAGATTGGTATACCTTAGACATGTTATTTCATAAAAGGGTTTAGAGCCAGATCCTTCCAAAATTGAGGCAGTTAATGATTGGCCCACACCAAAGGCGGTAAAGGAGGTAAGGTCATTCTTGGGATTAGCGAGGTGTTACCGCAAATTTGTTCCTAAATTTGCAAAGATTGCTGCTCCTCTGACTTCTTTGTTAGGTGAGAAGAATGACTTGCATTGGACTAATAGTTGTCCGGAAAGTTTTCAAAAGTTGAAGGATGTCTTGATTAGTGCACCAGTTTTAAGGATTCCTGGCATGAATATACCTTCCATGTAGTCACTGATGCTTCTGGGAAAGCTATAGGGGGAGTCTTGCTGCAGAATGGCCGAGTTTGTGCTTACATATCTCGTAAGTTCTCCTCTGCTAAACAAAATTATTCAATGCATGATCTGGAAATGTTAGCTATCATCCATGCCTTGTGGGTATGGAGACATTATTTATTGGGTGATTTTAAAATTGAATATCAACCTGGCAAGAAAAATGTAATTGCTGATGCTTTGTCTAGGAGGTCAGTTTTAACCTCTATTAGTGTGCTTCAAGGACAATGGGATGCTGATATTCTTAGCAAATTGAGGAATGATACATATTTTGCACCTGTGGTGGAGAACCCTCAAGACTTTCTGAGGATGCATTGTCCAAAGGAGTTTTATATTATAACTAGAAAAAGTGCCCAGCATTGTTGGGGCTTTCGTTGGGCATACATTGAAAACTAAGCATTGAAAAAAAGATGATAGAAAATTATGCTTCAAGAAGTAGGTTTGAATTAGAATTCGATGAAGTGAATCCTTTTTTTGAAAACTTAATGCTTAGGACAGAAAGAACAAATTACAAACTACACATTAAAACTTCCACAACAAAAGGAAATCAGATAATGGAGCTCCTACTAAGTGGTATTGTTTTAGGAATAAAATATCATGGATATTTCAAAGATCTCACATTTTTAACATGAGCTACATAAAAAATAGCAAACAAGGTTTCTTATTACAATTTTATTCTTGCAAGTAATTGTAAATAAACATGCTAGAATTATCATTTCAACAATTTATCTTTTGCTGATCACCAGGTAGGGTTTGGCAACTGCTACATTTCTGTAGCTAAAACCATTGTTATCATATTCAACTAAGCCCAAGACAAGGCAAATTTGTGTGCATAGTTTGTGTTCATACTTCTCGAAATGTTAGAATTCAGCTTCCACCATGAACATGTGTAACACCTTAAAATCCTTATACAACTACGTATCTATAAATTTGCTTAAGTAGATGTGGCATGATTAATACCATCTTGCTGGCATATTTCATTGACTGGACTGCAAGCCAACATAATACCACATTCCAGTAAGTACATCTAGTTGTGAATTCTAAGCCATTGCAAATCACCTTCAAACATAAAAGATCTTTTAAGATTTTGGCCCTCAGATGCATGCATTTACTGTCCAACAACCACCTGATAATTGCAACTTCATATTATAGTCAATATATTCCTTTAGATATCAATCCATCCCATGAACATAAAGAAACTCTTGCTCCACTACTGAGAAACACCTGGAAAAAAAATATGTTGTGAAGATGTATTTTGTTCCATAGACCCTGGCTCGTGTAGCCCACCTGATACAAAGCCAAATTGCGTGATTATATAAATAAGAGGCCCTTTGTAGAACATAGGTTTGGGTACCAGCGCAACCTTAATCTTCATAAATTTGCCAGAGAAGAAAATTCATAAGATAAAATCTATCGTGTACGTGATGCGATGAAAATAAACGGACCAGATACAACAATTTGTCTGTTGTTTACTAAAACTATATCAAAACCATATCCCAACTCAATGACTATATATATTTCTTACTTAGAAGTCAGACATTTCAAGCGGAGCGGGCGACTGTTTCAAGCGGCTGTCTGTTTCGTATGACCAGAAGCAAGAAGGCTGCGTCTCCCATCCCGAGGAGACCCCAACGATGATGATGAAGTACATAAGCTGCTGAAGGAGATTAGGGCGGAAATGGCTCAACTGAGAACTCTGGTACTGGATCTGGGTACTCAGAACAGGGAATTGAAAGCGGAGCTCAAAGCCCTCCTACCCAAGACTGAAGAATCGGTTAGTCTGCAAGACATCTGCAAACCCAACTTGCTAATTTGGTAGCAAATGCCACTAAAACACAAATGGATTTGCACCATGAATGTCTCTCAGTGGAAAGGCTGGAAGAACAAACCAGAGCAACAAATCTAAAAATCTCCGGTCTGATAGAACAGGAAGGTGAAGATGTCGACCAAATTATTGCACATTTCTTCGAGGAGATCATGCATTTACATGAGCCTCAAGCCATTCACTGCAGAAGACTTGGTAAGCCAGCAAACTATAATAGACCAATTCTAGTCAAATTCAGCACGGAGGAAGCTCGAAACAGGGTTTTACAAAATAGAGGCGCACTGAAAGGTCAGAAAATCTGGATAGACATGGATCTAACTCCTGCACAGTTAGAAGTTAGGAAAAGAGAATGGGCAAAAGTAAAAGATGCCAGAACAGAGGGGTTTGTTGCATATCTGGATAGAAATGGGAAGGCAGTAGTAACCAAAAGGAAGAAAGAATAGGGAATTGGGACCTTGAGGCTGTTGTCATGGAACATGCATGGGCTTTCTCAGGAGAAAATAGTGGCAAACATGGATATGTTGGGCACAATAGACGTGCTTCTCTTCCTTGAAACATGGGAGCTGCTCACAGACACCATAAAGAGAGAAGCTGGACAGTGTTTTGGATACACCAGACAGAGGAAGGTAGGAGTACCGTGTAACTCATGGTGGGATGCCGAATGCTCTACAGCAAGAGCCAAACTGCCTACAAGAATTAAGGTGAAACCAAAATGGTATAAACAGTTGATAAGAAGCAAGAAGAGGGCATATGAATTGAAAAGGTAATCGGATCTTGGATACTGGTTCCACAAGCACCCAAAAAATTTCTCGAATAAACTCGAGGTCACACCGAACACCAACCGCTTGAATGAAGGAGATCTCCCGCAACTATTACGGTCCCTCGATATCGCGAAAATGCACCAAAGATGGATCTTACAACCGTGCATGAAGATCTTTTACGAATCGCAGGTAAGCTTTGCCTTGAGCATATGAAGAATGGAAAGGTCGCTGCGACCTTGAAGGGATGAGCGCCGCCGGCGAAGTGGGCGATGAAAAAACTCCTCCGCATCCTAACCAATCACCCTAACGCTCTTTGTCAAGGAAGGTTTGCCAAGGTCCTAGCAATTAAACAAAGTCGTCCCAGTGCAGAAATCAGGTACAAGAATAGATGTTTGCAATTACCGTACAATCATGGTAGGAAGTGTTTACTCCAAATTATTAGGCTGCTTATTAGAGCAGAAACTGAGCACATGGGCAGATGCCACTGGTGCAAGGGCTACATGCCAAGCAGGGTTTCGGAGAATGCACAGTACTCTGGATCACGCCCTTGCTTTGAAGGTGCTCATTGAACAGGCTAAGAAACCGAATAAGGCGTTGTTCCTTGCTTTCATTGACTTCTCAAAAGCCTTTGATACGGTTCCAAGAAATGAATTGGGCAATCGAATGAAAGAGATTGGTATCCCGATCTCACTTATGGGTGCGGTGTCTCAACTCTACAAAGAAGTTAGAGCTCGGTTAGCAGATAATCCAACAGAGATTCAAAGCACAATAGGAGAGAGGCAAATTTCGTTAGATTATTGGCGTCCTCTACTGGCTTCTCTTCTTCTGTCTCTATAACAAATCTGCAGCTATAGAGTTTGATGCTAGCAATCGCCAATATGGCCAATAGTTTCTTGGTCCAATCGAATCTGTAGACAACAAATCCACAGCTTGCGATGCTTTTGGTTCATCACGATGATGGCTGCCCCCCATATGAATAGTATGCAACCAGCTTTATGGATATTTATAATGCTCCAACCATTAACGTTCCAACAATATCAAAATGTAAACTTGCTTCATTTGATATTCACAAACATGCAACATGGCTTGGACACTTTATATTGGTTTAATTGTTGTTTTTTAAAAGTTAAAGATTGGCTTTTGTTCACATCCATGTTATGGAAGACTTAAATTAAGTCTTGCTGATTTAACTATAAACATAGTAAAAAGGATTGGTCGAAAGGATGATATTCTTCAGATGCTATGGTGTGGCGGTGACTGCCGCCGCAATAAAGTGCTTGTATACATAAAGATTAAGTTCTTTACCTAAGTATGCAAGAATTATTTTCTTAGGTTTCTAGGCTTAAATAGGCCAAACTGCTGAGATTGATGGGATCTCCAGTTACCAAGAGTTAACTGGCCAGGCCCGTCACAATACTGTACAAAATTATGCTCTGGTATTTACATCTTTTCTTTCCTTTTGCTGCTCTACTGAACAACTTCATTTGTTGTTTTGTAGATACAATTCAGATAGCCAATTAGTTACAACCCAAACAGCCAATTGGTTCAGGTTCCATAGACTACAATGAATAAATCCAATCATTATGCTTGTGCTTCAGGATTAGCATATGGCATAACCCATCTTCAATATGGAAAAGCAAACTTGTGCTGGAATGCACTCTCTTGTTTCTACTCTTTATGTGTCTTATATATGAATAAGACATGTCTTGACAGATTTCTCCAGCTGATCATCTCTCGATCCAATATAGGCTTTAGTTGTATTATAGCAATTATCCTAGTCACATTCAGCTCTTGCCTTGTGGCATATCAGGGAGTAGAGTGTATAAGAGTGCGTATCCCCAAGTTTCTGCTTTCTATGGGCAGGTTGATGCATTACTGTTCTTCATTTAGGTTTATAAAACTGCATAGATCTCAACCCCTTCATTACTATCATTGCCCATCACAAATTCATGTATCTCCTTATCCAGATTAATTGCATCATCTAACTTACCAGAGATTGCATAGATGTTTGCCATAAGTGCATAAGGAGGAGCCTCTTCTGGATTCAACTGAAATAGCTCCTGAAAACATCTCGACCCTAAGCCTGTATCTCCATAAATTTTGCATGCACTAAGCAAAGCTGTTAATGCCTCCTTAGTTGGAGGGCATGGCATCAGTTTAAGCAACGTCTCTGACTTGTGCAGGTACCCTGACCGACCAAAAAGGTCAATCAAGCAAGTATAATGCTCTGCTGTAGCTGCAATACCATATTTTGCCATTGCATTAAAATACATGCAACCCTTGAGCACCAGACCAGCATGACTGCATGCACTAAGGAGACAGGTGAATGTAACGGCATCAGGTTTTATACCATGTTGTTGCATCTCCTCAAAACATTGTGTTGCATTGCAACCTTCATGGTTTGTGCCATAACCTCTTATCATTGCATTCCATAATGCGACACTTTGAATTGGTAAAATATCAAAGACTTCCCGTGCTTCTAAAAGGCACCCAGCTTTGGCATACATGTCGATCAAAGATGTGGAAATAAAAAGATTTCCTTCAAATGCTTTCTGCCTTATCTCAGCATGGATTTCTCGACCTTTATCAATGGCCCCTGCATTTGTACAACATTTCAAGATGCATGTGAATGTGACAGCATCTGGAAACATGTCCTCTCGTAGCATCTGTTCAAAACATTGGAGTGCCTCCTGGTCATGTCCACTTTCAGCATAGCCTCTTATTAATGCGGTCCAAGAAATAATGTCAGGTATTGGCAGTTCATCAAAAGCCTTGCGTGCTTCTGCAAGCAACCCACATTTGGCATACATGTCCACCAAAGCGCTTCCAATAAGAAGGTCCCTTTCAAGTCCCTTGCATGCAATCAGACTGTGTATTTCATGACCTTTGTCAATGGCTCCTAGAATGCCACAAGATTTTAATAGACAAGCTAATGTAACAAGATTCGGAGTTATGCCCTCTAGTTGCATTTGATCAAAACATTTCAATACTTCCTGATCTAGTCCGGCTTCAATATACCCTATAATTAGTGCATTCCATGACACGACATCTTGATCTGCCAGCTTTCCAAAAACTTGTCTTGCCTCAGCAATTGATCCACATTTGGAGTACATAGTGATCAGTTTACTACCAATGGAAAAATTCCTTTGTAAACCCCTCCTTACAATCTCAGCATGTATTTCATGGCCTTTGTGTATCCGTCCTGTACTACCACAAGCTTTTAATAAGTACATAAACGTGATAGAGTTGGGAACTATGTTTTCGAGATACATTTCTTTGGAAATTCTCAGTGCCTCTTCATGGAACCCGTTTTCAATGTACTTAGCCATCAGTATCGTCCAGGTCACAACGTCTCGACTTGGCAGCCTGTCAAACATTTCCTCTACCTCTGAAATCGAGCCACATTCTGCATACATGTCTATCAATGCATTGCCAACAAAAATATCATCATAAAATCCCAACTGTGCAATTTCAGCATGTATTTTATGGCCTTTTTTGACAGCCCCGATGTTAATACAAGCTTTTACACTGTAAACAAGAGAAACGGCGTCAGGAGAGACGCCCTCCAACTTCATCTGTTCAAAGCATTTTAATGCCTCCAAATGATGTTGATTTTCAGCAAGTCCTGCAACAAGTGTTTTCCATGCCATTAAGTCATGACTTGGTAGTCTGTCAAATACTTCATGCGCCTCTGCAAGTGATTCACTTTTAATGTACATGTTCACTAGGCAATTCCCAATTAAATTGTTTGTTTGTGATCCCTTTCGTACAATCTCGGCGTGTATCTGCCGACACTTATCGAGTGCTCCTACAGGGCAACAATACTTGAAAATTGAGACAAAGGTGGCAACATCTGTAGGAATGCCATGTGATTGCATATATTCATACCATTTAAATACTTCATAAGCAAGCCCAGTTTCAGCATACCCCGCAATAAGTGCATTACACGACACTGTATCTTGAACTGGAAGCTTCTCAAAAACTTCACATGCCTCTCCAAGTGAGCCATTTTGTGCATACATGTGAATCAAGGTGCTAGCAATAAAAGGTTCTCCTTCAAATCCCTTCATTCGTATCTCTGCATGTATTTCTCGTCCCCTATGTATAGCTCCCATGGCACAACAAGCTTTCAAGCAACAAACAAATGTGACAGCATTTGAAGGGATGCCATTCATCTGCATCTGTTCATAAAATATAAGTGCTTCCTGTCCACGTCCCTGTTCAGTATATCCTGCAATTAAAGAGGTCCAAGAAACAACATCTTGTACTTGCAGTTTCCCAAAGATTTGTCTCGCCTCTATAAGGTAGCCAAGCTTTGCGTACATGTCAATGAGTGCATTACCAAGTGTAAGATCTGTTTCAAGTCCCCTCTGAGCAATTTCCCTATGTACTTCTTCGGCCTTAGCCTTCTGAATGCCTGCTAGATTGTGACAAGCTTTCAAGATGCAAATAAAGCTCACAGCATTTGGGGACACATCCTCCATTTGCATCTGTTTAAAACATTTTAATGCTTCCTGAAAAAGTCCATTTTCAACATAACTTGCAATTAGTGTCGTCCACGATACAACATCTCGAACAGGCAGCCTGTCAAATACATCCTGGGCCTCTGAAAGAGAAATGCATTTGGCATACATGTGTAGCAGACTATTACCAACAGTAAGGTCTCCACCGAGTCCCATTTTATTGATCTTAACATGGATCTCCCGACCACTTTGAACATTTCCCACCTTAGTGGACGCTCTTAATAAAGCTGCAAATACATGACTATTTGGATGAACACTATCCTCTTGCATTCTTTTGTGAAGGTTGAGAGCGTGTTGTGCTTGTCCACATCCAACATACCCTAATAAAAGAGAATTCCAGGAGTGCTGACTTGGATTAACCAAGTTGTTAAAGGTCTGTTGGCCCTCAGACAAACTTCCACATTCCACAAACATGGGCACAATAAAATTTCCAATAGGTCTGAAGCTATCCTGAACATCATTACAAATTTGCGCATGCACATGCCTGGCATGTTCCAGTTTCTTTTTCTTTCTAACTTCCTGTAAGATGCAAATGAGGTCCTCAAAAGGAGGATCTTCAGAATGCTTTTCTGAGTTCAACAGAAGACAATATCTGCTTACATTTACCTTCAGTGCTTCAAATGTGTCTAGTTGTTGCTTAGGGTTGAGGCTGCTGCATATGGCTAGCACCTCAACCAAGCCAGGATCTTCGGAGTGTAGGCAACCTTTTCTATACAATTTGGCCATGTTGTGTGGTTTCATGATCCTCTTTTAACTTGGGTTCAAACTTGATGCGGAATAGACTGGTTTGCATTTATCTGTTAGGTTCCATCAGAACTAAACAATTCAAAAGATTAAATTCAAAGCTTAACCTGCTTCCTTTGTCGTAGACAGGTGTAAAGTCCTTAATACAACTAGACACTGATAACGTATTTGAAGCTGAACAGAGCTTGCATTCTAGCATATGATGTAAGCACCAAATTCTGAAGCACATTGTGTCCAGTTCTAGCACTTTAATGCTTTCAGCTGTATACTTACATGTAGGATCCTTTCAGGGAAGCCGTTCGATGTAAATACATGTCTGGTTGCCAATGTTCGGTCTGTCTCCGGATTTTGAAATTAGTTTGTAAAATGTGCAGGATGATCTTCGGATTGGAACTTTGGCAACCCTTAAAAATTGGGTGGGGAGAATATTCTAGAAACATTCTACATGTGCCAATGAACACAGAATAAAAGTTTCGAATGAGTAGCAGAATAATTGATGAATTACCAATTGGAATCTGTTTTTTGGGTTGCCCCTAGGAGGGCAAACCCTTGTTTATGTGCGTTTTTGGCATATCCTAGGTATATGCTAGAATATCCCTAGAATATGCTGGTGACTGCTCCAAACTTATGATTGGCTGTAAACTCTCGGTCACTTCTGTTGGTGGGCAGCCGCTCTCGAAACAGGCTAACCGAAATCGCATCCGGCTTAACTTCATTGGCACATGCTCATTTAGGAACCGACCTGGTATAAGCTGGAAACGATGATGTTGGAGCGGATCATTTTCTCTGGTAACTTGATACCGGGTTGGACTACAGAAATATAGAAATATGGAAGACTCTAGGTATGCCTTATCCTTGGCATCACTGCCTTGAAGGATCTACATTTCAATGAAATATATTTTTCTCGGATTTCGAGGCTTTGTCTCATGCACAGCAAAAAGGCAAGATTCTAAACTCCATGGTGTTTCTTCATTTCTAGCTTTTTTATGTTATTACGTGATTTGTTTAGTGCATTCCTATTGCACATACAAATGTGCTTTTAACAGTTTCATATATAGTATCTCTTTAAGGTCATAATATTTAAATGCAATTAACAGAAAGATCTTTCCATTTGCAAAAAGGTATTTTGTTGAGGATGATGATGTTGTCTCTAAAGACGGAGATTTATTTGAATTAGTGGAATATCTTCTTGTACATTTTGACTCCATTCAAATGTATCTCTACGATTGTTGTGAAACTTTCTACAGTTCATAATGGTGTTCATTTTACAGGCAGCCCACGAGACAAGGTGATTTGCGGTGTCAATTCATTCTCGTGATTTGTAGCCGATCGGTTGATATGACTTCCCTCGTATGTGGCGCATCTATTTTAAACCGTAAGAAGTCGCGAGCTTGCATAGTAACATGTGGAGGTTTATGTCCGTGCCTCAACACCGGGCATTATTAGAGATTGGTTGTGGCTTGTGGACTCAATATGGGGTTCATGATATTCTTGGCATAGAAGTAAATGGAAGCTGACTTTTCTTAAGTTTGAGTATGGGTCTCTGCAATTCATACCTCATTTGCCCTATCACTGTTTCTGCCAGGGAGGCTATAGAGGCTTTTATTCGCGCAATACAATACCTTTGAATCCAAAGTTTGTAAATGATATACACAAACGTGGAGGCACAATCTTAGGCACATCAAGAGGCGGTCATGAAACATCAAAGATAGTGAACAGCATTGAAGATAGGCACATTAACCAGGTATTTGACACTTTCATTTTTTTGCTTCGGGGTGTGTGCTCTAATTTAGCATGAAATGTCACTATATAGGTGTATATAATTGGTGGTGATGGAACACAAAAGGGAGCTAATGTCATATATGAGGTAACATGAGATTAGCTATTTGAAATATAGTGAGCTGATCTTTATTTTGTACATCACCTCTACTAAAAGCCAATATAGAAAAGTAATGTTATCCACAATTTTGCAATGTCTCTTCGATTATGTGTTTTGCTAGGGTTATTTTTCACAATATCTCCTATACATTTTCGTAGGAGCTTAGAAAGCTTGACTTGAAGGTGGCGATTCTTTGGAATTACCAAAACAATCGACAATGACATTGTTTGTAAGTAGTCTTTACAATTGCACGGACTAGTGGATGGCAATTATCTATAATGTTTTCCTATTTATGTACGACCTACAGGTCATTGATAAGTCATTTGGATTTGATCTTTGGCTGTTGAAGAAGCCCAACAAGGCAATAAATCTTTGCCCATACTGAAGCTCAAAGCACCCACAATGGAATAGGCCTTGTGAAGTTGATGGGTCGTTACAAATGTATGTGAAATACATTTTTAAGATAGAATTGTTATATGCAAGACACAAGTTCTCATATCTACAATTACAGGTTATATTGTAATGTATGCAACTCTTGCGAAGTCGTGATGTGGTATGTCACCACAGCACCCCCATTTAGTTGAATTTGGTCTTCCAAGAACTTACACGTTTTCCTCCGAGATTGCTTTTTTGTTTCGTATGCCTTCTACTTAGAAGGAAAAGGTGGACTTTATGAATATGCTGAAAAGCGCCTACAAGAAAATGGGCACATAGTTATCGTTGTTGCAGAAGGAGCAGGGCAGGAGCTAATGGCCGAAAGTATTGGCACTGCCAATGGTCCTTTGGATGCCTCTGGAAATAGAGATGTCGGCTATTGGCTTTCTCAAAAGCTAAAGGTTACGTTGTTTTTCTGTCATTATTGCTTACTGGCATATATACTTGGGTTCATAGTGTATGTATTTTTCAGGAGCATTTTGAGACAAAGAACGAGTCTGTCAGTCTAAAATATATAGGTATGGTGTTTTTGTAAATAGATAATAACAAATATTTTATTTTTGGCATCGTTTAATGACAGATCCAACGTACATGATCCGGGCTATTCCTAGCAATGCATCAGATAATGTCTATTGCACGTTGCTTGCTCATAGTGCAATTCATGGGGCTATGGCGGATTTTACTGGTTTTACAGTTGGGCCTGTTAATGGAAGGCATGCTTACCTTCCAATCCCTGTAAGCAACCCTTCCAACTGGAGCTTCCTTAATTTGTATTGATTATTGCATAACATGATTTTCTGTAACAGACAGTTACCGAGACCCAAAGACGGGTAAATACTGCTGATAGAATGTGGCTAGGCTACTTTCTTCAACCAACCAATCTAATTTCCTAACAAGATGCTTCTTGCCCCAGATAAAGTTTCATTGCATTTAGGAGCAATGAGGGCAGAAGAGAAATAGACATGTGAACTGGCAATAACAGAAGAGGCAATAATGGATCTGCCAGCAAGAGAAAGGCAACTGCCATAATTGTTAAGCTTTTTTCTGATCTTGTCAACAATTGGGCTCCAGAGAGTTTTAATGCTGATATCCAGACCTAAGGGCATACCTAGCAATTTAGTAACTTGATTTGCAGAGATACATTTAATCCCAGAAATATATGATTGATTAGGGGTACCAATAATAACAGATTTATGAGTGTTCAAATGAATTCCAGAGGCATGACTAAAATTTTGGATGATACTCAAGAAGAACTCAATATTTCTATCATTATTCTGCAAAAATGAGAAGGAATCATCTGCATATTGCAACAGAGTCAGTTGATTTTGAGAGTTTGGCATGATTAAACCCTTTATGTTTCCCAAATTTTGATGATGCATAATAGCCCTTGTTAATTGATCTGCTGCCATGATAAAGAGATAAGGTGCTAAAGGGCAACCTTGCATGACACCCTTTTGGAGGGGGGAAAATTTACTAGGTGAACCATTGATTAAGATTGAAGATTGTGCTCGAGAGTTCAACCCTATAATAAGATGAATCAGCTTTTCAGGTAAACCAATTTTCCTCAAGGCCAGCTCTAAGAAATCCCATCTAATGGAGTCAAAGGCTTTGGAAAAATCTAACTTTAAGATAATTATGAAAAAAGAAAAGAGGAAAAGAAAAGATGTCTGCTGAGCATGAGAAACATAAGGCTACAGATTCAAAATGATCCCTTTAACAGGGATCTTCACCTGCAAGAATCTAATATTGAGCAAGCAATAAAGGCTATAGAAGAATATGAGGCAAAGGGTGCAGCTGTCAAATGTAAACTGAAATATCTTTCCAATATGGATAGCAATAACTCTAAATTCTTTTTTAGAGTGGCCAAAAATAGGGTTTACAAAAATCAAATTCTTGCAGTCAAAGATGATAATGATGTCCCTATGAAAGATACCAAAGAAATCAGTGAGTTCTTCTGCTCTAAATATGCTGCAATCTTCTCTAATGATGGCAATATCTCCTGGCAGACCCCTCAAGCCAAAAACTTCATTGATCTTTTAAATGATCTCCCTGGCTATGACATTAATCCAATCTCAGATAATATTGTTGATCTTCCTAATGAGAATGAGATTAAATCTACCCTGCTGCATCTTGCTAAAGGGAAAAGCCCTGGTCCTGATGGCTTGCCCCCTGAGTTCTATATCCAGTTCTGGGAGGTCATTAAGCATGATTTCATTCAAATGATCCATGGATTTTGGCTCACTAATCATTTTCATCCTGCAATAGCTTCTGGTTTGGTTACCCTTGTGCCAAAGATAGATAATCCTGAAAGATTCACACCTAGGCTCCATCATGCCAAGGTGTCTCAAACATGCCACCTAGGCTCAAATATGTCATCTAGGCTCCAACATGCCAAGGTGGCTCAAACATGCCACGGGGGCTCCAACATGTCACCTCGGCTCCAATATGCCAAGGTGGCTCAAACGTGCCACCCCGGCTACAACTTGTCACCTAGGCTCAAACATGCCAAGGTGGTTCAAACATGCCACGCGCGCTTCAAGATGCCACCTAGGGTCCAACATGCCACCTAGGATCAAACATGCCAAGGTGGCCCAAACATGCCAAGGTGGCTCAAACATGCCACGCGAGCTCAAACATGCCACCTAGGCTCCAGCATGCCACCTAGGCTCCAACATACCAAGGTGCTCAAACATGCCACCTAGGCTCCAACATGCCATCTAGGATCAAACATGCCACCTAGGACATGCTGTTTGAGCCACCTTGGCATTTAGGATCCCGCATGGCATGTTGGTGCCCATGTGGCATGTTAGAGCCCGCGTGGCATGGGTACAAAATCCTTCTGCTGCAACTAAGTAAAAGGGCTCGACTCTAGATTTTTGGAGTGTTGTGTAAGGTATGTTTTTCTTTCCCTCTCTTTTCTATTTTGCAATAAATTTCTACAGTCATGGGCGACTGCTTAGGAAAAAAAATTGTTCCGAGCCTGACATGCTATAAATTGTATACTAATGAGAAAGTAATGGAAACAAAACGGAAAAAAGATTCAATTAAGGACTTTAAGGACTTTCAGGTTCTTAGTGCACATTCTGTTGTTTCTTTAAAGACACCTGATGACTCAAATGGTTCCCTCTTAGTTGAGAAACAAGCTTCGTCTAAGAAAGGTTCGTAAGCAGCATTTGGTGACGTCATGTAGACATATGGCTCGAATGTATTGTGGCAGCGTCACAAATTTTTGACAGTTTGAAGTTTCCTGTACTGCTGGCCGTTTATTGTGTCATGATAGTTATTGTGAAATAAGAAGAGTATTTTCTATTGAGATGTTTGCAATCTACGTTAATGATGGGTATTTAAGAGATGTTCCTGTACTGCTGGCCGTTTATTGTGTCATGATAGTTATTGTGAAATAAGAGATGTTTGCAATCTATGTTAATAATAGGTGTGGGTGTTCAAGAGATGTCTATGTTAATAATATGGGTGTTCAAGAGATGGGAGTAAACTAATCTTCATATATTATTATTTAATTTTGGTTTTCACTTCATCGAGATTGGTTGAGTAGATTGGTCGAGTTAAAGCTGTTATAGGAAGAAATAGCTAGAAGCATATGAAGAAAAGAAACAGGATTTTGGTTTTTGGCATATAATACGAACCGTATATGGGGCTCAAACTATTGGAGCAAATGTCATTCGGTTAGGATTAGTTTTGTCACTTTTTTGTAATTTTTTGGGTTGCCCCTAGGGGGCAAACCCTTGTTTATGCGGGTTTCTGGCATATCCTAGGTATGTGCTAGAATATGTCTAGGATATGCTGGTGACTGCTCCAAACCTCTTGTAACCTGTAAACTGGCGGTCACCTGCGTTCTGGATGACAGATGTTTCAACCGGCAAGGCAGAGAGAAGCTCCAATCTGATGCAACTGCAGGCAAACAATATGATGGCCCTTGTGCTTGATCTTCGAGATAACAGTTTGTCAGGTCCTCCACCAAGTTTTCGTCCTAAGGTCCGGGTTCGTCTGGTAGGTTACCATCTTTCTTAATGGGAATCATTACTGTTTGGTGTGACGTTTCACAATTGTTTACACAACAAAGGCGTTTACATACTCAACGGTTTGGCTGGGGCCTTCTCTCATGACGAGAATGAGGATGGTGATGGTGTAAAGCTAGAGAAAAGCAATATGCTCTTGATGGGGCCAACTGAATCTAGTAAATTTTGCGCAATGGTTGAAGTACTATTTGTTCAAGCTCTTCAGTTATGGTATTATTCACCAGTATTACCATCTTTTGTAGTTCTTCACAGTTTTGCATGCTATGTTATAGTTGATGTATATCATTTTCAATATATTTGCTAGAAAGATGGAGCTTATGATTTATGATGTCTGCCTCCTTCCTTGGCGCTGGGCATCGCACTATCACTGCAAATATGTCCAATCAGATTTTGTCATTCATTGTTTGCTGTCAAACTCAAAAGCTTATCTTTGGCTAACCTCGCTTCCTGCCAAATTCTGTTTTCTTACTAAATTCTGCTAATGGGGCATGACCCAAGAAAACCTTACCAATCTGAAGTTCTGATGTTTGTGCTACCCAGGCATAATCTGATTCAAATTTGTCTAAGAACATGTTGTGGCTTGTCAGGGCAGTATAAGAATGTAGGCCTTTCGATTCTCTGAGCTATTATTATTTTGAGACAGGTAGGTCATGTGTAGATTTGATAGTGCAGAGAAGGCTGTTCAGATAAGGAAGACATTCTATGTATAAGTGTAGATAGAATCTGCATTTGAGAGCTTGTAGAAGAAAGGCATATGGCATTTCTCGTGGCATAAGAGGATGTGCGCTTGCAAAATATTTGGGTTCGTAGCACCACAATTGTTTGAATGTTTTGGTAACAAGGTTTATAATTAAAAGTTTGCCTTGGTAGCTTGTGGTTCTTCTCTTAGCATTCCAGTCTACTAATGTAGCTACTCCTCGATAGTCCGCTTTCCAAACCACTTTGTTATGGCAGCTGGTCTAACAAGCATTTGCCATATGACTATATTCTTATTTTTTTAGTACGATTTCTCCTATGCAGCGAATTTGGTGCAGCAGCTAGCTTCTAGTCTTGTTAGCCCCAAGATGCCAAAGATTGTCTTTTACTGCACGGTGTCTTTTGGTATGCCATTCATTGTTATGTCTATCCACAATGGTTCTCAGCCATGGCATTGAATGAAAGAACCTTGACGTGATTGAAGAGAAAGCCAAGGGTTCAAGGAATGGTCTTAAGAATTCAAAGATTACTCAATTGCTTGAGGGATCACCTTGCTGGAAATTCAGAAGTAAATTGTGCTGCCTGTAAGGGGTTTTAGAAGAAAATTTGAAAACGTGGAGACCCAAGCTGTAATCAGTTGTGACTTTTCAGCCAAATATATTCGGTCCATGTGGTCAAGGAATCCTACCAACCAAACTTTTCTATGGCAATGGAATTCTGTTTTACCTTTTTTGCAGACTGAGTTTTAGCAAGTGCAAATTATGGGGCCAGTTACAGAGCAGCCAACTTTGTTAAGGACTACTTTTTTTAACGAATAATGTGGAAGTGAAGCTTGTTGCCGGATTGTGGGAGGAGAATATTGGATTTAAAACTATTGTCCAAGTAGTTATTGATAATGATGCTAATTACAAGTGCAAAAGATATTATAATTCAAGCATGTGCTAGACGCTGCATATTGCTTGGCATGAGATGACATTGTGAAGGAAGCAGTGCACATTCGCTAAGGGCCCACTACAAATACCGCAACTTAGGCTATACATGCATATTTACATACTACACCAAACTGAAGCATGAAAAGAGTTGTCCATTCGGAATATATAATTGCCCATATGCAGGATCTGAATGTTCAGTTATAGCAGATATAACAACCGTTGTCATACATCTAATTGATAACCATAGATATGCATAATGGTTGCACTTTCAGTCATCAATATATGAAGTATGATCCTTATAATGTTGAAAGACAGAGAAAGAGAGACACAACAAAAGATAGCCACTCACCACTTCCCAACATGTCGTGCATCATACTGCAGTCTCTTTGGATGCGGAGGCTTTACTTAATATGAAATAAGGTTTTCTTGTTTCACACTTTGCCAAGCTAGCTGTTTTCTAAGATCTGGTGGTCCAAATAATAATGTTGTTTACAATAATCGGAAGTAGATTTTCAGGGGCTATGTTATGAAATCAAAGAAAGATGCTGTTGTCTTTTCTAAGCTTGACCACGTTCAACAGTTGATGACAAGATTTGAGTAGTATGTGCCTGTCAGTTCGACACACTGAGAAGGAGGGTTATAGGTTTATGAAGCAGAGACATGACTAAAGGCAAACAGTGATAACCACTTCTTTACACCTTATCTCACATCACAATATGAGCTCATTTTTCAGAGCAAGATGGGATAAAACCCTAATACTTTCAAGGCTAGAAGGATGCCTCTAGATGATAAAGAAGGTAACCAATGACCACCTTCCTTAAGGTGGATGATCTCTTATTCCTACTTACCTAAAAGCGGTAAAAGCGGTAATAGTTTGTGTGAATCTTAATCCCTAGCTCATTGCTTTTCTGTTTCCTATTTTCAAAGTGGCTAGAAGATAAAATCTAGACTGTGGCACAGATCCTAATCCCATGCTGATCATGTATTACAGGAATTCGAGCTCAATCATGGACTCCAAATCATTGCCTTCGACAGGGCCTAGGCTCAGAACTCGACTCATAACTATTGAGCAACAAAAGACATGCCTTTGCATTCTTAAGTAGCTTTACTTTGCTTGCAACTTCCATGTATTTCACGCTATTAAATTCTTAGCAACCTTCTTTAATTAATAATATCGAGTTCTTCCTTCATATCTTGAACAAAATTGTCATGCAATCCTAAGTTCTTTTGCACCCCCCTCCCCCCCCATTTCTTTCTATTTGGATCCTTCATACATTGTTTCGTAATCTTTGTTCCATGACCAGCACCAAAGATTCCTTCAGGTCAATTCTCATAAAGTCATGGTATCAAGTATTGTATTGCTGTGAAGTAGCAATTTTGATTGACTGTGAAAACATGACTTGGAAGTATAATTTAAGACACTCCACTCTCCGGCCATGGGGGGCAACCCTCCGTGCGCAGCACCTTGTTAAATTTGGTTTTTTTGATTTGGTGGAATTTTTTTTGGTTTTTTAAAGGTGGATTTCCTAAGGTTTTAATGGTTTTGGAATTCGGTAAAAAATTCTAGCTATCCCAAAATCGAAAGAAGTCTTTTTAGGGCTTAATTTTCCCTTGTTCGTATGATTTTAGGTTCTCTATTTTTTAGTTTGTTTCCTCTTTGGGCTAAACTTTGTGGTGTGGTGTAATCAATTGTTTCATAGACTGCAATGGTGGTGCTCTGTCCTTCTCACAGATCATAATATATCAAATGTCATATCACAATGATAAACTAAAGGGTATTGCAATACCAATTTTGTACAGTTGGGGTTCGTCCTTATTGACAAATGGTATAATGCTCTAAAGGCCCATCTTAATTGCATGCTCACAAAATGAAGCAAGAGGTTGTACATGGTAACTAATTCTATAGCCCATTTTGTTGACTCTCACTACCATAAGATAAGTCTTGGATTTTGGGGTGTAAATATGGTAATGCTACCCAAAAAAACGCGAAAGCACTTAGCACCTAAAGCACTTCCAAGCACTTAGCAACCCGTAGTTATACCTCCCACAATCTCTAATTCCTCCCTTCACAAGACCTAGCTTCCGTGCACCTTCCTTTTTTTGATCCCAATTTGTGTTTCTTTTTGCTCGTTTTCTCCCGCCACATCATAGATCAATTATCCCAACTTACATTCGTGGAATCGATTACAATGGTAGAGGAGGCAAGCATACCGATGATTTCGAAAGGATACACGGCCTTTCAAACCATGGTTTGCAGCCTCGAGCGATTCAATTGGTCGGGCAAATAATGTTACACAAGAACAAGTGGGAATCGGGCTTTGGCAAGAACCCCTCAATTCCAAGTCGGTCGGCACTAAAGTTGCCGCTATTCACCACATCCGAAGGCCAAATTGGACAGCTTTGTTAAGGATTCTTTATCCGTATGGGGTTTCAAACAATGAAGTTAGGAAGCAATTTGCCCTTTGCATTTGCTTGGGAAAATTGCCAAGAAGGTCTTGAAGATCCCGGCCATCAAATCAATTAATGCGATATGGTGCAATGTGTTATGGTTTACGTGCATAAAGCAGGCCGAGAGGTCGTGGTTTTAAAGAGAAACAAGAAATTGATTCAAAGCCCCGCCGAAAGCAAAAGAGGTAGCAAGTAGTAAACTTGATCGCATTAAACTTGAAACCGAATCGGCAGATAGTGACAGAGAATCGAAAACTTATGATCAAGAAAACTCGATGGAAAAAGAAATGCAGATATAGTTGTTAGCCCGGCAAACCAAGAAAAGTCAAATGACAAAATTTTTAAAAGGCTAACCTAAAAAGACACAAAGATGGAACAATTGAAATCATCGCTTGTTGAAAAGAGGGGCCTGCTCATGACACAGAAGTAGAACATGAAATAAAGGAGTTGGAGAGAAAGTTAATGTTTGAGGAGTATGCCGCAGTCCATGGAGTCATTATGCACCTGAGATCCGTGATCTGATTTTGAAGAAGGGAAATTTGGAGGCGCAATTAATTCAACCGATGGTGACATCAAGGCAGCCAAGGAATATGCAAAAACCTTGACAGTCTAGGAGACATCACGAATTCAACTTTCTCGATCAACACCATCAAGAGAAATCTTCCGTGTTTTTACAAAATTTTTTGTAATGCTTGTGGTTTGGGATTTCCGATAAGTACAAGCTTTTTTTAATTCTGATTGCTCACATGAATATCATGTGATGTGTGCTGCCTTGTTAAAGGAAGGCAAATGTTTGAAATGTGAATGCCTAGTTCCTGAAGACCTTTATGTTGAGCTTGGCTTGAGCATTCCTGTTGCAGTTGAGCAGGTTGCTTCCTTTGATCCTAGATTAAGTTTCAGGAAATCAGATTTGGGATCAAATACAGGTCGGGCAATTGAAGATGTAGTAGATGTGCAATCTGACCAATTGAAGTCCCCTTCTACTAGCACGAAGAGAAGAAGGTTGAGACATGTCAGGGATGATTCTGATATTGAAACAGAGAATTTTCTGGGACAGGTGACCCCAATGCAGTGTCTCCAAATTGGCAGTAAAATTCAGGAAGAAACAAAGGCTGCTTCAGATGAGGAGATTGAGTATGTCTTAGACACTCCAACCAGGAAGAAGCAGAAGCAAGATCAAGAAGAAAAAGCTGATGTGGTTGTGAAGAAGACAGGGAAGGAAAAGAAGACATTGAATAAAGAAGAGACTAGCAAAAAGAAAGGAGGTGGCAAGGCCAAAGCAAAATGTTCGACCAAAGCCAAGGTTACTAGAAAGTATCCTTTGAGAGGGAGAGGTCAAAAGAATGATGGGAATGATGCGTGGCAAATGTAACTTGCAAGGCAATGAAGAAGAGGTTGAGAAGGAGGTCATGGACAACATAAACTCAACCCTTGGCCGATATTGCAGGTGCAAGGTTTGAAAGTTCAAAAGAAGTTCATGAAGAGCAAAACAATAAAAGAACCTCCGCACCAAATGTACAAGCCGCAAAGACTATCTCAGACAAGGTAAAGGTACAAAACTTGCAAAAATGATTGATCCATGATGGGGAATAACAACATCCCCTTGAGCGTAATAATTCATTCCCCGATTGTTTAATTTGAATTCTTAAATTATTGTATTCATTATTTGAGTTGTCTTCTAATCTTCGTGGAGGACCAAGTAGTCCAAAGTGATGAGGACTTAAATGTATCCCAATTAACTTCCGTGTCTTGTGCTTTTTAATTTAATCTCAATATTTGTACTTGAATTTGGGTGTGTATTCACTTGATTAATGTTGTGAATGTTAGGTCCACCAAGTACAAAGTGTAAATGTAGCTTCAAGTTCCACCGCACCGCCAATTGTTATTAGGGCAAAAGAGATTGCTGATTCTAGATCTTAATGGCGTTCTCGTGAAGACCTTTAGAAGAAGTAATCAATTGAGGGATGATCTTAAAAAGATAAACCCTCAATTATTAAAATCATCAACAACTAACAAAGTAGTTGTATTCGTGTTTTAGTACATGCTTTCTTGCAGAAGCATCTTACCGGTATGACTTAGCCATTTGGTCCTCTATGAACAGATTTAATGTTCATGAGGTGCTTGATGTCCTATGTCCCGCTAAGAAAGACAAATTCATATTCATTTGGGACCGTAGTTTCGTGATGAGATGCCTTTCAAGTATCCTTTGGAGTCTTCTAATCCTATTTTTATGAAGCCACTCCATAAGGTATATGCAAATTTTCCGAAAGTATGGCGTAAATGTAATTATTGCAGATGATGAGGTTTACAAGACATTTCGTCCCCCACCATTTACTTCCATCATGGTGCCTACTTTCACCCTCAAAACCGACAAAAATTCGATGTTTATTTGCTTCCAATACTTAGACAGTGTCACATGTCAAGATACTTTAGCTCAGATCAAGAATAACACTAGAGCGTAATGTTATACAAGGATTTCCTCGGTGTTCTTGAAGAATTATTCCAGCAGACATTGGAGCAGATAAGAAACCGCCGGGTCAAAGCATACCGCAAGGGCCGATTCGGTGGTTAGTTGATGCACATCGAAATGTCTTCGCGCACTGCTTGGTTCATCTACGTGTTTTTAGATTCCCCGATCCCGTATAAACTTTGTAAATTGCCTCAATTTTGTTACACAGAGGCATGTAACTATGTGAGTGCAGATTTGCCTCCATTTTGTACAGATACTATGAGAGTGCAGATTTGCCTCCATTTTGTAACTACACAAGAATTTTGTACCATCTTGCAATGTAATATATCTTCATTCTCTTTCATTGTGTTCTCGTATGTATTTTCTTGAAATTGCAAAGTTAACTGTGCAGATGTTATGCTTTCCCAATTCAAGAAAAAATAGTTTAGACTATAAGACTCCTTACAGCCACAACCCAAACCTTTTGCAAATGATTTTAATCTTGGCAGGAACTCAAAGGAGTTGAGAAGATGTGGATTGAATTTGGACTGAAGTATTGCATCAGACCTTGTTCATATTGATGACACTGACCAGGTCAAAATTTGGTCAATGTCCCTGGCCGAAGTCAATTTTTTGCAGACATGTTAATGCTGGGAATTTTTGGAATCTGAATAAAAGCAAGATATGTAGAACTAATTTGAAAAGTAATCCAATGCTGAAGAACAAATGTGAATAGTAATCAAATGCTGTGGTGCACAGATAATTGAAAAAAAGAGAAATTTTTCACATTAATAACACAATAGCCTGCAGGCTCGAATTTGAAAGAGTTCTGAGCCTGCAAAATTACAAAATTGGAGCAAAATTACAAAAAGGATGAAGATGGTTGGCCTACTCAAAATTGGTAGGTGTCTAAGTACTTGAAGTCTTCACGTAAATCAGCCGATTATAGTCACCGCTTGGTCGATTCCACCATTCAACACCGCAATGAGGTACTCGTGGATTGCGGGTTGCCATATTTAGCGTAATCAAATTACCATAAGCATCTGCCTGACCTCTATGATAGTAATAGCATTCTCTATAATGATCAAACTGAGCAGAAGTCATGAGAGGGTTGTTCCTTTCTATGAAGTAGTACAAAGATCGCTTAACCGTAAGTTGCTTGACAAAATTCAACCGCCCATTTTTTTCTCCTTCTCCGCACAACTCGCCCCTTAAATTGTACCTCGCTCTTATCACTTTCCTTCAAGATATGATCTATATCTGCTAGAAGATTCTCAAAAAGTCTTTTTCCTTTGCCTTTACTAGTTCCCCAAGAACTAGCAACCGACCCACTTCTAGATTTCTTGAGTCAGCAAACAAATTTTGCCTCTCGCAAAGTCACAACCTCGTGTCCAAAGTTTTTTGCAGCTTTCTAGGTATTGTTTGAAAAGCCTAGCAAGAGGGAGGCCAACGCCTTTTAAGGGAATCCAATTCACGAGCAAATGTAGCATTTGTCTTGATCACATACCTCGGCTGCGGGGACCCCGTGTACACCTAACTCCTCGATCATCCAAACCGGCAACACACCATCCGGGGCGGTCTTTGGTTAAATTATCCCAAGGAGGAGGATAAAAGGAGAAATAAGCCATTTTTCTTGACAAAAGCGACTTTTGTGAGATGGATCCAAGCGGAGAGACCGGTAGATCAAGGCGAGAGATGAGCGGGCTTCTAGGTTAAAAGAATTCTGAATGCATTTTCGGTTTAAAGAATTTGCCATTAAGATCGGCGAATGGGCAGGAGAAAACAACAAAGGGCAATTGAAACAGAGAATTCTCTCACCTTGAAGAATTCTCAATAACTTCGGCCAACAATTCTTGTTCAAATCTCCTCCAATCCCTTCACCAACATCCCAAAGATCGTAATTCAGAATTAACCTCCCAAGATACCAAAATTTTTGAAGACTCTACCTCCCGTAAAAGCCTCAGAAGAATAGTGTCGTAAGTGCTTTTAAGTGTCAGGGCAAAGCGAATCTGTAACATGCTAAAGACAACTAAAAAAGGGAAAATACCTTTTCATCCCGCAGCTTTGCATCCATTACACTTCATCCATTACCTTCTATGAGGTAGTTGGAATACTACTCATGATTTGTCGGGTAAGTGTCTTCATCCATGGTATACATGTTAGAGTCATCTTCATCCGTGATACATGTCAAACTTTGACAGCCTTTACAAGATGGCTATAAACACTAGCCTCAGTTTGTCCTCCATCACTCAAAATTTAGACTACCCCGGAATTTGTTTGTAATAAAGTCCCTAGACAATAACTTCTTCTACCCCAAACACATTCCCCATCCATCCTTATAATTTTCTAGCAAAGTATTCTTTGCTTCAAAGGCACCTAAGCACATAAAAAATCTACCCCTTCTTCATTACCTTCTTCAAAGATTTACAAAAGAAAATTATCCCCCACTTCTATCATGGAACTCATTACATCATCTTCATCCTCTTCTTCTTCCTCAATATCAAACTCGGCCTCTTCTTCATTTTCAATGTTGTCACCAGATTCCTAGGTTCCTTTAACCTCAACTCACCGTGTTCTCCCAATCACCAATTCGACTCACATACACACATTTATCCCACTTGAATTGAATGCAATAGTTGCAAAAAAGCATGACAATGGTCTATAAGCTACCTTCAAAGAGTTTTCCTTGTCACATGGCCTCGATGCGGCTGAATCTTTGTTGTTCCCTTCAAGGTATGGCATTCAATTATTTCAGATCCGCCAATGTTTGAAGACTCCACCTCCCGTAATAACCTCGTAACATCAAGTCTGTCAGTGCTTTTAAGTCAAGGGCAGCCAGACCAAAGACTGCCTAAAAACAACAAAAGAAAAGGAATAATACCTTTTGATATCATTATCAGATGGATGATTTTGAAAGTACAATTGGAGAAAATTAACAACCTCATGTGCACACTGCAGTTTGCATCCATTGTACTTCATTTGCTCTTGAGTTAGTACCCTCTTTATAACTCGCACCAAGACCATCATGCTCACCTTTGCCATGTGAGCTAGCAAAAAAATTCCATAGGAGATCCTTACCCTTTCTCCCATAAAATCTACCAAGAAAATGGAATGGTCTTGAAGACTTGAACTGTGAAGAACAGCCATCACTCCAAAATACATGTTTCTTATATTCAACTCCAATACTTTGCAACCAATCAAAGATGCATTTGTAGACAATGTTGGACAAATTCTGTGTCATGTGTTTTGTCATCACTAATATAGAAATGAGTCTCCTTCACAATACCTTTGAGAGTTTGTTTTCTCTTCTCCTTGGCCGAGTCCTTGTTCTTCTTGTTCAAGCTCTCTTCCTCTCTCTTCCTTCTTTCTTCTTCTTCTTCTTCTTTCTTCATCCTCCTCAGTAAGTAATATGCACTAGAATTGACACCTGATCAAGATGCCAATGACCAAGATTGAGCTTCCTCGCTGGATCTTAAACCGCAATTTTTCTGCAAAGTCTATGACGAAAACAATAGTATCATCCGGTATGGTTGCCAAGCATTTCTTGAATTCCTTAGCTTGCCAATGAGCTTTATAATTATGTGGAACAAAAGATTTCATAGTCTTTTTTTTGCATGCTCATTAAATTCAAAAAGACCGCCTGCCTTGTAGGCCAATCTAGTAACCTTTGCGTGTTTCTTAGATAGCTTGGCAAGATTCTTTCTTTGGACTTCTTGTTTGCCGGGCTCAATGTCAAATGATTAGCTCAACTCCTAAAAAGTAATATGCTTGAATTTGATAGTTAGTACCTTTTCAAATACTTTCCATTGGACATTGATAGACTTTTGCTTGTTCCTCTTTTAGGACATGTTGGCAACCCGCAATACAAAAACAATAATGGCGTATGTATCGCCATACTGATAACTTTCCCAATTCAAGAGAAAACAGTCTAGACTCTAAGACTCCTTACAGCCAGAACCTAATGGTTTTGCAAATGATTTTAATCTTGGCATGAACTCAAAGGGGCTGAGAATATGTGGATTCACCGGATCAAGTCTTGCATCAGAGCTTGTTGAAAATGATCACACTGACTGGGTCAAGAATTGGTCAATGTCCCTGGCAGAATCCAAGATTTTGCACATCACTCTAATAGGATAATTTTGGAATTCTATCACCTAGATTAGACTCTGACAACTCTGTAGAATACCTGCAAACCTTAGTGCTTCAAATAAAAGCAAGGCACAATGTGATTTAGTTACAGACTTAGTTATTTCAAGGTAGCAGACTTTGAAATTTCAGAGAACATAAATCTGCAGGCATGAACACTCAATCTTTTCCTGTGTGTTTGAGTGAAGCTGAGCATTCCTATCAAGCAGGGACACTCACATACTGTTGAGGAAAAGATGAGCAAGACTATCTGACAGGAAACAGGTTTAGATTAGATACTACTTAAAAGTAATGTACAAGCAAAAGGAAACCATACTTACTTCTTTAACCCACACTTTGTACAAGTCTGCATCAAACACACGTGCTTATGCCACTCTTCACTCTCATCCTTTTGGCACACCACCATTCTCCAATAATCACTAGTTGATTTAATGGTGTTCTCCTTGGCCATACAGATCTGACCTGGGCCACAAACTTTGCACTTACATTTACATTCCTTGTGAACACCATGAGGATCTCGTCCTCATATTATTGATGGCCTCATTTTAAATTCTAAATGCAAATGGTATTGGCGAATGGTCTCTCTTTCTTTTAATTTTCTAATGTAGCTTGGCTTCAGTTTCGAAGCCTCTTTGACATCTTCATATCTGGATGTTCCTTCTTGAAACCAAGATATAGTTGAACCCGCACAATGAAAAAATGTAGTTACTTTCTAAACAAAAAAGAAAGAAAGCATTCAAAATGTATGGTCGAAACTATACCGTGGTCATCTCTAGCGATGAATAGGATGATCAATTTTCTCACCTTTATCATTCAAATGCTTCCTCACATGCTTCTTATAAGGTGATACTCGGTATTTTCATCCCAATACTTCCCGACCGTGGCTATTTCTTCAGTTTGTGAAGGCATCTTTTCTTCTCTTCCTTCCAAACATTGACCAGGGGCCGACTGATTCTCGCAAAAATTGTCTTCTAAATGCCATGGCAACAGTTTTTTAAGTGGAATAGATAGAACCCTTTGAAATTGCAGATTGATTGATCCCCGGGCCCAACAGTCGCCATTTGTAGAGTGCTCTTTCTTGCTTGCAAAATATCGCTTTTTCTTTTGCATTTTTTGGCCCTGCATTGTCTCTGACATTGGAAATCATGGTATGCATTACAGCCGTGTTCTTGGGATCCGTAATTCTCCTTGCAATGGTAATGTGTATTTTTCTTCAAAAGTCTTTGAAGAATTCTCCCTTTGTCTAAATCCTCTGAAACATTCCTCACAATGTGATTAAAAGAGTCGCTTAGCTCTTTTTTGTACTTTCTTGCAACCTTCTATCACTCGAGAAAATGTTTTCTCTTCTTCTCATTTGGTGCAATGTTTTCTTTTTTTTCCTTTAGTTTCAATCTCTTTCTCGATTCTCTCTTCCTCTTGGCTTCAAAATCCGGATAAATTCTCCTTTCCCCGACAGGCTCTTTCGAATTAGAATTGGGATTGGCATTCGATTGAGAATTGCAAGTGAATTATCAGCCATGAGAATGGATGAAAGATTGAATTGATTGGAATTGAAGACAGCCGTGAAAATCTCGCTTACAGAAATCTTCGAAAGAATGACAACCAAGAATTTCCCTCCAAGAATCCGGCCATCTAGAAATCCCGCCAAACATGAAAATTCATCTCCCAATTCGCGCGGGATCATCCATGTCATCGATCCCTACCTCCACGGGATGATCCGTTCTATTTCTGGAGTAATCATCAAACGATGTCGTTGAACGAAAAAGCACTCGAGGGTAAAGCACCTAAAGCACTTACAGCACTTGTCCGGACAGTGCTTTTTGGGTAGCATTATCATATTTACACCCTTTGGGCTTTGTTACTGCTTCACCCTTTTCTCACAGTAAACTCCTTCAAGGCAGCCGAAGTAAACTCTTAGAATCTAGACATCGCCAGTGTTGATTTTAGTGGCTATTTATCGCAAAATTGCTATATTTTTGGATGTTGGAGAATTTTGCCACTATGTTTAGTAGGCTTCTTTCAGTAAGAATATGAGATTAATTCGCCAAAGTTTTCTAGAAAAGCCTTTCCTCTTCTACCACATTCGCCAACTATATGAACTTAGTGAAGGAGCTTCTTCGCCTGTCTATCAATAATCTCAATTCTTAAATCTCTAATAGATCGCCTATTTAAAAACCATTGAGTAACCAATTCCATATAGCCAGGGAGTACAGAGATGCAGATTTTAAATTCTGATTTGTGCCATATTTATGCCTTAAATGCATGATAAAGCCATACCATTTTATGTCTTTACCATGGGATATTGAGAAATAGTGCTCTGAGATACAATCACCAAAACAAAATGGGAGCTTACAACATTAGTTAATGATAACATCAATGATGTGGTAGGATTTTAGACATCGCCACAAGTACTACACACATACTTTAGTGATTAACATTTATCGCTATATGCACTACACAAATTCTTGAATGGGCAAAACTTATCGCCTTCCAAAAAAATTTTGAATCTAAAATTATCGCCGGAATAGTTATACCCAGATTACGATATAGTGCCACTAAAATCATCACTGGACATCGCTTATTTTCTAGACTTATGTTATTCATCTTGTAAGTTCATCTTCACAACTTTCAAGTAACTTTTTGCATGTGTTTATGATATTATGCATTTGAATAAGCTCTATCCCATTATTATGATTAGCATGATCATTTTGTCTTTAGAGCAATGCAGAACCTTCAACCCAATCTTACTCCCATCTTTTTGTCCTTTAGGGCTGTCCATCGATATTAGTGAGATTAGTTCTCACTGTTAATCCATGTGTTTTGTAGAGACTCCTTGGTGCCCCTGCAATAACCTCATTGATTTTGACCATTCTTTCTGCACCCCATGGAAATTCCATTGGTGAACATTCAAGGTATTCCTTTTCACACTTGCGATTAACTTGAACTACTCTGCCCATACTGCAGGCTTTTGGAAATAACAATGTTTGTGTGCACTGAATGTGTTGCCGATAATTCGTACATTTAAATACAAATCTTTCGGTAGCCACAGCTATTCAGTTGGCAAACATTTAAGGTACTTTTTCTTGAGATTCAAGATCAGACTTTTCGAAATAATATTGTCTTTGTACTTCTCATTCTGCCAAATTCAATTTATGTATTGAAATGTAATCTAGATCCTTGTGTGTTTTCTTCTGTGGTAAGACCATTCTAAATTTCGAGGTTTTCTTGCAAGCATGATGCCACCATTTGATATGGACCTTTGAACCCACTGCACTAAATCTAGATGCAGATTCAGTAAAACGTGGTTGTAAGACTTGGCTCACTATTTTTCTTTAACTTCTTTTAGGTGACAAGGTTTGAACCAAGGTTGCTTGATTCTTTTAAACATCAGTTCGCATCCAATATAGAAGCTGTGTGGGTTTTCCTTTGCATGTCATAATGCTGGTTGGTCATTTATGATAAGCATGTCAAATTCTTTATGATTTGTGGATGATGCACAACAATTTTGCTTCACAACCATGTAAAAAATTTTTACACAACTTCTAACTGCTGAAAGTTATAGCTTGCTAAATCAGTGGCCTTCACATATTTTCCATTGCTATAAGTGCCGCAATAGCTTTATTTTGACGTGGCCAATCCTTGGTCTGAAATGTAAGTTAGGTATTTCAAACACTAACCAAATCAAAATGAGGCAGTAAAGACATTTGTAAGTTGAATCCATCCTATATCTTGCCTTTCAACGAACGATAAGACTTTTAAGTTGAATCCATTTTAGATCTTGCCTTTCAACAAACAATATTTTCTACAAAATGAAACCCCTATAGACTATGGAGACGCAACTTTGAAAATTCAAACTTTGTGCATGTTGTGCCCAAACTAAGTATTTGCCATACATCTACCTCTTCAAATCTTTGACACATGCATATCTACCTCCTATAGTGCTCACATTCTTGGAAAAGTAGCTGCTACACTTCCTCCACACCCACAAGACGTGGCTCCCCAGCTCTGGGTGGTTCATGGCAGTGTTAAGGAGGAGCACCTGGTGCACTCGATGTATGTGGTCCTGCTTCATCCTGAGGTGTTGCCTCCATCGCCAAAGTGGCCTTTAGTTATCCCCGAGCCTCATCGTAAAGCAGTCTGGCGATGGGTATGGGATAAATTGCTTCATCCTAAGCTATCCATTTTATGGTGGCGCATCACTCATAGATGCGTCGCGGGTAAACACCGTTGTTCATCGATTTCGGCCCGTCTTCTTCGCGGATCTGCCCTCTTTGCACGCTAGAGGGATGAGACAATTGAGCACCTTTGCTTTTTCTTGTGTCACCATGTTAGACCTGCTTGGCGTTGGCTTCGAGTCTTTTTCCATTGTGACTTGAATAGTCGGCAGTCCTCTTGTCGGTTTATCCTAGTTCTTGGGACAAGTTGGCAAAGAGGGCTTTCCACTTAGCATCCGCTTGGATCATCCGGTCCATCCGGAAGAGACGAAATCTCTTCATCTTCAAGGGACAGCTCTTTTCGGATACACAAGTGCTTAGCGATGCCCGTAGATGCGCATTGTGAAGGCGTATAAATGTTCTTCCTTGAAGGATGACATCAAAAGTGTCATTTGGGAGCAATATCTTCAGATTCACACCTACTCATAGCAAACAGTTGTGCTCATGGTGATCTGTATTCTCTGCTTTTTTATGTTATGTATGTGGTGGGTAGTGTTGCTCTAGTGGATATCTTCTCCACTGGGTTTTGAGTCCCCCATATACTCTTTGTATTCTTTTGAGTAATAAAGGTCCACGTTCATCAAAAAAAAAAAACATTCTTGGAAATAAAGTAGCCTCTATTCTACCAATAAAATTACACAACATTCTAGACCAACATGCCAGTTGCCCTACTCCTACAAATTGATGCTATGTTACATGTTCTCTAACATAGGACATCTCCACATAGAATCAACAAATAAATTAAACACATTTCTTTTGGTGTTTATATCTCTTACATAACATGTCATTGGTAAAACCCGGCAACATTGGGCACTGTTACTAGTTAGAATGAAATAAATATAATGGAAAAACAAATTATTGGCAATTCCAAGTATGAAGCTCAAATGACTGGTGAACTAATATTCGACATCTCAAAATTTAACTAATGAATCATATCTTATAGTATGAGATATAGTCTTATACCTAAGCTTCCCCTATAGCTTATGTTGTGAAACTATCATTATCGAAGAAGGGCTCGTATGAAAACAGACAAAAGCACTAGCTAGGCTTTTCATTCATCTCAGCAGTTTTTCTACAATGGTATAAAGTGGGTAGCTGCACATCGCAAGCGACCCAAAAAATGAAAACATAGGAAATATCCAGTTATAACACCTGGACCCCAAATAAAATTGTTTGCTACAGATGTTGGCTAGTGTACCTGCCGAGAGCTTATCGCCGGGATTAAAAAACCCTGCCCTTTCGGCAAGGGGCTTGGACAACGCAAGGCTGCTGAATGTTTCCACAAAAAAAACTACGCTCCACAGAGAATATCGAAGTCGCGCATCTGGACCTGCACATCATCAACAAAAAAAAACCAATAGAGAAAACCACAAAAAAGCGAGGGGCTTGTCACGTGTGCCACGCGACAAAAACAATATTTACACCTCGAAAAAACTAAGGGCTGGTCACGCATGTCATGCGACAAGGAATAACATTTACAATATAATATACACATTAAGGGAGGGTGGATGGGAGACAAGGGAACTGCTGAGAGAGGAGAAAACACTGATGAGAAGTCGATAAAGAACCTGCAAGAATAACTCGGATCGATGGCATTCTCGAAGAAGGGCTCGCATGAAAACAGACAAAAGCTCCTGACAAAAAGAGAACTTCCTTATCAAAACGGGATCGAGGTCGAAAGTTGAAGAATGGCAAAAAAAAGGACAAGATTGGGGAAGAACATGTCACAACATGGAAAAAGACGTCAAACTGTCAAACCAAGCAGGGAAAAGCCCCTCCCCTGCCTGTATCAAAGAAAGAGAGACAAGGAACTGCTGAGAGAGGAGAAAATGCCGATGAGAAGTCGATGAAGAACCTGCAAGAAATAGTGACCTACAAACAAACCAGAGCCCCGAAAAATACATGCAATGCATGCATGCATGCATGGGAGAGATGCATGCTCGCCCATTCGAGAATATCGATCCGAGGGCTCCGATCGATGGCAGATACTCGTAGGAAGGGGAGTTGTTCTTACCTTACCTGAAGGAATTTGTATAGTATTAGAAATAGTCTTATACTTAAGCTTCCTCCGTAGCTTATGTTGTGAAATTACCAATCTTTCTGTTACAGACCTGATTGTCAGATATTCATGTCCCCTGAACTTACCTCCCTCCTAAAGATTAACGAGTTGGAATGATTAGTTGATATGAAAAGTAACAATATATTAAACATATGAAGAAATGGAACAAATGATAAATAGAAAGTTGAAGAGCTTGGTTCTCATTGAAAGAAAAGAAACTAATTAACAATCCCAAATTCCATTCTGTCCATAAATTCAAACAAGGTGTTGCGCACGGAGGGTTGCCCTCCGTGGCCTGAGGGTGAAGTGGCTTAAATCATACTTCAGTTTCATGTTTTCACAATCAATCAAATTTGTTACTTCAAAACAATACAATATACTTGATACCATGACATTATGAAGATTGGCTTGAAGAAATCCCTGATCCTCATCAAGTTATAACATGCATATTAGATGGACATTGGAAAAATTAAAAACGTAGACTAAGGGCACCCAATGCTTTTTGAGTCCAGTGTTCCAAAAATTATATGGACTCTATTATTTTGTATGTTATACCTTCGGTGACCATATTTGTTTCTATGTGCCATGAGTTTTCTAATAACATTCCGTTAATGAACACTTAGTAATTTCAAGAGGCTTTATCTTGTGCAAAGATGATTAAAACCAAGCTAGAAACCCCAAGTCCCAAAAACCCTAGCTGTATACTCGATCAAGCTTGTTATTCCAAATATTTGGTTTGCAAATTTGCAATGATCTTTGCTTAAAGGAAAATTATGTCCATGATAGAACAAGGAAAAACATTTGTTCACTATCCCAATGCATCATCTTCAATGCTTTGATTGAGATCGAGGACATTGCTGCAGGGCCCCTATTAACAAAATATAGATTTCAGTCTACATTAAATATGCCTTGCAACAACTTCTATTGAAGAACAATTCAATCATATGACATCCAGTTCACCTGCATCAATGATATAACATGCATAATCTAACATCCCCCCTTCATGTTATATCATATCCTTGAATTTATTTTTTCAGTTCTGTAATTTTTTTCTCTATAAGTGTCTTTGTCTGAATGCTTGCTAATTATCTAGTGGTATTAATATAGATCAATTTAACTTGCCCTTTTTCCACTGCCTCTCTGATAAAATGCATTTCTAACTCAATGTGTTTAGATCTTCCATGTAATAGTGGATCCTTAGACATGGCAATGCAACTGCTGTTATACTATACTTCAGTGGCCTGTGATTGTTCAAATTCCAGCTTTATAATTTAGGATATGGAGAAAGTAGATAGAATAATGCCCATGGAAGAAGTGGCTTAATGGATGGAGAGCCAAAGGAAATGCACATCTGCAAAGACTGGTAAATGAGATGCGGACCTGGGGAATTATCAGGATAATTCAAGATCCGCCATATGAACTTAGAAATCAACACCTTGCTTTGGAGAAAAAAGTGAATCATCCCCAACCTGCGACAAAATTTAGGCAAAATGCATTTGGCCCAACTAATTTTAACATCAGCTCCCTCTTCAATGCCACCCCAAATAAAGTTCCTGATAGTAGGAACAATGAGCTGCATCTTAGTCTGTGGTGCTAGCAAGATGGATGCCAGCTAGACATGCGTAGTACTGAGAACTGACTTGGCTAGAATTATGCGGCTGACCATGGATCCCACAAAGATACCAGAAGCCAAAGAAAATTATCCAACAAGAAAATGGCATTCTAGAAATTCTGTTCATCAGCATTTAGGAACATGAAAATGTCATCTGCGTACTGATTACAAATCTCTTGTGAACGATTATTCATGGGAGATCATGCAAGATGCCTTCCTACCCTGCAAGAGAGAATACCTGAGAGAGGATATCTGGGACACAAAGGTGCCAAGGGACAGCCCTGCAGAATGCCTTGTCCCAAAAAAAAGATGTCGACGATTGTCCTTGAAAGCGAACTATAGAGTGAGCAGAATAATGAAGTTTCATGACGTCTGCTGCAAACTGGGCACAAAAACCAAGACGCACGAGCCACTTCTCTAGAAAAATCCAGTCAATATTGTCATATGCTTATTGCAAAATCTAGCTTCAAATATATGACGAGATGGCTATGCATTCGAGCCCAACTGCCACATTATTCAAGATACACTAGCGAGGCAAAAAACCTGTGTGGAGGAGATGGAATCAGCAAGCACACCACAAAGCTTCTAAGCAAAAGCTTTAGCAAAAATCTTGTATACCGAGGACAACAAAGTAATGAGACACCAATCTAAAATCGAGGAGGGGTCTTTACATTTTGGAATAAAGGAAATACAACCAGAGTTGAGAATTTTTTCTAGAGGCCTCTGCCTTTTAAAATCATCATATACATACGCAACAAGCTAGTCTATGCCATCAAGACCAAAACAGTTGCCCCCCTTGAGAAGAAAGGTGGCTTCAGCTAAATCGTTCTGACTAATCTCAACCTCTAAAAATGGCCCTTTGCTTATCAAAGACTATAGGATGAACCTTAGCACGCAAAGCCTCTTGAAAAATATGACTGAAATGGAAGATGAAGAGTAGTAAAGAAAGCAGAGAAATGCTTGTGCAAACGGCTTCTAAGCTCAGTCGGATAAAAAAGAATGAGACCATCCTAAATCTGGAGAGACTGGAGTAATGTAGCTAGCTTTCGTATTTTGGCAGCTCTAAAGAAAAACTTATGAACCAGTCTCCCTCCTTGAACCATTGCAACCTAGCTTTGATGCGATCAAAGTGCATCTGTACAAATTCTAACTGCCGAATGCTACACAAAATTAGCTTCTCCACATGGCTATCTAATGGAATAACAGAGCTGCATGCCTCAAGTTGTTGATAAAGAGCCAACAAGAGGCCCTGATTAGCAGAAGCCTGCTCACGATGCCAACCTTTAGCAAAGGACTTCATAGCAACAAGTGCATCCATAATATCTGCCATGCCTCTGCGCCGAGAGAAAGCAATGAATCACGCATGTCTACATCCTTCCCAAAATTCCTTATCTTTCAAGGGAAAAGTATTCAATTTGAAATACTCTTATATGCAGAATGTGTGGCATCTTGAGATGAAAAAAGTTTTGTGGATTGTGGTAAAAAATAGCAGTATTCAACAAGTCCTTATGATAGAAAACAGGCAACAAGGTTGCTATCAAAATATTATAGTAGCCTCCATCATGTCTTGCATATACGCTACCACCTCCAAGCCAGGCGTTACACCAAGTAAACCTTGGGGGACTGTCAATTTCTATAAGCCAGAGTCATGCAATAAACGGTGCCATTGCTCTCGTTCAAAGCCCTGTACTACATGTGCACCTCTGCCACATCTGTCCTACTTGAGCTCAACCATATTGAAATCACCCACCATGACCCACGCGACAGGGGTGCCTAACCTCAACAATTTGGATCGCAAAGTCGCCCACAGTGCACCTCTCTGACGCCGTCGATTATGCGCATAATTAACCAATCCCCACATTTGCCCATTATCAAACCACTTGATTATGGTCCATCGATCAAGTTTGTCAATCTTAGTAAACTACACTGCAATATTTTGCCTCCTTGCTGTAAGGACACCAATCTTAGCTGAGTCTGAGGCCACAACAAGGACATTGTATTGCCTATTGATTATCACAGTTGTGATGGAAATGGTAGAACATCGATTAACCTAAGGTAACATATGTATCATTGAATATTCAAATACCTAAAGAATATGGTCTTAGGTTGTAAAATATTTACTTTGTGAATTATCCCATAAACCTAGCTCGGTGAACAGTGTCACCGGCCAGGTGGTTGCAAAACCATGGATCTAGCAACCGATAGGCTGATCCAAAGGTGTCGATTCTTGGATCACTGCTAAACGATGATCCCATAGTATGTATAAGTAGAATTCTAAGCATAACGGATGATCGGGCTATTTACTATGATCGATCAAAGTTTGTCTTCTGAGTATATGATTGAGTTTCGTTACTAATGGTTAAGCTCAATATTGTCTAAGTGTATGACATGTGTAATATCTAATGGTTGAATAGTGAATGTAATATTTGATCAAATTTCTTTCATTGGTATCAGAGCAGGACTGCACAATGTCTACACGATTTGGAGCAACACTCTTGAGCTCTATTGACATATTCCAGGGAGTTGGAGGATTTCAAATATGGAAAGAAAGGATCAAAGAGGTGTTGCAATTTGAAGGGCTATGGATCATTGTTGAACCAAATGCTGAGGTTAATGATGAAGCAAGAAGCACTGCAGTTGGAGAATCTTCAACAGCAAGGTCAGGAGAATCCATTGCTAAATCAAAGGAGGTTAGTACAAGCAGTGATAAGCTAAGTGATGAGTTGAAAACAAGTCAGGCCAAAGCTATAATTATGTGTAAAGTTGCTCCTAGCATAATGCTAAAATTAAGAAATTTGAGTCCTAAGGAGGCTTGGAAATATCTGATCAAGACATATCAAACTAAGAGCTCTTCTCAAATAGATGTGTTGGAAAAGGAAATTAGAAAATTAAAGTATGATGAGAAGATGGACTTGACCACATTATTCCACAAGTTTGATTCATTGTGTGCAGACTTGGAGGCAGCTGGTGTAACAATGTCTGAAAATCATCAGAACTTAGCAATATCAAAAATGTTCATTAACTATGGGACATTGGCCACACTTATTGGAACTATTGCTAAAACTAGGGAAGAAGCTGAGCAAATTGCTAGAACTGAAATAGAACAAAAGCTTATGATTGAAAATGAGAATGAGGAGGATGAGGAGTCTGCTGAAGTGCTTGTTGTCAAGAAAGGAAAGGGGAGTCATGACAAAGGCAGGCAGATTGGACCCTGTTATGGGTGTGGTGAAGCTGGACACTTAAAATTTAACTGTCCAAAGAATATTAGAACATGTTTTACATGTGGAGGTATAGGCCATGTGGCTTCAAAATGTCCAACCCCTAAAGATAGTGGCAGAGGCAGAGGCAGGGGCAGGGGCAAGCCAAATAACTGGAGCATGAATAAGGGAAAGGGCAGGGGCTCTAAGGCTACACATACTAATGTAGCAGTAGTTGAATCTGAAGAAGAAGACTCCGAGGAAGAGGTAACCACTGTTTTTCCAAATTGCTTGAGCAAGAAACATAATGCTAAAACATCTTTCATTGTAGATTCGGGAGCTGAAAGAACAATCTTAGATTCCACAGATTTGCTCACAAGAAAGGATAAGAAGACACATTTGAAGAGCATATGCTTAGGAGATGGAAGAATAAAGGAAGTTGAAACTGCAGGAATGCTCAAATTATTTGATTTGCAAGGAAAACCAGTAGAGATTGAAAAAGTACTTTGTGTACCTTCTATTGTCAAAAATCTGATTTCAATAAGTCAATTAGTTGACTTGGATTACCAAGTGCTATTTGACAAGCATGTATGCAAAATTGTGAAGGATAATAAAATCTGTTTTTTGGCTAAAAGAATAGAATAGAATAGAATAGTTTTTTTAACGTCCACGGAGACCAATAGAAAATGAGTACATGTGAAACAATTCCAATGATAAACATTGCATCAGTCCCAACCTTGAAGACCTGGCATGAACGTTTGGGACATACAAACATGAAAAATGTAAAGGCATTAAGTAAATTGGGATATATTGATGCCATGAATGAGGAGCAACATAACTTTGTGTGCAGGGGATGCATGATAGGAAAGAGCACGAGACTTCCCTTCCCTAGAAGACACAAAAGAGCAGAGATACCTTTAGAGCTGGTTCACACTGACATATGTGGTCCTCTCAACAAAAGAAGCTGCACTGGAAAAAGGTACTTCATTACATTTATAGACGATTTTACTAGGAAGGCAAAATGTTATTGTTTGTCAAGGAAATTTGAAGTTTTAAGAGCATTCAAGGAGTATGTCACTGAAGTAGAGAGAGAAACAGGGTACAAAGTAAAATGTTTGAGGTCAGACAGAGGAGGTGAATATATTTCAAGAAAATTTAAAGCATTTTGTATTGAAAAAGGAATAAGGAGGCAGCTAACATGTAGATATTCTCCCTAGCAGAATGGGGTGGCTGAAAGAAAGAATAGAACATGTCTAAATGCTGTTAGAGCCATGCTTAAGCATGCTGGTCTGCCAAATAAGCTTTGGGAAGAAGCATTGAAGACTGCAATTTACATACAGAATAGACTACCAAGTGTTAGTATTGATGGAGAAATACCAGAAACATTATGGTCAAACAAAATACCATCATATCAGGGTTTTAGAACCTATGGATGTATGGCTTATGTCCATATACCAGAGGAGTTAAGAAGCAAATTGAATGATAGGGCACAAGTTGCATTTCTAGTTGGTTATGATGAAGAGGCAAAGGCCTATAGATTATTTGAACCTAATAAAGGGAAGATAATAATAAGCAGAGATGTTGTATTTGTTGAGGAACAATTATATAAAGACAGGAAGGAGCCTAATTTTGCAAAATCAGACCGAGATATTAATGAGGAAATTGTTAAACATGACATAGAACTCAGTAGTGATGAAGAAGACTTTGATAAGTCTGAAAGTTGTGAAAATAAAACAGGAAGTGTGAATATTGAAGGGAAGAACAATTTAAATATGCCAATACAGGGTGAAGGAAGCACAATAAGACAAAGAAAAAGGATGTCTGAGGCTGAAAGATTAAGGAAAGAATTTTTTTTTTTTTTGAGGGAATGAGATTTTTTTCATTAATTATAGATTAGAAAGTACGTGAAATTCAAGTATTTGACCATGAGTGATCAAAATACTAGAACAGAATTAAGCAAAATATATAATGGCATATCACCAGTTATAATGCCTGTCCAAAATTGGAAACTTGAAATGATAATCCAAATATAGCAGAAAAAACTTTAGATTTCAGAAGTGATCTCGAGCAGTAGACATGTTGAATCCTTTTTGTTGATGACTGAAGTATGCAAGGGTTCCTGAACAGCACATAGTTGCCAATTACCTGAAAAAGAGAAGTGAAAAATGTCTGCACAAGGCAGATTAGCTAAGAAGAGTGGTTTTATGAGTCAAGAAATGGGAAGTGATCAGAAAAGGTCGGTGACAAGATAAAATTGGTGTGCCTGCCCCAGTCTAAGCATTCCAGAAGATCAGAAACACAAGAGGTGGCCATCAGAATCAGCACATTCCCATATACATCTGCCTTACACCTGTGGTGATAATAACATTCTCTGTAATATGCAAACTGCCTCTCTGTCATGTGCATGCTAGTAGTCTCCAAGAACCAGAATAGGATGTACATCTGATAAATACTTTTACAAAACTCATAAGCCCACTGGATCTCTGAGACAGGAAAGTCTTCAAGCCTCGGGAAGATTCTCTCATGAATTTTAGACTTCCAATAGAAATCTTGGAATGCATTGACCTGTGTATTAATCTGACCTTTATATCTGTTGGCTTCACTTAGATCAAAGCTAGTGTCCAAGTCCCTCTTGCAGAAGTCCAGATATTCTAGCACAGTCATAAAAAATGCTGCTGTTAGTATTGGAACAATGCAATTGAAATAAATTAAATTTTCCATAAAATCTTCCAATGTTAGTCCATTTTCCATCGAGAGAATTATTCTGCCCTTTTTGGACAGTGGCAGTACTTTGTAATTCATGGATGATATTTATTTTAATCCAGAAGATAGACATCTGATGATTCCCATATAGACACCTGTTCCCGTGCTTCCAAATATTCCAGAAAATAATGTGAATAATAGTATTGTAGAAAACATCATTGGTTAGAAAATAATCAATGAAGGAATTTTGTTTTTTAACATTGAATTTATTCTCACACCATTCCCATAAACCTTCCAATTTCCTACAGTGAAAGATATGAATCATAGTCTCCACAGAGTCTTGACATAAAGCACATATTGAAGAAATTGGGGCCAAACCCTTTTTAAGTCTGCTAGGATTATATAATTTAGCCACAGATTCCAAATTAGGCAAACTCTTGTTTGCCATTAACCAAATGAAGTAGGAGATCTTAGGAGAGCATAGGGAAAGCCAGATGTTCTTGCAAAGTTTGGAATCTTGCTCCTCATTAATGTTCCAATAGTGCTTAGCTTTAGAAGGTTTACCATTATTAGCTAGCAGGCTGTATACTGCCGAGACCTTGTAGATAGGCTTATTTCCACAAATCCAGTCCCTAGGAAGGTTATTGGTACCTAGATTAAAGTTATCTAAGACAACTTTGATAGATCTAAAGAGCTTTTTATCAGATATAGTACCATTCACTTTCCTTTTCAAAGCAGTCCAAGAGGTCCATCTATTATCAGTGATAAGATCTCCAATGGTATTAATTCCAGCAGATTTCCATTTTTTATATATTCTAGGATGCTTGAAGGCAAGAGGTGTGCTTCTAGAATTTGACAGAGTAGAGTTCCAGAAAATAGAGGTTTGGAGGCTAAATTTGCAAACACCCTGATGATCAAAGCAACCAGATATTTTATTCCAGGCAATGATGATGTTCCTCATGATTGGAGAGATATATGGAGCAGGCTGGATTGGAAAGAAGGCAGATGAAGGAAAGGAGTGCTCAAGAGAAGGGTGACCTTTGAGTTTACATTTATCCAACCAATACTTGATGAATACAGTAGCTGGATTTTTATTATGAAAAAGGGCTTTCCAAATATATTTGCCTACTAATACTGAGCCCTGTAAGAAGAGATTTTTTCACCCGATTCCACCTTTGGATTTAGGATTAGTAAGGTAATTCCAATTTATAAGATGTTTCTTACCCCAAATAAAATTTCTCACAATCTTCTCAAGCTGCAAATATATTGATTTAGGTGCAAGCAAAAAGCAGAGGAAAAGTAGATGTGAGAGCTTGCAATAACATTATTTGCAATTAAAGTTCTGCCTGCCATGGAAAGACAGCTGCCATAGTAATTCAGCTTCCTCTTGATATTAGCAATGATAGGATTCCATAAGCCCTTGATGTTATTGTCCAGAGACAGAGGTAACCCCAGAAGTTTAGAAGCCTGAGAAGAATTAATGCAATTAATCCCACATATAGATTGTTGACCTGTCTCTCCTATGATGCTACACTTATTAAGGTTGAGAGAGATCCCAGAGGCTGCACTAAAGGCTTTAATAATTTCAAGATATGAAGTGATATTAGAGACATCATTATGAAGGAAACTAAAGGAGTCATCTGCATATTGCAAGATATTCAAGTTTGTTGAATTATCTGGAAGAATTAGACCCTTTATTTTTCCTAGACTTTGCTGGTGATTAATCACTTGAGAAAGAACCTCAGTCACAGCAATAAAAATGTAAGGGGCTAGAGGGCAACCTTGTCTTACCCCTCTGGCCAAAGGGAAAAAAGTGGTTGGGGAACCATTTATCAGCACAGAGGATTGAGATCGAGAGTTCAATCCAAGAATCAATTTAATAAATTTATCAGTGAATCCAAGATAGTTCAGAGCAAAGCTGATAAACTTCCAATGAACAGTGTCAAAGGCTTTTGAGAAGTCTAATTTCAAAAGAACACAGTTTTGGCTGGTATACTTACTCCAATGTAGCCCTTCAACAGCAGCAATGTAATTGTCAAGAATGTACCTATTTGGCAAAAAGGCAGATTGAGAAGGGCTAATAACATTCTGGAGATGACCTTTAACCCTATTGGCAATTATTTTAGCACATACTTTGTAGGAAGTGTTGGTCAGAGATATTGGCCTCCAGTCTGCAAAAGATGTAGGATCCTCCTTTTTTGGAATTAGAGAAATAAGAGCTGGGTGAAGATGATTTGATAGCCAGAATCCATGAATCATTCTAGAAAAATCACATTTGATAATATCCCAGAAGTGTAAATAAAAATCAGAAGGAAACCCATCCGGTCCAGGGCTTTTCCCCTTGGCTAAAGAAGATAGGGTTTTAAAAATCTCATCAACACTGGGAGGAAAAGACAGATTGGAATCCATGGATACAATTTCATCTGAGTGTTGACTAAAAGGAATATTCTTAACCATATCATAAAAAATATTAGCCCTGTTTATAGAGTTAGAATCAACAGATTGTTGGGAAAATAATTCAGCATACTTATTGTTGAAGAATCTGGAGATGTCAGAGTGATTGTCAAGGATGGTATTGTCATCTGAGGTAACTTTAGAGATATTTGATTTCATGAGCTTGCTTCTAGCCACTCTAAAAAAAAACTTTGAGTTTCCCTTGTCCAGATTGGCATGATATTTGAACTTACAGGATATAGCAGTACCCTTAGCTTCAAATTCCTCAATTGATTTAATGGAGTTTTCCAGATTTCCCTCCAAAAGGTGTAAATTAGGATTCAATGGATCAACTTGCAATTGCAATCTGACATTTTTAATATCCTGCAGATATTTATTCTTCTCTGCATTCTTTTGAGCCTGGTGATTTTTGGCCCAACTCTTAATCCACCCCTTAGCAGCTTTAATATTAGCATAGAATTCCCTCATAGATGTAAGATTGTTTAGGTCAACCCTTGGTAGATTGGAATAAAACGAAATGAATTCAGCACAAAAGGCCTCAGATTTCAAAAGAGAACAGTTAAATTTGAAGGGAACATTGCCTTGTCTCTTAATCAGATTATCATGCTTTATGGATAAGAATTGAGGCTGATGATCAGAAATCGAAGTACATTCATCACTCGTAACCAGACAGTTGTCCCAAAAGCCATTAGTTAAGTTGGTAATGTAGAACCTGTCTAAGGCACAAAAGGCTCTATTACTGCCCTTTTGTTTGTTGCTCCAAGTAAATTTAGCAGTTGAAGAGGGGATATGATGTAAGAGATGGTTGTCAATGAGATTTTCCCAGGAGATTTTTTCACTGGAAGAAAGATTGAGTTGTTTACCCACCTTGAGATCCCAGGAAGGGGTATTATTAAAATCTCCCCCCAAAATCCAAGTTGAATTGCCATGATTTGACAGCCAATTATCTATATTTGACCACATAGATTCTCTAACTCTTGAGTCTGTGGATGCATAAATATTAATAATGCCAAAATTATTCTCAGAAGAGGAGAAAGTAACAACCTGCCAAGAGTTGCAGGGGCTATTGTAAATCGAGGTATGTTTGAGGTTTTTCCAGATAATACATAATCCCCCGGAGGTACCTGTAGCTTCAATCCAGATAGATGCACAGCCTGGAGATATCCAATCAGACAAATTGGAACATTCAAATTGGGGTAATCTCAGTTCCTGAAGCATGACAATGTCAGCATTATACTGTCTAATTTGGGCAATGGCTCTTCTTCTTTTAAGAGGGCCTTTTATACCCCTTAGATTCCAGGACAAGATCTTCATGAGAGAGCTATAAAAAGAAAAAACCAGCTAAGATCAGTGGTTCCTTAGTTTTTTCTTCTGCCTAGTATTGGCTGCAGGGGTTTCAGATAAGATGTGGCCTTTCTTATGTTTAACCTTTTTCCCCTTTTTATGTTTCTCAGGCAAAATGGAATTTGAAGAGTCGGCATTAATCCCCTCAGATTTATGAAGAAAAGAATCATCTTCCCAGTTAACTTCAGTAAAAGCAATAGGAGCTGAGTTTTCTTTATCATTATTTGGATACACTAAGGAGTGAGCACATTCCCAGAATTTAGAATTACAACATTCATAATTTAATAAAGAATTAGAGATTAAATTTTCTGGGTTTAGAGTTTTGGGATCTTGCCTGGAAGAGAGTTGCTCCAAGTCCACTTGAGATGCTTTCAGTGCTTGATCTTGTAGAACTTTATCTTGCACAGACTTGTTGAGCTGAGCAACTGAACTTATGATCAGATCTGAATCATGAATATTATTCCTCACTGTATCTGTATTCCTACAATTCCCTATACTGTTGACCATACAGTCCATCTCCAAAATGTTATGAGTTCTGAGACCACTGGATTCCTGGGAGATGTCCTGAGAGTCCTTGATGACCAAATCATATAAATTCAAATCCTTTTGAAGCTCTGCTATCTGGTCTGCAATTACTGGGGATAGGCCACCAAAGTTATCAGGGGAAAGTGGCAAAGGATTTGTGTGTGAAGATAGGTCAATTAGGCCAGTTAGGTCCGGTTCATGAATGATTGAGGGAGGAGGTTCAATGGATGAAGGGACAAAGGTAATTGGCTCCAATGTGTCTGCACAAAAATCCTCAGATAAATCAGTAAGAATATTGAAACTATTTGAACAATAGACCTTTGAAGAAGTTTCATTGGTTGAGTTGGTCAAAATATCTTGATGTGTTGATGAAGATATATCCTGTGTTGGTGGAGCTTGCAAGTCAGAAGTCAAATATAATTTTGAGCCTAGATGCTCATTTTCCTTGTTCTGCTCAATATTTTGCTTAATATTCTCACTTTCCTTAGCTTTTGAGCTAAGGTGCACAGTTTCTTTGTTCTGCACATAACATTCTTCTGAACTTTCCTTATCTATAATTAATGAAATCTCATTTCCAATGGATATAGCTTTTGCTGTGTTTTTGTCATTGCCAGTCTTATCTTTGTAAACTGGATTTCCACTGTGCTTGCCTTTAACCTTTGAATATGGACCAGAACTTGAGTGTATGACAATCCCTTTATTTTTGTGAGGCAAGATATCTTTACTGAATTCCAAGATGGAGTTCAAAGTATTATGCAAATCATCTGTGCTTGGAACCAGTGGAGCCTTCCCCTTTGCAAGTGATCTGTCTTGATAAGCTCTGGCCACCTGAACTGGTCCTTTCAACTTATAGTTCTCAATAGGGAAAGGCTTGGTGTGAAAGGGACCATATTGCCCCTGTTTAATATTTTAATTTTACTTGAAGGCTGAGACAGAGATGAGTAACCAGAGTAACCTGATGAAAAATTATGAGCTTGAGATTGATCAATATTTGATGCCAATTTTCCTTGAGCCATTGCCTTTTTTTTTTGAATTCTCTTCTGACTACCATTGACATTGACTTTCCAAGAGTTGTTTATGTCTGCAGTCTTCTTGTCTTGAATCACCAAATGTTGAGTTTGAATGTCAGAGACCTGGACTGAGTATCTATTCATGATGTCTGTGTAATTTCCCTGTTCCTTTTCTACTGATATTGAGCACTTAGAGCAAGCAAAATGCCTAGAGTTGCAAGCTTGGCAGAGATTTGGTAGACCTACTCACCTTAATTGAATAGATGCTTTAGATCCAAAGAAGTCAATGAATGGAATGGCTGTTGGAATGGGCTTAGAAAAGTCAATTTGAACATAACATCTCGGTGGTTTAAAGGAAGAGAATTCTGTTGCAATGTAAGTTCCAATAGAATTGAAGATTTGTGAAAAACACTCTTCATGCCAGTAAATTGGGCTGAGGTCATCCATTTGCACATGAGCAACACAAAGCTTATCGAAATCAGGAAGAGAGAGAGTAGGACTCCATTTAAGAAAATTTAACTGGAATGTATCACATGTGAGTCGACCAGTCTTGAGAAAGAAATTGGCAGTTCTAGAGGAACCACACTCGATCATGATGTAGGGAAAGTTTAACCAGAAAATGGAGTTAATGATAATCCCTTTGTGAAGCTTTAAAAGCTGGTCCCACAATCTCTCAATTTTCAACCCAACTTTGTCAACCCTAACCACTACAGCAGAGTTTTGCAATGACTGAATTCTTGAAGCAATGACAGAGGAATGAAGCTTAATACCTTTGAACAGATGAACAGAGGGCGGGGTATCAGCTTTCATTCGATCCAAATTTCTTGCGAGATCTTGATCAGTGATCACTTCAACAATTGGCCTTTGAGGTTCATTACGAATGGGGATGCCATTTGCATCAAGGGCTGGGACGCCATTGTATCCAGGATCCTTCGAGAGATCATCCCATATGGGAGTGGAGCGATCAAGGTGATACATTCCTTTAAGAAGGCTGCCAGAGTCAGAAAAATCCCCAAATTTAATAAAGGAAAGAAGATCGGCTCGATCGCTGGCGGGCAGGAGCATAAATTGGTGCAGAAGAGGGATGGAGTTGAACTTTAGGGTTTTTGCTGAGATATTTTTCTCTTTTTTTGAAATTTCGACCGAAGCCATTAAATTCAAAAAATTACAGGAGGAAATAACAAGGGAGGCAGAAAGGATGGATAAATTGCACAGAGGACTAAAACTGGTAGAAAAATTAGAGGAAGAAAGAAATGAGAGCTAAGAAGCAAACTACCAACTAGAGGGCCAGAAAACCAAAAATTGCCAAAGCTTGCAACCAAGGCAAAGAAATGAACAGTTTATTGCTCGGAATAAACTTTCACCATTATCTTTTCTTCTGTCCATTCACAATTGACTCTAAATATACCTGTAGCAGAGATATGCTTATTACCAATGAATTCTTCCAGCCAGGAGTCGAGCATTTGAACTTCAAATTCTGTGCAACTTGGGATGAAAGTGTATTCTTTCTGAAAGAGATGATCTGGAAACCACTGATTAACAATTAAAGAATTCCACAGTTCAGAAGAGGAGCCACATAGAAAACCACATGTAAATCTGTCTCCCTGTTTGACAATTGAGAAAATTTTAGTATCCATACAGAGCTAGGATCGAGGAGAACACAAATTTGCTGACCCTCTACAGGGCCAGCTGATAGATCACCCAGAAAATTCGATCAGAGATGGCTCAGATCGAGTTGTAGGCTCGAATTTTTATCAAGAAAATATTTGTAACAGAAAAGGAGGGAAGAGACAAAAAAATTAAGAAATATGGCGCACGCGACATATTTCTCATTAGTGGAAAATTTTCCATTAAGGAAAGAATTAGAAGACAAAGGCATTAGAATCAATGAGCTTGGAAGAGAAGAAGATGGGAAAAGTAAAAGATTAGAAATTCTTGAGGAAGAAATAGCTCCAGCCTTAATGGCAGTATTGGACAGTAATGTACCTTTGACATATGAAGAAGCTATAAAGAATAAAAACAACAAGCAATGGGAAAAGGCAACGTCAGAAGAAATGCAAGCATTTATAAGAACTGGAACATATGAAGTGGTGAACAAACCAGAAAACAGGAACATTGTAAGAAATAAATGGCTGTTCAAAATAAAGGAACTACCTAATGGGGAAAGAAAGTTTAAGGTAAGGCTTGTGGCTCAGGGTTTTTTCCAGCAAAAGGGAGTGGATTACAATGATACTTATTCACCAATAGTGAAAATGGCAAGCATAAGGATAATGTTGACACTAGCAAATTCTTTGAATCTAGAAATTCATCATGTGGATGTGAGCACTGCATTTCTCAATGCAGAATTAGACGAAGAAATATTCATGAAACCTCCAAAAGGGTTTGAAAAAAAAGAAGGAAAAATTTGGAAGCTAAAGAAAGCGGTTTATGGGCTTAAACAATCACCCAGGGCTTGGTATAAGTGCATGGACAAGTATTTAATAAGAATAAGAATAGTTTTTAATATTTAATGGAGAGGGATTTATGAAATTAAATGGAGATGGAAACTTGTACATCTTCAAACAAGGTGAGCAGTTTTGCCTAATAGCTTTATATGTTGATGATTGTGTAATGTTTTCAAATAATGTAGATTGTTTGGGAACTTGCAAAAATCTGCTGAAATCCAGGTTTAAGATGACTGACTTAGGTGAATTGAAGAAATTCTTGGGAATAAAAGTCATGAGGAATCGAGATGACAAAGTTATAAGTCTCAGTCAAGCAGATTATATACAAGGTATTCTAGAAAGATTCAATATGTCAGAATGTAATATTGCAAATACACCATTGGTACCAGGTCACAAGATCAGCCAGAAGATGTGCCCTAATACAGAGGAAGAAATACAATATATGAAAAGGGTTCCATATATAGAATAGAATAGAATAGAATAGAATATAGGAATAGAATATATATAGGGGTTTGATTGGATGTTTACTGCATATAGCAACAGCAACAAGGCCAGACATAGCTTTTGCAGTAAATTTGTTGAGCAGGTACAATAATAACCCTGGGAGACAGCATTGGGGAGCAGCCAAACAAATATTAAGATATTTAAAGGGGACAATGAATTATGGGATAACTTATAGAGATAAAGGTTGCATGCTTGATGCATATGCAGATGCAGACTGGGGTGGAGATCCTGACAATAGACATTCAACATCTGGATATATAGTAATGATTGGATAAAATCCAGTAAGCTAGAAATGCAAGAAACAAAACACTGTGGCATTGTCAAGTGCTGAAGCAGAATATTCTGCTATTACATTGGCAGCTAAGGAGATAATTTGGATAAGAAGGTTAGAAAAAAGAATTTGGAATAAAAAGTTGTGAACCAACAGTATTATGGTCTGACAGTGCTAGTGGAATAGCTATGACAAAAAATCCTGTGCTTCATGAAAGATCAAAATACATAGAAATGAAACAACATTTTATTAGGGAGATGGTACAAAGGCAAATTATTTATGTGAATTATGTGTCAACAGAAGATCAAATGGCAGATATACTGACCAAAGCTCTCAGAGAACCAAGGTTTAACAGGTTAAGAGAAAAAATAAAAATACAAGATGCTGAAGCCTGCAACAGACCTATACAGGAATATTCAATGAAAGGGGAGTGATGGAAATGGTAGAACATCGATTAACCTAAGGTAACATATGTATCATTGAATATTCAAATACCTAAAGACTATGGTCTTAGGTTGTAAAATATTTACTTTGTGAATTATCCCATAAACCTAGCTCGGTGAACAGTGTCACCGGCCAGGTGGTTGCAAAACCATGGATCTAGCAACCGACAGGCTGATCCAAAGGTGTTGATTCTTGGATCACTGCTAAGCGGTGATCCCATAGTATGTATAAGTAGAATTCTAAGCATAACAGATGATCAGGCTGTTTACTATGATCGATCAAAGTTTGTCTTCTGAGTATATGATTGAGTTTCGTTACTAATGGTTAAGCTCAATATTGTCTAAGTGTATGACATGTGTAATATCTAATGGTTGAATAGTGAATGTAATATTTGATCAAATTCCTTTCAACAGTCACCTTATCTTTCTTGCATTTATGTCTTATAGACACAAGAAGTCTGAATCCCACCTTGCCAGGGCCATGGACAACCTGTTCCTTTTAGTATGGGAGGAGAAATCCCTCCCATATTTATGTTTGCACCAGGCTTGTTGTTCTTGACAGTTTTCCCTCGTAAGGGGGTTTTTAATCCGGGTAGCAACGACTTGTTTGCACTGTAATTTGGGTCCCATAGGCCCGATTGGCCTCATGATCGATAAAAGAACCTTCCTTCCTTCCTTCCTCCCAAAAAAAAAAGGGGGAAAGAAAATTTCTAGGAGATTTTCATTGTGCAGACAGATCTGGAGGATGCTATAAGTCCATATCAACATTTATATGAAACTCAATATCCATTCGGTCAGCCCAATATGGCTGTGATGCAATTAAAAGTGTAGTGACAGTGGTGAGGAGTGACGGCTCAACAAGGTTGTAAAAAATTTGGACCATTTCTCGATTTATGTGAGGCCATCCTTGCGCAGGGTTCCTGCTAATCTTCTCTGTATGGTTCCAGTTTTATGATTTTGAGCCAAACCTCAAAAGTACCTACACTGGGTACTTTTAAAACTGGTACCTTCTATTTTTGCTTTCTATTAAAATCAATCGAAAGTACTAGAGGATAACAATACTATCAGAGACTAAAATAAATGAATTAACTCTCAAACTTATTGTTGATTGCGGCATTTATGCAAGTTTCCAGTACCCAGTGTTGGGTACTCTTATTGGTAGTTTCGCACTCCCTAAAATGTACTTTAGATAGTACACCCTAGCATGCTTTCACCCTTGCCCAATGTCTATATTTGATATTCACTTGTCCAATATACATAAATTTGAGAGTCTAATATTGGTTTTCGGTCTTTTGCTTGCCCAATACATGTGATCCTGAGACTAATACTGCTTTGGAACTGACTTTGAAATTGGATCTATAGATAGATAGATAGAAAATTTTAACGTCCGCGAAAACTCAATCGGGTTATGGGACCCAATACAAAAGACGGGGCATAAGCCCGATATAGTGACGAAAGAAAAGGAATATGACAAAACAAAACATAACAAAACACAACAAAAATAACAATAAGCGTCCAAGCAGATGCATATGATCTAAAGGTAATCAAATCATGGGTTCTGAGGCCACTGGTCTCAGATAATAGCTGATAATAGCTGTGCCTCCCCGCTACACTGCCCACTTTCGTTGTAGCCTGGCCGCTCGCACCTTATACAACTCCTGGCGTCGTCTGGTCAGCTGGAGTGGAGATAGATCCTCCTGAACTGAAAACTGGGTGTCTTTTAGATGACTTCCATGCTGAAGGACATACAGCCTGTTCTGTGGGTATTGAACTGCACGACGATATGGGGGGGTCGGTCTGGCCTCTGAGCCCCAACACTGCATGCTGTAACAATGGCGGGCCTCTGTATATGCATAATGTCTGTGAAGAAGCTAGCCACTTGCTCTGCATCCAAGGCAGGATTTGCCTCTGTCTCTGGCATCCCGACAATGCGCAACTTCAAGCTTCTGTCCACTGCTGCCTGAGTGAATTATGCCGCCTGCGTGTTCCCAGGATCCTTGCAGGACTGCTCCTGCTCTTGCGTGCCATCATGATCTTTATCGGTTATCTCTACATCGACAGTTCCATAGGCTTCTGTTTGCCCCCGATCATCAGTGCATGTGCTCTGGAGGGTCTGGGTTTGGGCATCAGTGTAGAATTTTGGGCAAGAGGAGGGAGATGGCTGCGAGGTAGCTGCCTCCAAGCCGGCAGAGTAAAGCAGATTCAGTATCTGGAATAGAAGCTTGCCATTCAAAGAAATGGTCGGGCCTGCAAGAGATACGTTCTGCAAGGTGTCCAGAAGAAGATGATGGTCTGATGAGGGCAAGAGCGGAAGGATCCGTGCTTGAAGTGAGGCATGTTAATTTATGAGATCGAATTCTGGAAGCGAGAAATGTTCAAGCCATGTGACACGCAGAAGCTCCGCACCAGTAAAGTTATGGCGGCGTTGACCACATTTAGCCATGAGATATGGGAGTGAGCTTTGGCTTACTGAGTGTGTTGTGAATTCAAGCAAACAAAGGACGCTTAAGCTGGTTGCAGAATCAAAGCTAAAAGCTCAAAGCTCTATGCTAGTTAGCCGAAAATCAAATGTAAGGCAATAGCCTGTGGAGCAAAACTGGGCAGAAAACCGTCCAAAATAATTCAAATTAATCTAAACCCTGATATCTATGGCTGCTATAGCAGATGGCAACCTCGGGGCATCACTGTATAGCTGAACCGGATCCAAGATGCAGAGTTCTACTTCCAATCAATAAATCCCCAATATTCAGCGGCAGCTTATCACGTCTCTATCGCTTGTTCTTTACTCCTGGCAGGGAGTTCTCGATCATGGCCTCAAGGCCTTCAGGGCCTGGGCGCACAGGGTGGCGCCTACAGGGCAAACAAAGGGTATACAAAAATTGATATTTTTACTCCTGGCAGGGAATCGATATTTTTATTGGGAGCCAATAAAAATGTCGATTCTAATAGGTTAATTGGTTTGTGTTTCTTGTCACGACGTTTGGGTGTGTTTTTGCTTTATATACAACTTGATTCATTAGTTCACAATCTCAATGCCAAGTACGTAAAATCGAACAACGAACGCCCATCAACGTTAGATACTCGATACTATTTGAATATGAGGAGTAGTAAGCATCTTTTGCATGTGTGTAACATCTCATTAAACCACAAAAATTTGACTCATTTCTCTATATTGTGCAACTTTTTTTTAATTCATCAATATAGTTCATGTCCAACTTTCATAGTTGATGCTACATGAAGTTTGAACTATGGAAATGTACCTTATTTATCTTACGAAATTGATGGCTAGAAGAAATTCATTACCGACTTTATATGCAATCTTGACTTAGATGGGATGAGCAAAAGTTCAAATCAAAGTCCACGATTGTCAATTTCAGAAATTTCTTATATGGTCCATGTGAATGTGTCCTTAATATTGGTTTGAGTGTTAGTATGCCTTAAACAAGCACATCTACTCTAATGCCTAAATTGTCCAACCATAATATTGTCAAAGTAAGACCGTGGATACCTATAATAGATCATGGAAGTTGGACGAATTTCTTTTCTGCCAACAAGCAAGAATATTGGTTTTCTCATGAGAGTTGTTTACTGCACCAACTTCATTCTCTAAGGGTCCCTATGTTAATTAAAATGCCCAAGATTTTATACCTATGTGGTACACACATTATGACCACAAATTTCAAGCTGATTATTAATCTCAAGACTGGAGATGATCGTTGCACGTGCCAGTCTCCTTTGATCCCATTATAACAGGGGTGAAATATTTGCTCCTCTTTCGGGCATCGACTCCAAAAAAACTGTAAGTTGAATACCTTTCTTGGGTATTGAATAAGTCAAATCCTATAACAGGCTTTTCTTATAGTTTTATTAAAATTATATTGACAGTGTTACACAACATGGACGGCTAGTGTGTTGTTCTTTAGTCCTCTTTGCATGGGTTCGAGCCATGTCGTTAACAAGTTTTGCCTTACAACATGGATGACTAGTGTGTTGGTCGTTAGTTTGCCTGGTGTGTTGGTCTTTAGTTCTCATTGCATGGGTTCTAGTCCTGCCATTGACAAGTTTTACCTTTTTTTGGTATTCAACTTGCCGAATGGCTATTTTAGGGGTTCGACTTGCCCAACATACATAAAAGTAGCTTAGTTTGCATTCTTCCTTCTCATCCAATAGCACTACACCATGTGGCACAGTTCCTTTTCCTAAATGCTTATCAATCAACGGCATCAGTTCATTGATTTACATTGGATTTCGAAGCCAATTATGTTGTGGTCTTGAATTTACTTTGCATTACAAAGCCATCTAAGCTTTGGCCTTCCGTAGCTGCAACAAACTTTTACTGTCACAGAATGCAAACCCATGTTTTAAGAATGTCACTCTGGATGACATTCTTGTGCGAAGGCCTGTTGACACTCCCGAAATGTCACCAAGAGTGACATTCTTATATACATAAAATCGCCTTTTGGTATTCGACTTGCGCAATGCATTTGAATCTAAGATTAGTACCGCAATGGAATTGGGCATCAATTCTAATAGGTTAATTGGCTTGCAATGTTATCTTTAACATCAATTATGCAACTAAAAGATGCATTCGTTCGTCTCAAATTCACCCAGTCTTTGACAAATATAATGTACCAATATATATTTTTGGTATTCGACTTGCCCAGTACACATAAATTTGAGAGTCTAATACCTATTTTTCGTATTCAACTTGCCTAATACATATGAATCTGAGACTAATACCGCTATGGAGTTGAACTGAAATTGGGAGCCAATAAAAGCACCAATTATAATAGGTCAATTGGCTTGCAATGTTATCTTCAACATCAATTATACAACTAAAAGTTGCATTCATTTATTTCAAATTCACACAGTATTTGACAAACATAATTTATTTTTATTTGACGCAAATCCTCCTCCTCCTAGTCCCTTTCAAATTTAGCAATGTAGATACATCCACTTTATCCCAGGCAGGCGTTATTGGTTTCTCTTCAATTCAATTCTTACACATTGACATAACAAACCATTCATTCATTATTCTTGGTTACTTCTAACTACGAAATGTTAGGGCAGGCCACGTTTCTCCATATTATCACCCTTCTTACATCCTATAACTTTCTTGTCCCACCTGGCAGGCTGCTAGTGCTCGCCAGATTGAACAAAAGGGTGCGGCACGTGCGAAATGTGAACTGCCCTAACATTTCGAGGGGAAATGTTCGCTGGCTGGCCATTACGCGAGGTGCGGCCACTGGCTCGCTCTATACAGGCTCGCCAGAACCTTACCCTGCGTAATGGCCAGCCAACAAACATTACCCCTAACAAAAGATTGTTTGGCCATGATCTGCGGGCAAACCTTGAGGACAGATGTTACTAGTAGAAATTTTTAAGGATGCATCCACTAGGTGTAGTAGAAGGTATCTTTTGATAGTTAAATGGTTGCAACAACACCATCAGAGGTTGAGACTTCTCTATAACCCTAACCTCAACTCCAAGTGGGGTTCAAGCTCATGGCCCCATTGCAAGGATTCAAACGTGAGTGTTTATGATGCAGAAAATGCTCTACTATGGAAAAAGTCAAGGACTACACTTCCAATGGGTTACATTTTTGAATGAGATTTCACATAAGATGTGGTCTAACCATTGGTTAACCACAATTTGGTTTGCATGATGTTGCTTAGACATGTGCAAACGAAGTTTCTATTCAAAAAATTCTCACGAAATACATTTTTTACAAATAGGCAGCCGTAACAGACAGATCAGAGAAGGTGAAAAGGCTCATGCTTTTCCCCAGACTGTTGGTTGTGTCTTTACATGTACCTATGCTGGGTTAGATTCTATTTTTTTAATTTCCTTTCACGATCTTGATGTGCCCGCTTTCAGATTGGCTATGGAGTCTGCGCAACTAATCCGTCAATCCCAAATTTGAAATACAACAACGAGTTTTCTTTCCTCATTGAAACTCTGCATTTGATAAACCCAACGCCCAGCTATGGCGGCCGGATCTCGTTTGCCGCTGCAGCAAAGTTCGGTAGCGCTTGTTTCTTCAAGAATACTACTTCTTTTCACAGGTATGCTTGTGGGTCTGGCAGCTTTCGCGTTTGTTTTGCAATGGAAAGGGGATAAGAGTCTTACCAAGCTAGGATCAGATAGAACTACTTTTCCTGGTATGGGCCTAAACTCTCCTTCTGGAAGTCATTCGGCAACAAGTTCAGATTGTAGCGATCCATTACATCCTGGATCTTTAGCATCCTTTCCGCATCATCCTGGATGGAAATATGCTATCCACGAAGCAGCCACACCTAAGATCTGTATCACAACAAGCACTTCTGGAGGTCTGGATCAGATTTTGCCATGGTTGTACTATCATAAGGTTATTGGGGTTTCAAATTTTTTTCTTTTCGTGGAGGGCAAAGCTGCAACTGCGAATGTGTCTATGATTCTTGAGAGTATTCCCGGAGTGAAAGTGATTTACAGGACCAAGGAGCTCGAGGAAAAGCAGGCTAAGAGTAGAATATGGAACGAAACCTGGCTGTCAAGCTTTTTTTTCAGGCCATGCAATTATGAGTTATTTGTTAGGCAATCCCTTAATATGGAGATGGCAATTGTCATGGCTAGGGATACAGGTATGGATTGGATTATTCATCTTGACACAGATGAACTTCTGCATCCTGCAGGAGCTGCTGAATATTCTCTGAGAAGATTACTTGCTGATATTTCTTCTGATGTTGATATGGTAGTTTTCCCCAACTATGAGAGTGCAATTGAGAGAGATGATATTACAGATCCTTTTACTCAAGTTACAATGTTTAAGAAGAATTATGATCACGTCACAAAGGAGACATACTTTGGGCTTTATAGAGAGGCTACTCGAGGTAATCCTAATTACTTCTTGACATATGGGAATGGTAAAGCTGCTGCAAGGGTCCAGGAACACCTCCGTCCTAATGGTGCCCATAGATGGCATAATTATATCAAGACTCCAAAGGAGATCAAGCTGGATGAAGCAGCCGTGTTACATTTTACTTATGCTAAATTTTCAGATCTTACATCTCGAAGAGATCGTTGCGGATGTAAACCTACAAAAGAGGACGTTAAAAGATGTTTTATGCTTGAATTTGACCGTGCTGCATTTATCATTGCTTCCACGGCCTCACAGGAAGAAATGCTTAAATGGTACAGAGAACATGTTGTCTGGACCGACAAAGATTTGAATATCAAGCTACTGAGAAAGGGACTCTTGACCCGCATATATGCTCCACAGGTTATTGTTCAGGGTCTGAAGCAGTCTTCACTCTTCGTTGAAGTCTTAGAGGCTGGCAAGGCATTTTTGGAAAAGTCAAGGACTCAGGCAGCCTTTTTGTCATCTATCACAAGAACTCCAGAAAGCAACCAGACTGCTGCAAATAGGAAGCTGCATTATAGTAGTGACAAGAGTTTTGTTGTGGCTCGACAGTTATTGGGGCTGCCAGATAATGCAGTAGCAGCTATGCCTCCTATGCCTCTTCCTGATTTGGATTCCTTTCTATAAGTCCCTTACATCAATTCTTTGATATCTGTAAGGTATCAGTCACTTTGTAGGAAAATAGTCCGACTCTTTTATCATGGGAGGAGAATTGTGACTTTTTTGGACTTGAATGGATTAGTGACAAATAATGCTGAATTTATGGGACTTATGAAGGCAGATAAGCCTCCATACATTTGACAAGGTTTATTGTCTGTAAAGTATGCAGAGTTAGTTGATTGATGTTTTGGCAAAATTGTAACTTTATTGGACATCTTAGTTACCATCCAATTCCGGACAGTGCTTCCTCACCAGCACTGCTTGTTTGAGCATTTTTTGCTAACATGAGCAGTTATTGTAATGTATACCATTACTTGTCCATGCTATCCTTGTGCACCTCATTCCTGGTTCATATTAATTTTGCTCTGTTCCTCCAACAATGTTTTTAATCTTCTTAAAACAAGAATCACTTTAATGTGTGTCTTCCATTTTCGCTTGTGCACCAGCACCATTTATGGTGGCTATGAACCACATAGCTTCAAGAGGGAGGCTTCATGTGCTGAGATTAAATGAAGAGAAGACTTTTAAAACAAAATTGCAACAGAAGAACCAGTCATTACTGATGTCCTCCTTCCTCTTATCTGTTCTATTCTATTCTTATCTTATGGAGCTGCCTTGCAATTTTCTCACATTTTCACATCTGATGATGCCCAATGGTATGCATTGGTTTAATTTTTATATGCTCTCTTATAAATCCAGGCAATTTTCATAGCCAAGCTAAATGTAGGAAGGCAGTTCATCGAGAAGCTAGTTAAATTGGCAGGTTAATTATGTTTGGCACTGTGTTTGGACTGAATTGAACAGACAACATAGAATGCCCAGAATAAAAGCCAGAGAAGCAAATGCAAACACTCTTACTGCATGAAAGAGGTCTCAGAAATATCTTGCATTTGCTGCTACATTCCCTCATAAGATGCTGGAATTCCCACGCCAAATTCAATTCTATAAGCTATATAGTTGTTGCAGATGGTCTTAAAGCAGCCAATGGTTTTACTGCACTACCATCCAGAATCTAATGGTTTCAGTGCAACCATGGTATGATTAGGTTTCTTTGCTTTGAATCATTAGCTCTAAAATCAGCTTTCAACTTTTCATCACAAGCTAATACAAAACTGTCCCAGAGTTAGCCATCTAAAAACTTTGCTGGTAATCAAATTTACCCGCTACAAACCACCATGTTTACCTTGTAAGCCAAGCTAAGGAGCCAAAAGTTGGTACTCAATAGAGGAAGGCAATCCATCGAGAAGCTACTTAATGATCTCTTAGAGGATTTAGCTTAAACATGTTAGCACTTTATTTGAACTCAATTTAATAGACAACATATAATGCCTAGAGTAAAAGCAAGAGAAAGATGCATGCATTGATAAAATGCACACTTTCCTGCATATATTTCAATCTGAAAAAATATCTTGCTGCCATATCCAACGTCTGCGGATGCTTAGTTTCTTATAGGATGCTAAAATCCCCATGTCAATTTCAAGTTTACATGATACTAAGAATAGCAGTTCAAATCTGAACCTAAGACTTGAAACTTCCATATCACCACAGCTTAGCACCCTCTTTAAGGTCACTATTGCTGCAGCTTAATTGGGTATTCCTTACGTGAGAAATTGAGTGCCTTGGGACTGTAGCTTACTCATAAAATAGGAAGCGTTCATGCAGAGCTATGTTAGCTGTTACATGTGTCATATGTACAAGATAATAATGGGATCAAGGCTCCAGCCTGTGTTTAGCATTCTTTCTTTGCTTAAAAAAATAACATTAGTCGGAGTGGGATAGATATGATTTTACTTCTTGCCACCCATCAACTCCTAGAGCTGGTGTGAGTCAAGCACATCCATGCTTGGTCATAAGCTTTTAGAAGACGAAATCAAGCTTAGGGGAAGTTTTCCAGGGACTACCAGTTATCGACCGGTCTTGAATCATATCTCCGACACGCACCCCAAAAGGCTTTGCCCTACCACAGATGCGGCATCGGCTCGAGGTGGAGGGACAGAGGTAACGCCCGGGACTCCGCCAGCTGAAACGAGGTCAGTGTACGTGGGAGCTCTGAGAGCTTCCAAGTATATTGGCATGGCCTCAGCGAGGAACTGCTTAAATTATGTAGAGCTGATCCATATGATTTGCTAGTTACTGTAACAGATCATTGCTATAAAACTTTGTTATGGTTAGTATGCTTAAGTTCCCCTCAATCACCCCCTTCAAAAGATTTCATCGTTAGGACAAAAATGGAAGATCATTCTTATTAACCATGTCCTCATCTAACAGAATCATAGTTGATTTTATGGGAACTTGCATAGATGTTTGCCATTAGCACATATCCAGGAGTACACAGTGGATCCAAAAGAATAATTTCCTCAAAGCATCTTCTTGCAACCTCCACATTGTTGTGGATATTGCAAATACTAAGAAGACATGTCCAACCAATAACATTGGGTTGGTCAAATCTTTGAAGTAGATTCACAGCCTCATTCCAGAAGTGTGAATTCCCGAGAAGATCAACCATACAACCAAGATGCTGGACATCTGGTGTGATGTGATGCTCATTCATCATAGAGTTAAAATAACTAAGCCCTTCATCCACAAGGCCTGCACGACATAATGCAAGAAGAATACCTGCAAATGTCACCGCATTTGGCATGACCCCTTCTTCTTCCATCTTCTTAAAGCATTCCATGGCCAACAAGGCATTTTCAGTACTGGCATATCCTGCAAGCATTGTACTCCATGAGACAACATCGCGCTGATGCAGCTTATCAAAGACTTGGCATGCCTCATAGAGACTTCCACATTTTATATACATGTCAATAAGAGCATTTCCAATACAAATTTTTGACATAAATCTATTGCCCATAATCTGCCCATGAATACGTCTTCCCTGTTCTAAGGCTCCTATTTGAGTACATGCTCTCAAACTACCCAAAAAGGTAACTTCATCTGGCTGTACATCACAACTTTGCATCTCTTCAAAAAGCTTAAGTCCAACAAGACCTTCACCATGCTCTGCATATCCTGAGATCAGCAAACTCCAAGACACAACATCCTGTTTGGAAAATGTGTTAAAGACTTTATGAGCCTCCTCCAAGCTTCCACATTTGACATACATGTGAATAAGGTTGTTCCCCAAAATAAGATCTAATTTATGACCATCTTCCAAAACCTGTTTATGAACCATTCTTCCATGTCCTAGGCATCCAACGCTGCCACAAGCATTCAAGATACTTGCAAATATAAAACCATCTGGTCTTGTATATTCTCGTTCCATCTTCTCATATAGTTGCAAAGCAGAAAGCCCATCTCCATCTTGAGCATATCCTGCAATAATTGCTCCCCATGATATCACATCTCGAGTACTCAATGACTCAAAAGTATCATGTGCCTCCTTCAGGCTATCACATTTGGCATACATGTCAATAAGGACAGTTTTCAACACATCATCTAATGCAACTTCACTTTCAATAAGTGCTACGTGAATAAGGCGCCCATCTTCTAGTCTCTTTTCACAACCACATGCTTTCAAAACGATAAGAAATGTTACTTTGTCTGGCTTTATTGCCTTCTGCCGTTGCATTTCCGTAAAAAATTCTAAAGCTAGACAGCTTAACCCTGGCCGAGCAAGTCCACTAATGATTGCATTCCAGGACATGATGTCAAGAATTGTCAATTTGTAGAAGACTCTGCATGCTTCTTCCACACTTTCACATTTAACATACATATCTATGAGGCTGTTCGCAATAACACCTGATATGTCACTATCTTTGATAATTTGTTCATGGATTAACCTTCCTCTCTCTATCAGTCCTATACCAGCACAAGCCCTCAAGGCATTTGATAATACAACTGAATCTGGATTTATGACATCTTCTGACATCTTCCTAAAATATTCTAATGTGAGAAGCCCGGCTCCATTTTGTGCACATCCTGCAATCAGCACGCCCCATGCAACTACATTCCTGTTCGGCAACTTCTCAAAGAGTTTGCATGCCTCATTCAGGCACCCAAATTTGGCATACGTGTCTATGAGAGTACTTCCCAAGACGACATCCAATTGCATCTCATCTTGTATAATCAGTCCATGGATGAGCCTTGCCTGCATAATAGGTGATCCTTTGCATGCTTTGATAAGTGCAGCATATAGATGTTTGTCAATTTTAGTTCCTTTGAGTTCCATGCTGTGGCACAATTCTACAGCCAGATTGGACTCCTCCAGCATAGCATACGCCTGAAAAATTGCACTCCATGTATACATACTTGGTTCTATAACTTTGTTGAATGCTTCACTTGCACCCACCAGACATTCACAAAAGGAATAGTAACGAATAAGACTGTCAGCTAAATGGGATCCCTGATCCAGCCCATTCCTGACCATAATGGATTGCACACGCCTGCAAAGCCCATGGTCTTTCCTTTCTTTGCATGCTTGCAGAAGCCAGTGCATTTTATTTCTAGAAATAGGAACACCCATTTGTTCCATGATTTCCAGACCCCCAATTGCTTCATCTAGACGTTCTTTCTTACAGAGTTTTTTAATGTAGTCAAAAGTCCTAAGGATAATGCCACTGTTAAACACAGAGACAGAAATAGGTGACGCGAGACTTCAAAAACATACCTGAACGTAGTAGCAGTCTTTGCAGCATGGCGATCGACCATAACAATGGATTGAAAACATGCGAATAAACAGTTTATGTTGGAGGTACTGACGTTACAAGCCTATAATATTCTAAAGGTTTTAATCATGCCTGCTTGCATCCCCAAGCATTTGATTGGCAAAAAGTAGTGTTCAAATTGATCAGAATTTTATTTTGGAGCAGGCATCGCTGACGTGGTTCCTGACGTGTATAGAACACTGAGCAGGAAGGAGGCCGCCATCGCCCCATCCTCCCAACAATTGCAAAACAATGCAGTGCTGTGGCTTTGGCGGATTAAAGAATTCAATCCTAGAACTTTGACAATTTTAACGTAAAAGGGAATGTTTGGTTTATGAATACCTACTAGGCTATGACTATGAATTTATTCTGGATTTCAGAGCTTTTATTTTTGGCAAAATGGAGAATAAAATGTTAACCAAGCACAACAAATGACCAAATGGCTGGAATTTGAATGTGGTGCCAGGAGTCTATGAACCCGTAATAAACGGTAGGTCCAAATTACTGTGAAATTGAGCGTGTTCTATTTCACGCAATATCCTCTGCCGCTTGCAGAGCGGCGCCGCCGTTCCCCTGTTTGTTAGCTCTCAGATTCACCACTATTTGCGTTAAGTTGGAAGAAGTTGATTGTTTCTAATTTGAAGCTTTTTAAGGCCAGAGACTAGTTAGTTCACGATCATGTTCGTAATTTGGACCTACCATTTATTACGTCCCGTAATCTACGGGAGAGGGGGAGGGCATTCCGCCTTCGCAGGGCCTCTCGGCGACGCGACACTGGCGGCTCGGCGACTCTGCCGGCTCGCCGCGGCATCGCCTCACTGGCTCCTCGGCCCTAGGGGGCGGAATGCTCCCCCTCCCGTAGATTACCTAGTCCAAAATGCCAACCTTTGGTCCTGAGAATCTTCGATTTGATCCAATAAGTACATCTTATTTTGGTGCGCTACTTTTCGATTTAGCTGGACCTCGATTTAGTGGCCCGATAAACATTAAAATAATGCAATTCTTGACCCAAGCTTTAGAGGTTTTTTTTTTTTTTTTTTTTTTTTTTTTTTTTTTGGGAGGGGGGTTTGTGTTTTTGGAACCATTGAGATTTGGCAAAATTAATATTTCTTCTTTTCATACTGAAATGTGGTTGGCCAAAATGCCGTTCAGAATGAAATTTCCTGTATGACTCAATAGGAATGTGTCTAGGAGTTTTTGGAACTCTAGACTCCCATGGAACTAGTTCTAAAATGGGAACCAAGTTTCAGATTTGGTTCTTAGTAACTATGGGCTCCACCCCAAATCACTACTAGTTCTAAAATGGGAACCAAGTTCCAGACTTGGTTCTTGTGGACGGCCCTAACATTGTCATATTCCGAGTCACTATATGCCTTAGTATACTTAACCCACCCTTGAGTGTCAAGCCTCATTGAAATGCCAAGACAAACCCCAATTTGCTACTATGAGGTGATGCATCCCACTATGGTCCCATCTTGTTTGGAACATGTCTAATTAAAGGAATGCACCCTTCAATGCTTATGCGTAAAGCTTTAATTTACATGTAATTGGCCATGCTGCTATTCTAATTGGAAAAAGGAGTGTTTACAGCCGCAGGATTTCCCATATTATTTGTTGATGGTCCCAAATTTTACCATCTCCAATGGTGGTATAACTTGTTCCCAAGCACAATTGGTGGCTTTTTTCTTCTTATTTTTGTAAGTCTTTGAATGGTTATTAATGCTTTGAGAAATCATATACTAACCTCAATTTTTAATCTGCTTTTAGCAAGAAATAGTAATATATTTGTAAAATTTTAAAGGACACGTTTTTTTTCTAGAACATATTTATGGAGCCTCGAGTTATGGTGAAGGTTTGTACAAATACAGACCCTTGGCAAATTCAAGATTTCTAACTTCCATTGAAGCTCAGCTAATCGAAGGCTTTGATGCGCACCTGGGAGCCTAGAAAGTGAGAGATGATTGCAAGCACTCTCCTTGAGTTTCATGAGGTGGTGATAATTTGTCATTTTGGAAGATGAGTTTAGTTCTATCCAAAATGAAAAATATATGCCGTAACCACGGTTTCATTAATTTAAAATTATTCAATGTACAAATTCTAACCATCTTAATTTCAACACATTTAATTGCATATAAATTTTATTACCAACCTTAATTCTAACAGGTCGTAAATTACAAGTTAACATTTAGTTAATTACAATCCTATATTACACATCAATGATGTACACGTAACTCATAACTTTTATACCCATAAGCAAATTATAATATTTATAAGCAATGGAAGTTATCACTCAGAAGTTCTATTATCCTTCACTCAATTAACTCTCGTACATTATTTTCCTTTTTCGGCTATCTTGTCCAATGACAATAGAACTTTATTCTTCACATAGTTTGGAAGCTTCATGTTCCTCTTTCTTGGATCACACTTGCCCTTTCTAGGGTTCCATGAAATCAACATGGAACTTATTTTCACCCATTGGGGCGGATCACTTGCATCATACCTCCACTGCTTATTGAAACAATCTGTATAGCGTTCTTTCTCAGTAATTGCTCCTTTTCCACTAACTGTACGCCACGATTCCACATGCACCTTGTTTCTGTTAAGGTTATTAGCTTCCCTACAAACGCCCGAGATGGTATACCTTGACCATGGTCGAGCCTCCATTGGCTTTGAGGTAGCCAACCCTCTCTAAGGACAGTTTTGCTTGTGTCCAAACTCCCCAAAAATATATGAGCTTCACTCCAACACTTTACAAGTACTTCATTGCATGTTCTTCTCTCTGGTGCTATGTGTTTATCTGCTAAGGATTTTCACCGGTACTTTATATATTCCATTATTCCTTCCATAGTCTACTAACAGTCCTTCACTTCTTCTAATGGTTTCATAGCCTTAAGCTCTCCCGTTGACACCATTGGTTCACCTCTCACATCCTCTTTCCAAATTAGTATATCTTTATCTTCTGGTTTCCACACAAAATCTCTAGCCCTCATCTTATATTGCATTATTGGCTTTCCATTTTTTTTACCCGAAACCTAAATTGCAACGGAGCATTATGTCCAATAAGGTCTTTGCGAGCATAACCCTCTATGAACTCTTTCCAATCGGGGACTTCTTGTATCAATGAATCAATAGGAGGAGGTGAAGAACACTACTTAAATAGCTCCAAATTTCTCGGATAGGTGGTGACATCATTTTTTTTTGCAATTTGATCCTGTAACACCCAAACATTGCATCAATGTCTTCACAAGTGTGGCCAGGCATCAAATAACCAATGTAGACCATTTCAAACACCCCACTCCATGTAAGATACGACAAGTATGCAAATAAGTATCTATTTTTATTCTGGCCAGCACAGTTGTCAAGTTGAAAGAGCAGGCTCCGGTAGTGGTTTCACATGACATTCATCCTTCCTATGGCCAAACACTCTAGTTCATGGGAGCAGTATCGTGCAAAGCCTTGAAGACATATTGCAATGGACGAGAAGAATGCACATCTCTATTAAAATCATGTTTTAAACTGCATAAAGCTTTTGCAATGTTACTAACATGGAAGTTTGGGCCATCACCCCATAACTCTATGAAATGACCATGCCGCACTACTCCCTGGCCATGAGTTATAAATCCAACTAATGATATCTGCAATGGAAAGGACCTTGCAATAGACTTTGGTATAGCTCTAAATTGAGGCAAACATATCTTTTGCTGACCCATCTTGTCGTGAATGATGCATAGAAAATTCTCTGGTTCCATTACAGATAAGCATCTCCACATCCAATATGTTGACCGATATGACATCTGCTCCATCGTGTAGATTCTCATGTCCTTACGGATTGATCTTTTTACCTCACGTTTCGATTTCTCGAGCTTATCGAGCAACTCAATGCATATATTGCACTTTGAGAAGTCGTTATGTTGCATCCTCTTCACATCTGAAAAATGTTTGTTCAGACTGTGAAATCTTGTCCATATTCATTTCTTCTAGAAGATTGTTGATCATTTGTAAAATGACTTTCTACGTGTTGATCATTTGTAAAACGACTTTCTACGTGAAATATGCAGGCATTGCGCCCATCTTCATCAACTGTGCTTTTGTGAGGCATGCTCTTGGCATGGAAGTTAACAAACTTCTCGAATAGGCTCTGCATTGCAAACACCCTGGGGGTTGTCCTCACCTTTTCCCGATTACCATGCCAACCTATTTGAGCATCCCTCTTTTGGTTCTGCCTAAATCTCTACATGTAGTGGCTGATATACCTAGTATGGTTGTCACTGCACTGCTGCATATCCATTTCCCACCAATAGGAAATTCCATGTTCCTAACATCAGGTGATGGCCCAAATGCATGTTCTATAATGTTGTAAATATAAGTTTTTCTAGCGTCGTGAGTCTTCTTCTTAAAGATTGATCTGGCTTCCACAAGTTCTTGTACTGTAAATCTACTAAAGCAATTGTTGGGAAACCCACAATCTCCCCATCTGATGGCTTTCATGGTCTCATTACTATAGTTGTTAGTATCTTTCACAATCCAAACTTTTCACTTCCTCCTCTTGCTCTTGAGAAAGTTGTAGGGCATTTCCTCATATTAGTACATCCATATGAGGTATGGATGAAATGTCATTTTCATCTGCAACAATATTATTTTCTTCATCTATCTTAGTTCTTTGAAGCAACCCTTTTTTTATTATCTCAATGAAGTCCACTGGCTAGAGCAGTAAGGTTGGCAACTTACAAGCATAGCAATGTTTGTCCTTCAGCTCAACACTATTATTATAAGCTATATTGGTGAAATGAAGACTCCCACAAAGTCATCTCGTCCAAAGAAAGCCGACAACATTAGATCGAGAAGAGGATCTAAGCGACGGTTAGAGAGAAATCCGAGCCAACTCCCTCCATCAATGTATGTACGTGCGAGGAACGGAATCCAAGGAAGAGCACGATAGAATATTTACCAGGCAGTGCCGAGAGAGAAAGTTAAGTTGAACCATGAATTAAAAAACAAAAGAGCTATAAAAGCCATTGGCAAGTATTGAGAGAGGAAAATATGAGAAGAAGAATACGAGTACCAAAAGGATAGATTGATTACTTTGCTCTTCAGCAAAGGGGCTTGATTATGGATCAAGTCCATCGTCATCAAGTAGCAGCAGCAGTAGCAACCCATGGAACTGCAGCATTAGTACATTGTCTTCAGAGGTCGCCAATATCTATGCAAGTTCCAATATCAGAGGTGGTCATAAACAAGCTTAAAGAGGACGTACTTAGAGAGTTGTCTGGGAAAGTGCTCGAGGTACAACAGATGATGGAAATTATGTAGCGAAGAAAATCTATGCAATGTTGGAGGTGTCACCAATATGGCCATATTGCAAAATATTGCCCAATATAGTTTGTACACCAACCACATTGTGGGATCTGCAATATCCAAGGTTATGATACAACAGAAGATTGCTCGTATAAGTTCGAAGCCGTGAAGCCGAAACTAATAGTTGAACTAGAAAAGCCGATAACAACTTGACAAGAAGATGACATGATTCAAAAGGACGAGATGATTCAAAAAGAGGTATTCACAAATTTGAATGATGAGGGGACCATGTGGATTTGTGTGGAGTGCCATCAACTCATTTTTCTTACAAGACAAGAAGCAAGAGAATTGGATGAAGAAGATGACTTATTGATTTGCCGTCACCATAAAGCTATGCATGCATCCTCAGAATTGCTTGAAGACAGTATTATTTCCGATTCTGGGTCTGAAATGATGGAAGGGAAAACAACACATTTGAAACATTTGGAGCCCATACAATTATGAACTAGCATTAACAGAGCAAAATCGGTTAATGAGAAGCTGGTCGAGAAGGCACATCACGTTGATGCAAGCAATACAATTGATATAAACTTCAGAGATTGCCAAGAAGAGGAGGACACATACAAAACGATTGATGCAAATAATAAAGCAACACACAAGCGTGAACAAATTGAGAAGGAAAAAGATGACGAGAACTACGATACGAAAACGATGCATAGAAATTGGGGAAACCAAGAGGAAGAATAATTAGACATGCAGATTAAGCAATTGGAATCAAAAGAAAAGGAAGAAGAACTAGCACTTTGGCAAAGGGAAGAAGCTGTCAGTGTAGTCTGCAACGAAAAATTAAAAGAGATGCAAGGACAAGATAAGAAAATCAATCAGATAGGGGATGGAAATCAAGGAGAGAGGGAAGTCTTTGGAAGAATGGTTATGCAAGTACTGGAAAATATCAAGAAACGAGAAGACGTATTTATAGTCAACATTGATCTGGCCATGAAAGGCAAGCTAGAAAAGATGTACAATACCATAAAAGATGACTCATATATTCGATGGGATGCATATCCAAAAGTCGAAATGAGGAATCTGGAAATAAGGCCATTATTTGGCTCAAAGACATGGGATCTAGGGTAAGTTTCAAAACCTTGAGTTCCACGGGACGAGGAACATTTTCTCTTCCAAATATGTCGTCTGCCAAACGAAGGTGCGAAATAAAATAAGGAATATGGCTATTGAATCTTGCTAGCTTGGTGAAGAAAGCTAGGCAAATATGACAAAAGATCCAACATAGTATAAGAGATGTACTATAAGACAAAACACCCATGAGAAAATATGGAGATAAGCGGAATAAAGGAAACATTGGGGAAAGATTAACTATGAGAAATATGTGAAGCATGGCATGCAGAAAGCATGAAAATACAAGGACGGGGCAAACCATGAGAAGAAAGGGAAATTGATTGTCAAGCAAAAGATATAGTGGTTAAGAGAGAACCATTGGGGAAAATGAAAACATCTGTAACACAAAGGAAGATTGTTGGACGACCAAAAAAATCTTGTACGAAGCACATATAGCAGAAAGCGACCATACAGATCGACTTAGCGAAAAGCCAGAAAGGGATGTCGTTTCGAAATAGGGCTTCTGTGGTGAAAGATCCAAGGACAAATTGCTTTGAAGAAATCCTGGAGGTGGGGCAAATCTGAGTTTCTGGGAGCGTCCTGAGTCCAGCTCTGAATCGGCAGTCTTACCTACTGTAAGCGAGAAGCAAGTCAGATGCAAGCCGAAAGTGCTTGGGCAAGAGTTATTGATTCCACCACAGAAAAAATCAAAATCCTTGTGCCTTAAAAAATCGGGGTGCCTCGGTTTTATTTTTCCATCTTGTGAAGAATCGATCAAGGCCAAAGGTTTGAATCAGAAAAGACCAAAACTGGAAACTACGGCCGCCATCTAAAGGTCGCTTATTAGATTTGTATTCCATAAGGCCAGAACTCTATTAGTAGTTCAAAACAAAGAAGAATTCAGAAATTTCGCGACCTTGGGATACCAGGAATTTTTTTTTTTTTTTTTGTTGGAGGTAAGATTAGATATATGTATTAATAGAAAACAGTATGTACAATGAGACCCTCTCTGGAGTAAATAGAAAGCATTACAAATTTTAAAACGATGTTATGGAATCACAAAGACGGTACTACGAGAGCGCCTCTTCGCCTTCCCTACTTTAGGGGTACTATCGGGAGTCGCCCATCTTCATCATAAAGCAGGTACTATAGAGGAAAGCAACTCCGTTCCACTACTGGGTTCACATAACATTCTCAATTCTGAATAGATAGAATACCTGAGCCATTGTCATCATTTGCATCGCTATCAGCCCAATGACATTTAAAATAAAAGTAGAACCCATGTAAGGATCCAAGTCTGTCAAGATCCTTGTTGTAGTTAATACCATACTTCCTATGATGTGATAACGCCATCAGTGCCACTTCTGAGTTGAAAGAATTCTTTAGCTTCAATATGGAGATCCCTTGGCCTCCAAGTGCCACATCACACCGGTGCTTCCAAATGACCCATAGCGCAATATTTACTAAAGAGGCTTCGATACTGCACCTATCAATGATCAATAAATCTGGCCACCTCAAATGGTGTACCATCAGCCCAATAATGGGGCAAACCCGGTGGCCGAAACTCCTGCGATCCGGGGCGTAAGAAGAGGTGTTCAATAGATTCAGATATGGTAAAACCAAGTGGACATCTATCGTTGTCCAGAATACCCTTATTAAATAAACTTTCCTTTGTACTAAGCCCCCCTTGCAAAGTTGTCCACCTGAAGAATTGTATCTTTCTTGAACAAAGAGACTTCCAGGAGTTGGCTAAAGCAGTTTTGGCAACTTCATTGCTCACCCCAAGCCTTGCCTCGGCTATCAAGGGAGTATCTACACACAGTCCACGATAGATTCTAGCCACACTATATTGTGCATGACCATCAAAACGCCATTCCTCACAAGGTCCCATTGTTCCAGATAGGTTGGTGACATTGCCTAAGATATCTCGTAGCACCTTACGGTCACCTTCGCCTGGGTTCTGGATTTTACTCTTGAATGTAGTCCAACAGACCCATCTCCCATTCATCCACAAATGCTGCAGCCTAGTGATTCCACAATTCTTCCACTTAATGAAGATGCGGGGGTGAGAGAGGGCCAGAGGAAGGCCCTCCCTCCCCCATACCCTGGTATTCCAAAATAAGCTGAAACCACCTGCTTCCCTAGGAGGATCCATAGGGGTGAAAAGATGTTGCACATCCAGCCACGCTTGGAGAATCTTTCTCATCACAGGAGATGTCCCAGGGGCCACCTTGAAGCTAAAATAGAAAGCTCCCAACTCATCTCTGGGGAGAGCTGGCTTTCCCAAGAGCTTACCTTGCTTCAACCAATAGGATATAAATTTCAAAGCAGGTGATAAAGCAGATGACTCACCTTGTAGTACTCTCCAAACAAATTTAGCTGCCAGGGTCTGTGCCTAAGTGAAGGGGTCTTTGCAGCCCAGACCCCCATCCCTTTTATCCCGACACAACTCCTCCCATGCCACCTTAGCCATGCCACCCCAGATGAATTTTCTGATGATAGTTTGCATTTGATTGTAAACCCCTTTCTGGGCAATCATCGCTGATGAGTAATAAATATGAGAGGCAGCTAGCACTGCATTAGCAACTGTCACACGCCCAGATGTTGCCAAGGTCCTTGTGGACCATAGACCTACCTTCTTTCCGAGTTTATCCAGTATGGGGGCCCAGAGGCCTTTGAGGTTATCTGAAAGCACCAGGGGAAGACCCAGGAGCTTAACTGATTCCCCAGCTGCCACAACTGGGAAACCCAGACCCCCAGCCCGAGGATCAATGGGGCTATCTGAAGCCCAGAGAACTGCACACTTATTTGCATTAAGACCGATTCCAGATATAACCTCAAAGGACGTCAGAATCTCTCGAAATGACTGGAAACTGTTGTCATCATATCTGAGGAACATGAAGGTGTCATCTAATAAATGATCTGATCTCCTGTGGTTCCTCCAATACATTTGAATTGCCATCCTTAATCGATGAGATACTATTATCAGCTAACCTTGCACCAGCCATTCTAAAAAAACACTTGGAGTTCTCATGGTCAAGTTCGGCATACCATTTAGTTTTAGAGCGAACAGCCGCCCCTCTAGCCTCCTCCTCCTCGATTGCCTTTGCTTTCCCCTCCAGATCTGCCTCAGTGTTCTGTTTAGCAATGTTGTGTGGATCAGATAATAAGTCCTGCTTAACTATTCTCAACTGATTGTATATATCCATCTTTCCCTTTTTGAACTCCATGGCTCTGCTCTTCCCCCACACTTTAACCCAGGCCTTCATTAGGCTGAGCTTCTCAACCCAAGCTTTCATGCTTAGAAGATTAAGATCATTAGAGAGAGAGGATATAAATACCCTGAAAGGCTTGCAAAATGCCTCCTTTCCTAGCCACGAGGTATTGAATTTGAAAGGGATATTTCCACGCTTGCCAGTAGTAGGCAAATTTTCTAAAAATAAGCTTTGGGGAACATGATCAGAGTGGGAGAAGGCAAGCTCCCCCTCAACATAACACTTATCCATGAAGCATGCTGTTTTATTGGCCATGTAAAATCTGTCTAATAGGCAATATACTCGGTCTTGGCCCTTCTGCTTATTCGACCATGAGAAGGTAGCGTTGGAAGGCGGGATCAAGTTAAATCCCACAGTATCAAGCAATGAGTTCCAGGAAGTATCCTCATCTCCTGATAGATTTCTATGCAATCCAATTTTTTGGTCCCAAACATCAGTCATGTTCAGGTCGCCCCCTAAAATCCAGTTTTCGGTGACATCCCCTTGGTGACCTATCCAGGTTTCAATTTCTTTCCACATAGCAGCCCTTTCTGCAGGCTTATTTGACGCATATACATTGATGACCCCCCATTGGCACTCATTAGATTCAAAGGTCACCACCTGCCATCGACCATCCCCAGCAGCATAGTAGGACTTCTGAACAAGGCCTCTCCAAAGGATACAGGTGCCACCTTTAGTTCCCCTGGCTGCACAACTGAAGGAGGAATAGTTGCCACCTACCCATTTGCCTATAGAGCTAGCTTCGAAGTCCGGAAGTCTATGCTCTTGTAAGAGAATGACATCTGCCATCATAGAGCGTATACCAGGATTTTGAAGAACCAGGATTTTGAAGAACAAACTGGGTTTTTTATATTAAAAATTAAAACCTTTTTAGACTACCTTGCTTAAACAAGGAAAACTTAAGAAGCCCCGTTTTTGGAGAAGAAACCTGAAGGGGCCGTTATGAAGAGTAGACGTGCCAGAGATGATGAGGAGGCATATGTGATGCCACGTGCTGGATAGTGATGACTTAGCATGCCCAGTTGGCCAATTTGATGACGTAGTGGGCCAAATAATACAGTAGTAATGCTTGGCAATCCGCCTATGTAGCGAATACGAAAATCAAGGGGCTTATACGAAATTGAAGAGCTGCGATGATGCCGCATGATGATGTGGCAGGGGCTATAAATATGCACACCACGGTTGGGGTTATTCCAAGCAGAGTCAACCAAGACAAGCAATAAAGTTTGATTCTTCGTTCCAATTCCTTTGAGTGTTCTCTTTCACAACGCTACCTTTTCCTCGGATTGCGAGCGAGGCTCGACATATTTGTGGTGCATTGGCCGGAAAACAAATCGTAGTGCTCGTGGAGGAGATTCATCCAAAGAAAGATGACAACGTTGTGCTTCAATTTCAAACAATCATACCTTGCAATGTTTGCGTCAGATCAAGCAGGGTCCATGTCATCTCTCATCGAGAGCTTTTTAACAACTAGTAATTTACCATTGTTTCATCTCCATTGGAGCCAATGTGATCAAAATGGAAAATTTTCGTAGAATCTTAAAGAACCATGTGAAATCTTCCTAGAATCATCAGAAAATTGCTTGTCCTTTTGTTCAAGTTCTTGGAGAGGGAATATGACATGGCATATTCTCTTCATGAAGGACCCAAAATGAGGGATTATATCAGGTGAGCTCTTCCTAGAATCATCAGAAAATTGCTTGTCTTTCTGTTCAAGTTCTTGGAGAGGGAATATGACATGGCATATTCTCTTCACGAAGGACCCAAAATGAGGGATTATATCAGGTGAGCGACTATGGGCATTCTTCATGCCCATATGGTGGGGCTTCCCGTGTGTTTCAGGCGACACAGCACTGAATCGTCTAGACTATCACCATGGAACAGAAATCCATGGAGGCTACCAGTGGAAAAGAAGTTCTTTGTTAGCATTCAAATCTTGGTAACTTGCTACAACTAGCTAACCAGCTGCTTGTTAGAGAGATCATGCAAAGCTTGGTGAGAGAATCCCACACAAGAACAACGGTTGGATCAGAGGCTTGCATAGTAAGTAATTAACAGAAGAATTGAGTGACATAGACCTATGATGGTCTAAATTGGTGGGTCCTAAAATCAGAAGGCAAAGGTGCCAGATCTCTATTGGGAGAATACGCTGTAGTGGATTCCATATCCAACGCATCTCGTTGTAAGTACTTGGAATACTCTTTAAACCAACATCCAAAATTTAGAATTTAGTGAGTCCTCATTGATATTTGCCAAAAAGCAATCAGCATTTTCGCCATCCAATCAGAATTCACAGTATAGGCAACAAGCGTAAGTCTTTTGGCAGCCCAAGCATTTTTACTTGCTTAATTAAACCAAAGCATTACTATGTAAAGTCCCAGATAAAAAAACAAAGGATATCAACCTTACTTGAATCAACCATGCTATGATGTCAAGACATAACACTCTAAAGAGGAAGTACCTTGTGCAGGAGCTGAATGAAAGATTGGTTATCCACAACTAAAGCAAATGGAATAAACAAAAACGTGAGTGCTCTACTCAATATTTTCTGAAAGACGTCAGACTCGACGGCAAGTAGGAAAGAAGCATCTGTACTCGATAGACACCTTAAATTAGTAGTTCATACTGCCTTCCTGGGGTTTTAACAGTCTCGCCCGTTCTTCAGCAGTGCTTTCTCAAGGACAACAAATGCTCGGTAATACATTAGAATCTGTTTACATTATCATATGTTTGAGATATTCCAGAAATCCTGAAGCTGACATATCAGAGTCAGTTTAAACAAACAGCCCCACAAAAAGAAACTTCATCAACATCATCATTTTGAATCCTTGTAACAGCTTCAGCAGTTTTCTCTTCCACTTCTATTACATGACACCCGCTAGTTTAGCACAGAAATCATAAGGTGGCAGATATTTCCAATGATTCAGGAAAGATTGGAGTTGTTGGTGCAGGAAGACGTCCAATTGCATCGACTTTAGGTACAATCTTTGGAGGTGGCCGTGCAGGTCTTGGAAGCAAGCGTCCTTTTTTGGCAAACCACTCAGGTTTATACAATGCACGCAGACCTAGTTTATTATAATGCACTCTTCTGACAGATCCCCCAGCGGCTTCAATTGCAGCCTTTGCCCTTTCAGACACTCGACTAACCTGTCAATTGCCACAGACATTTTCTAAATGAATGACACTACCAAACTGTAAATTTAGCACCAAACAGTTTTAACGACAGCACCTGGCATGAGCCTAATCATCCACTCATACCCTATTAATTAGCCTTTACACTATAAACTTTTCTGTGCAGATCTTATAATGATAAATTACCTCAATATGAATGGGTTTTGAAAAGGTCTCTGAACCACCTCCAAGAAGTTTCACACCATTCTTCATTTTCTTCCCAATCGCCCCTAGATCCTATTAATTCTAGGAAATGTTGGATCTCTACATGTACAGTTAATTGACATACTGGACTTGCTAATAGTACCTACCTTCAAGGTCTTCATTGTAATAAGCTTCGAGGAATCAATAAGGCCTTTGTCAACAAGATCAGAAATTTTAGAAAGGTTCACCCACTGCACTGCAACCCAACAAGAAGCAATGAATTTCAATCCAAATAGGCTTTTAAGGCACAAAAAACTTAGATTTGAGGAAAACATGAAGCTATAAAACCATCAGCAAAAACCCTAAATGGAGACTCAAGTTTGAAGAAAGTGTGCATGCCTGAAAAGTCATAGCATTATGATTCTTAAAGCCTCGTTTAGGGAGGCGCCGTCGCAAAGGAGTTTGGCCACCTTCAAATCCCAATCTGGGTTTTCTACCACTGCGAGCTTTCTGACCCTTGTGCCCACGCCCACAGGTTTTTCCTTTGCCAGAACCAATGCCCCGTCCAACCCTTGTTTTCAGCTTGCGCGATCCAGGGTTGTCACTTAAATTCCAAAGAGGAAGAAACCCACCTGGTGGGATGGTTGAATAATGCTGCAAGAATGATTTCTGATGGCATTGAGCAGGAGGCAGATGAGCTATTGTCTTGACCATGCCCATGGACGAATACAGATTCCTGCACCGGCTTCGGGCCACAGAGGCCGCCGTTCGCCATAACCAGCTACCCATCTGCAAAACCCCTTTGGAAACTCCGTTTTGGGTTGCCCGAAGGGCAAACCCTAGGGATGGAGGTTGGGGTTTTTGGTTCAGAGTTCGATTTATCGGATGGTAGAGATTGTTTTTAGAGCCAATAGTCACAATTATGCTAGGTTCGCATGGACGAAATGCGAAGGGCTGGCTTAAAAGCTGCTGAACTTGGGCTGAGGCAAAAAATTTCAGCCCCATTTTAGAAAAATCAGCCCTCGCAAGATCCAACTTGCGTAGGTGACGCAGCACTGAATTTTTCTTTATCAGTGCCGACTCCGCTAGAACTCAGCACAGGGCCTTCTCTTCTCCATGTGAACCACCCATTAAACAGTAATAACTAGCAGAACTGCAGGGTTGGGAAGAAGGCTAGGCAGATGGATTTGTGTTGGTATTTTAATTGTAGTAATTTGAATTTCCGCCCATGGGAAAGCATCCTAAGTGGTCTTCACGCATTTCTATCATCTAGAATGTTATATTGTGCAAATGGGTTTGATTTGCAAATCCAAAAGTTTATCTTTTACTTGCATACTTACAACATTGATATATTATATTCGTTCATGTAATCAAAGCTTCAATGCCAAGAGATCATGATGAAAGCAAATAGCTTTAGGCTAGGCACATTACTCGTACTTACAACCACCATATCTGAGAAAGAAACAATATAGAAGATTGATGCGACAGGTTTTCCTCAGCCGTGGATGTAAGTATTCAAAGATCCAAGGGCAGCAAGAATGCCATCCTCAAACTTGGCTAAAGTGCCATAATAGCAGTGTCTTTTCCTCTCTAGCCAGACTCCATACTTGGCTATATACATGTGACATGTACAATGTGCCTCCTGTAAGCAATGTATGGCCTTTTTAAAACCAAACCCAAGGAATGAGCTTAATCAGTGGCAAGCAAAAGCCATTAAAACATCATGGTCAAATAATGCAAAAATAACAGGTCAGCTATAGACTTGCAAAAACTAGCCCTTGAAAAACCAGTAAATCTCCTCACACACAATTAAAATGATGGGCGAAGTCTCTTGTTGTCACTGGTGTACTAAAAAAAAACATGTCCAGCCCTCTTTACTTTCCATCCAGCTAGTATCATTGTATCTTTCTATACTATAAAAAACAAGCAACATACTTACCCTCCTAAATATAACCCTTTAAATCAAGCCCTTTCAAAAGGAAAGGCTGCATTTCAAGGCAGCCTCGAAGGAATTTAAACGGCTGCAACTAAAACTAGTGCAACATTGTACATTCAAGGCGCAGAGTGATGTGCAGGACTTCTCAATGTAATGCAAACATTTTTCAGTCACCCTGAAACAGCCTGAGAGTGACAATGCCTAAGTGTACGACCGCATGCCAACAACACTGCAAGTATGCCTTCATCACTGCTACTGCATTTTGAGATATCCAAATCCTTCTGGACATTGCATTATCTACCAATGCCCTCCTTTAGACTCTCATCAATGATCCCTACACATCCCTCAAGCATGAGACTTTGTAAATGAGCACTGCAACATCTAACAACTGCAGACACTACTTGATCTATTAGTTGCTTTCCTGTCCAGTTGCCTTTAGAGCTGAGCGCCACATTTTTCAAGAAAATGAATAAGACCAGCATTTGGAAGGCCTACGAGCCCACTAAAACTGAGATGCTGAAGTGGGCAAAAACCCTGCATTGCAAATCAAATACACCCTTGCAATTCATAATAATTAACGATTTCAGAGAAACAAATGTTGTTCAAAGGTCTGGAGATCGAAAATTAATGGAAATTAAATTTTTACATCTTGGTTATGGCCAACCATCTGGAAGATCCTTTTCACCAACCATCTTAGCTGCTTTTACCCAAACTCCCCATTAACCTTTCAAGATAATGCAATGGTTTTGCACTCTCTGATATTCTAAGCAATCTCTTTCTCCTCTTTGTTCTTTTGTGACATGTTAGCAAGGGAAGCAAGATATAAGATAGAAGCATGGAGAGTTAAAATAACATAACTGTCATCACTGTGGGCACGACAATCGTGCATGCCTTTAGTTTGTTTCAAACAATATATGCCTGCTGGCATCCTCCATCATAAGAAACAAAAAGCTGAAACAAATTTCACATAGCAATAATACATTGAAAGGCTAACAAAAATATCAAGACTCAAACAGGCCCAACAGTTGTTGATGCACTGTTAAGAACACATATTGCATCATGGCAACAGTGATGGATATAATCATCCATGTGTCCCTGGTTGTAGAGTTTACAAATTGCCTATGTTTCCTTCATAAGCATCTGCAGTTGCCACGTTCTACATGTGAATGGGTAAGAAAAAGTAATAGAGCAAGGTGCCTAGAATTTGCAAGACCAAAGTAAATGGCTGTTATAGCCTCAAAGTTTTCCTTTAAATGGGGATGCAAATCCAAAGTCACTTCACCTCTATGAAACAAATTGTGGATGGCAAGAACGATAATTCGATACAAAACCTGTGTTTAGAACAGGGTAATCTAGGAACCAATTGCATGCCCAATCCACAATTTAAGTCTGTGCATACGTCCATACAAATTTAAGCTATATGAATAATGATGTTGGAGGCATATTAGCACAGCCAGCCTCTCTGATTTATACTAACTCAACAAATGAATCCATATCCTGGATCCATAGAAATAATTCAATCTTTGACCTACACCTGGCAGTGTAAGCCTAAATATCAAGGGCAATAGTGTGCTCAAATGTCATCCTAAGGTTGTCTTAAAATGCAATTCTAATAGTTACTACACCTGGCAATGTAATAGTGTGCTCAAATGTCTAAGGTTGCTTTAAGATGCAATTCTAGAATGGGACTCGCAAGAAACCAACAAACCGCCCGATAGATAGGCTTCTCATTCATCTCAGCAGATTTTCTACAATGGTGGACAGTGGGTAGCCGCACACATGCGAACTACCCACGAAAAATAAAGGGAAAATCCAATTATATCATTTGGACCCCAAAAAATACAATGCTAATAGATGAGTGGCTGATGTACCTGCCGAAAGCTTATCACCGGGATTAAAAAACCCCGCCCTTTCGGGTTTTCGAGGAAAAACCCTAGTGATAAGCCTTCGGCAAGGGGCTTAGACAAACGTAAGGCATAGAATCGCTCCCAAAAACCCCCGCATGGAGAAGTCGAAACAGATGCCGCTTGCCAACCTGTACCTGCACATCACCAACACAACAAACGAGAAAACATACCAGAGAATAACATCACCCAGCGGGTGGAAAAAAAGCATCACCCAGCGGGTGGAAAAATATGATAAACAGAACTTGTACAAGGGTAAAAGCATGCTACGGTGTACCACTTTTGGAACCCTCAAAAGTACCTACACTGGGCACTTTTAAAACTGGTACTTTCTATTTTTTCTTTCCATTAAAATCAATCGAAATTTTTTGAATTGAGGGCCAATAACATGTCAATCTATAGTACTAGAGGATAACAATACTATTAAAGACTAAAATAAATGAATTAACTCTCAAACTTATTGTTTATTGCGGCATTTATGCAAGTTCCCAGTACCCAGTGCTGGGTACTTTTCTGGGTAGTTTTGCACTCCCTAAAAAGTACTTTAGATGGTACACCCTAGCATGCTTTCACCCACAAAATATAATAAACAAAGAAGGGGGGGAGGGTGGGTTCAAGAGAATAAGGTACTGTTGAGAGAAGAGGAAGCGCCGATGAGTCGTGGATGCAGAAACGCGCCTGAAATAGTCGAATTCCCAACCAGAACGGGCATGCACCGCCCGCATGCATGCATGACATGCATGCTCGTCCCATTCTAGAATGGCGATCCGATGTCTCGGATCGATGCGATTCTAACAGTTCATGGCTTGGACTAAGTTATTGACAAAATGTAATTTGTACCATAAGCATGAGAAATCAATGCAAAGCTCTTTGTTATCACTATGCAGTGACAGTTCTTGCCAATAGAAAGAACAATAAACAGGAAGAATTTCACAGCCTGCCTTATAGAAAAATAATCAAATCTCTTGTGCAACAAACAACAATAACTCTCTTGATTTTGTCAAAAAAACATACTTGTTTGCAAGCACATAAAACGTGGCATCAGATTACAATAGCTACCTCATTGTGCAACAAACAACATTGGCTCTCTCATATGCTCATTGTTTTACGTATACTATAAGCAGTTATGCGTTAAAATGCAAAAGATTAGATATCTATAAACCTTATTGACAAAATGTGGTTTCTATTGTTAACATTAGAAAATAGAGTAGGCTTCATAAGAAAGATCAATATACAATGTCTGCTATCACTATGCAGTGATATATCTTGTCAAAACCCAATGCAGAGCAGACTTTCCATGAATCATTCTGATAACATAAACACTAAAAAGGTATTTATTCAAGTTGGGCCATCAAGAGAGCCCGAGTTGAAAGCTCTTTTTATAAAAGAGATATAGAGTATTCAGTTGTTCGAAGAAATCTTTACTGGAAGATCTTAAAGCTTCTCAATGACCATATAATAATTAAGATAAGTGCACCTCTTGTTCAGCTTTTTTGGTGGATCATAATGTCTCAATGCATGCATTTGGACACGTAGAATATTACAAGAAAATATCTAAGAAACCAAACATAATTATTTGTATCTACTACAGTTAGCTTAGGATATTACATGCCAACATCTAGGTACCAGACAAAAGATGATTTGGATCTACTGGTTGCAGATACTTGCTTTCTTGTTCTAACTTTCAATTAAATCATGAAACGAATTAAAGATGGTCTTTTTATCCTCGACTTTGCAAGCACCAAGACACCATATTGCAGAAGGGCAAGGTTTTTAAAAGCTTGGTGCTTGAGCATATTTAAAAGTAGACGATTATTATGTCTAGGAATGAAGAATGCCCGATTCTTGTAGAATATCTAAAACATTCAAGACAAAAAAGACAGAAAATATGTACCTTTGTACGAAGCCCGGCAAAACAGAGATCGAAGTAGATCATGGTACTCAGTTTGGTCTGCATTTGTTGGAGCCGCATGCTGGAATGAATATAAGTTGGGTGTAGAAGGCCAAGACCACTAGGGACGAAGGAGATAAAGAATTACTTGGATTTTTTAGAATATTCATGACCGTTGGATTGCTAAATAGGAAATCTGTAAGTGAATTTGGCTTACGTGGCATGACACGTGGACACTCTAGAATTGCAGCAAAAGTTGCACTTGGGTTTAGGCAACCCTGCTAAACAATGAGGATTTCTTGTTTCAAGGTTCTTTTCTATCCTTGTGTTCAAGTCTCTTGTGGCCCTGGCCCATCTTATGTTCTCATGGATGCTGCCAGTATGGCATGACGTAAAAATATCTATCTATCTATCCATCTATCTTTTGAATAAAGTCATGGTTAGGTGGGATTGGTAGCAATCTAATGTAGACAATTAGGTTCTATATAGAAAATGTGGAACAGATTTGGTTGTGAGGCTCCTATCCAAATTTCAGCGGGAACAAACAATGTTTTTCCAACCAAGAGTCGGTGGCAGACATGAGTTATGAGTGTATGAATTGGTCTAATCTTGATGTTTACATAGTTACTAGGCTGAGTTTGCTTTGTAATTGCATAATGCTTTGCATGATGATTATTCCCTTTTAGAATATTGAATATCAATATAACAAGTTTTGCTAGTTTAATAAATGTTGCACTAATGTGGCAATATTGCAGTCTACTGAAGAGTCTACATCAAGCTCTGAACCAACATCTGCAACAGGAAATGAGATCCCAGAGATCGGTTTAATTGAAGCTATTGACAATTATGATCCTATTATAGATGGAGATAATGATGATGCCAATCAGGAGGCCAACGATGAAGGCAATAAAGAAGATGCAAGTATTCTAAAAGATGAGGCAGGCAAACCACTATATCCTGGGGCTAGGATGTCACGTTTTGCAACATGCTTGCTAATCCTAAATCTTCAGCACAAATTTGCATGGAGTAATAATAGTGTAACCGAGCTATTTACGTATGTTATTTGTTTGAATGAGTTATTTTCTTATGAATTCATTTATCACTTGTAGGTGATGACCGCATTTTATTTTGTAGCTTGCGAAGTAAGATACTACCTAGTGGTCATTGTCTTCCCGAAACAAGGAGAGAAGCAAGAGAAATTTTGCGTGCATTAGGGTTGGAATATAATTGCATTCATGCCTGCCCAAATGATTGTGTATTGTACCGGAATGCATATGCAACATTACATGAGTGTCCAAAATGCAAGGAGCCACGCTATAAGATGGATATGAAGAAGAAAAATGTTCCTAGAAAAGTTTTGCGGCACATGCCCATAATTCCATGTCTATAATACATGTTTCGTTCTCCATAATTCCATGTGACACATCGAAGTAAGGATGGAATTCTAAGAATTCCAGCGGATGGAGAAGCTATGAAACACATAGAAGATAAGTGGAGGGTATTCAAGGATGAACCACGCAATTTACGCCTTGCTATTGGAATGGATGGAATTTGCCCTTTTGGAACGTTGTCGTCAAAACATAGTGTGTGGCCCATAGTTGTGGTCAACTACAATATTCCACCATGGATGGCAACTAAAGCCGGACATTTGATGTTGACACTTGTTGTTCCAGGTTTGTCCTTATTACATTTCAATATGTCATTTTCACAAGTTTTATCAAGTAAAGAACATGGATGTGTACATTGAACCACTCATAGAAGAGTTAGAGATATTATGGCAAGGCATCCAAATGTACGACATAGTAAGGATGCCACATCAGTTCACATTACATGCAATATGTTGCTTCACGACACATGATTATCCTGGTTTTAGTGTTGCTTCTGGTATGTCTTTTTTAAATACCAATGCTCTTTTTATTAGATGCTAACACATTATCTACATATAGGTTTGCAAACAAGTGGAATGAATGGTTGCCCATCATGTGGAACTTATTTGAATTGTTATCGCTTCAAGCACCTTAACAAGCAAATATATCGCGGACACAAAAAGTACCTACCATGCAATCACCCTATGCGAGGATCAAATGCTACTAAGCGACCGACGTGTAGGACACCCAAGGATTGGTTAGAAACATGGACTATGGTGCGTGAATCACAAGGTGCTTGGAATGATGATGATGATGTTATACCACCACCAGGCATTAAACGTTTATCCATATTTTATCGCCTTGAATATTGGCCAGAACTAAAACTTGTGCACCTACTCGATCCTATGCATATCTTCAAAAATGTTGGACAATCACTCTGGAGACATTTGACTGGGGATTGGGAGAAATTAAGTGCTAGAAGAGACTTACAAGATTGTAACATAATGCGTACCTTATGGCCTATTGAAGAGGAGGGCAAAGCCATTATGTTACCCAAGGCACCGTGGGTTCTAAGTAAATCAGAGGAGTTGCAAGTGACTAATATTATATCCAAAATGCGCACTCCTACCGGCTATGGTGCGTCACTACGTAAAGCCTTCACAAAAGATGGTGACCTTAGTGGGTTAAAGTCCCATGATTGGCACAAATTTATACAGGTATTAATTTTGTATTAATTATCTTGTTGGATATTTCTTCATTATGTGTGTTTGCTGCATTGTAGCACATTCTTCCATGTGCAATTGAGAATTGTCTTACGAGTAACATACGTGACATTATATATCGACTTGGAAAGTTTGCAAGGTATGGTTTAAAAACTTTGTTAGTAGTGGCTCATCTGGAAGCAACGACGCATGAAGGTGTTCAGGAATGCGGAGATGCGGCCAGAGGCTTTGATCCCACAGTTGAGGTACAAGCTATATCTTTCTTACCTGGCGTCTCCTCGGAAAGAGCAGTTCAAAGCAGCGATCTGGGAAAGAACCCTCCACATTGTAGACAGTCTGGGCAGATTTGTGGCATGAGTCATAGGTAGATACACACGTCTGGTGGGTACTCGCTCTAGTGTGGGCAGAAGTACCCTAATATCGCTCATCTTTGTATTTATTTTGGATTAATATTAGTTAATTTTATCTTTCAAAAAAAAAAAACTTTGTTAGTAGTTTATTTTCAATTTTGTTGTTAACAACTACCAATTTTGTGTATAGATGGGTCTCAATTAGTGTTGTGTCTAATTTTTTTTTACTCTTGGAAGATGTAAATTTTTTGGCGAATATGTATAAAATTAGAATAGCAATTATGGCGAAAGTGCAAGAAATCTCGAAGGATTTTATAATTCATGAGGCGAATCTTAATCAAAGGCTTGTATTCATAGCAAATGATAATGTAATGCTTGCAAATGCTTAGTCGTAGAGGCAAATGTTTGAAAGCTTCAGTGACTGTGCTTACATTACAATTGACTTATGCATGTAGAATGCATTCAAATGCTAAGCCCTAATTAAAAAGTTTATTAATAACAACATATGTTCCATTATATTTTATTCTATTCTTTCTTTTGAAAGAGTACGCACCATCATCATTTCATGGAGGAACATCAATGGCTAGGAATGAGGAATTTTCTCGGTGGAAGATTTTGTTTGGTAAGGAGCGATATTTAAGAGACTTTATTCCATCCAAAAGTTATGATTAACAATCAAGGTAGGGTTTGCACTATCACATATGTTTAAACATGAATTCCAAATTTGTTTATGAAGCAAAAATTATTAAAATTAACAACATTCTAGTTGGTAGCAAAACATTATTTTCTAGTTTCACAAGGTCTTTACACTATGATCGACATTGCTTCCCTTATAAAAGCCAGTAATAACAATGACACAAACATTAAATAGTACACAATTTTTTGCAGTGCTATAAAATATTTGCAATCCTTATCCAGATGATGTGCATTAGAGGCCTATGGAAAAAAATTGCTATTGTGCTGGTCTAACGGTCAACGAAACCTTAACCTGCATTAAAGACCCACAAAAAATGTTAGTTGTATGAAGAAAAATTGGCATTGTGCTGGTCAACGGTCAACAAAATCTTAAATGGAGTTGAAATGATTATAGAGTGAGATATTAATGGCTTTATTTAGTGATGTTAATGGTTTTGTTGGGAAAGTATGATTTGCTTTTGACCATAAAATATTTTGCATTTTATGTTCATTTTTGTTAATGGCCAAGCTTAAGAGCCAGGGCACAAGAAAAATAAGAAGGTTATGTATTAATGTCTAGCAGAACACTCAATTTTTTTCCGTGCTTGAATGATAGTTATAGAATGACAATAGTTTTTTACTAAATATGTTGTTTATCATGATTCTTAGTTTGCCTTGTGCTTGAAGATGTTCTATATTCAAATAAGTCATTCCTTCATGGTCAACATACAAGCAGCCCCCATTTGAAAGAATATCTCACATTTATCAATATTCAAAAGACTGGTCTTGTCCTAGAACAGTCAATTATCATCTTCGTAAATGGCAAATGCTTGTCTCCTAGGCAACGTTATAAAACTATTGCTAAGGTGATTCGCCAAGTTTCGATAACCTCTATTGCTAATAGCTCGCCATAAACTATGCTAGTTCTAGCCATGAAGCAGGGGAGTTCCGGCAGTAGCAGCCCAACAACAAGAGGATTGGAGAAGATTGCAGCAAGAAAAATGGGAAAAAGAAAAGGCTAGTAAACCACCCTGAGAAGGCCAGCAACCCCGACCACCGTCCTAACACAGCCCCTTTACCTTCTTCTACAACTTCTGGGTCAGTTCTTACTCCTGTTTCTGATTCTCTGCATTAGTTGCTAATAACTTGGAAAAAAACTTAGACCGTCCTGCTAGACAAATGGAAGGACCTGCAGCATCTCTTGTCAGGAGGATAGCTCTATTTTTTCAAGGAAGCAAAATGAAGCATGGAAAATATCATCCCCAGCTGAGACCAAGCCATCAGGTCCAGAAACATGCAAGGTGCCTCCAACTAGCTCAGAAATGCATATTGATAAGGCGATGCATATCACAGACCGAAAACAGGAGAGACTACACGATCCCTTTTTCAATAAATCTCCTGTTTCCGGTGACTTTCCCTGTTTGAATAGTTCTATAACCCACCGGAATCGCCCTCTTCAAAGACAGGACTTGCGTGTCTTGAGTTGGCGCGCTTTTTTCGGAGGTCCTTCAAGTGCTACTATTGAGGTGATTTTACGTCTTTTGAAGAATATTATCAAAGAATCAGCTGCCGAAAAGTTCAGGAGGATCAGAATGGCAAATCCAAAGATTAAAGAGACTAGTAGCCATGATACTTGAACTTATATAAGAATATATATTTACTTACATTCTACCTAATGATAACTAAAATGTTCCTATATGCAACATTGCAGAATCATTTACACGTTTAGAACCACCTGTTCAACCAAGACTGCAAATGGTGTTATTAAAGATAACCTACAATCCTTATGCAATTGCATGAGTCATTTTTATATCTATACAGTTCTAGTTTGTGGTTCTATATATAAGCTTGACAGCAAGGAAATAAGCCCGTACCTTTATGATGCATGAAAGTTTTGTTCCCATTTTTATTCTCATTTAAGCATACCTTGAGCATACTCAGCAAAACAAAAACAACTTTTGTCTACTGAAGAAGCAGTAATGCAACAGGACCAGTCTGTCGGACAAGAAATATTATATTGGCAAAACTAGAGAGTACCACCACAGAAACAATAAAAACATTAAGGCCATGGATCTCCAATACATCCACTATTCAGTAAATCGTTACAAACTAATCTAGGAGATAAGCAAGTAGTGCAACGTTGTCAAGGCATACCTGGTTGGAAGTCCAGTCCATTTTCTTGCACATCGTACATAGGTTGCAGCTAAGATTGATTATGAGGCATCATAGTAGAAGATAAGTACAACTCGATTGGACATTCTTATCATGTTACAACTAATTAGAATAGAGACACAGATATTTGCAAAGAGTATTCTTCGCACAAGCTTTGCTGCAACATGCACCTTCTTGGACTGTGCATACGAATGTCCTTTTTCAATAGCAACCAGTTAAATACCTAGAAATCATTACAGCATGAGATTTTTCCAGAATAACCGTCGTTGAAGCTGTAATGAGGCACTGCAAGCTCTAGAAGTTCTCGAACACCAAGATTTGGAGCATAAAGTCAATCTTAACGAAGCAACAAAACTAGAAAACTTCGACCTAAGTTAGCGATCTCATGCTTGATGGTAATGGCGAATCCATATTTTCTGTCTCTCCACTGTGTCGAAACCTGGCGAGAATCCCTCAAACTGCTTTCTTAGGGCAGGCGAAGATCGGCTCCGGCAGGAAGAAGAGGGAAAAAAAATGGGCGACTTTTTTTCTTTTCCCTCTTTACAAACCCTACCTCACTTTCGTGCACCATTTTTTGAATTTTAAGAATATTCGCTTTTTGGCGAATATTCGCCACTATACACAACACTCTCAATGAAAGAGATTAGCTTAGATGACATTTCAAGAATGGAGGTTGAGATAGTTGAACTTCTGTGCATGATGGAGAAAGAGCTTCCTACAAGTTTTTTTGACCTTCAAGTACACTTATTGGTTCATCTACCAGAAGAAATCCGGCTTCTTGGACCAGCTCCAAGTCGGTGGATGTTTTTTTTAGAATAGTACATGAAAGTTTTGAAAGGATACATCCGGCAAATGGCTAGGCCTGAGGGGTCCATGACCGAGGATCACTTGCTTCATGAAACATTGTTCTTTTTAAGTGAAGCCACAATTTCAATACACAAAGATGCACCAAAGATTTGGAATGGTGAGGAAGATAAGGAAGTAGCAGAAGAAGTCTTGCAAGGTCATGGAGTGCAACGCAAATTGAACGAGGAAATGTTTGAAGAAATAAATAAATTTGTAATACGTAATACTGATAGTCTTGATAAGTGGAGGGAGAGGTATAGACTTGCTAGAGAAGAGAGGGAGATGGCCAGGCAAGATTTTGCACATAATAGCATACATCATGGCCGAAAACGTGTTCTATATCCAGAATCAATTGAAAGAATTGCCTGAGGATATGACTTGTGATTGGTTGCTTGAAGCAATGGAAAATGCACGAGATAATGGAGAGGATGTTCCAAAGGATGACTTCAATATCGCACTTGGATGCGTTAAGAAGGTATAACTTTCTATTTATTGGTAATGTTTGCTACATACATATGATGTGCTTTCTCATATCCTGTAAAATGCAGGCTCGTTTCCACAATTCTATGTGGGCTTATGGAAATCATCTTCGAACTATAGAGGTCGATAAAGGTCGTCTGACAAATGACTGTGGAATTGCTTCTCAATTTGAACAAAAAAGCCAAGCTAGTCAACGTGATCGGCAACCAGTTACGGGTGATCTTAATTATATTGGGCAAATCACCAATATTATTGATGTCGACTTCCGTTCATTTCATGTAACTATATTGAAGGCAAAGTGGTTCAAAGTTATTTATAGAGGCAGAAATAAGACCGTGAGATCACATCCGTTGGGTTTCTACGAGATTGATTCAACACAGATTCTTGGAGAAATGAACGAACCATTTGTTTACCCTAAACAAGTTGAACAGGTTTTCTTTACTAAAGCCCTGTGAACCCAAAGTGGTGGATTGTGGTTCATGTTGTACCCAGGCGCAGACGTCTTATTGATACTACTGCATTAGAGCTCAATGATGAGCATGAAGGAGATGGTTGATGGTATCTTTACATTCTTGAAGACACTTTTATCAAATTATCTACAAAGTCACTTTATTGTCACTTTACACTCACTTATTATAACTTTTTTATCACTTATTCTCACTCTTTTGTCACATTTGGGTCATTTTATTGGCATATTATGATAGTATTTATATCATTTCATTGTCACTACTTTTGTTATTATAAAGTCAGTCTATTGTCACATTTCTGGCAAATACTTTTATCAAAACTATATCAATCTATGGTCACAATTGTGTCATCTAAATGGTACATTATAGTCAGATTTATATCATTCTTTTGTCACTATTTTCGTCATTATTAAGTCAATTTATTGTCACATTCTTGACATATGGTTTTGTCAGAACCATGTCAGTCTAGTGTCATATGATAGTCATCATTTTGTCGCTTTTTTTTGGCACTATTTTTGTCATTATTAGGTCAATTTATTGTCACATTCTTGACATACGATTTTGTCAGAACCATGTCAGTCTAGTGTCATATGATAGTCATCATTTTGTCACTTTTTTTTGTCACTATTGTGGCACTCCATTGTCATATCTATTGTCATTTGGATGTCACTAATTTTGTCACAGTTATTGTCACTTTTGTATCAGTTTTTTGACATGTTATTTTACTGACAAAAAAAGTGACAATAAATCACTATTCTCTTGTAGTGTTTTTGACACGATCCTCACACATTTTCTAAGGTTGATCATTTTCTTTTTGAAGGATGCGACAACAACAATACGCTCCTCATCACCACTAATTTGCTTGCTCGCGGGTCTCCTCTAGCTAATCAGAGAGGAGCGAGCCTTTATTACGTAGAGGATGGTATAAACAAAATACAATGTGGATTAAAAACTCAGTGAAAAAAATGTCTACTATAGCAAATACACTCTACACAAATGTAACACCTAGACAATATGAACAGAAATTAAAAGCTCATGGTCAAGTGCGAAACTGAAGATAGTGCTCCTAAATACGACTTTTTACTTCATCATCAATTGATGAGCACCTGAATTTGTTGTTGGGCCTTGATAAGGATCTATGCATTAGAACAAACATGACCCTTGAATGAGGAGATTCCTTCTTTTTCAAATAAACCAGATGATCCATATAGAAGCCAAATGAAAAGCTATTTTTGCCAAAAAATTTCAAACACTTGGATAGACTGCTAATAACACATGTTGGCTATTCAAATTGTAGCAAAAGAGGTCTTGAAGCCACAACCATGCAGGCCTGACATGTTGGCACAGAAAGAAGTAATGTTCAATCGTCTCGTCCTTCTTTGTGCATAAGTGACAAGTTGCAGACATGTCTGGATGAAACATGTAAACCACAATATTAACTTGTACACATCGATGAATGATTTGCCACCACAAAACAAATACTTTGGGATGGAGACGAACTGAAGTTTCATGGGAGTTACAATTTTTGACATGCCATATCAAAAGTTAACATTGAAGGTAATCGCTGAAATCTCATCTGTAGCATATACAATCCATGTTAGAGGTGTGTTGTCCAAATCTTATTGCAGCAGATGAATTTGCAAGAGATTTTTTTTGTGGGACGAAATTGGCCAATTGTTTGGGCAGAGGTATTGTTTCTTGAGGTGTTTATGGCATCTAGGAGGGGAATTATCATTCAGGAGGGCTTTCGAGGAAAGTTTCATATTTCTACCGAACCTATACAAAAGCTTTGTCAGATTATAGCACCTTTGAAATGTAACTTTCTTCTCATGCTTGATAAAGAATGAGGATTTCACATGAATTTGTAACTCATTTCACAAGGTTTGTGGAATGTTGTGAGAGGAAAGATATATTTAGATACCACTCTTGATGATGAAGACGCAGTTTACAAAGTTTTAATGTTAACCACTAATGATTTTTTGGGTTCAAGAGTTCATTTCTTACGTCCAAGGATTTGTGGCAGTTTCCTAGATCTCAATTGGGGAAGATGTACTTGTGATGTTCTAATATAATATAAGGAATAAATAGGTATATTATACCGCATCTTGCTGTGTTTCCTTCAGATTACCATTTGCTCGGTCACAGTAACCTGCTTAGATTTCTTCATAGAAGTAATTGGCAAGTCCATTGCTTTTATAAAGAAGATTGTCAAGGCACCTGCCTTTGTCAATGTCATCAATATTTGTGGGAATTTGGTTGAACACTTCACTTTTATTCTAGGGTCACTCAGCCTTAATTTTTTTTATTCTTTGAAGGTGATTTTAAAAGAGGCATTTTTCTTCGTTGCTTCCTTCTTTTAAGACAATCCTGCATGAAATCTCTCTTCCATGCTGCATCAAATGCTCTATAAATTGAACGGAGAAAGAAATTCGATTTCATCTCTCTCGAAATTGGGGCAATTTGTTGAATTTTGGTTTAGGCAAATATTTGGAATAATTAAGCCCTCCATTTTGCTTGAATTCAAGATTGTGCAAGGCTGCCATATACAAATATGACACACTACACGTATTCATAATTTTGGCACAACTAATGATTTTCTCAGTGAATCATTTGGCGGACAAATATCCTCCATCTCAGCACGTCAATCAAGCATGTCGTGTTTAATAAATGCTGCTTTTAAGCACATGTAAACAGCGTCCGAATATTGATTTCTGCTACCCAGTATCAATTTTGCACCCTTCTTGCACCGTCAAATCTGACAAGATAATAGATGAGAAGAAAGACGACTGGAACCTTTATGAGAGAGTACCAAATCCATCTTTTTAGATTGTTGGGAACTATGGGAGAAGTAGAGGGAGGAATCAGAAGAAAGGACGGGGAAGGACGTTGGAGAAGAGGAAGAAAAGGGGCCTAAAAAGAAGCCTTGTCATGGCCGGTAAGAGAGTGGGGGTTTCCAAGATGCTAGGGTTTGCGCCATCTCATCCTCAACAAATAGCATGAATTCAGACTGCAAGAATAGTCTGTGTAAACAAGGAAGCTCATGGCCTTCTTCCATCTTTCAGCCACGTAGATTGGCCTTTGTCGAGACTCGTATTATAACCCAATCCTCAAGTGTAGATTGTCGAAGAAATAAACTTCAAAGATAAGCATTCAAATAAATTGAAGGTTTCTTAATGAAGAGCATTTTGTTTCAAATTGTTACATACTTCTTTCTTCTAATCTTCTTTATTATTTTGGGAGGGTGTTGGTATTGGTGCGGGGATGCCGCATGTAACGCCGCATGCGGCGTTCCCCTTGCCCCTTGCGGGACGCTAGATTTGGAACTTGAGAGAGGAGGGAAACTTATGTCAGTTTGAGCAAGAAGTGCCTGCAAGAAGCTTGCCGTTGATGCATAGCCGAAATCTTCATGGGCATTAACTTTCATTTTATGCTCACTAGGGTGCAGATTAGTCCACCTTCATCATGTAAGGTAAAACACGAATTGAGAGAGGAGGGAAACTTATGCCGTTCGAGCAAGAAGCGTCTGCAAGGAGTTTGCCGTTGATGCATAGCCAAAACCTTGCTAGGTATTAACTTTCATTTTATGCTTATGAGGGTGCGAATCAGTCCACGTTCATGTAAGTAAGGTAAAGAGTTAAGGGTCATTTGTTGGATGATGATTTTGTCGGACGTAATTCTTTATATTTAAGGGCATTATTAGAGAACTAAGCAGGTCGGATTTGCATCAGCGGAGAATCACGATACACAAGTCTCTTTGCTCTTTCTTGGACAAACTGTTCGGTCTATGAATCTTTGAAGAAGGTAACAATACTTGCATAATGTACCTTCCATATACTTCAACAAAGACTCGGTCATTTTTTCAAAGGTTCCTACCAGTAGTTGGTGCGATCAACATGCATAGTTCTAGATGCTTGCATGGCATCAGTTTAATCGAAGAGAGGAAAGTTAGGCAACGTTCTTCTTTCTATAATATCTTTTTTGAGAGTTAGCAGATGTTCTCAAAGATTCTTCCTTTCCATCTCTTCACGAAATAGATGAAATGAGCCAGTAATCATCTAGCCTTGAGAGGATGTCAATAGGGTTTTGGGCATAAGAGGGTTTCAGGGTATCATAAGATTCTGAGAAGCTCCAGATGCTCCAATTTTTGCTACGAAATCCTGTGTTTTTTCAAATAACCTCGGCGATGTTTTCGTTTGATCGGATATTTGTCTTCTCTTATGTTATTTCTCTAAGCAAGTATTCGTTTAATCTACAATTGTCATGCATCTGTTTGTTATCTGCTTATTGTAGAGAATACGTTTGACTATTGTATCTGAATTGCAGGAACTGGTTTTGCAGTCTTTGGAAATCTGCAACAAACATTGTGTATTGCTTGCAGGTAAGGTTTTGTTTATCATGCTGCAAATCTTTGACAGAATACTAGAGAGGAATAGAGATTTTGAGAAGATTATGGAGGAATCTTCTAAAACACAAGTCTTTCTCTCCATCTTTTATTGCTACAAGGAATCAAGGATTCATACATTGATAATATTTTGTTTGTTGCTGTGATTTGCATTATATATCACAGATGTTCAGTTGTGTAGCTTCTTTCACGTGGGCCGACATGATGTGCTTGATGGAACCTGCTGAGGTAAGCCCTTGGGATCTAGAAACTGCTTATTTCTGGGTTTGTTGTTTGTCTTCTAAGTTTTTGAGTGCTTAATCCAGATTTATGCCTCGGTCATCCACAACATTCAGGTAATTTCTTGCATGAGTTCACTAGAATCGTGTGTTTGAAGCTTTTGAAGCTATATTTGATTGTTTTTAGAGCATGGCTTTACTGGAATTCCGGATTTAGTCATCTATCAATTTAGCATAAATGAAGTATTGATGTTGTTACTTTTTCCTAGACATTAACTTTGGCACGCCTGACTCCCATGACAGGCCCCATGTTGCCAATGATGGTCATGGACCATCTAAGTTCCTTTGATTCATTCGACGGAAGAAAGATCAAGCACAGATTATGGATGTTTCGTAATAGAGCATAGAAAAAAGATTGCGAAAGCTTAACTTGGAAGCAACTTATTTCTGTTTAGCAACTAACTCATTTATGTTGCACAGGAAACACACAGACGTATACGGATTTATCATGGATAATTGAAAACAACTATTGTTGAACTCCAATTCTGATATTGCGAGATTATTAGAGATTGTATGGCTCTATCAATATGTATTCTCTGTCCTTTCATGTATTCTCTATGTCCTAGACTTTGCGTTCACTTTAAAAGTGGTCTGCAAACGAAGAATTGAATCACTGTTCCATTACGCAATGCCTGCATTGCATCTGTGCATCATATGTGTGAAGTTTTATGCGTTTTATTCCTTCAAACTTGCTGTTTTTTAAATAAGTCTTTGCCTACGTCTTATCTTGATTTTTTGCCTGCGGGAATGATGCGGGAATGACCAGATAGATGAAACTTCAAGAAAGTTGCCAGCAGATAAAGAGTTGATTCATGCTTTTGTGCTTTTTGAAAACTGGAAATAATTTGCTCCATGGCATCAATGATTATTGGAGGAGAATGAAGCTGGCCCTTTGGTGGAACTCAAGCTTCTTGCTTTTGTGCTTAAATATGGACCGCCTTTTGGTGTAAATGTGCACACACAACATTTATTGAAGCAATGGGATTTCTGCAGCAGTTTGGTATGCAGGTAAGAAGATTGAACATTTTATTATTTCTTAAATTATGTGTTTTTTCTCGTGATATTCTTCTATCTTCATTCTAATTATTGACTCGCTAATTCTATGTTCTTCCTTGCGCTTGAGAGGTAACAAACATCAAATTCCATCCCAAACCAAGACTTCCTTATAGGTATCCGGTTGGATTGACCATATTGTGTAAAATACTCGGACATCCTAATGCCTCACAAGATAATTTTAACTATTGCGATCGTTCAAATCAAGATAATGCAAATCATATGGAGCATCCATCATGAAGTTAATGTTCTACAATTTTCGCACTCCAAGGTACTTTCTTTCCTCCCTACTGCCCATGCAAAGAGAGGTTAGGATAGAGATTTGTCTTTTGAAATGGTAAACAAATAAGATCACTGCAAGATGGTGGCACATTTAGATGGTATGCTGCAACTGCATTCTTATTGCAGTGCATTTAATCTCTAATATCTTCAAGTCTATTCCATAATGCAGGTTGTGATTAATTTGTGATTTGTCTTTTGAAATGGTAAACAAATAAGATCACTGCAAGATGGTGGCACATTTAGATGGTATGCTGCAACTGCATTCTTATTGCACTGCATTTAATCTCTAATATCTTCAAGTCTATTCTATAATGCAGGTTGTGATTAATTTGTCTTTTGGGAGGTAGTTTTGCAACTTGACAGGTGCATCCTGCCCTTGCTACCTCTGCAGAGAAAGATTAGCATATAGATTTATTTTTCAAATGATAAACAAATAAGATCATATGTTTTAGCGTGGCGATGAGAATGTAATATAAGCATGCCATGGACAACATGCATGTTTGAAACAGTTAGAAAAATTGTCTTGGTCTTTGCATTAGATTTGCATGATGCTGCTCTGCAATTATACAATCTACATTGCATTGAGAAAAATATTGGCTTTGCCGAAAAAGTAAAATTTTTGCTTCCTATTTTTTATTCTCCATTACAAAGGAACCTATTGCTCACATAAGCTTTTGGCGAACAGGGTAGAAAAACGCGTCTATACCCCTCTGAGAACACGAGAAAAGGCAATTGCACTTTATAAAGAGCATGGTATTCACATATATTGGATTTCTGTTTCTGGAATAGTGGGCATGGTACCAACTGTACCCAATGCTCATCTGATTCTCCCGAATATAAAATGTTCCTAGGGACTCTTTTCATTGCAGATCAAACAAGTTTCTGTCAAATTAGCAAAGAAGTACATGGAGGATAATTAAAAAGTTATATGGCACGGCTTCACAAAAAAACGATGAAAGAATTTTTAGCATATAAACGCTAAGGCTTGCATAATTTTTTTAAGCTTGAAGAATAAAGGAAACGTACACAAGCCTCTGTTGCAGCTGGATGTGGAGTGTATTGGCAGCAGAACCCTTTCAGTGCCCACCTGTCTTTGCCTGGGTCGGAACAAATGCATTAACAAGCAGAAATTGCATTATCCAACATGATGTGAGGCATTAATAATGCAAAGAAGAATATGATCATATACAAGGGATGCTTTTAGAGACCTCCTTGGGTTTAATATGTAGCAGATAATAATTGTCCAGAACTATTTTTATGTGGAATATTATGTGGTAGTACCATGCAAATGACTAGCCAAGGAGCTCCATTTGTCAAATTCCTTAGATGCTATATTCCTTAGATGCTATATTCAGGGAACAATACTCCGGTGGTCAATTTCTTTTGCTTTGTAAGGAAATTGACTTTTTATATGGAATAAGAGTGGCATTTGTATCGGATTTGTTAACCCATCTTGCACCAAACATAAGAGCTCCAAACACCATTGCACCTATAGAAATTACGCCCTTTTTTTTAATACAGTTAAACTATGTATTAACCACTTTTATCCCGACATACATTACACAAATGGATTTCTCTCTACTTTGATGTGCTAGCTAACAATATTTCTAAGACTATATATATGCTCTCTATGTACCCAAAATTTTTTAAAGTTGTAGATACGTATATGTGCATAACGTTTGTGATATACAAAATCTACTCCTTAAATTATTAGGTTAATTGATTTTGAGATAAATAAGAATATGAATCTTAAGGTCCCTCCCTTCCACCCTCCCATGCCTTTTGTTCAATCGTATGCAGGCCATATGCAGGCCACATACATACACACAATGCCCTTCATATATTAATCTAGGAATATAATTACATCTATGTTCAACTCAACTCATTTCACACATCCATGCTAATGCCCGGCATCGCCGGGCACACGTTTCTAGTGTGCTACTAAAAAGGGACTTAACAAGGGTTCAAAATGGGTATGGATGGCCCCTTCCACCTAATATATATACTCTTTTATGGCAAATAGTGCATCAAGCATCTATGATTAACCATTTCATTAGAAAAATTGATTCAAAAGTGGATATTAAATGCTCATTAGATGATTTCATTATTGAGGCATTGGAGCATCATATTCCAGAGTGTAGAGATGTTTTGCTAATATGGAGACAAATTAGTCTCTCTAGCACCCCACCACAGTCTTCAGTCTCTCTCTAGTGTCCTGCCTATAGCCTTGAGTCCCTCTTTTTTTGCCCAAAATTATATAGTCTTTCTCTAGGATTTCTACCTACTCCCGAGAATCTAATTGTCTTGCTAGCCGAAGTTTTGAAAGGTGTGGTGATATGTAGTAGCCTAATTCATGCAATCTCATTTCAAAAGAACTCTTTTAGCGATAGCAAGAATCAAACGTCCCCACCCAATCGAACCTTCCACCCATAAAGATGAACCCCATGAACCCCCGGTGCCAACCACTCGAGGGCAAGCGTGCCGTGTATATCTAATTAACAATGCTAAGTGTTGTAAGAATAGAAATATCCTTAGACAACAAATTACCAGCCTAGGTTCGGGATTTGGATCATTAGAATGAACATGAGTGATTGAAAAACCCTCTCGTAAATTTGAGTTCTAGAAGCAATATTAGGGTAGTATTGCCAATACACTCAACTTGCTTCGTGATTTTGATCAACACATGAAATTTGTGTTGTTGCAAAGCTCTTTTAGAGACTTTGAGTTACGTAAGCATTATTGGGGTATTGCTTCCTTACTAGAGTCTAGTCTTTCTTTGGAGCTCGATTTGGCAACGTTCATCTTCATTCAGATCGTGATAACAAGAAGCAATATTGAGGAGGTATTGATTCCTTTCTTCCATCAATTTGGCATTAGAGATGGAGAGACTTCTTTCTCTTCCTGCCCTGCCTTTGCTCTCGATTCCTATTTTTCTTCATTCCGAATCACACATAGGCAATTATTTAGAAGTTATGATATAGAACTATAATAAGGACCTTACTGGCATCTTAAAGACAATATATTTCATACAAATCTAGTTGTTGGTTCTTCATCCTCACTACCTTTTCTGATTCTCAAAAGTTTAATGATGTTGGCCCTCAATGGGGAGTTTCAAATCATGATGTTTAGCCTAGCAGCATTAAGAAATTGGCAAGATTATATTTTGTTACAGGTCACTACTTACTTTACTTCTATTCATAGCAAAAATATAAACAAAACTTTGTCTCCTCCTCCTCCTCCTCCTCCTCCTCCTCCTCCTCCCAACTATCACAAAAAGAATATAGAATATAATAGATTAGAGTATAATAGAAGAGAATAGAAAATTTCGATGTTTCTTACCTGTAAAAGGTGTGCAAGTGGTAGTTACCCCTCTTAACTATGGCTAGACCCACTATTTTGGGAACTTTATATGGGACAGATGATTGGCACTTTATGAGCTTCATATACATATACTATCTACTTACTTAAAATGTTTCTTGGGGTGGGTGTCCTCTTTTTTCCGGCCGCTGGTAACACTCCATTTTCCGGCCAAAAGCGTGATTTTGGTACCGGGAAAAATTTCTGTAACCATTTTTACCGGGCAAATCCTAAGCAAAAAATTCAGACGGTGCTGTAACGCTCGCTCCACAGTATGATTATCAGTGTTCCACTCAAGGGCGCCGGATTATTATTTCTTTGGGCGAAACCCTAAGTAAACGTGTGCTGGAGGCTTTTCTATTCTATCAATTCCATCCAAGGCAGCATTCGCAGGTAAGCATGCATGCTTGGTTTCATGTAAATGCATTTGATTATGTGCTTATTTTGATTTTTCAGTCTCTTTCGATTTGGAGCCTTAGCTTTTGGAGCCGATTCTTTCTTAGTTGAAGATTCAAATATCAGGGTTTTGGAGCTTCTAGGATGGCCGATTTGGTGAGATAAGAAATGCTTCGTTTATAATTTGTTCTTTGCTTCGTTTTAAGGATTGGGGTTTTGGCAAATCATTCTGAGGTTTAAATTGGAGTTTCGGCAAATCGTTCTGAGCTTGGATCTGGTGATTTCATTAAATCGAAGGAGTTTGGAGGAGATGGAGAAATCGTTAGACTTTCCTTATCTAAGTTATGTAAATATCCTTCTTTGTTTGCAACAGCCATGAGGTAACAGGAGAACTTGCAGAGGTTCAAGACTTGCTTGGATTTTTTTTATGCCGTAATGTATCGGTTCCTGCTTTTTCTGATTTCCTACTACGAAAACAGTGTAAATCCCCCTTGCATTATGACGATATGATTTTTTGAAATGCCGCAGGTGCCGTGGATCTCGCTTTTGATTATGGCCAGTTTAAATCTTAGGGAAATCTCAGCGTCTTCATGAGCTGTTCTGAATCGCCACTACTATCAGATATATTTTTGTACGGTGCCATTGCTGGAGCAGGTGCATCCAAACACTCTAAATCCTCTGAGATTGAAGACTTATGTTTGCTCATCTCTTGCATTTTTCAGAAACTTTAGGGACTCAATAGTATGGGAGCTCCGCATGTCTAAAATCTCTGCTCCGCCGTCCCCATAACTAAAGCTCGATCAACTTGCTTCTTTGGTTCTCATTACCAGAAAAGAGCCTTGGATGCATCCATCTGTAAGTTGTTATTCTATCCTCTATCTGTAAGTTGCTATTCTTCCCTCTGTAGAAGCATCCCTCATTTGCATCAAGTGAAGATTTTCAGTATTGAGTTGTTATTGTTTCTGCATTCCAGGCAACATTCTGTGTATTTTTTTATTCTTGAGTTTAGTTACTCTTTGATTTACGGCCTGGAGTTATACAAATAGTTCCAAGGGCACAGCTACAATGTCATAGCTCCGGTTCCTCCAGTTTAGAAGAATCAACAGATTAGAGCAAAGACTGTGTTCCTTATAGCAATGGGCTGGAGCTGCAACTTGCTGGAGCTTCAGGTAAATTTTCCATAGCCCATATTTTCATTTCTTATCTTTCAGATATGAACTTGATCAATTGCAGCTCTTTCTTAGCACCAGATCAAGTTTTGCAAAGGGAATCATTCATGCTTACGGAAGAGCAAATAGATTCACGGGAAGATTAGGTATGAGTCTATGTGTTTTGTTATTTCTGTATATTTGTTTCCTTCCTTTCATTTTGCTGCATTGGTATCAACATTTAAATCAACATATGGTATGCAGGTTTTTAAGACTCGCTTCTCTCTTTTTGTAGATATTTCATTTTCTGCAACAGTCATCCAATTCCTGTTCCGATAAAAAGATCAAGCATGTTACTTTGTGCACATATTGTTTGTCATGAAATAAGCATGTTCTCTATGGTGGCCTTAGACGAAGTTTCTGCAGATGTTAATCTGATGTTTATGGGTATAAGTAGTTATATTTTTTCAATTGAACAGATTCTGTTTGAAGTATATTCTTTTGAAGTATGTTCTGCTCTATTATTTTATTTGCTTGCAGGTTTATTTACTCCGTATTTGAATCTCCTTAAAGCTTTGGGTAAGTTCTTATAATCCAAGAGTTGGTCTGAGATCACAGATTTATTTCGATATGCTGTCAAATTTAGCTTGCTTGGTTGCTGTTTCTAGATGAATTGGAGGTGGTGCAGTCTACGTTAAAACTGGTGTCGTTGCTTATATCAGAGACAACCTCTTCCATGAGAACAAGGTCGAAAATGATTTTCTTGCTTTTCAAGTTGAAACTGTATTCATCATGGGAGTGCAAAGCTGGTCTGCATACTCTTTGTTATATGTTGTTTGTATCGTTTTCTATACAAGTTCTATCTTTCTTTTTCAACAGGCTAGCGGGTGACTTTTCATCATTTGCAGGTTATTTTATGAGTTAAGAAGGACAGAGGGTATATTATGATTACCACGTGTGCAATGAGGTAAGAACATCAAATTAAATCCTGTTCATTCAATTATACCAGGTTTCCTATTTCCTGTTTCCTTTTTAAATCTATACAGGAGCCATTAGTGCCACAGAAATGTTGTGGTGTATTGTTGTTCAGCAATCCATTTATGGGAATAATAGGCAATGCATATCATATAGCAATGATATGATTGTCTTCTTTAATGTGCACAGTCTATGTTAAGTAAAATATAGTTTTGTTGAGGTGAATGTGCACATCTTCCAATATAGTAAAACACAGGAGCTCTTCTCATTTATGAATTCAGTGGAGTAGTTGGGAACTTTCAGAAACACCTTCTTCTTGAAGAACACAGCTGGAGTAAGAATGCTTTAACCTCCTTTTTCAGTTATACACGGTTGTAAGTTATTAATCCCATGCTCCATGTCTTTCTTGCAGATAGTAAGCATAGTTGGATCATCATATAATGTTAAAACCTTATGCGATCATATTTTTCAGCTCTATTAATGTGAGGTTAGTTGCGTTATAGGTAATATCTCATGTCCTCACATTATTTAAACTACAGAAGTATGACTTTTATGTTTTGATAGTAATTTGATGCATTTATTGCAGGTATTGTTTTGCAAATCCCCAAAGAATGTGGATATTTAGCTCTGTTGAAAGATGGAGAATTGTGCCATGCAAACATAAGATCTTTTTAAACTGCATATATAGATGGACATGAGGTGTTGGTTCAAGATTATTTAATCAACTTATTCCTACAACATTTATTGCCTGATAATGAATGGTAACTTCATTGAACATTAACGGAGTAATTACATGTATTTTCAGTTCTATGCACATTCATAGAGAAATTAATGTAAGCTGCCTTACGATTATTTTAGATTTCTATGGCATTGGGCATGATTTGCAAACCTTCGAATTTAATATGCACCAGTAAAAATGTTTGTAAATGAGTATTTTACATTTGTGGCATGTATATGCAACAAGAAGAATAGAAGAGTAGATAAGATATTTGGGCTAAGACTATGGTCACAGTATTTAGCATTTGATGGCATATATCCAACAAGATAATAGATATTTGGGCTACAACTATGTCCACCTATGTCTTTTGTCATAATACTATGACTTTTTTTTGAAGTTTCATTTGCCAATTTTACAACACATTTTGTCACGACAAGTGAGGGACTTTGCAAAGCCAGTTTGTAAAGATCACAATTCGAAGAAAGGTCCCAATTGTAAAGCAATTCGAAGAAAGGTTCCAATTGTACATCATGAACTTTTTGACAAAGGTCTCATAGTTATGAGTTTTGAAGAAAGTTAGCTAACCTACAAAACTTGAAAGTGCCAAGTTGCATTTTCATCAAAATAGAATTACGAGAGTATTTGCAAAGCCTAATGTTTGAACCATATATGGAGAAATAAAACTATTTTAGCATGAACCCCATAGGAGTCGTAAAGATACATACTAAATCAATCTTAGAAAGGCCATAAGCTCTTATGCACGCGACAATGCCTGGCACATGTTTTATTCTTGCCAATATTAGTTGTTGAATTTGCGTTGATGAAGTTGCATATATGAAAAAGGCCGATTAAAAACACATGCAGGACATGCAGGACATTAGCCCGGCAACACATTTAAAATGTTTTTGGAGGTGGGTGTCCTCTTTTTTCCGACCGCCGGTAACACTCTATTTTCCGGCAAAAGCGTGATTTTGGCACCGGAAAAGCTTGCTTTTTAGTTTTCGTTTTTGTATTAGGGGCGTGTTTCCCTAATCATCCCGTCTCTACCTCAGCCGTTTTCCTCCTCCGTCTTCCATCATTCTTTCCCATGTTTAAAAATGACGAAACAACTTAATCGGACATCAGGTTTTCCAAAATTTCCAACGTTTTTTTTTTCTATGCAGCTCCGGCGTTTGGAGATATGTTTCTGAGCACTGGATTCTATTCTATGCACAGATCAAAATCTCCCAAAGATAGCTTCCATGCTTATGTATGAACCCTTTTTTTTTGTGCAGGCTTCTTGCAGGACATCCAAAGCGGAAAGCTTTCTGGTTGTTGGTTGTATCAGGTAACTGCCAGGAATAAAAATGAATGCCTCTCATTTTCGCAGGCATTCTGAAGCAGCATTCTTGATGTCATTTATATACTGTGCAGACTTTTCTTGCAAGGAGGGTAAGGCTGCTTAATTTTTTCTTCTACTCGGTGTTTTTTTGCTTGCCATTTCTATAAGGACCTGGATTGTTTCTACTGTAGGCACCATGGCTGCATGCAGACGAACTGGTACCTATATGCCTTACTATTGTGGTACAGGCAACTTTCTGCAAACAAAATAAGATATAGAAGATAATACGGTTTATAAATTGCACCGCTTTGCAAGCAGATTCTTGCAAGCAACAAATAAGTTGAGCGAGCTGGTCCAAGGCATGTGCAAAAATTGGCCATTTTTCAATGGCTACATTGTCTGAATGGTTCTTTCAAGTACAATAGAGCTCAAGATTTATGAATTTGCTATATATTTTCTCATGGATAATAATGCTTTTAGATAATAATGTTTTTGATTATTTTCATTTGCATGTTTCTCAGATTACGGGGCAGGTTTTTGGATGACGTTTCCCACTGAAGGACCTTCTTGCATGATGCATTTGAGGTAATGCATTAGCTGTCCGAAACCAAGTAGCCCTCATGCTCAAACTTGGTGTTCGATGTGTTTCTTCTTTTTCTTTCTGCAGGTTGAGCCGTCCAGAGTAGGTTGCAGGAGATGAGCATCTAAAGGTTTCACCAAGATATGACTGCCCAGGCGTTTTTTTGGCGATTTTTTGGCATTTCTTTTCGCCCATCACAATGACTTGCATAAGAAAGGAAGTGTGCTTGCAGCAGAAGGAAGGTCGCTGCATGTTCCATGTTTGCCTGTAAGTGCATGTTTTAGAATTCTGGCTCCACATTTGCCGAAGGTTTGATGATGTTCAGAGGTGTTCTTTCAAGTTTCTAGATTGCAGATTGTACTCTGTTGTAGGATAATCTCAAAGTCCTTATCGAAGCAGTTTTCATGGCGTATACGTCTTGGCTTTATTTGGAGCTCCTCTAAAAAACTGTCTCTGGCATTCTAGATAGTCTACCATTTTTCAGTGATTTGTTAAAAGCATTTGAGTCTTCTTGCAAAATATGTATTGCAATACAATGTCCTAATATTGCCAAAGTTCCTTTGCAGGTAGGATTTAGACCATTGTCTAAAGTTTCAAGAATTGTTTCATAAAACATGTGGACTAGACAATGATTTCAATTCTATTTTAAGAAATTAAAATCATTCCCGTTAATGATGTAGATATTGATAAAGGTACTAGATGGTATGCTTTAAATTTTACATAACCTATTTGTTTGTCTAGATGGAACATCCTTGCACATAAATGAGGATTTGTGTTACATCAAAAGTATGTAGAAGGTGCAACACGTCAATGACCTGGAATTTGCATGGCCTTGCATGGAATTACCATGCGAGATGTCCAATAAATAAACTGACAATTTCTTCCCATAACTTCCACCATAGACACAAAGGCTCTATAAAATGTTTCTCCTTAACTTATCTTTTGAAGTACAATTATACAAAAACTTATTTCTATACAACTCAAAGTCAATATCAACAAGACGAAATTGCACATATGGATGCTAAAGGCCGAGTGAAAAGAGTTCCATCATGAACTAGAATATACCAATGAACCAGAACAAAAATTTGTATTTTGCATTTTTGTACCTATTTTTCGTTGATGTACTTAATTATATCTAAGATTGACATTTTAAGCACCAATGAACCAGAACAAAAATTTGTATTTTGCATTTTTGTACCTATTTTTCGTTGATGTACTTAATTATATCTAAGATTGACATTTTAAGCACAAGTTTTGAATCTGTCTTTCTAAATTTTCATCTCAAGAGGTAGATTTAGCTGCCTCCCACATTCCTTATAAAACATTATTTTCTCTTTTGAAATTTATAAATGCGAAGTTAATACATTGATACTGTCATTAGACAATTTCAATAATTAAAATAATTACAAAAGCAAATAATGTTCATTCTTCCCAATATCAACACGCGTTGTTATTGAAACATATAGACGTTAAAGGCTGAGTAAAAACACATGTCAGAATATTAGCCCGGCAACGCCGGGCACACGTTTACTAGTCTTTATTATAATGTTTTGGCGTGGGTCTTCAATGGAGACCTAATTTGGACGGCTAGGATTTGATATGTTGTCGTATGGTTGAGATTTGATGCAGCACAATTTTCGTAGGGTTATAGCGCTCGATGGATTTTCTCTTACAGAAGCAGGGGTTTTCTGCTTGCTTCCTGGCTGGCATCGGCTATTATTTTTCTTCCCGTTGTTGCGATTCTTGGGGCCGCTGCTTTAGAGACCAAGCATTGACCAAGCATGGCCTCTGGACATCCTTCCGCCAGTTAGAGCATTCTCAGACCGAAAAACCGTGTCTGTGTCTGGCATTCTCAGACCGAAGTAGGGTTTTCTTTGGATGTGTGGAGCGGGAAACATATGGTTCTTGGCTGTGGTTTTTTGGCTGTTCCTTAGAAATCTAAGAAGAAATCAAAGCTTGGTTGAGTATGTCCGTGAAAGGGATGCGAGTGAAAGGCCATTTGAGGCGGGCTTACATGGATAATGCAGTATCAGAAATTGATGATGCACTACCTAAGTTTCCTGAAAGGGAAATTATGAAGGAAGCAGTACATGTGGAAGAACCAATCACCAGCTGGGATGTAAAAGTAGGTGAAGGTGAGGTCGACCAAGCTGTGGAAGAATGCCTGGCTGCTCAGGGATTAGATTTGTCCTTCTCATCGCCTCTGCAGGTGATATATCATCTCTTTAACTCATATGCCTTAATGCAATGGTATTGTATGTTGTTGTACACGTAACATGCAGCTTACAGGTTCTCGAAGCATTAACCTTGGCATCAAGAGAGAACTGTGGAACCACGCCCTAATTATAATAATATCTTGGCGAGTAGGTTTATTACAGTCATTTCACTGTAATTGTCATTAGTGACTTTTGCAGCAGCAAGATCATATGTGTGTTTTCTAAGTGCAGTATCGAGAAAGTTAGGAGGGTTTTTGCAACACTAAGAGTTTTGAGGCTACCAGATACTGCACAGTAAAACAACCCTGGACAGGTAGATTTATATTTTTCAACCAATGTTATTGTTAGCAACATTCACATCCTTAAATTGTTCTGCTTTCTCTTAACAGCTGAAAGCTGTGATGGATTCTGATGCAACTAAAGTATTTAAACCATACAATATTCTTCCATTAGAAGTGCCTGGGGCAGCCGATGCTACTATTTAAGGTTCTACTCTACAGGCACCGTTTATGGCGAAGAGATGTTGATACGGAAGGATCTGTTATAACTTTTGTTAAAACAGAACATCTTCTTGAAGTTAATGGCTTTGTAGCTTCATATGTCCAGGTATGCGAAGAGATGTTTATTTGTTGCTCCGTCATATGCTATAGTATTTTGTTCTGTCAGAATTTTAAATCTTTGTTGTAGATTCGCAGATCAATTCCTGTTCTGTGGGAGCAGATTGTTGATCTGGTCTTTGGTTATACACGGACAAAGGTGGACCTGTGACAAACATGGCTGCAGAATCAGGAAAGTTAGACATGCATTTTTCTCCAGGTAAATTGATCTTGCGTCTTAATTTGTGTTGACGAACCTTTGGAAAAGAGTGCTGCAAAATAAAACCCCTTTGGCAATAAGCAGAAAAAAGCAGTGGCTTTGAGTGGGCCTTTGGTAATAAACACTGTTACAAGAAGCATCTGGTCTTGGAATTTGTGAATTTATGGATTCTAGCCTCTTTAAGTTAAATGATGAGAACACATGTTCAGACCTGCATTGAAACAGTGTGCCATTTTTGTAGATCTTGGGTACTCGATATTGCAAATTTTTTAGATGTAGAAATGCTAATCTTAACAACATATATACTTCTCAAGCTTCAATGGTGCAGGCAATCTATATTACAAAGCATCAATAGGAACAATGGCAGTCTTTAAGAATGCTAGGTAGGAGACAATTCGCCAGGAAATTGGGGGCAGTAATTCTCCTCAACAAGTGGATACAGATATGAGAGAGGATGAGATACTAAAAAGGGACTTAACAAGGGTTCAAAATGGGTATGGATGGCCCCTTCCACCTAATATATATACTCTTTTATGGCAAATAGTGCATCAAGCATCTATGATTAACCATTTCATTAGAAAAATTGATTCAAAAGTGGATATTAAATGCTCATTAGATGATTTCATTATTGAGGCATTGGAGCATCATATTCCAGAGTGTAGAGATGTTTTGCTAATATGGAGACAAATTAGTCTCTCTAGCACCCCACCACAGTCTTCAGTCTCTCTCTAGTGTCCTGCCTATAGCCTTGAGTCCCTCTTTTTTGCCCAGCCTATAGTCTTTCTCTAGGATTTCTACCTACTCCCAGAATCTAATTGTCTTGCTAGCTGAGTTTTGAAAGGTGTGGTGATATGTAGTAGCCTAATTCATGCAATCTCATTTCAAAAGAACTCTTGCGATAGCAAGAATCAAACGTCCCACCCAATCGAACCTTCCACCCATAAAGATGAACCCCATGAACCCCCTGGTGCCAACCACTGAGGGCAAGCGTCGTGTATATCTAATTAACAATGCTAAGTGTTGTAAGAATAGAAATATCCTTAGACAACAAATTACCAGCTAGGTTCAGGATTTGGATCATTAGAATGAACATGAGTGATTGAAAAACCCTCTCAGAAATTTGAGTTCTAGAAGCAATATTAGGGTAGTATTGCCAATACAGCTCAACTTGCTTCAGGTGATTTTGATCAGCACATGAAATTTGTGTTGTTGCAAAGCTCTTTTAGAGACTTTGAGTTACAGAAGCATTATTGGGGTATTGCTTCCTTACTAGAGTCTAGTCTTTCTTTGGAGCTCTGATTTGGCAACGTTCATCTTCATTCAGATCGTGATAACAAGAAGCAATATTGAGGAGGTATTGATTCCTTTCTTCCATCAATTTGGCATTAGAGATGGAGAGACTTCTTTCTCTTCCGGGCCTGTTGCTGCTTCTGGATTCCTATTTTTCTTCATTCAGAATCACACATAGGCAATTATTTAGAAGTTATGATATAGAACTATAATAAGGACCTTACTGGCATCTTAAAGACAATATATTTCATACAAATCTAGTTGTTGGTTCTTCATCCTCACTACCTTTTCTGATTCTCAAAAGTTTAATGATGTTGGCCCTCAATGGGGAGTTTCAAATCATGATGTTTAGCCTAGCAGCATTAAGAAATTGGCAAGATTATATTTTGTTACAGGTCACTACTTACTTTACTTCTATTCATAGCAAAAATATAAACAAAACTTTGTCTCCTCCTCCTCCTCCTCCTCCTCCTCCTCCTCCTCCTCCTCCTCCTCCTCCTCCTCCTCCTCCCAACTATCACAAAAAGAATATAGAATATAATAGATTAGAGTATAATAGAAGAGAATAGAAAATTTCGATGTTTCTTACCTGTAAAAGGTGTGCAAGTGGTAGTTACCCCTCTTAACTATGGCTAGACCCACTATTTTGGGAACTTTATATGGGACAGATGATTGGCACTTTATGAGCTTCATATACATATACTATCTTTATTATAATGTTTTGGCGTGGGTCTTCAATGGAGACCTAATTTGGACGGCTAGGATTTGATATGTTGTCGTATGGTTGAGATTTGATGCAGCACAATTTTCGTAGGGTTATAGCGCTCGATGGATTTTCTCTTACAGAAGCAGGGGTTTTCTGCTTGCTTCCTGGCTGGCATCGGCTATTATTTTTCTTCCCGTTGTTGCGATTCTTGGGGCCGCTGCTTTAGAGACCAAGCATTGACCAAGCATGGCCTCTGGACATCCTTCCGCCAGTTAGAGCATTCTCGCACCAAAAACCGTGGTCCGCGGTATGCGGCATTCTCGCAGACCAAGTAGGGTTTTCTTTGGATGTGTGGAGCGGGAAACATATGGTTCTTGGCTGTGGTTTTTTGGCTGTTCCTTAGAAATCTAAGAAGAAATCAAAGCTTGGTTGAGTATGTCCGTGAAAGGGATGCGAGTGAAAGGCCATTTGAGGCGGGCTTACATGGATAATGCAGTATCAGAAATTGATGATGCACTACCTAAGTTTCCTGAAAGGGAAATTATGAAGGAAGCAGTACATGTGGAAGAACCAATCACCAGCTGGGATGTAAAAGTAGGTGAAGGTGAGGTCGACCAAGCTGTGGAAGAATGCCTGGCTGCTCAGGGATTAGATTTGTCCTTCTCATCGCCTCTGCAGGTGATATATCATCTCTTTAACTCATATGCCTTAATGCAATGGTATTGTATGTTGTTGTACACGTAACATGCAGCTTACAGGTTCTCGAAGCATTAACCTTGGCATCAAGAGAGAACTGTGGAACCACGCCCTAATTATAATAATATCTTGGCGAGTAGGTTTATTACAGTCATTTCACTGTAATTGTCATTAGTGACTTTTGCAGCAGCAAGATCATATGTGTGTTTTCTAAGTGCAGTATCGAGAAAGTTAGGAGGGTTTTTGCAACACTAAGAGTTTTGAGGCTACCAGATACTGCACAGTAAAACAACCCTGGACAGGTAGATTTATATTTTTCAACCAATGTTATTGTTAGCAACATTCACATCCTTAAATTGTTCTGCTTTCTCTTAACAGCTGAAAGCTGTGATGGATTCTGATGCAACTAAAGTATTTAAACCATACAATATTCTTCCATTAGAAGTGCCCAGGGCAGCCGATGCTACTATTTAAGGTTCTACTCTACAGCACCGTTTATGGCTTAAGAGATGTTGATACGGAAGGATCTGTTATAACTTTTGTTAAAACAGAACATCTTCTTGAAGTTAATGGCTTTGTAGCTTCATATGTCCAGGTATGCGAAGAGATGTTTATTTGTTGCTCCGTCATATGCTATAGTATTTTGTTCTGTCAGAATTTTAAATCTTTGTTGTAGATTCGCAGATCAATTCCTGTTCTGTGGGAGCAGATTGTTGATCTGGTCTTTGGTTATACACGGACAAAGGTGGACCTGTGACAAACATGGCTGCAGAATCAGGAAAGTTAGACATGCATTTTTCTCCAGGTAAATTGATCTTGCGTCTTAATTTGTGTTGACGAACCTTTGGAAAAGAGTGCTGCAAAATAAAACCCCTTTGGCAATAAGCAGAAAAAAGCAGTGGCTTTGAGTGGGCCTTTGGTAATAAACACTGTTACAAGAAGCATCTGGTCTTGGAATTTGTGAATTTATGGATTCTAGCCTCTTTAAGTTAAATGATGAGAACACATGTTCAGACCTGCATTGAAACAGTGTGCCATTTTTGTAGATCTTGGGTACTCGATATTGCAAATTTTTTAGATGTAGAAATGCTAATCTTAACAACATATATACTTCTCAAGCTTCAATGGTGCAGGCAATCTATATTACAAAGCATCAATAGGAACAATGGCAGTCTTTAAGAATGCTAGGTAGGAGACAATTCGCCAGGAAATTGGGGGCAGTAATTCTCCTCAACAAGTGGATACAGATATGAGAGAGGATGAGATTTTACTCCAGGCCATTTCCTCTGAGGTGCATGCACATGAGACCAAGGGCTCTTGGTATTTAGCAAAGCTTTTGATCTTGGACACTGGCAAACTCGCCACATTGACCTCAGATTCCATGGTGTGGTCATACTAAAATGCGAATGAGATTATCCAACATGTATCCCAATCAAACTTTAGTATTTCGCTTGAAAAGGATTTGCCATCCTAGCCAGCGACAGAGCCTCAGAGGCCATATCCTTTGTTCGCAGGGGCAACAAAAAAGAGATGATAGACTGTATAAAAGATGAATTCGCCTAATCTTTCCCATCATCATGTTAGTGGAGATATCTTTTGGGATGTTCGATCCGGTGGACGATATGGGAATACTGTTGTCGTATAGATTAATCAAGAAGAGCATTTGAGGAATACAGAACATTTGGTGGTTTATTTTGTGGTTTGCTACTAGACAGGTGGCTAATTTGATCGTAAGACGATCTTTGGGTGGTTGAGCGCCCTTTTGCACAAGAACCACATTAATCCCCACAAATCTATTAAGTATCTAGATAACGGCTTCTTTCTCATCATGTTCAAGAGTGCAAAAGATCTTGATAAATTTGTGACGCCGGCTGTGGACTCCATGGGTGATACAATTCTTCTCTTTCAAAATAATTTCCCGGATTTTCAATTGAACCAACCAATACAAATGTGTTATTTATGTAGCTTTACATAAGATATATTATAAACCAATTTTAATGTTGATCATTCTTGAACTTTTTTGCTTTTTCATGATCCATTAGAATGCTCAATTTTACATAATCAACCACATTAGAATACAAATAGAACTGAATTGTGTAACCCTACAGAGTTATTGTTCAATGCATTTTTCACAGAAAATTTAATCAACCATAAATAATTTTCATAAACCATTAATTTTAAGCAACTTTTACATTACAATAATTGGAGGAACACACACAATAACTTATGTTGACCATTGTCCAAGCATTTTTTTAAATCTTCGGCCACAATCACATGGATTGCCCACCGAAGGTGGGCAATTTACTAGTACAGATAGATCACGTTACATGTCAATAGAATCGACATGTACAAGAGCATAATTTGCTAATGTTGTCAATATATTGGAAGGATCATGCTTGGGGATAACTTAATAACATCAATATATTTCCAAGCAAACCATTGGGACCACATTTTCCATATGGCAACATTCCCTAGGGCCATATGATCCACATTATGTCTATAGACTTAATAGTCTGCCACCGCATGCAAGGTGAATAAAGGCAAGAGGGATTCACATAGTTTTAGCCATACGATCAAGGTGTGTGATCCAAAGGAATTTTTCTATGCTTGAACCATATGTATACGTCATATGTAGAAAGTTTTTTTTTTTTTTTTTGTTATTCTAGTACAATATGTTGTTGGAAGAGGATTTTTTTTTTTGAAAATTTTCAAGTCGCATACAAGGGGGTTTTTGTCCGACCCCTTGCATGCACATGGCATATCCCCTATAGAAGAGGTGTACACCACGGGAGTAAAGGGTAGCCCCTCCTAGGTAATGTGTCACCTCAGTGGGGCAAGTCATGAACGAATAGTCCCCTAGCCAACTGCATGGGCATGTCACTACTCGGATGAGATAATTCTCATGCCTACCTTTCAACCGAGTGAGATGAAACCCCGGAATATCCATTGCTATCAAACCATCAGTAGGCTACAGTTGAGGCCCGCCATCCTTCATCCTATCTGGAAAGTATGCATAAGCGTGGTAGATGGAGTGGACAAACCAAGCCAATGTTCTATGCCATCCAACTCCAGTGTTTACTTCTGTTTGTTATTATCTTGAGGACCTGGCCGCCCATTAGTCAACCCTATGAGTCTAACCAAGTAGGATTAGCCTCATGTATTGATATGTATGTTGACCTTGATGATGATAATGATGATTCTAACCCTTCAAAGTGGTTTATTACGCTTTCTCTGTAGTTATGATATATGTGCTAATATTGTATATGCTTCCCTAGTTTATATCGACCCAAAGGAGGATTGGAAAATGACACCTTCATATCCCTCACTCAGTAATTGCTCATTATAAGTGGCATGAGTCAAATGGAGGGCTCTCCATGTCGACGACGATGGTGCTTAGAGTGGAGGAATCTCCTACATCTATATGATCAGAATTCATATAGATGTAAGGAATGTTACAGACTTGAAGTGCTAAGGTGACTATCATGCTAGTTGAACTAGTCAATACCCATTATCTCCCGTAACATTCTAAAACATTCCGTTCCGCATAATTTACTAATTAAAAACTTTTAATCTTATGCATGAAATGTTTATTCATAGTAGTTGATTAATCACCACCCATTGGTCATTCCCCAGGATATTCTACATCATCTCCTGAAAGTTACTATTTTTAAAATTTTGAGGTGCCTGCTAGTTTGCCAGTCTTTGTCAATTGCTTGAGCATCTAACAAAAGTTATTATGCTTAACGAAGTTCTATTTAGCCTTGAGATGTTCATGATAGTGAATCAGTCTACAACATCTAGCAAAAGTTATTTTTTAAAAACTTTCCTTCTTAGGGTTGAGATGCTTATTCTTGCTAGTTGACTAGTCAAAGCCACCCATCAACTCCCTAGGCATTCTAGAACATCTGATCAAAAAAAAAAAATTTACAAAGTTTCTCTCAGGCCTGAAGAGCATATGCCACTGCTACTTCAGTTCAGTGATCCCCATATCTCAATCACCCACGTTGATATAGGACTGCTATGATGAACATCCACATAAAAATCCCCAAGTCAACCCAGACCAGGATCTGAAAGGGCAATTCAGATAAAAAAAATCCCCACCTACTTGTGCTACAGATATGGGAGGGACTATGAGAATTGTGATGAGAATACATGTTGCCCCCAAAGGGCAACATACTAATTGTTGGTTTATGCATTGAAGCTAGGAAGACTAAGTCAAAGAAGAGCTTGGTAGTCAACATTGATGTGGAAGTAAAAAATATCTATCTTCAAGGTCAACACAAATACTCAAGGTCAATTTCCATGAAAGGTACTTCATTTAGGGTCAAAGTCAGTCAAAGATATGCTTTATAAGATTCTGGGTTAAGAAGATTGGAAGATGCTTTTTGAAGATTGGAAGTTAAAGTTTGGAAGACCCCATGGTACTTGGTTCCACATTTAGCCATTTTTATCCATTTCCATATTCATATCTCATTCTTATCCCTTCCTAGTCATTTTCCTTTATTCCCCCCACACCATACCTTGCTTAATCCTTTTTCTTTCCTAATGTACCTTATCCTCCCCTTGAAATATCTTTTCCATTGTCTTTCATATTTCTTGCCTTATTTTCTCTTTTATGCCACACTCTTGCAATACCTCTACCCAACTTCTCTTTTGCAAACTTCTACCCCCCATGTCTCACTTACTATTGTGCCATAAGTGTCCATATCACACGTGTGTTCCCATGGGATATTCCCACCATGTTGCTTGAACCTAGCATGTCCCAAAGGCATCAAAATTTCTACCCATTGCCCTAATGATCCAATTTTCATTTCCCAAATGATCAATCCTTCAATTATTTTGTAGGAGATATCTTAAACCATAGCCAAGGATTCTTAAAATTGCAAAATACAGCATATTCCAGGTTTATACCTTGGAAAATACGGCCACCGTATCGCGAAATTCTTGGAAAAATACTGTTGTTCAACCCTAAATTTGGAAACCTGCTCGAATCACGCCGGAATGGAATCCTTAAGCTTTGAAAACTATCTACTTTTGTATTCCCGCTCCTAAGCATCACATTAAGCCTAAATTTAAGCCCTAAGATGCCGAAACCATCAAATCTAAACTTATATACCGGGGAAACATTGACAGAAGTTTTTCGAAGGCCCAGATGCACCCAAATTCAACATTGATTAATGCTGAGCATGATCTGAAGAATTCTTGAAGTCCCTGAGCATTTCTTGACTAGATTTGCAAAGATCTTGTTGACATTATCTTCTAAAAATCATTCTACGATGGCTACTTTACAGTGTTTGAAGACCTGAAGTATCATTATTTGATGTTATTGAGATTTACTTATCTCCATATCAATACAATTTGACTGCCAAGTTGGCAAAACTATCTCTGATATTTTTCTTAGCAATTTCTTGTCTCAAAATATTTTTACAGAAAATTCCCGTGTGTCTTAAAGTATTATTGACCTACTTGCCCTTCATCTCCAACCATATTTCCACCTGTATGCATAAAAAGTTCGAAAAAAGACCCTCTTAAACTCAAGTTACAATTTTTTACATTCTGTCTGACATGATTTTTGACTGCTACTCACAAAACAGTGCCAAAAAAATAGTTTTAGTGATCCAAAATAGGATTTGATTGTTTGCCTCACGTCCTTGAGACTTATACATCATCTTGGTTTTGGAATTTCTCAAAAATTTCCTCTGCAGCGCAAGTTCCAAAATTCTGAGATCTGTCTGCAGTTTTGACTGGTATTGACCAAAAATTGACTCAACTTTGAGCTTGAATATCTCACAGATTTGAGTTCAGACTTGGTCAAGATTTTTTCCATTGCATGCCTATAACTTTTCTACACCAGTCACAATCATTTGACCTCAGAAATCAACTCACCTATGCCAGCTATATCGATTTGAGTAAAGATCCCTTATTTCTGAATTGGGAAAGGTATGAACATTTGACATTTAAGCTTTTTCTCAAAAAAAAATCTTGCATAGACTGATCACCTTAAGTGATCTGGAGGTTCTAACCCCAACTTGAACATAATTTCAAGTTGGCTTCTTGTGTTTGACTCTCTAGCCAGGTTGAGGGTCAATATCTTGGAGGTTCTACCGAGATCTTCCTGGATCTCAGAACTCATGGCTCCAAAACAAAAATTTCCAGCAGAGCAAGAACCATTAGAGGATGTTGATGCACCAGATCATTGCAGAGAAAGGCCATTGCCCTCAAGTTTCTCAACTAGCCGGCTTCAGAACGTGCCATATCAATTTGAATTGAATGTCCCTGTTCCCTTGCCTACTTTTGATTCCAGCATGAGTGCTAACAACTTTTTGAGAATATTTGAAGATTATTACAGGGATTATGGTTTTAAAAAAGGGTGCAAGCTTTCAGAATTTGAAAAATGCTTCAAAGAAGAAAGTGAGGCTGGTGCTTGGTTAACTTATGAAAAGTTAATGGGGACCACCTCATGGGATGAGCTTGTCAAGAAGTTCTTGGATAGGTTTGGTAAGTTGGCTGCTCCAAAAGATTTGGTTAATGAGTTGCAAAGTTTTTCTATACATGCAGGGGAAAGTGTGAATCAGTACAAAGAAAGATTTAGTACATACATGAGCAGGTGCAAAAGAGCTCAAGTCACAATTCCAACCCTTTTTCTAGTCACTGCTTTCATCAATGGTTTGGAAAGGAGACCAGATATCCAAAGGAAACTGCTCAAGATCCAAGCTGCTGAAGGTTTTGACTCTATATACAAAGTTTTAGCCAAAACCACTGACCTTACTCAGATGCTCTCTACTTTGCCTGACAAACATCATGTTTCCTACCATAACCATGATCCTTTCTATCCTGATGCCACTGATGCACAGTATGACTATCATCCTCCCATTCCAGTTTATGCCATACAGAAGGAAAAGAAGAAATCTAAAGAGGAGGAAGCTAATTCTCAAGTTGCAGAAGTTAAGGCAGATCTATCTAAAGTCACTGAGGCTTTAGCAGAATTAACCAAACAACTAGTTGAGCTCAAGGCTACAAGAACAGGTAAAATTTATCCTGAATGTATTCATTGCAATAGGAATACACATCCATCAGAAATTTGCTACTGGCAAGTGTGTCCCAAATGCAATAGAAAAGGTCACTTTGGAAAGGAATGTCCTATTTGTTCTTTTTGTAAAGAAATTGGCCATACTGATATCAAATGTGCTGTTAAGGAATACTTTGCTAAGCAGAAAAAGAAAAAGAGACCAGAACCCAAACCTTCTGTGAGATTTATTGAACCAAGTACTTCTATAAGGTTTATTCAGGCTATAGAAGTTCTCAAAGCTGAAAAGGTTATGGCAGTGCAAACTAGAAGCATGAATGAAGCCAATGTACATGCTGAATCAAGTAGATATCCTACTGCCAGGCCTTCATTTCCTCCATCACCTGTAGTAGAATCACCTACTCAAATAATAGCTCCACCCCCACAGCAAAAATATGGTAAGGAAGACCCAGACCTCGATGAAGTTGATGTTTTGCTCAAAAACTCCAAGGTAAGTGTAGACCTCTTCACCTTGCTAAAAATTGCACCTAGCTATAGAAAAAGAGTACTCCAGCAAACTGGTGGTGAGACATTAAATGCTTGTGTAAGTTTTGCTGATGCCACTAACCTTGTTTTAGCACAGAATGAAGAAGATCCTGGGGCATTCACGTGTTCAGCTGCTTTGGGAGGGTATACCTTCTCAAATGTATTACTTGATGGGGGATCCCCCCTAAACATCATGCCATATCACATTATGAAGAAGTGTGGTTTTGAGGTGGACAAGAAAGCTTCTATATTATTAAGATCCTTTTATAATGCCAAGATTACTCCTGTTGGTGTGGTGACCAAAGTACCTGTTAATATAGAGGGCATAACTGTAGCTGCTAACTTTATTGTAGTGGCTTTTGAAGATATAGGGGATGAATCTGACATCTATGATTTACTTTTAGGGAGGAGATGGCTGGCCATTGTAGATGCTAGGCCAGTCTGGTCTCAAGGGAGATGCACCATCTCCAATGGCTCTCAAAATGCTACAATCTACAACCAAGATGGCTCCTATGGCTCCAAAGAGGAGGTAAACTTTGTTAAAGAAATGTTAATTGACAAACCCTTGGGATTTTACAGAATAAAAAACACAAGACCAAAGAATTATGAAATGGTTCCTCTTATTATGGAATGTGCACCCCCCAGCAAACAAGGACCATCAGGATTCTTATGGTTTGATGGAGGTATCTCTAAAAAATTAAATGTTGCATCATCTGCTGCTATTTTGAAAGATTCTTCTTACAGACTTTTAGCTAAGGTAGGGAGAATTTTTCCCCAAGTCACTTCTAATGTAGTAGAATATAAGGCTTTGATTGCAGGTCTTCAGGAGGCCAAAGCTATGGATATTGCTAACATCCACATCTATGGTCAAGTTTCAGGAGATTACCAAACAAAGAATGCAGATATGGAGCTCTTAAAGAATCAAGCAATGGGAGTACTCTCGAGTTTTGCTTCATGGGAGATCACTCATATCCCAAGAGAGAAAAATTTGGAAGTTGATGTCTTATGTAGGGAGACTCTCATGTCACATTTAACTGAGGGAGCCATTCCAGAAGGTGATCTTGATGCTAGTGAAGCAAAAGCACTCTGTCCTATTTTAACCATTAATGCATCAGAGGAAAAGGACACTGAAGAGATTGCAATCACAAAAAATGGTAAGACTAGAACTCCGTTTGTTGGAGATTTGATTGAATATCAAAATAGGGAGAACATACAAATGTTTTTTGAAGAAAGGAAAGATTTATTTGCCTGGGATTATTCTGAGCTCACGGGTATCAAAATTGAGGTATGCCAATTTGAAATTAAGATCAAAGAAGGTTGTAAACCTGTTTTTCAAAAACTGAGGAGAATTAATGCTTCATTGATGGGACTAATCAAAGATGAGATAAGATGCTAGATGCAGGTGTTATCATTGAAATCATTAATCCAGAATGGGTATCTTGCATTGTGCCTATAGAGAAAAAAAGTGGTGCTTTAAGAATTTGCATTGATTATCGAGATCTCAACAAAGCCACCATCAAGGACTGTTACCCTTTGCCTTTTTTAGAAGAAATCTTATCTGCTGTAGCAGGTAAAGAGGTGTACTCATTCTTAGATGGATTTTCAGGATTCAACCAAATCAGCATTGAAGAGGAAGATCAACCAAAGACCTCTTTTATTACCCCTTGGGGAACTTATGCAATGAAAAGGATGCCTTTTGGATTGATGAATGCACCTGCCACCTTCCAAAGAGCTATGGATATAATCTTCAGACCTATGTCCCCTCAAGAATTCAAGGTTTACTTAGATGATCTTTGTTTAGGATCTCATCCTAATGATCACTTGGAATTGCTTGCAAGAATATGCTCTTTGTGCAGGGATTCTGGAGTCAACCTTAACCCAAAGAAATGCATCTTTTTTGCATCCAAAGGGCATCTTTTGGGGCATGAGGTGTCCAACAATGGTATACAAGTGGCACAAGAAAAGGTTGAAGCTCTCAAAAAACTGGTACCCCCTAGAAATTTGAAGCAAGTTAAAAGTTTTATTGGCATGACTAGTTTTCTTAGAATGTATATTCTTAACTTTGCTCATATTATAAGTCCTATTTCTAAATTGACAAGAATAGGCAAGTTCTCTAAATCTGAAAGCAAATATGTCCCTGTCACATGGTCATTAGATTGCCAAGAATCTTTTGACTTTCTCATAAAGTCCATTTGTGAAGCTACTCTTTTAAAGAAACCTGATTTGGATATGCCATTTGAGGTTTATATTACCATCACTAAGAAGGCCATAGGTTTAGCTATTTTACAGGACAAACATACCATAGCTTTTGCTAGCAAACAATGGAGCTCAACGGAAGAAAGGTACACCAGATTGGAAAAGAGTGTTGCTGCTCTTATGTTCCTTATTGACAGACAAGGTCACATGCTATTAAAGAGTGTTGTCCAAGTTTATATGAAACAAAATCCAATGGGACTGTTATTTGGTAAAGCTACTTCCAAACCAAAAATTCAAAGATGGGCTTGTAAGTTACAGACCTTTGATATTTCCATTAAAGAACTACATCGGTAAAAAGTCCCAGTCTTTATTTGTCTTACATTTTTTTTGATCATGAAGATGTGGTAGAGGCTATTGACTTTGTGGATGCCCTAGCTTATTTGCAGGCAAATGATGGAAAGCAGGTCCAACGGGATTGGCAACAACCTATTAGGAACTTTTTACAATCCAAAGAGATGCCCTCAGGCCTGACTTCAAGCCAGCAAAGGAGATTTAAAGAAAAATGTAGGCAGTTTAAAATGATTAATGATGTTCTATGTAAAGTTAACAGGGATGGACTATTACTGAGGTGTGTCAGTGAAGAAGAATCTGCTTTGATCATAAAAGAAATGCATGAAGGAGTATGTGGAGGCCATTTTGCTGGAGACACTACTGCCAAGAAAATTCTCAGGTGAGGATATTATTGGCCTACAGTTTTTAAAGATTGTTATACAGCTATAAAGTCTTGTCACAAGTGTCAGATATTTGGCAAAAGGATCCTCCTTCCAGCTGCATTAAATCCCATCATTTCTCCAGGACCCTTTCAAATATGGGGATTGGATTATATTGGCCCCATTAACCCTCCTTCTGCCGGACAACATCAGCATATTATTGTAGCTACAGATTATTTTACTAAGTGGGCAGAAGCTATTCCTTTAGGACAGGCCAATGCCATTACAACTGCAAAGTTCTTACATGAATATATCTGTGCACGGTTTGGTATCCCTTTACAATTGCACTCTGATAGAGGTACTCCCTTTGTGAATGAAGTTATTGCTAACTTGTTGACTATTCTTAAGGTCAAGCATACTAAGAGTTCTTCCTATTACCCCCAAGGTAATGGTCAAGCAGAAGCTACTAATAAAGTTTTGAAAGGTATTTTGCAGAAGACAGTGGATGATAACCAAAAGGATTGGCATTTCAAATTGGTGGATGCTCTTTGGGCTTATAGAGTTACTATTAAAGCAGCAACCACTCATACACCCTTCAACTTAGTTTATGGCATTGAAGCTGTGCTTCCAGTTGAGCTTGAGCTCCCATCTCTAAGGTTAACTCACAAGCTATGTTTACCCTTTGAATATGCCTTGCAGGAAAGATTGGACACCCTTTCGCATTTAGAAGAATATAGGATGGAAGCTGAGAATGCCAACCTGCTAAAAAAAGCCAAGGATTTGGCTGCTTTCAAAGTTGCTCATAAAATACAAGGGACTTTCAAGACAGGAGAGCTAGTTCTAATATGTAGCATAATAACAGGGGGTTTTCTTTGTGTTTTTGTACGCTTTTCACTAAGGTTTTCCTATAATTTCGTGATGTATTCAAATGGATGTACTAATGCGTACATCTAGAGTGCACCATTTCTCAGCCATTGATTTTAGCCCCTTTTTTTTTCAATGGTCAACAACCAATGGCTCACAACAAGAGCCCTTTTTTTGTGCGTGTGGTGCATAATGGTCAACAACCAATGGCTCACAACAAAAGCCCTCTTTTTGTGTGTGTGGTGCATAATGGGCACATGAAGGGCTTGAAGGGCGCATGTAGTGCAGTTTTCCCGCCGGCAACACATTTCTTATCATAACTTTTGATCCAGAGCTCTGTTTCAGATGATTTTTATCGCGTTGGAAAGCTCTCTTCGAGATCTTTTTGATAGTGTACGATATGGATATGTTTGGTTAAGTTATCTATGCTAAAACAGCAATTTTTCGGCCGGGTTTGGTAGGCTTTCACATCCTACCAGCTGATTAATACAGGATTGCGCTATTGGATATTGTTTTATGGCTCATTCCGAATGAAGCTTGCAAAAAATTACCATGCATTTTTAGATTTTGAGGCAGTTATTAAGCAAATTCCAAGGCTTCTAGACCCTTGTGCTAACAAGTAGAAAAGTTTCCCACTTTGGTTTCTCACCACAAGAATCCATCCATGGAGGCCAAAGGCTGCTGTTAAATTCCAGTTGAAAAATGTTTGTGTATGGGTGTTGCAAACTTTATGAGTTTCAGAATAATGGGATCAATCTGCTCTATCTTTATGGTAATTTTTACTTATGTTCTATTTGTTTTATTGTGATGAAATTCAAAAGCTACAGGTGATGAAAGCCTCAAATGAATTCTAGTTTTTTTCTGGTTTGAATTCTAAAATTTTTTGTCACACTGGCCCCCTAAGGCCCTTCAAGGGGCCAAATTTTTTTTTTGCAACACAGACCATTAACATCCAACATATAAAAATTAAATCCCCCAACACATAACAACCAACACATAACAACCATTGACATTAACAACCAACACATAACTACCATTGACATTAATTAACACAACCATTGGGTCCAACACATTTAAATTAAAATCCCCCTTAAATCCCCTTTGGTTTGGGTGCATATTCACACGGGGGGTGACATAGGGCAGCGAGAGCCCTCATAATTGTATTTTGCACGTACGAAATCAACATCATATAGTATTCTGCTTGAAATCTTATAGTATTTTGCGAATCTTGTTATACAGTATAGCAAATTTTGTACTTGCATACCCCACAAACGAGGAACTTTACTACGGTGTAGATTAAGGAATAAGGGGTGTAGATTAAGGAATAAATCAAGGGAAGACTCAGCTAGTAAGTTTGAAAATATGAGGTGTTGGAACCTGCAGGCACCAATTCTTATTGGTTGAAGGAATTAACTTCAGGGGTGCCACTTCCAAATCCCATCAATACTATCCACTTGAAAAGGTACTGGGATCAGCATATATGCTTGTCCCTTTTTATGCTCTAGAACTTAGATAAGTTAGAATTAGAGTTAGGATTAGATAAGTTAGATTTCACTTTGCCTTGATTTCTAGAATTAATGTTTTCATTGAGTTCATGTTTGCAGCTAGCCAGAGTAAAGGATATACTATTCCAAGACAAGGATCTCTACTAATGATTTGTCAAGTGTCATCTGCAGGAGCACTCTTCTTCCATCCACAATCATCTGCCTTACTGTGGTCCTACCCTCCATCTAGCCATCTATTCTTCATTCCATTCCCCTAAACATGCACTCTGCAAATTCAGCTTCACCATCATGGCAGAATTGCAAGGATTAAGATTAACTTGTTTATGTGTTTCCATGACAGGTGTATCCTTTTCCCATCTATATTCATTTGTCATAAGTGGTCCTGCTATTTATTTAGACTCCTCATTCTTGTTTTCATTCCCAAAAAGCACTCTGCATTTCAGCTTCACCACCATAGCAGAGTTGCAATTTTTTGAAGAAAAGACATGCGTTTTCTTGTTTTGGCGAGATCTCAGCACTAGCACATTCATCTTATCTCCTTATACCCTTCACACTTCATTCACACCATCTCCTTATCATCCTTATACCTATTTTCATCCTTATCCACTCATCACACTCTATTCATACCATATTACTACCATATTCACACTCATTACATTCACTTCATCTCATTACCACCACAACATCACCACATTCACACTCATTTCATCAATATTTGCACCTCACACTCTGCCCCACCTTGTTCTCATTTGCACACTCTGGCATAGGTTGAAGACCCCTCTATATACTCCTTTTGGCATAATATGGCTGAGGGGACCAGCCATTTTCTTGTTTTGGCGAGATGTTGCCCTCAAAGGGCAACATACTAATTGTTGGTTTATGCATTGAAGCTAGGAAGACTAAGTCAAAGCATTAGGGCGGATTTGGGGTCTCAAAATGGCCTCGTAAGAAAAATTCCATGTCATATTTTCTCTTGCTTATTAATTGTACTTTCCTTCTCTTTAATCGCAATAAATACTCAAAAAGTAACTTCATCAATTAGTTTTTGGGCCATAACTTTTGATTCATAGCTTCAAATCGCATGATTTTTCTTTCATGGGATGCGGAATCAAAAGATCTATCCAAAAGTATATGGGGTGAATATATTTTAATCTAATTTAGATGACCAAAAGTTAAAAAAACGAGAAAAAACCTGGTTTTTTGCATTTTTTTAGTCTTTCCTTTTATCAAAAGTATATCAAGGCTATACTCATTGGAAAGATCTCACCATGGGCTATCCAACGCAACAAACGGCGTGCAATTTGAACATCACAATAACAAGTTATAGCCAAAAAACGATTGCATTTGAGTTAAAAAGTGCAATTATTACACTATTTATTGCAAAAGTGCCACGTAATACTGATTTTCATTTTGAATTCCTCTCTTTCATTGGCTTGAAGGTACTATGACGTGGATATTAGAAATTAAAGTTACGGGCCATTCTGAGACCCCAAATCCGCCCTAATGAAGAGCTTGGTAGTCAACATTGATGTGGAAGTAAAAAATATCTATCTTCAAGGTCAACACAAATACTCAAGGTCAATTTCCATGAAAGGTACTTCATGTAGGGTCAAAGTCAGTCAAAGATATGCTTTATAAGATTCTGGGTTAAGAAGATTGGAAGATGCTTTTGGAAGATTGGAAGTTAAAGTTTGGAAGACCCCATGGTACTTGGTTCCACATTTAGCCATTTTTATCCATTTCCATATTCATATCTCATTCTTATCCCTTCCTAGTCATTTTCCTTTATTCCCCCCACACCATACCTTGCTTAATCCTTTTTCTTTCCTAATGTACCTTATCCTCCCCTTGAAATATCTTTTCCATTGTCTTTCATATTTCTTGCCTTATTTTCTCTTTTATGCCACACTCTTGCAATACCTCTACCCAACTTCTCTTTTGCAAACTTCTACCCCCCATGTCTCACTATTGTGCCATAAGTGTCCATATCATACGTGTGTTCCCATGGGATATTCCCACCATGTTGCTTGAACCTAGCATGTCCCAAAGGTATCAAAATTTCTACCCATTGCCCTAATGATCCAATTTCATTTCCCAAATGATCAATCCTTCAATTATTTTGTAGGAGATATCTTAAACCATAGCCAAGGATTCTTAAAATTGCAAAATACAGCATATTCCAGGTTTATACCTTGGAAAATACGGCCACCGTATCGCGAAATTCTTGGAAAAATACTGCTGTTCAACCCTAAATTTGGAAACCTGCTCGAATCACGTCGGAATGGAATCCTTAAGCTTTGAAAACTATCTACTTTTGTATTCCTGCTCCTAAGCATCACATTAAGCCTAAATTTAAGCCCTAAGATGCCGGAACCATCAAATCTAAACTTATATACCGGGGAAACATTGACAGAAGTTTTTCGAAGGCCCAGATGCACTCAAATTCAACATTGATTAATGCTGATCATGATCTGAAGAATTCTTGAAGTCCCTGAGCATTCCTTGACTAGATTTGCAAAGATCTGGTTGACATTATCTTCTAGAAATCATTTTATGGCCTATGATGGCTATTTTACAGTGTTTGAAGACCTGAAGTATCATTATTTGATGTTATTGAGATTTACTTACCTCCATATCAATATAATTTGACTGCCAAATTGGCAAAACTATCTCTGATATTTTTCTTAGCAATTTCTTGTCTCAAAATATTTTTACAGAAAATTCCCGAGTGTCCCAAGGTATTATTGACCTACTTGCCCTTCATTCCTTCATCTCCAACCATATTTGCACCTGTGTGCACAAAAAGTTCGAAAAAAGACCCTCCCAAACTCAAGTTACAATTGCTTACATTCTGTCTGACATGATTTTTGACTGTTACTCACAAAACAGTGCCAAAAAAATAGTTTTAGGGATCCAAAATAGGATTTGATTATTTGCTTCACATCCTTGAGACTTATACATCATCTTGGTTTTGGAATTTCTCAAAAATTCCCTCTGCAACTCAAGTTCCAAAATTCTGAGATCTGTCTGCAGTTTTGACTGGTATTGACCAAAAATTGACTCAATTCACAGATTTGAGTTCAGACTTGGTCAAGATTTTTTCCATTGCATGCCTATAACTTTTCTACACCAGTCACAATCATTTGACCTCAGAAATCAACTCACCTATGCCAGCTATATCGATTTGAGTAAAGATCCCTTATTTCTGAATTGGGAAAGGTATGAACATTTGATATTTAAGCTTTTTCTCAAAAAAAAATCTTGCATAGACTGATCACCTTAAGTGATCTGGAGTTTCTAACCCCAACTTGAACATAATTTCAAGTTGGCATCTTGTGTTTGACTCTCTAGCCAGGTTGAGGATCAACAATACATTTTATTTTCCAACAAAACAAGGTGCTATCAAGAAAATCCTCGCTTTTTAACTTCGTCTTAGCTCTAGATCAATCTCCACCGTCCAAATCTCATACGTGCCACATAGCCAAGTCGAAAATTCAATGGCATATGCAAAATCCTCAATCTTCGACCCTAGAGTTTGCCTTTCGGGCAATCCAATAAGCAATCCAATAAGCAAAGTATTGTCGCACAATGGGTTGCTCTAATTAATGGGATAATTTTGAAAAGCTTTTATTGTTTGGTCATGTTTTATGGTGAATACTTGCCATGCAATAAGACCTCAAATTCTTCCACGAGTAACTGTCAAACATCATGCCATCTACTAGTACTGTAACACCCCTTGTTTGTATACAATGCCATGACCTTATATGAACAGGAGGTTCCCTCCTGTTAGCACAAGCTTGCCAACATGAGGCCATCTATCTGACGCTAAACTCTTGATGGTGAACAAGAATCCGATGTGGCAGGAATAGATGTGTTATTCATCCCGTCTCCCTTGGGATTGACCTAGCTGTCGAAGCGCATAAACATAAGCACATAACATCACATCAAATGACATAACCATTTCGAAGGGTGCGATCACCATAACCAGGTCACATCATAAATAGATACAACAATCAGACTCATGGGGATTGACTGATAGCTTGGGCCTCCAAAGTTCATTTGGACTTGGCTGGCACAAGAACATGGCTGTTGGGTAGTCCATTCCACCTGCTCCTCCTGTGCATATTTGCAGATAGACTAAAAAGTATTGAGACTTGATTGTAGCATGCCTCGTCTACCAAATGAAAGTAAGAATCTGCAAAAAACAATAAAATATATGGCTATGGAATCTTGCTAGCTTGGTGAAGAAAGCTAGGCAAATATGACAAAGGATCAAATATAGTACAAGAGATGTGCTATAAGAGAAAACACCTATCAGAAAATATGGAGATAAAAAAAATGGGTCGTCACAATATTTGAAGGAGAAAAAATGCTTGAGAGTTACGGAAAAGAAGCAGACATACTGGTTGCAACAAAATTATGGAGGAAAACTTCTACAACAAGGCGAGCCATAAAACTAATGGTGAAGATGAAGAATATAATGTATCAACAATTATATTCTTAGACAACCATGTTTTGTCTAAAGCAAAATCTTGAGAATAAATTCAAACCTTGTTCATTCTCATATAACTCTTAAGAGTGCATGACAACATAAAATGCACAAGTTTAATGGTACGTTCATATGACAATAATTCAAACACAATGCATACAACCTGATGAAATAACAACTCGTTTATATGTGATCGACTTCTTGAATCTCCTCTATATCTGTAAAAGAGAAGGGTCAAAGGACCGAAAGAAGGGAACCATGGGAAAAGATTAATTATGAGAAATATGGGAAGTTATGTGGAATGGCAAAAGGGAGCCGATTCTTGCACGGCGGGGCAAGCAAGCTCTTGCCGGCCCGGCCCGGGGCGGCGTTTAGGCGCGGACCGGCTGGCGGCAATAGCCGGCTGCCTGGCAAAATCGGCGGCTTTGCCATTCCAACGTCAAAAAGGCTATAGCGCGGATGATCCGGAGATCTTTGCCCCGGTTTTGATGCTCGGCTCACTTTCATTTCGAAATCCGGCCGATGCTTCATTTCGAGAATCGGCGATGCTTTCGGCTCGAGAATCCGGCGATGCCGGTTATGGTGGCGGTTTTGGACTTCGAGCTCTTGCAGGTTTCAGGCTCCCAACGCTATAAATTTCAGGCTCTTGCAGATTTGAAGCTATGCTTCAGTTGCGCAGGTAACTTGCCCTAACCGGTCATGCCAAAATGCTCGATCGATTTTTCATTCTTGGATAGAATGATCGCCACATGGCGAAATATCATTGGACAACAAACCAGAAAGAAGATCAACTTTCCTTGACGTATGGCAAGCAGAAGCATAGAAATACAAGGAAGAAGGAAACCATGGGAAGAAAGAGAAATTAATTGTCAAGCAAAAGATATAGTGGTTAAGGGAGAACCATTGGAAAAAATGAAAACATGTAAACACAAAGGAAGATTGTTGGATGACCAAAAATTCTTGGCCGATTTGGGCGAAAAGCCAGGAAGGGATGCCGTTTCGAAATAGGACTTCTGTGGTGAAAGATCCAAGGCCAAATTGCTGGAAACAACTAGAGTCCAGCTTTGAATCGGCAGTCTTACCTGCTCTAAGCGAGAAGCAAGCCAGATGCAAGCCGAAAGTGCTTGGGCAAGAGTTACCGATTCCGCCATGGAAAAAATTAAAATCCTTGTGCCTAAAAGAAATCCGGGTGCCTCAACTTTACTCGCCCATCTTGTGAAGAATCGATCAAGGCCAAAGGTTTGAATCAGAAAAGATTGAAACTGGAAGTAACGGCAGCCATCTGAAGATCACATGTTAGATTTGGATTCCATAAAGCCGGACCTCTGTGATGAAGTTCAAGACAGAGAAGAATTCAGAAACTCCATGATCTTGGGATACCGGGATTTTGAAGAACAAACTGGGTTTTTTATATTAACACCAAATGATGCAGTAGTAATGCTTGGCGATCCGCCTATATGGCGAATATGAAAATCGAAAGGTGCATAGAAATTGAAGGGTTGCGATGACCTGGATGATGATGTGGCAAGGGCTATAAATATGTACACCACGGTTGGGGTTATTCCAACCAGAACCAACCAAGACGAGCAATAAAGTTTGATTCTTTGTTCCAATTCCCTTGGGTGTTCTCTTTTATAGCGCTACCTTTTCCTCGGATTGCGAGCGAGGCTCGACATATTTGTGGTGCATTGGTCGAAAGACAAATCATAGTGCTCATGGAGGAGACCAATAGCTTGTCCATTGTAGCAGTGCATAGGATCCCATGGTATAAGCACACCTTCACCAACAATTCCTCTACTGCATTGATGATGCAAATTCACTTTCTCATCAGCACCACCTAGTTTTTTTTACTATTATATGCATTTGCATCAAGTGGTTTCTCATCCATGTTTACATTATTCTCTCCCACATCCTTCTCGACAGCATCCTTCTCTCCTCGAGGTTCTTCGTTACGAGTGTTCCTCAGCACAAGCTTCATAAAAGATCCGAAAAGCAGAAGAAAGGATGAGGAACAAATAGTAGTGTATGTAATAATAATTAATCAAAAATGTTCCAAGAAAAGCAACTCGCGCATGGTGCGACTCCTAAATTACTAGGCAGTAATTGGACATCAAAGCCAATACCGCGCTACGTGCAACTGAATGCATGGCATGACAATATTAATAGTATATCAAATATAACTTCTCGCGTTGGGCGCGAGTGGAAGTAATTAATCCAATATTACAAGTCTTAAAAATAGATACCAAACCATATATAATCATACATCCAATTTTGAATTTTTATTTTTTTCATAGCTAATTTTGCTGGATTCTACCTCAGGCGAGGTCAACACATGTGAATATTTTCGGACTTAGATTAAGGAGAGAACTTGGAGACACAGACCTAGATCCTTGCAAGGCCCGGTCTCGGGCAGTGTGGTACCGTACTTCCCGTACCGTACGTGTACAGTACGTATGCAACGTATAGTACGGGGTAACGTACGATGGCCAGTTTAACGTACAAACGTACGTCAAAAGTTGTTGTTTAAAGTACACTACGTTAACCGAAAAAAAATTATTATTTTTTTATTTTTTTTTGAAAAGTACTTGTACCGTACCTATAAAGTACGTACCGTACCTGTACCATACTTATAAAGTACGTACCGTACGCGTACGTAAACAACAAACCAAATTTTTTTTTCTTATTTGATGCACAAAATGAATAAGTACGTACGGTACGTATGGGTACGGTACGTTAAGTATGGAAAACGTAACGTACGCGTACTTAACCTACACTGGGTAGCAGCATCAGAGGAGAGCTCGACAAATGCTGGGACAAAAAGGAAAACGGAGCAGACAATAAGGGGAAAGGGACGGAGGCAAAGGAAAGGGGCGGAGGCAGAGACAACGAAGCAGTCTAAGCGGGGCAGAAGATTCGGGTAAGTTTACATCACACTCTTCAGCCTGACAACAGTGGTGTGTCCTAACATCCAGCTATGATGCCTGCTTCTAATAACGGGCTTATTTTGTAGACAACATGCTTATTTCTGTAGGATCGGCAGCAAATTAGCTAGTCCAAACATGACAGGGCGTCACAGCCATATTAGAATGCATCTTGCACATACACCTTCTTTCAAGACGAGAAATCCAGCATTATCTGGAATTCTTCTTCATCTGCAAGTCCAGCATGAGTCCTCTGTGGAAATATCTAAGGTTACATAAATGATTTATTTGGTAAGGGGCCTAGAGTATGTAGTAGTTGGGCTTGCTCTTTTTTTTCCCTAACTAGACCTTTGTGGCCAAGGCAGGTATTCATCTAGAGGATTTGTTTATTCAGGAGTTACGGTCTTGGCAAATTTTTGTTGCAGACACTAGTTCATGAGGCTACTCGCAGAGGATCTGGGCATGTTGGATGGTGGAATGTAAATGCTATTAAGTTTTATCAAGAAATGGGGGGCTTTGGTAATGCCGAATTAGCTGATTTGTCGATCGGATGGGGATGCCCTAAAAGCATTTGCTTGAACTCCTTATGCCTGCAACTAAGGGTAAAGCTCTCCTGGTCAAACATAATTCCTGGTTTCTTCAAATTTATGTTTCCAAATGTGATCCTTCCATGTTTTGGCAGCCCTGTTTCTGTTCAATCTGCCCTGGCAAGTGGTCAGACTCCACTTCCCATACTAGAATATCTGTGAAGAATTGACATATTTGATCTGTAAAATCAGTGAAAGAGTCTAGCTTATGTAATATCGAACTTCTTCCCATAAAGAAAGCTTTACTGGCTATGTTTTGAAAGTTCTTCTCTTCATTATTTTATGATAGCTGTCTGAAGTCCATTCCTGGCCACTTGAAAGTTTTCAGATCTGCAGAACCAGAATATTGCCAAGGTACAATATGATTCTACAAACCTTACAGAAGTATGGTGCAAAGTCTGCCAATAATCCTCTGCGGTATATAATTATGAATGACGTTCGAAAAAAAGAGAAATTTTTTTAACTGCAATGCATGGTCATGAGACTCAAAACACCACGTCTGATAAATCGTGGTTGATAATCAGCAAATCTCCGATCCATTTTTCATCTCTGCAGTCAGTATAGAAACCTAGAAATTAACACACAACTTAATCTGGAGGAAGACTCTTGGCTCCGTTCTTGACAGTACTTGGAAGCTACAACTGCTGCAGACCTGAAGAACAATGAAGAAGCCCTCAATAATTTAAGAATACTTGCCTAAGCCCAATATAAGAGAGACTTAAGAGAGTGCAAGATTGGGACTACTTGGGGGCTAATTATGTCCATATTGGAGTTCATCAACAACTGATCATTAGAGAAAAGGATCCCTTTTTATTTTTAGCTACGTCTTTTCCTCTATATTTATATGAACTCTCAATGGTTCAACATGCACAAAGAACTCCTATTTTTGAATAAGCCTTTTTCCCTAACAAAAAACTTGTAAAAACCAATTGCCAACTTAATAGTAAACCTAGTTAGAGAAGCATAGCATGCATTTGTTTAGCATCATAGACAGACATACCGACTTTACATGTTAGATGTTCGGATGTGGCCAATTTGAATTTTTTTTTGAAAAACTTAGTTCCATAATTTTGTCATTTAAGCCACAACCTCTGGAAATAATGATTCAAAAATGGCCAGACCAAACTACACTTAGAAATTTATCCAAGATAAGTAGTGGCCAATATTTTATGCCCCTTCAAATATATAGGGAGATTAAGACCCTGGCACATGTGCTAGATGCCAAATATGTATGGAAGGCAATTCATGGTGCAGACTCATCAGCCATGACTTTTATTAAATTCAATATAATAAGCATTGAGGCAGCTCTACCATCAAGCATGATCTTCCTGATTCTGCCTACTCAAGATTTAAAGCTGTCCAAACACCTCCTCTATCTCTGCATGGAATCATGTTAACCTACATTTTTCTCATAAAAACATCAACGTCAAGTGTAGAAACATTTCACAATTCTGATCAAATCTTTTTGCCAATGAAGAAGATGATGCTTTAGTAAAACAACATCCCAGACTATGGAAAAAATGGAAAAGTGCAGCCATCACAATCATGGGCCACTTCAATCATCTATCTAAATGCTTAGAGGTCCCCAACTAATACTAAACCCTTGATGGAAGTGACCTTTATCAAGCTAGAAAGGCTTACAAAGTCTTATCTATAGGCAAACCTATCAGACACACTACTGCGAATAGGTGGACCAAAAAAGTTCTAATTGAAATTCTCAAGAACACGTGGAAATCTTATGCTCAGCCCAAGTGCCAAATGTTGGCATGGACGGTTATGCATCAAGCCATCACAGCTATATCCATCTTCAGCAACAGGATCACGACTAGCAATATTGAGCCCACTTCCTGCAATAGTGCAGATGAGACTGTCCACCATTACATGTCATGCATTTCAACCTTTTTAAAATTAGTTCTATCAGCTTTGTAGCGATTAGAGGCACAACTTTGAGAATGTCAAATCTCTGAAGAACTTCTGAACAACAATAACAGGTTCCTGAGTACTTTAAAACAAATCACCCTCTGGATTATATGGATTCACAGAAACAAATTCTATTTGGCAAATCAAAAAGTTACTATTTCTTGGATGAAAGTGGCTCTTCAAATTGAATTAGGAGAAACTACAATGGCTCATAAAAGCATTCAACGGGTGATAGATATGACATTGGTTGGAACTTTTTGGTCCTTTTGTTGGTAATCACAATTTCTTTGGTTGTCACGGCATACCGATTTCTTGTCTTATGGAGCTTCTGACAGTGCAAGCCTAACTTTTGGCAAACCTTTCTCCTAATGGTGCTTACCAAGTCATCTTTTCAATTGCAAGATTTCCTCAAAATCTTCATGCATCCCAAGTCATATCACAGAAAGTTATATTGCATGGTTATTAGATGTGTATTGCTAACAGGTTCCTTCCATCCATTCATGCATGGTTATTGAAGAGCAATTTGTTGCCTTTAGATGCATGTTTTACTACACCCAAGAACAATTTCTTGAGCTTGGGGCTAAGCTAGTTAGTGGGATTGATCCACTATGGCTCTTGCTTCCATACACTGGACAAAGAACTATTGGAGATGCTCACCTCATAATGCCTTGGCCTCTCCACCCAAGTATTAGCCAAGTTGAAAATCAGGCAACCCACCTCATACACCACCACCACTGCTAACCTATCATCATCCATTTTTTGATAATTTCCAACTCTTAGCCTCTTGCAATCTATCCTCTTACAATGCGTTGTCCAGGATATTCAAGTGAAGAAGGAAGCATTGCATCAACTTTTTGGCAATCTCTCAGTTATCACAATCTTGAAGTTCACAGAGTTCTATACAAGTGATTTACATTTTGGCTCCTATGGATGTTGTTTCTTTATTTTGTTGTCGATACTATCCTTCTCCCATGAAGGTTAATTATCTATCATTGGGAATCCAAACAATTTTATTGTACTTTTTTCCTTCTATAATAAATAGAAAACCTTTCCTTTATGTCCAAAATAAAAGAAAAAGAAAAGAAGAGTTTATTCCTTCTAGTTAAGTTACTAAATTGTTGGGCATTCCATTTTGAATTAATATTTCCAACCTTCAAGCTTGGGATTAAGTTAAATTAGGCTTAAAACAAAGGCACTTGATATAGTGGCGGGGTAGTAAATGATGCAATGGCACTGCAGATCTAGGCAACTAAGTCTTATAACATGTAATTTCAACTTTAATAGCCCTTGTCAAAAAGTTCAAAGAGATTGTTATTGTCGTTCACAACTTTGAGACAGTGGACAAAAAATACTGCATCAACATGGAGGTGCTCTGGGTAAGTTATATTTTGTTGCATGGACTTCCAAAGTTTATGGGAAACATCCTACAAGGCGATTCTACATCTCTATTGAGTCAATCTTTGTGGTGTCATTACTTCGCTTTTCTTAAGTCAGTGATATAACTCAATCCATTAAATATAATCTCCTTTAGTCCCCTAATAATACATTTGAAGGTCTCCTTAATGTTAGCCACTTAATATTTTCTAGGCGTACTTGTCTCTACGTTCATCTATCAAGTCCCTCGACCCACTCCCTCGAGCTTATGCAACATCAATATGACTTGGAGCGAACTATAAAATTTTATGGGTGGACATAGAGGGGAAAAGCATGGCATAGCTAAAAGAAAGATATATAACCATTGGTCTAATGTGAGATCGATGACCATTACCAAAAAAAAAAAAACCAAGAGAGGCATCTTCTCTAAAAGATGGGCAGACTTTCAAAGATAGATTTTGGAGTCCAGTTTGGGATGTGAGTTGACACATCCTCACTTCCGTACACTTTGAGATCGATGGCCTTTATAAAAACAAAAAAAATCCAAGAGAGTCATCTTCTCTAAAAGATGGACAGACTTTAAAAGATAGACTTTGGAGTCCAGTTTGGGATGTGAGCTAACACATCCTCACATTCCGTACACTTTGAGAGATATATTAAAATGACGCAGATAGGTCGAGCAAGGGACTGTATACATATGATAAGGCAGCGTGAAGAATAGAATAGAATAGAATAGAGTTTTTATCATCCACGGAGACCAATCGGCATATGGGACCAAAAAATGAGGCATAGCAAAAGTATTACTGTCCAGGTTAAAAAAAACCCTGCCCGGAGGGTTTTCGGGGAAAACTGTGACAAGAATAAGAGTGACGTCAAACTGGCATCTATCATGAGGGGAAAGAAATATGTACATATATCTGGTGGGTGCCCGAGGACCGAGCTAATCCCGGCGATCCATGACCTCTTGAAGGTATGATCCCAGCATCTGCACCGAGGCCGTGCTCAATATCTCATGCAAGGGCTGGCCATGCCATATCAGCTCAGCATCGCATGTTCGAGACATTCCTCTTCCACAGCTCCAACTTGGCAGCGTTGACAAATCCTCTCATGGAGCGGCTCCCCAATCCATCTCTCCATCTCAATCCTAAGATGGTGTGCACCTGGCAGATAGAGGCAATGGATCAGCACTTTTTCATGGGTACGGGTGTGCAGGTAGCATTGTGGGCCCCACTCTAGCATGGGGTTTATGTGGCCTTGGTAATGTGCCGTCTTGCCTGTTCAAGGGTGTTTGCATCCCATAGCTTGCCGAGGAAGCATGTATCAAGATACTGTCTGAGGCTGTAGCGGTCTGCCCCGTTTGCACTTGGATGCACCTGCCCGTGAAGACTAAGAGGCCATGGAACCTCTAGCTAATTGATTCCTTGCCAGACCCTTTTTTGTTAAAGTAACCTAGGGGGCAGCCAAAAACTGTAGTTTTAAGTCAAATACTCATAAGTCCGATGATCCATTATCGAGATAACCATGTCAATCGGCATCAAAATTGTGTTACCTTCTTTGGATCTTATGGAGAATGGTTGAGATCTTTCTTTTAGATAGAGAATCAGATTTGCTAGATATAAAAAACAAAAATAAATACAAAGCACATGAGCCAAAATATTTTTAAAAGAGACTATAAAAAATTCAAACTTGTTTTTTGCTATTTGCAGTTGCAGGCCCCATTGAGACCTCAGAGTTGAGACTACACAAGAAGGATGCGTGATGGAAAATAATGATCATATTTTTTATTCTCAAAGCATATGGTTAATTACCGTTCTTTAAGAATTGAACGAATTTTTGTTGTCCATAGAGACCAAGAGATTTATGGGACCCAATACAAGAAAAAGCACATGAAGATCAGTATTGTACAGGTTAAAAAAACCTTGCCTTAAAGGAAAATCTTGACAATAATAAACTTTCTGCTTCTTTTGTACATATCAATCTATTGAAGGAAGACATAGTTGGGCTCATCGGTCCAGAACCTCCAGTATATAAGATGCCATTCCCGTCACTGCGGGCGTCTGTAAAAGCACATACAATGGTTAATTAGGTGTAATCAAACTGGCATATCGGCCTCGAATATTCGCAAACACTGGGCAAATTTGAAGAGCATGACCTTCGCCTTCAATTGCTCCCATTTGCGAACATTTATATATCATGTCCTCATGCAGCTCATGAGCCCATCTGCCTATCTCAATTCCCAGATGATGAGCACCAAATCAAATCGATGCCGTTGCCCTACATGGGAAAATATGCTACCAGGCGTTGTGATCCACAGAAAAGTGTGGGATGTGTAATGTGTTGTTTTGGCCAACTTTAAGGCACCAGTATTTCAAAGCTTACTGAGGAAGCATGCAATAAGATAAGATATTGCTTCAATCAAGTGTGTTCTTCAATGCTATCCACTGGTACAAATGCATGTCACATTAACTTGTGTCTTTCTCCTTCCAACGGACTTTACGATGTTGACCCATGGTCATATGTAGGCAAGGTTTAGTGTCCTTCGTGTTGACCACCTTCTAACCATAGAGTATTTTGTTCCAGGCTAGCACGTTGAAGAGGGAGAAATCCTTCTCTTGCAAAATAATTGGATATAGAACTATGGACATAACTCCAAGAGCTCCAGTAAAAAAAAAGCCTTCTAGACGTGTTCCAAGCCTTCTTAGATAGCAAGAGATAGCATTGGATCCCATACTTTCACCTCATATAGAAGAATCGGCTCCACTAAAACCCAAAACAAGTGTGTCAAAAGAAACCTGCCACAAAACTTTGCTTTGTGGCAATTATAAACCCTTCCCGTCCGTCTGTAATCACTCATTATTGGATACATATCCCATATATAGTGGTTGTAAAAGGCATTTGTATGATTGCACCACCCCTACATTTTGACACTAATATGTGACATAAGGTGCTTTGTGTTGCCTAAAGAAGATACTAGGAGAATCTTAGTTTTGACCAAGTTGACCCGCATTCTAGTGTTCTGACAGAAAGTACTAAGTGTGTCAGATATTGCTGTATACTGACAGGGGCATAAGCTAAAAGATCCACATCAGCTGCATATACCAAATGCTCTAATGAGCAAGCGGAGTCCCTCTATCTCCATGCTAAGCAAGCCAATCCTCAAGCTGATCGATGTGTAGTCCAAACACTGTGGAAGAGAGTGGACATCCTTGATACACTCCCACACTATTCTTAATAGGCTGACTCGATGGTCCCATTCAACCTCACAGAGTGTTTCATACAATCTATAGGCTGCATGTTGCAACTCTTAAAGGATGCCTAATTGTGACAATCTCCCCCATAATGCCTCCTTAGGAAATGTGCTAAAAGCCTTCACAAAGTCCACAAAATAATCGCATCGATCCGAGACATCGGATCGCCATTCTAGAATGGGACGAGCATGCATGTCTTGCATGCATGCGGGCGGCGCATGCCCGTTTTGGTTGGGAGTTCGCTATTTCAGGCGCGTTTCGGCATCCACGTCTCATCGGTGCTTCCTCTTCTCTCAGCAGTACCTTATTCTCTTTGAATTGTTTCCAGGCAGGGGAGGGGCTTCTTCCTGCCTGATTTAGCCAATTTGGCGTTTCTTTCATGCTATCCTTGTCCGGCCTTTGGCCTTCGTCCTGTGACCTTCGTCCTCGATCCTAGTTTGTAAGGAAGTTCTCTGGTAGTCGGGCGGTTTGTTGGTTTCTTGCGAGTCCCATTCTAGAATCGCATCGATCCGAGACATCGGATCGCCATTCTAGAATGGGACGAGCATGCATGTCTTGCATGCATCGCGGTGGCGCATGCCCGTTTTGGTTGGGAGTTCGCTATTTCAGGTGGCGTTTCGGCATCCACGTCTCATCGGGCGGCTTCCTCTTCTCTCGCCAGATTACCTTATTCTCTTTGAACCCTCCCTCCCCCCTTCTTTGTTTATTGTATTGTGCACAATTTTCTGTTTATCATGTTTTCTACCGGCTGGGTGATGCTTTTTTCACCGGTTTGGGTGATGCTATTCTCAGTGTGTTTGTGTTGTCTCGTTTGTTGTGTTGGTGATGTGTGCACAAAGGGTTGGCGGCGGCATCTGTTTCGACTTCTCCATGCGGGGGATTTTGGGAGCAATTTCTATGCTTTACATTTGTCTAAGCCCCTTGCCGAAGGCTTATCACTAGGGTTTTTCCTTGAAAACCTGAAAGGGCGGGGTTTTTTAATCCCGGTGATAAGCTTTCGGCAGGTACATCAGCCACTCATCTATTAGCATTGTATTTTTTGGGGTCCAAGTGATATAATTGGATTTTCCCTTTATTTTTCGTGGGTAGTTCGCATGTGTGCGGCTACCCACTGTCCACCATTGTAGAAAATCTGCTGAGATGAATGAGAAGCCTATCTATTGGGCGGTTTGTTGGTTTCTTGCGAGTCCCATTCTAGAATAATAAAGATCATGCCATTTTTTTCGAATGTCCTCTAGCAAGGCGCGAAAGTGAAAATATGGTTCATGGTAGAGTATTTAAGTCTAAGACCTGCTCCACCAAGCACATGAACCCCAGATTCCTCTGTCCATGCTGTCAGTTGTATATAGTCCAAGAATCTCAAAAAATAATTTTACGAACAAGGGGCTTACCAAGATTGTGCAATAATTGGCTGGGCAATGGCAGTCACCATCCTTATAGATTGGAACCACTATACTCACGAACCATTATGAGGGAAAGCCTTCCTGGAAGGTCCTATTGAATATACCTGTGAGATTTGGACAATTTGAGGCCTAGTCCACTTCAACTATTCTGCATGCATGCCCTCTAGATCGCGGTCTTTCCATTGGCAAGGTGTTGATATCCTTGAGCAACATCCTCCTCCATGATAGTCAATGTGGGACCTGTTTGTGTTGGCACGATGCTTGAGATCATGTGAGGATCATAGAGCTAAATCAAGTATTGCCCCCACTGCACTAAGATGATGTTGTCACGAGGCTGTAAAGGTTTATATAACGCTCACCTTTAATATCTCTTGAAGTGGCACTCAAGAATGAAAAATATATCTTGCTAATGTTGCACTACATATCGTGCCTACTTTCTCTTGAGGAAGGTCCTCTATTATTTGATTGCTTGCAGCGTGATCAAGTACCACCCTAGTTGTCGTTTAATATTTTTGCATTGGTAATCAGAACATGCATTTCGAAAAAAGCACGGTGTGCGTGACCCTCTTCCAAAACCTTGCTCTGCCCCATTGAAAAGCATTGTGACAAGTCTGTCAGTTTGCTGCTCTGAAGTGAGAAGCTATAAATTCCTGGCAACTCCTCTTAGTAGTTGGGAATAAGCCTCTGCATAATGTAATCATAACCCAGCCCATAACCAGCCGAAGTTGAGACATGCATGGAGTGACTTGATAACGGACTTGTAATGTCTAACAAAAGGTTGATGATTAGAATCCACCCTCTCCCTGCTATTTGTATTTACCCCCACACAAAAGTTTTACACTTTGACATGCACCAACCTAGAAGCGCCATTAAGGTCCTTTTTCCACGGCTAGCTTAAAATATGGTTGTCTTATAACTATAAGACAACATTTGAGGTGCCACGTCTGTGACATGTCTTAAAAAAATTAGTTTTCCATGGCTTCATTATTAGTTTTTGGCATGACATAAAAATACTATCTATCTATTATAAGAGGTGTCTTATAACATACATATATAAAGCAGATTCATTTGTTCTTTGATGGAATATTTCCGTCTCAAGAAAAAAACCTGAGAGCACCATGTGTACTTCAAAAATATAGCTAAAAAAAGTTAAAAGGAGCAACTGAATGATGTGACGTTTTCTTGCTCTGCAAGCAAGCCCATTCTTGCTCTGCAAACTTCACGGTATTGCGCCGATCCTGGTTTCCGAGATTTTTTGGATCACCGCCACCACCAGTTCCGGATCGTTTCTTAGGCGATTACGAAAGGGCAGGGTGCAGATCCGGCGTTACTAACTATGAGGACCTTGAAAGCCTTTGTTATGAGATTAGAGATGGCAAATATTAGAAAACCCCTGTTTTGAGCTCTGGCCGAATGAATCTAAGTCATCATAATTTGGATGCTCTGCTCTGCCTATGGTGCCCGCTGTGGGCGATTTTGTGCTTCTTACCTTTAAGCTTCGATGTAAAAGGTACTTGCTCTGCAAGCAATCCCTGCTCTGGATCTTTAGCAAGGTCAGATGTCGAAGCCTAAGCGAGGCCCAAGCTGTGAATCTAATGGGACATTCTGGAAGCCGTAAGTGAGGCCCAAGATGTGAATCTGGTGGCTCATGCAGGAACCCAGATTGTTAGAACTCCACAAGCTCAAAACAATGGTTTAGTTATGGCATTTTTCCTAACGGCATTGCAACCAGGTAAAAAACCCATTTCTCTAAAGCATCAAGATGCTGCTTCTGACGGTGGCGCCATTTAATTTATGGATTAGTTTGAGGAAGTTTCAAAACATTTGGACAAATCTATGGGAAATTTGAACATTTTTCCTCTGTTTTTTGCTTCCGCCTTAGCCATCCAGCTGCTAGATTTAGTTTGGCAAAGTTTCAGGACATTTGGATAATCTGCAGGTCGTTTTTGCTCTGTTTTTGCTGGTGCCATAACCGATTTTCCTGTTTCTGATGGCGCCATTCCTGTATTTGACGAAATTTTGGAAGACTGAGAAACTTTTTTTGCATGTTGATTCTTGCTTCAAGATGTGTGCGCCGTGAATTTGAAAGGTAATCCAGCTTACATTTGATATTTCAGGTAGACTGTAGAGAGAAAAGATTCACTGCTCTGTTTTGGATTGTAGGAATTCGAATCTTCCTCCAGCTATGGCAATGGCCTGATTAGACCACCTATGGCACATATTTTGTCTGACTGAATGGTTGCAGATTCAAAACATTGGCTTTCTACCTCCTCCGGCTTCCCAAGCTTTTACCAATGCTTCCCCTTTTTGCTGCCTACTCTTATTTCTTTTAATAAAGGTTTGTCTTTTTCATGTACAAAATTAACACCATTAAGTACATTCTCTCAAACCTTATAGTATTTTACAAACTTTAATATACAGTATACAAAAACTTGTACATGCATACCCCACAAACGAGGATCGTTATGTGCGGTCCAGATCTTGGAATAAAGAGCAAATATGCCCATCCGACAGCTCTCGCTGCCCTACGTAACCCCCCGTGTGAATATGCACCCAAACCAAAGGGGGTTTAAGGGGGATTTTGATTTAAATGTGTTAAATGCAATGGTTTGTGTTAATAATGTTAATGGTAGTTGTGTGTTGATTGTTATATTAAAAAAAAAATTTGGGCCCTTCGGGCCCTAACAAAAAAAACACGAAGATTACACATCGCCCTAGAAGGTCTTTCATATGTTAGGAACAATGAGAGAAATTATACTAGGAAGAGACAAAGCACCATGCCCAATATTGATAAGTACATCATTGCATGTGATTTAGTTGTCAAGAGAATATACAATGTGTATAAGAAAATATCGATGTACAATTTAAGATTGAGCTATCAATAGCAGATCTTATAGGATTTGAACCCATATTATCTTAATAGCCATCTCGCAACTTATGTTGTGGAAAATAATTAAACCTTTGCACAAATGAAGCAAAACAAGAAAACAAAAACAAGATGTACCTTCAAGAAAAGCACTATTTTTGCATTCTCAGTTGCACACCAACAAATCCATGTGCCATAAACATAAGATGCCCACTATTCCATAGACTTCACCATTTCATAGGCTCATCAGCCAAAGCTTTAGCAAAGCAAAAAAATCTTCCTCGATAATAAAATCTCCAAGGGTGGATCATTGTATAACTCAGTAGGAATTTGAAAGAATGCTTTATAAAAATTCTTGTGTAGCAATGCCGGCTAAATAAAGCATTCTTTTGCCACAATCCTGGGATAAATATGTATAGAACAAAAAGTGGATATATAACCAAAGACACGCCTTCTTGCCACTAACTATTGGACTACTTCCATATCCTAGCACGTAAAATGCATAGGAAGATTCTGCACTGACTCATAGTAATAAAGCGACATCATTTTCAACATTTCTATGAAGCTTCTCGAGTTCCTTTGGTCCTTCCGATGAAGAGTGGGTTCCCAACCTAGCTTTAGCCAAGAGGGGCCAAGGAGTGGCCCCATGAGCCACAGCATTTCCAATTTCCAGGGTGACAACCAGGGTTTTGCAGCAAGAGCTCAAAGGCTGCTGGGCTTCCGTGCTAATGGCTGGACCCTATGAAAGTCATCTCCCCGATTGCAATGCGGTTCGATTTTATTTGAGTCTCGCTTCGTGTCTCTGTTGGAAGGATAACATACAGTTCGGCCATGAAAGCATGTGGCCACCATTTTCTTGCAATAGTCTGGTTTTGTGAGGCAATGTCCATGGGGCCAAGCTCATGGGAAATGACCCTAAGTCATTTTCCAAGAAAGTGGCTTTTCTGCAGAGATGAAAGGAACAGCAAAACAAAATGAGATCCTTACAACATCATGATGAGGATGAAACATACATACTTCATAAGCATCTTCATAAACTGCTGTCAGCTCTTCAAATCCACCCTCGTGTGAACGACCTCCATTTGCATAAAGCCAGCGACCATCTTCGACGTGCCTGCAGTTAGGGCATTGCATAGACCCTTTTGCATTGAAAGAAGAACCTATGCAGTATGTTCCAAAAACTCCACAATAAGATTGCTCAAAAATATAACGCTGCTTCTCAAAATATAACGTTGCTTTAGTCATGGTTAAAGAAGACAGTGTCTGATACAAGTAAACAAGTATTACCTAGAAGGAAATGATGGCCGCATTTGAGCTTTGCAATAGACCTTTCACCCACGTCGGATGTGTTCTAAACAAAACGGAACATGGCAATGAACCGGAGGATAGCATCAATGGCTTACGAGCCTCAATCCTTGGAGATCTGAGATCCGCCATAAATCACTTAACTACCCCAGCCCGCTTCAAATTCGTTTCCCAATCTCTCTCTCTAGCCCATTGTTCACGCGATGGCGGACAAGAAATGTCTCGAAATTGTTTTAGCTCCAAGTCCGATCTCTTCCAAATATCCATAGAATCCTCAACACTTGTGCATTTGGCAAGAGAATACAATCCGCCAAATGAGATAAAGAGCAAAGAAGCGAGCATGTATGCTCGACATTTATCAAGAACCTTGCCATAAAATCTGCCGGTAAAAGTTATGTACCAAACAAGCTGAATTGGTACCTCTAGCAATAGGTTTCAAAATCATGGCCGGAAGATAAGACATCTGCAAATCTTCTATGCACTCGCTATGCGATTCATTAAGGAAGATAAGTTGAAACCATAACCTAGCTTGACCGTACAACTACTCCATCTTATCTTTATCTCTTGCATAGTATGCCCATGAAGAAACATCTATGGCCAATCTGCTCTCCAAGTTTCTGTTATGCTTCTTCCATACAAGATAAAGCCGATGGCAAAATATGCATCCGTTATTGTCCAAACATGCATCGATCAAATTGCGAGCCCGAGAATCCGGTACCGCCTTTGCTCATGCCGTTGCTTTTACTTTCGAATCCGGCTCCTAGAACCTCTCTTTATCAAGATTCGGCTGGATCTTTTGGCCACAAGCCCATTCGGCAGTCCCCTTTCAGAATCCGGCTGCCCCCATTTCAGCTGCTCTTTAGTGTTTAAGCCCACAAAGATTCGAGGGCTGCAAAATCTCATGGCCATGCCAATTTGCTCTTCCGTTACTCCAAATCAGGGTCGTTTCACGCCCCAAATCGACCATATACCGCATCAAACCCCTCTTTGTCAACCAAAAACTCAAGAACTTAGAAACTTGAAGCAGAAAAGGACACGAAGATAGATTGCTTGCCTGTTTTGAGTTTTGAAACCCTAAAAATAATGGGAGGACCAAAAATAAAGAAGCCTCCACCACAAGATTTGCCCCTTTTCTAAAATCAACGGCCGACAAAAGGGTGCACTCTAGAAATACTATTTAGTACACCTGGATGAATACGGCCACCAAATCATATGAAAACCTTAGAGAAAACAGTACAAAAACAGAAAGAAAAACCCCATGTTATAATGCTACATATTCTACCCGCTTTTTTTCTTCTTCTTATAATCTCTTCCACCAGTCGAATTCTATAGAGGCGGTCAAAATAAAAGAATGACGTCTAATAATAACATTCTGGCATGGATAGGTTGATCTCCACCTGTGCCTAAAAGCAAGCTATCCAAATAGCCAATTTGCATATAAGTTTCTCCATAAATTTGCAGGTTTATTAGTTATCTGAACTTTGTTCAGTCTTCTAAATATAGTAAATTGACATTTGAGGCCATTTCATATTTTGTGTTTTGTTTTTTCTATTTTCATTTGCTCCAATTACTATATGTTGTATTGCCAATAGAATCTGTAAACTATGTGCCAGTTTTACCACTACCTGGTCCTACAAACAATGTGTTAAATGTTAATTTTGACAGCGTTTGTTTAGTGCCAATGTAGAAGTGTCAAACACACAGAAACAGTGTAGTAGGAATAATTATGGCAATTGAAACTTGCATGAATTATTGGATTGGCTTCAAATCGCATTTCTTTAAATTGTGCAAGGAAATATGCCTGAGTGGAAGGTAGCAACTCAATGTGGTTATTTCAATGCATGCAGTCCAAATCCATTGGTGGTGCATGTTTGTTTTTTTGACCTTTGAGTCATTTTTCAAGCAACATTTGGCAAATAATTGTGTTATCTTTATGATCAAAGAGCCTAAGATTGATCTGCACAATGAAGTGTATAATGATCTTTGTATAGAATGCTCACAGCCATAAAGAATGTTGTGATCAGGATCCTAAGACTGATATGCACAGTTATGTCTGCATACATCTTTGAACTTAGGATTAATGGCTCATTGAACTCATATTGTTTCTAGATATTCAAAGTCTGATATTGAAACATGGGGCATCATGTCTCCAAAGATTGTTGTCACTGCTTAGATAAAGGGTGTAACTCTGTTACCTTGAAATGTTCTCCAATGATGTTTAAGTTGTCATTTATACAGAGATGATACAGAGATAAACTAGACCCTTGCAAGCTAGAAATGAGATAACAAGTAGTTATTTGTAGGGATGGCTACCACTTCCTTTTTGCAAGTAAAAAAGTTCTGTTAATGAATGCTATCGATCCATGATGGGGGGTTTAAGCCCCATTTTGCAAGCCCATAGCTGAGATCCTTTTTGACTTGATACAAAAATCTACTTTGCCATGAGTTGGGTAAGAGAAATGTTCGCGGCGGCCTTGGCCGCCGCGATAAATTTCTTGTATAACATAAGACATGTCTCATAATATAAGACATGTCTCATAAATTTGCTTTTCCACTACTCAATCTCTCCGTGGTTTTCTTGCATATTTGTAACAAAGAGGCACAATTTCACTCAAGTTGCAATTTCACAATTCTTGATGCGTGATAGCTGTTGCAGATGAGGCAACATATCTAGCAAGCATGAAATACATCTTTGTTTATCATAGCTTCCTTCCTTGTCTATAATGCCTGTAATCCAGCAAATATGGCATGATGATCAAGACGAGTTGGGACAGAACCTTCTAAGTGGAGCAGATGCTGAGAAAACCCAGAAATGCAAGAAAATTGGCTGTATCTTTCAGTTTTCAGCCATAAATGCCCATACAAAATCAGTGTGCAGAATATCGTTTGGAGTATGTTTTAATAAAAGTGCAATCCAATCTGCTGCTGAAGAGGCCGAGCTCATATTTTCTGTAGAATCAACACTGTACATGATCAAATTCTGGGCTTTTTCATTTGCTACAGACAGATCTAAAGAACCTGCGGATTCCATGCAGAATGATTTCATTTTATAATCACAATCTCTCCAAAAAGACTCTGCGCCTGGGAAGTGTAATAAGGAAGCTTGAAGTGGCATGTCAAAATTGCTCTGCACAGATGATCTGCTGGAGGAAGAATTGGGGCTGCATTTTTTGCCCTTGATATGGCGGGGCAGAAGCGGAAGCTGGGCAAATCAGACCAACCAGCAAATCCGACAGAGCAAGAGACTTTACAATCCAATAAATTCCTCTTCGACCTCATTTTTTTGAGCCCCACAATTTTCGGCGAAGAAGCCCTGCGATTGGATAAGATTTGCTATCTTATTTTCTGGAGAGGGTTTCCCCCGGAAGAAAATGGGACTCCAAAGTTGTACGGTAAGCACATGCGACATGTCTTAAAAATTGTGGAAAAACTAAGGTGTCTTATATGATTATGTGGCCCAAATCTTCACCAAGGCAGGAGTGCCGTGGGAAAAGGGCCTAACATCATATATCCTTTATTTACCCGCACACAAAAGTTTTGTACTTTGACATGCACCAACTAGAAGCGCCATTAACATCATATATATCCTTCACATGCAGGCTCCCTACAATGTGATTCTTGGTGCAGAGGAGTAAGCTCATAGTCCACTAGGATGTCAATATATCATCACCCAATGAAGCCATTCGTCCCCGCTTTAAAATTTCTTGTATATCTAGATATATACATTAACCATTCTTGTCCATTTGCCTCGCCGGCTATGTACACCTTTTTACCTCTCTTATCCGTGTGAGGGTTATCCATGGTTCAAAAATATTCACCAAAATCAACAAATTTGACAATGGAACTTCCATCCTCTCTAACTCTTCACGAACAAATCAACAAATTTGACAATGGAACTTCCATCCTCTCTAACTCTTCACGAACAAATTAGAGGGATTTATGTCACTGTGAATCATATCAAAGAGAGTGGAGCCGGTTGTTATTAAAGTCAAGTCATTGTAAATCTGTCCCACATTCATCCCCTTAAAATCCAGGATTTACATGATATGATAAAGAGTAGCTAACCCAATTCAGAACCTAAGACTTGAATTTTCATGTCACTGCAGTTAGGAATAAGAATGAGAATGAGAATGATTTTTTATCGTCCACTGAGGCCAATCGGCCTATGGGACCCATAAGGAGCGCAGCAAACTTATTACTGTCCGGGTTAAAAAACCCCCGCCCCGAAGGGTTTTCGAGGGAAAAACCGTGGCAGTAATAAGAATGCTGTCAAACTGTACAAGTATACATCAATGTTTATATACATGTCAAGTGTGTGCCCGAGGACATAGCTGATCTCGCATGTCCATAACCTCCTGAAGATATGATCCCAGCATCCGTACGGATGCTGTGCTCAATGTCACATGTAACGGCTGGCCCAGGCCTGACCAACTCAAATATTATTGTGTCGGGTTTGATCATATCTTTGGGCAACTTTGAAGGGTATGAGATTCATCCTCAATGACTCCCATTTGGCGGCATTGATTGGCCGCGGCACATCTGGCGTGGCTCACCAATCCATCTGCTTTTGTCTCAATTCGAAGATGATGCGCCCACGCGGAATGGAGGCAATGAGTCTGCCTTTTTCATGGGCAAGTGGGTGCAGCGGTAGCATTGCGGGCCTCTCGTTCCAATGTGGGATTTATGTGGCCCGATAGTGTCTTTGTCTTGACCTGTTCAAGGGCATTGGCATCCCAAAGCTTCTTTGAGGAAGCAATCGTCAAGATATTGCCTCAAACTATGGCGATGCCGCCCTGTTTTGCACATGTATGCACACGTGCTCTGCACATTCCATCTAGCCAACCATTGAGCTCTCTTTTTCCCTCAGGCCGGGGTCTTGGCTTTGCGGCCCATTACCATGATATAAGCTAGTTTAGGGAGGCGAGCATGCGTCCATATTGACCACCTTCCGAAAATAGACAATGTGGCGATCAAGGGCAGCCCCTCTGAAGAAGGCAAGAATCCTGTCTCTGCCGGTAGGAATTTGATATGGGATTTGTGGACTTCACCCCTAGTGCTTTTCATTACTAAGAAGGCTTTACGGACTGCTCCAAGTCATTCCAAGTAGCAAGTGATACTCACGGGCCCCATACTTCCACCCTCAGTATAAAAGGCCAGGGGCTCCACTAAGACCTTGAGCAGTGGTTGATGGGCCCAATCATACAACTCTGCTCTATGACTATTATTTTGCATTGCATATAGTGCCTTCCGACTGCTTGTCACTTTCGTAGCCCCGTATGGATGTGTCCCGGTGCATAGTAGAAGGAAACTCCACTCCCAAATATTTGTATGTGGATGCAACTTCCACATTTTGGCCTCGATGGCGAAGGAGGGGACCCTCTACCGACGTGAAGATGATATGAAAACCACCTTAGTCTTGGCGGTTGACGCCAGCATATCGGTCGCTTGGCGAGAATGTGTCCGTGGCATCGAGATGTCGTTGCATGTCCGCTGGTGTGTAAGCTAGGAGGTCCACATCATCGACATATATTAACTTGTCGATGATCTGATAGAGAGGTGAGCTCCATAGCCCCATTATCGGCAAACCCGGCTCTCCAATTGATCAATGTAAAGCCCAAACAATGTTGGAGAGAGGGCATCCCCGACGAACCCGATCTTGCTATCAAATGGTTGGCTTGTCTGCCGCAACCGACCCGAGCATCTTTCATATAGCACAGCCTGCGCATTACGCAAATCTCGGGGAACCCCGGTACCCGGTCTTGCCCATAGTTTTTCGAGGCTTACCGATGTCAAAGCGCCATAAAATCCACAAAGCAACAATATAGATCGGACGGCGGTTCTGGCTGTCTTCAATCCGGAAGTTATAGCGTGAAGATGTGGTCAATGGTTGAGTCTTGGGAATCCGAATCACGCCTTTGGTGAGGGCCGCACCTCTCTACCTCCTTGACTTGACCCGTCAGCTACGCTTTCGAGAATCCCAAAAAGCAATTTTGCAAACACCGACCATGATTGTTCTATAATTGGCCGGGGCGTGTGGGTCACCGCCTTATATATGGGAACAACTCGCTATTGGTCCACTGCGGCCGGAAACCTTCTGTAATGCCTTGTTGAACAAGGCGGTCGAATCGTATTATGGGCGGCCCTGCCCACTTAAGCAATTACGCACGCATACCATCCAAGTCACGGGGCATTCCCATTGGCAAGGGCAGATTTACGCAAGCCTTGTTCCACGTCAGAATCGTGATTTCCAGCACCGGGCCTTCTTGCAAGGGTAATCTTTTGCATGTGCACCACGAGGGGTCGTTATAGCATTTGCAAGTATTGTCTCCAACTTTTCCGGGGAGTGATATTCCACAATGAAATACATCGCGGCTTTCTAAGAACCCTTCGCCCGGAAGGTCACGGGATGACGTTCGGGGAGGTAAAACATTTCCCTTTGATGTGTTACAATGTACGGCTTTCTTAGCTTTAAAGGAAGATCGCGATCTTGTCGGCTACATGTGGCGTAAGCGGGGTCTGCGTGACTTGGCGGGCAGCGTTTGTGTTCCTTGCACTCTGCATCAAACCATTGATTACGTGGGAAGGTTGTGTTCACGGAGGTCCGTCGCGAAGCGGCTTATCCCCAAAAACACCTCTCTGCCCCAGATCCCTAAGCACATCGGGTCGGTAGTCATAATACGTTGCTCTAGTGTAGGATATTGCAAAATTTGCTTAGGGTCATCTATAAGCATCGGGCATAAGCCCTGCATGTTCATAATCAATCGCTTGGTGAGGCATGTGAGGAGTTGTTGCACCAGGGGTTCGCACAACCTGCCAAGCCAACTTCAAGTAAAGTGGTAAAGTGGTCGAAATTCGATCTCTTCATCCCTATTAGGCTGTTTCCACACTGAAAGTGCTTGACGACATGCATATCACCTTTCGGGCACCAACACATAGTCCACCACACTAGATCCGCCCCCACGGTTTTCCGCCTACAAGTGCTCTTTGGTGGAAGGCCAGCGTGCTAGTCCATTGCGGATTACCGGGTCAAAGATCTTTGCCGAGCAAAAACAGCTGTCGACCATAGCGTGACGATTGTCATCGATGTCCGTGGCCAAGCTCCTTACGTAGGGATGCAAGCGCAATATATCATCGATCAAGGGATCAAATCTCATGGGTTGTTCTACCGGATGCGCACATTGAAGTCTCCAAGAGTATGACAACGCCCAATTGCTTATCTTCTTTGTATGTCATCATATAGATCGACATAGGGGTCCGACCTATCCACATCACGAGTGGGTGTGATAAAAGTTGCTTTACTACGCATGTGGAAAGTAGCGGTACACCCACAAAGAGGGTGCACTCACATTGCTAGTTTTGCACACGCACCAGTGTACCTTTGTGCTTGTCCGTCTTGAACAAGGAGATTGATTATGCCAAGGTTGTTCGGTAGATTTACATTGCAATCATTGAAGATTGAGTAGTGCTGGTATAAGTCGCATCCTCGCGGTCCCGTGATGCTCCCATGTTTCCATGAGGAAGATGAGATCCATGTCTGCGGCAATCGAAGTTGAGACTATCTCCCTTCACGCCATGGAAGCCCCGGCAATTCCGGGTGGAGACCATGCGAGGCACAATTCCTATTTGTTGGCGGGCGTGGTGGAGATTCGGTGGCGGCATGCGAATGGGGTGGCGTGGCGGGAAGTGTACCGAGATGTGCGAAGAAAACGAAGGTGAGGCAACTTGAGCGAGGGCGTCTGGGTCAGAGAGGCAGCGGCGATGCACCGCCGCCGAGGTCATTGGAGGGTTAGCAAGATTTGTAGCAAAGATTCTACGGTCTGAAAATTTGCATCTTGCCCGAATCAGTCCTGCAGCTCCTCCCCGTCTGCGAATGCTTTTAACTTTGGCCAACTTCGTGCACTGCGGTCTTCTTGTTGGGCGGGGTCGGTCTCGATCAACATCTGGGGCAGTTCCCTTTAGCCGCCTACCGGCGCAGATGGGCTGCTTTCACTTGCATCATCGTCTTGTGGAACGTGACCACCCGGTGAAGCGATGCAGGTGCTTGGGCGCCATGGCGTCTACGCCCTAATAATGTTTACCGGCATGGGGAATGTCATTCGAGCAAGAATCAACATTTGGAGCGGTTAATGAGGTCCCTCCCCCTCTTACTGTCGGGCCACGCACCACCACATTGTGGCTTCTCTGCCTCCGAATCTTGAAGCTCTCGATTTGTTGGGTCAATCACACTTTGGCACAGCGGAGTTGTTCTTGTCGGCGGGGCATAAGAGGCCGTGGCCTACGTTAGGCGGGGGTGGCATGGAAGCGACTTGGGGGTGCGGTAGTAAACGGCCCCTGGCGGCGGCGCCTTCTGCGAGACTCTTGGGCAGTGGGGCGCCATGGCGGGTATAGTGGTCTCTCCTTCACGGGCCGGAGCTTAGCTCCTGCTGAAATTATTCTTTGCCTTGTCAATTCACGCGATGCACCAAGCAATTGCTCATGAGCATCGCGATTGAGGCCCTTGCCTCGTTCAGCCAATGGCTGCCCTCGGCTCCCCGCATCTTACGATCTTGGGCTGCTGAGCTATGCTCCGGTTTACGCGAGAGTCCACCATAGGGTTCATTGCGATGAGGCCACTTCTTGTGTCTCCCGACCCTACTTTGAAGGGCTCTCAATTGTGGTAGCTCTCTTCAAAAGCGACACGGACTTTTTGTATCCCGCGATAGCAGCCTCCTCGACCTCTCGATCGAAGGCGGGAGATGGTTACCATTGTCTCTGCTCAACCGTTGCTTGTCTGTGTCATGGTTTCCATGGCGGTGTACAAAGGAATCTATCGCGGGCTGCATGTCGCCAAGACTCTTCTTATCCTTACGCCTTTCAGAGTGCACTAGGGCGAAGGCCATCTTCCAGTCTTTGTATCGCGGGTCTCCATCTTTGGAAACACGTTTTTTTTGATAGCCCGGTACCTCTTGAGCAATTTGGGTGCGGAGGCCGCATTTCCTCCGCCAAGCAAGCAATTCGAGTTACGTTGCCCTAAGCCATTGCTTGAACTTTGTTTCAAAGGTGCTCCTCAACTACCCGGTTTGGTGGTGATGAAGCTCGGATCTGACTTGCCGCTAGGCTAGAGTATCCGTCATATGCCCTCTTAGAGCTATGCTTGTTGCACGAGACTTTGCCCGCTTCTCTTTTGATTATGCACTGTCAATTTTGCCGTGTCATCGGCTGCGATTGGGGATGGCATCTACGTACTCTCCCAATAGAAGTTTTGCTGCCATGTCTGCGCTAGGTAGAGGGACCGCATATCGGCACCATCCACATGCATATCGTGGGGTTGGATGAAGGGGCCTTGAGGGCTCGTCGGCTCTTCTATCAATTGGAGTTGCCATGAATAGGGTGTCACCTTACGGACACTTGTGCGAAAGCCTCCAAGCACTTTGATGATGCACAACCTCTTGTCCCCTTCAGGCCTTGCCCACGAAAAGTTTCCACGCGTCGAGCCGAAGGTGCGGGCTTCCAAGTGCAAGAAGCAAGTCGCGGGCTCTTTCACCTTCATTAACAATGCGAAAAGTGTTCAAGTGCATAAATCAAAGCGCGACCTCTAGTGCAACCTCGCCACCTTACGGGCGCTTATGCGAAATGAAAAGAAGCAATGGTTTTCCCCTTACAGACGCCTCGTCTGCAAGGCTCCAAAGATGTAAATGCTTTAAGCCAAGGTGATTGGATGGTATCACACCCTCACGAATCCGGCCTTAAAATCGGGTTACAAAAAACTTGTTGTTTTCTCCTCTCGGATCTTAAGCAAATGTGTACAAACCATATGTCTTTATAATCATCCGCGAAACGAGAATTCCAATGATATGCATTGCTCCCAAAAGCAGAGCTGCAAATCAATAGATATGAAGAAAAGTATATAGTCTTGAAAAAAATCGAACAATGGAAACCCTAAAGCCAGACTGAAAATCTGTTCTTTTTTGCTCAAAATCCTGTCTAAACATTAGCAAAATAAAATATTTTTGAAAGAACTCCGAGAGAGCTTTCCAAAGATATAAATTTCATGAGAAACCGAAGTCCGCGAGAAAGAGATATGAACAAAAATGTAATATGAACCACAAAGTGGTGGTGCAGTAGAAATCGTGTTTTTGCTATGGAAACACCATTCAAAGTCATGCAAATCACATACCTTTGGAAAGATCACTGAGGGAGATTTCCAACGAAACAAATTTCAGCTGAAACGGAGTTAAAATCCGCCAAATACGATAAGAAATATGTGGACAATACCACGAGCACTTCAGGGTTTTTTTGCGCCCTCGATTTGCAGCCAGAAAATTCGAGTTTTTGCAGAGGAAAAATTATTAAAAACATATACAAATTACATACCAATAGGAAGAAATCTGAGATGACTTTCCAACGCAATAAATTTCAGCAGAAACGGAGTTCTTGATCTCCAGATATGATCAAAAGTGTTTGGGCAGCACCACCAGCACTTCAGGGTTTGTTGGGACCCCAATTTGCAGCCCGAAAATAGATTTCGGCTGAAACGGACTTCCAGATCTCCAGTTATGATTGAAAACGTGTGACCGGCTAGGAACAAATGAACACCTTTTTTTAAGGTGACCACTGCTGGAGCTTGAATTGGGTATTCGTTAAATGACAAAATGAGTGCCTTTGGAATGTAGCTTTATTTATAAATGAGGAGGTGTGAATCCAGAGGTATGTTGGCTGTTACACATGTTCCTTTCCCTTTGAGAGTGTAGTAGCATATGTACAAAGTCAAGATAATATTGGGATCAAGGCTCCAGCCTGTGCTAAGAATTCTTCCGTTCCTTCGCTTAGAAATGTGGAGCTGATCCGTATCCTAGCCACTGAAATCAAATATTACTGTGAGACTTTATCATGGTCAAGGGTGACGATATACCCAAGTTCTTCTCAATCATCCCCTTCAAAAGATTTCATCAATTTATATGAAATAAGAAAAAAGATGGAAGATCGTTCTTATTAACCATGTCCTTATCTAACAAATTCATTGTTGGTCTTATGACTCCCTGCATATATTGCTATTACCACAGAGTCAGGAGTACTAGTGAATCTAAAAGAACAATTTCCTCGAAGCATCTTTTTGCAACCTCCACATTCTTCTAGATGCTGCACGTACTAGCCAATCACATGAGGTTGGTCACAGCTTCAAGTAAATTCAGCATGAATTGCCCAGAAGATCAATCATACAACTAAGATGCTGGACATCTGGTTGATAATCATTATCATAGAGTTAGGATAATTATGCCCTGCACGACATAATCCAAGAAGAATACCTGTAAATGCCACCTCATTTGGCCTGACACTCTCTCCTTCCATCTTCTTAAGACATTCCATGGCCAACATGGCATTTCCAGTACTGGCATATCTTGCAATCATCGCACTCCATGAAACAATGTCGCACTGCAGCTCATTGAAAAAGACTTGGCATGCCTCATAGAGGCCTACACATTTTATATACATGTGAATGACAGTATTTCCTATACAATACTTGACATAAATTTATTTTCCATGAATGTCTTTCCTGTTCCAAGGCCCCTATTTGAGTACATGCTCTCAAACTACCAAAAAACGTAGCTTCATCTAGTTGTATACAACTTTGAAACTTTTCAACAAGACCTTCACCATACTCTGACGTCCTGAGATCAGTGAACTCCAAAGCACAACATCTTGTTTGGACGATGTATTTACGAGCATCCTCCAAGCTTCCACATTTGACATACATGTGAATAAGGCTGTTCCCCACAAAACGATCTGATTTATGTCTATCTTCCAAGACCTGTTCGTGAACTATTCTCTCATGCTATATGTGTGCACTGCTCCCACAAGCATCCAAAGATATTTGCAAATACAAAACCATCTGGTATCATATATTCTTCTTTCATCTTCTCAAATAGTTGCAAAAGCAGGAATTTAGGAAGCCCTACTACATGTTGAGCATATCCTGCAATAATTGCACCCATGATACGGCATGGAGTACCCAACCACTCAAAACTGTCATGCGCCTCCTTCAAGCTATCACATTTGGCATATATGGCAAGAAGTACAGCTTTCAACATATCATCTAATGGAACGTACTTTTCCAATCAATCCACCCAAATCTTCTAGGCTCTTTCACATCCACATGTTTTCATTCAAACGATAAGAAACGTTACCTTGTCTCGATTTATAGCCTTCTGATGTTGCGTTTCTGCAAAAATTCTAAAGCTAGAAAGAGACAGTAATAGGTGAGACAAGGCTTCAAACACGTACCTGAATGTAGTATTAGTCTTTACAGCCAGGGAGCAATCTACAATAACCAAACATGAGAATAAATTTTCACGTGGTTACGCACAATTCACGCTGGATGTTGGGGGTTTTGATCATGAATGCACGCATCCGAAAGCATTTGATCATTCTGTTCCTTGCAAAAAAATAAGTGTGCAGATGAATCAGAAGTTTTTTTTTTGGAGCGGGCATCGCTGACGTGGTCTGTGACGTGTCTAGAACAATGGGTAGGAAGGAGGTCGCCATCGCCCCATCCTGAACAATAATGCAGGGCAGATTGAGCTTCAGCTATGGCGGATCCCTGGAAGTTTAAGGAATTCAATCCTCATCCTTACAGCGGGGGGTATGACTTGGCAGAACTATATGGGCGGCCTAAGCCTCCCGGAAGAGGACGGAGCTACCTTCCTAGAGCAGTAAAAAAAAACCAAGGTAATATTTCTTATTATGAAAATACCAGACCTGCTCGCTATGGTGTTGCCAAGCCAACTGATTATGCCTCAGAGCCTGAACTCGAGCCCTTCGACTACGGTTATGGCAAAATTAATCCTCAATTGGATCAAGACTATGGATTTTTTGACAATTTCTGGAGCCCCCAGGTGCAGGAGGATGATGAAGAAGTAGAAGGGGATGAATGGCAGAAGGAAATGCTTGGAAATAACCTTTGTGAAGGTTATGAGTACTATGAGTATGAGAATACAGATGTTCAAAGTTGTGGATTTCAGAGCTTTGATTTTTGGCAAAATGGAGAAGAAAATGATATCAAGCACAATGAATGGGAGCAGACTGAGAGCCATGGTGCTGGATTGTGTTACCAAATATTTGGATTTGGAATCTTCGATCTAGTAAGTAATGGTTTCCCTAGGTAATATTTGTGCTTGCATTTCATGCTTTTGTACTAGTCAGTAATGGTTTCCCTAGGCACTTCATGCTTCTGGCTTGAGTATCCTATTTGTCATAGCTATGTTTTGTTATATTTTAAAACTGACATTGTCTTGATAATGTTTTGTAGCCTAGAGCTGAAAGTTTAGAGTCCTGAGGAGCTATATTTGCTATAATTAATCAGAAAATAACAAGAGAGGTCTTTTAAGTATGGGTCTTTCTTTCCATACTATAAGGTTGTGGCCCCAAGTAGACTTCTTAGATCCATTTCCAATACTACTAATAGTAAATAAGTGCATGCCTCTTTGAGGAAGAAATTATGACTCTTATTATGCTCTCTAATCATTGAGTTGTTAATATTCCTTGAATATTCCAGATTAGAGATTCTCATTAGACCCCATCAAAAACAAACCATTGGCTAAAATTAAACATATAAAGAATAGAGGCAATTCATATCGCATCAAAAATAACTTCGTAATTCCGAGAAGGCAACCTTTTTACAACTCCATGAGTGTTAATATCATTTTAATGTAAAAAAGAAAAAAACAAGGGAACAGGCAGCTTTCTATAGAAACCTGACACAACCTACAACATGAACAAATTTAGACAAAGAGAAGAGCATTCAAGCTTGCACACTTGCATGGTGTGTAGTTCTAAGGTGCTTGGCTCTGAGGCACAATAGCATTTATGTGATGCATAATGGGCCAAGAAGAAACAGTGGTGTTGTGTGTGCATCGTATAGACCTATTGGTCTCAACCTCCTCTCCTCCTCAAAGGTAAATATAAAGTTATTGCATTAAGAGAATCAAAACTCTACACGATTATTTACCTACATGCAAAAGTTGAGGTTAACCTTGGCAGTTCTTGTGTGTTCATGTCTAGAGCATCCACCATGTTTGGCATGGCCATCATCTTTTAAACTAATGCTTTACAAGATGATTTGATGTAGCAACGTGGAATTGGTTCTTATTGTGCAGTCAATAAGGTTTCGCCTCTACTTCCATTGCATATGCTTTAAAAGCATTGAGAGCTTCACCCTTGGTTTTGAGACAATAACATTTTGTCTTTCTACTAAGATTATCTAAGAATGTGATAAAAGACCTTTTTCCACTAATGCATGTAACATTTAAGGGACCACAAAGATCCATATGCACCAAGTCCAACACGTTTTTTGCCCTAATTCTTGATCTTTTCAAGGGGAGCTTTGTATGCTTACAAGGCATGCAACCTATGCAAGTGGAAGAGCCTGAGATTTCCTGCAATATGGATAACAGTCCTTTCTTCGCCATGACTTCTATATTTTCTTTTGAGTATGTCCTAATCTCAAGTGCCAGTCATTAAAAGAAGTATTGTCCAAGACATTAATAGAATTTAGATTATCACAATTCAGACCATAAAGGTTTCCAGCATGTTTTTCCACAAGCTTAATTTCATTATCTTGAAATATAATACATTGTATCTTATTAAAAAGCAATTTATAGCCAAGATCAGTTAATTGGCTAACGGAAAGTAGATTCCTCACTAGGCTAGGCACACAAAATACATCTTTCAAACTAACTGCTTTTCCCAAAAGCTCAAAGATCTAGTTTCACTCTTTTTTGCTCCACCATCTATAATTAAGATGTTATTATTCTTGTCATCATTCTATATATATATCATTCTATTCTATTCTATACATTATTATTATATATTTTCTAATCTAATTATTATTGTTATTTGAATACTGCAAACTCCAACATTTGGCCATAGGGGCCACCAAAAAATTTCCATAAATGTCTACAAAATTCGTATAAATATCCTACAAACACGTGTCATCAAACCATTGAAAAGCACATTTCTCGTAATTAAAAATTTAACCATTGAATAAAAACCCCCCAGACCCCTCAATTGTTTTTGCTGATAGTCATGCAGGGCGTCCATTGGTAGGCTCGGACCATTGGATGTCAATTTTTGTGAATCCTAGCCATCGTTAGTCACGAATCATTTTTTAGTAAGTCTTAGTTAACTGCCAATTTCAAATATGAGATGGAGCCAAAGGTTGTAAATCAAATTGTACGTCATGTACGCTATATATGTAGAAGCGCGTGTGTTTGGGGCTCCTCGCCAACCGTTGGACGCTCTACACGAATATCAGCAAAAACAACTGGAGGGTCTGGGGGGGTTTATTCAATGGTTAAATTTTTTATTACGAGAAATGTCCTTTTCAATGGTTTGATGTATCATGTTTGTACGATATTTGTACGAATTTTACATATATATGTATGAATATGTACAAAAAAAATTCGGTGGCCCCTCGGGGTCAAATGTTGGAGTTTGTAATATTCAATAATAATAATAATAATTATTAGAATTGGATTAGAACATATATGATAACGTATAGAATGATGATAAGAATAACAATGAATTTGTAGACCCATCATTATATGCCACTAGTTCTAGCTTCGTATTCCATGTACTCTCCTAGTAGCTTCCTATTGGTCTCTGAGGACATTAAAAAATTTATTCTATTCTATTCTATTCTATTGCTTAGTGATACAAATTGAGTGACAATAACAACATTGTGGATCCTGCAAGAAGCCATCAACATACCATCTAACTCTGTTTGTTCTGATAATCTAGCCAAAGAGCGCAGTAAACTAAATTGTACCAAGAAAGTTAATACAAGGAAATGATAAAAATGGTTCTTGACTTGTTGCAGTAAAAATGAAGCTTCTCATCCCCACAATACATGCATCATTATATGGACAGATTGTATTGTATATTTACCAAGAGGCAGATTCCATAAAATTGGCCTAGACCGTGCGGCAAGGATCTATATGCCCCACTAACTCAAAATAAGCCTATATATATGTGCATGATAATGATCAGTTTTAACTGGGCTAAAGTAACTGCATCCCACATCTTCTGAGGAAAACGACCATCAAGATATTGTTGCAAAAGCTCGGGATCAGAACTAGCAAGCACCATGCAGTGTTCCAGTTGCACAGACCAGTGGGCAAACCATGCATTACAATTCTCTTTCCAACATCATTTCAAATGCTGGGGAGATTCAGCCATGATAAGCGCGAGAAGAAGGTACCAATCATCATCCATACTGATGTAGTGGAGATGGTGCTTCATGACAGAATATTGAAGGGGCCAAAAACCTATCTCTTGTAAAAGAATAGCATAGGGCACCATAGTATTGACTCGTAGACTGTAAGTGAGAAAGGACGTTTGCACCCGTTCCAAGCTCTTCCAAGCACTTGCACTAATGGCAGGCCCCCATACTTCAGAACCATACAGTAAAACAGGCTCTACCAAAGCCGGAAAAAAGTGGGCTTTCCATGACCAATCGTGAATCTCTGTGCGAAAACAATTGTTTTGCATTACATAGAGTGCTCTCCAGCCAGCAGTCACATGCTTCCTAATACAGTTCCCAAAGTGTGTTCTTATAGAACTCTACACCAAGATACTTGTAGCTATCTACAACTTCAACTTCGTGGCTATGTGCAAAGTTGGAACAGTATGACGAGAAGATTGAACTACCAAGAGCTTGGGCTTTTGGAGATTAACACGTAGGCCTGTGTTCTCACAAAAACTGTACAGGGCATGTAAATATTCTGTAAATGAAGAAAGACAAGTAATGTTGCTCCCTCCATTACGTCGAAACTAGATCATTTCCACTGCAAATGTTATTTTTAGATAATCCTCACGTGAATAAGTATCTAGGTTGATGTGATAAAAGAAGCTAACACGTGTTTTTTCTTGTTGGAAAATAACGCTCTTTGCTTTAGTGTATAGATGTCTACTGCCTGAAAGATATGTATTAAAGATGGGGAAGGATCTATATGGTGCAAATGATCTCGAGAATGTATTGGACATGAATTTTATGAGTCGTGTCTTAATTACCATGGTAGCAAACTATCATGTTGCAGTTTTTACGTCGTGCCACATTGGCATCATCTCATAAGATATATGATAATCTCTTTAAGTTCCCTGATGAGACTTAAATACGAATATCTAGCATAATAACAGATGGTTTCTTTTGTATTTTTTTTACATGTTTCCCATATTGTTTCCTATGATTTTGAAGTCGTATTGCATGGTATCATTTGCTCTCCATGGTTTACCCCCTCTATTTTCCTATCTCGTCTTTTTTCATCCATGCTCTCCATAGTTTAGCCTTCAATGACATTTTTGGAAAAGGAAGCACATGCACATTTGAGGTACATATTTTAGGATTTTTTTCTAGCTCTGCCCCTTCAACGTCCATAAAGCGATGGACTCACAAGCATAGAAATTGATCTCTTCATCACTCATGCAGTATTCAACTGGTTAGCTATATTTCGGAAAGGGCAGCAATTTACTTGAGAGCATGGAATGTGAATAGTTGCATTATGACATGTTTCTGTATCCTACAGAAGCAATACTGATCTCCCATGTGAGTATTTTAAATGGCTTGCTAGTTGTAGGCAAAGACATTCATTTCCAAATCCTTGTACAGAGGAAACGTATATACAGCCATGTCATACATCAGCGACTTGAAGCATTATTCTTAGATTATCCTGGACGAATTCATCAACAAAAACTGGTATATTATATCTTCCAAAAAATGTTACACACGGTGCAGCAGATTTCCCCAGGATGTACATCTGTTGGATATGGCAAGCTGTTAACTAAAATTTTATTAATTAGGACTCATTTTCTAGAATTGAAGAAATGCTTTTAAAAGCCAAAGCATTCAAACTTGATGCTGCTATTATCTAACATTTCAAAACTGCATCACATGCATCAAGAATGATAATAAGGATGATTTAGTTTTCTTCTTAGCACTAGGAACATAGGGATTTTGTGCAATTGTAAGTGGTCTTCAGGGATACGTTGTCTTAGGCATTGTCCAAATGATATTTTATACAATCTTTTATTTTTATTTTTTTGAAGGCAAGAATCTGTATTTATTCGAATGATAAAACATTTATGTACATACAGTTGAGTATGGAACTGCTACCACTTCTCTAATCCATGAATAGCAGTCCACACTCAGAGCCTAGTACTCCTAGCACCCCTCTCAACTTCTTCTCCATAGGATACTACAGGAGAAGAGGACTAAGTTCCTAGACCCTAGTGATGCAACAAGGGCCAACTACTGGACAAGAGCTACCCGGCCTCTTCTCCAGACAGATACTATGGGAGCACAGCTCTTGTCTTTCCCTGTGCCCCAGTTGCATCACAGCTTCAAAAAGGTTGGCCCTAAGATAAACAGAAGAAACCAGACTTGAGTTAGAGAGCCATAAAATAACGGGACAGCCAAGTGCACTGATCTGCCACCAAGCAAGAGTTAAGGATCCTCTGTACGCTCCTCCCGAATGTAGTGATGGCCAAGCCAGATGCTGTAGCAGTACTATAGGGAGTGCCCCGGTGTGCGCAGCACTCAACCTTCTTCTCACCAAAGCGGGGCCAGCGCGGGGGCACCACCGCTAGAATCCTGAATCATGCTAAGCCCATCTGCATCTAGCTATGCAGGCCTTGTCTTCCTGCAAAACCAAAAGTGAAACATTTCTAGGGTCTCCCGCCCACTAGAAGCCCATGCCTCTCAATCTGCCCCGTACGTCATGACTACCAGTACACAAGCCACCCCTTGCTGGGAAAGGGGAGCGCATGCCCTGCTACATGTTAAACAAACTACCACAAAATCTTTTAAATAATTGCAGACGGGTTATGAGGAGTTGCTCCACTCAATGGCTCTTGTTCTTGCCAACTCCTGGCATCTGCTCAAAGAAAATCTACAGTCTAGTACTAGTAATGAAGCAGCGTCCTCTTCTTCCTTACCATAGTACTATAGAAGAGCATCAGATCTTTCCAGCCTGCCTTTTGCTAGCCATAAAGATCCCTTCCGAAAAATTTTCAAGCAAAGGTTTCTGTACTAGCAGTGCTCTCCTTCTTCCTTAGGCAATGAATACTATAGCTCTATTTTATACAATCTCTTGAATTAGTAATTAATATCTAGGCCCTTAAAATTTACCTATGTTTGCTTTTGTTAGGGCGCGAAGGGCCCAATTTTTTTTTTAATATAACAACCAACATATAACTACCATTAACATTAATTAATATAAACCATTACATCCGACACGTTTAAATTAAAATCCCCCTGGAACCCCCTTCGGTTTGGGTGCATATTCACACAGGGAGTGACGTAGGGTAGCAAGAGCCCCTAAAGTTGTATAATACATGTACAAAATCAACACCATTTAGTACATTGCCTCAAACCTTATAATATTTTGCAAACCTCGATATATGGTATATCAAAACTTGTACAAGCATACCCCACATCTACAGTCTAGATCGAGGAGTAAAGGACAAATATGTCCATCCAACATTCTATAAAACTTATGATGGTCTCCTAACATTGGCAACATCTCATAGAATGTAGGATGGTCTCAAGCATTTCTAATAAGACTTAAAATGCAGGATTCATCATTGCTAGTCCAGTAGACTAGCGACACCTTAGTGCCCTCATGTAGCTATTTTTATGTTGGTGATCCCATCTTTTAAGCCACTGCTTGCTACATGATCATAGTTCCCTAGACGCTGCACAATTTCAAGTCCTTTGATAAACTAACCCGTCCTTTATTTCTCAACTAAGTCAACATAGAAAGCATCAAGAAATGTAAACGAAAATAGGACAAATAATGTTGTGACCTTCATCCACATCATTGAGGAGTCATCGGGGAGAGGTTTTGAATTAGATCATCTCCACTGCCAATGTGGTTTTTAAGTAATTCTCATCCGAACTAACTAACTAACTAACTAACTAACTAATAAATATATGGGTTGGTGGGATGGAAGAAGCTAAGTTTGCTTTCTTTGTGTGGAAAGAAATGCTCTTCATTGTGATCAGTCCTCTTTCGAAACTATCAGCAGATTTTGAACTTCCTGTGCTAATTTTGTCCTGTTTTTCTATTTTTTCCTTTCATGATCAGAAGCTCTGTAATATCGGCTGAACAAATAGAATTATAACTATCATCAAGCAGATCTTTTATTGACATTTACATGTGCTATCAACCCTCTTGTCAGAACAGAGAATTCATAAAACGAAAAGAGAGCCTGTAGCAAAGTTGTTTAATTGCTTCTCTCCAATACATCACATGCCCTTAGTGTAGAAACATATGATGATCGAGTGTTTGGTGTGAAATCTAGGCCTTGGATGTGGGCATGTAATTGCAAAGCCACTTTCCCCTCTCCGTTGTCTACATAACCAAGAAATCAATTTGTTTTAAGGCATGATAAAATTTCAAGAGATTAATCCGTGCTTCCACATTTAGTATACATATATGCAGTGCTACAACAATGTCAGCGTCATCTACAGCATGAAAGATATATGTCAGTGATGGGAAAAGATATTTATACCCATATGGTGTAAGTGAACATTGTGGTATTGGACAACAAGAATTTCATGAGTTGTGTGTTAATTACCATGGTAGCAAACAATCATGGAAGAATATAATATTTGCTATTGAGAAAACTCCTTTTGAGTAGTGTACAGATACTCCCTAATCCCCGATTACAAAACTTGGGGGAGAAGTCCCCGCTTCGGATGAAGCCGCCACAGACTTTGCGGACATCTTGCAAGAGGTAAAGTCACGAATCCAAAAGAGTCAAGAGTTGATAGCTTCCAAACTTGCAAAGAAAACAAAGAAGGTCGTTTACAAAAAAGATCAATGGGTTTGGATTTATCTCCCCAAGAAGCGTCTACGAAAAATGGGTAATCTGTATGTAAAAATGGCACCTAGGTATTATGGTCCATTCCAAGTTGACGACAAAGTAGGTGAGAATGCTTCTCGTTTACATTTGTATGGGAAATGGAGTAACCTGCATCCAGTTTTCAATGTGGGAATACTAAAACCCTATAAGGGAAGTGAAATTTCTTCGGAGATTTTACAGAAAATGGAACATTCAGAACCTCCCAACATCAAGGGGGACGAAGAAGTACTTGAACCAGAAAAGATACTCACACACCAAGATAAGGAGACTAGGAGTTCCTCATATAGAAGGTATCATGTAAAATTTAAATTTCATCCATCCACTGATGCAGCATGGTATTCAAAAATTCAACTAAAAGAATACAGCTCGCTTGTGTAAGAATATGAGCGAACTTTGCAAGAATAATGGGCAAAGTTCGGAAACCTTCAAATTTTGTACTTGGAACTCTATAGTATTAAAATTGCAATTGCTTTATCTATGAAAAATATCTAAAGATTGATATGCATAATATTTATAAATTAACGACTATAAAGATATCAAGTCCTCTAACGGACTTGAGACCATCTCTAACTGAAATGGGATGAAAGACCTCTAACGGAACTGAGGCCATTTCTAACTGAACTGGAATGAGAAGTCTATAACCTCAAAATGAACTGAGGCTATAGAATTAGACATCCTCAAAAGAAATAGGATGAACATTTTTTCCTCGAGACTAACGCGGACGTTTAATCTCGGGAAGGGAAGGATTGTTACGGCTTAACGCTGGCCAGGGGAAGCGGCTCAGGCTCAATTCAGTTGAAAGAAAATATGTTTAAAGGCTAGAAGATAAGTTGTCAAGGGTTAGTTTAGATTATAAGTTATGAACTATATGTCAAGGGTTGGTTAATACTTTAAAAGTTGTCCGTGAGATAAGGAATTAAAGTTTAAAGCCCACGGCTGATAACAGGTCGCGAGTCTTTTTGCACAAAACCTGTAACCGAGCAGCCATCATCCCGATCCCATCAAGAAAAGGCCAATTCGCTTCTGTAGAAGGCTGAATCTCTGTTGTTTATGGCCGAATCACCTTTATCTATGTTTATCTACTGTTTTAAATCAGCTATTCTGAAAAAAGGGGATCTGGTCTGCCTTATAAGAACAACGGTTGTCTCTGAAAAGAAGCCATTCTCGCCTATTTAACTCCGAACCCCTGTGCCCTTACTTGATATCGGTTCTAGCCTAACTTGAGTCTTGATTGTTGAAATCCCGTGCAGTGTTGAGTTAATCAAGGTAACGATTTCTTGAAAAGAAACCTGAGCCCGGTTGGATGGAAATTATTCTCCTAAAGACTGGAGTAATCTTTGAGTTTTACCTTGATTGCTTTGTAGAGTTATTGTGTCGTATCAGTTTCAGGCCGAACTCATTGAAACACTAAATCAAATAACGCCACCTATAATAGAGAGTAACCGCTCCTACATGACACCTGAAAATGAAAGTAATACTCAGAGAAACGAGCGTTTGTGATGCAAAAAGATGGCAAAGAAAAGGGTCTTGAGGTCAGAGTGCGGTCTTGATAATGGTACCGAATTGACAGATGTTTGGACAGGTGTCTACAGCAGTAGAAGATGCTAGTGATGACCTCATAACAAGCTTAATGTGTAATCCCTCTTATGGGACATCGCAAGGTGAGAGCAATAGTCAAAAGAGGAGACGACTCGCTCGCGTAAGGAAGGCAAAGCATACGGCTGTGAGGTTGGATTACAACATTGCTATTGGTCCTAGAGTGAGGTTGGATTACAACATTGCTATTGGTCCTAGAGAACGTCCTACTGGTCAAAGCAGTTTCAATAAGATAGCATGGACGTGGAACTTCCTCCTCTTGACCTTCGTAACATGGATTACAGATGTTTGTATTGTGGGGCTATGCAATGGAAAGCAGAGTTGAACGTCAAAAAGAAATGTCGAGCATGTGCTAATGGAAATATTCAGTTGCCATTGATTCCAGAACTACCGCTGCATTTGTTTGAGCTATATATGAGAACATATAGATTGGGTGATCACATTAGAAGCATGCAAAATTTGCACAGATATACATCATGGATGGTGACATGCAAGTTGAACGGAGGATGCCCATTTTTGACGGATTGAGGCAAGAAATAGTGGTGCAGTTGCAGGCCCTTATGGCAGAGCACAATCCATTTGTTAGCATATTTTTTAGTGCGGCCCAGATTATGCGTCTTTATCCAACCATGGATATCTGTTTGCGCATACCTTGCAACGTGCAAAATCCTGTGAGGAGGCAATATAATGCTCCAACTAGGTCGTTTCAACAGTATTTTGATTATTGTTTTTCCCAGAGCTACGAGATGCACATGCTTTAGGTCAAGTTAAGACTAGTTATTGTCATGAACGTATAAATCCAACATTGGCACATGAACCACATGCTTATTTGCTTGCTTCTTTTGTCCAATAAGAAACTTGTAGCTATTGTAGCATTTTGTATAGGATCCCATCATCTCTGAGCTGAAACATGTACGTGCAAATGGTCCACATTGCTACGAGAAGTGAGATTGTGTATGTGTGTTTGTTTGTTTTCATATTGGAGGAAAGGACACACCCCGCACGGTGAGACTTGCACTCACCCACGTCTCCCACCCTGTTGTAGTCAAAGGGATTTGAACCAGTGACCGAATCAGTCCTAAGCCAAAGGTCTAACCACTAGACCACCGCCGCGATGGGTAGACTATGTGTGTGTTGCCACCTACACAATGAATAACACACTTCTGGGATGTCCTACCTTTGTGACAATCAGTTATCTAACATCACCATTGCATTTCACACTTCTAGAACTTCTCATTCCTTTTGTGCATGATTTGACTTTATACATTCTTGAGGTGTAACTCGTTGTCTTTATAGTTGAAGGGGCAACAATGGAAGTCAGAGAATATAATAACTAATTTCTATTCCATTTTTTAAAGGGCGATGAAGAATTCAATTGAAAATCCATGCTTGATAGCTATAGGGATGATTTCATTCCCATAGACACCCTAGATTGATTAGTTCTTATGTAGAGTTACACCATGGATAGATGCAAAGCTGTATATATTTCTCAACCGACGAATTCCTTGTATTGGGACAACATAGGAGAATTGACAAGACTCTCCTCGGTTATAATGGGCCATCAGATACGCCTATCCTATGGTCCTAAACACTTGTGTGTGGGTGCCAGGGATTCCTATGGTTCAACCCCATGCAAGACTCTCTTCACTTACTATGGCCTATCAAATCCCGGGGGATTCACCTTTGATCAGCGTATAATCCATGAGAGTTCAACGGAAGGGTGTTTTTTGGACCATTTGCGTACGTGTACTTTGGGGTTAGGGGTGTTTTTAGGCACTGATTTGGAGCAATATCTATACATAGAGGGGTCAAATTGCCTTTTAAAATTGCGTATACAAGGAGGGTTTTTTGCTACCCTCCGAACACTGATGCCATACCCCCCTTATGTATAAGTGCACCCGCTGGGTATCAAATATGCCTATGGTCCTAAACACTTGAGTGTGCATCCCATGGTTCAAACCCATGCATATGCTCTAGTATTACGACACCCCCTTGTGTAAGTATGTGGGAAAATGATTCGAACACCTAACAAGTTGAGATATATTATTACCTTATAAATCACTACATAACCACTACAACAACTAGATTATAATTTTTCATTGTCTTAACCCCCCCCAAAATCTCTTAGTTGAACAACTAGATACAAATCCCCCCACCAATTTAGATATTTTACCCCTCCTTGCAATGCTCTGATCTAGAAAATGGTGTTGGCAGCACCTATAGTTACCCGGAATGCCGTTCCGAACGTGTTCCCCTTCCAGAACGCGTTCCCTAGGGTTCTACGTTCCCGGAATGCCAAGTTCTAGTTCCGGACGGGTTGTTACCGGGCACGCCGTTTCATACGCCGTTCCCATCTTCGGAAATGGTGTTCCTAATAAGTTCCAAAAAAAAAAGTAAGAAAATCAATGGTTTATAGTTCATTTTTTCTCCTTCTTTGCTTCTTTTTTTGGTAGGAAGGAATGATGCAACTGGCAATGGCTATTTGTTCAGTGTTTTTCATAAACACACATGCATAAAGTGCTTTGCAGCGGACTACACAAATGTTTTGTAATTGTCTCTCTCTTGTTTGTTGTTTAATTTACATTCTTCCTTCTGTTGTATCTCTCGATTTGCAATCTCATTTATAATCTATCCATTTTGCATTTTGATAATGGGAAATTTCGATTTGTTTTCCCAGCTCGGTCAGAGGGACTTGCATTGGAGGAAGCCATGTGTTCTTGACGAACGACTTGTGGGAGACTCTAGGCGGCAAAATAGAAGTAAGTTTAAGAGCATTAAGGGGCATTAAAGAGTTGAGAAAACTTGCTGCAGAACTATAGAATTTATTTTTTGATGGAGATTTGTAGTGCTTCATTGTAATAGATTAAGTGGCACTATTGATTTTGAGAAACGTTATCTCTAAGGGAAGAGAAATATTGCAACAGGCATTTTTTTTAGTTTGTCAAAAGGCCTCAGTGCCTAAGCTTAACTTCCCTATCTTGTTTATTTTAGACTTCTAATGCTTCTATAAAAGTCTATTATTTTAGACTTTTATCAAGGGGATTGAACGCATATTTTAGACTTTTGAAGCATATTTGGCGGTTGTGTTGGCGTTGCGTTGGCGCATTTCGTAGCTATGGGGAGACAAAAAGCAACGGGATCCCCTTCAAAGGGGGAGCACATAGTCGATGAAGAGGGGCAAATTTTGGCAGCAATACAGGATCTCAGAGGTGAGGCTGGCAATCTTAGAAAACTTTTTGAGAAGGTTTTGCTCCAGAACATGGAGTTGAAAATACAAACCTCTGAAATGCGGGAAGCTTTGAACCAACAATGATTAGGAGTTGTGAGCAATTTGGAAACTCAATTGACAGGTCTAATAATAGATGTCACAAAAGAGCAGATGATTTTGCATCAAGAGAGAATATCATCTAAAGCATTGGAACGACAACAGAGGGCCAGGAATTAAGATAGCTAGATTGCCAGGGAGGGCAGATGAAGACATAAATCAGGTGATTGCAGATTTCTTTAATAACACCATGCACTTGCATGAGCCTCAAGTTGTACACTGCAGAAGGCTGGAGAAGCCAAGAGACTATCCCAGGCCAATCCTAGTCAAATTTCATGATGTCAAATCAAGAAACAGGGTCTTGCACAACCGGGCAGTTCTGAAAGGACATAAGATTTGGCTGGACCAAGATCTTATCAACACAATTAGAAGCAAAAAAAAAAAAGAGATGGCAAAGATAAGAGAAGCCCTCTTCTTAGATTGCAATGGGAAGGCTGTAATTACCAAAAGGAGAAAGAACAACTAGGGACTTGTGACCCTTAGGGCAGTGGCATGGAATGTGCGTGGTCTAACACAAGCCAAAGTAGATGCAGTAGTTGATCTATGGAGAGATATAGATTTACTTCTCTTCACAGAAACATGGGAACACCAATGCAAATCAATGCCAGTAATAAATGGGTTTCAACTTGTGGGCAGTAGCTGGAATATGAAAGAAACCAATATGGTCAGAGGATTTGGTGGAATAGCAGTTTATATCAGAGAGTGTTTTCAGTCTCAGGTATCTATTCAAAGCAAACATGTCTCTGGTCAATTCTTGTGGCTGAAATTGGGAGAGGGAAGTGATATTGTTTACATAGCAGTGTGCTATTTTGCGCCTTTGGGCATGGAAATTTATAACCAGGCTAGTATGCAGAAGGAGAATCCGTTACATGAACTCACATTGGAAGTGAGAAGCATGCAAACAAAAGGGAGGGTGCTAATAATAGGAGACTTCAATGCAAGGACAGGTGGGCAGCAAGCAACATCATTTGAACAAGAGGGAGATTACCTTCTGAACGGACATGTGGATCCTAGTTTCAATCGTATCTCAATGGATGAAGTCAAGAACTTGATGGGAGAATATTTGTTGGAGTTTTGTACATGCTGCGAGTTGAAGATTATCAATGGGATTGAGCGCTTTTCGATGTCTTCTCACTCGACATACATGGCTTGGAATGGTGAAAGCACCATTGATTATCTCATCGCCCCAAGTCATGAGCATCTTGAGCATTTTGAGATAAGTAACAAGCTGTTGGAATCAGACCATAGACCATTAAAGTTCCATATCAAAGGTACAGCCAAGATGAATTAAGAAAGGAATACCAGAAGAGCCTTGAAAGGATACCGGATATCAGTCCAAAAATAGATACATTAGAGCATGATGGTGTGATTCTTAAGGACAAAATTTTAACAGCGGCAAAGGACACATTTGGGATCGCTAGGAGAAGTAAACCGGGAATCCCACATAATTCTTGGTGGGATGAAGAATGTAGAGAAGCATGAGCTAATATTCCAGCAGGCTGCAGAATGAAGCCCAAGTGGTATAAAAGACTCATTAGAAAGAATAAACGCACAGACAAAGAGAGGAGACAGGGAGAAATGGTGTAGATGTTCAGGAGTAAGCCAAAGCTTTTTTGGTCCTCCATTTCTGTCACGCCAAAGCAGCTAGAAATAAACACACATGATCTTCGTGCCCTGGTACAAGAGTTGTGCTTTGAAGCAAATGCATTGAGCATGCAACCATGCCAGATCCAAATGGAGCTTTTTTCAGTAAATGAGATCAAATATCAACTTGAGAGGATGAGCAATGGGAAAGCAGCAGACTTAGAGGGGCTAATAGCAGAATTATTGAAGTGGGGGGGAGAAAAATTGTGGTACAAGCTTACAGATATGATGAATAGAGCTATTAACGAGGGACTCCCAAAAGATTGGCGCACATGCAGGGTTGTACCGATACACAAGGCAGGCAGCACACAAGATGTCAAGAACTATCACACAATCATGGTTAGAAGTGTTTTCTCTAAGCTTCTGGGAGCTTTGTTGGAACACAAACTTAGCTACTGGGCTGAGACTAATGGGAAAAGAGCAAAAGGCCAAGCGGGTTTTAGGAGAAGGCATAATACACTAGACCATATCTTGACAATGAGGACACTAATTGAACAAGCTAAGGGCCCAAGGAAGGCATTATATGTAGCTTACATAGACTTTTCCAAAGCATTTGATACAGTTCCCAGATATGAGCTAGGGGCTAGGATGGAAAGGATTGGGGTCCCGAGTGCTTTAAGGGGGTTGTAGCGGAACTGTATGAGGAAGTGTTGATCAGATTATCGGTTCATATGCCTGAGGAGATACATAGCACAATTGGAGTCAAGCAAAGGTGTTCCTTATCTCCGGCACTGTTCGGTATGTTTATAGATGAGCTGGAAGATTGGTTACAGGCCAGGGGCCAGGCAGGTACCAAGCTGGGCAGGTACGTAATTCAATTACTCTTATATGCAGATGATATAGTGTTGTCAGATTCTCAAGAAGGTTTGTAGCAACATTTAGACAATTTGAGCATTTTTTGTGATGATAAGAGAATGAGTGTAAATATGAAGAAGACCAAATGCATGGTCTTTGGGACTATAAATAGACCTTGTTTCATATACAAAAATCTACCAGTTGAGATCATGGATCACTATAAATATCTGCGGATTGAATTGTGCTCCAACTACAGTTGGAAGCTTTGTGTCAAAAATAGAGCAACAAGAGGGAAGATGGCACTGTACAACATGCTAATATGATGTCATAAGGCATCTTTGCAGTCTTGGCACATGAAAATAATGTTGTTTAGAACTCTAGTGCAATCGGTGACATTGTATGGATCCCAAATTGGAGCCCGTCCGGCTTGTCTCCAAGGCTTTGGGCAAGAGTGGAGAGTGTGCTCAAACTATTTTTGCAGGGGGAATTAGGGGTCAAAAGATAAATACAATACGAAATCCTTTTAGCAGAGACAGGGATACTGCCCTTAGAGGCCGAGGCATTGTGTCAAACTTTGACATATGTGGGTAGACTACGGCAACTTGATGATGTGAGACTCCCAAAGGTAGCAGCGGATCTAACACGAGAGAAAGGTTGGATGTATGATGTGGTTAAACGGACGGAAAGGTGGGGGATCCCAGAAGCAGGCTGGCCAAGTTTGTTGAGAGGATGTGCCAAAAACATAGCACACGGCTTGATTTTTACAAAACTGAAATCAACCCAATGATAATTTACACGGAGCAGGATTATCTGCAGAAATCGAAAGCAATGTGGATAAGGAGGGTAATTGCTAGATACCGCACGAGCTCTCACAGACTAAAAGTGGAGACAGGTAGGTGGAACCAAACTCCGAGAGAAGAGCGCATTTGTAGGTGCTGCAATGAAGACCAGGTGGAAGACGAATCACATACATTTCTTTTTTGTAGCCAATACAGGAGCATAAGATAGAGACATGGTATAACTGAGACGTCCTTTTATGATTTGTTACAAAGGGATCCTAAGGGTAAATTTATGCTAGATATTAAAAGACATCGAGCTCTTACACTGAAATTGGAGAACATCTTGTTTGTAAACGATGCCTCATGACCCTAAAGTCGTCCCGAGGCAAGATTAACATTATTTATTTATTTATTTATATTGTGTTAGAATTATAGATGTAATACTATGTTCTAAGTTAAAAAATTAAGCATCTACGGAGTGCTTTAATATGTTTCCATCTTCAAAACGGTCTTTATGAATCATTTTTAAATTCTAAGTGTTCTGCAATGATCATTATATAAAGGGAACACCAAAACTGTTTTTAGATTTTAAAAATTCGAATGTTGGCCGTTCCTGTTTCGATTTGTTCCCGTTCCCGTTCTAAATTTTAGGTCCACGTTCCCGTTCCCGTTCCCCTCCCCGTCCCGTTCCGGATAACTACTTAACCATCAAGTGGGCGATCTAACACATCCACTATAGCTTGTTTACCAGCCATCATCTATTGTTGTTGTCTTCCTGTTTATCTTCATAACGATGTAGCTTGCAAAATTGCAGATATTTTCAACATGAGGCATCAAGTCGTTACCTGCTAGTTAAGGGGGTTAAATACCCGGTGTTACAGAATTTAAGAGCCGTGCGTGGAGAACCACCTCTTATCTAAGAACTGTAGGAAACTGCCACTCCAAACTAACAGGTATAAAATTTGAGTTCGAAGAAAGATTGAAAGTATATATACAGAAGGTGTGTAGGAAAAGTCCAGCATAATCAACTAAACCTTTTCAATAAAGTAGACGCAAATATATACTTTGAAGAATCGAGCTCACGTGGTGGGTGGTCTTGCCAAGATTTGACAGCTGCTACTTCAATGCTTACCTTCCTAAGCTTACAGTGTCGAATGCTCTAATATTGAAAATAAGAATTGAGCATTGACATCGCATTGTGTCATTCACAACTTGTTTTTTTTTTCTTTAATAAAAAAACTAAAGCTCAATATATAAAAAACTCAATGTTACAATTACAAAGCTCCATTGTTGAAATTATTCCCAATTATTTTCTTCCATCCAACTCTTGACATTCATATTCTAGATTTACAAATAATAATTCGCTTGTTTAGTATTGCACCTCAAGAGAAGCAATGGGTGAGGAAAGGTGGATGAACACGAGTTAGAACAAGAGTGACAAAAGACTCTCCAATGTTTAAGAGCAAGAGAATACGCAAGGCATGGTAACCAACACTAATAATTTAAACCATGTTGGCTCACGAAATGCTCAATGCAAATGCATCCATCTTCAGATGCTTTCATTCAGAAAATGGGTCATTCATAGAGAATACTACATGCAACACTACCTGGAAGGCTTATCAATAACCTCTATAAAATGCAAGCCCCACGAACAAGATCGGCCTCTGCAGCTTCATAAACTTCTGTATTGCAATTGGATCTCATAGTGCAAGAAATGGAACCTGCTTTCTTGCATGCTCTGGAATAATACGCTGAAGAAGTTCATTACTGGCACCTTCTAGTTCTGTGGTACAACAGAATCAATACCGATTTTTTCTCATTTCTGAAAGAAATAGATGGGAAAACTTACCTGATGGTTTGAAATTGAACAATGGAGGCAATGGACGACCGTTTGGTAGACGTGTGCTTGGGTCTCTTAATTCATCAAAAAAGGGATGAGCAAGAGCTTCCAACTGCAGCAACAATCATCATGTGAAATCATAACTAACGAAAACAAGCTTTCCAACATGGACCTTGTATGATATTAATACTAGCAAAAGCCCATGAGAGTTATTATGCTAACTTGCATCATTATATGGTAGATTTCTAAATATGAGTGTAAGTTTTCTTCCAATTTTAGAATCCCAATAAATTACAGTCTACTGTTCTCCATTTAAGGACAAGGCAGCATTTAGTTGTACATCAGATCTTACAAATTTCAAACTCGAGCTAAGGATTTTATTTTTTAGCTCTTTCAATAAATGAGCTTCACAAAGGACATAAAGCATCTATGTATCTTTTATGTTCGTCACACTTGCATTCAATGATCTTGCAGTGAGCAGCACCAAAGTCTAGCTCAGTATCTCATGAGAATTCTTCTTCCACGTGCTTCAAGATACAATCAGGCAAGTGAGATCTGGCACAAATAATAGGATCTAGAAATTAAGGCAAGAGTCAAAAGAGAAGGCAAGGGGTGTGCCTTTTCTCAAAACCAGTCTTCTCACTGGCACTTGTGATTTCACGACATCCATTTAGATCTAATATCCCATACTTTATGGAAAAAACTCACTTCAACCCACCCATGCCTTCCAGAAATATATACACGAATAGTAAACTTTTCCTTGAAGGTAACATGGAGCAATTTCTTCTAAATCCTGCATCATGATCTCAGCATGTTCGTATCCAGTTTATTCCATAACTGACTTGTAGTTTGCGATCGATGGCTTTAATATCTAGAGCTAAATGGCTATTGATATTAAGGGTGCATATCTCTTCAACCCTGTAATAGACAGCCTCATGAGAAGATTGGGAACTACGGGTCTATGATGCCGTCCAGTTTTTGGTAGCAAAAGCAAATCCCTGTTTTGGCCTAAATACGTACAACAATATCAGCAAATGCTATTTTCAAAAATTTCATGGGATCAAAGCCACCATTATGGCCTCAAGTTTATGACTCCCCGCCCCAAAACAAAAGGAAAACAAATAAAAAACATGCAGACATGGCATTTTTATAGCCCTTAAATAACAGATTTGCTGCAAATTCATAGCTCATCATAACTAAAAAAGATTTCCAACATAAAAAAATATCAGAAACGTAAGAATAGTGCATCCAGTAACTTTAGAAACTTGATATCGACCTATTAACAAAAATACATGCATACCGCACTACACCGCAAATTAGGTGAATATTGCAATAGCCTCGACACGAGATCAACTGCTTCTGGAGGCATTCTCTTATGAAAAACCTGGAATTTGCAGAAACGGAAATATGACATGAACGATGTGCCATTAAACATTTGAGGGGTTTTAACCAGCAAGCTATTACCAAATATTTAGCTTAATCAATATCACATCTCACAAGCTGTTCATACAAAATAACACGCTTGATGATGAATTCATCAAAAACGCATAGGGTCTAGGTAAACTAGTAATACCTTGTGCCATGGATGAGCTTTAATTTGGGGGAACTTGAATTCTGTGTAATTTGGATTCATACACTTGATTTCCTCTCGAGTTGGGGTTCCAAGCACCTAATGAAAGCAATGAAATCATATGATTCAATATTGTGGTGGATTAAATCAGTCAACATCATACAAAAATACCTTTATAATTTCGACCAATTGGTCCACTCCACTTTCCCCTGGAAATAAAGGCTGGAAAGAAACCGAGATTAAAATTGAGATAGATGCATGATACATAAATAAAATAGATATGAGCATGGTTAAAAGTGTATACCTGCCCAAGTAACAATTCGGCCAACACACATCCCATAGACCATATATCAATTGCAGTTGTATATTCAGTTGCACCAAAGATCAGCTCAGGTGCTCGATAGTAGCGGGAACATATGTACGAAATGTTTGATTCGCCTTTAACCTACAAAATGAGATAAATATAATTTCATGAATGATCCAGCATATGGCAACTCTATAACAATGGAGGCTTACCAGAACTTTTGCACTACCAAAGTCACAGAGCTTCAGTTGATGGGTATGAGGATTCACCTGCCCGTGTAAATAACAATATGCAATATTAGAAGAACATCAAACCAGCAATTTAGCTTTGCACTTGAATCACAGCAGACCAGAAGGTTCTGAGGCTTTATATCACGATGGCAGACACCAATCCCACCATGAATATATGCCAAAGATCGGCTTATCTGGAAAGTGAAAAGGGTCCAAAGTCATTTTAGTGACACAACGAGCTTCAGGTAACTAACTGATGTTCAAGTGTTAACCTGGTAAGTATACAGTTTGACATAGATGAGTGGCATCCTTTGATTCATCCTATTGTAATGTTTTGCAATACGATACACAGTTTCGGGAACATATTCCAGGACAAGATTAAGATAGAGCTGATCTTTATCAGTTGTTGAAAAGAAACAATGCTTCAGCGCAACCACATTTGGATGATCCAATAGGCGCATAATTTGTAGCTCTCGGTTCTTGTATCTTTTGTCCTGCAGTACTTTCTTGATAGCCACTGTTTCTCCAGTTTCAAGACATTTTGCCTGACAAAGGCAGACAATAACTGGGTTCAATAACTCCTAGAAATCAAAAGAATCACATTCTCATCTTTGCTTACCTGGAAAACCACTCCAAAAGATCCAGTACCCACAACCCGCTCTGCAACATAACTAATAGTCTGAAACATAAGATTGGCCTCGTCAAAAATGCCAATGGGCAGTTACGCTAAAACATATCAAATGCATGAACTAGGCCAATTTCAGAGCATGCAAAAGAAGGAAGTCTAACCTCCTTTGGTTGACCATTTCGGCCACCAATTGTGGTCGCTATTATATGACCAGTCTCTGTACCATTTCCATCGACAACAGTCGCCTCAATTTCCTGTCAAGTTGTACATTTATTTGAGAACATTACAACGAATGAACAAGTGTACTGCAGTACTAAAGACAAAAAAATTGAATGAAATGGCAGGACAAGGGCATTATAAGAGAACTCAATACATGCTTACCTTGTCATCATGGTGATCAATTTTAACATCTCTGATCTTCATTTCATGCATCTCTTCTGGTAATTGGTCCACTCCAGTTTTTCCTGCTTTATGGCCAGCAGTTGTACTAGCGCTGGTCCTCACTGCAACTGCAGGCCCCCCAGTATCCGTTGCCATATGCAGTTTTTGATGCTAATAGAATGATGGTTTGAAGCTGCGCGGCAAATCTGCCTGTGCTTCCTTGTTCTAGATTCACGCTGATCATAATCAAATAAATGTATGGGTATAACACAATTAATCTATTTGATATATCATTGTAAAAAGAAAATGGAACAAAATGATTAATTCTATCCATCCAGAAAAAATACAGAGATAAATAACGAGTACCCAATAAATACAAGCACCAGTAGATCTAGCTACCCATTCAAGTTACAAGTTTGAAATTGCAGAGTGGTAAGAGTGGGCATTCAGGCTTGAAAAATCCATTCCAGCTGATTGGGTTGCTTACGTATAAGTAGGCTTTAGTGCTAACAATAGCACTTAAATCAATTTGTGACCTACAATAAATAAGCTCATTGTACGTGTATACACTATGGTTGCGATAGTTATGCAACAAAGCTTTGGTATAGATGCCAATGCGTTCCCAATAACTGCGACTAAAACAAAAAATCTTTGTAAAGTTATCATATGTTTCAGACCATGTTGTAGTTAACTATCTTCACAAGAAACATCTTCTATTCTGCGGATTCAAGAGTACGAGCAAATCCTTTCATATACTGAGCTTATTGACATTAGCAACACAGTTGATGCATCTTCTTAGAGCATCACGATTGTGCAAATTACCGTCTTGAACGGGAAGAACAAAAAATGAATCAGGGGACATCTTCAAGACGAATACAGAGAGCAGAAGCTCATAAACACAAGACCCAAGCTGCAAAACAAGGAAGGAAAGGAATCTCACACAATCTGAAAGAGACGACAGGTTCTTCAGACGAGGCAGACAATGCATGGCCAGGTGAGCAGGGGCAAAGACAGCTTGACTGCATCAAGGCACTTAATATAAGTACAAGGAGTTACAGCATTTGGGTTTCCGTCAGGGCTGCTAGTGCTGATGCCTGGTCTCGACATAGCCGCCGGAGTTGTTCCCAATCATCTTCTCCTCTCCTTTCCAGCACAGAAGGGAAGGGCGACTGCCCACAAATCCACTAAGTACACCTAACTCTACAATATGGGCCCATGGTCAAGCCTATAAGGTTTTCTCCCTTATGTTTTTTTTTTTCTTTCTTTCTTTGTTTTTCGAACGTACCAACCAAACTTATCTTTCTGCCTTAAATTCCTTTGCCCAACTAGAATGAATGACCTTTGAAATAGTTGACCCTATTCCTTGTATTATTTCTGCCCCCAACTTCAGTTCACTTCATAAGCTTTTTGTCACACAACCTTCAACACGGTTTCTTTTTGTAGCCTTTGGACCCACTTCGAATGAGAAAATAAGACTATACGACAATATAAGTCATTCCCTCTCACATGTCTCGAATTACGACACTCTTTGTGTTTTCCACATCCTTTGCTTATCCTCGCATTCAAGCAAGAAGAGCTGTACTCTCCTCCTTCCACAAAACTGTATATTCTCGTCTCCAGCTTGTTTTATCATCTGCATCGACACACACTGTTAGAAAATTCTTACCAATTGGTAGATTCCCCTGCATCCAGTAATATGTCTTCTGCTCTAAAAATATTGTCAATTGGTTGCTGTTACATATGTATCGAGGCCATCATGAAAGCCTTTCACATAAAGTTGTTTTGCATTTACTGACTTCTTGTTGCAAATCTTTCAATAGCTTGGCATGCCATGAAGAAGCTGCCTTCTATATGTATAAGCAACTTTTTGAGACCAACATTCTTCTTCACTCTGCTTAATGATACATTTATGTCCCATGGTTGGAATTGAGCTTGGAATAAGTTACGCCACTTTAGTAGCAGATTATCTATAGAAATGTATTAAGTTTTGTTGTATATGTCCATGGCTTCATAAGTAAGCAAATAGTCATTTGGAAATTAGTGCTTGCGATGTTCCCCACCTATATGTAAGTCCCTGTAGACGCGAGTCCATCGCAGTTATCCCAATGTGGCCTCATCACCAACACAACACCCAACATGCATGGATAGTGGATAACTTTGAGACACTAAGGCTGAGATTCCACTGCCGGAAGTGGTAGTTAATTCTGTGGCATCAAATGCCGTAAACCTAAACTACCATAGCCAGATGCATATGGTTCCACTACGGCAAAGGCAGTTGTTCCACAAAAAATCTCTTCCGTTGGTCTGATTCGTGTCAAGATCTGGAGAGGGGTAATTGTTTCTGGTGCAAAAGGCTCCGAGGATTCCCACGACGCTAAGCTAATGTTTATAAGCATACATCATCTTCCGAAGCAAAACCCGATGCTTAATTGTCGTTGTTAGTGGAATCGCAGAAAACAACGGAGAAATCGTTCAACTGGATTGGTCAGCTTCTAACTTCCAGGCATCAATTGATGCCAGTGGAATCTCACCCTAACATTTAACCTTTGGAATCACAGAAAACAACGGAAGTTTTAAATCGTTCAACTAGATTGGTCAGCTTCTAACTTCCAGGCATCAATTGATGCCAGTGGAATCTCACCCTAACATTTAACCTTTAAGTGACTAACACAGGGGCAAGTGGACGCCCAACATGCATCCAACCCAAATGCAACACAAGGTGGGGCTTGTGCATAACTTTGATGCTCCAACCCCCAAGATTCTTAACCCTAGCCCTTTGTTCAACCAATAAAGTGTGGAGCAAACGAGGGGACCAATTCCCTCTTATTAGAATTCTACCTCATGCCAACTCACCTATACCCAGAATTCATCCATGAGCTAGAAAACTCGCCCAAGCTCTTTGTCATAGACAATCGTAAGTCATTTGTGTTATTGCATGCATTCTACTAGATCTTAGGCGGAATGTGGCTTGCTGGCTAAGATGACAGCAAGATAATAAGCTTGGTTGAATTATTATTTCACTCGTTGCTAGTTGCTTATTCAATTCATACGATTTCTCTCTTCTTTGGCTATGTATCATTGGCGTACTTTATTGGAGCTATTAATTTGGATAAGGAGCCTAGCTATGTGATTAGTATGTTTCCAGAACAGTTCCTCTTAGATCCCTTTAAATGGGCTCATGTGTAAGAACTGAATCTGGAACTAGATGATGTGAGTGGTAGGGATGGAGAATAGTTATGGCAGTTTCATGAATAGGATACTCAACAACCAAAAAATTATTAGCTCTAAACAATCTTTGGACTAAAACACTCAACTGAAAACATCGAGCGAGATGGACGATAAGGGGAGATGCCCGTAAATAGGAAATTAGGCCTCCTAAGGGGCAAACTCCCGCTCATTTATCACATGGCAACTCCATTGCCCCTAGATTGGCTATGCATCTATCATTAACTTGAGCTCAAGTTCACGAGCTTTTGCCCTCGCCATGATGTATGAGCTCTCTTTGTTCCGTCTCATAGGCCAGTTGGCCTCCGTGGACGTTAAAATATCCTTCCTTCCTTCCTTCCTTCCTTCCTTCCTTTGTGCACAATAATAAATATATGTCTAGATGTTTCTATTCCTCATTATCATGGTTGGTCCTATTTGAAAAGTGCATAGGAGAGGCCCAGATGTGTGATGAGCCTGCCGCATTGACCCTTTTGGCAACTCAGGCATTATCTTATCTAGCCTTGCAAAGGACTAGATCTAGGTTGGTATATCCAATATTTGAGATGACGATACGGGTATTATACTCATATGTCGTCACACGAACGCAAAAAGGTAGTTGCACAAGGCTAAGTTCGAACTCGCCACCTTGTAACTACATGTCACGTACCTTTACCAAGTGAACTACTAATGTTTATTGAAGACATTCCTTTGTATTTTCTTCATATGCAAAGATGTTTCTAGAAGGTTCTAGAATATTCTAGAACCTAATGCATGCACGACACTTGGCACGATCTCGTCCATTGGGTGGTACGATCTGAACTATTTGGCTAGACATATATATACAGGAGCCTCATTCTTGCTGAACCATTCTGGTTCAACGCCAGCTGCGAGAACATGGGCTTTATGCCAAGTTGGAAAAGTGTCGGTTTGAGCAGGATAATGTCGAGTTCCTTGGATAATGGATCACTCCTCATGGAGTCTCTATAGATGCCGCAAAATCCCCGAAAAATCTCATGGATCATCCCGTGCTAGAGACATCACATCTCATAGGATTTAGTTGTCTTTAAACCGTGTTAGTCATGTTGCTATGATTCTACAATGAGATCTCTGAAGACCCGAGCTAATCAAGTCCTTTTCTTGAATCTGAGCCTTGGGCAGATTTCCCCATTTATTATGTTGATGTTATTATTACTATTGATGGGTTATATTCCTGTTGTTATTGATTATATTGCAATTATAGGTCGTAAGTGAGATAAGACTAAACCCTGACACCTCTGATGCCATTCGCCACGTTTTTAGTAGTCCCATCATACTAGATGTGTTGTGAACAGAGGGCTTATACAACCATATAATATGGGTAACCTCACAATGGTATTAGAGCCTAAAAATGGCATGTCGGATCATGTCGCTGGCCATACCTATGGAATTGTCATCGAGATAGAATTTGAGTCCAAGAATACATTTGTTCCTAGAAAAACCATGAGTGGACAACAAAGAAAATTACTTCTAGTTATTAAAATGATTTTTTGACATGTTTGATAGATTGAGTTCACCTATTTAATTTAGGCTAACTTTGATTTGTGGCATGTAGTACAATCCACGCCCCTAATCTCCAACACATGATAGCTCTCCCACATCTTAAGGACACCATAGCACGCTAGTTTAGGGGTTGGAAGTGAGATTAAAGTTTGACCAGGTCAACAAACTTTGATCTGCCATTCCACTGGGACCAAATTTGGCCAAAATAGAGTTCTTACACTTGGTGAAAATTCTCAAGGGTCGACCCCTACCTATAGCGCTCATCACATCTTAGCTTAGGGAACACCCTAATAGATAGATAACCATAAAGAATGTCTATGGATTATTGGAAGCATAGAACGAAGGCAAACACCCTCCCTGGCCACGCACTTCCACCCATGCCCTACTGCAGATTTTGTGGTGGTGGGCACCACAGCTGCCACCAAACCTCTCAACACCTCGACTTGCTGCATTTGTTCATCCCCTTATGCAGAGACAATGGGTCCTTGCAAGTGTTTCAAGCATGGTATGAAGCTGGTCGTCGATTGTCTTGGCACAGGCTCAGGCACCCGAGAGATCTTCCCACACCTTTGAAACCTCATCCATGCGCCATAGCTAAAAGAAGGTGCTGATGCTAGCCACTAAACCTTCAAACAAATGGGCCAAACTTTAGTCTAGGATCCAAATTTGATAGGGGAGGCTAACCGCCTAGGGTTAGGTGGCATCCCCACATGTCATTTAGTCCACATGCACCTAAATTGAGGTTAGGTGGCTTTCTCTCAATAGGTTTAAGGTTTGCATACCTTTAATATCATGAATGGTGAGTTGCGCCCTGAAGAAATTTAGATTGAGCTACGGCTATAAAACCAATAATCGGTGACTAGAGAGCCATATTTAGGATTACCTTTCCACGAGAGTAAGAAAGGTGCCAAAGGAAGCTCCTCCAAATGGCCTAACTTAACCTAACTCTAACTTTTAGTTTCGTGGTTTATCCTAATATGTCTTTATCTTAACACTAGAAAATTGCCCATCGTTGGTGGGCTTTCTATGTGATTGTATATGAAGAGTCGGAGAGTAATGTGTTGTCTATGAGTAAGTGACAATAAATTGGGTTTTAATGTGTGGTAAGATGTGGTTGTGTCCCCTGACTTGGAGAACCTAGTTACTGTAGTGCTTTCATCTGTTTTGTTATTGCAAAACTTAGTGTTTGTATGTGTTAGAAGGTGCAATAACACAAAACGTGCAATGTTAACATATATATAATGTCTGTGTCATTAGCCATAGAATACCCACTAACGATAGTTCTAGGCATTCGAATTTGGCTAACGGTAATTCTACACATTTGTCAAAAGGTACCATAGTTTCTGCAAGCGTACAATATAGTGAGGGATGTTTAGCAATAGCATGTTTTGAGAAGATTGAAAAATGATGTTTCTTATCGAAGGAGGGTTAATATATTTAAATTTTAAGAAGGCAACTGTCCGTGATCAATCTTCATTGATTTCATATAGGTTGCAAATCAATTTAGAGAATATCGAAAACGTTACCTCTAACTTGCCTTTTTGGGTTGCCCCTAGGGGGGCAAACCCTTGTTTATGTGGGCTTTTGGCATATCCTAGGTATATGCTAGAATATCCCTAGGATATGCTGGTGACTGCTAAAAACTTATGATTGGCTGTAAATGTTAGGTCACTTCTGTTGGTGGGCAGCCGCTCTCGAAATCGGCTAACCGGAGTGGACCAGGATGCTCATCAGTGCGTTGTGGCTATTGTAGATGCTTTTCTTTCACTATTTTGCATGGCTGCACTTGCAGATTCGTGGGAGACAGGTAAAGTGATTGGAGCATTTTACATAGACAAGCAGCATCGGGTAGCCAGGGAAATGCTATGGGGCTTAAATCATCGGGTGGCCAGCATCGGGTAGCATCGGGTAGCATCGGGTTCTTTTTCTGAGGTGGGTTCTCTGCCTTGCATTTCTTGTGAAGCAAACAATGAGGTTTCCGTGTCATGTTGGGATTCTTGGATTCGAAGAGCCTGGTTATTTTGGTGCCGATGTGGGAGTATGACACATGCTTTCGTTGGGTCTTTGACAAGATGCCACATCACGACACGGTGTCCCCGGACTGCTATGATATTTGGTTATCACGAGAGAATGGTGAGAGCAAAGCTGCCGATGGAACTATTTGCACGATACAAGGTAGTGGTTTCACACCGATGCCCAAACTTATGTTGCTGTATTGAGGGCCTGCGCCACATGTGTAGCAAATGCTGATGGTAACCAAGTGGAGGGAAGGACTGTAAAAATGGAATGCTTGCGAAGGGCGAGCCATCGACTCACGAACTCACTAGGAGGAGACATGGTGCATGCTCATGAAGTCTTTGACAGATGCCATACCATGATGTGGTATCATGGCGTGCAATCGATTTTTGGTTATCACGCATTTGTGGTAAGGGTGAATTGGCCCTACTGCTTATTTGCTTCTATGCGTGATGATGGTTTGATACCGATTCTTCAACTTATGTAGTTGTTCAAGGCTTGTGGCAATGTAGCACCTTTGGAAACCGGAAAGAAAGTTTATGAGCAAATATGCTATCTTTGGACTTGAAAGTGATCCATTTGTAGCAAGTTCCCTTATTGGCTTTTATGCTAAATGTGGCAGCATGGTTGATGCACAGCATATCTTTGATTCATTGAGCACAAGAGACTTCGTGTCGAGTTGAAATGCTGCTCAGATTCAAAGAAATGCAGGGCCGTATTGTTATAGGCAAAAAAACCTTGATGTTTTTGAATGGAATCCGAAAGAAAGTCTTTGGGTGCATCTCGATTTTTTAACAAGATTGTATGTTCTGTGGGCCCCTTTTATCCAGATAGCACCGGCACTGGATTGATCCGAAATTCTCATTCGTGGAATAGAGGTCAGGAAACTTTATGTTTATTTAATCGAAGCCTCTAAAATATTCTTTAAATTCATTTGCTTATGGAATGCGGATCTTCTTCAAAGATCCAACATGCTCTTTGTGGAAAACACCACCGGAATTGGCTGGTCTTACTCCAACACCACTTCAGATTCTTATGATGATAAACGAACAGGTTAGAATTTCTGGCTAGACATGTCACTTATTTTTGTTTCTATTTGTAGATACACAAGTATGTTCTCTGTTTTATGCAGCTAGAGATACTGTATGTTTCCTTGTCGCTTGGTTCAAAATGTTCCCAGAGTATAAAGATAGAGATTTCTATATGTCCTGAGAAAGCTATCTCACGGTATGATAAAAGGCTGAACGTGTGTTTTATAATGGAAAAAAGGACGTTAACATACCATGTACTTGTAGGGCATTATATTCCCCGACTTGCAAAGTGCGATTCTAAAATATTCTAGTATTCCTGGGCACTATAAATTTAAGTTGAAGGGTATAGTGGTAAGTGATATTTGCAGAGATTACTATTACATCATATTTACATTTGTCACATCAGGGTTTGCTTCATGACTTCAATATTTTTTCGTTCCAGATGGGTAATCCTTCATTAAATGCTTTGCAATTGATAATAAGGCAACTTACATTCACCTCTCGACACATGAATTACGATCTACGATCTCATCGACATATGAAGGGTTGTTGAAGTTGTGTGAGCCATGTCTTCCATAGACGCAAAAATTATATGTGCATCGTGCCCCAAGACAAGGTTGGAGATTACATAAACAAATATGATGTCTTGGCGGATGTGTGTGTTGAAAAGAACCGGAGATTCAAGCGGATCATTTTGCAACACCTATCTCGCCGCCTGGAGACTTTAAAGTCTGCATTTGGCTTCATTAAGGACTTGCTACAGAAAGAAGATCAAAAGCCAATCTTGTTTGAATTTTTCTCTAACCTCGGGAAAGCGCAGCTCCGCTTTTCCTACCGATGATATGAAAACCCTCTCCTCACTTGATGGTTTTCTCGTTTCGGGTTGGTGTTTAGAAAAGATCAAGTTTCCAACAGAAACTATGAAATTGCCCTTTGAGATATCTCTCAGAAAATATGGAAAATTGGTTACAAAATTAAATACATAAATGGAAATGCTATAGTGCAAGCAATGTTAAAATAATGTGTATTCAGATTCTAGGTAAATCATGGAGGAAGGGGTGCATAAGTTGGCTTGCAAGACTTGGTACACCTCGAGACTAATCTATTATGGAAATTACATAGAACCCAAAGGATAGGATCTGGCTACAGTACAAAATTAGAACTTAGAATGGTATGGGGGCACATGATTTTTTAACCAAAGGCTAGATTAGCCTTCCAACTGATTAACTGCTGATACCTATTTTATTGTACTCTGCCTATAACTTTCTTCCTTAAAGATACACATATTCCTTCCCCAAAACACAGCATTACCTAATAATAAGGCCATTCAATCCATGAACTTAGACAACATAATTGAATTGAATTAAACTTATTTGTAAAGACATGAAATTTTTCTCTGCAAGCCTTTGGAACGGTTTATGGCCGCCAAGATTGCTGATATAAATGGGAACATTATGAGCAAATGTCAAGGAGAAATACTTTTGCTACACATATGCTCCACATAAGCATTTGAAATGATTAGTTCAAATTACAACATTTCACAACTAGCTTGTTATGTGCAAGAAAAATGCTAATAGATGGACGGTGTGCTAGCTCAGGGTTCTTCATAATGGGCTATACAATAATGGCTCTTAAGCAGAGTATCTTGTTATAGGCCCACATCCAAGATGATTAGAAGCTTAGAGTGCAATTGTTACGACCCCTTGAAGAGGCCAAGTCTGGCTACCACCAACGAAATCATCATTCTTGCTTCTCGTCTTTCGTCTTTCGATATGTTCAAGGTTTGAATGGAACCAATGGATTGTGTTTCTTTTTCCTATTTGCAACATTCAATTTGTGAGTTATTAGCGTATTTGAATGCCTTGCCTTATGAATTATGAATTGGGCATGGAAATAGCATTCCACTGATATGTTTGAGTCCAGTTTTTTGGGTTGCCCCTAAGGGGAAAACCCTCATCCATGTGGGTTTGTGGCATATTCCAAGTATATGTCAATATATGCTCGAAAACATGACTTTGAAGTGTGATTTAAGCCATTTCACTCTCGGGTCACGGAGGGCAACCCTCCGTGCGCAGCACCTTGTTTTCTAATGTTGCTTTGTTCATGACAAAAATAATGTTAAATAACCCTGTTTGCAAATCTAAGCTGTGGTACCCATAAGATGGTCTTTCCAAACTCACAAATAGCTATTCAAGAGACATTGAAATGGCAAAGACGTAGCAAGAGAAAGCGTAAGGTTCCCATCTTGTTCTTAGAGCACATGGATCCATTTTCATTCTACTCTTAGTAAACCTTTGCCAAAGGCCAAAGGAAGCATCAAACTGATGTTCGTGACTAAGGGCAATAAAACAAAGAGAACACAAAATTTTACAACACATAGTTATTGTTCAATATCAGATAGCTTATGGACATCTTTCTTCGCAGCCATTGCACTTATGGACATCTTTCTTCGTAGCCATTGCAGTAGGCTGTTGCTATTATGGCATTCATGTCTTTTGCCACATAGCAATTTTGAATGTAAGATAGAATGTAAAAGATAGTCACATTGCTACACAAAAGTGATATTTCCATGTGCAGCTAATCATTTTCTGCTGTAACATGGTTATGAAACAGAACGATCGATCATGTTCTATTAAACAAGGTGCTGCGCACGGAGGGTTGCCCTCTATGGCCAGAGGGTAAAGTGGCTTAAGTCATACTTCAAAGTCATGTTTTCACAATCAATCAAAATTGCTACTTCAAAACAATAGAATACTTGATAGGACAAGTTTAATAGAGTAGAGAATGGAAATACATGTTTTGTTAATGAGAGTAACTCCTTGAAGACCTCTGATCTATTTTTTTGTGCTCGGGAGGAGGAAAACATGGAGCATTGTTGTGTGAAGATGCTGATGCGAATGAAGTTAAAGAAATAGTGTATAATCACTCTCCCTTTATAACTATGATGTTTTGGTGAGAACATTGTGCATATTCAAATATATAAGATTTACAACCCTGATTTAGATCTTTTTACACTGCATCCTAAAATATGAATGCCACATTTTATATATGGCGATATTTGTGACTCCAGAACAAAAAATGCAACACATAAAATATAAGTTGTTTTTACATTAGAAGACGAATGTTGTTCTGTAGCTCGGTCATAGAGCACCGCCACTGCTTTGTGAGAAACGGATGCACCTTATCAACATTATTTAACAAAACAAAGATAGAAAGCTAGTAAATAACGACCTCACTGGAAGCATTCCAACTAAGATTCGTGGGCCTAAACTGAAGAAGCTGGATTTCATAGAAAGTTTCTGACTACTTATTTGCGAATGGGATTATCCATTCTTACAATTGCTCGATTTATCAGAAAATGGAGTTGGGGGTTCCACATCTTCACAGACTGGCAAGTATTCTCAATTTTGCACCAGCAATCTCGTAGAGAACTCTTTATCAGGGGGTTCTAGCGGTGGAGTTATGTGAGCTTGGAGCCTGTTACAAAAATCATACTGCCAATGGCAATCTGTGCGCAATCAATGCATTAGAAGCGTTGGTGTTAAATTAAACAATGGATCTGAGTGTGTCGATTGCATAATTTAGAATGCAATCCTGGCCATGAGAAAGCAGAATCAGGAAGACCACGAAGCATAGGCTTCAATGGTCTCACATGACCAAAGATGGGTGCTCATTTCCAGTCCTAATTGACTAACACCTGGCCATGGATGGTTCGAACTTCAAAGCTCCTAATACATCGATATTTGAACAGGAAAAGCTATAAATTGCAAGAATCGCACTTGCCAAATGTTCTCTTGCCCTTCACTTTGCAAACTCGGGCAGGAATTGGCCATGCTAGATTGGAAATGCCATTCTTTAAAGGGAGAATGTAGGAACGCTAAGATTCGTTGTTGCATTTGAAAGCTTTAATAGAGAATTGGGGATATCAAAGTTGCAGCAATTGAACGATCATTTTAGAATCAATTAATATGTTCCACATAATACATATAGTTTTCCCAGGCCGGGTTTGCCTTGCATGAACTGGATGTATTGGATTTACGATCTGCCATGGGTTTTCCTTAATAAATATTCAGGCTGCAAATGGAATTTGGACATCAGAGCTCCCCCAGCCTAACTCATAGGAATGATACAATTAGGGCAAGATCAATGTTTCTTGCACAATCATTCTATCAAATTCGGCTACCATTCATCACCAGTAGACTTAGATATGCAGGCAATGATGTTTTTTCTATTTACTAACTGGGGAATTGAACCCCAATGAAACCATAGCCAGTGCAACAGATTGGAAAAGGCTACACAAAAGATGAAAATCTTCTTAAAGAACCGCCCGGCCCGTTTGCAGAGGAGTTGGAAAGGGGGAAACATGGGTAGCTTCATCGCCCTGGCTCTGCTCTGCAGTAAAGATGCCGTTACCTGGAGGAGGAAGATGCGAAGAAGAACGAGTAAATCCTTCATGGCTAGAGGTCGAAAAGCATAATGTAAAATTGAAAGCTTACAAGAAAATATAAAAATGTTTACAAAGAACTGTCGGACCTCTGCTTTAAGGCCTCCGATAGCAAAACTCTTTACAAAGTAAGCAAGTACATGAAGGAAAGAAAGGAGCGACCGAAGAAGATCACAGAGCACAGATTGCCGCTTGCCAAAAACTGGATATCTGCTTTTTTCAGCTTTGATCTTTAACCTGAAAAGGCAAGCAAAACACTGTAAAGACCTAGAAGCCAAAGATAGTATTTCTTCCTGCAGTGCCAAGATCTTGCAGACAACTCCTTCCTGTAGTGCCAAGGCGCCATAGCTAGAGCTGGATGGCAGCATAGAAGGCGCCATAGCAGAAGACGCCATCGCCGGAGTATCAGTGGAAAAATGAGAAAGCGCCATAGCCGAAGGCGCCATCGCTGGAGTATCAGAGGAAAAATGAAAATGCAATGCCACGTCATCGCCATGTCAGAATAAAACTACCGCGAACTTCACGTAACAATAGTTGCCTTCTACTTGCAATTCTGGCACCAATTCCAACCGTCCACAAATGCTACCTTCGCGTATCTGTGTAAATTTCTAGTTCCTATAAAATATTTTGCTTCTCTAAATTTTTAAAACTTTACCCTATGGCAATTCTTGTATACAAAAAAAATGTAGGCTAAAGTTTTAAAAATCCTTTTAAGAATTTAGAGAAGCAAAATATTTTATAGGAACTAGAAATTTACACAGATACGCGAAGGTAGCATTTGTGGACGGTTGGAATTGAGTTCGAATAGAGTCTCTGGAGGCCGGAATTGCGCCAGCCAATAGATTCTTCATGGGTTTTTTCAATTTTCGAATCCTGTGCTTTGGGAGCTGTCCGTCGTTCCGGCATTTTAATAATTAGGTTATTTAGAATTTCAGGTTTGCAGGTAAGCTATTCCAAGGTCTTCTTTGTTCCTTTTCTATTCCGCTGTCTTTCCTTTCAGATGGGCTTGTGATGATGACTTGTTTTTTCTCTTCAGTTTTGAAGTACAATGGGGTGGAATAATTTGTTTTCTTACGAACTTCTTTCAAGAAGTTTTAGTGGATCTCCAAGTCCCTCAAGCACGGGATGCAAGTTTCCTATATATCTAAATGTTTACGATCTGACCAGCTTAAACGGATACTGCTATTGGTTTGGACTTGGAATATTTCATTCCGCCATTGAAGGTACATCACTACCTTTGTAGATGCATTTTAGGTGCTTTCTCCCTTTTCATTGTCATTTCTTTGGATGCCATGGAGTATCTGCCGACAGAGATTGTGCCTCGGGAAAATCTGCATGAAATTACATAGCTGTGAAATAGATAGAATGATAAAGAGGCACTAAAGATGGCACTATTTTCATGTTATTGCTTTACTTATAGAATTGCACTGCTTTTATTAGTTCTGTGCTAAGGCTCGAGTTAAAGATTAGGGCATTCTGCACCAAATTTATTTATTGAATAGCAAAAATACAAGTACCACAGTAAGTCTCTTATTATTTTCTTTCATATATTTACTGCACAACGCTTTTTGCTATCCATTAGGGTAGAGATCTAAAGGGAAAAGGGACCTTCAAGAGATGTGCATAAACCTATGTCATGCATTGTCTAGAGCATTGTAGCCATTTTGAAGGCAATGTTTCTTTCCCCATGTCAAATCTGCAGCTGAAATTAATTTGTTGAAGCTTAGCATGGTAATAATATGTTTAATATAGAACCATCTCTTCACAAGCCACAAAATCAGTAGGCTGTTGAAAACCACTGCACAGGTTTAAAGATTGATCCAGTAATTTCACTATGTGTACAGGATTCCTTGTCATCTATTATTTTGATCCTGCTATGGCATGCTGGCATGTAACCTCTCGTAGTAAACATTCTGCTTGTGCTTCGTTTCTTAATTCATGCACCACTGTAGCTTCTATGATCGGCTAGTATTCATTTCACAGCCCCCATCTGATGTGGCATACATCTCGGTCCTTCCAGATTGTATGGTCTATATTTGTGCCACGTTAGTTGGGGGGCTGTAAAGCGAAAGTGTCCCCTATGATCACTAAACTGGGCTAGCAAGTGCATCAAATAGGAACTAAAGGAGCAAAACTACAGCTGGGGTGACAGAGAGCGATCTTGAATACGGTTTTGAAGTTTTATATGGTTACGCAGCAATGCCATCATAAAAGACACTCTGTTCTGGTAGATAGTATGATACTAAGAGTGATATTTGGAAAGCGTTGAGTTTACACGTCATGAGGATTTGAACTCAGTGAATGATTGAGGTCTTCACTTATGTTAGGTCCTAATTTTAAATGCATGCTAATTACCTTGCCATTGTTAGGAATTGGAGACTTGTGTTTGTACTTCTGCCTGGAATAAGATATTAATGTATCCTTCCACCCCATTTCGGTTTGAAAGAGAGATATCAAAGTCAGCATAAAAGATATTAATGCTATCATTCATGCTGCAGCTCATGGAGTGGAGTATGCATTTGGCGCGCATGATTATCCAACAAGTGGTGTATTTGAAGTAGAGCCACGTCATTGCCCAGGATTCATTTTTAGAAAAAGTCTTTTACTGGGCACTACGGATCTGAGTCCAGTCGAGTTTCGGCAGTTTATAGAACACATTGCAGGAAGTTATAATGGGGACACATATCACCTTATTTGCAAAAATTGTAACCATTTTTGCGAGGATATAAGTGTGCGGCTAACAGGCAGGCCTATACCTGGTTGGGTTAACCGTCTTGCTAGAATAGGTATTTCTTGTCTATTTAATTTTGCAGAATCTTTAAGAGCATTCCATTTTGAATGGCAGGAACGTTAGAAAAGTCATGCATTTGTTTTTGACATTTCAGGGTGGTTGTGCAAATGTCTATTGCCTGAATGCCTCCAGTTGACAGCAGCACAACAAATTTCTGAATTAGAGAGATGCGATGGTATTAAGATTATGTTATATGCTTGAGTTTATTTCTAGTTCATCTCAATCTGATCTTTAGATGTGGGGCTTGCAGAAAGTGCAAGCGATCATGGAAAGGAACGCCTTGAAAGTGAAGAAGAGCAGAAGATATGTCACTTACAGAATGGCAATGCTGCACAGATTAAAATCCAGCAATATTTGCGGGAAGTCTCATTAAAATGTGTACAAGATCCAATTGCAAATTAATAATTTCCGAGTGTTCATATAAGATTTTCTATGGCATACCAGTTAGTGATGAACCACACAGGCTGTCCTCAATGTTGGACATGACGTATCAAATTGTATGAGTTTTTGCTAGAAGAGATTTATGTACATTTTGGAGTGCCACATATGTGTGGCAATCAGACAATTCTTTATTTGTAGTTTAAAATGCAAGCTCTATTGGTTTGTCTGCTTGGAGCAGCTCAAATGGAAAGACAATTGAGCTTCTGAAATGATCAGGCTAACTGCAGACATTAACCTGGATAATCAGGAAGTATTTTTGTTAAACATGATAATCCGTCAGACGATGTATGTTCTTCACTTGCATCTTCTTGCTCTAATTCAGATATGGGTGGTCATGCTGCCAAATTATGCAAGGCTCGTCCCAGGATTGTTTGCGTTAATATTATTATATTGCCCATGGTTGGTGTGGGCCTCAATGGTTGTCGACTGGATTATGCCATAATCATCTGCTCTCCTGAACTGCAGAATTGGCCCAAAACCTAGGTATACCAAGGCTTGCCCTTGGACTTGAGAAAACAACCCTCAACCTGCACAATTTGTTTAGAGCACTACAGCCCAGTGACGAGTAAGGTGAGCTGTTGGATTGAACTAATTTTAGTATTCCGGGCTAGGAAGGAGAAGAATAGGATTTAAAGGACTTTTTGAGTTGATTATGCTTCCATATTTGCGACAATATTAAAAGCAAATATCCAAGCACATTTCAAGAAACAACCATGAAACATGCATCTCCAAGGGATGTGCAAATAATGGAAAGTCATTAATGGAAGATATTCTTAATGGCATATCTGCTCTAACCATTGGAACTCTTGAAATTTTATCTACAAGGCATTGACATTGCTATCAAGTAGAGAAGAGAAATGCCACCTTTTTTACTAGCAGGATTCCTGCCTACCATCATCAACCAATGCCAATAAGAAATTATGCCTTAAATTTTGCCTATACCATTATCAACGAATGCCAATAAGAAATTATGTATTAGATTTTGACACCATCTAGTGTGATCCATATTTATTGACATTAACATTGGCAAAAGTTGAACAAGATGCTGATGTATCATGTATCGGGTGTGCCCTTTTTGTTTGAAGAAATTCTCATTTGGCATATGGCCACTTAATAAGCGAATTCACACTTGCGCCCAAGCCTAAAAAGAATGAAAAATTGGAAAGGCACCCAAATGACACCGTCTATCCATACCCTATAGCACGCCACAAAAAAAGAAAAAGAAGAAAGGGGGGAAGAGAGAGAGAGAGAGAGAATTTACATAGGCAAGATTATCTGGTATCCACGTGGCAAAAACGTAGTGCATGCCAGAACTTTGCCTGTCCAAAAATTTGAAGCATGTTAAAGCCAAATCATACTTGAGGCAGCATAGTTTTTTTTTTTTTTTTTTTTTTGAAGCCAAAAGCCGATTCAAATGCAGAGAAGGAATAAAATTTTAGAGGATAATCATGATCCACCCGAATAGAACCACCAACCTATGCATAAGACAAACACACTCAAATATGGCTCAAATATCAACCGCCGCTAAGGTGAGCAAGCGAAGAACAATGGTAGGCCTTAGCGATTCTAGCTTGTACGTCCGGAGGACTATCAGTAGAGGAATATCCAAACCCTGAAAGATAGACAATCTTCTGCGCTTCCAGATGGACCATAGCAACCATCCTGATGCCAAATGAAATGCTTGACTCCGCACCTTATTCCACGTATCCGGATAAATAGCCAGAAGCACTTGCTGACTTGTCAATGTCACATGAAAAAGAGAAAGCAGCCAAGACCAAACAGTCGAGATGATCACATAAAAAGAAACAATGCTCAATGGTCTCGCCCCTTTGCTTGCACAAATGCGAGTCGCGACACTCGAGGATCAAATCGTGGACAAGCACATTCACCCGGGGCATCTCAGAAGAATCTGCCACCAAAGCACAGCCACCTTAGGATGGAGTAGTTTATCCCAAGCCCAAGTCCACATACGTCTCCAACTAGGAGGTGAGAGTTGAAGGGACCACTTAGTGGATGGCGGAAGGATATCACCATTGACAAACAACCTATACATAGAGTTCACAAGCCTATGCTCGTGAACACTCTGGTGGGAAACCCACATGCACCCTTCAATAGCAGAGTACTAGCCAAATAGGTCTGTCCCATCGAGACAATAAGAATTTTGTTTGAAATATGTTGGATGCTTGAGTTATCCATATTGCAAGTTATTATTGGCGTGCCCAAAATATATTTTGGGTTTGGGCGCAAGTATAATTCCGGGCCTATTATGACAACATTTTTGTATATGAACTTTTTTCATATATAGCTCTAGCAACTACTTACTTCGAAGTACAATTTTCTGATTTGAGATGAAGCACTATTTGGAATACATACCGCTACATAATAGTATGTCAAAGTTAATGGAACAGAATTATGACAACAAATGTAATATTATATTTGGTAATGACAAGTCATCAATGAATATCGCACTTTGTATAATTGATATGAGAAACGTGGTTTTTTTTTTCTTCCCCCCTTTTTTTTTTCTTTTTTTGGGTGTAGTTTGCCGAACTACATATTTGAGATAAAAAAATTAGTGCATTTATCTAAAAGGCACCATTCAACTGTCTTGGAGTAGCTTGTGATCAAGCACGACAAAATGTTTGATGGACTTTCAAGCTAGTCTTTTAGATTGGTTGATTTGCCAACTTTAATGTCTCTCTTGGTCCAGTTTGAGCAACATGTGCATGCTTATGATCTAATCAATGTTTCACCTCAACTCATAGTTGATTTCAAGCATTCCCACATGAATCTCATCGGAGAATTATTGGTAAAGGATTGGGACGAGAGGCGGAATGGAGTTCGCTAGGCGTTAATTGGCGTTCTGTCAAAACCCTCAACTAAGGTTCGATACAAGCTCGGGATTTCACTTCCTGTTCTCTTTCATCGTCCCTATATTTGCCCAACATTCTTCTGCCATCAATTACATTATCTGCATTTTTCTCACGTGCTTCCCATTATCTTTTTGCCTCTGCCATTCATTTGCCTGTCGCCATCTGTACTCAGGATCTTCTGCCCCTTTCTATCTTCATTATGAATAGCCCAACTGTACTTGCGGCTCCAATTTATATCCCATCTGCCAATGCAAAGTATACTTGGTCCAACAAAAGGGCTAGGGAAGAGAGAACCTATTGTACCCTCGACAGATTTTTTCACTAACTCTAGTATCTCTCTATTAGACAATTGTATTGTCACAAGGGATGATGGTAATATTCTTTCTGATCATTCCCTTCAAATCATGGTTATCAAAGTTCTTTCTCTTGTCTCTAAGCCTTCCAACTCTTCTTTTAAACTAAACTGCTCAATCTTAAGTAACAACACCTTCTGCTTAGAGTTTAAACATTCTATCTCACTTTTCCTTAATATGGGAACATCAATCAATGAAACTTTTTTACAATAAACTCAAGACTTGCAAAAACTGGATTTAGTGGGGAAAAGAAAGGCAGAAAAATTTAAATTAGGAAAAAAGTCTTCTCATAAGAAATGTAGACATAAGATAGTAGCTAGAGATCAACCCATTAATACAGATCTGCACAGACAAGAAGTCATCCCATAAAACAACATCAAAGCCATTAAAGAAAAGGGCTCTAAGGATCCAAGATCACTCAATAATAAATTATGGTAGCTCTAGGTATTTCTTTATATTAGTCAAAAATAGGCTAGTGAACAACTCTATTATTCAAGATACTAATGGCCACATCATAAAGGATGAAAATCCTATAATAAATGAGTTCCTGAGCCAACACACTAGTCTCTTTAAGGCAAAGGAATACTCAGATGCAGAAAAGCACAAAATAGAGCAATTCTTTCATCAAATCCCTGCTATCACACTTGTGCATGATGGTTTTGCTAAGATTCCAGATTAAAAGGAGGTGCTTTCACTCTAAAGAAATGGAAAAAGGCAAAAATCCAAGCACCAGCTTATTCACCTTTTGGCCCATGATCAAACATTATTTTATGGACTTCATTGTGGGAGCCTAGGAAGCTGCATCCTTATACCCTATTTATGCTTCCAGCTTCATACCGAAAGCCAAGCAGCCAAAAGGTTTCGGAGATTGGAGCTATCTCTCTTACTAATACCACCTACAAAATTTTAGCCAAAGTCCTTGTCGTGAGGATCCTCATGCACTTGCAGGTGAACATCAATACTTGTCCCTCTTAGGCATATATATTTTGGATAACTATATAGCAGCAAGTGAGCCTATTCACTGGAATAGGTTATCTAAGCAACGCTCCCATCATTTTTCAGATTGTGTCTACTATTCCAGATTCTATCAACTACTGACTGCAAATCAACATACCTTAGGAGATGGGAAAGTATGCCCATCATTTTCCAGATTCTGTCTATTATTCCAGATTCTACAATTCTAGATTCTAAACTATTGGCTACAAATCAATAAACCTTAGGGAATGGGAAGCATGCTCATTATTTTCCAGATTCTAACTACTATTCTTTTAAGTGTACCCCTAATACTTCTTTTAAGTGGGCATGTAAAGGCCCAAAGAAGATAGAAAGTGAGAAATGCTAGAGAGAGAAGCGCTAGAGAGAGTATATCAATTCCCAAGCTCATAATTTGAGCTATAGATGTCAGAATCATATGATCTTTATCGGAAAGGTTATGCAAAAAACTTTCTATGGGCGTATGATTTGATCTAGATCTATCATGATAGGTACCTGCTTTTTGTATTTATCAATTTAAGTACCCTTTTTACAAAGTGCATGCCATGCAAATTTGACGGTAAGATAATTTCTAACATAGCGCTTGAATAAGGATTCCATTTTGGATGTTTTTATTGCATCGGAAATATTTCTTAGGGATCTTTCTGATGGTGTATGATATGCTCATGTTTAGTTAATTTTTTTAATCAAAACAACAAATTTATAGACGAAATTGTTTCATTTCATTTGCCTTAATTTGCTTTAGTGAGTTCACCATAAAAGAAAGGGGAACTAATAAATTGAGATTCGGAGTAAGGATGGCCACAAAAAATGTCTCCTTCTAAGAAATCATTGCTCACATCCCATGTCCCTCGTCTCTTCTAAGAGGTCCCTTGTCCCATAGGTGCTCAATCTAGTGTACAACTCCATAGTCAGGGGCAAGCTAATTCCGGTGTTCCGATAGATTTGCCATCTTCTCTTTTTGGTCCACAGTGGCCTCTTGGGATCGGCACAAGCAGGTCTAGTACATTTACGTTTCAAGACCAGAAGGATCTCAAAAGTGCTCTAGATTTGCAAATTCAATGTTTTTCGCCTACGCTTCATGACTGAGGGATGATGGCCATATCTATGACTGTGTCTATTGTGAGATGGACACAATTGTTATAGTTAATACAGGCCTTGGTTCTAGTCTCTGATGGTCAATCTGTGGGAACAAGTGATGCTTCAATGCAGACATTAGAGTCAGAGTTATAGCCAAAGAAAAAGCTTTCTGTTGAAGCAGGAGTGCGACGTTGGAAAGGGAACATGTCGAGGTGGGAGAATAGACGAATCCACAATCCACAGTGGACTAGGAGCCATGGCACCAGGCTAGTGAACAGGAGTAGACTGCCTAAGCAATTGCTGCTCCAAGGACCTTGAACTTGAATATTATAGGTTTTGCAGAGGCAGAGGCAGAGGCAGAGACTGATGCCCTTTCAGATGTGGATGAGGCTTCGCATTTCTTCACTACCATGATGCATGTGAAGGTTGGTGGAGTTGTCTCTGCTACTAGGGTGGGGGAGGTAAGGCTTAATTGTCCTCAACATCTTTTGGTTCAGTTTTAAGATGCCCTCAGCTGCCTACATGTTCTTTAGCATAGCAACCATCTTAAAGGGACTAGTTTTTTAGTGCAAGAGGACCTCTCTCCTCTTCAATTGTGCAATCGTAAGGAGGAGCTCGACAAAGTGCAAACATCCCACCAGCAAAAAAAATGGGCAACGTACAAGGGAGACACAACAATCATTCTAGACCTATGGCCTTCCAATCCTTGGATTGACTATGACCCAGATAATCTAAGTAGCACAAAATTACTATTAGCATTAGTATTATCCATTTTTTATACTTTTTGGGCTTCCATGCCACTTTTGTTGTTTGTGTCCCATGGCCAACTTAGTCTCCATGGACGTTAAAAACCCTATCTATCCATCCATCCATCCTAATGAGAAGGTTTTCCACTGTTTAGATTGGAGTGCCTTGGAGATTGAGGTGCCTAAAGGCTTTGACCATAAGAATATTAACTTTGATAGTGCCACCTTTTTCCCTATCATGGTCCCCTATTTTACTAGGGATGTCTATTGGGCACTCAAGCACCTAGAAAAAGTGGAAGACAGCAGGAATAACTCAGCTTGAGCATCTTTGGGATGGAGTTAAATGGAAAAGTTGGGATGAATAACTCAAATAGTACATCAATCGAACTTTGTAGTACAGGCAGCAGCTATCAATCATTTGCACACAAAAAAGGTGGCAATGGTCTTGAGTTCTGTGATGGTTTATGTGGCGATGCTTATCCTTCAGAATCAAGAGATTTACATTAATAGTTTCCAGTGTCTGAAGCACATTTCCCATATGCTTTTCTAACTGAAAAACTGGCTGCTGTTGGTAATTTAGATCAATAAACATAAAACTTGAGTTAGTAGCTTCAAGATATCAGGAGCTCAAACATGTCCTCGACTTCAAATTTCAGAACAAATATGCATTTAGAAAACAACCGATTCTGTAATTAGTCCTGTTTACTCCCCTCTCTTCTTCCTTTCTTATAATCCTCCCTCCCTACCTATATAAGCACTCTCGAAAACAACTTTTCTTTACCATCCAGCAAAACACTTACGTTGAGAAACCCAGCATGTGCAAAAGAGTGAGATATGTGCTTCAACTTTGACAACCCAGCCAATGACATATATAATATTGCAAACTTATTCTGCATGCTCTTCCTGACTTCCAGCAGGTTAACCATGGAATAGACGATTGCAGAGGACTTGTTTCTCATATAGAATCGTCGTTCCAGCTCCCGAAGCAAATGCTCAAACGCCTGAAGGATGCATATTATGACCATGCTTACTCTAACTAAGATGTCCTTAAGCATGCCTTGAGGCAAACAGACACGTTATCCTGCAGTGTCATCAATAACGTCAAGCTTGGCATTACCTTACAAGAAAAAAGGATGAGGGATCATGTCAACACAGCCTTTGCATAAGTAAAGGCAACACCTAAACTAAAAAATGAAGATAAAATTGGTCTCAATCTACTAGGCACAAGATATGAAGTCAAACTAATCACATGCCCCTGCAATTTCATGCACATGCTTCTTGTGATTTGGATTGCAATAAAGTCCTATTAGAGCAGATACAAATGACAAACGCTTGAAATTACAATATTCCAAAATTGGATCTTACCGCCACTTGTTTAAAATAATCTAGAACCTACACGCATAGTAGTAAACCTCCATTGGCCCACAGTTGTAGTTGTCCACTTCAATACCATTATTGACAATGCCCCAGTGAACATGAATTTCAGTGATCTTAATGTTAAGCAAGGGGTTGTAACTAGAAACAAATTACCGCAAGCGCATTAGCTTCTAAAACTTGCAGGTGGAGACCCCATTGGAGGACTTAACTGCCCCATGCCAGATGGAACCGCTGATGTCTGACTATACGAGAAACTATTCTGCCCAGGAGGAGCAGAAACTGCAGGAGGAGAAGAATTAGGTGGGCGTGTACCATAGGCTCCTGGATTAGATCCTGGTGCATTTGGCGGTTGTGCATAGCCATTAGTCGAACCTGTCTGAGAGCTGTAATTGTAGCTCCCCATCAGTGGTTGGTATGCACCAGGTGAAACAGAACTAGGACCATTTGACATTGTTGTAGGGGCTGCTGATCTTGCAATTGGAGCACCTGGAGGAGTCAATGTTGGAGGCCTCATTGGCTGTGGTGCAGCAGCACCAGAAGTTGGGATTGCTGCAACTGGGGGACGATAAGTAACAACACCTGGTGGGGCATTATAACCTGTTGAACAACAATCTTACCCACGTTAAGTTTCAGAAACATCTTTCAATTTCATACTTAACAATGGAAACCTCCCCCACTTACAGAAAGATACCATCCTTTCAAAAGAATATATAAGAACACAAAAGAAGCGAAAAATAAACAAAAGTACCATGCCAAATTTCAAATTGCAGTAGTTCATTCATATGCAACTACGATTACATAAGATTACTACATAACTTCCTTTTAGTAAGATAAGGTTCGTAGAATAAATGAGTGGAAAACTAAAATCCTGTAAATACTATAACCAAAACACACCTGCAGGAGGAGGTTGTAAAACAGGAGGCCTTAAGCCTTGCATCATCCCTTGCATAGGATTGGGGGGCATGCCACCTGGAATTGGCATGCCTGGCCTCGGCAAACCTGCCATTGGCGGCCTGTATTGCCCCAAGGCAGCAAGATGTTGATAGGCTGCAGTCTGTCCCAAGTGTTCCTTTACCTTCTGGTCAATTAAACTCTGAGTTTGTTGCTCCTCAAACTGCTGATAATATTGCCGTACGTTTGCCTAAATCAGAAACAAATTAGACCAGTCAACAAAAAAAACACATAAAAAAAGGACCAACTGAAAAATCACAAACCTTGTGCTTATATCCAGCATTGTGCTGCTTTCTTACAGATGGCTGGAAGTCAAAAATTTAAACACATTAGAGTAAGCATTAAGAGAAATAGCTTTGGACAGTATGAAAATCATCCAGCATAGAAAGCAAAGCATGGAACTGAAAAGGAAGAAAGATATTCTAACCGAATCATGGGTAAGGTAAGTGTCACAGTAATCGCAATAGTATCTGTTATCAACAGCATAATAACGCGTGAAAAAAACATCAAAGATCAAAAAAAGATAACAGGAAGCTTTTGGAAATGGAAAAACACAGAAACGATAGAGACCTCGGCATGATTCGGAGAGCGCTATTTGTTGCTGTTGTATAGACCTTTTGTAGGGTTTGATAGTCGAGAAGTCGCAAAACTCGTGTGCCGAAAAGAATGCGTCCTAAAAAATATATATGGATTAAAATTTTCACATCTTGAGGGTTACTTTGTTTGTCCAAGGACCACCTCAAGAACCAAGTATTTGTCGAGACCACTGTTTAGACAATTTTAATGCCTTCTCTCTTCGATCCTTAGCGGTATTTCGTGATTAATCAGAGAGGTAAGGATCCATGGCTTTCACCTAGGTGATCCAATTTGAATCTTTCAAAATACAATCTGGCAGAAAAAGTTCTTTCTTTTTTCCCATTTCTGGCAGAAGTACATAGAGCAGGTAGATGGAAGCAGTAGGGTTTGTTTCTTTCTGTAGCCATGGCAGTGTGATTAGTCAGTTTTTGAAAATTATGGCAGAATGTTTTGGTGTCTTACTACAGTTGATAATTTAAGACTGGGCTCTGAGAGTAGTCTGGTGGGTTGGGCTTGTTCTAAGCCTAACTAGCTTCAAGATAACTGTTTGAGTCTCAGTAACCTTCTGCTATTATCTAAATTGTTGATTGGTTAGGCTGCTTGGACGCAGAGAATCAGAGTCATAAAAGAAGGTGGCAGCTTCAGGAATAGTGTGGCAGCCTAGTCCATGTATTATTGCTTTCCCTTTAATGTTCTATGTATATATGGGAATTTCCATGTGTCTTTGCAGATGTGGTCAAGTAAATTGGATTAAAAATCTTGAAATTCAAGTTTCGGGAGATCTTGTATTTCATTTTCTGATGAAGGGTTATGTAGACTACTAGTTCTTGAATCTTCGCCTGTATGGAAGCATGATGACCTAGAGGTTTCTCCAACAATGCACCATCTTTTGGGTCATCTTCTAGGGCTGGGCTTAGAGGTCTAGTTGGATTTTAATGGATTTAGAAGCATGGGGAGCTAGGAGCTCTGCTACCTCTACAATGGGAATGGGTTCTCTTCAGGCATAAGGTTTGGGCAGTTACTTGGCTATATGTCCTTTTCTATTCAGGTTTTGGTCCAATTTATCCTACTACTCTGCAAAGGATACTGGGTGCTTAATCCAAATCTGGCCAGTAAGGGTAACAGAAGCTGTTGCAGTTGAGCAAGTAAGTGGATTAGTGGTGGAAATTTATGGAGAAGGTCCTATAGTATTTGGTTCAGCAGAAGAAGGTTGTTCCCTATAGTAAGTTGACCCAAAGAAGATGTTGAACAACTCCATGATGAGTACTCTATTTTTTTCATTTACTGTATATTCTGAGAACAGTTTCTTATCTTTTTCCCTGAATCTTCAGGGTTTTTTTTGTGCTGTAAAGTTATATCATATGAATACAAAAACTGCCGTTTCTTCAAAAAAAAAAAAAAAAAAAAAAAAATAATCAGAGAGGTATATGTGAGGGCTAACACCCTGGAACGAGGGCCGGAGTAGGGTGTTATCCGCCTTAACAACCTTGGCCCGAGAGTTTTATAGTGGTTTTGTGGTGATTTTATGGTGGTTTTCATAACAAGCTAGGTGTTTATAGCCATTTGGCATAACAAACTAGGTGTTTATGCATTTTTTATTGTGTTACTGGTGGGTAACACTCTAGCAACCAACGACTGAGATCTGATCCCAGCCTTAAAACTTGAGGGCCAGGTTGTTAAGGATTAAAATTTTCACGTTGGGACCATTGTTCAGACAGTTTTACCGCCCTTCTCTGCATTTCATGATAGATTAGAGATGTCATATTGGATTCCAATGAGTCCTTCCAGAGAGGTCAACAGTACAACTTCGTTGCCAGGAGGAGTCCATTATTCATACAGTTTTATCGCCTTTTCACTTTGGCCCTCAAAGGCCTATCATAGTTGACGAGAGAAGGTCATTAGATGAAAAATTGGATTCCCATGAGCCAGTGTTAAAGGAATCTCTAGAACGCCTTCATGGCTAGGAAGGGTCTCTACGAGAACAGCTTGTGCCACCAAAAGTGCCTAGCGAGCGAGAGGCCCAGCAAGATTCCCATGATTTTTTGTCGAAGGAACCTTCAGCATAGATCAGCTGCAAAGAAGCTACCCCAAAGGATCTCATCAATTTTTGGTCCGCACTTTGACAGTCTATCAATCTGAGGGAGTATGACTGCTACATCCATGATTGTGCCTACCTTGAAATAGACAGAACTCTTACAATTGATAGTTGACTTGGTTACGAATTCCGGTGGTAAGAGGTCTGTGCGGATTGCTGACAACTCAAGGCAGGCTTTACAGTCAGGTATACGCACACAAGACAAGCAATATATTGAGGTGGGCATATAAACATCTCCAGAACAGGACCATCAACCTCGCATCAGCCTAATGAACAGGATCAGTATTCCCCAGCATGTAATGCCCCCTGAATTTGAGAATAATAGGGGTTATAGAGACAAAAGCAGAAGGGCACTTGGATATGGATGAGGCGTTGCAATTCTTTAATGATGTCATGCATGTGTATATGGGGTAGTATCTGCTACTAGAGTGGGAGCGGCAAGGATCGATCATCCATCTTTTAATTTGATTTCACGATGCAGTCAGCCGACCCCATGTTCTAAAGCGTAAAAACCACCTTAAGGGGGCTAGTTTTCAGTGCATGAACCCTCTCCTCGTCAACTGTGTAATCATAAGGAGTAGCTATGCAAAGTGAGGGAAGCGCACCTACAAAAGAAATGGCCAGTCTACAGGAGAGGCACATCAATTATTATAGACCAATGGCCTTCTAACCCCTAGATTGGCAATGTCTAGATAATATAGTTGTGTGTATTTATTTTGTTTCATTTTGTTTGATATTCGGGCACTTTCGCCTTGTTCTCTTGTTTGGCTTCAGGCCCACATTTCTATTCCGCCCCATGGGCCTTTGTTGGTCTCCGTAGACGTTAGAATTCTATTTATCTATCTCAAGGGGGGGTTCACACATGTATTCTGTAGAATACATGTGCGTGGACGGAGAAGGGGTTTTTTTGAAAAAAAAAAAAAAAGAGTACGTATACATGCGGTATCTCTTACGTTTTGGCGCCTCGGATGTAAGGATTTTCACGGTTCGGGGATAGTTTTCTTGGATCAGCTAAGGGATTAGAATACGTTTTGAGGGCTGGGAATTCGAAGCTTGCTGCCAGATATACGTTTAAGGGATTTGGGCTATTTCGGAGGTAATCTTTTGATGTTTTTTTTGTCTTGTTATAATGATTTCTTGTGAGAAGTCCAATGCTTTATTTCGTGGCTGTTGATGTTGATACAACAATTTAAAGCTATGCCTAAATGGCATATGTTCGGTTAAGCCATGAAATACTAGTCAAATGCCGAATATAGCACTATTACATTTCGTTTTGCCGGAAACGACTAGGCTAGGATCTCCATAGCTAGCTCTTGTTGGTTGTTGCAGATGGAGAAGAATAAAAAAAACGGATATATTGTAGTAGACGAAATATCCGTTGAAGGCCTGTGCCTCAGCAAAAATCAGTGATATTGGAGTAGACCGATCGCTCTTATGAGGGTTCCAAACCTGTTAATAGCATTTTTGCCTTGGATGTTGCAGCTATTCAGAGCATAGTTGATGCTTATGTTATTCAAAAGCCAGGTTATTTGAGGGCCAGTGACATTGATATGGCTAATACATAGTTTTACATGAGCAGAGGTAAGCATTTGTTACCTTCTTTGGAACTGCAAGTTAGATCATATTATATTACACCTGTTGCTTTGGTTACAAACAGAAATGATACATATTTCAAAGGCATATTTCAAAGGGCCGTTTGGTAGCGATACCTTTGACCTGAAATAACTGGCTTGCATGAGCATGATTCCTTGACATAACAAAATTTTGCTTTATATTACAGATGCTTTTGGAGGCAGATATTGGCACACGTAGCATCAGCTGGAGAAGAAAACATGGTTGTAAGCTACTGAGATTACATGAACTGGAGCAAGAAGTTTGAATCATGCCAAGATGCAGCTTGAAAAAATGGAAGACACATTTTAAGGTTTATTCAACATTTTGAATTTTATGGATTGGAATATCTTGCATTGATCGATTTACAGCCTTAGCTGCTGCATTTATAATTTTATAGATTCAGGTTTCCATTTCATTCTTAAGCTACCACAGTTCTTAATGTTGTTTTTAGATCTTGTAAATTCTAAGATTCAAGGAGAAGCTTGTGTTTCTTCAATACTGCTGAATCCAAGTCTCCATAAAACATTTTAGGCTGCTTTAGTTTATTTATGTGCAAAGGCATGTCTATAATTCTAAATCACGGAAGCGTTCTATTCTGGCTGAAACAATAGATGGTTCTATATAGCTCTTTAGATGGTTACTCTTGCATTTGGAGTTTGTAAACCTCACCCGTCTATGTTGTTGCTTAGATTGATGCAGACCAACAACAGGCCGGTGAACAAGGTGAAGTTGACTTCAAAGAGAATGCAAAGTTTGCTACACATGAGAAGTAACCAGTGAGTTTTCAAAGACAAAATCTTTATCAGAGCAGCGTCAGTATCTTCCCATACTTTTGATTAGGGAAAAACTACTTCAGCTACTTTGTGCTTGCTGACGGATGCTGTTTTTCTCCATATCATATTTTCAAGTGTTTAACATGGAATGGGGTTTTGCCAGGTTATATGTGAAAACCAAGTCGTTATTGTTGTAGAAGAAACAGGCTCAGGAAAAACAATTCAAATGGCACAGGTTTAACCCTCATGACTCCTCCATTGTTTCTGTTAGTTCTCACTGTTCTAATTACCGAGACTTCTAATTACTGTTCATTGTTGGCTTTATCTTACATAACTGCATATCCTTATCAGATTGTTCAGTTTCTTGTGCCATTGCTGGGAGATCTCTTAGTTCCTCTTGTGCGCAGTATTACATGCTAGATATTGTCAGCAAATAGATAGTTCAGGTTGGTTCATATTTGCATCCTATATTCTTAGCAAAAGAATCTACATATTCTATATGATGCAATTGGAACTCTGGTAGATGCATTTTGCTGCCCCCCTGCGGTTTGCTAAAACAGGGCATAGAAAGATGAAACTTTTTCAGGTACATAATGGGCATTCTGGCTTTGTATTTTCGTTTGCCAAATTGTTTTATATATGTTCCAATTATCGGCCATTAGAAAATGGCTATTATGACGATCTCTTAGTTCCTCTTCTTGATAGAATTTATGTCTATGCATCTGTATACATTTTCGTGGAAACAATCATTCATACTAACTTCACCAAAATGCTGCAGCAATCTCATTGCATAAGGCCGGCGCACCAGCATATGCAAGTTTCTTTTGTTACTTTTGGTAAACTTGGGAGAAGTCATATTTAGTAGACTGCAAGCCAAGACTTGCAGACAAATCTTTAGGCTCCTTGATCATCTAAAATATAGAAAGTTGGTTGGCATTTTCCCTGCATTTAAATTTATTTCCTACTTCTAATTTAAAATGATCTGATTCTCTATCAACAAATACAGGCTTGCAGGTTGGAGCACCATTGGTCGGATTTTGTAATTATTAAACCATTGTTAAGATAGATAGATAGATAGATAGATAGATAGATAGATAGTATTTTAACGTCACGCCACTAGGCAGCATCCAACTGGACATGTGACCACACACCACACTACATTGCTTGGTTGGGCCCTGCCCCCAACCACTTTACATTGCGTCTGTGGGTTTTGACACCCAACAGTTCAGAGTGCGATTCTGAGCAGTCTCGAACTCGAGACCTATAGTTGCTAGACCTAGTGTGTTACCACTAGACTAAACGCTCAATCATCGGGATGATATTCTTAGGAGTTTTTGCCAGATATATCCCATGTGTTCAGTTTGGTCTGCGTTTCTTGCTAATGCATATGATCGCTACGTTTGCCTCCTGTTGTTTCTATTAATCTCTATATTTTTTTTATCTGGCAAGCAACTGAATTCTAGGCCTCTTTAGCCATTGCAAAGGCCATTCACAACAATATATATGGGGCTATTAAGTATTGAAATTGAAATTGAAATTGATTTATTCACACCTTCAGACCCTCAGGTCTATTGCAGCTCCTTTGAGTTGACGGCAGAAGGAAAATGGGTCTCAAAAGAAAATGGGTCTCAAAAGCAGTGCGACAAATGCTTGGAAATCTATCCCTTTGAGAAACTACAATCACAATTCAGGACAGAAGATGGTATCCGATGTGTCTGTTGTGCTGCCCCTTGGGAATTTGGCTTCAATTGCTTTATAGAACCTTGGGACTATATCGCCAACAGTTTCACTCTTTCATGTAATGAATCTCAAATTAATTTAAATATTTCATAAGTTACTAGTTTTCTTGACATGGGTGGGGAAGATATTGATACTATATTTTTTCCATTCTGCAGCCTCAGTACTTTCAAATGTTAATGCCACCACTAATTTTCGACACCGATAGCTCAGGTTCAACGATGTAGAGATTCAAATAAAACTTATTTTGCTAGCCCACAATTAGGTTCTACAATTTGGATATTACTGCCCATGCTAATTTACACACACATTCCATAAGCTCTTATAAGCGTCAACATATGTCTGTGCAGATAATGTCTGAATCCTACATTCTTTATAAATTCGTGCTTGCTCATTAATCATTTGTTTAATTCATTTAATACATCTCCTTTAAGACACATTTAACAAAAAAAATAAACATGATGTGAATTGCATTAATTGTTGTTGTTAACATCACAATTGTTATTTATAGTCATGCTTAATCTTTGGCAATGCATTTCTCGAACAACAAAGTTAGGTAGCATATGCATGGTTAATAGCATTGGCATTTGACAAAACTTGTAGAGCTTGCAACATTCGTACTTGGAGGTAAATGTAAGATAGAGGGTAGGCTACATGAATAAATTACTCGACATAAAAATAAGGTTAAGGGTAGGGTAAATTGTGCGTAGACTCGGTGTAAAAGTATGGAATCGGGTATTCTGCTTCGACAACACAGAACTGTATACATAGGGGTTTCTATGGAGGGCAAGCTGTATACATAGGGGTTTCTATGGAGGGCAAGCTGTATACATAGGGGTTTCTCCCCACCTGATGCACGTACATGCCATATGCCCCTAACATAGAGGTGAACCCCCTCGATCTATCTACCTACCTACCTACCTACCTATCCATCCATCCTTCCTTCCCTCCTTCCTATACTTCTCTTTGGTCCCCAAATTGGATTCTGAGCGCAATTTTGTACGCCAGAGACCCCAATGCCTTTGGAAGTCAGCGCACAGAATAATGTTGAGCTAGGCACCAACATTTGCCTGATGTTGCCATAGCCCAACCAACCCTTGGCCTTGCTTAGCCTCGCCACCCATCCATAGCCCCGCCTAGCCCCGCGGACGACAAGCCCCCCGCCATAGCCTAAATCTTGCTTGATGTGCCATACCCCTAGTCATGGCCACGTATAGCCCAGTCCCGGACTCACACCCCCAGCGTGTGAGCTTCCATTCACCACAAGACCCCACCCCGCAAACCCCAAAGACTGGCGACCTGACCCCGCCTTGAAAACCAAAGATAGGACCAAGCCTTGCAAGACAGCTCTAGACACACCGGCAAAGACATGACCGCAAGCCAACAACCCGCAAGACGCCAATCGGGCCACCGGGTCAACCATCCGCCGACAGCCAAGTGTACGGGCCTACCGCGACCATCATCACGCCGCGTCGCCACCGTGCCGAAAGGGGCCCCTTCGACGGACCGAAAGCCCGTGGAGCGCAGCGACGGAGCCACAACCCGTAGTTCGGGCTCCGCCGAAGAGCCGAGAGAATTCACCCGAAGATACACACACGATCCTTGGGCGCATGACGCTTCCTCGTCCGTGACCTCGCTCGTGTTACGACCAGCCCGGTGGGGGTCCAGCGCCCAGGACACAGCCGAAGTCGTGGTGTTCACGCTATGATGCACGAAACGAGAGGCCATACCGCAATGTGGCAAGTTATCAAGGGCACGCCATCAGATGTGAGCCGGATCTTACTCCACCGCAAATGAGGCATGCAGAGGGAGTTCGCCAGGTCGTGGACGCCTCGCTAGCCGCACCAAATGCCGAAGCTGCACTCCGCCAGCCCAAATGCTACCCCCGCTGCTCCCCGGCACCCTCCCGCACCGCCTTGGCTAACTCCCTCAGCCCCGCCACCTAAATGCCGCCCGCCGCCGCCGCCGCTTGTCTGAAGTCCGCCCCGCGAACTCGGGCCTCCCGTCCATCCGCGACACGCACTACACAAGCATCTCCCACCCGCCAATAGGAATTGTGCCTCCGGTGGTGGTCCGGAATTGTCGCTGCTTCCGCGGGCGTATGGGCTTATAGCCTCAATTTAGTAGCCGCGGGACATGGACCTCATCTTCCTCATGGAGACATGGGAACACCCAAAGCCACAACCGCCCGGACATGCCGTGGTACCAAAGATTTTCTGTTCATTGGTTGTACAGGAGACGAGGGCACTGGGTTGGTTGCCCGCTACTACCGTAGCCTTGGCACATTTGGTTTCCCTCGTAAGACCGGTTATAACCGCTACTTGTGGATCCGAAAAATGCCACCCTGGCGGGATCCTCTCCTAGCTACTTGCTACTTTTCCCATGCAGAGTCCCTTCTATCACAAATACCCTGAGGTGGATGATGGACCCAGATATCGATCTATATGATGACATACAGCTGAAGACAAGTGGATGGGCAGAGTCATGCTCCTTGGAGACTTCAATGCGCTTACAGGGTGGAACAGCCATGCGGGCCGGACCCCTCGCGGTTGACGTGGCCGCAAAGCTTGCATCCCGGGCAGAGGCAAAATTTTGCACACGGCACTCGGGATGATAATCGGGTCACCCGCCCGCGCATAATTGCTCTTGATGTGCAGATCTTTGACTCAAGCAAGATATGCAATGGCCTACCACAAGTGGCCCTCTTCCCACGCACACTTGCGTACGTGACAATCACGGGCGGCGAACTAGTGTCGTGGATTATGTCATAGTGGTCGCTAAGCAGATGTACACCTTGTCACCATTTTCACGCCGACACCTGACAAATGGACGAGGAGGCCGACTCTCGATCACCTCCCACTCTATGTGAAGCTAGCCTCGCCAGCCGCCACGCCCCCTCAAGAGCAGTACCTTGCCGAATTTCTGCTGCGCTTTTGGATTATGAGCAGGCGGAGGCTTACGCCGACATGCTCGCAGAAACCTCCCCGACAGCCGCAAGGCCCACACGCCGAGCAAAGAAACCCACCAGCGGGTTGAGCCCCTCGCAACAGGGCGTACATGTGCTTTGGGGAGACCTCCCCACGCCGCAGACCGAGAGGCCGCGAACCTTCCCGCATAAATGATGGTTTGATGTCGAAAGTGTAAGGAATGCAAACGCCAAGCACTCGCCTCATCGTGGATCGTGACACGCGAAAGCTCAGCCACCAGCCCATTACCGCGGCCTTCCTCAAGGAAACAAAGGCAAGGTACCCGCAAGGCATCAAGGAGAAATGTTCGCCCATCGACTTCCACCCGAAACTTTCTAGTGCGGTGGTACTGCAGTTAGACAAAAGCTTTACGGAACATCACGGGCGGCAATTGAGCAAGCATCTCCAACAGCCTTTATGATCCCCCTGAACACCGACGATGTGCCCCCACAACATGGCCCAATCACCGGTGATTACAGAAGAAGATGTCGAAGAGGGGTCACAGCCCGCTCGGGCTAATGGGGAAGGCGCAGACTTGGACGGCCGCAGCAAGGAAGTTGCTCAAGGGGCGTGACAGCCCATGGTGCCCGCCCTGTCGCGACTGCTCAACAGGAGCCAGAAGAGGATTTTCCCCTGGCCATGGACCACACTACAAGGCAGGGGACCCACACCGTCCAGCCACTACCAACCATCATGGTCAGCTCAGTTTGCCAAGCCGTATGCCAACATTCTCAACAAAGAAAACCGATGGGCGAGGCAAATGGAAGTCGGGCACTTACCTGTGCAAAAGCTTCCCACCCGACATTCACCATTGATCACATCTTCACACTCGTGGCCCCGGGTCGAGACGCTGCCAGGAACCGCCGAGGACCTCACTGACCATCATGCTTTGTGGACTTTGCAAAAGCTTTCGGCCACGCACTCCCAGAAAGTTGGGGCCGATTGCACCATCCGGGGCTCCCTATGGATCCGCAGTAACGCAGTTTACGATTGTACGAGAGCCGCATTGTCGCATGCAACCTGAAGGACAATCATTTGCCAAGAGTATTGGAGTTAGGCAAGGTTGTCCTCTCTCACCCACACTCTTTGACTTTACATTGACCGCTTTGAAGCCCGGGCTTGCCGCCAATGGGGACGGTGATACCCTCTGCACCGTGTCATCCGCAGCTCATCTATGTGGATGATGTGGACCTCTTGGCCCATACACCGGTAGGGTATGCAGCACACCTAGATGCCCCTCGACACATTCTCGCCAAGCTTACCTGGACATGTGTGTCAACCTCGCCAAGACTAAGGTGGTCCTCATATCCTCCTCACGCCATCCAAAGACTCCGGCCGCCACTTATCGTGGGCGATGGTAGAGGTTACATCCAAAAGTACAAGGTATTGGGATGCATCCATTCGCCTCGGGTGACCGCAGTTTGGAAGGCGCCAGACGCAATGCAAAACAATAGTCACATGGTCGAAGCCAGATAACCGGGGCCACCAAATACATTTGTTCCCGCACCGGGTGGAGCCAGCTTCTTCAGATGAGGTCGAGGTGTGGGGCCCAAAGGGTGTCTTTGGCGACTTGGAACGACTTAGAGCAGGTCCGTAAGGCATTTTTGACACGGGCACTTGGGGTCAAGCCCCCTCGGTTCCATATCGATCTTGTTGCAGAGACAGATTCATGCCCCCTCCAAAGATGCGCCCTCGATAGACACATTGTTTATTTCCCGTAAGGTGGCCAAGATGGCTTACACTCGGCCCCGTGACTTGGCTTACGCCAGGGCGATGAGCCCGCAATGACTCCGGGCTTGTTGGAAGGACAAGAGAGCCTAGCATAGCGCCACTGAACGTAGACGCACATAGGTGCGTAGCACACGTGACGCCTAACGATAGGGCCGAGGGGTACTTGGACTCTTGTTTCCCTCGGGAAGCTCGGGACCACCATGCTCGAACAGTAAAGGTGGCACACTACAAACAACACATAAACCCCACCCTGGTTCGAGGCCCACAGCCTACCCGCGGCTTCGCTGCCCATGAAGAAGCGCAGATCATCGCTGGGCCCATTCGAACAAGGGCCCACCATCTTCGGCTTGAGACGGCCTTGGGTGGAGAGCCGCGCGCCAGACGCTAGGGGTTGTTGAGGATGAAAGCCATGCCTTCCGTGACTGGCCCAGCCTATAGTCGATTCGGGCTCGCTACATTCTCTTGGTGCGACTGGTTCCGCCTCTCGTGACGAAGCTACTCAAGACGCTGCCGGGCTCGATCCCTATCTCCTACCTCCGGGAGGTTTTGGATCTCATGACTCACCTCTCGCCTCGCCCCACCGAGGTGCCGGAATTCATGTGTATATGTATATTTGTGCACACCGCCAAAGAGTTTGTTGTCGCTGATTTCGCTTTTCCCTCCTAAGGGGGTTTTTAATCCGGGTAGCAACGGGCTTGCTGCACCCGTGTAATTTGGGTCCCATAGGCCGATTGGCCTCCGCGGACGATAAAAGAACCTTCCTTCCTTCCTTCCTTCATTAAGATCATTAAAAAGAAACAAAACTAGTGCTCTAATAGCAATTTTTGGAAACTAGCCCGTTGATCTGATATCTGCACACAAAAATAACAATTTTGTTTTGTATTTTAATACATCAGTATATTCAGTTTATTGGACCTTTTGGAAGCAATTTAGATAAAAGGTTGAATACATGTTACAACACTTTGATCGCAAAAAAAGAGCCTAAGATCATTAATGATTGGATGCCGATCACACACACCTAATACATCTACTTCTCAGGGATGCCATTTAGTGTAAAAGGGATAAACCATGTGCGAGGAAGGGGTTCAGCAAAAACCCCTTCGTATACACCTTATCTAAGGTCCAAGAAACCCCTTTTTGTATAAAATACATCTCTAGATGTTCCCAAAAAAACTCCTTACTGTACATATTCGTACGCTTTAGGCTCGAAAAAATGCCAATATCGCCCACTCATATGTTATATATGGCCTACACTATGTGAAACCCCTTGGATCTGCTTATTATATCAATTTAAATCTATATTTTTCAATTTTGTTCTGTGTTCTAATAAATTATCAGACTATATTTCTCAAAATTCTTTGAAGATTGAACACTATAATGCAGCTTTTATGAAAATAGATCCATGTTACATGATCAAGAGCTACAAATTCTTGAGGAGTCGTCTGAGAAATTAGATATTATACCTTTCCCAAGTGCTAATTCAAATCTTGCATCTATTTTGATTTGCATTGGACATGACATTCTCATCTTAGTGTCCCCCAAAAAAAAAAGAAAAAAAAAAAAAAAAGCTTTTAAGAATTTTTCCTCCCTTGTTGCAATTGTTAAGCTTAGCCTACATGCATTGCATACAGTGAACGATAACACAATAATATTAACGTTGGATGTGCATATAGTCAGTCTCTATAACATTATTGGGGTATCGAAATCATGCAAATATAAGGTTGTATATGTCCATTCACACACGAATGATGTTTAACAGTTATCCTGTGAATGCAAAGGGAGATGGAAGATTGATAGTAATGAACAAAGTACTCATATAACACCCCCCCACCCCAATTTCCTCCACCCCTCTGTTAGGTGGACATTTCTGCAGATATAGAAATAGTTGATCATCAATTTAGAATTTTTGGGTTGCTCAAAGGGCAAACCTTTGGAAAAGGTGGATTGATTGAATATTATTGAGATATTCTAATTGAACGGATGAAATTAGGAATTTCACCACATCCAACAGTTGAAGTCAAAATCTCATTTGCATTACATGAGTTAGTGGGCGATTTGGTTGTCATGATAAGATGTTAGGGCACCATCCGACTGTCCATGCGAATAGAGAATCCTTTTAAACAGATATCTACATGAACATGTGAACCCACAAATCTGAAAATGGGACTTTTAAGTCCTCCAAGACAAATGAGCTGCTTACATCTTGTGGAAGATCTTCCTGCATCCAATATATTCCATATATTTAAGAAAGCAATATGAAGCCAACAATTAAGTACAGAAAAGCAAGGACATATCTTATTCGACAATTGAGTTATTGCAGCATTTGTGATTATGTCGTGCATACTGCCCACATCGTGAGCATCTAAATGGATGCAATTCTCTGAAACGATCTTCTGTACGGATCCGCTTCTTTTTTGGCCTTTCTGGTGGTTTTCATATTGCTGGAGTTTTCATATCCAGTTCCTCCTCCTCTAGCACATCTTCCTTCGAAGGAAAAAATGGCACCCTCATAAGCATCACACCATGATTGTAGAGAATAACTTGTGTTAGCAAACTCTTGTGGTTTTCTCTTCAACCATAATATTGCTCCTATTGCATGAACACAGGGAATTTCCCTATGCTACCAAGAACAACAAGCGCATGTCTGGTTTTCTAAATCCAGAACTCGTCTATGCTCTGGTATGATCACTTCAAATACAATGCCATTTGATGGCAAAATTCTATACTGCTTGGCACAATTCACTGCTTCAGCTATGTGCTTCTCTTCCTCAGGCACCAATCTCAGAGAAGCATTTTGTCCTGCATTATCCCATTCTCGTCTAACTTCATTCCTCCTTGATGTGATGCCGAAATTAGAAGAGCTATGCCGAATTCAGGTTTTTTGTTGCCGAAATGCACCTTCCCGCGAACAATATTAGTTGTTCTTATTGTTCTTGTGCTTTACGACAAAAGTCAGGGGCGAAATTGCAATTTTAGAAAATAGTGAGGGTTTTTGCAAATATCCCAAGCTATAAGGGCATTTTTTAAATTTGCCCTTATTTTTATTATGTTTAAGAGTGTTAGAAAACATAATATTGTTGAGGAAAACTATAAATATTTGAGTTTATGATTTGAACATACATATTGTACGTATAAGGGATTTGGGTTTGAAGTATACTGCATCATATAAGTTTTTCCAACCCACCACTATGTGTAACAAATGTCTTATGATTCCAACGGTCAAGGTATAGGATCTCAAGTTTCCCAATAAGAGTCCAACCTGGCAGGCATGTTACTTTAAAGCAAGAGTGGACTTTATTCCAAGCCATCATAATATTGTGCATTGAAGGGGAAGTATTAGGAGCAGGATGAAGATCATTGAAGTAGGAGTCAGGGAAATGATTCTTAATGGTGGGATGACCCGTAGGTTTAATGAAGTAAGAGGCAGCATTATTGCTATCATTTAAAGATCTCCAAACAAAATTGATAGCCAAGGCACAGGCTTGGAGGTATAAATTCTTACAACCCAAATCTCCAAGACATTGAGTTCCAGTTCGCTAAATGAGTACCATTCCAAACAAACTTCATGATAATTTTCTCAAGCTCATTGTAGACAATTTTAGGAGCCATAAGACCAGAAGAAAAGGAGACATGGGAACTAGCCAACACAGAATTGGAAATTAAAGTTCTACCAGCAAAAGATAAACAATTTTTGAAATAATTTAACTTCTTTTTAGTTCTCTCCAAAATAGGCTGCCATAAACCTTTAAGACTAGGATTGAGAGATAATGGCATATCAAGAAGTTTAGAGGCTTGCATAGTATTCAGAACTGCAATATCAGATAAATAGGATTGATCAATGTCCCCAATAATTATGCTTTTGGCTAAATTCAGATATACACTAGAGGCAGCGTAAAATTGCTTGATAATTTCCAAGAAGAAATCAAGATTTTCAAAATTGGCATCTAGGAAGGCAAAAGTATGATATTTCCTTGAAGAAAGCTTTGGATCCGAGAGCAATGATTTTAGCACATAATTTATAAATAGTATTAGTAAGAAAAACATGTCTCCATTAAGAAAAGGAATTTGGATTGCCGCCAATTTACAGTCAACAGTAGGTTTGGAGCAGTTTTCGGCATATGCTAAGTATATTCCAGCATATACTTAGAATGTGCCGGCAACCCACATGAGCGAGGGTTAATGGAACAAATTTTAGACTAGTGAGTATGCTTATAGATTTGAAGGTGTATAGTAAAAGAGAAATAAAAGTGCGGTTATTTGGTCTAATACGCAAAATAATGCAAGTTAGACAAGCAATTTATTTTGCTAGTTGGATTTGAGAATTCTCAATTTCTAAAGAAGAAAAGAAAATTGGCAGGCAAAAACATGCTAATCTAGTTAAAGGTTAGCAAGAAATTTCTATGCTCGAATTAAGAACTTCCATTTTTTAATGAGCTAGCATTTAGCAACAAAGGTTTGGACTTATGGGCATGACTCTCTTGATCGTATTCAAATAACCTTTTACAAGAGTATAGCATTAAAAGCCATACAAAATCTATGTTGCAAATATATTGGACCTTCATTTATGTGGTTGAAAATGTAAAAAGTTGAAGCGACTGCATTAATGAATCATTGAAGGAATTTGGTGATATAGGAGTAGAATAGAATAGAATAACTTTTTTAAGGTCCACGAAGTCCAAGAGGTATGGGACCTATACAATGGGCTAGTACACCTATTACTACTTGAAAAAATATTTGAAGTAATGATGATGCTAGAGAAACGGAAACAAATAAGTAGATCATGATAACTATTGATGACCCAACAATTGAAGAGAACCTAAAATATATATAGTCTTATAGGAGCAAAGAAGTCTTTTCCTCATGGGTGAAAAGCATAAATAAAGTGAACAACACAAGATTTAATAAATCAAGTGGTTAGGAATATGTGGAAATCATGCTATTATATTCCAGAACTCGAGAAAAACAATATATTATATGCTTTGCACATACAATATACAGACTTGATCTAGTCTGTGAATAACTTATGCCCCAACTACCGTACTTGAAATTATAGTTCTTTTTACAAGTTTTTCTTTTGCTTTATTGAACGGGTATATAGTACTTTATATATCCAGGAAAGAGGAGCAAAAATGGGACTCTCAAAATATGCACCTATTTTCTTGACCGTTCTGTTTTTACTTCCTCTTTTCGATTTGAACTTAATTCTTGATAGAAATTGAAGGAAAACTTCGAATTTCATTAGATTTGATCCTACTTTTTGTTGAATTGCAAACTAGCCTTGTAGGGGCTAGCATTCTACATAAATCCCCCTCTCTTCAACTTTAGATGGATGTCAAAATCTTCACAAAACAAACTTTCTTGTGGTTTTCTTATCTTATCTTCAAGGATCCTCCTCTCAACTATAGCAATCCTTCATCTCCACTCATTTGTTTTCGAACAATCTATTCCAATTGGTATACTCTTTTGTTCCCAGCAATGAAAATTTGATGATTCAGATTGTTGGAAAAATGTGTAGATAATAAAAACATTGAAGCAACATGTATCTTTCGAGTCTTTTCTGATCAGATTGACATAAAGATTATAATAAAAATATATCCAGATTATGTTCCTCATGATTTCAGCAATTTTGGTAATTGATGCTATATTTTCTTTATGAAATTGTCATTGGGGATGGTTTTCTGGATGTCTTGATTACAAATAGGTTCCTTTTGATCGCCCTAATCCATTTCCTTCTCCTTCATCTGTTCAGTTATTTCCTTTGTTATTTTTCCAATTTTCTTGTTGCTTCCCCTTGATTTTTTTGTGATGGAAAATAAAATCTCTTCTAGCTCTAAGTTCCTTGGCTCTCTTCACGCATTCTCTAATTTGAGGCCCTCATATCGTTTGAATCTTCTCGAACAGCTAAGGTCTTTTAATTTTGATTCCAAACAAATTATTTAGTTTGATAAGTTTGCTAATATCTTAATTGATCAGCAGAGCATGAATCCCAAGATTTTCAGAGCGCCTTGCTGGGATAATTTTAGCAAAGATCCTGACATGTACGGACGCCAGCCTCTGATCCATTCTAACTGTTACTAGCTTAGCATAACTACAAAAAAATGAGAAAAAAATTTTCCCACTTTTTCGAGGTTGGAGAATTCTACTAAGTTAGTACTACTGGGAGCATGGCCAGTGCTGTGCTCTTGGTCTCCAAGAACATAGCTCTGATACCACTGTGACGTCCCCTACTCATATATGGTGCACTCACCATATACAAACAGGAGTTCATCCCCCATACCAGCTCCATGCTGATACAAGGCCCTCCACGTATCACTGCAACCTTGACGAGTTCCAGTGGGAAGAATGAAGGGGTCATTTTACCCTGTCTCTCCCCACCTAGCTACGGAAGCGTAAACATATATGTAAGTACAAATACATCACATCACATGACCATCACAAAGGATGGTTCACCACATACCTGCATAGACAAAGATCAGTACATCACATATGGAGATCCTACCCAAGGCTCAGACTCAAGAGGAATGACTGACGGCTTGGGTCTCCAGAAGTCATCGCAGACAGAATTCACGGCAAATGGATTTGGCTGGCATAAGAACATGGCTTAGGGTAGTCCACTCCATCCGCCCCTCCTGTGCACACTTTGCAGAGTAGGTTGAAAAGTCTTGGGACTTGACTGTAGCCCGCCGGATGCATAGCCAGAGGGGTTGCATCTCCCCAGTTCCGATGGGGCAGGTACGGATTGCTCCCATTAGAGGTTGGCATGCTGGCTCAAGGTGACTAGAGGGCCACTGCCCGTACTTGACTGAACTCCATGGAAGGTGTCCACCACCCCAAGAGTGTCGAACCCATGCAAAGTCCGCACGCAGTGGCAGAGCGTTAGGTCTAGTGCACTGTAGTCCCCGATAGGCTTTACTACCAGAGGGACGTGATCATGAGCCAGGACATGCAGCTCCTTGTAAGCCAGTCTGGTCCCTCCACCCACAACCAGGTCTGGTTCTTGTACACATGCCGAATTTAATAGTGCATTAAAGAGGGCTAGCTAGGAGCATCAAACTACTAGGCTGTTAAGGACTCTAACCCCCTTCCCAATACAATGATTCCACGGAGATCATCATCACATACATATCATAGAAGAACTAAAAAATAAGATTTAATCTAAATTACAGAGTTAGATTCTTTAGTTATGGTTTGATATCTAGAGGTCTAGATGGCTGTTATGGGCAATTCAATAGGCTAAACCTACTTATACTATGCCTGGGAGGCGGATTAGACTATTGAATTGGCAAAATACCTGATCCCTGGCTTGCTCCTCCTGCTCTAAATGCGTCCAGGCTGCAGAACTGCTTGAAGATGAAGCTAGAAAGGGAAGCTGATGAGCTAGGCTACTTAGACAGACTTCGGGAGTCGAGATTGGCTCTTGGGGCAAGCGAAACGAAGCTCTAGAAGGCTGTGGATGAAAAATGGAAAGTTGGGGTTTCAGATGCCTTATATAGACTATAAGTTAGGGCTAGGGTTTCCATCAACCCTTGAGCATGTGGGATAATTGGATGTGGCCCACTTGCCTATATTAATTAAGTGGGCTAAAGTGTACACATGAATAAATGTGCACACACTTGCAAGTTGCCCCCTAGGGTGCTACTTGCTTAGCTACACGTCGGTGTACACGTCAATCGGGATGGCGTGTACGCATGACGAGGCAGTACAGTATACGTTCTGGGACCGTATACTGTGCTGGAACGTCACAATACTCTTAACCAAAGTATTAAGGATGCTCTTTTGGTCAGACCCGACCAGCCGCTACACATAATACTACGCAGGGCATCGGTATGCTCACTAAGATCATACATTCGGTTGGTAATGGACTTGAGGGCCCACATACGCCCCCGACAACAACTTGATGGGCAGGAAATACTTCATCATGTATATATATATGTTTGTACAGCTTGTCAGCAGTCTTATTGCTGCCACGGTTTTTCCCTCGAAAACCTTTCAGTACATGGGTTTTTTTTAACCCGGGCAGTACCCAGGGGATCCACCTTCTTTGTACGGGATATGCCATCTGCGTGCATAGGGTAGCCAAAAACCCTAGTATACGTGTTTATGATAATCAAATTTGACCACTTTTTGTATGGTTTTATATCTAGAAGAACATCCAAAAACTACTATGACCCCTAGTATACATACTGAAAAAGATAAAAAACCACCCCCTCCCATTAAATGCACGTGGTTTTGATAGGTTCCACAAGGTGACGACCCCGTGGTACAGTAATATACCTGCTGCGCTCTTGTATTGGATCCCATAGGCCGATTGGCCTCCGTGGACGATAAAAACATTCATTCATTCATTCATTCATTTTTCAATCCAACATAAAAGTAATAAGAGTAATTTATTAAGCAAGAGAAACGAGACTCATACTAGTTCAAAGAACATGAGATATACTGCTCATTCTATCTTTAAGAATGATCGTCTGAAGACTGCCTATAATCAAACATACAAGGCTACTTTTTGCAAAGTTGCTCAAGATAATGTATCAACAAATTGCATTGTCTCTACAGAGATTAATGCTTCTAAAATCTCTACTTCAGATGCTCTAGTTGATACACCGGTTGCGGCTATAGTTGTTCCAATTGCAAAACCTGTTGCTAATACAGAACCAAGCTATATGGATACTATAACCAATTTGAAGTAATTGCTAATCGGTTGCGTATTTTGGGCTTTGCCAAGGATTATATGGGTCTGCTTAAACCAAGTGTCCAATGTTGATCAAGATTTTGATTCGTTTTGAGCACCTCTTCCTCTAATATTTTCAAACCTTGCCCTGATTTTAATGTTGAAAATGCCTCTCCTATGATTCCTGGCTCTCTTGTTGACATACGTCTTATATCAACTCCAAATACCCCTCCTTCTATATCCATCCTACCTGAGATAGATGACCTAATGACCTCTTTGCAAGATGGTCTTTTACAGCAGCATGTCGCAAAAATTCTTCCACTAAGAATAAGTTGGATGTTGACATAGTATTGGATAATCCTATAAGACATGCGATGGAGAACACAGAATGGGAAGGTTCGCAAACTTCTAATATCATCAATTCCATTGTTCATGCAAGATTATATCCTCAATGCTTTGAATAATAATTGCTCCTAAATTCTTTCATACATCTGATGTTCGAGTTTGTTCTAGGAGGAAGGAGAGGGGGTCTCTAATGATATTGATTTAGGAGTTGATAAAGAAAATTGGAAAAAGGACGACTTCTTTGGTCATAGCTCCATTGCTTCTAAACACTTGTTGTTTACTAGATTTAGATCTAAAATTTCTAGGTCTACTACTAAAACTGTCGCAAATAGGCTAGACATTGAAAGAATTCCAGTTGAAAGCACAAGAAATAAGAGTAAGAAGAAGCAAGCTAGATTGAGACTGTCTAGGTGAGTCCTATAAGAATCATCCTCTTTATTCTTTCCTTTCTCCTTGAAAATATTGACCTGGAATCTTAGAAGGATTAAAGTTCCAATTAAAAGAAGGGGAGTTATCTCTCTGCTAAAGAACTACAATGCATGCATCATTTTACTTCAAGAGCTTAAACTCCCAAAATTTTAATCTCCAACTTGGGAGATTGAATTTACCCAGGCTCTTCTTAGAAGCATATGGAACGAGGGTGGTATTGCAATTATTTGAAAAAATATTAAGCAATTCTGTTTTTCCAACAGTGATTCTAAAATGTGGCAGGGCACTCACTTTTAGCCTTAGTGATACCATCTATGGAGTTATATGATGCCACTAATCTAATGAATAGAGAGATCCTTTGGTTGGACATTAATTCTTCGATGTTCAGTAAGCCTTCTATTGATTGAATTATTGCAGGAACTTGTAATAACACAACTTCTTGTGACATGAAGCTTGGTAACAAAATCAACATTACAAATATTGAGAGGGCTGATTGGGACACCTTCATATCTGATTCTCAAATGATCTATGTGCCTTCTTCTACTGCCTCCTATACTTGGTCTAATAAGCAGAAAGGTGCAGATCGACTTTATTGCACTCTAGACAAATTTTATGTTTCTAATCCAAGTTTTTGTTTTTGGAATAGTTGTTATGTTGTTAGTGATGAGGGCACGTCCATTTTTTACCATAAACCTCAATTCCTTCACACTACCTATTTAACAAATACGCCTAAAGATGGTAACGTACCCTATAAATTTAATTGTTCCTTGTTATTCAATGTTGCTTTCAACATGGATTTCTTTTCTTTCTATCAAGGCATTAAATTTGATCTCAATCTTAATTCCATGAAAAGTTTCTACTATAAGCTGAAACAAGCTAAAACCTAGATTAAAAATTGGTCCAAAGTGAGGTATTTAGACATGATTAAGGAAAGGAATCTCTCTTTGCACAAATGAAAGAAATTATAAGTCTTTTGCAATCTGATCCATATGCACAATTTGCAAATTGGTGAGAAAATTAATGAAAAACACTTAAAATCCATTGAGGAGACTGATGCCATGAATGCCTCTATTAGGTGCAAAATAAAATATAACTATGAAATGGATAATGGCAGTTCTAAATCCCCCTCCCCTTTTTTTGAGTAGCTAAAAATAGGCTTCTCAAAAATTCTATTTCTCAAGTTCAAATTGACATTGGCACAGTTAGTATGATTTATCTGCGTTTCGAGATAAGCAGATAAATCTGCTTCTTAAGGCTAGTTGACGTGTTCCCTCTAGAGTATTTAAGTCTGTTTCCACCTCCTTTCGCTCTATCAGCCGTTTTTGAGCCTCTCCTCCTTAGACGGCTTATCGGCGTCTCAACTTCCTAGCACTATGTTGCGCTCCGGTTTACCATCCTCGAGCAGAAATCTGCCTGTTCCATGGCGACCTTTCTGACTAGTATTTCTAGGCATGAAGGTATCTGAGGCTTGATGTCTGGTTTGCTCGTATACTTTGATGGCTTGTCTATCTATCTAGCTTCTTGACATTCTGAGTGTCTTGTTTTATCCGTATGGTTTGTTCTCCTGGACTAGGTCTGTATGTTGCGGCCGGTATGTTTCTTGAAGGCATTTTGATGCATCTTTCGTTTTGGCAGTCTGGGTTTGTGGTTTGTGGTTTAAGTTTTTTCGTGTTTTCCTGGTCTTGTGCATGGAACGTCGCTCTTTTTAGCCCAGCAGTAGTCGCTTCAGGAATCGACATATTCCTTTTTATCACTTGCATCCTAGTTTAGTCTCAACCACTTCACATCCTTGGTCGCATGATTTATTTTAGATTTGGCTTGTAGGACTTTGGTCTGTGCTTTTGTTGTTTTATTTCTAGTTGTGCTTAGATCTTATTTCATGGCTTGGCTCTTGTTTCATGAGAGCTTGCACTTTTTTTGTCCAGCCTCTACTGTCTATATACAGAGCTCACCGCCTGCCTGGTTTAACTGGGTTTTTCATCTAGCATTGTGCTTGATCGACTTTCATTACTGACTTGCTCTGTAGGGTTCATTGTTCGCATTCTTTGGTTGTGGATGTGGTCAAGGCAAGCCTTGCCGGTGGTTGTAGATAAATTGTAGGTTGTATTATTTTCCATCTTGCTATGATGGTTTGCTAACCATGGATGCAGAGACCCTTTGGTTTTGTCCTGGCTGCTTGTCTTTGCCAAGCTCAGATTCTGAATCAGTACAAGATAGACGAAAATTCTACTCATGATAATCGTCGGGATCAAAAGGTTTTGAGTGGTTAGAAGGTAGACTATTATGATCTGGTATTTGGCTTTGAACCTCTTTTTGTACGCAGACTTTTCATGTCACTGAAAAGATTGAACTTTTCACATTAAACGAGAGCTTGTTATTTGCAATGGCTGGGTTTTTTATTTCCAATAGATTGTCATTGGACCATGTTTGCTTTTTCGCTCTTCAGCCTCTGCTAGTTTACTAAGCTTAGCGCTAAGATTGTCATGTTTATAGTATTATTTTCATGCTAGTTCAGGTTTTGGAGCCTTTTTCTTTCTTCCTTCTCCTGTAGTAACTGCTTTTAAACAAGCTGTAACGACCTTATAATGGGTTGCCACTGGAGTACAGAATTCTAATTCTAGCAGTGTTTGTAGAATTTTGTACCCAAGTACCTCTGTCTAGTTTATGAGCTCATGTACATTTCTCTAAAATTCGACAAGTCTTTGGACAGTTTTCAATGGGATTTCCCAGGTTCTTGTTATGGATCAGCACAAGATACATGTGAATTTGACTGTTTGGTTTGCTGTCTCTTTATTCTGATTACATTAACGTTTTGTTTTTTCTGTTTGAGAGTTTGTTGACCTATTAGGGTAACTATTGCTATCCACTGCACTCATTTCCTAGCTAGTGGTGGCTGTATATTTTCTGCGCAAAGCTGCCCCTTAGCTCAAGACAGCTTTTAATATCCTTCCTTCTAGCCATTCTGAATCAAGCAGCTGGGTTTGTAGCATTTTTGTTTGATCCACTCCTCTTGAGATCAATGTTATGCAAGTGTTCTATAGATTCCTCGTTTCTGTATATGGTCACATTTGTGTTGGAAAGCTCTTATGGCAGCCACTAGATACGAGCCATTGGAATATAGACAATATTTTGTTTATAGCCTCGTGGCCTAGTGGTTCTATTTTAGTGCGTCATCTTAGCTACCATCTTCTAGTTTCCTTGGAGTCTAAAGTACTTTTTCACAATTCAAGTTTGCAGATTTAGCATTCAACGCTAACAGCAGGAGCAGAATCCTATAAGCCTGTTGATATAGATGTGTCCCTTGCTTTGGTGGGAGCTTGAGATGCTTTAGTTTTTCTGCTTTCGGTAAGACAAGTACAAGGTTATTCCAACCTGGCGCGGGCCATAAAGTTTTATTTCAAAACTAGGTGTACTATCATGTTGTAGCAGCGTTGTCAGTTAGTGATTCTGCAAGTGGCTCTTGTGTTGAGGCTTTACGGGATCGAAGTTTTCAAGTTTGTGGAACCAGATATGCAAGCTTCGCCTTGTATTTGTGGAGCAATATGTGGGCTATATTTGCATTTTGCCAGTGCATTTTAAGTGTCATTAGAGTGCATCACCTTGTTATGTTGTTTCATTTAAACATTCTTGATTAGCTTGATTGTTGGTTTCATTTTTGTATTGTTCATTTATTTAGCACTTGGGTGGATATTTTGCCACTGAAGTAGTGTGGTTAATACTGTGGTTTGTGTTAGCACTACCATGATTTGTAACGTTATTTTCCATGCACAGTCTTGCACTCTCATTGGACAACTACCTTGGGTATCATTGCATTTGCATTTCATCTCAATTGTCTTTGGAATCCTTTTTATTGTTCTTTTGATATTGTAGTGTGCCAGTCTTCATCTAGAATGCACTTGAGGCATCATGCACTTGGTTATAGTGAGCATTTCAAGTTTCTTATCCATCTATTTTTGAGGCACTTGAACTGTCAGTGCTGTCAAACGGGTGCCATTGAGGATGAGTCTCACACTTTCCAGAGTTGCCCAGCGTTCAGTCAGATCCGGGCCAGATACGCTCCCTTAGTACGGCCGGGCTTGCCCTTGCATTTGCTGATGAACACACCGTCAGTGCGTGCCCTAGGGTCGTACATTCAGGAGGTACTGGACCTGCGAGGTCACCTTTGCCCCCGCCTGGCTGCCCGCTGATTAGGCACTACGGGTGCGGTGCATGACTGTATATATTTGGGTGTTTCTGCATTTTATATGTTAGGACAGTTTGTCAGCAGGCTGATTGCTGCCACGGTTTTTCCCTCGAAAACCCTTCGGGGCGGGGGTTTTTTAATCCGGACAGTAATCTGCTGGCTGCGTTTTTGTATTGGGTCCCATAGACTGATTGGTCTCCGTGGACGATAAAAGTACCTTCCTTCCTTCCTTCCTTCCTTAGGTGTTGGGGCACCATTGACTTTCAGGTTCTTAGAGGAAGTCTGTATATTTTGCCTCGATCATTTCATTTAAATCGAGTTGTTACCTTTTTCATTTGAGATGCAACCTTTAGGGTCAGCATAAGGTGCTCAAGATTTATTATATTGATCAGTGGCACTCGATTTTGATTTTTAAAATTTTGCTTTCTTGGCATGTTTTGCAAGTATTTCTGGCCTTCTTTACCTCAAGTTGTCTCTTTATATAGATTGGTCTCAGGGCATAGGACTACTCCCTTCCATTCCAAGGAATAGACGTTGTATCTAGACCCCAAGTTGCCTTTTTATATGGAGCAATCTAATCGCATAGGGTTTTAGTTTTCCCTTGTATGCATCTTTTGTATCCCACATTTGTAGGGCAACATCGTGGTTTCTAGGTCCTTGCCTACTAATTGCTTTTTCCCTGACTCACACATTTATGGATCGTGCCTTAGGGTTTGCTGTTATGCATGACTCATCTTATGTTATGGCTCCTAATCGTATTATATGGCTCTTAGTTGTGCTCGTATTCTGAGTTCATCTACATCAATAGATTTGCCGCTCTAGGTTTTTTGAACCTTTCTTGTAGAGTCACTTTTTAATATATTTGGACCTTCTAAACTCTAGTATGTTGAATTTTGCATCTTTGCCATTTAGTTATACTCGATCTTGAGAGGGTTAATATTGGCATACGGTCTTTGATGTGTAACTATCCACAATTGCTCATCTATATGCTTCACATTTTAATCTAGTCAGCATTTGTTATTAGATTACTCCTCTGTACAAGAGTTGGTTGGTCTATGTGGGTTTAATAATGCGTTTAGTTTGAATGTTAGCATTGCAACGTTGGAGGAACCCTTGTATGATTTACTTTATGGAGCTTATGGTGTAATCTGGTCAGCATTTGTTATTAGATTACTCCTCTGTACAAGAGTCGTTTGATCTATGTAGGTTTAATAATGCGTTTAGTTTAAATGTTAGCATTGCAACTTTGGAAGAACCTTGTATGATTTACTTTATTGGAGCTTATGGTGTTTACTTTGAGGGCTATGGAGGTTATAGAGCTTTCATTTTCACTAAATGTGCCATAGGTTATAAGTCATGGTCTACTCCCTCCATTTTAGAGAATAGACATTTGAATCCATATCCCAAGTTGCCTTTTTCTATGGAGTGATTTAGTCACATAGGGTCCTAGTTTTCCCTTTTATGCATGTTTTCTATCACATATTTGCAGGGCATGAGCTTCGTGTGATTTCTAGACCTTATCTTCTAGGCTATCAACATTTCTCAGTCTTCAATAGCTGCGCAGGCAAGAGGGGACATGGAGGGGTTGCCTGTTATTACCGGGAGTCTTTGGCACAGTCGGTCTTCCTGCACAAGATTGACAGACACAACCGGTACTTGTGGGTGCGGGTGCAAAATTGTAGTGGCAACCCTCTCTTCTTGGCTGCTTGCTACTTTCCACATGCAGAAAGCAACTTTTACCATGCCCATTCAGATGTGGACAGGCTAGCTCCATATGTCGATCTATATGATGACATACAGCAACATAGACAGTTGGGTAGTGTGGTACTTCTTGGGGACTTCAATGCACGGACGTGAGTAGAGCAGCCCATGAGACTTGATCCTCCTCGCTCGGGATGTGTTACACGGCTGCCGCTGAGGCGTTTGGCCACGAACATCGATGATAGTCAGTCACGCTTTGGCGGCGCTTGCTTCTACTATGTGGTGTCTTTGACTTGGTAATTTGTAATGGCTTGGCACGCTGGCCTTCCTCCCGTAAGTGCACCCGACAAGAGAATCGTGGTGGAGGATCTAGTGTGGTGGACTATTTATTAGTCATTTGGCGGGATGTACATTTGATCAACCACTTTGGTAGGCACGCATACAAGAGAGATGAGGAGACCCTTCGGATCACCTTCCACTCTACCTGTTGGCTTGGCGGTCGCTAGAACCCCTTCTACGCAGCTCCCTCGTATACCCTCGCTGCGATTGGATTATGAGCAGGCAAAGGATTATCTCGATACGCCATAGATGACCTTTTCAGAATTTTTGCAGCCCCACGCTAGAGCAAAGAAGCGGGTCAGGATTGAGCTCCTTGGTACCCGCAGAAAAGATGTTTTGGGATAACATGCCCGAGAAGTGTCACGGGGGACCGTAACATTCCCGCGTAATTGGTGGTTTGATGTCGAAAGTGTAAGGAATACAAATGTCGGCTCCGGCCGGATCACAGATCCCGCAATGCGCCCACATGCCACCACACGCGATCGTGCTTTCTTGAAGGCAAAGAAATCTCAAGACATTGCATGTCATCAAAGGGAAATGTTTTACATGTTGGAAAGCCATCCTAGAACCTTTTTGGCTAGGGTTCTTCAAAAGCCAGCCCACCTACGGGAACATCACTCATGAGCAAGGGGGAACAATACTTGCAAAAACTCTATGATCCTCAAGGGACACGCCGCACTCATACCCCCAAAGATGGTCCGGACATTAGAAATCACAGAGGCAGATGTTACCCGTGGTCCGCAGTTTGGCCAATGGGAAAGCAATGGACTCGATGGTATGCGCGTGCGAGAGTTGCTCAAGTGGGCGGGGAGCCTATGGTACCGGTCCCTAACCACTATGTTCAACGGTAGCTGCCGGGGAAGGATTCCCCCAACAAAGGGACCACAAAGCGAGTTGTCCCCATTTACAAGGCGGAGATCCACATAGTCCAACCACTTACCGAACAATCATGGTCGATTGCCGGTTTGCCAAACCGCTAAGCGGGCATTATTGAGCAACAGCTTGACTGGTGGGCAGAATAAATAAAAGTGCGAAGCTCAACGCTAGTAGGATTCAGACCCTAAGATTCAACCATTGATCATATCTTCACATTGAGGACTTTGGTTGAGGATAGCAAACCGCCTACGGACCTCGTATTGTTGCTCGTTGACTTTAAGGCTTTTGACACTCGTGCCTCGAAAAGTTATGGGAAAGATTGCGGCAACCGGAGGTTCCCGTGGATATGCAAAATGCGAGATCACGTGTTGTACGAGTTGTTCAGGCCGATCGGGATGACGGACAACCATTCACTAGCTAAGATTGGGGTCCGCCAGGGGATGTCCTCTTTCCCCAACATTGTTTGGTCTCGTACATTGACCGGTTGGAACCCCGCTCATGGACAATGGGGTGTGCGGACCCAACTTTGCATCGTCCTCGGGCAACTCATCTATGCAGACGATGTTGACCTCTTAGCTCACACTCCGAGGATATCTTTGTCTCACCTAGATGCTCGATACATTCCCGACCCGCCACGACATGAACGTCAATCCGCCAAGACTAAGGTGGTCCTAATCTCATCCTCGCGCCATCCAAGGCCCCCTTCATTCACTTATCGAGGGCAACAAGTGGAGGTGACACCCACCTACAAGTATCCGGGAGTGGAGTTTCCTTCTACACTATGCTTGGGATACTTCCATAAGATTACGCAGCGCCAGGGGGAAAGCACTTTATGCAATGCGAGAACAATAACCACCGAGCAGAATTATATGATTGGGGACATCAGCACATCCGCTCGGGTATTGGTAGAGCCCGCTCTTTGTACCGGGTTGAAGTTTGGGGCCCGGTGGTGTCCCTTGCTACTTGGAGCGACTTGGAACAAAAGTGTAAGGCCTTCTTAGCACCCGCACTGGAGTGAAATCCACGGTCCCATATCAGATTTTGTTGCGTAAGACGGGTTTCCTCGCCACTTCATGGCGAAGGCCCTGATGATAACACATCGCCTATTTCCGCAAGGTGGTAAATATGGATGATGATCGCCTACCGCGACTTGGCTTATGCAAAGGCAATGGGACCACAACGACTCAAGAATTGTTGGACCTGATAAAAGAGTGCAAGTGGCTAACCTCGATGGAATGTCCGGGAGCACATGTGCACCCGTGTAGAAACAGAGGGATCGCGAAACTGAGATGTTACCTTGATGCTTGTTTCTCCAAAGAAGCTTTGGGATTCCAGGGCCTCCGAGCAAGTCAAAACAAAGACATTACAAGCAAAGATATAAATCCCACATTAGAACGAGGCCCACAAATAAGTACCTACGCTCACATCCGCCCCATGAAAAAGCGCAGGCATATCGCCCCCATTCAAGACAGGTGCCCACCATCTCCTGGATTGAGAAAGGTCGATGGATTGGGGAGCCACGGCAGATAGGGTTTGTCGGTCGCGCGGCATCAGCCGTTGAGGATGAGTGTCACACTTTCCGTGAGTCTGCCCGACATATGATCGATTCGACACGCCATGCTCGATTGATTAGACCCGATGAGCCGCTACACATGTTATCGGGCACGACTTCTGGCGCCACTTTCTGGATCATATATTCGTGAAGTACTGGACTTGAGGGCTCGGATATGCCCCCCTATCAACCATTTAATCATTGTCGCCAGCCTTATTGCCGCCACGCTTTTTCCCTCGAAAACCCTTCGAGGCTGGGTTTTGAATCCGGCAAGAATGTGGATCGCAAGGCTTTTTGTATTGGGTCCCATAGGCCGATTGGTCTCCGTGGACGATAAAAACAATTCTATTCTATTCTATTCTATTCTACTATTTGCATTTTCCTTGAGTGCAATTTAGGGATTGTCCTTTATGTCTTAAACTTTGATTAATGTTTTAGTGGAGCTTACTTGATTTTAATTATGTACATTCGTGTGAAAGAGCTCCTTATGTGTGGATCTATAATTTGGCTAAATTTCATCTTTTGTTAGTTCCATTTGTGCAAGTCCTTTATACGAGTCTGGTTGCTTAGTTGTGCAAACTTCTCAAGTTTTGTTGTGGTGTTTTTATGCTTTATATTTGCATTGTTTGAAGGGTAAGGATGCCCTCTTCTTGAATTTATGAGTTTAGATGTTCCCATTTGTATTTCATAGGGCGTAATTATTTGTTACCTTAGGACAATTTAGTGTCATCTTTGCAATAGTTGGTTGGCACATGAGATGTATAATCCGATGTCTTGAGATTTAAATGCCCTTAGGATTGCATCTTTCAAGGACCCTTGAATGAGTTGGTCTGTGGGTGTTTACTTTGACCATGGAGGTTTTAAAGCTGTTATGCTCAATGTGTGGATCGCTTGCTCTTGGCTCCTTGCTCATTTATTTGTTGGTAGAGAGTTTCTTTCATCTCCTCTTTTGGTGGAGTTAGTTGTTTGGATATGCCTTTGTCTCTTGCTCTCAATTTTTGCGCTCAATCTCATCTTTCTCTGCTTCCTTTGCATCAAGTGTGGCATCGAACATAGACCGATTGGTCTCTGTGGACGATAAAAATACCTTCCTTCCTTCCTTACAGGCTTTATTTAGTTATCTCTCTTGGGTGCTTATAAGACAACCTTTGTGTTGCTTCTTTCTTGCTTAGATTTGCTTTGACGTTTAGAGATGCGGTCTATGCATTTTTATGTCCCCTTATCCACGTCGTCAAAGTTGCGCTAGAAGTGTTGGTTGCTTCCTCATCTTGTAGATATGGTGATGTGGTCATTCTCTAGTAGATTCTTTTACTTTTTTCTGCCTCTTTTTTCAGCATGCTTGTTGGTCTATGTTGGAGTTCAACTAGGCTCTAGAAGTATGATTTATCCATAAGCTTCGAGATAAAGCGTATAAATCCGCTTTCTATGATTTATCTCATGCTTTGAGATAAGCTGCAAAAATCTTCTTAAGGCTAGTTGATGTGTTCCCTCTAGAGTATTTAAGTCTGTTTCCACCTCCTTTCGCTCTATCAGCCGTTTTTGAGCCTCTCCTCCTTAGACGGCTTATCCCACCCTCCCACCCTCTTGTGCCTTTGGGCCTTTTTAGTTCTCAAGTGTTTCTTTGTTTGGTCAATGATTTTATGCTTTTATCTCTTTACTTAGAGGTCCCACTTAGTATTCCCATTGCTGCTGATCTTGAGCCCTCGTGCAATGACCTATGGTCATCGTGACAAGTGTCGATGTCCGTAGTGACTCTATTTTCATGATGGATAGCCTTTTTCTGGTGTGCCTTTGTGTGTAGTTTTTTCATTCGTTAAGGCATTTGGTGATGTTGTGATGGTCCTCATGCCAGTGGGAGGGCAGCCTTCGTGCTGGGTAGTGTGCAAGTTAGGGATGTTGTGGTGGCTCCTTGAGCCAGAAGTGTTGGCCTTCATGCTAAAGATTTGGTGACCCTCGTGCTTGGGATACGACCCTCATGGCTGGTGGATGTTGCTTTGGTGGTTTTTGCAGGTTACAGGTCGAGGGCAATTGGCATGGCTATGCTTAGCCTCATGGTCAGTTGGCTTGGAGATGGATTGGACCTGTAGGCATGAGGCCTCATGGAGTTAGGTGGTTGTTAGAATGAGGATGTGACTCAAGTTTGATGTGACTCTTATGTTGTTGGGGTCGTTGTTTTGCGAACAACGGAGTTGAAGGCTTAATTAAAGATTTTTCATTGTAGTCTTTTATTCCATTTTAAAAATTTGACATGGTATTTGAATACACTTGTATACCCAAAAAGGCCGGTGGGCATGAGGGACCTTGTTGGAAGTGTTCTAAGAATCTTTGTACATTTTCATTTGGAAGTAAAGAGGAGGGCTCCTATGGCTCATCATCGATGGTTGTTGGTCTATGTTGGAGTTCAATTAGGCACAGTTATCAGCATAAATAAGGAAAACAAGACTTATAAATAGCTGTACTAGTTTTATCCCTGATTGTTTAGTTTCTCAGAGTGACAGAATCCAAGGTGATAAGTTTATCTCTCTTTTCTATAATACCTTACCCACTTCTCTTGCTGAGTCTATGGATGATTTTGTTATGAACGTACCATCAGAAAACGAGTCCTTTACAGTTTTAAAGTGCTTTAGCAAGTGGAAGCCTCCTGGTTCTGATGGTTTTCCATGTGAATTTCATCTTCACTTTTGGGTCATCTTCACTTTTGAGTAAAAAATGATCTTATATCTATGGTGTATGGTTTTTGAATTGCAAATCACCTCCATCCTTCTATCTCAAGGGGCTTCATTCCTGCATTGTGGGTCGCTGATGTTTGAACCGCCTAACGGGCAAGGCAGACATAACTCTTCGTTGGAGTATTAGGATGAGGCTGGATCTTGTCACAATGTGTTGTTTCCGCCACACCTTCTAACCCAGTTTCTTCTTTGTATGAAGCTGCGGAACAAATTTCAAATTTTGGGACTGAACAGGTTGGCTTTCTGAGCATCAAAGATTTTGTTACCAAGTATTCGTGGACATGTTCTACTTGTATACTATAATAGTTTTGTAGTTTATTTTCCAAATTGTGCAATGGCAAGCACTGATTAGTTATCAGCATGAGCCCCTTCATGCATCTTACTAGTAGATCCTGCCTATTTCAGATCAATTTATACCAGAAACACTCCAATTAACTTGCCTGCATAATGATCTGACCATCCGTATTGTATGGAAACCTTCCACAAATTGATCTTCCAAAGATATCACAAGCCTCAATATTGTCACTTTCAAAAACTTGAACATGATCACACCCATCAGATGTGCACAACTCCATTGGATAAGAAAATCCAAGCTGATAATTCTGAACATACAACAGCGCGCTTATTTACTTTGAGATTTCTTACATTGCTTTAAACTATTGTATCAGAAGTTCCATATACTGAAATGATAACTTAGAAAATGTGAAAAGAAGAAACTACTAAGTATGATGTGTAAATAAAAAAACCATGCCGCAGATGAAATGTGCATTCTATTCTGTAAGTGCGTAGATTTTGACAAGAATATTACAGATAAGATATGGTAAACTCAAAGATAGTCTATCTTTGTGTCTGAATTCAATTCCGGATCGAGTAACCATTTAGTCACATACTTGAACTGCTGTGAAGGTAGAGGACTTCCATCTACTGGTGACATGTCTTCATCTACTACACATGGGACCGCAACAGTCCTGGCCAGCGCTAATATCTTCACAAATGATGCATTTTAAAGATCCTTTAATGTCGCGAACATCTTCAAATGTCACAACCTTATTTTCTTTTGTTGGATCTTCTACTGTAACGTCTTCAAAGGGTCCAGATTGATTAGAGGGTGCAAATTCTACCTCTTTGGACATTTTGTAGTGGTTCTTACATATATATCCATCCAGTATCCATTTGGGCCCAAGTCAAACTCTGCAGATAGCTTAGCAGCTATTAAACATAGTCGTCTAGGCAGAAGCATGTATTTATTTGATAAAATAGCATATAACTGAGCTTCACAACATACAGATTTAGGGTGAAATCACACTTGCGCCCAAGTCCAAACAAATAAAAAAATGAAAAGGCACCCATTGGGCACTATCCAACACAAGCCTATCACAGCCCGTCCAAACCAAAAAAGAAATTTGAATTAAATAGCCAAGATTTGAATGGGCAAGTGTCCACGTGGCAAAAAAAGTAATGCATGCCAAAAGTTTAGAAAGACAATATTGCCCGTCCAAAACTTTAATGCATGCCAAAAGCCACATCATACTTTAGGCTATGTTGGGTGCTTCTTTTATCCACATGGCAAGTTATTATTAGCCTACGCCAAAAAATCTTCCGGTTGGGGCAAAAGTGTGATTTGGGCCTTATTAGCAGCAGCCAAGATATCATCATTTCCTGGCACATTATTTATATTATCATTGTTTGTGCTTATAGAGGTTCGATCATTTGCATAGCTCCTCTTGGCAGGAATATATTTTGCATAGCATGTCGTATGTTCTGCCTTGCCATAGTAGCCTAAATCTCCTAGCCTTTGTCTTCTCAGTTCTAACACCTGATGAGCAATTCTTAGCTACATCATGTATGACAACATTCATGCTTTCTTGTATGGTGGCATGGCCACCGGTCCCATGGGACCATATATTGCACAAATGTCCTTTCCAGTGTTCTTCCATTATCTGGCCACATGCTATATGTTTCTTTACTCTTGTTAACGATGTAGTGCCATTATGAAACGGTCTCATTTTTCCCTTGGCGTTTTGGGAATCTTGTTTGTTGCCATCTCTATTTTGCCAGTCTCTCTTATTTCCTTGCGTCTTTTCATAGCGACTTAAGACTGAAAAAGAAGCCAAGAACAAAGGGAAAGAGCTTTTTTTGTTGTAATCTTCAATGTAAAACCCTGTGAAAGTTTTGAATGTTACATGAGTTTTAAAAGTTTGAAGGTAAACTTTAAGTGAAACTTTTAATCTGAAACTTTTGAGTGTACCGCGAAGTTGAAATGTTATGTTTGAAATGAAATATCGGTTGTAGGCTGTGAGGTTCCCAAAGTCCACGGAATTGGCTTGCCTCTTTCCATTCCGGAATGTAGAGGTATGCCATGTGGCGCCATAGAATTCACTTTCAGCCCAAAATCACGACCCATTTGCCATGTTATTTAGGAGTTTGAACCTCCAAGCATGGCAAGAAATTCATCATGGTAATCAAGGAGCAAGGCCCAGACAACAAGATAGCTTGTGAGACCTTCAGACCGGTGGGTTGTGAATTGTTTGGTTGTGAATTGTTTGGTTGTGAATTGTACAATATTACACTAATAAGCATTGCAAATGTATGTTCTAATCCAAGTTCTTTTTGCAATATCCTTAATTGACAAATTAATATAAAGAAGTCGAAATTTCTATTGAAAGGAAATACTGATTTTTTTGCAAACAATAATGGCATGCAAATAAGCAACATAAGCCGATTCGTGCCTTCATTTTTGCTTTGTTCATTTCATGCTCCTAGACTGTCGAAGTGTTTAAAAAGAGTTGGGATACTCTTTTTGAACACTTTTGATTATATTGCAGCTCACGGCATTTCCGAAGCAAGCCTACATTTTCTTATCTTAGTCTATGTAAATAAATACGCATATATATTTTTGTAGGAAGCAGCACTAATGGAAAATCCACTTCCTCCCAAGAGGATCAATTGTTATTCTCAAGTGAGTGTGATAATCATGAACTAGAAACTATGAAGGTAACAAAGCTGAAGAAAAATTATGGAATGCAAAATCAGTCCTCCAAATGCCGCCGTCGAGCGCCCTTGTCTGGGGATTCGGATGACGAAATGGCACTACTTGTTTTGTGAACTAAAACTTGTTTTCTTATGCGGTGTTATATTTTATTGATAAGTAATGGAATTAAAAGCTTACTGATAGCTTATGAGCAACAAAGTACCCAAACAATGTTGTTGCACCTTAGGTGGCAGTGGACTATGAGAAAAGTAGGTTGCTGCCAAGTTTGGAAGGATGGGTTATCCAGCTGCACTCGTGAAGAAAGCCATCAAAGCATGTGGTAGTTACACCAATGGATTCTTAACGATATGATTAGAAGAGGTTTTAATAATTTGAAAATAATACTAATTTCGCTTTTTAACTCTAGACGATGCAGATGATGCCATTATTGTCGATTATATTTCAGCTCTGGAAACACATGATGTCAATACTCTTGAAATAAGAAAGCAAACATTCATATAGTTTGTGTAGCTTCTGCACACTTGATTTATAGTCCTCTAATTTTTTTGCAGGAAAAGGAGGTCGTTCCTCAGGAAGACCATATCTTATCTTCAGACGAATAATCCAGTGATCAACTACGATCTATCGAGATCAAAAGGCTTAAGAAAAAAAAAAAACTTCGGAAGGTTTTATTATACTTGTTTTGTTGTTTGTCCCTAGACACAGTGCCAATCAGATGGCATTCAGAACCCTTCTTTACCTTTTTCCATATCTGTACTTGTGAGCTTCATGGGCTCTATGTTGACAGATGTATTCAACATAATAATCGAACGACAGATTTGAGTTATTTTTTTGGTGGGGGCAGAATGACGTTAACTGCGCTAGCCAAATAAATCGGATACCCAACTTGCTTTTGGAAATGTATCAGGTCAAAAGTGTGTTGAATGTTCCATTTATAAAGGCTTGGAAGTAAGAATAGGATGCATAGCAGGCATTTTTGTATTGTTGATATGATTATGGAGCATGGGCTTGACAACACAAATCTCTTAATACACCAGAGCTGAATGCCCTGCAAGATTTTGCAAGGGCCCTGAAGATTTCCAACTAGATTTAAGCACTCAACCTGACCCATGTAACTGGGATGGTATTATGCTAGATATTCTTGCAACTCCAATCGTAGCAACGTTACTCAAATCAGGTTGTCTCGTAGAGAGTATGAAGGATTCATCCCTTCTTCAATCTGCAGTCTCAAAGCCATTACCAATGTCCAGCTTTACAAGAACAAATTGATGGGTAATATATTTGCCTGTATTGGCCAGCTTAAATCCGTCCAAAAATTAGGCCTTGGCACTAACCTACTTTATGGAAGCATTCCTGCTGAGATTGGAAGCATGAGCAGCTTATTGAGTTTGCATTTGGATAATAACAATTTTACTGGTTCAATTCCATCTTCCATAGCAAATTTGACCTGCTTGCGAGACCTTCTTTTAGCTACCAATTCTCTAACAGGAACCATTCCAGCGGAGCTTAGAAGATTAAAAAAATGTGACTAAACTGTGGCTTCATTCTAACAATCCTCAAGTTGGAACATCCTCAAGCTGGAACTATGTTATCTTAAGAAGTTGAAGTGTCCAGGTATTTACTGAAATATTGTATATATTTATCGTTCTATCTCTTTTGCCATATGTTTGGGGTCTGGGTTCGGGAACTCCTGCAAGACAGCCCTCTGTGAGGACCCTTGGATCTGACAGGAGAATCCGGGGGACTATGTCACGCGGGATTTGCAAGAAAAGAACAAGAAGAAGAAAACAGAACAAGAGAGAACAGTGAGGGGAAAATGATAAGCTTCCTTGATATCAATGATGAACATACATGAGCTCTCGCAATCGAGAGAAGACTGAAGAGAGACAAGACTCAAAACTCATCTAAAAACTCATGTGCTAGTTCTAGTCATATATAGTACAATGGCCTTTGGCCCAATATAGACACTCGACCGATCTCTGGTGCCGACTCACGGAAGGAGGCCTGATTTGCAGGAATGTTGGCGGTGCCTCTTGAAGTGCCTAGAATCACGCCGACGCCGACGTATGTGACGGGTCATTTTTGTCCGGAGCGGCGCCTTTGGGATCCGGACGCAGCTTTGATCGCGTGGGTTCGCTGCTTGGTCTTCGCCAGCCTTTGATGGCTGACCCGCGGCTGACCGCGGGATCCTTGTTCTTGACCCGGTCCGTCAGAGGATGAATAGTCCCGTACTGTGAGGCACACGTGACTAACACTTCCCCACCAAACGACACCCCGTGAAGAAAAGGAGGAAGTGTCTCCCCGAGGGCTGAAGCCCTCGCCTGAAAGTGATCCTCACGGGAGTGAGGACGGGCACCATTATGGTAACTGCTAATGAGATCCTGGCGTTTTTGAAGAGCAGGAGGAGTGTTGAGCCCAAGGGCAGGATCGGCGTCAATGAGAAAATGAGAGCGCACCATGTCTTCAAGGGCAAAGATGGGCTTCGGGAAGAAACAAACCGGCACTCCATGAGGAGGCAAACCGAGACCGAAAGCACCGACGCTGGCATTCGATTGCAGTAAAAAGATGGACGCTGCCGATTTGAGGAGCTGACCAGGAGGCTCTTGAGAGCAGCACAGAAACCCGCCTGACGGTGGACCAAGGGTCGGGGAGGTGGCAAAGATGCCGCAAGAAGGTGTCGAGGCCATAAATGGCATCCGGTCGCTACCAACCACGCCAGCATTGGCAATATAGATCCAGGTTTCAATAGTGTCTAAGGTGGCATTATCCTCCCAAGCGGATCGCCCGACGAAGCGGGATCCCAACGAGATCCGGCCGAGATTTGAGGCGAGTGGATCCCGCATGGCCATCCATGACCTTGGTCCGTAAGGGAAGACGCCAATCGGAAGTAAGAAACCCGGGCGCGGAGGGGCACCCAGAGAGGCATACCTGGAGAGGGAGCCAGCCTGGTGGGCGTCGCCGGAAATTCACTGAATTCACCGACAAGGGCAGGATCTAGAGCCTTGCACCAACGATCCCACCCTGCTGGGAGCCGAGAGTAAACAGAGGGCTATCCCAACCCGTGGGAACCGCCTTGCTATCCGTAAGAGCACGCAGCTGATTGTAACCCGTCAGTGTTTGCGATGTAAACTTGTGCAAAGGGAAGATCCCTGATGTCCCGCGATACTTCCTTATTTGTTGCAAATAACTTCAGCTTGCCCGAGAGGCAAATGATGAGCAAGCTCCCAATGTACTCTTGATGAAGAGCATGTGTCCGATCATGATTAGACGATAGGGGTTGTTATCCAAAAGCAACCATTGAAGTGTGGGGTCACCCTCGAAAGTTCCGATGTGGCCCATCTCAAAATTTGTCCCGTATCCGCCAGATAGAAATCATGAAAAATGTATGCCATTAATGAACAACTCGGAAGGTGATCATATCCCATCGCCACAAAGGAATGAGATCAAAGACTAAAAGGGCACAAAATAAACCTTTGTCTTCAACGAGAGAGGTCGGGCCAGATCCGAAGAAAATCCCAAGGTGTCTTGTGGGAACATCACGGGACCATCACCGTGATGCCACTTCAGAAGAAAGAGGTGGCGGCGGGCAACCACATAATCCGATAACCGGAAGGAATAGGGTAGGCAACAAAGCGTGTTGTGAGCAATGGTAATATAGCCTTCAAGTTTTGTCTCCGAGCCTCATCAATACTGAATAGCTTGCTCTAGCCGTTGTTCGAGGTCACGGATCCTGTGGTCCTTTTTCTAACATATGGTTCGTCACGGACCCGCTTCGAGAAGTGTTAACCTCGCGGAGGAGGATTGCCCAGAGCATTGAGTCGGCACGGCAATCTCCGCCATCAAGAAGTTTCGCTTTCTCAACCTCCGTAAGCTGATCTTGGAGGGATGTTAGCCGAGAAGTCTGGGAGAGCCGAGCCGCCAAAGAGGCAATTTGAGCCACGCTCGTAAGGTGTTGAACTTGAGTGTTGTAATTGTCACAAAGCTCTGAGTACAAAGCATCGAAGCTTAGCAATATCTTTCTCCTTGTCACGGGAGGGTGGCTTTGGACTGATTTTGCTCCAATAAGTCCTGAATTTCGGATTGAAGTTTGAGCCCGCTGATCCGCAAGTAGGCTGGTCCTCGATCCTTTGCAATCGTTGAGATCGATGCGGGCCCTGTAAGAGAGCCCCGCGGCTTTTCTTGAAGTTGGGCTTCCAAAGTTTGAACTTGTGCAAAGGGCAGCTTGAAGGTCACGGTGGACCGCGGCTCGAGGCCTCCAGAGCCTTTTGAACCCCATTCATGAGAGCTTCTTTGGGATTCGTGGTAACGCGGAGAGCAAAGCAGCCTTTGAGCATCCCGGCCGATATTGATATAAAAGCCGGGCGAGGGTGCAGAGGCGAGGGGCCCGCCGGCCGGTTTGAGACGCTTTGAGACATGATGAGAAGCCGGAGGGCCTTGTTTCAGAGAGGAGGAGGAGACAAAGGACATGCAAGGTGTTATGGCCGGGCATGACCGAAGGAGAAGGGCGGAAGTGCCAACCGGGCGGATTTTGAGGAAGGGAATGAAAGGACTGCTGAGTGGAAGCAGTGAGAATGAGGAGGTGAGGGAGGAAAGTAATGACGATGAGGGCTTGAAGATGGCCTCCCACGTAAGTTTCGTCAGGTAGAAGTGGCAGCCCAAAGACTGGCCAACTTCTTGGAGAAGACGGTAAAACAACAATTGGGGCCAATCAATGTGGTGGTTGGAGCGAGTAGCAGTGATCACTATATTATAGAAAGGCTTATTGATATGGGTGTTCTTGATAGAATACCCAAGGTACTTGCGCCACAGAAACTTAACAAAAGTTTCATGAGGCTTGTCCATATTTGTGAGGCGATGCACGTTTGCGTGATAAGCAGGCGCTCCAAACTTAGTGACATCAAGATCCTGTATGGCAGACCAAGATAAACAAGGGGTTTGCAAAGGAATATGGAATACCTCGGAAATCAGGTGTTGAGTCAACGAAATGGTGGTGCCATCGACCACTGTGGTGTATCCATGCGGGCTGTTGACGATGTTAGCGATGAACCGCCTCAACCGGGTCGATTTGGAGCCGGAAGTTCCATTTGAGAGAATTCGTGAGTTTCTCGCGTTTCTCGCGACTCGCACGATTCGGGCCAACAAGGGCTTCACCTGAAAGTGGGCGCAAGAAAGAGACAGCCTCAAGAGAGCCGATCCCCGAGCAAAGAGGGCTTGAAGTGTAGAAAATTTTGGTGCAGCCATGGCAAAGATTGGCGGAAAAGAACAGTGATTCCAAGGCGGAGGACGAAAGCAAAGAACGGAGGACGGGCAGCCAGAGACTAAAAAGGTTTAGGGCGCCAAGCAAAGGTGGGCGAAGGGGCATGATAGGGGCAAAACGGCAACCGCTGATGGTGCCAGTGTTGAAAGATGCCAAGGAGGCGATTGAGAGGCAAAAATTTGGCTAAGTCCCCAAACTACCAAGGGAGAAGCAATGAACGGTGGAGATTAGACTGGAGAGTAGGAACGGAGGTGACAGTGGCCAAAGGACACATATTAATGTTCGATGGGCGAAAAAGAAGGAATGGCATTTAATGCCGGCAACCTCGGCGGGGATCATTAAAAGGAATGTGTCGGAGGTACCATGGCTAGATATGCGGCGGGAGAAAAGATTCTCATTTTAGAAACAAAATTTTGCATTGCAAACACGCTGGCGATTTTTGTGATTGGTCCACGCCGACAAGGAGTTCCTCGGGCCATGGCTATAAGACAAACCGAGGAAAGCGAAGGCATCCGTGGCGCCAATGGGCGGCCGCCGGTTTGAACGAGGATCGCACTATGCCCACTAACCGCCGAGTGGATTACCCGCAAGATGGATTGTCCGACTCTTCGGCGCTGCCACAATCGTGGCCTGAGAATGGATGGCTGGTGTGCCGGGATGGCTGAACATCCCGATCCAAGACCAACGCGATGGAGGTGGTTCTCGCACCTTCGCTGGGACCCCTGAAAGCGTAACCTCTACCACATCCTCAAGATCACCTCTGCTCCAACCCGAGTAGAGGGTTTTTCTTCTTAGGACTTAGTAGATAGGGCTCGAGCCCGCTTTTTGTATATAGGGCGCCCATAGCGAAATAGCTGGTCTGTGCCCACATTTTTTAAAAAATTCCACCTATAATATAATATGCCACCGCTTTTAGTCACTTTCGGGTGGTTGTGTCTTGAACCGCACCGCTTTGTTGATTGTCGCCTGTGGGATGAAATGTTTTGAGGCGAAGCCATTAACCAGTGTAGGTAATGGAGTGCCATCTAACTCAGCCGCTTGGAAAACGCCGGGTCGAACCCACTTGAACAATTTGATAAGGGCCAAGCCAACGAAACTTAAGTTTACCCGAAAATTTTTGTACCGAGAATCATAAAGAAGAACCAAATCGCCTTCATTGAATGTTTTGGTCTTCACCGCTTGTCATGTAAAGATTTTTGCAACCTGTTGTCCATGAAGAACACCTAATATAAGCATCCCTTCTAAGTTCATCCAACTGTTCCAATTGATAAACCCTTTCTTTGAGTGCAAAGAAAGTGGATTATGGGCGTGAGCCGCTTGAAAACTGAGAGTGGGGAGAATGTACTCAAAAGGCATGAGAGCTTCTTGACCATAAACCAATTTGAAAGGAGGTGACCCGTGAGCTATTTTGAAACAAGTATTGTAAGCCCAAAGAACAAAGAGGGAAGCTTGGTTTGCCGCCACATGGCGAAGCGCCACAAATTTTCTTGAGAATTGTGACCGAGTTTTGTTGGTGCTTTCTCGCCAAACCATTCCCTTTGAGGATAGTAAGGTGTGCTCTTGTGATGATGTATCGAGATAATCCGCCGCCCCTTGATGGTATGATTGATAAAGTGGACACCACGATCACCACCAGCCGCGGGGCACCGAATCGCTGATGATTTGTTGATAGATAACCTTACCGTGCTTTGCCGCAGTTGTTGTTCCGGAAGTGCGCAAGCTTCCCGCCCATTTGGTAGCGTGAGTCGCTGAGAACCGTACGTAGCGCACGGGGTGCCGCCGCAGAGGATCGATGGGTCCCACAAAAATCCATGCCCCATTTGGTCGGGCGGGAAGTGGCGCGGGCGAATCGGCGCCAAGGGAAGAGCATCACGGCCGTAATCGCCCCCACACGCCGGGTAAGCATCACACGCGGCGGGCGGGCGGAGCGCCTTTGAAGAGCGTGGGCCAAAAATAACCAAAGAAGAAGGATTTTTCGTGCCGCGGTGTCACCATGAAAATGACCACCACCGAGCCCTTCATGGGCTTCTAACAATATCCGGGACCTCATGAGGGAGAACACAAATACGATGGTATCTTTACCCTTTTTGTAAAGATGGCCCGCAACCATGGTGTAGTCACCGACCTCGCGGAGAAACCGATGTCGACGGGATTGTCGCTATCGAGAGAGCGCGGGCGCCCTCCGGGGAAGAGCGCCGCGAGGAGATAATGGCCGCTGAAAGTCATGAAACCAATGAGGTGTTGCCGCGACCAAAAAGAGTTGAGCGCCGAAAAAGGCCTCGAGACTCCAAAGGAGGGATCATCCGCGGTGGATGCGTGAAAGATAATCCGGGACAACATGAGATTTGCCAAATTTTGTGAACAATTTCAAAAGGTGCAAATTCTGCGTAAGAGGACCCAACGAGCAATGCGCCCGTGGGCGGATTTGTTGATCAAATAAAGAAGTGCTTGGTGGTCAACAAAAAATTTGATCCGACCGCCAAAAGATAGTGACGGAAGCGCTGGACGCAAAAATTAAACCCAAGGCTTCTCGCCTGCGGGCGTAGTAGTTGCGCTCAGCGTAATTGAGTTTCCGGCTGGCGTGAAGCGGTTTGGTTTGTCGTCAATGCGCATCATATTCTTTGAGAAAGAACAGCCCAATAGCAAAGGCCGAGACATCGACATGGACATGAAAGGGCTTGTCCCATTGAGGAGGAACAAGAACCGGGCCCCGAAAAGCAAGAGCTTCAACCGTTGGAAAGCAAAGATCCGCCCGGGAATTCCAAGCCCGTGTGAATTCATCACTGTGAGTTTATGAATGGGATCCGCAATGGTCGCGTAGTCCGTGAATGAAGGTGGAGTAATAATTGACCTTACCCAAGAAAGAGCGTTGTTTTTGATATTGGCCGGTGCTTGAGCCTTGAGCACACAAAATGATTTTGGCAGATCCGCGGGTGATACCGCTTTGTCGACCACATGTCCCAAACAGTAACACCCTTTAGTGACGCAAAAGGTGCATTTCTCGATTGAGACTAATGCCTACTCATCACATTTCTCGAAAAGACGAAGTTCCAATTTATCCAAATGGTCACCATGGAACTCAGAGGGCGAGAAGTCATCTTGAAAATTTTGCAAGAAGGGATTTTCCTTCATAAAATCATGAAAAACTGAGAGCATGATACGCTGAAACGTGGATGGAGAGTTTGATAAGCCAAAAGGAACCACCTTGTAGGCAAAAGTGACCACCGGTGGTGAAGGTAGTTCTTGAGTTGATCGTATTCTTTGATTGAGATCCGATTGTAGCCGAAAACCATCCATGAAGGAGTACATCTCGTGTCCAAAGAACCCTTTTCCGTAACCCGGGTCCGTGAAGGAAGGGGAAAATGATCACGCCCGCGGCTCCCGATTGAGTTTTCTGTGAGTCCACGCAAACGCCGATCTTACCATTGTGTTTTGAGTGCAATGACGATGGGGCTCACCCACTCGTAATGTTTGACCTCATAGATCAAACCCGCAGCAAGAAGGAGTTTGTCAATTTCCCTTTGACGCCGCATCACAATGCAATTAGGGTTGAGCCGGCATCGCCGCTGCTAGACCGATCGACGACGCATCGACTTTGGTAGGAATGGTGAGTTCCCCCAAGGTTTTGTTGATCCCCCAAGATCTCTCAGAGCTCCGTGCCAAAATGTGTTTGAATTTTTGAAGAGTGTGACGCCCCGTTACGATAGGGTTTCGAAGATTTGCAAAGCTCCGGACAGCCGATTGTTGCCTACGCCCACAATCTCACTTCGTGAGTCTCAATATGGGGATAACTTCCGCGGTTCCGGACAATATGAGCAGGAGGCTGAAGCATAACAGATGCGTGGCACTCGCGTGGTGAAAAGAGAGGTTGCCGAAGTTTCATCAAGCGTAGGTTGCTTCATGACAAATAAGTGGGACATCTACAGTGTGCAGGAGAGTCCACATCCGAAAAGTGATCAACCCGCTGAATTCGATTGCAAGGAGCCGTGTAAGGGTCAAGCAAAGCAGCCTACAACTGGGTCCCGATCAAGGGTCATTTCTCCCAAGGATCAAAGATATTCTGGGTAGGATGACGAGGGCGTACTCGCAGGTGGAGCCCCGAACTTGATAGATATTCCGGGCCCCTAATCGCTAATGTTTGAGAGAGGGTTCAAAGATTGTCAACGGAAATGATTTTGCCCTGCTTCCAAGTCCATGGTGGCATTGAGGTGACCATCCGTGATGACTAACCGATCGGTGGGCCCAAGAATGGATACTCTTGGCCCGGCGGAGAAAAGGTCCCGACCAACATTTCATAATCACCGATCTTCCCAGCCTTCCAAACACCAAATTCCAAGGGAAACTGAGATCACCAATGTTGATGTGAAGAAGAGGCGGACGCCTTTGAGGTCTCGCGGATGTGGCCATTGGCCAATTTGATGTCATAGGGGCACCATAGAGTTGTTTGATGCCCATTTGTTTGGCGGAGTTTGTCCGTAATGAGATTGACCGCACTACCTCCGGGCCAATTTGAACATGGTTGACTTGCTGATTACCCAATCGTGGCATGTACCGGGGTGTAGAGGTAGCAACAGCCCCAACCAAAACAATCGGAGTGGTAACTGGTCCTTGAGAGCGTGACAAAGTTTCAAAATTGTGGCCAAGCTTAAAGGAATTTTGATTTTGGCTAGCTCCTCTTGGAGTTCCGCAGGCACATGAGAAAAAGGATCCGGCCGGATCCACAAAAGCGGGAGGCGTGGTAAAGAAGCAAAGAACTTTTTGAGTAGGTCAACCTCCGCAGAATATTGGGATATGTCCGAGAGCGCGAGGTTGAGACGGAAGGTGCGCCTTGTCTTTGTTGAGCTCTAGTGGTGACATGGACATTAGCCAACGGGCGGCCTTCAGCAAGAGCTTTGCATGAGATTCAAAATGCTTTTGGCTAACTTTAGGCATGACATTCGCATGAGTTTCTCCAAGTCGGTGCAAAATGGACCTTTTGTCTTCCGCCCGAGGAATTGGCGCTGACCGCAAAGGCGGGCGCGCCATTAGGAATAATGGTTAAGGGACGGACGGACTGGTTCCGGCGTGAGACCAAACCAACCCAATTGGATGGCCGGACCGGAGGATTAAGAGCCCCAAAAATTTCTTCCCCGTGGCTTGTTGATCCATCCGAGGTTGATTGGCGTAAGCCGGTTGATAGCGTGATTGCCGAGGCGCCGAGGTGGCTTCCCAAGAACAGACGCCGGGCCTTGTTTGCCATTAGCAATCCGTGAGTTGGTAAGCCGTGAGGCTGACGGATGTGGTCCGATTGGTGCCGAAGCCGCATCTGAACTTGTGGGAGTTGAGGACACGCCGCGGTGGTATGACCCCATTCTGACAAATAACACCGAAGCCAAGGATCAAAAGGAGGACGGTGTTGGGTCCCCGCTGTTGCCCTGCTGCTGATAGAGTTGATTGGGTTGCGCCTGCAGCGGTGGCTGCGATAGTGCGCGATTGGTGCTGAGGTGTTGTTTGCACTTGATAAACCATTTTGTTGGCGAAGGTGTAGGATGAGTGCGAAAGTGCACTCTTCCGCGGGTATGATTGCACATGTTGCAGCGCTTACAATGAGGCGGCCATTGGTGGAGTTGCACTCATTCGCCAAGTGGCCTTGATATTTGCGATATGGCACCAGATCCATCGATGACCGCCCGGATTGGCGGTTGAGGTTGAACATCGGGCCGGGGAACCATGACGGGTGGAATGAAAGGGAGCTCCCTCGGAGCCACGCCACCTGAGGAAACATTGATCGAAAGTGATTGACAAGATCGATAGCCCCGGCCCAAAGTCTTCTGCAGTGTATTCACCATGAGTCTGATAGCCGAGGAAGTCCTTGGAGAAACGCACTCAAGATCCGCTCGGCGGTGGGGGTACCTCCTGAGTTTGCCGAGCACGTGAAGACGGCCCGCAAAAATCCCTGCACTCGCGGGCTCTTGCTGAAGGTCATTGAGTTGCTTGAGATGAAGTTGATCATCATCCGCGGGTCCCATAGTGAGAAAGAAAAGCGCTTTCATTTCGGACCAATCTTGTTTCCAAAGGCTTTTGTTGGACATGAGCCATTGATGAGGGGAGCCACGCAATGTGGTGGAAAAGATGTGGAATTTCAGTTGAGGTTGGCGCATGACCATTCAGACAGCCAGAGCCTCAAATTCTTCCATGTGGGCATGAGCACTTTGGTCCAAAGGTTTGCCTTTCGTGGTTGCCAAAGGTGGGATAAGTCAGCCTTAAGGGTCCGGAAGGTAGAGGTAATAAAGGCCGGGCTGGACAGAACATGATAGTGAGGATATTGAGGTGGAGTTGGAGGTGGTATGGTGTTTGAAAAGACCATGTCAAGGGGTGGTTGATGTGGAGGTACCGAGATCATTTGTTTTGAGGTCTGTAAGAGTGTAAAAAGAAGAAGAGCTATGGAAAGGTAGGGAAGGGAAATTCTCGGGAGGAGCAAAAGAGACATGTGGATATCCCCCGGCCCCCTTAGGAGATGATGGTTGTGAAGGCAGAGGCGCATGGGCCGTAAGAGTGATGGATGAAGGCATGTTCGGGGTATGAAAGTAGGTTGAGCGTGGAGCCTGATAGGGCTCCCCGAGAGTGATGAGGGAGAATCGGTCGTCGGAGCAATGTTTGCACGCTTTGAGGCGAGAATTTGGACGAGACATGACACGAGGGGTGGTGGCGCCGACCGAGCCCGAGACCGAATGTGGCCTCCCTCAATGTCATAAGCGTATCCATACATGTCAACAATGCAATGCCTCTTTCGATGATGGCGCCTGCCGGTGACGCTCTGGGAAAGAAGTTCTTCCGGGCGCGAAGTTTCTAATGCACATTTCGATGTAAGAAAGGAAAATCGAATCGTACCGCGCAAATGGCGATGATGTGTTTGGGGTCCGGTTCTGAACTCCTGCAAGACAGCCTGCTGTGAGGACCCTTGATTCGACAGAGAGAACCGGGGACTATGTCACGGATTTGCAAGAAAAGAACAAGAAGAAGAAAAAGAACAAGAGAGAACAAAGGAGGGGAAAATGATAAGCTTCCTTGATATCAATGATGAACATACATGAGCTCTCGCGAATCGAGAGAAGATCAAGAGAGACAAGACTCAAAACTCATCTAAAAAACTCATGTGCTAGTTCTAGTCATATAGTACAATGGCCTTTGGCCCAATATAGACACTCTCCGACCGATCTCTGGTGCGACTCTCGGAAGGAGGCCCGATGGGTGAATGTTGGCGGTGCCTCTTGAAGTGCTCTAGAATCACACGCCGACGCTGGACGGGCCGCCATTTGTCCGAGCGGCGCCTCTGGGACGCGACGCAGTTTTGACCGCGTGGTTCGCCGCTTGGTCTTCACGAGCCTTTGATGGCTGACCCGTGGGTCGATCAGTGGATCCTTGTTCTTGACCCGTCCGTCAGATTTATGAATAGTCCCGCACTGTGAGGCACGTGACTAACACCATAAGCATCTAGAAGCTTTTGTGATACCTTGTACATATGCGCAGCAACTTGCAGATACAGCATGCACAATCTTTGCTAGATGACGATGATAATCCATTGGATCGATACAATGAATTTGTTAGCACATTACATTATCCTGTTAAAGTAGCCTTTGTCAAATGATGCATCTTATGTGGGTGGACTTGAGTTTACTCCCACCATTCCTGTGACAATTGGAAGCTTCTATCTTACTGAAAGTTGTGTAGAACTCATATTTTTTATTTCCAACTGAAGGCTTCTATCTTGTTGGAAGTTATACTTGAGGGATTTGATTGAATACTTACGCAATAAATACCTTGCTTTTTGTTGCCAACAAGCACAATATTTCTTGATGCTCTTGTTCTAAGTTTTTATTTGTTGTTCAAGTTCTCAGAGGGTTGATGCTCTTGTTTTTAACTTCTTATTTGTCATTCAAGTTCTCAAAGCGGAGCATTGCAGAACCCTTTTTTACTTGCTTGTATGATATTCGTATATGTGAGTAAGAGGTGCTTGTATGATATTTGTAATACCATACTGTGTGCCATGTTCGAGAAGATATATGATGGTTTAGTTTTGTTTGCTTATGTTATGGCCCGAAGGGCCCCTTTTTGTTTTTTTTAATATAACTACCATTAACATTAATCAACACAAACCATTGCATTCAATACCTTTAAATTAAAATCCCTCTAAAAACCCCTTTGGTTTGGGTGTATATTCTCATGGAGGGTAACGTAGGGTAGCGAGAGCCCCTAAATCGTATAATATATGTATAAAATCAACACCTTTTAGTATATTGCCTCAAACTTTATAGTATTTGGCAAACCTTGTTATACAGTATACCAAAACTTGTACAAACATACCCCACAAACGAGGATCGCATATCTAGCATAATAACATGGGTTTTTTTTTGTGTTTTTGTACATTTTTTCCTATGGTTTTTATATGATTTGGTGGCCGTATTTCACGGGATGTAGTAATGCGCACATCTAGAGTGCACATTATATTTTCATCTTCTAATTTCATATTCCCAATAGTTTATAGCCATGTTTGCATGATTCTTATGCCATCCAATTATTTTAATGGTCAAGATCGAGTGCTTGAGCCCTTAATCAAGGGCTCACAATGGATACCCTATTTCATGGCATATTTCCCTAGTTTTTTTTTTTCCTATAATCCAAAGTTTAAAATGGAGGTATTGAGCTCATGTGCTTTAGGGTTTTTATTATGTGCTTTTCAAGTTCTGCCGATTCCTTGCACTCTGACCAACATAGCAGCAAGAAGCATCGAGGTCTGCCGATGAAAGAAGGCTAGTACCTGGTTATATGGTGCATGGATACCCTGGTAGCATGGTTGCGACAGAACTCCAGTGAGCAAGGAAGGAACAGACGTATCTCGAGATGATTAGTTGTAGCAAATAGACCCTGGAGCTTTATTAAAACTTATCAGGAAGTAGGCATCTTCAGTATGGTTCATATGCATAAACCTTTTCCAGTTCCTGAAAATGCAGCAATAATTTTGAAGAATGGAGGCATCCCTATGATCATTTCATGCTTGAAACGCCCTGTCGAAAATATACTAAGATGCATAAGCTGTGCTATAATTGTTGAAAGAAATCTGGCAGGTGTTCCTCATGAGAGTTTCAGGGTTTTTATCTTTTTTTAAAATGGTATGTCATTTCCTTTACTTACATCCTCTGGTCTGTTTTGGAAATACCATTGTCTGCAGAGTGGTATCTTCATCCCATAAGACCTCTGATTCGAAGGAGCTTCTTCAGGAGATAGACTGGTAATTGACATGTATTTGAAGAAATTGAAAATTCAAAGTTAGATATGGAAGATAATCTGTTTTTGCTGTTGATATTAATGACAAGTCGATCTGAAAGCTCCGTAAAGGTGCATGGCATTCGTTATGAAAATTGATATACTACTTATAATATCTTATTTGCATTGCATGAAATGACACAATAGAAGCAGTTGATGCAACATAAATCGTTTGTTATTAATTGTACCTTCTGCTGTTTCTGTACTTTGATACTTGTATGTTGGCATTCCTTTAGAGAACACATCTCAATTATTGGTATGTATATTGCAGGGATGCTATGTAGGGGATTATGGACTTCAAGCTGTTGGGCAATTTTTCAAACTCTAAGAACTCAATTTGCATTTCTGTAAATGTGTAACTGATGTTGGGATAAGAGACATAGCAATTGGTTGTGCAAAGTCACTAAAATCTCTTGGACTGGCAGCTTGTGCATGTATCACGGACACCTCATTAGACGCAGTTGGAGCTACATCATCTTACCTTGAAAAGCTTTCTTTGGATTCCGAATCAATTAGAAATAAACGTATACTTGCCATTGCAAGTGGGTGTCCCAGGCTCAAATCATTGCATATGCAATGCGTGAATGTGACTGGTGAAGCTTTGCAAGCTGTGGGAAAGTCATGCAAATTTTTAGAAACACTAGAGCTATTCAGCTTCCAGAAATTTACAGACAGGTATTGCATGGTTTAAACTAATTCATTTGGAATGGATTTGACACATTTTAGTGGGCATAGACCTGATTGAAGCTCTATTGACTATTGGCTTATTCGCCTGTTATTGTGCTATATATTCGCTATTGGACAAGGCTGTAAAATGCTAAGTGCTCTTACACTTAGTAGTGGTTGCATAAGGATGCAAAGAGCTTTCTTTCCTTAAGATTAACGGTTATCACCATATCGGACATAGCGATAAGAAAAACAAATCACCTCCTCATCGTTAATGGATTTACCTTTGAAATAAGTTACAATGCAATAGAATGGGGAACTGAAATTGTTTCTCTACAGGATGTGGCATTATAGGAGCTATGGAGATTTTAGCAGGATCTGTGGCATATTTCCTTCCCTACCAAATGTGTCGATTCCAAGGCTTGTGGCATTATAGGAGCTATGGAGATTTTAGCAGGATCTGTGGCATATTTCCTTCCCTACCGAATGTGTTGATTCCAAGGCTACAAGGCTACAGACATTGCCTACAAACATGTAAATATGGGATTTTATGGATTTTGTCATCTCCTTACGCCCATCAAGCAGAGATTGGAAATAATAAAAGAGGAAAAATACTATGTCTTTTGCTTGTGGGTTGCTTGTATGGAGTATTTTAGATGTTTTCCAGAAGTTCTGTTTCTTTTGATGTTGAAGTGCGTAGGTATTTCCTAGGGCCCGAAGGGCCCAATTTTTTTTTTAATATAACAACCAACACACAACTACCATTAATATTAATTAAAACAAACAATTGCATCTAACACACTTAAATTAGAATCCCCCTAAAACCCCCTTTGGTTTGGGTGCATATTCACACCTAAGTTACGTAGGGCAAACGAGCCCCTAGAAACTTACAATACATGTACAAAATTAACACCATTAAGTACATTCTCTCAAATCTTATAGTATTTTGTAAACCTGAATATACAGTATACAAAAACTTGTACAAGCATACCCCACAAACGAGGATCGCTATATATGGTCTAGGTCAAGGAATAAAGGGGAAATATGCCCATCGGACAGCTCTCGGTGCCCGGAGTAACCCCCCATGTGAATATGCACCCAAAGGGGGTTTTGTAACGTTCCTAACCGACATGCCCTTAACCAACTGGGCAAAATCGTCTAGACGTTTATGAGTAGTCGCTTCTACCCATTTATGCTTGTGTCTGGAACGCCCACGTGCACATTCAAAGATCGAATACTCGAAAGGTCTACCATGGGGCCGCATACGGTCTCTCCCACTAGAACTATGCTCGTCCTCGAGCATCCAAGGCTATACCATGTCTATGGCATACCATGTCACAATGATTACCAAGTCTTTGCAAATTACCCATGCATATAGACACCCATGGAGACTCGAACTCGAGACCTGCTTTGATACCAACTGTAACATTCCTAACCGACATGCCCTTAACTAACTGGGCAAAACCGTCTAGACGTTTATGAGTAGTCGCTTCTACCCATTTATGCCGGTGTCTCGGGAACGCCCCACAGGCACATTCAAGGATCGAATACTCGAGCGGTCTACCATGGGCCCATTACAGGTTTTAGGGGGATTCTAATTTAAGTGTGTTGGATGCAATTGTTTGTTTTAATTAATATTAATGGTAGTTGTGTGTGGTTGTGTGTTGGAATAAAGGGCAAATATGCCCATCCAACAGCGCTCGATGCTCGGAGTCAATCCCCGTGAGAATATGCACCCAAACCAAAGGGGATTTTAGGGGGATTTTAATTTAAAGGCATTGAATGCAATGGTTTATGTTAATTAATGTTAATGGTAGTTATATTAATGTTAGTATACATTCATTAAGAAAATGAAATCATGTATTCGTACAGGTCTTGTACAATTTACATTATCAATATAACTACACAAAGCATTCTTCATGAATGGCTAATGTGTTTTAGACAAAGAACATGATCACGTCAATCCCAATAGGTCTAGGGCACTGAGCTTCGCAAGCCTCTTCTTGGTCCATATACAATTCATAAACAAAAGAAAACTAAATAATACAGAACAAAACCCCTTGTTCAAAACGTTAATAAGTCCCGACACATGAAATGACCCAACAAGAACCATGAAAATGAAACGACAACAAGAAATATAAAAACACACTCTCGGGCCACCGGAGGGCAACCCTCCATGCATAGAAACTTGTTTTTGGTGGCAAAAAAAGAAAGGCTTATTTTCTCCATGTGGATCTTGGTTTTATGCACACGAGACATGCGTTTTGATAGGCATCTTGGAAGAACATACTGGATTTCCATTGGGCTTAGGCTGGTCTAAAACAACTAGGTCTCGAGTTCGAGATTGTCCTGAGTCGCACTATGTATAGTTACGTCCCATGGCATCTATCTGTACCATATGATTTATATGCCCTTGAAAACTACTGGTTAATTTAACGGTTTTCTATATACATGAATGACCATATGGGTTGCCCTTGGAAACTACTAGTTAATTTAATGGTTATTTATGTAAACTGGTAGGTTCATGCGCACCACGTAAAAACCAGGTACGTTCAACTCTTGCCCCTACGCTAATCTGATCATGCCTTGTGCAAGTTTCAAACCAAGAATCCTGTGCGTGTCGCTGCCATTCCTATTTTACTTGAGTTTTTGGGAGCACACGATTGTTTTGCTTGCATTCCTATTTTACTTGAATTTTGGGAGCACATGATTGTTTTGCTTGCAATGTGGGATGGTTACCCTACATTTTGCTCTTTTACTTGCATTATCCTCATGTTTACTTGCAGTCCAGTTTATCTTTACTGCTGCCCTGCTTCAAGAATTGAACATCCCTTGTTTCCACGTTACATCCATGCCAAGAATATCCATGCCAGGAATATCGACCAAAAGGTCATTCTTGTTCTTTATGTGGTGTATGTTTCCTCCTATTTCATGAGAAGCGAGCTTGCCACTTCATGCTAGCTCATTGAGAGCATCTAACGTTCGATACAAAATATACACGAGATATCCACAATACATCCCAAAACCACTCATGCCTAGGGTTGTTGCCCAACACTAAAATTCCATACATTTTCATCTTAATACTTGCAATAAATCTGTCACTGTAATTATCCGTTCCAAATTGATCTATTGAATTTTTCCTTCAGTCATGTGATACGAGAAAGCCCATAGCCAAAGGAGTGCAGTTGACAAATCTAATACCTGGCGCAATTCCAGCGTTGGCCAAAACAAGCTCAATCCCTTCAATCACTTTGCTTTGAGCAATTAGAGCTTGTGGCTCGTAAACTTCAAAGGAGGAGATTAGGCTTAATCCTAACTGCCCAACACCCACCAATTCCTTCTGGGCTTTGCATTTACGGCTGTTATACTCAATACTTCAATGAGCGAACAAACGTTCTCGAAAGAGAGCCACATTTCTCGTATCTCAGGTTTTTCAAATAAGGACCACGATTGTCAATCTATAAGAATGGCTGCAACATCATTACAAAATCCCAACCTGTGACAGCGAGTTTAGAAACACAGGACAGCTGCCCGCTATCCCTGATACTAATACAATTTCCAATTAGCTATGGCTCGTTGAACTTGTTTTGAAAGAATAAAAGGGGATTGTCCAGGATAAATTTATTGAATATATATACTATGTGCCGTGAAAAAGTTGCCCCATCTTGAGCTTTCTCTAAGATGCCTCATCTCCAATCTTTACATAAAAGCATGACCAATGCTTCACCGTACATTCACCTGGTTTTATCATTGACATGCAAATTAAGATGAATATGAAATAACTCCTAAACCAATAAGAGTGCAGTTCTTACCTGATCTCGTTCTGATCGAGGGCATTAAGACCCTCCATTGATGCTACTGTAGCTTGTTAGTCTATGGATATTTCTAAAAATAAATATTCATTTCTTTTCCATCTTTCATCTCCATTACATGCTCTTTGGCTTCTGTAAGAGCTACCTGTGCAATAGGAGTATGTCCAGAAGTTGGAACAAAGAATTCTCCAATTTGGACTGCAAAAAAGACGTGATGTATAAAACGCACCTTTCCGTACTTCGTGAAAAAGTTGTTCATAAGATTCAATGAGCTTACAGCAGCATCCACGTTGGCTTTCAAAGCTTGTGCTAAGGCAAAAGCTCCATTGTCCTGCACTATGACATTCCTATAAGAACCTAAGGAACCTTGAAATCTCAAATCAAAACAAGACTTACCCTTATTTCGTTGAAGCCAAGATCCAAGGATGTCAAAGTCTCGTTTACAACTTTCAAACTACGAGCCAACACTGCAGCCCCCTGTTGTAGCATGCCCTTTGTTAACGAGACACACATGATCGTGGATATATTACACAATACTTGGAATGGGTTAGTTTTCTTCTATACTTCAATCTAGCATTTACGCTGGCTAAAGTAGAGTATATTTCTGAAGATTCTTGACACTTTTAAATTGTCACCATCACAAATTTACAAGTGCTTAGTTGTGCAGTAGCTTTACATACATCATCACCCAGTCCATTTGCCCGAAGATCCAAGGTTGATATTGTTGAATTATATTGTAGGCATTCTGCTAAAGCTTCAGCTCCCTTGACACCAATCTGATACAAGCAATGACATTTCTTCAACATGAGAAAACGGTTCCTCCATGTCAACACGTTGAAAAGAATACCTGGCACCATCCCAGACGAAGAGTTTCAATTTTTCCTCCAAACTTGAAGACATCGGCAAGGACTTTGGCTCCTTCTGGACCAATAGGGTTGTAGCTCATTTCTAACTGTTATAAAACTAAAAACTATAAGGCGCACTCCGGAAAATGGAGAGTGAGAGGGAGGGAGGGAGGGAGGGAGGGAGGGATGGAGGAGAGGCATGATAGGCATTACCGTTGTAACTGTCATGTTGTCTTTCAAAGCATTTGCTATTTGCTTTGCACCTTGAGCAGTAAAGTTATTTCCCCCCTGGGGCACATGAATCAGTCAGATTCATGACAAATTACACATTTGATAATCATTGAGCATCTGCGTTATATTTGATATAACATGTGAGAAGAGATACTCACTAGATCAACTGTTGAGAGACTCTTGCTTCGCTTTAGGGCATCTGCAATTCTCTCGGCTCCCTAATAAAATACACTGAGTTGAACTATGGACTAAACCAGCAGACCAAGAGCAGACTTGATAGGCAGAATTGTTCTATTATAAATATATCCTTTTACCTCATCCCCAATATCATTCATGTAAAGGTTCAACCACTGTAAGCTTTTTGACTTTTTTACATATTCCGCTACATGAAACGCTCCTTTAGCACCAATACTATTATTTCCTATGTCCAAGCTAGTAATCTTGCCTGTAAAAAAAATAAAAATGTAACATATAGAAAACTAATTGAGCCTTTATATGTATGCCATGGCGGTCAAGATACCTTTATGACTGAGCAAGCCCTCCATTAACGCTCGAGCTCCTTCATTTCCAATATTATTTCCATGAAAGTGAAGCTCCTGCGTACATATTATGAGCAGGAAAAATGTTCATATGTAGTTGAAACAACCAAATCATCTTAGAGCTTTCATGATTTTACCATTACTCACCCTGAGTGTCTTATTCTGTTCTAATCCTTTTGCAAAAGCAGAAGCTCCAAGGGGACCACCATAATTACCACTGAAGATATGAGAAGTTAGGGGCAAAGAAAGAAATATCCAGTAAATGTGAAGAAAAAAACACTAACTTCAGGTGTAAAGCTCTGATGCTTTTGTTGATGGTAATAGCTTCAGCAAAAGCAGCAAAACCCTGAGACACGTGGTTCTTTAGTTACACACCTATTTAAAAATGCGTGATAGGAGAACAGGCATAAATTATTACACAATCAACTATTACTTACAGGGTAGTCAATAACATTATTGTTCAGTTCCAAAGCTGCCAAACTGGTATTCTTCTTTAAAATCTCTGCTAAGGCTTTAGCTCCCTGCATAAGATTCCCAATTAACATCATAAGGTTTAACCAACTACACATACTGCAAAAAGAACCAGACATACCTCATCTCCAATGTTACAACTATTTAGCTGTAATTTCTCAATCCCCCTGTTATTTTCCAAAGCAGCAGCTAGCTCCTGAATTAATCATAACTCAGAGACATCAGGACAAATATTCAGGACAAATATTCATGTACCCACTAAGAATATACTCAATTAAATTTTAATAATGATAAGCATGCATTAGCTTTAATGTCAACAGTAGATGGTTACCCAATAATCAACATAATCTAAAAAGAGACCCCTGACATGAATAGAATGCTCTTATTAGTTGGCATTACCAAGCAGTGCTGTGGGATAATTATTGATAAATCTATGACTTTGCTAGGAGGGGTGGAAGAATGCCATTTGTTGGTTAATGCATCCATCAATGCAAAAGATAATCAATGAAGGACATCTCAACAGAATGCCATAACCACAATAGTGTAGGTCAAATGAAAACCTGTCATGTCTAACCTTTGCTCCATCATCACCAATGTCATTTCCAGAAAGGTTGAGTATCTTTAATGAATAGTTCTGACGCATGGCGTTTGCAAGGACTTTCACTCCTGCTGCCGTGATTGAATTAGCTGAGAAATCAACGAACTCAAGACTCTGTGATGGCAAACAGAAAGATATCCTCAACCTCCATATTAGGAAACTACAGATGCTCTACAAGATTATGATAAACACGCTCGGTGGCATTCACTAACCGAATTAAAAGCTAGGTTCTCCACAAGGTAGGAAAACCCTTCATCACCAAAGTTGCGCCCTGTCATCAGGTACACACTTGCTCAGGCTATTTTCTGAATAGAGTGCTCTTCCATTTTTTGGACGGAATAATATCACTCAAACAAATTTCTTACCACTAAGATCAACATCAGGAAACGTACGAAGCTGCTTTGCAAAATCATTGATTTTGTTTAGAGATTCTTCTCGAAATTTTAACTGTGCATTAGGTGATGAATCTGTTCCAGTTAATGCTGGACGGCCAAAGTTTAGTACGTTCCTTCCCATGGCTATCACCTTGCTTAAAGCTGGTAGAAAGTGGCAAATTAATCAGTTGTTAAAATTTGTCTGAAAAGACAATACTTAGATACTACCTAGGTAGATTCCTGTCAACACAATGCTTGCACCAATAATTGTCCCCAATAAGTCTGGACTAAATTTGAAAGGTAGATTAATAGACTCCATAAAGGAGAACAACTGCTGCTTGTTTTTATCAGATTGAATGGTGGTGGTGGTGTTGGTGGTAGTAGGACGAATGGTTCGTCTTGACGCACGTCCTCCTTGATCTCCCTGCATTCCTTCTGCTCCATATGCAGCTCGAATCAATGTCTGTGGGGCCATGTTGATGAGGCCCAAAGCTGGATTATTATACAGTCTACTATGAGATGGGCAATGCTGCAAATCGCATTTCAAACCCATCAAATCCAGATGATTTTAAAGAGAATTAACCAAGATACCCGTGCTAATCCAACTGAAACTAAGGAAAAGGAAAAATGCACCGGATGGACAAACCTGTGAAGGAGAGTGAGTTGAAGAACGGCGTACAAGGAGGGGCGGAGAATGCAGGCGTCCCATGATGAGCGCCATTTGTTCCACCATAGATAGCACAGTTATCGAGAGGTTTAAGGTGTGTAGGAGTCTTCAAGTGAAATGTAATTTTAATCTGTTCTATTTAGCCAAGGAAAACCCCTAACTTTTTTTTTCCCCTTTTTTTTTTTTTTTTTTTTTTTTTTTTTTTTTTTGGGATCCCTTTAGGGATGGTAAGTGTAATGGTAATGGTAATGAGGGAGATGGAGTATGTGCAGAATATTCAGATAGTCGAGATATCGTGATAGGTACATTTTGAAGGCTGCGATCACATTTCAAGCTAAGACCAAACTAAAAGGTGCATTCACGACTTTATACAGCCGAAGAACATATTGATGAGGGGCAAATTGGAGCTAGAATGGAGGCTGCTAGTGGCAAAGTCGTGTTCAACGGGGTCTCATATTCGCCAAAAGGGTGGCTTTGGCTTATCCCATGCACTTGGGGATAAGAGCTTCAAGGAAACATGGGGTCTGACTCCGGAGCCGGAGTTTAGGACATGGAAGCCATCGATTTCAATTGGTCTTGCTTCTTCTTCCTAGCATCAAATATGTCATTTGAGAAGCTGAAAATCAAGGGTGTCTCTAGCATCATTAAAAGGTCTAAGGATGAGAGAGTGCACAGAGCATTGCAAGCAAAGTGGTAGAGAAAGGTGTGAGGGTGGGTGGCAGATAAATAGTATTGAATTCAATTTTTATCGTCCGCGGAGGCTAACTACCTATGGGAACTAAAGAAAGGATACAATAAGCACATTACTGCTAGGATTAACAAGGTGCTGCGCACGGAGGGTTGCCCACTGTGGCCTGAGGGTGAAGTGGCTTAAATCATACTTCACCCTCAAGCCCCAGCTGTCTACTCGATCAAGCTTGTTATTCCAAATATTTGGTTTGCAAATTTGGAATCAAGATCTTTGCTTAAAGGAAAATTATGTCCATGATAGAACAAGGGAAAACATTCGTTCACGGCCCCAATGCATCATCTTCAATGCTTTGATTGAGATCGAGGACATTGCTGCAGGGCTCCTATTAACAAAATATAGATTCCAGTCTACATTAAACAGGCCTTGCAATGCAATTGTCAAATATTTGTCATTTGGTTTGCGGATGTCCTTACTCCGTATTTTAATCCAATTCTTGGGCACCTTAGAAGTAGAGCTCCAGCAATCCATCCATTCTAGATCACTCAAGGGCTTGTTGGAGTTGTTGATAATATTCAAAAAATTAGCCTATCTAATAAACTAGTGTTAAGCTTAAGTAAGTTCTTCTTTTCTTCTGATTCGATTTGTTGTTGATAGTTAAGAGCTACAAAGAGTGACTTGATGGGCTTCATTATTGACTGGTAAATTGACTTGATGGGCTTCATTATTTACTCAAACTCTTGTATTCACATCAAACATGTTGGTCAACCTAGCTAATACCTGATGCAATTGGATTGCAAATAACTGGATTACTAGTCAACTAAATATCCCTAGCAATCTCCAACTATTCATAAGATGCCTTTTCTACTATTATGACAGAGGAGAAGTATAGATGGGTGCTAGTGATCACGTTGTTTGCAATTTCAATCCTACCAGCCAGAAAAAGAGTTTTAGGTACTGTGTCAGTTTTTTTTTAATCCTGTTCACAATTGATGACCACAATCCATGAATATTCATATTCAAGGCTAAAGGCAAGCCTAGAAGTTTGGTAGCTGAGTCCTTTGGAAGGACTTTAATACCTTCTATGAAAATGCTATCTGTCTCCAGAATTGTTACACATTTGTCTCTGTTTAGGCAGACCCCTGAAGCCTTTCCAAGCAACCTTAACATATCCAAGAAGTTTCTTATACTACTTCCATCATTCTGTAAGAAACAAAACGTGTCATCAATATACTGCATCAACGCGAGGACGTTTTCTTGTTGTGGTAGGTTTAAACGCTAGCAGCAAATTCTTAGTAGCACGAGTTACCATTTCTGCCACTATGAGAAAAAGATAGGGAGCCAGAGGGCATCCCTGTCTTACCCCTCTTTGGATAGGAAAAAATTCTGTAGGGTCACCATTTATCAATATGGAAGAGCAGGCTTTAACATTGAAACCATGAACCTGCTTCACAAAGTCTTCAGAAAAGTCCAACCTCTTCATGGCTCTATAAAGGAAAGGCCATTTAATTGTATCGTAAGCCCTGCTAAAATCCAGCTTGAGCAACATGCAATTCTGTTTTGATAATTTATTCCAATGAAGACCGTCATGTGCTCCCACAAAGTTGTCTAAAATATTCCTATTAGGTAAGAAGCCAGACTGCACAGTATCTATAGCTTCCATCAGAACCCCTTTAAGCCTTTCTGCCATGATTTTGACAATGAGCTTGTATGTAGTGTTAGTGAGTGATATAGCTTCTATAGATAAATGCGCTTCTTTGATCTAATAGGCTGGCTTCTGAGACAATGCCTTGGCAATTTGGACTGTGCTTCACTGCATTCTTTATTTTTGATGTGCTTCTTTGTGTAGCCGAATGTCATGTCTGCTGCTTCTAGTATTAGGCGTGAAAAGGTTGTAACTTCTTACAGACTTCCCTTCCAGTAAACCTCATCAAATAATGTTTCAATCAAGCATTTATATGATTTAGCATGTTTGTAATCCTCCCTTAGTCTAGGCTGAAAATGAGGTTGCTGTAATTCAATTCCAAGCTTAGTTTTGAGTGTGATACGCAAAGGTAGATGGTCTGACTCTGGCAACTTTTCACTAATGACGCATTCCTGGATCAAATCCAAGTTCATTGCCAAAAAGTAATCAATGGTACTCGAGCCTGCATGATTCATACAAGTAAACTTATCAAAACCTCGGAAACAACTCAGACCATTTACGATCTAACCATCATTCATTTAAATTGGGTTTATGTCTGTTCCAAAAGCATGCCACTTTTCCATACCCCTTTCTTAATGTTGTGTTGAGGTGTATGAGATGTTATTATGCAAGAATACAAATTTTATTATATATTTAGCAAGTATTTTAATTACTACTTTGATTATCGAGAGAAAAGTGATGTTTGATTAGCATATGTAGACAACAACACATTGGTATGTACAAAACACTTTTTACATTGTATTGACTGGATATAAAGCTTACATCACGGAGGAACTAATCTCTTTTTAATTAAATAAGACTCAAGATAGGGGGTCCATGTCCTTACTCCTATCTAATTCTGGATGCACTTTGACAACATCTGCTACTGTCATACCAGTAGCATAAGACAAAACAAGCATTCATTATGTTGCATATAAAAGCTCAATAAAATCCAACAAAATGTTTCAAAGTGGTTCCACTAAGATTAAATATAGAGCATATACTGGCCGTATGCTAGACACTCCATATCAGCTTTAACGTTGGAATTGTCCTAAAATACATGGCTCTTTTGAGCCTGCAAATGTAAAAGACCCATAGAAAGATTGTATATAAAACTTTAGCAAATCACGCTTGGCGTGAATTGAAGTCAATGGGCAATGCACTTAATAAAGAAATTACGTATTTCTATTCGCTTTAAAAATCTCCATTGAATAAGTAACAATAAGAAAGCTAGAAGGATTGAAGGACACCTTATGTTGAACAGGAAAACTAGAAGAATATTATGTTATATAAGATAATAAGAACACACAAAGCAAACAATCCTCTGTGCAAATGCAAGGATTAGAAATTTAAAAGCATATATTGAAGATATATATGAGGACTAAAATAAAACAAGCGTTTTGGAAATAAAGTAAACTAATAGTATCATGCTTATTCAAATGCAGGGATTTGCTCTTACTTGCAAATCATGCTTGGCGTGCTTTACAACTTGAGAATGTGTAAAACCAAAGCCCTTGTTAGCAATAATAAATCCCCAAGCACCTGCCTCCAAATGAAACTGCTGTACTAAAATCTGTCTTAAAATCATTAAACTGTAAAGCAGGATGTCCTACTACTTATGAAATGCAAAAGCATTACTCGTAAATATATTTATAGTATCTTCATAGAAATAGACACCATTATAGGTTAGGCAGTTCCCCGACATTTGCAGTTTGCAAGTTGCAGGCATATCCAATCGGCTCCACCTAGAAGCTGAATGCTTCCCGGTTAAATAAATAAAGGGCAATAACTTTAGCAGGAGGCTGGCAACAAAATCATGCTTATTACCTTCAAATTTGGATGTTCTCTTGAATCAAACCAACTTGTGCCGCTGATGGAGCTCCATGAAAAATAGTGTCATGTGCAACGCTTCAAATCTACAAGCAGAGGTATGCTTCAAATAGAGTGTCCTGTGCAATGCTTCGTTAGGCGCCTTCTTCCGCCACTAGGCAGTTTCACATCCTCGGCTCTATAAGGCTACCACATAAACAAACTTGCAGGATCCGCTCACCTATAGAGATGCATACAGAGATGCATACAAACTCCTCTTTGCATACAGAGATGGGCTGGGCATTATATGAAGAGAGATGGCATGCTGCCAGGGGGACACCAAGACTCTAAGAAGCCCTTGGTTTTGTCATGGTGAATCAAAGAAGCACACCTGCAGCATGAAAGGATGAAAGGAGAAGTCAGGGATCGATCAAGAACCCGCAAGAGGACATATTTTCCAAAAAGAAATTTCTTAGAAAAGCAATCTTTCGCTTGTGTGCACTTTGAATCTTATTTTTTGAGAAGCAACCAGATAATATGAATCAAAGCGGCCATAATGAATCCAATGAGCATATCTGCAGCAGAAAAGATGAAAGGAGAAATCAGGGATTGAGCAAGAAGTTCCACGAAAAAACACAATAAAGAAGCACAAACTAGGCGTAATATGAATTTTGAATTCAGGAAGCCCATTTCTGCAGGTTAATGGATTGGAGATTCAAAATGCAACAGACTTTAGAGATATTTTGGGCACAGATTGGATAACATACCAAATCAGGTACCTCTTTTTCCTTTATGCTGCATTCAATCATTTAGTATTGTAGTCCAATCCAAACTCACGATCATGGTGAATGTGATTTCATGGGCAGTTTGCAGGACTCAGATTTAGTCATCTGCAAGATAGAAAGCACAAAATTAATGCATCTTGTGCTAATGTCTTCTTGTGGGCAGAAGCAATCCAAGAAAAACATCTGCAACATAAACGGATGAAGAGGGAAGCCAGGGATCGATGAAGAGGCTGCAGAAGGAAGCACAAAAAGGAAGCACAAATGGGCCCAACATGAAATTTTAATTTGTTCCTACACTTTTGATCTAATTTTTTCAGCGGAGCAAGTATAAAACATGAATCAGGCGCCACAAATCAAGAAGCACAGTTTCACTATGAAATGATGAAAGGGGAAGCCAAAGATCGACCAAGAAGAAGCACAGAAGTTTCAAACTTAGGATTCAAAACTAGATATAGATTGCCAATATTAACAGGTTCAACCAATTCCAGCTTCACGGAAGAGCATTAAAGTTAAAAAAATCCAAAAGAATAGATTGAACTGATTCCACATTCGAGCAAAATTTTGAAAACATAAGTTTGATTTCCGAATTTTTGGGCACGCCAAGCGTGCATTCGTTTTGACATATTTTGTGCCTTTTTTTGAGTTATGGGAGTTTGGCATATTTTATGCATTCTTTTTTTCAAATTTGAGTTATATAGGCATTTTGGGCTTAAATTTTATGGCCAAATCGTTACACCGCTCACTATTCTACTATCTGCAAAACGTGCATACTTTTGGCTTGTTTGTGGGGGCATTTTGAGTCTTATACTTTTTTGGTGAAATCGCTTACTATTCTAGGATCCGCAAAACGTGCATACTTTTGGTTTGTTTCGTGGGCGCATTTTGGCCTTATATTTAGACCTACTCAAAGCACATGGAACTTTTGTTTTTGGAATATGAAACCATGTTTGGCATGGCATTATAGCTTCGGGTTCGCAATGCAATTTAAACAAGGTGCTGAGCACAGAGGGTTGCCTTCTACTTTCTAGTGGGTAAAGTAGCTTAAATCTAACCATGTGGAATTCGAAGTCTCCACCATATCTGCCGACTCAATGTTTAAATTAAATTAGATCCCTACCATGTTCTTAAAGGCCCGTCCACAAGTGCCCCTCGATCGAATTATGTATGTAACTGAGTAGTTGAGTGTTGGTTTGAACACTAAGCATGCTCGATTACTATAGGCGAAGAAGTAAATTTTTTTGAACATACCTACAATGTGCAGGGATGTGAAGATAAGTTTCCACGGATTTTTAGTCATGAAGCTAGAGGCTGAGTTGCCCTATCATCAAAATCACATGGGGTATACTACCGACCTTGCAATGCATTTGTAGGATCGTGGACCTCACAATTTTTTTGGCGGGAGAGCAGAAAATGCAAATTCTACAAGTCTACGTAAAACTAATCTTTGTGAAAAGCACATGATAGATCCTAACTTGACCGTCGCGGTATGCCACGCATAAAGTCCCTACGGATAGCACCACAGGTGCTCATCCATTTTGTAGTATGTCCAGTGTTCATGACACCCTACTGAATATAATCGGGCATCCTTTCACTAGTTAGATCGTTACAGTATATGACACCGGCCCCATACCGGGTGCCACATACCATCTCACTAACACTAAGGATCCTTCACTCCAATAAGCCGTGTAGCTCATCATTAAGTTCTACCAAGAGAATACCGTGGAGAGGTTCAAGGTATATAAGGTTTTTGTTTGCTTGCTTATTATTTGCAATAGCAGACTCCAATCGCCATGCCAACAATCCAAAATAACCGCAAGCATCTCGGTTTATCACGAGATATACACAGGGGGCACTAAGCTATTTCCAAGTGTTCATCAGAAGGGAGTTCTTGGGTAGCCTAATACTACCCAAGTGGAGATTAATTGATACTGAGAAGGATTCCTTGATCTTCCTTTAGTTCTATAAGATAGAGCGACTATGGCATCTGCCACATCCATCTATCTCAGAACTTACCAATTACTTTTGCTTGAGAGCTAGGAGCTGTAGCAACTCCCTAGCACAAATAAAATCCCCACCGATAATTTCTCTTGGAAGCCTTGCTCCTGCTCTGCAACCTCTACTCCCGCATCAGCCCTCTTGGCCTCTCACAGATTATGTCGCTTCCTAATCTTGATGAGCTCCTTGCCAGCATGGCAAGGCCATGTGGCTGCATCCTATCAGTTAGGTGTGACTACCAGAAGACCATCTCGATGCAATGTCGCTATGTCCATCCATAGCGGCATTCTCCTAAGGCAACTCTTGCAACCATATTTATTTATTAAACACTCGATTGTGCCCCCTAGTCTAGGATCTACCAAGGCGCATACCCCTAGACTAGGGTAGGAAAACATGCGACCAATAATGCCACCGCATCAGATTATTATTATTAGCCCATAACAAACATGCATGCAATATTTACCACAATGGATAATATTAGGACATAACATTGTGGATACAATCTTTTGATGACACGGGGAGGCGTAGACTATAGTTTTGCATGTGTGGGAAATATTGAGGTGATGAGATCCAGCAAGTAAAACAAGAACAACTAATATGATGATTTCGATCAAGAGTATATATACATGGATGTAAGATACAACTAGAAGCCACAAAATATTTGTTCAAAAAAATAGAAAACAAGACAATTGTTGTTTCCCTTTATCTTTCTCCTTCTTGTTACCTTTGGGACCTCTTTAAAAAGCTAGAAATGGCAAACATGGAAAAAGCCAAAGTTCTTGCATGGTCATGAAGATCCACCATGCAATGTTTTGGCAAGTATTCACTATTGCATAAATAATGAGAAAATAACAAAGCAAAGCACCCAAGCAAAATGGTTTTATCAAAATTGTCTGCATCGAGACTCAACCACGCCAAAAAGTACCAAAATCATGGCGACGAAATAAAAAAATTACTTGCATACCAATTGTGCATGGGTATACACCGCAAATCTTGTCACTTGCGCCTCTATGTGTGATCTCAAGTTGATAGGCAAAAACATGGCGATATCGGTGCCCGGCCAGCCAACTATGACCCACTTGAATATTTCAACCGGGACAACGAAAAGAAACCGCCACAACAAACATCAAACATCAACATTTTATAAGCATGAAACCTGAAGAAAAATAAAGGAGCACGATGCATACCGAGGCCTAATGAATACTTAAGAGTGAATAACCATATAGACACTACAAACTGATAAGGCTTTATGGAAACGCCAAGGTATCTCAACAAAAGTACAGAGCCAATGGAATAATCCCAACATATCCATAAAACAAGCCAGTGACCAAGAGACCTTGTTGATATCATAATGCCAATGATCCGCCCCTTAGAGCTTGTTTTAGTAGACGATATGTTTTTAAAATTCCCTAATGCAAAGAAGACAAAGATGAGTGTTGTGCAGATCCAAAAGGGTCCATATCCAAACATGAAAGAAAACAATCCATTACTCTTTGTTCCAAAAGTCACTTCCCTACATAGTAGAATATGGTGAGACCAGATGATATATTCTGCTTTTGACATTCTTTCAGCAAATATCCTTACTAGATGAAGCATCTCTAAAACATAATGATGCCTTTAAGATACCAAACACACGAAATTTGGGCCCGTGATCATTGTTGATACTCAACAAAGACTATCCGATACTACACGAATCGCCGGTGTGATTCACCAAAAGTTCATTAACGAAATATGGAATGCCAATATCTAAACCGTTACTTGGTGTCAACAAAATATTGATGGCTCACATGTCTGGGTTGATACTTGTTGTTTTCTCCACGAAGTCTCCTCTGTAAGGTAGAAATGAATCACGAATCTTCTCTATGACATCCGAGGTCTCCACGTTGAAGTAAGGGACGATATGAGACTATATTGAAATATCCTCTCGATTCTTCCGAGGAGTAGCGGCGCTTCTCGGGCCGAGTTTTGAGAAGTTATCCGGTTTCAAAGAAGTTATTTGATCGTAGACATTATTGCAGTAACAAAATACGTAAAGTTCGCGGTATTTACTCCTTTCTATCTTCCATTTATAATATGACGAGCATAATAGAGGATGACCGTATACCATGCACATCCGGCCGAGGTTTGTAAGATCCAGCTTAGTTTTCCTCCTTGCTTCATTTGGTGGAAAAGTTTAAAGGTTAGATTCTACAAGCAAGATGCTGAAATTAGAATAATGATGATGTGTGTGCGCTACAAAAATCTTGACACATCCATACAATCCACGTTTTCATACTGAATCTCACTGAGCTTCTCATAAGTACATCCTAAGGGCATTCTATTGCTCAATAATGCAATATATTTTGCCAACATATGAGTGCATAAAAACTAAACAAACATGCATCCATATAAGCAGGCCCTCTACTTTTAGATAGTACTAAGCAAATGTGCAATGCAATCATATTTTGACAAGTTTCCAAAATCAGAATACCTTGAAATTGAAGTACAAAATGGTCTGGACCTGGAGCAGCCTGCAGGATATTAAAAAATGATGCTATTAAGCAATTATTATACTCAATAGCAACTAAAAGATTTCGCCTTGCAATTTCATCCAACAACGAGACCTAAAACCAAGATCCACTAAAATGCAAGGTATTTCTTTCAGAAGTTCGCAAACCCAATATCTCCATGCCAGATCTGAGAACTAAATACTAAGATAAGCATAAAGAATGTGAAAAGTGATTTACCGGGACAGATCCAGAGACGTCAGTCCCAAGGCTAGTGTCGCCACTTGCCATGCCCTTGATATCATAGATTCAACTGCTTGGTGTACCGATTATCGATTTGCAACTAAGGGGCAAGAAGATTATGTGTAGGCATCGTATAACTCATCAGTCCACAGCGCCAAACCATGTCCTGATGATTGTCCAGGTACTTGTCCTTCAGGTAAAAGCTTGTTTGGTTATGCACCTCCTCAAGATTGGATTTATGGCATGCTTCTAAGTTTCCAACATCAAGAGAATATGATGTCATACTTGATTGCATGGAGTTCACTTCTTCTTTCTTAGCAGTACAGGTATCTGTGAAGATATGTGAAAAACACAACAAATTTATCATAGTTATTCTAGATGTCAACAGAAGCGCATCAGCAGAACTATTGTACATGCTCTTACTCTCAATAAAGTCCACAGTGAATTCGTGTTTGAAACAACAGATGGAACATGATCACCTTCGAGCTTCTGCAATGAGGCAACTGTAGTATGCCATTGATCGCCAGGTTGCCGTGGTCTTTCACGCTGTATTGAAACACGAATAAGCAGGTTCATTCAAATAATATCTACATTTTTTAAAGCAGACAACATACCAATGTTGAAGCAATTCCTCCATGCGACAATGCTTTGCAGCCAAAAAGGCTAAGGCCTCTAGAGCATTTGCTTCTGCTTCATCATTGAATGCATGCAGCCGTTCTTGTGCTTTGCATATAACTTCATGGGCCTTTGTCATTCCTTGATGTAGGACTTTGGACTCCTCTATTGAGCTGTCCCTTAAATTCTTCACTCTAGCGGCAATCTGAAAGTATTATAATGTAAGATATTGAGTGGATAAGATAAGATCAACAACAATGGACTCACAAACTCTCTTGTTTCATGCATAGTGCCTGCCAATAGATTTGCATTTCTGTCAATAAATCGTTCTCGTCTTGCCTCATCTGATCCTATCATGAAAGAATATTAATATGTGTTCCATTTTTATGTAAATCTTATTCTTTACTCTAGCAATAGCAACCTCATAAGCTTGATGTAGATCAGCAAGAGATTGATCACGTGTCCTTTGGGAAGCATCCATGTATTGCCCCAACTCAGAAATATTTCCATCAAGGCTTACAAAGAAATCCTTCATGATAGTGAGAATCAAGCCTGCAGCTTCTCTACTCTTAAATGCAACCTGGAAGGAGTACGATAAAAAATAAATAACCTAAAGAAGACGGAAAACATTCGTATACTTGTTCAACCAACCTCCGGTTGCTGCTAGGCAAATGCAGCCAGTTCAGATTGCTGCTCTGCCATTACTGATTGAAACCAGTCAACAGCCTTTCGGCTTTTGATGCTGCAGACAGCAATAAACTGCAACACCCAACCCACACTGTTGAGTGACACCATACATAAGCTGTTTTAACGTTCAAAATACAATCTCACATTGTTCATATTGAAAGACTCAAAGATTTTCAATGAATTGAAAATAGAGAGAAGATACAAATGACTAGCCTTACTTCGACTCACAACTGGATAAACCACCTATCAGCGTGACTATGGCTTATATAGACTTGCCATGTCAGCAACAAAAAGGCACGCTCTGTGCCACGTCAGTAGGCATGACTATGGCTCATAATGACTATGCCATGTCAGCATCAAGCATGCGTGCCTAGTCATCTAACACACAGAATACACTATTCTAACACATATCATTCATATTCTTAGCAGTTGTGGAAGCCTTAGACTCATGGTCAACCGTAACAGCTTGCATAATCTCAAACTGTGAAGCACATACTGCCTTCAAACATAAAATCCTCTCTTTTAACTCTTCTAAACCTGCAATTACAAGCAGCTGAAAGAATAAGCAAGGAACACAAAAATATTTTTCCCACTAAAAATCTAAAACCGAATGCATAAGATGATAACCTTCTCTTTGGAAACATTGAAATTTTGTAACTTGATGCCCATGCTTTCAATCTGCTTCTGCTTCTGCTCATTGACAGTGCTGCTTGAATCTTCTTGTCTAAGTTCAGAACCAAGAAGATCCTTCCAGGCCTGCTTCAACTTATCTGACAAAAAGTTACGCCCTGTAATCTGCTCTACAATCCTCTCTAGCACGCTTAATCCATCACAGGCTGTTCACGTATGAAGCACAGTTTGATATCCATATGTTTAATTTGAAGATGGCCTTTGTAATCTTTAACATGATAAAGGGCTCCACTATTGTCACATTGAACAGATGCAGGTTTAATTGATATATGCAAATCTTCATAGAGATGAACAAGCCATAGCATCTCTTTGTACCATATACAAAGAGCTTTCGGTTACGCCTCAAGAGTAATCGATATACTAGTAGTATCTTGTTTCTTTGAACACCAAGTTATTGGATTCCTCCAAAGAATGATACATAGCCGCGAAGACATCTTCGATGATCAAGATCTCCGGGAGGCCATATCGAATCTGAAAACAAAACTAACTTAGGGTCACTTGTTCCTAAGATACAAAACTCCTTCGCTTTGGTGCCTTGTAGATATCCGAGTACAGTCTTAGCCGCTTTCCGAGGTGAAGGCTGCTTGGGATGTTGCATAAAACGAAGTAAGAACTCCAACTACATAGACAATATCCGGTCGAGAATGAGTCGATACAATACAGCTCCAACAAGCCGCCTATACAGGGTAGGATCGAGCATCTTCATGATCAGATTCAAGAGTAAGCTTTTGACCAATGTCACATGGTAAAAGGGCAAAGGCTTGCAATCATCATATGAAATCTGTCCAAAAGTTCCAAAATATATTTCGTGGAGTGATATGAAGGCCAAGATGAGTCCGCCAGACTTCAAGACCAAGACAATAATGCATAAGACCCAAATCGCTGACTTCAAATTGTTGAGTAAGAAACTCTTTGGTTTGAGAAATTAGGGCGCAAAGATCCCCCTCGTTATGATTGTATCATCAACATACAAGAGAATAATAGAAACAGAGTCACCTTCAAAGTTGTAGTAGAGATTAGGATCTGCTCTAGATCTTTGATAACCAATAGAGAGAAGAAAGGAATTAATCTTCATATGCCAACAAATGAGGTGCCCGCTTTTAAACCATATAAACTCTTCTTCAATTTACAAACAAAATCGATGACCTTTATCTTTGAATCCAGTGGCTGCTGATATAAAGTTCTTCTTGTAAATCCCCATTTAAGAATGCGATTTAAAATCAAGTTGATAAAGAGGCCAGGCTTTATGAGTCGCAAGAGCCAATATCGCCCTCAAGGTATCCAATCGAACAACCGGTGCAAAAACCTCATTGAAATCAAACCCTTCTTGTTGAGTATAACCCTTGGCTACCAACCGTGCCTTGTGCTTTGAAAGTGTGCCATCCGAATGATACTTGGTCCTAAAACCCACTTAGCACCAATAATATTGTGATTGAGTGGCTTAGGTACCAATTCCCATGTTTGTTGTTTTTGTAACATGTCAATCTCATCCTGCATAGCTTGTACCCAAAGTGAGAATGTTTGGCTGCTTCGTAATGCGTTATAGGATCTTTGTCATGAATAACTTGTGTCATTAAAGCATAATTGCAAGAATAATGGACCGGAGGAAGATTAGCAATACGTTGAGATCTTGAAGTGAGTGATTTTGTGTGTCAACCATATCGCTTGAGGATGAAGAAGCATCGAACCGGAGAATGATAATCAAGGGGTAAAACTCAACCGTATGGATCGAGAACTGAGATACGAGACTTGCCGTAAGCGTAACCTTGAGATGATGAAAAATCGAAAGAGGAATAATAATATTGGAAGAAACCGGTATGGATTCGTAAAGAGTCCCCGATATTTGATCATTAGACATAGAATCAATCTCAAATTGATTACATATAACCCCCTCCATAATCAACCTCATGAGATTGATAGAAATCATTTGAATAAACAAAGATCTTCCACAAAAAGTAAGACTTCTTGAGGCAAATACACGCTTAGTAACCGATCATAACATCTCCCAGTGGCTTTCATATTGTCTTGATAGCCAATAAAAAATAACTTTGGTAGCTCGACCGCAAAGTTTACCATGCTTGTGAAGATTTCTCTTGGAACAAGAGCAAAAGCCAAACAACCAAAGACTTTGAAATGAGAAACATCTGGTTTTATACCATATAAAGCTTCAAAAGGAGTCTTGATCCCTAATGATTTTGTAGGAGCCCTATTTGAAACATAGGTTAGCCAAAAAAAACTTTAACTGTGGAGGTAATCTGTTTGTATTTCAAAGATACTTGAGCTAGATCCATGAGTGTTCTATTCTTACGTTCAACAACACCATTACGAGGATGAGCATAGGGAACAATGAGCTCCCTATGAATACCTTTGGATTTAAGATAATCATCAAACTCCCCGAGACACATATACTCTGCATTATCTCGTCCTAATCTTCTTAATTGTTGTGGACAACTCATTCTCCACCAAATGACCAAAGTTAAGAATTGAGAGAAAGCTTGAGATTTGAATTTAATAGGATACACCCATGTGTACCTACTAAAGTCATCAACAAATACCATGAAATACACATTTGCCACCATAGGATTCAAGAGGGAAGATAACACATATCAGAATGTATAAGTTCCAAAGGTTTTTGAGCACCTAAATTCGCTTGAGAAGAATAAGGAGCTTGGACTTGTTTACCAAGTCTCCAAGCATGACAATCGAGATCTTGAGCTTTGAGTGTAGGTAAACCTTTAACTATTTGATATTTAGATGTCGTTACCAAAGCGTAGTAAGCAACATGTCCATACCGTGCATGCCAAAGTGAATCAAGATTGAGAAACTCAAGGTTGCAGAGTGAAGACTGAATATCGATGCTTTTGATGAAGAAGAAGATCCTTTTGGAAGAACATATAACCCTTCATCATTGAGATAACCTTTGGCAATAGGCCCAAGATTTTGAAGATCGACCAAATCCAATGGATTTTTGTGCGAATATGAACAAATCCCCCAGAAATAAGATTGAATAGCCCTTCTTCCTATCAAATTCACCGATACCGAGGAGATTGACAAATAAACCAGGAACTAGAACAACATCTTCAAGTTTAAGTGTAAGACAATTTTCGGTTGAAACCTAATGATTGCCTTTTCCTTTGGATTTGGCTAGATTACCATCACCATTCGAACTATGGTAGTATCATGAGGAATTAAAGTGTCAAACATTTGAGACTTCCCCGCAAAATGTTTTGTAGCAAGAGAGAATCAAGTAACCAAACATCTTCATCAAAATTCTCAACATAACATTGAGAAAACCAAGCTCAAAATCTCCAACCGAAAGATGAGATACATTTGCACTTGTTTCTAGCTTGGGAGAAACCGCCACGCATTCTGCTTTTAACCGGGTTTGACAAAGATGATCCTTTGAATACCGAAAGCAAGTTCCCTTTGTAATTTCCTACAATCACGCTTTGAGATGGCCTTTCTTTCCACAAAACCAACAAGCAAAAGGTTCTCGAGATGAATCGAAGAAGATTTAGGCAAACAATTCTTTAGAGGTATTAATGGAAGAGGAAGAAGAAATAGCATTTGAAGAGGACTTAGCTGAATAATGTGCATGCTCATATTGATCTCTCCTTCTTCTAGTTGATTCTCGTGATCCAGCAATTTTTGTTGAAGTTGAGTAAAGGTAACCTTGATTTTGACTTTCATGTGATAATGATCAACAATATGTTGATACTCTTTAGATAATCCTTTGAGAACATACATGATAAAAGTAATCTCAGTCCATATCCCTCCTCGCTCCAAAGAACTTTTCTCTCAATGTCTTGCATTGTTGCAAATAATCCGCCATATTCTTACACTCCTCTAATCGAAGATTATCCAAATTTTACTGAACATAATCCTCTGTCCTTCACCTTGTTGTACACGATATTTTGAAGAAATGCAAAAGCTGCTTTGAAACTTTTAAATGTTCTAATATCCCTCAAGATCAAGACAGATACATGTTTTGAGATGATTTAAAGCATACATATCTTTCTTTTGATCTTCTGGAGTAGTAGGATTCCATGTGGAAAGAAACACATCTCCCAAATCTCTGAGATTCAAATTTGTTTCAAAAGCATCCCTCCAAGTAAAATAATTCTCTGCATCCAATAATGGATGAGTGAAATACTTCCAAGGATCAAAGATGAGCAGCCATTTTACTTGTTGAAACCCGAAATATAGATCACAAAGATCGAAAATTTTGATGAAAGAGATCAATCCTTCAAAGAAAGTATCAAGAGTAATAACAAGATTCACCGAATGGATAAGATTTCAAGTCTCATCGATAAAACCGCCCGAATCGGGCGAAAAAAAATTGTAGAGAAAGACTAATTTTCAATCAAGAATTCCACGATACGTAAAACGTAACCACCTCTTCACACCAAGCTTGCAAAACCGCAAGAAAACCTCCGTGATGCAGCCGATCTTTGATAAGAACGGACTCTCTGAAAGTCGCTCAAATCCGCTCCAGTTCTGGGACTCAAGTCCGCAAAAGATTCCAAATCTTCGAACAAATTTGACGCTCTTCAATTGCAATCTCTCTTTTTCCAAATCCGCCTCGATACCATGAAAGACTCAAAGATTTTCAATGAATTGAAAATAGAGAGAAGATACAAAATGACTAGCCTTACTTCGACTCTGGCCCGGATAAACCACCTATCACGACTATGGCTTATATATAGACTTGCCATGTCGGCAACAAAAGGCACGCCTCGTGCCACGCCAAGAGGGCATGACTATGGCTCATAATGACTATGCCATGTCGAAGATCAAGCATGCGTGCCTAGTCATCTAACACACAGAATACACTATTCTAACACATATCATTCATATTCTTAGCGGTTGTGGAAGCCTTAGACTCATGGTCAACCGTAATGCGGCTTTTGCATAATCTCAAACCGTGAAGCACATACTTCGCCTTCAAACATAAAATCCTCTCTTTTAACTCTTCTAAACCTGCAATTACAAGCAAACAAAGAATAAGCAAGGAACACAAAAATATTTTTCCCACTAAAAATCTAAAACCGAATGCATAAGATGATAACCTTCTCTTTGGAAACATTGAAATTTTGTAACTTGATGCCCATGCTTTCAATCATACGCTTCGCTCATTGACAAGTCTTTGCTTGAATCTTCTTGTCTAAGTTCGTAACCAAGAAGATCCTTCCAGCCCGCTTCAACTTATCCGACAAAAAGTTACCAACCGGACCGCTTCTACAATCCTCTCTAGCACGCTTTTAATCCATCACAGGGCTCTTATTTTCAAACTTTCATCTTCAACTAGGCCAAAGTACTTCTTTGCAAGGTCTAAAACAACATTATCAATATCCCATGCCTCAATTTTAAAACCTTTGAAATGCCTACAAAGAAATGCTGGTAGTGCGCCGGAATCAAGCTACAAAGCAACTGCAAATAGTTATTTTACAATGGCCAGCTTCTGCCACTTCATATGCCCAAATCGATGGACCCATTTGATAAAACCAAAGATTGATTCCCTCAGAAGACCGCTCTTGCAATTTGTGCTGCCATATTCATCAACTCCAGCTTGCCCGCCCTCCCAAAGCCAACGGGGAACATCCGAAATTCGAAAGTGTGTAATCGCATCTAGCTATCTAGCTATGGCGGTCTTAAGCATCCAGCCCACCACACCGCCACCTAAGAACACCGGGCGACCGCCATTACCTCAACATCGCTTTTTAGCCATCAAGATATCCTAGGATATTCTAGGATATACCTAGGATATGCCAAAAGCCCACATAAAAAACAAGGATTTGCCCCCCTAGGGGCAACCCAAAAAACTCCTAGCCCGAAGGGTTTTCAAGGGAAAAACCTTTGGCGGTAATAGGTATGTTGAGAGATTATGCAATGATACATTATGGTACATTTTCATCTCAGTGTCGTGTTTGAGGATCTTGGAGAAAAGAACCTAATAAACCCACTGAGGTTGTGTCTAGTAGCGCATGGAGGGACTGGTGCTGCCACATTTTGGCAGCATAGAAGAGCTATGCACACAATCTACACATTTTTGTCTAACTTTTGACTAAAACATATGTGCAAGTACTAAAAGCATGAAACTTTGAAGATCACAAGTTGACATCTTTGTTGAAGAACCAAGGGAAGGACATTCATTGGATATCATGCAAGCATGGCAAGGAGAAAAGTTGAGTTTGAAGATTGGAAGACCCCTCAAGAATGAAGTTTGGAAGACCCCTCAAGATTCCTTGGTATGTGGCTAGTTTCAAGTCATTTTGGCATGAGTTCTATTTCGCAAGGCTTCTTACATAACCTTACCACCTCATCATATTCGCTTGCCTTACCATCATCTTCCCTAGCCAAAGTTGGCAAAAAGTCTTTTTTCTAGTCAAAACACACCATCCATACATGACACACCCACCATACATCCACCACCTTCAAAAAGCAAAAAAATCCACCCAATTTGGCTATTTCTATGGTCTAAGATCATCTTCTCTCTCTAAAAGTTAAGTTAGAGAGAGAAAGTGCAAATTTCCCTCAAATCCTATTGTTTAAATTTGGTTTTTCCGGGGTTCCGAAAACTTTTTAGATTTTTTTTCCAGGCCACTTTTCTAAGGTTGTGGGAATTTTTGAGGCTGAAATCTTTTTCCGGTTATCCAAAAATTAAAATGTTTTTCGTTGTATGATTTTGAGAGGGTTTTCCACTGATCTGTTTGCATGTAACCTAATACGCGTGTTGCCGGATTTCATTTGAATGGAGATGGCAAAGAAATATCCTGCCATGACCACCGGCTGCATTCGCCGGATGTCCTGAGGTGATTCTATGTGAGCGCACCGGTTTGGTCTCTTTTAAAGTCTAAGTTGATTCGAGCTTCAAGGTTTAGGTATTTGCTCGAACTAATTTGCTGAAGAACCCAAATCTAACGGATCCATCATTCCTTTGGCAGGCTGCCCGCCATAGCCGGATACCTCGCCTTCCATCATTTTTCCATTTGTTCAGAATGGCAACAACAGCATCTACAAATCCTTCCGGCATTGCTTTCAGATTTAGGATTTTAGCACCCAGATAGTAGGCTGGAGCCTCACTCAGGTAAATGTTTTTAGTTCCTTCTTAACCGTGTGCTTTTTCTTCCGTTAAATGTTTTCACTTCTTCACAGTGTGCTCTTTCTTCAGGATTTGTTCTGCATGTTCTTTCTTATGCATGTACTATGCCAACAAAGCTCTCCAGTTTTGGAAATAGAGGTATTCATTTTCGTTGAAAATAGAAGTTAGCTTCTCAAGCGAACTTTTGAGGTAAGGTTTCGCCATTTTCGGCAACGTAGGTCTTCATTTCCGCTGCAAACAGAAGAGACTTTGCAAGCAGGTAAAGGATTTCGACAAGCTCCTAAATCAGCTTTGCTTCCAATGGTTTTATGTTTGCAAGCTATTTTAGATACGATAGAAACATCTGACACTGCATGCAGTAAATACATATATATATTTTCTATCAGTAAATACATCTATATTTTCTATCTGTAAAAATGACATTCGTTGCTGCATGGACAGCTTGCAGAAGCCTGGATCTCCGTCGCGTGCAGAAAATGCTCTATAAGGAATCGACAAATGGGTTTCTATGAATGGTAAGGTAATACTAAGTTGTTTATGCAGCTGTCATACGGACAGAAGTGCATCATTCAGCACAATATGAAATTCTTTCTTGACATTCTACAGAATAGGAAGTCTGATTCACTTGGTGGATTAATATTTTCCTAATTGCAGTTGAGATATGCATTAGTGTGGATGAATTTTTTTATGGTGCTAGGACTGTATGGGCATGGCATTAAATACGAACACGAACAGATAATGTCTATATGTGCATGAGATCCTTCATGGTGCTGGGACTGTGGTGAGCATGGCATTAGACACAAACAGGGATGAGATGATGTCTACATGGAAGCATAACCTATTCTGCTTAATTGTCATGTTTGAGTAAAGCAGAGATTTGGTCTTGGGAATAGCTGAGCCCAACAAATCGTTCTTTTCAATACATGATTCTTTTCAATGCATGACATAACTTCGAAGGTGCCTTGAGAACAAAAGATGTGGGAGCACAAGATTCTGAGAACCTGTTACAAGGGGACCAACAGAATGTTTCACAATGAAGTTTGAGAGTTCCACAATGAAGTTCAACCATTATATATGTGTTTTTCCCCCATCTCAATCTTAATTTTTAAGTTAGTTGCTAGATGTGGGTTTGCACCAAGGATATCAAGTGCTAGATTTTGATTAAATGTGGATTATTCATGATTATCCATTAGTTTAATACAAATATAACCCGGATCTGTTGTTTTTTAGTTTCAGAGTGAGACAAATGGAGCACTGAAAGATCTGCGCAGTTACTTTGTTGAAATCATTTGGCCAAGAAGGTAGGTCTGATACATATTCTCTTTATATTTAAGGACCTATTATTCATCCTTTATGATAATTGTGGTCAGAAGAGCACTATAACTTCATATATACTGAACATCATGTTTATTTGCAGTACTCTTGATCGTAAGGTCACTGGTTTGAGTCTTCAAGGAGCATCCACAGATTATATATGGACTGATGCTGCTATTAATCAGGTATATTGTCCTAACAATAACTTTGGAATATCAGTTGTGAAACTAAAATCGTCATATTTCTGCTCTTTCGCCTGCATCCAGTGAAAGCTTCAACTAAAATTCAGCTCTCGCCAAGCTCTTGCATGATTTCTCACAGCTATCTGCAGCAGCTTACTGGACCCCTACTTGAGAGCAAACTGGAGCATGATATTGTCCATGATACTTACTCCACAGTCCAAAAAGCACCCAGGTTTGGAATGCTGTAGCTTAGAGAGGGTTAAAACGGCTCAAGAAACACCAAAGGTTTTCACTCCTCTGCTATAGTTATGCTACACTTTTGTACAACCTCTGCTGGAAGGCTACTTCACACCCTTCCTTTGCTAGCTCTTTACACCCGTATCTTACGCCCTGTAGATCATCTCTCTTAAAATCTGCATATTTGAAAATACCATTTCATGGCTGGCTTTGCAGCAAATGCCCTGTACAAAAGTTCTCTCATGATATTTCTTCCAAGGCCTTAATTATGTAAAAGCCTTGATGCGTTAAGCATGCCCATGCCATATTCTGGTTTCTTTCCACATGTATTTGTTGTGTTGGGAATCCAAAGACGAAGCTGGTAACAACTGCTTCAGCTCCTTGCCAAATGTTGAATAAGGGAGCCCTGGCTTATAATGGCAGCTTGGATACTGATCTAAGCATCGAAAGAGCTCAAGGTTGTAATGCCAGTTTTAAAGGAAAGATACAGAGAATTTTGTGGTTATGCAAAATTTTCCCTGTGCATGTGCATATCTCTGATCATACAGCAGTGGACGAGTGCGTTTGGGTAGATCTAGAATGATTTCTTGAAACCGAATCAGAATCTTTTTGCCCACTGCTGTGTGTTCATTTCTTTTGTGATGGTGGGTTCACCGTTAAGTTTTCTACTTCAAGCCTGTTATTCTCATTGGCCAGCTTATAGGCGGCAATTACCTGGTCGGCATTTGGTGAAGATGCTCTGTTATGTTCTGCGGCTTGCTCATTGGCGCCAGTGCCATCAATAATATCTTTACTTGGACTGCAAGTGTTTTGCTCCCTTGCTTTTTCAGAAGGAATTTTTTTAGTATTAGATGAACTTTAATTATTCAAGGGTATTGCTCTGTGGATTTTGATCCTTACATAATCAAATCATGCTGCATGCAAAGTTTTGAAGGCAAAACAAAACAGGTTTCTATGCTTGAGATATTTTCCATTATTCCTTCTCATGTTCCAGGTTTTCTTCTCATCACTATACTAGCATGATTTTGATTGAAGATATTGCAGGCTTTTGGAGCTTTAATTTTTGTTATCTGTTGAGCTTCTGCACTACATGAACAAATGCTTGGTTCTGTCATGTGTCAAATTTACTCATGCAGAAAGCCACATAAGAAGCTCAAAAGTCTTCCATTCAGAGAACCCATGTATTTGGTTCTTTATTTATTCTTTGTTCTATTCTTAATAGTTTAATGTGGGTCTGACAAGATGCAAATGGTCTGTTAAATACCACGTTGCAAAGATGGTGTCTCTTCACTCTTTTATAGTGTTCAAAAAATACAGACATGCATATCATCTTATTTACGGTGCTTACAACATAACTAACTCTGTCTATCAATTCTTTTTCTCACGGATCACTCTATATATTATGAGTGAAAGCCCTCATGTTTTCACTGATTTTTCATTACATCTATAACAGGAATTTGCTAACATTCAGATAGTGGAGAAGCTAGAAAATCAAAAGTACATGGAAGAACTAAAACGTTCAGACAAGCGATGTTCAAAGCGAATTAAAGAAGAAGGGCCATAGACAAGCTGGAGAGGTACGTAGATAGAGATATAGAAGACCAAAATTACCACATGCACACGCATTGAAAAAGTTATTTCATAGTGGATAAGCAGACACATTAAGATATACCCAGTTGCTGGCAATCCCTGCCAGCTCTACTTCTACTTAATAAAGAATGTTTTTGAGTGGGACAATGTGTGTTTTTAAGATTCAGTACCTTTCCATAGTAAGCATAATTTTTTTTCCTTAAGCAAGCAGCAACATGACAAATGTACGCAAAAGCCTAGCAACAGCAACATCTGTAATATATTTTGTGTTCTATGATATATAATGTTGGCTAACACAATATTACTCAACATCTTTGATTTCACGTGCTTAGGAATTGCTATCAACTTGCTACCTCTGAAAGATGTGTAAAAGGAAAGCCGTCCAAGTTTGACATGTACTAAAAAGCTGTTTTAGGTTTTGTTGTTGCATATGGGAATTATATTAATATGGATGGCATATGTAAGGATATATTCACATATTTTCATATATAATTACAGCATATATTTCTTCAATTGATTCATCTCAGGGAAAATCTAGACTATCCTTGAAATTTTGATAGTGATGTATGAGTGAAATATGTATCACTTTATTGCCAAGCGATTTTTACGTGACAATAAAACATAATGATCCATACTATTTACAAAGAATACCTCTTTTAGAGCCATCCTTAACCAACATTTATAAACACATGAGATGCATTGACCAAAAACCCATGTTCTTATTCCAATCTATTGTTTTCCTCTCAAATCAATTGAGTGAAGATGCCAAACAAGAGGAAATCATTTGCTTATTATGTATGTTATGTGTGGGGGAAGGTCAGTTGGGACTTTTCGGGTTACCGGTGGGGTCTCGCGACCATAAACATGTCTACCAAATTGATATCATTGTTGTGATAATATGCCATATGCATTAAGTAAACACGCAACAACGAGCACCCATTACTCTAGACCTATATTAGCACCCAATCAATGCAAATATTTTCTACAACTCATTCACTCATTCTTACTGAAAACTAATATACTACAAAGACCTTTGTCTATTTTCAAGGCATCTTTCACACCCACATTAGGAGCTCTAAAAATCTAAAATATTTGACATCTTTTATTCTCCCCATTCCTTCATGAGTAGTTGTTAAAGCCCTCTCAGACAACAAAAATCATTAAGGAGACCTTAGAAGTTGAAGGTCTCTAGCATTTGATTGAAGCTCCCTAAATGACACTGAACATCAAGTTGAAGAAAACAGGAAAGGACAATGTTCTTCAACTATTGTTGTTCACATTAGGTAAGACAGAGTGATGGAAACTAAGAGAACCTTTTGCAGTAAGATAGGACTTTTTGACGTGATCTTTGTTTTTTCAATAACGATGGACAAACCAAGGTTGATTATCCGAAGTTAAAATAAAACAGCACATGCTTTAATTGTGGGATCTAGGTCATATTGTGTCTAATTGTTCTAGCCTACATAATACGAATAGAGCAAGAATCAAATAGGGGAACCAAGTTGGGAAGATACACACACCTCTTCAAAAGGTAGAATAAACGACATAGATTCTCACTTTCCTTTTTTATTCAACTATGCTCCATATTATTTGTTTTTATAAATACATTCTTGGGCAAAATCATGAAGGATCATGATCAATCTTGAACCTTCTAGGATTATATATAAATCCAGTACTCTTGCACTACAATAACTGATGCTAAATCTGGAAGGGCTTGCATCTACAATGCATGTTTGATAGGAAAGAATATCTATATGCTATTATCGTGTTTTGGACAGACCATCAGGCCACCTCTATTCAGAGCACTGTTTAGCATAGAAAAGTGTATAATTACGTAGCTTTTTCTTTAACACACTGAAGTATTCTATGTTTCCATACCACAATGAGATCTTAAGTATTATGTTCCTTCTCTCTTAAAACACATCAATTGGATGCTTGGGCACCGGAAAGTAAAAATAAAAAATGGACACGTAACAACTTTTAGTTTTCTATTTCCTGGGAGATAGTTGCTAAAGCCCGGCAACGCCGGGCACCATAACTAGTAAGCATGGAGAAGTAAAACGTCCAAAATATTGCATAAAAGATCCATGTTTATGTGCACTAGTGCCAAATTGTCCACATCATCATAAAAAATGCCAAGTACCATCCACATCATCACCCAAGTATATCCATGTCATCATACACATGTCATCTACCACAAGATTCCTTTTTCAAGTTTTTTTTTACCTAAATAAATTCATTTTGATACCCTAGGTGACACGTCATCATTCCATGGTGCCACATCATCTTCAAGTACTTCCACATCATCATACACATGTCATCTACATCATCATCATCTCCACTTCATAAAAAGTTTTGCCTAGAAAAAAGTTATTTTGCCACCTTGCTTGACACATCATCACCCCTTAACGCCACGTCACCACTCATTTGCCAAATCACCCCATCAACTTGCCGCATCATCAAATTCGACTTCCATTTTGAGCCAAAAAAGTCAAATGCTCGTTTTTTGCAAAAAGATTCTCCCATCTTGTAGAGCATCAAAAAAGATTCCTTGCGATATAAAGAATTTTTGAAAAAGACCCCATATTGACCTTCATTTTTAAGTACTTGGGATGCGTGCCAAATAAAAAATGTTTCCTATCAACTCAGAGGTATGATTCCCAAAGAAATGTGGATGTATATGATCAGGGAATATGAAGCTAAGACTTCATCACAAATCGATGTTCTAGAAAACAATTGAGGAGATTAAAGCTGCATGATAGAGATAACATAACTGAGTTTTTTGAGAAATTTGACTCTATTATTGCAGACTTGGAAGGTGCCGGAGTTATACTAAATGAAGAGTATCAACTCCTAGCAATATCAAGAGCAGTATCTCATAATGCTCATCTTCCTACCTTGTTGAGAAATGTTGCCAAATCAAAAGAACATGCCATAAGAATGGTAAGGACAGAATTTGAATAGGGTAAATTTCATGATGAAGATGAGGATAACTCTGAAGTGTTGTATGCTGGGAAATACAAAAAGAATAAAGATAAAAAGAAGATAGGGCCATATTTTAATTGTGATGGTTATGATCACCTTAAGGCAGATTGTCCAAAGGCTGGAAGAGAAATAGTGTGCTACAATTGTGAAGGCAAGGGCCACATGGCAGCAAGTTGTCCAAGTCCTAAAGGCTCTAGAGGGAAAGGGAAGGATAAAGTCACAGGAATCAAGAAAGGACATGAATCATTTCTGATGAAATTAAGCTTTATTGCAGAAATAGAGGGATTAAAAGGCAACTTACATGTAGGTATTCACCTCAGTAGAATGGAATTGCAAAAAGAAGGAATATAACAATTTTGAATGCAGTCAGGAAGATGATAAAATTCTCAGGGTTACTCAATTTCCTTTGGGATGAAGCTGTTAAAACTGCTGTTTATGTTCAAAACATGTTGCCTTCATTAGCCACAAAAGGAACTATTCTGGAAATGTTGCGGTCTGGTAAAATGCCTCACTATGATGATTTAAAGGCATATGGATGTCTGGCCTTTGTACATGTGCCTGATGAGCTTAGAAAAAAACTCGATGACAAATCTTTGATAGCATACATGTTAGGCCTGTTCAATTAGATAATAATCCATACATTTGTACCACTCTCTGGGTGACTGCATAAGTCCATATACAGCTCTCTTTAGTTTGTAAACCTTATTCTCACCTTCTTTAAAACCAGAGGGTTGTCTCATGAATATATCTTCTTCAAGTTTAGCATTTAAAAATGCAGTATTGACATCCATGTAATGCATTTGCAATAGATAAGAGCATTCGTATACTATTCATTTTGACTAATGGTGAACAGGTCTCTTCATAATTCAGTCCTTTTCTTTGAGAAAATCCCTGAGCAACAAGTCTGGCCGTATACTTGGGTGTTTTCTCACCAGGTCCAGTTTTTAGTTTAAATAACCATTTATTCCCTACTATGTTTTTCCCTGCAGGTGTATCTACCAACTCAAAGGTCTCTATCCTTCTAAATGAGGCTAGCTCATGATTCATGGCTTTGATCCACTCTGCCTTGTCAGCCATGCTTAATGCTTCATTATAAGTCTTAGGTACATTAGTGTCTAAGTGCATTAGAATTTCAAATAGGTCATGAATCTCACCTTCATTCTCTTGAAGTCTCTTGCTTCTTCCATGCTCATCCCTTCCAAGTAGGCTTGTGTCTATTTTGAGTTCTTCTTGCAGTTTCTGAGCTTCTGTCTGCCTCTTCTTTCTTGGTTGATTGACACTTGTTATCTCATTGTCAAGTCCTGCTCCCCTTTGCCCAGAATTGTTATCAGCTTTGTCATTTTGATTTGTTCAGGTATCCTCCTCATCTGCATTAACATCCAAATTAGTATTGCTATCTATAGGGTTAGCAAAGCCTGCTTTGTTTGATGTTATCTCTTCATCCTCTGTATCAGCATCAATAGCTTTAGTGTGTACATTTTCTTGAAGGTTTTATTCTCTGTAGTTACATCTTCTGCTATAATCTTTGATGCCTTGCATTCTGCAATAGCATCATTGGCATTTACCTTTGGTATTACTTTGTAAAATTGATCTTCATAAAAAATAACATCTCTGCTTATCACAATTCTCCTTTTGTGAGGATCAAATAATCTGTAGGCCTTTGATTAACAAGCTCAGAAATGATGGGAATATCTTTAAATTTAAAGCTGAAAATGAATGGTGTATTATTGCACTTTATGTTGATGACAACATCATGATAGCAAAAGGAAATAACTGTCTACAACAATGTAAAGATATCCTAAACAAGAGATTCAAGATGCCATATCTTGGAGAATTGCAGAAATTTTTAGGTATTGGGTCAAAGCATGGAGGTGGGGGACACTTTTTGTGTCAGTGACACATGGTGCTTAGGGGGTGCTTTTTGGAGCTATTTTCTTTGTATTTTTAAAAAATATTTTTCTTTTATTTTTTTGATATTTTTCCCTGAAACGCATTCATATTACGCCTTGGAATACAAAATTTCAGCTTCATCGGAGTTATAGAAAAAAAGATAAAAATAAGTAAAATTTTCCGCATTAGGTGCTTAGGGGGTGCTTGGCTGGCGCAAAAATGCCCCCCAGCTCCATGCTTTGACCCTATTGAAGTGAAGAGAAATCGAGCCAGCAAAACCATGACACTCACTCAGAAAGGCCAGATTGAGAGCATGCTGAAGAAGTTTAAAATGGAACAGTGTAACACTTGTAGAACACCTGCAGTTCCAGGTTGCAAAATCTCTGAGCAAATGTGTCCAAGAAATGATATTGAAAGAGCTGAAATGATTGAGACCCCATACAAGTCTTTGATAGGATGCTTATCCTATGTTGCTAATTGTATAAGGCCTGACATATCTCACATTGTAAATATATTGAGCAGATATAATAATGACCCTGGAAGGGATCACTGGATTGCAGCTAAAAGAGTACTCAGATATCTTAAGGGAACAATGAATGTAGAGATAACATTTTGCACAGAAGATTTGATTCTAAAATTATATTGTGATGCAGATTGGGGAGGTGACCTAGACACTAGGAAATCTACTTCTGGTTATCTAATGTTTTTAAATGGTGGACCAATAGCATGGAAATGTAAAAAACAAAGGTTCAATTGCTTTGTCAAGTGCTGAGGCAGAATATGCAGCTGCCACACTTTATGTAAAAGAAGTAATTTGGAAAAGGAGACTGCTCGTAGAACTTGGATTTAACCAACCACAGGCCACTGAATTATACTGTGACAGTACAAGTTGAATAAAATGTCAAAGGACTATGTATTGCAGCTAGAACTACATTTTATTCCTGATGCAGTTGGAAAAGGCTTAGCAAGGTTGGCATATGTAAACACTTCAATACAACTTGCAGACATATTAACAAAAGTCCTGGCTAAAAGAAGGTTTATAGAACTCAGAAAAATGATACAGCATATAGATATAACATGAAGGGGGAATGTCGTTATTGTCATGTTATATGGTGAAGACAGATCAAGATCACAGGGGTAGACATAAATCCTTATTTGCCTTATGTGCAAATGAAGTTGATATAATGTGATAAGGCTATTGTTATACTTGATCCAGGCTATTTGCAATTGCATGCCTATAGGTTCGATGAAGACCTTAATTTAGAGACGTGCTTAATTAAGCAGTTTAAAAGGGCTCTATAATATCCAATAGATAATCTTCAAGTTGAAGTTGTTTGGCTTGTAATATTGATTGAAGAGTAATTGACCTCTATAGATCTTTTCACTTGGCACTGAAATTATATTCAATTTGCATTCAACATTGCAAACAAGGTAAAGTGAAAAGGTAAAAGTGATATTTGAAAAAGTAAAAATTAAGCCTAACATATCTCAAGAAGGTTGCATTACATTCTGCATTCTAAACAAGTTTCAAAGAAAAAAATTAGATTAAACTATTTAAGGTTAGAGTTGTCTGTAAGATTAATTATTTTAAGCAAGTTTCAGTATTGCATTCTGAGTTGCACATTGCATAGGGTACTATCAGAGTGAGTAGGAAGTATTAAAACTCAGATAAAGTGCCAAAAATCATTTTATAAAAGCCTGTTTGCTATTTTTTGCAAAATTATAACATTCTGATCAAAAACCGTGCATTTTGATCATTTGTGCTTGATTTTTTCCAAACAAGTTGATTTCCCTTGCTTGGAGACATGCCAAAGATGTCAGGAGTTGTCAAACGTCAAAAAAGATCATTAGAACTTGACCTACAAAGATTTGCTTGCTGTTTTGGCTTTGCAACAGTCTTTGTGCAGAAAAACATTGAATTTCAAGGCATTCTAGCATATTTCTTTTCCAAAAAACTTGCTGATCCTTGTGTACAGATTTAAGCATGATTTAATTAATTAGAGAGAATAACACAATTTTGAGAATTTCAAGCATAGCTAATTTGCTCAAGCACAAATACTTCCACCTACTTCTTGAGCCCAAGATACATGAGGTCGCATGATACATATATCCATACAAATTATGCATTATACTTGTACATGTACATGGTACTTGTACACGCTCAATAATGGCGCTACAATGTACACCAATAATTCACATCAATAATTTTACTTGACTATAAAAGCAGCGCCATTCGGTGGTAGAGGTCATCCATCTCCCATGGCCTACTTGCCTCCTCGTCCGGAGCACATCGAAACCATCAAGTGCTCCATGAGCTACAATGATCTTGGTGGTTGCGTGAGAAAGGGTGTCAAACTTGATCTCTATCTGCAATCCAAAGCTAATGGTCCTGAGATTCGTTGCCTCGGGCTAACTCGTGTTGTGATCCACCTTATTTGGATTCCTGATCGCGAGATCTATGAGCTGAATGCCATCACCTCAGCAGGTGGTGATGATGAGTGAATCAGTGATGATTTGTGCACCTGTCAAGGATATAATGATATAAGCACTTATGAAATATGTAAGGATGTATAAGCATAGTGAATATCATTTGATGTATCGAACCTGAGTAATTTGTAACGTTGTCCTCATCGACCTCCACTTTTTCTGCCAGCAGTCCCTAATTTCAAGCACACCTAATTTACTCAAGCACAAATACTTTTACCTACTTAAGTCCAAGGTACATGATTATGCATGATACATATGTCCACACAAATTATGCGTTATACTTGTACGTGTACATGATACTTGTACATGCTCAATAATGGTGGCACAATGCACACCAATAATTCACATCAATAATTTTACTTGACTATAAAAGCAGCTCCATTCGGTGGTAGAGGTCATTTATCTCCCATGGATTATTCGCCTTCTTCTGTGCACCACATCGAGGCGATCAAGTGCTCAATGAGCTACAATGATCTTGTCAGTTGCCAAATAAGGGGTATTCTTCTTGATCCCTACCTGCAATCCAAAGCTAATGGTGTTGAGATTCGTTGCCCCGGACTAACTCGTGTTATGATCCACCTTATTTGGCTTCCTAAGCGCAATAGCTATGAGATATCAGGGATCACCTCAGCAGGTGTTGATGATGAGTGAATCAGAATTTCAGCAATATATAATGTAGTGATGTTCTGGCATATAAGATATAGTAATGCATAAGAGCACTTGTATTAATCTAAAAAATGCAGAGAGTAATAAAAAATAACTACTTTAATGTACCTTGAAGACTCGAGTTTCATCTCCGTCCTCTGAGGCCTCTTTGGCCAGTAATTCTTGTAATTGAGCCGCTACACTCGCCCCGGGGGGTTCACCTAGATTATAGGGTATGAAACATGTGAGTGCACCAAATGGGTTTTTTTATTGCCTCTATGGTACCGTATACGTAAGAAAAATATAAGGTTTTTATAGTTTGAATGCCGTACAGATACCAGAGGGAGTGTGGTGGCGCCAATGTTCAAATCCTATTCATACTGTAAGGGTCCGTCATTTTTGGTGAGCTTCGACTGTTGGGGATTATGTGATAATATGATATGACTATGATAATATATATTATTTATATATAAAATAATAGAGATATCGTATATGTATAGAAGGGGTTATCAAGTAAAAGTGTTTTGGGCAAGTAATTATATGATATGGGCTGCATTCTTTTACAAATAATGTAGTCGTATACAAAGGGTTTTTCATATGGAACTGTCGTATACAATGGGTTTTTTGGCAACCTAAGGAACGCACATGGCATATATACCTATAATAGAGGTGAATCCCCCGGGACACTCGCAGGTATCACTACCATCTGAGGCTTGTCCTTGACTGACCAACCATAGTCTATGGTTTTGAGATGTTGATAACGAGGCCTGTCGGTCGGATTTGGCCTCTACCTTTTATGCCAGCAGTCCCTATACTGTTGTTCATAAGAGGTACCTTTTCTTGCTATCGGCTCCCACCAAGACACAAACACCTCTTCGTAATGGGGAAGAGTTGGGTCTTGCACAGGGTCCTCTTCAGCAAAGGCCATCCATGCAGGAGATGAGTCTCCTGGTCTAATCAGCAAGAGCATACCCTTCTTGACATCTTGGTAGGGATCGAATGTTTCAACTGGGTTCTGTGGTTTATCCTTTGCAGGGCCGACATAGTGCAGACGTGTAATGTACTCGTCGAGCATTACTGACTCAGGCTCCATTAGCATGGACTGTCTAGTGAGAGGCCAGAAGTCTTTAATTTCCTGGGTTCCAGGTGGGACCTGTCCAAGTGCATGCATCAGAGTCGACCAGTAGTCAATAACCTCATTCATGTAGGCATTAGACCATGAGTTCACGCCACCATGAGATATGTTTGCCCAACGCATCATGTACTTCGCAATGGACGATCGTAAGGCACCCATATCTTTGAGGCTATCATATGGCTTCACAGCCTTAGGTGTTCCAGTAGGTATGGATGGCATACCATCTGCACCTGCCTTCCACATTCTTATTCCATTCTCAGGGAGCCATTCTCGATGCCTGACCTCATCTTGTAATACATAAGTGGCCATCCATCTTTCATGGCAAATTTGAAGAGCAGGGGCTCCAGGTGTCCAACCAATCGATCTTTCTTGTCTGGAATGTATTTTTTCACAGATGACTTCCAATCAGGAACTTCAGTGACTAGGTACGGTGCCGGTGCTTTGGTACTACACTCTCGAAATAGCTGCATTAGTTCAGGAATGGCGAGTGCATCCGATCTGCGCAATAACGTTGAGTAATTCCCGAACAGTGCATCAATGTCATCGTTGATATGGCCGATCATCATAAATCCAAGCTGTATCTGATCAAAAACCTCCAGCCATACAAGATAAGAAAGGTAGGAAAAGAGATAGCTGTTCTTGTTCTGGCCAGAGCAATTGTCCAGTTGTAAATATAGCTTTCTAGGTAGATGTTTGGGGTGAACTGGAGCACTAGGAGGGGCCATAAATTCTTGTGCAGTGCTATTGACCTTTCTAGCCCTCAATGCCATAGTGTTGAGGACTGCTGCTCCCCATGCACAATCAGGGCGCTCAACTTCTCTTAAATGGCCCCAGTTGTCTCTCGAAGCATCCTCTAGGGTTTTAAGCGTGTGGTTCAAGGACCCAATATGAAAATTACAATCATCCTTTCACAAATCTAGTGAAAAATGGCCCAGAGCGCCAATACCATGGCCATGCATCAATGCACCTGTCACACTTACTTTCAAGCGTTCTCTTCTCCACATTGATTTGGCTAACTTCTCCAATTTAGGTACCATTGTCTTGTTCTGATCCATCTTATCATGAATGATTGTCAGAGCTTGCTCAGGAGCACGACGCGATAAAACTCTCCACGACCAATACAGGCTCCTACACGAAATCTGTGCTGTCATGTGTGCCTTGACGTTTGCTAGAATGCTGAGATATGCCTGTTTAAAGCTGATGAAGATCGCTGTCGCGATCTAATTGAGGACCGACAGATCTGTTCAAGCAACGGGCATTAAATTAGACAGTTTGCTACGACGTGTGAAGAAAGACATGTGAAGCAATTTCTGTAGAATTATGGTTTTTGGAAAGCAATTGACGATTTGATTGGTTCACCAGGTTGATATTTATATTCTGAAATTCATTTCAGACTCCTCACGAAGTATATAGTATAAAAACGTCTAACTACTTCTGCTCTCTAACTCGTTCATTAGATATAAAGACGTTAAAATGGTATAAAGAAGTTATATAGATGTTTTGATAGTATGACTTGCCTGTTTACACTCTTCACAGTGTCGAAAACTTTCACAGATGTCGCAGCAGTCGAAACTCTAGGAAAATCTTTATAAATATTCTAGATGGCCTTCCCTGTGAGGTTGAGCGCCTCAAATCCCTGCAATTTTAAACGAGCAGCTTCGAAGAAATATTCAGCGCCTCAACAGCCTCCTCCTTGAGTCCAATTCAAATGAATGGCTAATGTGCCTGTGTAGCTGGGTCAAATGTTTTTGAATTTCAAATGCAGGTAGTTTCGACGGGACATTTCCGTGCCGTATTGTCTCTGATATTCCAAATTAAACTCGCGTGCCGTGAGTATTATGTTGTCCTGCAAAATGTCCGATGCCGTATTGTGAGTGTCACTATCTCATTAAACTGACATGCCTTGACTAGTCAGTTCTCCTTCCCCCGTCACATGATACAGAAGTTTGAACTTGGTGCTGACGTCCGTATACAGAATAAAAGTTTGGAATACGGCCCCTAGAATTTATTTCACCGGCTTTATTTAATTCGCCCGCGGAAATTATTGCGACCGCCGGAAATCAAATTTATGGCAGTCATTATGGCGGGCCATTAATGACCCCCATTCTATAAATTCAAGAAAATTCCAGATTACGGCTACTTCGCGAACCTTTTCAAGAGCGCCATAAAAAATTTTCGAGCGCCTTCGACCGCCGCCATGTCTCGATCAGCTGCCCTAAAAGAAGGTATTTTCCGTGCTTTTCAAGACCACTGCTATCGTTCTAGCATTACTTGTCCTGTTTTTAGCAATGTATATGCTCGAAAGGATCGCCGCCGCGATCTTCACGAGCATTATTTCTGTATTTTCACAGTCTTAATGCCCGTGAGAATCGCGGTCGCGATTCCTTTCACCAGTAAATACAGTATAGTCTGGTTGTATTCCTCAAAACTATCGCGGGCGTGATCCTTTTGAGCACTTTTCTTTTTTATCATATGCTGGCTGCTCATAAGGATCGCGGGCGCGTTCCTTGCGACCTCTGTCTTTTTTATCATATGTTGGCTGCTCATAAGGATCGCGACCGCGTTCCTTTTGAGTTATTTGCCAAGTCGAGGTCTCACTTAACACTTTCATTTTCTACTTGCAGCCCTCGAGCTTTTCCGCGGGCCCAACGTCGAACCCATGCGTATCGTAACTCCTGATAGAAGTCGAAAGTGCTGCATGGAAATAGCTCAAGCCAAACCACATGTTGCAGGAGATCGACGGAAGGACTTATGTCTATTTTTGAGGAACGGAAAGGGGCCAGAAGACTTTGAACAGATGGGCATAATAGTTACTATGTGGAAAGGCACCAAAAATAACGTCCAGGATGCAATCATATGCAGCATGGAGGATACACAACAGCTACAGTTTGTGGAATATGTTTTGCGCTGGCAAAACTATGATTTTTCTATCATGACTGCAAGCAAAGCGAATAAGCCTGTTAGTGGCAAGGGGGTACCTACTAGTGCTAAAGGATATGGCTGGAACCTGCCATCTTATGATTCTTTGAGCCTGTCAGGGATAAAGTGCAATAGGGATATACTTATTGCTTCAGCATGTGTAGGAAGGGCCTTTCGGTTGATAAAAAACCTCCATCCATTGCATTGAAGGCTACAAAGGACAACAAGATGCCTTCCCGGATGGACATGAACTAGTTGCGGGCAGTTGGCAAGAAAAAAACTGTGGTCCCACTGGCTGTTGCAGGTGAGCCATCGACTCCAAAAGAATCCTTAAGGTCATCTCCGCTCACTGAAAGCGGTACAAAATCCAAAGTGGTTCAGCCAAGTCGAATTGTCCGCACAAAATATGCTTATGCCACTTCCAGTAAAGGATTCCCATACACATGAGGCACCTCTTTCCAAGAAGATAAGTACCTTTAAGATTAAACTTCGAAATTTAAACACTGAAGAGACATGGCAGCCCTCTACTTCGTCTACTCCCACCTGTCACATTTAAGGGACTGGACGGGACTCGAACCCACTACCTCTGGAGTGGTAGCTATGCAGCCTAACCGAAAAGGCCACGATGATTTGGACGAAACTAAATCACACGCTCCAGACCTGATAGTTAATCATCACACTATCCTCCCCTCAAGGCCCCCCCTCCTTGAAGGCTTGCACCCCTCCTTGAAGGCTTGCAACCGGGGGAATTGGGGGCGGACCGAACTCGATCTGCAAGGGACAGAACACCGAGGAGTGTGATGACAACCATCTGGACCCCCAACCCTATTACGAGTTGCCCACACCACTAGGGCATGAGTTGTCCAAATCATACTGTCACATTTAAGGGACTGGACGGGACTCGAACCCACTACCTGAGAGTGGTAGCCGCATGCCTAACCGAAAAGGCCACGATGATTTGGACGAAACCAAATCACACGCTCCAGACCTGATAGTTAATCGTCACACTGGTGTGACGACCATACGGATATTCATATCATACGAACATTATACTCCTATGTACTAAAGATGGTCGTCACACGGATGCAAAAGGGTAATTGCACAAGACAGGGTTTGAACTCGCAACCTTCCAATTGCGAGTCACACACTCTTGCCAAGTGCGCTACCAATAGTTGTTGAAGACATTCCTTCGCGTCTTCCTCATATGTGGGACTATCTCCAGAAGCTTCTAGAATGTTCTAGAACCTAAATGCATGCGCGACACTTGGCGCGATCTCACCCATTGGAGTGGCGCGATCTTGACCGTTGGTCTAGATATATAAGGAGGCACCTCCTTCTTGTCAAACCATTCCGGTTCAACGCCAGTCTTGAGCCTTCTAGGCATCCGCCTCAGATTCCCGCTTGCCGGGCTATTGTATTCTTGATTCCTGCTCATATATCGATTCTTTGCCCGATCTTGGCGTATTTCTTCAGATTTTTTAAGTATTTTCCACGTATTTTCCTTTGTTTTTTTCGGTAGGTTCATGACAGTTTGAACCGGAATCCCTTACCGGTTCTTGTCTGCTCTGATCCTAAACATTTTTTTGCTCATAGTTGGTGATTTTATATCTATGGAGGAGGTTCCGACTTTATTACAACAAAGTCCAAAGAAGATGTTCAAGTATGCCGCCAGGTTGCGGTTGGACAATAAAGAGCTTAAGGAACGTATTGCTTCACATGAATCTGCTTCTAGCTCGGGATTGAGGCTATCAGAGCCTAAGATCAGCCTGCCAGAGAAGTTTGACGGCACTCGGTCCAAGCTCTGCGGTTTTTGAATCGATCGGACTTGTGATTCAAAATTTCCATCCTCATCGATATCCCACGTACTCAAGAACAAGTGGGGCTTATTGGTTCTCTTCTCCACGGGGCCAGCTCTAAGTTGGTTTGCTCCTTTATTGGAGAAAGGAGCCCCGAGTTGCAAGATTTTGCCGCTTTCACTGCGAGAACTCGCCGTGCTTTGGAGACACCGATCGTCGGTAAGACAAAGAGTCACAAAACTTTGCAACTTAAGGCAAGGCTCTCAAACTTTCGATATGCATCGTATTTCACCAAATTCGCGAGATATGCTGCACGATGATATTGCACCGAGATTGTTTCCGGGGGTTACGAGGAGGATGTCAAAGATATGTTGTTGTCTATGGAGGATCCCTCGTAGTTTGGAAGAAGCCATCAGATTTGCGCTCGATGTGATAATCGGCTCTTGAACGTAGGCAAGAGAGACGTAGTTAGGTCTTTCCAATTACACAAGCGCCTATAGCTACGCTTTCCCCGGCCTTATCTGTAGAATCTAGCAAATCTGGACCTGAGCCTATGCAGATTGATCGGGCAGTTCGAGGACCCTTATCCGCCGCCTAAAACAGGCCGTCAAGAGCGGCTAATCTTTGCCTCTCTTGTGGAGGAGCTGGCCATATAAACCGTGGATGCCCCGTGAAGTGCCTAAATCATTCGGAAAACTTCGGGGGCGGTCCGAGTAGTAGGAGTCTCTTGTTTACCGGGCCGCCTTTTCTCGCACTCCTTACACATTTCGACATGTTTATTCCATCGATAAGGTCGACCAAGGCATTCTTCATCCCTATATCATTGAAATCAGAAGTTGGAGAATTGCAAGTGTTGGCGCAACTTGATTGTGGTGCAAATGCTTGCTTTATGGATAGTGCGTTTGCCAGTAAGCACGCCATCCCTAGAAGCAAGGTTGAGCATCCTGCTTCTGTCGAAGTGATTGATGGACGGGAGATCTCCTCGGGTGCAGTCACAGAATGTACTGCGCCTCTTCAGGTTTTGTTCGAGGGAGTTTCTTGTCGTATTTCCTTCAATCTCATTGCTAGCCCTCATGCGCCAATAGTCTTGGGTCTGCCCTGGCTCGAGCTACATAACCCGCAGATTGATTGGCGTACTAGATCATTTCGATTTGCTGGTTCTAGCTCTAGTTCCAGTTCATCTGCAGATCAGGTCTCTACACCAACATCGACTTCGATCCGTGCAGTATCGTGGGCCCCTGACTCCGTCCTTGCTGTTCCATGTTCTGATCCGCCTCTTGCCTCTGCTCCAGTTCATGCCCCAGATTCTGATCATGTTCTTGATGATGTCCCAGCTCCAGCTCTAGTTCCTGCTCTTGCTCCAGTTCCAGTTTCTGCTCCTGCTCCAGTTCTTGCTCCAGTCCCTGTTCCTGCTCCAGTTCTTGATCCAGTTCCTGTTCCAGTTGCTCCTGCTCATGTTCATGTTCCTGCTCATTCTTTTGTGGAGGTTTCTTCATACCCTCAGTTTCGTATCTCGAAGATTTCTCTTCGCGAGTTTGATAAATCTAGAAGGCAAGATCCAAGTTCAGTGTTTGCAATCCAGGTTCACCCATCGGCTAGCTCGGCATCAGCGAAGTCTGCTCCAATGCTCCCAGATAAATATGGCGACTTCTCTGATGTTTTTGACAAAGTCAAGGCCAGCAAACTCCCAGAGCATCGTCCATATGATTGTCCTATTGATTTGCAGCCGGGGACCACGCCGCCATATGGTCCGATATATGGTCTATCTCCCGCTGAGTTGAAGGTTTTGCGGGATTATATTGAAGAGAATTACTGGCTTCATTCGACATTCTCAGTCCCCTGCTGGAGCGCCTATCTTCTTCGTCAAAAAGAAGGATGGTTCGCTGTGTCTGGTCGTTGATTATCGTGGCCTCAATAAAGTCACAGTGCCAAATCGGTATCCGCTTCCTCTGATCCCAGAGTTGTTGGAACGACTCCAAGATGCGCACTATTTTACGAAGATTGATCTTCGGGGTGCCTATAATCTTATTCGGATCCGGGAGGGTGATGAGTGGAAAACAGCCTTTCGTACTCGGTATGGCCATTTTGAGTACACAGTTATGCCGTTTGGACTTACCAATGCTCCGACAGTATTCCAGCATATGGCCAATGATGTTTTTCGAGAGTTCTTAGACACTTTTGTTATCATCTATTTGGATGATATCCTTATTTATTCTAAGACTCTCGAAGAACATGAAAGACATGTTCGACAGGTCCTTCAAAAGCTTCGTGAGCATGGATTATATGCCAAACTTGAGAAGTGCCAGTTCGAACAGGATAATGTGGAGTTCCTTGGCTATCGCATCACACCACATGGAGTCTCTATGGATCCTGAAAAGGTCAAAGATCGTTTCGAGTGGCAAACACCTTCATCCGCTCGAGATGTTCGTTTTTTCTTGGGTTTGCCAATTTCTATCGGCATTTCATCCGGGATTATTCGTAGATTGCTCTTCCTTTGACACGCCTCACCGCTGGGGACATGCCATTCGAATGGACCGTAGAAGCAGAATCGCTTTTTGTTACCTCAAGCATGCTTTCACCATGGCGCCAGTTCTTGCTCATGCGCATCCTTTATACCATATGTTGTTGAAGCAGATGCTTCGATTTTGTGCTTGGTGGGATCCTCACAGAGGGGATGACCATGAATTGCATCCAATCGCCTATCATTCACGAAAGTTTCAGTCTGCTGAAATCAACTATCCCATTTATGACAAGGAGTTGTTGGCGATAGTGGATTCTTTTCGAGGAGTGAGACGTTTCTGGAGGGATCTCCTTATAAGGTCACAATCTACACAGATCACCGAAATCTTGAATATTTTCACCGCTTTCGAGTGCTCAACCGTCGCCAGGGCCGATGGCATACTCAAGTATTATCCCGCATTTGATTTCGTGATCAAATACCGTCCCGGATCCCTCCAAGGAAAGCCTGATGCCTTGTCTCTCGACGCTCCTACCTTTGAGCCCAAACTAGGTGATCCCCGCATATGATCAGCAATCACGTGTTATTTTAGGGCCCGATCGGTTCCGACTTTTATGGCTCTCACTTTGTTCGAGAGGCCTCATGATACAACCTTGTTGGAGTCTCTGCTTTCGAGCATCTCGCCCTCCAATCCATTGGCTCAAGATGTATTCTCACACATTGGCGCCAGATCCTCTCTCGCCAGATGGGATCGGACTATGATCGCTTTGAGGTTCGAGATGGACTCCTGCTCCGCGGATGGGCTTCTATATGTGCCGATGGTGCTTCTAGGGCTTCGTGTTCTTCGTGCTTGCCATGATTCACCTCTCCGGACACTTTGGAGTAGCCAAGACTCTTGAACTTATTAGTCGAGTATTGGTGGCCAGGTCTTCGCCGCTTTGTCGAAGCTTTTATTCGATCCCCGTGACATCTGGCCGCCGAGCCAAGGTTCCAAGGCATCTTCCTCATGGCCTGCTTCAGCCTTTACCAGTTCCAGCCGGTCCTTGGAAGAGTATTTCAGTGGATTTTATTGTCGAGCTTCCATCCTCCCAGGGCCATGACGCCATCCTTGTTGTTGTTGACCGTTTTTCCAAGATGGCACATTTTGTTCCTTGCAGCACTTCTATCTCTAGTGAAGCCATAGCGGTTCTCTTGCTTCGAGAGGTGGTTCGACTCCATGGCTTACCAGATAACATTGTCAGTGACCGCGGCCCTCAATTTGTTGCCAGTTTTTGGAAGCGTCTATTGCAACTCTTGCATGTGGAACGTTTGCTCTCTTCTGGACATCATCCAGAGACCAATGGACAGGTGGAGCGCACTAATCAAACCCTTGAGTAGTATTTGCGATGCTTCATCAATTATCAGCAGGATGACTGGGTTGATTGGTTACCGCTGGCAGAATTTGCTTATAATAATTCTGTCCATGCCTCCACAGGCCAGACTCGGTTCTTTATTAATTTCGGCATGCATCCCCGTGGTCTTTGATTGCTCCCGATATGACTTCGGCCAATCCCAAAGGTAGGGACAGTTCGAAAAGCTCCGCATGCTTCGGGATGATCTTGAAGACCATCTTCCCGGGCCCAAGCACGTTATCGCCATCATGCGTGATCAGCATCGTCGGGGCGCCCTCATTTTGTAGTTGGTGATCTTGTTTGGCTCTTTTAAGTCGATTTGTCTTGGCAAATTCGCCCTTGTAACAAGCTCGACTACCGGCGCTTAGGTCCCTACCGGCGTCAGGACGCTCCTCATTTTGTAGTTGGTGATGCTGCTTTCCGTCTGGAGCTTCCGCCATCAGTTCGGCTTCACCCAGTGTTTCATGTGTCTTTGCTAGAACCCTATATGGCGAATCCATTTCCGGATCGAGTACCTCCACCTCCATCACCAGTCGAGATTGATGATCATGAGGAGTTCGAGGTTCGAGAGATTCTGGACTCCAAGTTTCTTCGTCAACGATTGTATTACTTCGTCGATTGGGAAGGTTACTCGCCAAGTGACAGAACCTGGGAGCCTGCCGAGAATCTGACTAATGCACCTGACAAAATTGCGGAGTTTCACCGACGTTACCCGCATAAGCCAAGTCTGAGTACTCCGGCCCCAGCTTCGAGGACTCGTCGCCATCGTAGGAGGGGGATGGTATGACGACCATACGGATATTCGTATCATACGAACGTTATACTCCTATGTACTAAAGATGGTCGTCACACAGATGCAAAAGGGTAGTTGCTCCAGATAGGGACAGCGTACATTGAAAATGACGTGCGCCATTTTTCTTGTTTTTTTTGTCCTTTTCCCAGTTTTTCTGTTCAAACACCTTTCTTGACAATTCTCCCTTGGAACTCTCCGATTTTTGCTTGAATTGGATCGAAATTGAAAGACATCTGCTGGCTGCCCTTGTAGAGGGCCAGCATCAACACATTCCTAACACTCTGAGCTTTTGATGGATGTTAAAATTTTCACAATTCTCAAGCATGGCCCGAGATTTACCTGTGGTTTTCTATCAGGATCATCCTCAGAATTATGGAAATCTTTAGTAACCAATACTTTCTTTCCAGATTCCTTATTTCGGCAAGAGTATACCTTTGTTCCTAGCTGCGTTGAATTCGAAACAGAGATGCTTAATTCTTGGTTGGAGGAATTTATAGGTGACAGCAAGGTTTCAGCAACAGGAATTTTCAGAGTCAATTGTGATTGGGCAGAAGAAAAAATCATTGTGAAGGTCTACTCAAAGAATTAGGAAAAGTGTTGTAATGCTTTCTTTAGATTTACAGCTATTGAATGGTTTTTTGTTGCAAGAAATCATGAATCGAACAATCTTGGCTTCTGGTTTGGCAATCCGATCTCTTTTAGCTAATTTTGGTTCTTTCTAGTGGTCTCTTCTCCTGTTTGTCCTTTTTCCCCCTTTTTTCATCATTCATTTTCGTTCAAATTACTTTTGTTGTATCACCCTGAGCCTTTGAGATGGTCTTTAATTTCACGGAAAACCCTAAAAATTTAGTTTTTCTTCACTCTTTCGCCAATCTTTCCGCTCAAGAGCGAGCCTTTGTCCTCCAAAGCTTAAATTCCTTTCAAGAGAAGCCTCAGGACACCATTCTCTTTGGGAATTTTGAAAATTTGCTTCCAGTCGACTCTGCAATGGGACCAATTTCACATAAAGTCCCGTTCTGGGATAATCTATCTGCTGATCCTGATCATAGGGGAATTTTGCATCCTCTCGACCCAGTCACTCAAGTCCCCAGGCCCTATGGAGTTACAAGACGGCACCAGGAAATACAGTCAGATGAAGAATTGGATGGCAGATTGCAAAGGACAAGACATCCCTATCTCCGAGAAAGAAAAATGAGACTCTATGATGGTATTTCTCTCAATCTTCCGATTGTTCATTCTAAAATTGATGCCTTGTCTCAATGTGCTGTCATAGTCAAGGTCCAAAAATGTGGTCTTAAGCTTGATAAATTATGGGGTTATCTGCTTAACCTAAACAAAGGGATCATAATCCAAGCTGTTTACTGGCTCAACTTTCCCTATATCATGATTGAATGTGGGAATGCTAGATCAGCAAATTTCTTTCTTAACTATGGTCCCTTGACATTTGAGACCTCACAGCTAACCTTCCTGAAATGGCACCCGAAACTTGATATGGACCAAATGAATAACCTTTGTATTGCTTCTACATCCCTTTTCGGTCTTAATCCTATATACTGGGATGAAGAATGCTTCAAGCTTCTTTTCAATTCAATTGGTACCTACATTTCTACTGAATACTCCCCTTCGAGACCTCCAAGAGCCTTTGTCCAGTTAGACCTGTCCAAAGATATCCCTCTCTCAATTCCTTTTAAAGATGCCTTTGGAGTAGAATCATCATTAGCTCTTAGATGGTCTGGATTGCCTTCCCAATGCCAAAAATGTTTTCAAAGACATTTCTGGTATTCAGATTGTAAATCATCAGCAGAACTTCAGCAAGATAGCAGATTGAATGGGAATGCAGGTGAAAAAACAGGGGATCTCCCTCATAATAATGGAGGTAAAGTAAAGGAAAAGTCATCCAATGGGGATGTTACTCAGGAAAACAGCATCAAGGAGTTGGAAGCATTTCAGAAATTGCCAGAAAATGAGAATTTCAAATGGACAAAGGTAAATGGCAGCTACAAGAGGATTCAGAAACAAAAAGCAGCAAGGGATCAATTGAAAGCCAAAGATAAAAGTCATGAAGACAACTCCTTCTCATATAAGAGAAGTAATGGAATTACAATTGGGGAACCAAAACTTCTGGTCAACGGGATCATACCAGAAAAAGCAAAACAAGCCACTCATGATCTATGTTTGACATTGATGTGACGCTCCCTGCTAAACATACGGCGCCCAGCCGTACACTCGACAGGAAATCCCCCGTCCGGCTCAACAACTGCACGGGCCCTTCGTCTACCCCGCACTCTGAGGTGATCCCTAGTGTGGGGAGGGAATACGAAGGTGTCTTGCGCGCCCTTCCCCTATGGGCTCCTATAACAGCGGAAGCGATAACACATCAGAACTAGCATCAAACATATACAAATACTACCTCGAAGGGTAGTGCATCACCCATACACCAATACAAAGAGGATAATCACAAACCGTAAATCATGAGAGCTCCTACCCCGGCTCAGACTCGTAAGGAGGATGACTGACCGGCTAGGCCTCAAGATAGAGCAGACCGAGTCATGGCAATGACGAGGGCTGGCATAGATCAATGGCTAGGGTTGACCACTCCATCCGCCCCTCCTGTGCATACTTAGCAGATGGGCTAAATCAGGCTCTGGCATGACTCTAGCCTTCCGGATACGCAATCCCATGGCATCACCCATCAGGACTACTCCAGGTTGCATCTCCCTGGTCCGATGAGGCAGGAAGGGTTGCATCTCCCCTTCCCAGGGTCTAGAGGTTCCGTGGGTGGCTAGAGAATCGTGGCGACACACGATTCGTACCCGACTTAACCCCCCAAAACGAGAGCCAAGCCAACACTTGCAGCTCCCGAGAGGCAGGGCGACACCATTGCCCCAGGAGGTGTCGGACCCATGCTCGGCCCACACGAAGTGACCGACCATAAGCCTAGCTCACTATGGGATCCCCCGAAGCCCCCACTCGGCAGGGATCCTCCCTCCACATTCCCTCTGGCCCCGTTGTATGGTGCTGAGTCATGTCATAGCCTCGATAGCCTGGTGGGCTCCTATGCACAGGCCGCAACTAATAGGAACTAAGGGATCTACTCTAGGAACATACTACATATGGCCCTAGGTCTCTACCCCCCTTCCCAATACAAGAGGAGCAAACATGATCAACCATCATCACATAAACATCATATCATGAGAATAATCATAAGAAGAACATCTTAACCTAATCATACAATCTAACTAATGGTTAGGGTTCGTTGATTAGGGTTCAAGATGTTAAATACGGGTTCTAGGATGGCTCTACTCTAGATACAAGATACTAGCACAGCTGGAATGCTAATTCCAGATGAGCTATCACAACTACTATCCTACATACCTGCTCCTGAAGCTCTCCCTCCAGATCCGTGTGCCTCCATGGTCTTCGACTCTCGCGATGCTAGTCTTGCTCCAAGAACGAGTCTACCTGGCAAAGGGCAGCCAGCCTATGCTATGCCACAAAGCGATGTTCAAACGGGGTTTCGAACGAGTAGGTGAGTCTCTGGGTGTTAGGGCTGGAAAAGAGGCCTAGGGTTAGGGTTTAGGCCTAAATAAGTTAGGTCCACCTAGGATGCCACGTGGCACCAATTGGGTGAGTCCTGTGTGGCGGGTGCCCAATAGGTTAAGGCCACGTGGATAATGGTCTAACCTATGGTTGGCTAAGTTATGAGAATAACTTGGCCATGCCCCCTAGTGCCACAATCTATGGTATACAAGGCTATGAAGATAGACTTGTATGGTGACGGATCCAGGAATATACGTATTTATGGCGATATTCCCCGGACCGCCACATTCTCCCCTTAGGACAATCTCGCCCTCAAAGATTAAGCTAAAGGTGACGAACCTACCTTATGCCCCCAAGACAAGCAACAACATGTCATAACCTTTTAGTTTATTACAAGAATCAAGTTTTATTAGTTCAAGTCAAAATTTAGGCTATATTTGTACTTATACAAAATTATATAGCCTTAACACGATTATTTCTTCACGATAATTCAAAACATTATTGTAAGAGTTATTAGGGTTCATAATCTAAATTATGGCTCCCCCATCTTCTCTGTGTCTGCGCCCTAATTGAAGTCCACCTTCTACTTGCCCGCAAAAAGGAGCACATTACGTTAGTTTAGTTAATAATTTGTGGTTTTAGGGGACCACCCCCTTACCTCCTTGAGCCGAACCACTTGACTCAAGGTTGTCCTACTACCTTGCCCAAGATCATGGCCCTTTTCGGATTTGAGCTTAAGGATCATTTAAGATGCTCCCATCATCGCCCATGATCGAGTGCTACCTTGTACTTTCGGTTCCTGTGCCGGTACCCCTAGTGCATCATGCCCCACGGGTTTGAAGCTAGGGAACGCCTCACGATCCCATCATCGGCGCAGATGATCACTTTTAACCTTCACCATGACCCTCCTACGGCCCGGTGTGCGTATTCCCGCATCGTGGCATAGAGATCATCCGATCGATGTCCCATCATCGCCCACCATGCCTCATTCCTCACTCACATGACCCTAATGGTCATGTGCACCTCTTGGTGCGTGTGGCCTAGAGAATGCCCTAAAGGCGTATCCCATCATCGCCCACACGATCCAAGGTTCTGGCACATGCACCCTATTAACTAGAATGCATGCGCCCGGGCTTAAAACTAACTAACAACATACTAGCTAACCACCGGCAAGTCGGGTCCACCAAGCCTGAGACGACTAAGCCCATCAAACTCCTTCATAAACTCTGGGTATTGCTTCTCCAAATCTTGCTTCAATACCCATGTCGCATCTTCCATGGGCAAGTGCTTCCACTTAACCAAATATTGGAGGAACTGAGACCTCCTAGTCTTCTTGAATGACTTATCAAGAAGTAATTCAGGTACTATTTCTACTTGCTCCTCCGTCATTTCCAACAAGGTTGGAGTATCCAAAACCTCCTCAGGGTTAGGATTGTGCCTTTTTAATAAACTTACATGGAAGACCTTGTGAACTTTGAGATGGGCCGGAAGATCCAACTTGTAGGCTTGAGAGCCCACTCTCTCCAAAATCTTGAACGGACCAGCCCACCTAGGGGCAAGCTTCTTACAACTCCCAATCCGAAGCTTGGCTTGCTTCACCTTGATCTTCAACCAAACGCTATCGCCTACCTTGAACTCTCTTACGGTCCTGTGCTTGTCGGCTACACTCTTCTGCCGACTTCTTGCTGCCAATAAGTAACCCCTTACTTCTTCCATTAGCTGCTGCATATCCTCTAACATCTGCTGGGATACTTCCACCTTCGACACAGGATTGTGCCAGGTATCCGGGGTTAAGCACTGGTACCCGTAATTTATCATAAACGGAGACATCTGAGATGACTCTTGCTTGGCACTATTGTAGGCGACTTCCACCAAGTGGATGTACTCATCCCACTTGGACTGCTTGTTCCACACATAGCTTCGAAGCATGTCTTCAATGATCCGATTCGTCCTCTCCGTCTGGCCATCTGTTTGGGGATGATATGCCGTGCTCATGGAGAGCTTCGTCTGAATGGTGCTAAAGAGATCCTGCCAAAAGGCACTCATAAACTTAGAATCTCTATCAGATATTATCTCCCGAGGCATGCCATGGAGTCTAAAAATCTCCCTTACAAATAACTTGGCAAAGATCTCCATGCGGTGTCGATAGTCTTGCAAGGCACAAAATGTGCCATCTTAGATAACTTGTCCACGACAACCATCAATGCATCCTTGCCTCGAAGAGTTCTAGGAAGCCCTCAGAATGAAATCCATGCTTATGACCTCCCACTTCGCATTTGGCACCCCAATGGCTCTAAAGCACCGGAATCCGGTTGCTCCGCTTTGGTCACGACATAACCGGCAATCCCGAATATATGCAGCTATCCGCCTCTTCATTCCCTCGCCGAAGTAACTACTTCGAATCTTGAAATAGGTCTTCATGAAGCCAAAGATGCCCCCGCTATTGGGCTGTTATGTGTGTCATGAAGAATTAGCTTCCTTACTCCCGATGATTCGGGCACACACAACTTATGCTTGTGATACAACAGGTTGCCTTCCTTCTTATAATGCTTGAAGGCTTCCCGCTCTTTATCTGTTCTGGCTTCCTTGGAGAGGCTTTCCCACACCTCCTTGAAGTCCACATCGGTTGGCAAGGACTCCCCAATCTTCTTGCCAAACTCACTCGAAAGAGTGGAAATCGCATTACAATGCGTTCTTGTCTGAAATGGTCTCCTGGAGAGGGCATCTGCTACAACATTAAGCTTGCCGGGCTTATATACAATATCAAAATCATACTCCTCAAGAAATTCCATCCACCTCCTTTGCCTTAAATTGAGGAGTGGCTGGGTAAAAAGATACTGCAGACTCTGGTGATCAGTATCCAACTGAAACTTCCTCCTCAGCAAATAATGCCTCCATATCCTTAATGCCCTGACAATGGCTAGCAGCTCCTGATCATGGGTTGGGTAGCGTTGCTCGGCGTCGTTCATCTTCTTCGAGTCGTAGGCGACTACCCTTCCTTCTTGCATCAAGACTGCTCCTGTTGCTATCTTACTTGCATCTGTTGCCACCAATTTATCTTTACTCGGATCCGGGAGAACGAGCACTGGTGCTGTTGTTAAGGCCTCCTTAAGCTTCTCGAAGAAAGCTTGGACTTTCTCTAACCAATGACTAGCCCAATCCTTAATCTTCTTGGCCTTGGTGAGGTCCGACAAAGGGGACGCCCACTTAGCAAAGTCCCTCACGAACTTTCTGTAATATCCCGCTAACCCAAGAAAGCTTCTCACTTCTGCTACATTCCTTGGAGCTGGCCAATCAACTATTGCCTCTATCTTAGATGGGTCTGTGGAGATTCCCTCAGATGTTACAACATGCCCCAAATATTCCACTCGGCCTATTGCAAAGTGGCATTTGGAGAGCTTCCCATACAACCGATGACGTCTCAACTTCTCCAACACTTTCCTGAGATGCTGCCGATGCTCCTCGAGGGACTTGCTGTAGATTAGAATGTTGTCGAAGAAGACAATAACAAACTCATCCAAGAAGTCTCTGAAGATGTCGTTCATGAGGCGCATAAACGTTGCTGGAGCGCTCGATAGTCCAAAGGGCATTATCAGAACTCAAAGTGACCATACCGCTGCTCAAAGCGGTCTTATGGATATCCTCTTCTTTATTCTTATCCGATGGTATCCCGACCTCAAATCAATTTTAGAGAATACCTTTGCTCCTTGTAATCGGGTCCATTAGGTCATCTCGCCCTTGGCAATGCATATTTGTTCTTTATCGCCCATGCTTATTGAGTCGGCGATAGTCTATGCACATTCTTAAGCTCCCATCTTTCTTCTTCACAAAGAGTATAGGTGTCTCCAAAGGAGACACACTTGCTCTTATAAAGCCAAGCTCAAGCAATTCCCGAAGCCGCTTGAGCTCAATCAATTCTGGGTGCTCATTCTATATGGCGCCACTTGGTAGGCTTCAGATCTGAGCCAACGTGATCTCACATTCCACACCCCTATAAGGTGGCGGCCGGATTTCATCCGGGAATACATCCTTGAATTCGAAATAAGCCTTGCTATCTCTCGCACGGGCAATTGATTTCCCTTTAGGTCACTTCCATCCCGCTTGCCCGTCTCCAACCGATTCCATCCTCAAGATGTAGTCCACCTTATTCCTTTCTATACTCTTCCTTAGCCGCTTCAAGGAGATACACCGCATGGGAGAATCTAGCTTCTTACCTTTCACTATCAATTTGCTTGCCGCCCGGTGCCGCCATGGTGACTTCGCTTCGGGCCGCAATCAATCATGGCTTTGGCTGGCTTCAAGAATTCCATCCCCACTATAAGATCGTATTTCCCGATATCCATGACTTCCGCTCCCATCGGCCACTTAGCCCCACTAAGGTCTATGTCAAAGATGATTCTCCCGCCTTGCTTTGTGTGCCGAATGGCTTCGCTTACCATAGCTACGGCCTTGGCTTAGACTTCAATACCTTGTTCTTCATTAAGGCAGCCAACCTAGGAGATGCAAAATTGTGAGAGCTACCTGTATCTATGAGGACTACATATGGATTACTATCTATGATCCCATCAGCCGCGATGACAGTCGACTGACTCTCAATATCACCTGATTCAAGGTTTGCACATATGTGGCACTCACCATCTATGAAGTCCTGGGCCTCCTCGGGCCGGTCGCCGTTTTTCGGCCCCGGCTTCGTTGGGGAATCCCAATCCATAAGTTCTGCCAAGGCTGACTGCATGACGAATGGACAATCATGTGTTCGATGCCCTGGCTGGAAGCACCTGAAGCATAACTTTTTCTCAATGCATTCCTGTCTCTTCTCCTTCGGCAGACTGTCTAGGAGGCGCTTAAGAGCACTGCCCCCTGATGCATTCTGTGGCTTACGGTCCCCAAAAGCTTTGTTCTGACTCTTACCTTGCTGCTGGCCTCCTGATGGTGTAGCTGCTGATTGCTTATTCTGATATTGCCCCTGATACTGCCCTGAACTCTTACCCCTGAAGGTTGATTGCTTCTCTGCTGGAGTTGCTGGTGCCTCCTCCAAACTTATAGCTTTATCTTCGGCCTCTGCAACTGACCTTGGGTTGATTGCTCTCACAAGCCTCTTGATATTGCTGTTCAACCCCTCAATGTAGGTATCCACTGCTTGCCTTTCTGAGACTCCAGGAACATGGAGCCTAAGCCTCATGAATTCTTCGGTATACTTAGCCACTGATAAGCTACCCTGATTCAACCCAGCAACCGGCCGGATCTCGTCTACTAGTATGAGACCTTGGCACATAGTGCTTGGCGGAAAGCCTTGTCGAAGGTCTTAAACCCGCAATTGTTCCTCTTCACTTGTTAGACTTAGCATATCCCTTCCACCGCATCCTTGCCGGGTCCAATAAGGTTAGTCAGTAGTAACTTTCCCTATGTCCTTGTCTTTCATACCGTAGGAGTTACCAAATTCTTCCATTTCATCAAGCCATGCTTCAGCCTCCATGCCCGACTGTTTTTCCCCGAGAACCGCCCAAATTTTCCTTGTCTTCCATACGCTGCTCATAGCACTATCCACCTTTTTCTCGATAGTCATCCGCTTTCTTGCCCTTTTCCTTACTTCTAGATGTGCTCTGGACCGACCGTCGGAGCTAGAGCTGTCCCCACTGGAAGAACTGTCTGATGAGCTGGAGCTAGATGATGATGGGCTCCTGGTTCTTCTCTTCCTTCTCCTATCCCTGACGTTCCCCTGGTTGCCCTCCCCTTCCTGCTGAGGGCCTTGGTCACCTCCCGGAACACAAGGTGGAGGTGGAGGACCATCTTCCCGCGGCGCTCATCGGGGTGTCGCCCAGCTTGATGAGGTGTTGCATCTGTTCCTCATCTGCACCAACCTTGCGCTGATCAGCTCGTGACATATCCCGCCGAAGTCTTCTTGTTCTCTGCCAAACAAATTCCTTGGTACCCAATTGCGTTGTCGGTGCTGGTCTTGAGATCCTGCACTTGAGTTCCTTGCTGCAAGGATTGATCATCAATACATGTTATTTGGGTTAGATGTTGATCAATCTTACTTGTAATTGAATTATCTTTATTAGTTATAAAGAAATCATACAAAGCTTTGCATTTATAAAACAGTTAATAGCCATTAATACATAAGGATTACATGATAGGGTAGGTATGTCTTAGCACAATGGGTACAAGAAAACATTTAGCACACAACTTAAGAAAATTTTACAACTATTCAATGGCCTCCCCGAAAAGCCCAAGAAGTTCTTGACATCCCCGAATCGGAGGCCTTTGCCGAGGTTGCTAAGATGTTCCTTTGTCGATCTTCCTTCAAGTGCTCGCCATCTCCTGCCTGAAGTTCTCGTGTCGTTGTGTCTACCACCGAAAGTGTTGCATCCCTAAGGTGCCCTCTCGCAAAGTCGAGGCAATGGAGCGCCGACGCCCCCTGAAAAAGGATAATGTGGTCGGCATGGGCGATATCTTCGCATCGCTGCCCGGCCCGAGAGCTATGAGAAGTGCCACGGATTCTTCCCCCTTGGGCTGAACTCCTTGTGGAAAACTATCATTTGCCCTTGGCCGAGGGCTGAAGATAGTAGCCGGCGCCGCGGCCCTTCCCTATACCTCGCGATCCAAGGTGCCCTTCCTTTGAGCCGCTTGCCGTAGGCATCCACCGCCATAAGATCTTCATGATCTCTCCACATGCCGGGTTGTTGTCCAAGTTGATGCCGCTGGACCCTTCCCCTCATGCTCCTCGGCTCGAATCGGGTCGGCTTTGAGCTTGGGCCCCTCCCCGGCTTGTAGAGTGTACTCAGATCCGGCTGGAACTCCTCCTCCGAGATGATAGGTTCCTCGGCCGATAGAGATCTCCCTTTATCTCGCCGATAGGCTGCTATGTCCGACATTGTCTCCCCAAAGATAAGAGTGTTCTCCGCTAGCTCCCTTTGGAATCTCCCCGTATGAGTAGTCGATGAAGTCTCGCGCTCTTGCCATGTGCTATCATGCCTAAGAGTTCGCCGATTCAAGACCCCCGCTCCCGCAATACGACAAGTTGAGGATGTCGCTTGCAAAATGTACTCCTCCCCGCCGATGACTATCTACGATAGTGCCGGATGCCGGACCGGAGGCTCCGGTAGTTCTTCTCTGATGTCGCCGTCGCCCCTCGACATGTACCTCTGCATCCTTGTTGCCTCCCCTGTTCTCCCATTCTCGGGTTTTGCTCCCCTAGTCGCCAGTAGTCTTCGTGAGATCTGCAGATGGTGCCCCCCGGGACGCCGTGCCATGGTATTCATAGGCGAGGACTCTATATTCGATTTGATCCCGGCCCCTACGGGTATCAAGTGGCGCTAAGTCTAAGGGGGTCTGAATGTAGTAAGGTTCCCCTACTTTGTTGATTGACTTATAGTGCATGAAAAGGGCAAGGGTCTGCCCGGGACCTAAAGGTACCTATGCCTATTATGTCCGCAGGGTCATGTAACGGGCATGGTCCTAGTCCTATCCCATAGTTGTTTCTTGCCCTTGGATCCTCCCAACTCTCACTTAAGGCTTGGGTGAGTGACTCAAGAGAAACCCAATTCCTCCCCTAGGGGCGCCTAACTTCCCAAGGCAGGACTTGCCGGTCATATTGGCACATAATGTCCGTAGTAGGGTGTTCTAGTCGAGTTGCATGCAGATCAAACAAGTGGTCGAACACGAGAAGGCTTGATCTACGGAAGTCGATGGATATGGCTTTGCAAAGATTGTACCACCTCTCAAAGTTGCCGGGCCATTGAGTAGGAAAGGGTGCGTAAAATGGCTTGCAAAGATCGCTGGGTTTCAAAAAATCGCCCTAAGGGGCCGGAGCAGCTCAGAAAGAAAAATGGCAAATGAGACCTATTTTTATAGACTATAGGTGACCTCGGGGTTCGTGCAAAAAGGTACCTACCTAAGACGGCCTTGGTTCGATGGCTCTGGGTGTCCAAATGAACTACCATGAAGTGCAAACTTAAGCAAAACAAAGCAAGAAACACTACATGGCAATTTGTTGGATCAAATTTGGCTAATTTGGGTCAAAAATGGGCTGACCCGGGTGAATCCGCGCGGATGGCCTCTGCGTCGCGGACGCAGACGCGTTTGGCGTGGTCTCACCCGGTTGGCCTATTTTGGAGCCATTTTTGGTGATTTTTGGGAATTTCAAGATGCTAACATGGCTAATTGGGCCGATTCTAAGCTAACTAGCAACTTATTTTGAGCAAAACTGACATCTAAAAGCATGTTTTTGGGGCAGTCGGGTGAATCATAAAACGCCACCAAGATCACGACGCAGAGGCCATTGGCGCGGTCTCACCCGGTTGGCCCAATTTTTGCTTTTTTTGATGATTTTTTTTGCCAAATTTTCGTTGTAGTTATGATTTCTAGGGTATTCCTAAGCATGCTATGAAGAGTTCTACCACAATTGGGTTCTATTTCCTAAATTTCAAGCATCCAACACTTTTCTAATTACAGGGGAAAATAACTTTTATATTAATAAGAAAAACAGTTACATGCAATTTTAACTTTTCTTAACAAAATTTACAAAATTTAAGGCCTAGGGCCTCTCCCTGCGGATCCTCCGTGCTAAGTGAATGTCCTTCGGCATGAGGGTGACTCGCTTAGCATGGATTGCACAGAGGTTCCCTTCCTCGAAGAGCTGCACCAGCTCTGCTTCGGCGGCCTCTTGCAGGGCCCGGGTCATTAGAGGGGTAACCCTATAATCGGTCCTAACTCCCATTACATTTCCCTAAGGAGACGGCTGGGCGCTTCCTTATCGAGATTTGTGCACATCCGGAAGTGCTTAATCTCCTAAACACCCGGTGTTCGTTCGCCCGTGGAAACCTCTTGGGTTTTCCGGTCTAGGTGGGGGTGGCTTGGGCTGGTTCTTCTTCGCCTGCCGCCCCTCCACAACTCCGCACCTCCTCGGGCGGCAATACCAATCGTTGTACCTGGCCCAACGACGGATTACTCCTTGTAATACCGCCATTTTTTACGCTTTTAATCGCGATCACAGTCGGGCCTTGAATGCCCTTCCATACGCTTCTTCACCACTTTTGGTGGTTACGGCCACTTAGGGTAGGGTGAATTACGTCCCGGGTCACGATCTTTGCTCCTCCTCCTCTTCTCCACTACCGCCCTCCATTGCCTCCTCTTCCTCCCAGGCTCCTCTATGGCCCGACCCGGTCCGGTGAGACCTATCGTTCTTCCTCTTAGTTCTCCTTTCCTGCCTTGCCTCAGCTCGGCTCCCGCTCCCTCTTCTTCCCTAAGCTGCCCTCTCCTCAGGCCACTCCATGACTTTCTCCTTGCCCTTCTTCTTTGGGCTTGAAGGACGCTTCCCCTACATTTGTTGTTGCACGTTCTTCCCACCTCTTCTTCCACTTTGGTGTCCAGGGGCCGAAATGGCGAGACTTCGCCCGGTTCTCATTACCTGCGCAAGGCCTGCTTTCTTTGGGACTCTCCACCGGCATCATGGAAGGAGGCTTGGCCGGCTGCTTCTTCGGGGGACTCCTCGTCGCCTGGCCTCGGCCGAAGGTGCTCGGGGACCTTCTTGACGTGCCGCCCTGCTGCCTGCGCCATGGAGAGGGTGGGCCTAGGGCCCGATCTTCCCCCAGGTTTGCTTGGTGCGAGCCATGTCTTGCCCATTCGAAAATGGGTGACGTAAAAGAGCAAGAGAGAGGTGGAGGTGAAAGGTTGGAGAGAGAGAATGAGGTGTCAAATATTTAAAAGGGAGGGTCCCTAGGAATATTCTCCCACCATAATTACCCCTATCTATTAGCCCCCCCTTATTAATTACACCATATTTAGTAATTATTTAATTATTAAGATATGTATTAATCCCGTATTAATTCGTATTATTATACCTAAAAAGTTTTCGAATTTTCTAATGGTTTGAAGTGCTAATTATGGATTTGCACCATTTTTCACTGGTCTCCGATTGGTATGATTCTTCTACCCATTTTAGGTGTGAAATTTGATGCAGATGCATAATTTTCACCCAAATTTACTAGAAGATGAATTTGACTTACTCATTCCTTCGCCTAACACTTAACCTAAGTCCCGACCCACTATCTAGGAAAAATGTTTCCCCTATTTTCATTCAATTCAACGGTGGAAATGTTTATTTCACACCTCCTATAGGCTTGTTAGACTACCTTCATGGTTATGGTCGAGTGCTAGTTCCCCGGTCAACCAAGAACATTGCTCGATACCATTGTGACGCCCCCTCGCTAAACATATCTACCCCACCGGTACATTCGGCAGAAATCCCGTCCGCTCAACAACCCACGCGGACCCTTTCGCCTACCCCGCACTCGAGGTGATCCCTAGTGCGGGGGAGGGGAATAATGGAAGGTGTCTTGCCGCCTCTTCCCCTATGGGCTCCTATAACAGCGGAAGCGATAACACATCAGAACTAGCATCAAACATATACAAATACTACCTCGAAGGGTAGTGCATCACCCATACACCAATACAAAGAGGATAATCACAAACCGTAAATCATGAGAGCTCCTACCCCGGCTCAGACTCGTAAGGAGGATGACTGACCGGCTAGGCCTCAAGATAGAGCAGACCGAGTCATGGCAATGACGAGGGCTGGCATAGATCAATGGCTAGGGTTGACCACTCCATCCGCCCCTCCTGTGCATACTTAGCAGATGGGCTAAATCAGGCTCTGGCATGACTCTAGCCTTCCGGATACGCAATCCCATGGCATCACCCATCTGGGATAATCTATCTGCTGATCCTGATCATAGGGGAATTTTGCATCCTCTCGACCCAGTCACTCAAGTCCCCAGGCCCTATGGAGTTACAAGACGGCACCAGGAAATACAGTCAGATGAAGAATTGGATGGCAGATTGCAAAGGACAAGACATCCCTATCTCCGAGAAAGAAAAATGAGACTCTATGATGGTATTTCTCTCAATCTTCCGATTGTTCATTCTAAAATTGATGCCTTGTCTCAATGTGCTGTCATAGTCAAGGTCCAAAAATGTGGTCTTAAGCTTGATAAATTATGGGGTTATCTGCTTAACCTAAACAAAGGGATCATAATCCAAGTCAAGCATCGCTCAACTTTCCCTATATCATGATTGAATGTGGGAATGCTAGATCAGCAAATTTCTTTCTTAACTATGGTCCCTTGACATTTGAGACCTCACAGACTAACCTTCCCGAAATGGCACCAAAACTTGATATGGACCAAATGAATAACCTTTGTATTGCTTCTACATCCCTTTCGGTCTTAATCCTATATACTGGGATGAAGAATGCTTCAAGCTTCTTTTCAATTCAATTGGTACCTACATTTCTCTCAATACTCCCTTCGAGACCTCCAAGAGCCTTTGTCCAGTTAGACTGTCCCAAAGATATCCCTCTCTCAATTCCTTTTAAAGATGCCTTTGGAGTAGAATCATCATTAGCTCTTAGATGGTCCGATTGCCTTCCCAATGCCAAAAATGTTTTCAAAGACATTTCGGTATTCGATTGTAAATCATCGCCAGAACTTCAAAAAGATAGCGATTGAATGGGAATGCGTGTGAAAAACAGGGATCTCCCTCATAATAATGGAGGTAAAGTAAAGGAAAAGTCATCCAATGGGGATGTTACTCAGAAAAAAAGATCAAGGAGTTGGAAGCATTTGAAATTGCCGTAAAATGAGAATTTCAAATGGACAAAGGTAAATGGCAGCTCAAGAGGATTCCGTAAAACAAAAAGCAAGAAGGGATCAATTGAAAGCCAAAGATAAAAAAGTCATGAAGACAACTCCTTCTCATATAAGAGAAGTAATGGAATTACAATTGGGGAACCAAAACTTCCGTCAATCGGGATCATACCAGAAAAAGCAAAACAAGCCACTCATGATCTATGTTTGACATTGATGTGGCGCCCTCCCAAACATAAACATGTACCGCCAGTAAAGACACTCGACAGAAATCCCGTCCGGCCAACAACCCCACGGGCCCTTTCGCTCTACCCCGCACTCCGAGGTGATCCCTAGTGTGGGGGAGGGAATACTGAAGGTGTCTTATGCCCTTCCCCTATGGGCTCCTATAACAAATGGGCGATAACACATCAGAACTAGCATCAAACATATACAAATACTACCTCGAAGGGTAGTGCATCACCCATACACCAATACAAAGAGGATAATCACAAACCGTAAATCATGAGAGCTCCTACCCCGGCTCAGACTCGTAAGGAGGATGACTGACCGGCTAGGCCTCAAGATAGAGCAGACGAGTCATGGCAATGACGAGGGCTGGCATAGATCAATGGCTAGGGTTGACCACTCCATCCGCCCCTCCCGTGCATACTTAGCGATGGGCTAAATCAGGCTCGCATGACTCTAGCCTTCCGGATCACGCAATCCCATGGCATCACCCATCGGGACTACTCCGGGTTGCATCTCCTGTCCGATGAGGCGGGAAGGGTTGCATCTCCCCTTCCCGTGGTCTAGAGGTTCCGTGGGTGGCTAGAGAATCGTGGCACACACGATTAGCACTGACTTAACCCCCCAAAACGAGCCAAGCCAACACTTGCAGCTCCGAGGGCAGGGCGACACCATTGCCCGGGAGGTGTGGGACCCATGCTCGCCCACACGGGTGACCGACCATAAGCCTAGCTCACTATGGGATCCCCCGAAGCCCCCACTTTCGGCGGATCCTCCCTCCACATTCCCTCTCGGCCCCTTGTATGGTGCTGAGTCATGTCATAGCCTCGGATAGCCCTGGTGGGCTCCTATGCACAAAGGCAACTAATAGGAACTAAGGGATCTACTCTAGGAACATACTACATATGGCCCTAGGTCTCTACCCCCTTCCCAATACAAGAGGAGCAAACATGATCAACCATCATCACATAAACATCATATCATGAGAATAATCATAAGAAGAACATCTTAACCTAATCATACAATCTAACTAATGGTTAGGGTTCGCTTGATTAGGGTTCAAGATGTTAAATACGGGTTCTAGGATGGCTCTACTCTAGATACAAAGATACTAGCACAGCTGGAATGCTAATTCCGGATGAGCTATCACAACTACTATCCTACATACCCGCTCCCCGAGCTCTCCCTCCGGATCCGCGTGGTGCCTCCATGGTCTTCACTCTCGCGATCGCTGGTCTTGCTCCAAGAACGAGTCTACCTGGCCAAGCTGCCGCACCGATCTATGCCACGAAGAAGCGATGTTCGAAACGGGGTTTCGAACGAGTGGGTGAGTCTCTGGGTGTTAGGGCTGGAAAAGAGGCCTAGGGTTAGGGTTTAGGCCTAAATAAGTTAGGTCCACCTAGGATGCCACGTGGCACCAATTGGGTGAGTCCTGTGTGGCGGGTGCCCAATAGGTTAAGGCCACGTGGATAATGGTCTAACCTATGGTTGGCTAAGTTATGAGAATAACTTGGCCATGCCCCCTAGTGCCACAATCTATGGTATACAAGGCTATGAAGATAGACTTGTATGGTGACGGATCCAGGAATATATGTATTTATGGCGTATATTCCCCTGGACCGTCACAATTGACCAACATCATCAAGGATGCCAAAAGTCAAGATAAGGGTCAATGCTCCTACAGTCTGATGGACTTCCCCATCAAAAATATAAGCAAAGATGAAGGCAAAGCTAAGCAAAAGATGAATCCTACTCCAAGGATTTCACAGACTTCTTCCACTCATTCAGCAAGTCTGTCCCAGCTAAAAATACCTTCTAATGTGCCTCCTGATCATTTGGGTATGGGTTTGACTAAACCCACAATTCAAACCAATGATGTTATTTTCATGGACAACCAGCAACATCAAGATAATCAGCATCATCAAGATAACCAGGTTCAACATCAAACTGATCAAACTGATCTGCATATCGATTGTCAAAATCCTTTTCAGGTATTATCTAACCTAAATAATAATCTAGATTTAGATTTAGATAAGAGCAGAGAATGTTTGCCTTCACCTGCCATTCCACCATCAATTCCCTCTGAGACTGCCATAGCACATAATTCTATTCCTATCATTCCTCCCATTCAGTCCTCTTTCCCATCCCTCATTGATCTGGACTCACCAATTGTGGAAGAACCTTTCAGTCCTCCAAGAATATCTAGTAAGGTGGCAGATCAGCTAGCTTCCTTGCAAATGCAAATGGTTCATGACACAGCAGATCAAGATCTCTCTAAACATACTGAGCTCAAAGGGATAGCTACTTCTGACTATGTTCCTGAGACTCCAGAGGATAAACAAGAGCAAGTGGAGCTTTAAGAAAATTCAAGGCAAGTATTAGATTCTATCTTATTAAATACTCTTGATAATAACTCTATGTTTCACTTTTATCCTGGTGGCTGCTCTGACTATAGTGATTGTGAAGATTTTGTAAATGATAAAGAAAATTGGAGTAAGGAGGATTATCTTATTGATAGCACAATTAATTTGTCTAAGCCTGATTTTGATCTTCCTAGTAAGAAACCTGCTAAAAAGGCCAGGAATAACATAGGGAAGACCCTATCAGGTATGAATAAGACAAAAAGAAATCTAAAATATCCAAAATTTGACTTCCCTGTTTGCCCTTTCTCCTTCTTTTTGGATATGAAGATTTTATCCTGAAACCTTAGAGGCATTAAAGGTCCTCTTAAAAGGAGACGAGCCATTGCTCAGATCAAGTTATACAATGCTGACATAATTCTTCTTCAAGAGATTAAGTTGCCATCTTTTGAATGTAGCAATCTAGGTGAATGGATCCACCCAAACTCCTCCTCTGTTTGGATTGAGTCTGTTGGAACTAGTGGTGGTCTTGCCATAATATGGAAAAGTGATATCACTCATATCTCTATTCATAATAGTCCCTCTAAAACTTGGCAAGCTGTCATTCTCTCCATTTCCAACTCCATCTTTGGGGTTGTTAATGTCTATGCTCCTACTTCCCCAAGTGATAGAGAACCTGTTTGGAATGAGATTAATTCATGGTTATGCACCCAAAATTTGGATAATTGGATCCTTGCTGGTGACTTTAATAATACACCCTCCTGGGAATTAAAGTTAGGGAATAAGATCAATATGACTAGATCTGAAAAGCAGGCCTGGGATTCTCTTTTAAATGACAATGGTCTGATTTACATCCCATCTTCCAACAAGCTACTTATACCTGGTCCAATAAAACGAAAAGACAAAGCCCGGTGTAATGCTTGCACTTTGGATAGATTTTATGTGTCCAACCCTGCCACCTCTTTCTGGGACAATAGTTATGTTTCTAGTGATGAAGGAACCTCTATCTCTGATCATCAACCTCAGTTTCTTCACACTTCTCATGTCACCAAAATCCAGAGGCAAGGAAGTACTCCTTACAAATTCAATATCTCTCTTTTAAACAATGAGAACTTCTGCTCTCAATTTGTTGCCTTCTATGAGGATCTAACTGAGAGAATGAATAATCTAGCTGCTAATAATGGGAATAGGCAGCAAAAGAATACCTTCTACTCTAAAATTAAAGCTGTGAAGTCCTGGATTAAAACATGGTCTAAAACCATGCACCTTAATTGCTGTGAGGAAAGAAATCAACTTCTAATGTTCATGAAAGATATCAGATCTTTACTTCAGCAGGATCCTACAAATTTAAATCTGCAGATTGGTGAGGAGATTTTGGAAAGAAAAATTAGAAGCATTGAAGAGATTGAGGCCAAGGGCTCTGCTAGCAGATGTAAGATAAAGTACACCAATAAAATGGACTCTGGTAGCTCTAAATTTTTCTTTAGGGTAGCTAAGAGTAGAGTGTTGAGAAATTCTATATCTGAGGTGATTGATGACAATGGTACCAAGCTGTCTTCTCATTATGACATTGCCACTTTTTTCAAGCAGAAATATATGGACATTTTCCAGAATAAACCTATTCCACCTAATGACTTGGTAGAGGCAAATGCTTTTAAAGATATACTGAATAATATTTTGCCTTCTGCTCCTGAAGTGATGAATGATTCCATGGTTAATCCTCCTTCTCAGCAAGAAATTCTTTCCTCTCTGTCTTCCTTCAGCAAGAGTAAATCTCCTGGGCCAGATGGCTTACCTGCTGAGTTCTATATTAAGTTCTGGGATATTTTCAAATTTGATCTTACCTCCATGGTTCATGAATTTTGGAATAATGATTATCTTCAGTCCTCCATTGCTAGTGGCTTCATCTCCCTAATTCCAAAAGTTGATCATCCATGTAAATTCCAAGATTGGAGGCCCATTTCTCTTACCAATACTACCTATAAGTTGTGTGCCAAGATCATTGCTCTCAGAATTAACAGCTTCTTGCAGAGAAATATTAGTCCAAGTCAATCAGCCTTTCTTCCTAATAGGTATATTCTTGACAATTATGTGGCTGCTATGAAGGGTTTGCACTGGAATAAAATTTCTAATCAAAATTGCATTCTTCTCAAGCTGGACTTCAAAAGAGCCTTTGATTCAGTTAGATGGGATTTCCTAGAGTTTGCTATGGCTAAACTTGGTTTCCATCCCAAGCTCATTAATCTTATTCTTGGTCTAAATCTGAGATCTAAGTCTGCTGTCCTTATTAATGGGGTGCCTTCAGGCTTCTTCTCTTTATCTTGTGGTGTTAGGCAAGGTTGCCCTCTTGCCCCATATCTTTTCCTGGTAGCAGCTAAACTTTTATCCAAAGTCATTTCCTATTATCAGGATAAGGGCTTAATTAGAGGCCTTAAGCTTCCAGACTCAGATGATTATCTTACTATGCTTCAATATGCTGATGACACCTTCTCATTTCTTCATGCTGATCTGGCCAATATTGATTGCTTCCTTAATGTAATCAATAAATTCTCAGCTGCTTCTGGTATCTATCTTAATATCAGCAAAAGCCTTATTATAGGAGATATTCCTGATCATCAATTGCTTGGTATTAATGTTCTCCCATCTGGTCAAGCTACTAAACTCTTGGGGATGCCTTTATCTTTAGATCATAGCTTAAAGGGTCTTTGGGATCCTATTATTCAAAGAATAAAGAAAAAACTGAATAACTACAGGAATTACCTCACTCTAGCTGGCAGGACCATTATAGCAAATTCTGTCCTTGCAAGCTCTCATGTGTATTTCTCCACTGCTCTTGTTGCACCTAAATGTGTTTACATCGAGCTAGAGAAAGTTATCAGGAATTTCATTTGGAAAGGTAGTCATCTTGTTAACTGGAACTCCATATGTAAACCAAAAAGTTTTGGAGGTCTTGGCTGCAAAAACCTCTTCCTCCAAGCTCAATCTCTTGCAGGTAAATTTGTCTAGAAGGCTATTTATGGAAATCTATCTCCAGCCTATAAATTTGTCAGATTTTGGATCAACCAAAGCCGTCCTTCTGGTCACCCATCTATTCATCACTTATTGCCTAATTCTGCTTTCACTCATCTGAAAACTGCTCCCAACACCTCTCCTCTAATGAGCAATATGATTAAAGCTTGAAATTCCATCTCTCGGCATTTTCAGTTTATCTCTGCTGATATGCTTCATTGTGATATGCCTATTTTTTGGAACCCTGTCTTAGCTGATCAAAACTCTACTTTTCTGGCCATCAAGCATCCCAAAATTTGTAAGAAATGGCATGATGCTGGGCTCTACTTCATCAGAGATCTGTTTGTTGGAGATAGAATTATCTCTTGGACTGCTCTAAAAAACATTATCAGAGGTACCTCATCTGATAGAAAGGTTTATTCTCTTATCAAGCCTTCTCTTTCTAATCTTTCTCCTAACTCTGGAAAAGGAGATTGGTCTTTGAATGGTAAATTTGACTATAAAGTGAAAAATGTGTATACTGCTATAGCCTCTGGTCCTATAGACAGCAAGGCAATGGCTAAATGGGGTATTAATCATGATCAGCTTAAGATTCTTTTCAAGAATGTTTGGAATTCTTACTGCCCTCCTAAAATCTCCTATTTCATATGGCTTGTTGCTAATGGCAGTCTTAACAATTTACATTCTATGTCTAAGAGATATCCAAATATTATGGCTAATTGTCCTTTAAGATGTAATGCTGTTGAAGATATGATTCATATCTTTTGTTGTGACAAGTTGTCTGGTTTCTGGAATTGGATTGCTGATAAATTTGGTATTTTGTATGATGGTAATTTTCTTTCTTTCATCCAAAACAATGATAGCTTCAAAAACACTGTAATTTTCATTGCTCTGTGGAATATTTGGAAAGCTAGAAACCGTGTATTGTTTGGGAAGAAAAGGCCCTCTATTTTTTGGATTAAGATGAACTTCCAATTTGACTTTGAGACTATTGCCACTGCTCATAAAAACAAAAACATTGGAGCTAACAATGACAGGAACTGGGAGAATCATGGCACTTTTAGGGGTCACTATAATTTATTTGCTTCCAATCTAAATGTGGTGGATTCTAATGCTTTTCTCTCGAATGATTCTAGAATATCTTAACTTTTTGCGTGGAGAGGGAGCTCGGAAATTTGACGTCTCGCCTTATAGCCAAGGTTCCAAAGACAAGGTCATGAAGAAAAATTTGGCTACTTCCATGGAATCCTTCCTTATGAAGAAAGGACACAACAGATATCTGAAAGAGAGTGAAGATCTTTGGGCATCCATTTTCTGCAGGGAAGTGGTACAGATCCATTGTCTTTGGGCTTTTCTGGCCAATAATAACTTCATCCTCACAGAAAGACAGTTGATCAGATATAGAACCATGTATTACAATCATAAACTCCTAGCTGATCTGTATGGTTCCCTGCTGATACTTCTGGAGGACAAGGACAACAACCGGCTTTACTACACCAACAATTGGGGTCCAAATCAGGACTGCTTCGGATCCACAGACTCATTCAATGCCTATTTCAATGACACTTTCTTCTCTGACCAATGAGCCTTACATCTCTAGCCTTTTCCTAAATATGCCTCTGCTTTTATCTAATCTTCATCTGGTTTGTTTTTGGGAAAGATTGTACTTTTTGCAGGTCTTTTCGGCTTATACAGAGCTTCAATTTCATCTACTTGGGGCTTCATCGAACTGTTCATATTTGGGAACTTATTATCTTTTGGCACATTGTTCTTAACATTCTGTCCTTCTTTTTTGTGCTAGAGCTCATAATCCATAATATGAAGCTCTATGCTGATCATCTTTTTTCTTATGTGCTTCTCTATAAAGCACATTCATGCTATGTTCTTGAGATTCTATCATTAGAGGAAATTTGAGATCTCATTTCATCCCCATAAGAATCCTCCAATGGAATGGCTACCCTCTATTAACTGCAATTAATGCAGCACCAACAACTTCATTGCTGTTGTTTTTCCCCCATAACTTTTGATCCACTTGTCAAAATTTTGCGGCGTTTATTGCATTAGATGCGGAATGAAAAGATCTTTCCAATGATATATGGTTATGATGTATTTCAATATGGTCATATGCATTAACCTTAAAAAAATATGATTTTTTGCTTATTTCTTATATATTTATATCGTAAAAGATGTATGAATGGGTTATCACTAGATAGACGAACCCATTGCTACAAAAACTTTTTGAATCGGAGTTCTGGATCAAAAGTTATAATGAAAAAATGATACTACAGAAGTTAGTTGCAGCTGCATTAATTACAGGCTGCCACATAATACTGGAATGAGATATACGGGAGCTCTTCTCTTATTGGACAGTTTAAAAAGTTGACATGGCATTTTAAGCATCCCTTAATGGGACAAAACGTGATCTCATTTTTCCTCTAATGAATTAATGACAAAACCATCTCTTGCTTTCAAAAAAAAAAAAAAAAAAAAAAAAAAAAGGGTAGTTGCACAAGACAGGGTTTGAACTCGCAATCTTCCAGTTGCGAGTCACACACCCTTGCCAAGTGCGCTACCAATAGTTGTTGAAGACATTCCTTCACGTCTTCCTCATATGTGGGACTATCTCCAGAAGGTTCTAGAATGTTCTAGAACCTAAATACATGCGCGACACTTGGCACGATCTCACCCATTGGAGTGGCGCGATCCTGACCGTTGGTCTAGATATATAAGGAGGCACCTCCTTCCTGTCAAACCATTCCGGTTCAACGCCAGTCTTGAGCCTTCTAGGCATCTGTCTCGTATTCCTGCTTGCCTTCGGGCTATTGTATTCTTGATTCCTGTTCATATATCAGATTCTTTGCCGATTTTGGCGTATTTCTTCCATATTTCTTGCGTGTTCATGACACCACCTCCTCTACCAATCCTATAGCTACGACTTCCTTGTTAACTTGGCCATCTGCTTCACGTATGCCAGATGAATTAAAATTCAATCCGGATGAAGAAAAGAAGTTAGCTGAACAAACCGCCTCCAAGCTAGAGGAATTTAAAAGATTTTATCCTATGGGAGTGAATTGGTTGCAAAAGATCAATATTTTTTTATTGTGAGACAACCCCTGCTAATCTAACTCATAGGGTTCGATCTAACGACCATGTACAGACACTAATCAGGAGCTTCAAGAGATGCCCAACAGAGGTTCTCACGCCTGCCGATGTTGTGCCATTTGACTCAGTGACAAGGTAAGGTTCATTGCATTTTTCTTCTGTTAGACTGCCTGTTTACAATGCTTATTAATTGATGGGATATCAATGCAGGAAGTTGATCACTTAGTCCCGTCCTGAGGAGCTCTTGAACAAAAAATTCTATATTATTTCTAGTAATCATAGTATTTTTGCTGCACAAATTCTATGCTCTATGATGGGAAATGTCGAACAACGGCTTGAATTTGCCAAAGCTTATGCAAAACGAAAAAGCCAGGTGCTAAATGGAAACCTATCCAATAAAGAGTATATTCAATTGTCCATATAGTGCAACGACATCATAGCGGATACAATATATAAGGAGCCACTAATTGAAAAGCTCCAGCAATTAAGGAATCGGTATAAGGCTTATGAATGCCCTCCACAAGGCCCAACAGGCACAGTAGTCTCATCGGCTTGGAAGGCAAAATCTTATTTTCAGCTAGATCGCCATCGCGATCCTGACCAGCTGTTGTTTGCAGGATTTTGTTGATGTAGCTACAACAACCTTGAAGGTTAAAGAACTCAAGGATGAAAAGCAATTCCTCTTCATGCAGGAGGAATCATGGAGTAAGCTTCTTGCTGTTGTTAACAAGTGGGCAGCACGTAAGGTGGCTGATGATCAAGGGGAACTGCCAGATAAGCTATCAAAAGAGTTCTTCAACAAAACATTCCTAAGATACCTTCGAGGAATGAATAATGCCGAGGTCAGCCAACTGATGGATGAAATTCTCGAAGGCAAGGTTTTTTTGAAAGTTCAGTCAGGTTATACAAGGCGCTTTGATTGCCGACAGAGGGCGCTGGACATCAGAACGCTATCACTGATGCATCACGAAGTGTTATCCTACGTCAACTGTATTTCAGAAAAGCAATACAGGAGTTTTGAGGAGTCAGCTATATCTTTTCCAGAACTTTCTGAACAACGATTGCTGGATATAGTTGACACTGATTTTGATTATGTTAAAGCCAATTACAATAAAGAATCTCCCCAGTGCTTTTTTGGAAGCCATTATTGCGTTCATTAAGCCAGAAGAAGCAAGGGAATTGAAAGAGAAGAGGAACACCATGCACCATGTCACCAAGTCAGGTATTCCCGTTTCTGCACCAGTGTGTGAGAATGCCACTATGATTTTTATTGACATGCGTAGTTTCACGACGCTGTGCAAAGTTAAGAAATACACAGATCTATTTAGCAGGATTGCAGGCATGACAAAAGCCAAAGTTTATCATATCGTCATGTTCCTTAAATCTGCCCATTTGCCGAACTGCATGTACAGCCAAAGTCAGATTCAAGGTAGTTCTCACGTTTCCCTTGGGGCTTATAAAGAACAAGGCTGGCTGAGCAAAAAAAAATATCAAAGAGTTTCAGTATTACGTGACCCATGTCACGATAAACAGAAGTGAGGCCCATGTGTTGCCTGTGAAGCCTAAGCTTGAGTTAAGGCTGACTCAGGTGACTAGTGCACCCAAAAGCACGCCCCTTCCGAAATATCTAATAACTGGTGACGAGGAGGTGGATATGAAAATGAAGAAAAAATATTTGGAGTATTTTACAGGTAAACCCAAGTTCTCTTGGGCAGCAATGGATGGTGACTTCGTCCATAAGAGCCAGGCAAAGACTTCCTATATTTATGCAATGGTGAAGGAGTTGGTTCCAATGGACGGTTGTGTCCTTGATTTGTTTTCGGCCGGCACAGCTTCGAGAGTTGCTCTGATGCAAGGAAAACGCAGTGTTTCCTTTGAATATGACGATAAGGTATGTTGTTTCCTTCGATCTTTCTTTGAAACTTTAGAGAAGATGACACGGCCTGCAAATGAAGAGGAAGAAGAAAATGCAATGTCAGATAAGCCAAGTAGTTCAGATATGCCAGACATCAAAATCACTCAAGAGACAGATCTTAGCAAGACGGATCAAATACTAGATGCTCTGGATCAGAAAAGCTTCGAAGAGAGGTTACAAGAAACCAGAGCACTGCTAGAACAAACAGAAAAAGCAACTGCTGAGCTCGATCCACAGTTCAAGAAGCTGGAGGCTCTGAACAAAAATTTTGAGAAGATCCTGCCAGTAATAACAGGCTCTGTAGAAAAACCACTTCATAATTTCGAATACATTAGAGTGTCTGGAGGCGCATCTAGAAGTGGGAGACTAGATGGCGATCCTTCACCAAAGAGACAGAAGTTGGTTCGCTCTACAGAATACTCTATGGCATTGGCGTGTGCAAGAGATAGCTGTCGCTATGGATGTGGATATCCCGAACACCACAGGATATACAGAAATGGATACATCACAGACCATTGCAGCAAGAAATGAGCACGTAAGAAGAATAGCAGCAGAGCTTGGCTTATATATAGAATCTTGCCAGAAACTCAGTGAGAATGTCAAAATATGAAAAATTTATTGTACTTATACTTTTCTGAATATACATGATTTACGTTATCTACCAATTTTACTGAATTTACTTATCTAAAAGATCGCAACCGCGTTTATTCCGACAAGATTTGCCTTTTATTTAGATAGATATTAGTTAGTTGTAAGCAGTGAATTTGTTATATTTTTCCTGCTTTCTTGTCCAAACTTTCGCCATGGCGATCTTTGGGAGCATTAGTGATGCTTTTCGAACCCCATAATTAATGCCATCCAACCTGGAGGCCATAAGTGTACAAATGATTTTTGGCGATTATAATTTCTTTGAGCTGATTTACTAATTTTAAATGCTTCATTCTGCTTGCTTACAACCATTTTCTACTTTGACCGAGGTGATCGCGACCTATTTCGTTGTCAAACGAGAAAATGAAATTTCTCTAATTAATGAAATCTTGCTTATTTGTCAGAGATAGGATCGTGTCAAAAGTTGAAAAAGACTCGTACTTTTAGAGTTGCAAAATTTAGCTCTCTGCCAGGAATATTGACCAAGTTTTGACTTGGTCAGGACAGCTAATTTGAGAGATCTCTGCAAATCTACTAGCATCTGACTTTTGGCCCCAGATTCCTTCAGTCTTTGAGCAGTCTTTTGAATTGAAATCATGTCAGAATTCAAACCTGCTGGCAAATGGCGTTAGTCTTGCTGAACACACCTATTTCTTGTTTTGGTAAAGCAGTGCCAATACACTTATTGAGCTTTCTTTTTGCAAATTTCTTGCACAGAATGGTTGCCTGAAGCAACCTGGAGATTCTAAGCCATTGAGATTGAAGGTTTGCCAAGAACATCTTCAACATTTTGAAGGTCCTACCGAGGTCTTTACTTAGAATTTGAATTCATGGCTCCTAGGAGAAACAATGAGACTTCTGAGCATGCTGAAGGACAAGAGAACCATGAGGCCTCTGCAACAGTGCCAGGAGTAAGTATTCAAGCTAATATAAGTATGCCTTGCCATTACTTTGAGCTAAACATGCCAATTCCTCCTCCTACATTTGATCTAAGTATAAATGCTAATAATTTCTTGAAGACTTTTGAGGAATACTATCAGGAACATGGACACAAAAAAGGGATGCAAATTCTCTGAATTCAAGAAGTGCTTCAAGAATGATGAAGTAAAAGCATGGTTGGCATATGTCATGAGTTCAGGTGCTAACTCATAGGATGAAATTGTAAAAAAAATTCTTGGCAAGGTTTGGTAAGCTACTTGATCCCCAAGATTTGATCTTTGAGTTGCAAACCTTTCACATTAAACATGGTGAGAGTGTGTATCAGTATGTTGAAAGATTTAACCTGTATCTTGTCAAGTGCCAAGTGAATCAAGTACCTAACCATACTTTGCATCTGGTTGCTTCATTTATCAGAGGTTTGAGCAGCATACCAAGAATATACAGGAAAATGCTCAAGATACAAAAGCAATAAGGATTTGATACCATACACAAAGCCTTTACTAAGGCTACTGAAGTTGCTGACATGATTTCCTATCTTCCTAATGATATGCACGCACCTCATGATCCTTTCTTTCCAGATTATGAGCAGGAGTATATGGGACCTGGACTAGTGCCAATCTATGCTATTCAAAGAAGAAGCCAAAGATGGAGGATCCAGATAAGGGCTGAGATATCCAAGGTATCTGAAGCCTTGGTTGAACTCACAAAGCAGCTCCAAGAAATGAAGAGTTCAAGGCCCGAGAAGAGAATCTACTCTCAATGCACTCATTGCTCAAGAAATACACATTCCTCAGATTATTGCTGGTATGGGCCATGCATCAAGTGTGGTAAGAGAGGGCATTTTGGTAAAGAATGCCCTGTTTGGGCTTTTTACAAAGCAATAGGCCATTATGAAGATAGGTGTAGTGTGAAAGAATACTTTGCAAGGCAAGAGAAAGCCAAAACTAATGAACCAAGTGCCTCAGTGAGATTTGTGCAGGAAATTGAAGATCAAAAAGAGATCATGGCTGTCCATACCAGAGGGATGAATAACTCAAAGGATAAAGAGCCAATTCAAGTCAATAAGGAAACCTACGCACCCAAACTTAAGGAAAATGAGCCAAACCAGGTTGTGCCTCCTCCCCCTTATCAAAAATACATGAAGAAGGATAAGAAGAGTAAGGATTTTGAGTCTTTATTGAAAAATTCGAAGCTTAGTGTGGATTTGCTCACTTTGCTCAAGATTGCTCCATCTTATAGAAAAAAAGTTTTTAAATCTAACCAAAGAGGATGAAGTGGCTCTCACAAATCATATTGAGGAGCATATATTGGCCCAAGAAGATTATGCCCAGGTGCTTTTACATGTGTAGCAAGGATGGGTAAAAAAGTCTTGACCAAAGTGTTACTTGATGGAGGCTCACCATTTAATGTAATGCCTCATCACATTATGAAATTGTGTGGTTTAGAAATTGATAAGAAGGCTACTATGGTGCTAAAGGCCTTTTCCAATACTAAAATCAACCCTATGGGCATTGTGAGTAATGTGCCAATTGATGTAGAAGGCATTATTGTGGCTGCTAACTTTGTGGTGGTTGCATTTGAAGGTATTGATGAGAAATCTAATATTTATAACCTGCTTTTGGGAAGAAAATGGTTGTGTATAGTAGATGCAAGGCCTGTGTGGTCAAAGGGAGAATGTACCATATCCAATGGGAGAAAAAAAGATGACCCTCTATCTGACGCTCCCAGAATCTATACGATGCTCCTATCACATAAATATGGAAATTCCCCTCCCATGGCGACTACATCACCATGGTAAGGCCCTCCGTCATGCTCGGACCACTTGGGATGGCCAAGTGTCCGGGCAAGGAACACGGAGGTGTCATTCGTCCCACGTCCTCTATGGGGAATCATATATAACGGAAGCATACATACACGTTCGCATACAACAATCATGCTAAAATGATATACCACCACGAAGGGTGGCCCATTCATCATCATCAGCAAAAGAAAGTACAGCCATCAATAACATGAGCAATACATCATAACAAGGCGCTACCCGAGGCTCGGACTCCAAGGGGCCAACTGACGGCCAGGCCTCAAGATAACAGTAGATGGAAGTATAACATGGCGTTGGCTGGCATAAGACAATGGCTAGGGTAATCCACTCCATCCGCCCCTCCTGTGCACACTTTGCAGATAGGCTGAATCATGCTATGACGCGCTTGTGGCCCTCTGGAGATGCAATCCCAAGGAATCACCCTATGGGACTACTCCGGGATACATCTCCCGGGTCCGATGTCAGAGAAGCTTCTCCTTCCGGATCACAACAGTTCCCTGGATGTGCTAGACGATACCTGCCACAACCCGTATCCTAAATCTACACAAAGTTGAGGACGTCCATAACGGCCATATCCAACGACCGAGGAGGTGTCAGACCCATACCCAGCCCACACACAGTGACCAACTATAGGCCTAGCACACTGTAGGAGCCCCAGTAGCCACGCTCAGCAAGGCTCCACCCCCGATTCCCCAGTTGTGTCCGTTGTTTGGTGCTGAACCATATCATAGCATCCTCAGCCGGGTTGGCTCTTGTGCACAGGCCGTAAGTACTGGGTTTTAAGGGTTCTAACTAGGAACATCTCTACTTCTAGATGGCCGTTAGGTGTCTACCCTTCCCTTAACCCCAATACATAGAGGGAGCTGAAAGAAAGAATATAAACACCATCTAAGTATCCATCATCATCCAAAACAACATAAGAAAGAGAATTTAACCATTCCATCTAGTCAAAGAAGTGTTAGCGGGGATAGAAGCTATCTAGGGACTAACCAGTCTCTTGGCTGGAGCCATTATCACGGTAGGTCTCCATACTTTGGGTCTGTTGGCAAGAACCGGAAAAAACTGGTAGCTGCTCCTTCTCTCCTCTTCTCAATTCGAATTTGGGGCAAAAATGGGGGTAAAACCCCAATTTCTCCACCTAAATTAGCAAGTCCCACTTGGCCAATCGAGTTAGGCCAGGTGGCATTCCCCTATTGGTGACATTTAACTAATTATACCTTAATTAGTATATTTCAGTTAATTATCCCCTGATTAAAATCCATTTTAAGTGAATCTAAGTTATTCCCTATTAACCCTTAAGGGTTTAATTAAATACTGGTGACGTGTCATAATATGCATACGTATACCATATAAATATCTGGAACGTCACATTCTCCCCCCCTTGGATTAATGTTGTCCTCAGCATTAGAGTTAGTGGAGATTGAATGTACCAAAAGATAACTCTTACTTATTGAAGTCGACAGAAGATTACATATAGATGTCATAGGATGGATGTCCTTTAACAAACACAAGAAATAACGATAGTAGTACTTAAGAGTGTACTCGTAACACAAAATTTCAAATACAAGAGTTGGCCTCCAGGCTGAGGTCTAGCTTCTTCTGTAGTATGTCAATACGCCTTACTGGCCTGCAGAAGTAAAATACATCAGTATTTACAAAATGATTTAAGTAGTATGGTTGAAGGGACCACCCCCTTAAAGTAAATGAAAATTATGAATGCAAGAATCCTATCATGCCTAAGGCTGGCATATCGTCTCGGCGTAAGGAATGGCTATATTCCCATTGTAGCCGCAGATGAATGCATCCTACCATGAATGCCTAATGCCCACTTCCCCACCTAAGATGCATATAGCCCAACCCCTCAAATGGATCTCTTTCAAGTCACGCCCTCCAGGCCTGTCCGGCGTACGAGCATATCCGGGCTCGGTATGCTCGGTTAGTTGTGCCCCATCAGGCCTTGCATGAGCTACTGAGCACGGCCTCTGTAGGCTTGTTGGGATCGTACCTCCGGGAGGTAATGGATACGCGGACTCAGTTATGCCCCCCTGTCCGACATTAACCTCAGCTGTACTTGTGATTATGTATATAACTGTGCAGTATGTCAGCATCCTTATTGCTACTAAGGTTTTTCCCCCGAAAACCCTTCGGGGCGGGGGTTTTTTTAATCCTGGTAGTAATACGCCTGCTGCTCTCTCTTTGTACTTGGGTCCCATAGACCAGTTGGTCTCCGTGGACGATAAAATCATATTCTATTCTATTCTCAAATGATCCCTGTCAGCCCCATAACACAATGCTTACCATTAGGGTTGGAGATGATCGCATCTTGAATGGTTTGACCCTGGCATTCTTTCATAAAGTCCGGGTAAGTCTTATCCAAATCTGCTTTTAGAACCCATGTTGCGTCTTCTGTGGGTACGTATTTCCACTTGACTAAGTATTGCAAGATTTGAGTTCGGCGGGTTTGCTTATACGCGCGATCAAGGTTCAGGCACAATCTCCAACTGATCTTCGGTCATCTCCAGAAGTGTTGGTGTGTCAAGAACCTCTTCTGGATCAAGATATACTTCTTGAGAAGACTTACGTAGAAAACTCTATGGATCTTTAAATGTGCGGGTAGATCCAATCGGTAGGTCTGAGAACATACCTTTCAGTTATTTGAAAAGGTCCCGCCCATCTAGGTGCAAGCTTCTTACAATTGTCAATCTTAAGTTTGGCTTGCTTCACCTTGATCTTTAGCCAAACCGAATCACCGACCTGAAATTCTCGTGGTGTTGATGTCGATCGGCAAGACTCTTTTGCCGAGCTCTTGCAGCTAACAAATATGCTCTAACTTCTTCCACAAGTGTCTACATATATGTAAGCAGCTGCTGAGAAACTTCCACTTTGGAAACTGGATTATGCCACGTGTCCGGAGTGAGGCATTGATAGCCATAATTGATCATGAAAGGAGACATCCTTGAGGACTCCTATCTAGTGCTGTTATAGGCAAACTCCACCAAATGGATGTAATCTGCCCATTGAGATTGCTTGTTCTAGACGTAATTACGTAGCATATTTTCAATTATGCGATTGGTACACTATGTTTGACCATCTTTCTGTGGATGATAAGCTGTGCTCATGGCAAGCTTAGTTTGAATAGTGCTAAAGAAATCTTTCCAGAATACACTAACAAACTTAGGATCCATGTACGATATAATGGTACGGGGCATCCCATGAAGGCGAAATACCTCCCTGGTAAACAACAAGACAGTATCCAATGCAGTGTCCGTGGTACGACATGGCAAAAAGTGTGCCATCTTAGAAAGTTTGTCGACCACCACCATTAAGGCATCAAAACCTCTTAAGGTGCGTGGAAGCCCCACGATGAAATCCATGGTAATAACTTTCTATTTTGCAGTGGGGACATCTAAGGGTTGCAGTTCTCCTGGAATACGCATTTGCTCAGCCTTCGTTTGCTGACAGATCTGACATTGCTTAATGTATCTAGCAACGTGCTTCTTCATTCCTGGCCAAAAATAGCTGGAGCGGATCTTGAAATATGTCTTTATAAATCCTGCATGCCCCACTATAGGACTATTATGTGTATCGTGGAGAATGAGCTTACGAACTCCTGATGTCTCGAGAACATATAACTTATCTTTATAATAAAGGAGTCCAACTTTTTTCTTATAATGGCAGAAAGCCTCTCTTTCCTTGTCTGTTCTGGCTTCCTTGGACACACTCTGCCATATCTCCTGGAATTCTGGGTCTATGGGAAGAGTCTGCTGTATCTGCTTCCCAAACCCGCTAAAGAGCGTGGATATGGCATTACAATGCGTTCGAGTGACCAATGGATGTCGGGAAAGTGCGTCAGCAACAACATTATGCTTGCCTGACTTATAGATGACCTCAAAATCATACTCCTCGAGGAACTCTATCCATCGTCTTTGTCTCAAGTTGAGGTGGAGTTGCGTGAAAATGTATTGGAGGCTTTGGTGATCAGTATCCAACTGGAATCGTCTCCCAAGTAAATAATGCCTCTAAATGCGCAAGGCACGCACGACAGCAAGCAATTCTTTGTCATGCGTGGGGTATCACTGTTCCGCATCATTCATCTTCCTAGAATCATACGCGATAGCCCGACCTTCTTGCATTAACACTCCGCCGGTAGCTATCTTACTAGCATCTATGGCAACCCACCTATCCTTCTGAGGGTCTGGCAAAGTGAGAACTGGGGCTGTTGTCAAAGCATCCTTCAATGACTGGAATCCGGCTTGAACTTTGTCTTTCCAATGTGCCATCCAATCCCTAACCTTTTCATGCTTGGTTCACTACAAGAGAATGCCTGTTCTGCGTCAGAAAATACGTCAGAAAAATTTTATGTGTTTTTCCAGTGAGAATCTGACGAATTTTCTGACGAAAAATCTGACACAAAAACTGACGAAACGTTCTGACGAAAATTATGATGAAAAATCTGACGCATAAATTTTCTGACGAAAAGTCTGACGAATAAAATGACGCAGAATCTGACGAAAAACCTGACGAAATTTGTGACGCAAAATTTGACGAAAAATCTGACGAACATTTTTGACGATTAATCTGACGCAAAGTCTGGCGAATAAAATGATGCAAAATCTGATGAAAAACCTGACGAAATTTTTGACGCAAAATTTGACGAATATTTTTGACGATTAATCTGACACAAACTCTGACGAATAATGTGACGAATACTTCTGACGATTAATTTGACGAAACTTCTGACGAATGTTCTGACGATTCTTTTCGTCAGTATATTCATCAAAATATTCGTCAGAATGTCTGACATGGATTTGTTAGCTTTAGGTCAACATTACAGGTTTCCAGACTTATTTTTAGAAGTTGCATGACTTCATACATACCAAAGGAACAAGGAATGCTCATATGCATGTAGATATGAAACGTTTTACAATCTATTTCAAACATGTCGAATAGTTAGACGAGGTAAATTGTACAATGTTGTCTTGTCTTTGGAAAGGATAATTAATCGTCTTGTCTTCGGAAAGGAGAATTAATCAAGCATAAGTCATGCCATATGACCATAATGGCAATCAAGGGCTTGCATGGTTATGTTTATCGATCTTCAAAAAACTCAAAATTCAACTTGATGCATTGAGTTTGCCACGTGAAAGATTGTCAAGCGGGTCAACATTGCTGTATTGCCTTGCAACTAAGTGACTTGGACATGAAAATGAAGGTATGTGATTTAATTATTTCATTTATTTAGCTTCATATATTGTGAATTTTTGGAGATTTGAGGTGCATTAGTCCTTATTGCAAATATTGGTACTCATGCAATGAGGAAAAAAAGGTTCTATGAAGCATCACAAAGACCACTTCATTAAGTTTATTTACACGCCAATATTATACTATATAGATTTTTTGAAACCTTTATGTTATGTTACCCTAACATAAAGGGCATCCCGTTATGTTAGCAATTTAACCTAACATAATGGTCAGTGTGTAATGACCCTTAGACTCATAATCAGCCACTGGGCTATTGAACCATAGCATCCAGGTTGCTGGAGCACTTAAAAGTGCTATCTCTGGCCCTAACTCATGTTTGATAGCTAGACCACAAGGCGTATGAAGAATTTGATTGCAGGACTAGCACAAGTGTGCGCAGAGTTCTTATAGAGAATCAAAGGAATGAGAGTAGATCTATGCTGTGTCTTTAAAGATCTAACCCATTGAACCGTTGCATGCAACTGCTTGGAGCATTTAAAACTGCCAGCTGTGGCCTTAACCGTAGAATTTATTGCTTGAGGCTCCGCCTATCAACCTATGATATGAGGTTTTAACCTTAAGCTTGAGCATGTGTTGGAAGTAAAACTTGATTGCATCTTTATGTGTCGGGGCAAGAGCAGGATATTCCCAGCATCTGGAAAAAATGAATTTGTTGAGGAACAAAAACATCTCACCATGGTAGATGTTAGGCAAATTGAGTCCACCATGGAATGGATGGGGCAAACTAACGGCATAATGTAAGGCACTGTTCTTGTTGTAAAGGACCACTTTTACCATGGTTAAAAAACATTTCGTTCCGAAATTTCAACCACCTTGAAATTTCGCCCTCTTTTAACTTGTTTTTAAACAGTGAAATTTTTTGTTCCTATCGTGGCGGCGTTTCTGGGTGGCGCCGCTTCCCTGACCCTCTGTTTCTGTTTCATGCCTCCTAACCCTGTTTCTATTTCTGTTTCAACGCTCCAAAATCTGTTTCTGTTTGCCATAAAAATGCATGCTTCGAATACTGCATCCAAACTCCGGCAAGCCACACACTACAAAAACCGATTGAATGGAGGCTTGCTTTTCTGAATTTCTTTTTCCTTCGTTGCATGAATCGGTGGCCATATTAGACAGAATCGAGTTGAATGAAGGTAACTCTTGCTTATTTTTCATTTTTTTTCCTTCATTATGGCTGCAGCAGAGTTCTAGAGTTCAAAACAGACAGAAATGGGGCTTCTTCCGGCAGCCATAGACTTCTTGATGGCACCCAAGCTCCAGTCTGCTGCTCTATTACATCCAAGCTTCATCAAAATCCAACATCCAACTTCCGGCAGTCATCAAAAATAGTGCTCCAGCCTCAAGAACGGGCTAAATTTCAAGCTGATTGAAATTTCGTCGGAGAATTTTAGGGACCTGTAAAATTTCTTGTGGAAATTTGGAGCTGACCTTCAGCTCAAAATTTCCACAAGAAATTTTAAGGTCCCTAAAATTACTCCTTCCTAAAAGTGCATGACCATTAAAATTTGGGTCTCCTACAGCACTCTCGTTATGCTTAAGTCTGCCAAAATACAAAGGATCGATTTAGGGTTAGGTCTTCTACCAAGTGGCGATCAAGAAAGACAGGCTGAAGGCGTAGTCACATGGACGCGCTTTTTGGCAGGTGATGCCTAATAGACCTGCGCTGCTGCCCAATAACCCTCCGCTGTTGCCCCGATAACCGCTGCTGCAGACTCTCTTTTGGAACCCATGTGATTTCAGTCAACAGCCAGCTGTGCAGCGTGATTTAGGGCACCGCCATGTCTACCGCCCACTCGCTCCATGTGAATACGGCTTGAGAACTCCCTGTTTACTTGTGCTGTAACAAATATGATGGCGGATTCGATTCGAAAATGCCGTACCACTAAAGAGTATGGATGATGAGTCTAAGTGCCAGTTCGGGTCTTGGCGGAGCAAACAGGTAGCATGCTGTGCTTGAGATAGAGATCTTCCTTGTCTTAGAATGGCTATGGCCTTCCGCCTTGCCCTCTAAAATAGCTAATGGACTAGAACATGTAGCCAAAACTGGCTGTAAATGTACTTGTAAGAGCAGATAGCAGCCGGGTGAACTGATGTGTACAATCGGCCCTAGCAGATATGGAGAAGGCGCACATCAAAAATCTGAATCGATCACAGCTCATTGATCTGATAAAAAAAGCAGGCTTACCTCTCACTTCCCTCTGTAAGGCTGCCGGGGAAAATCCAGCACAGCCTTCTAAGCTCTTACTTCAGGAGATTGTTGGGAAATATAATCTTGTTGCTGCTCCTTCCCAACCTAATGCCTATGGGATCAAGAAATTTGTGGCAAACAATGCTGAAGGTTGCAGCTCTGAAGCAAGGGGTGACAAGGGCATTCAAGCCAAAGAAGCTGAGAAAATAGTGCATCTAGATGCTGATGACCCTGAAGAAGACATGGACGTCATTCCAAATCAGGTTTCTCAAGCAGTAGATCTGTTTTAAAATGGTTGTAGCTATACAAGACTAGTTAACTTTGCATTTTAATTAGAACTAGTAACGGGTGCCCGGCGTTGCCGGGCATAGGTACAAATCTAAGTTAATGCGAAACATTTGGTTGGATGGAATTGGTGATTTAGTCACCTAATGGTTGAAGTGGGAAGTTGGCAAATGATATTATCTAATATCTTGAGAATTTCACGTGGCATTTACATCGGGTAGTATTTATGCCTTGGGAATAGTGTTTTGTTTTGCAATAATGTCCTATGCCTTTAGAGGAAATGCATTTTGGTGGTAGAAGAATTTTAAGTGTTTAACATGTATAATATCTATTGTTCGTGAGAATTAAGAATTTCTTGTTCTAAGAACATGTTGCAAGTTTGTTTGCACTCTAGTGTTGCTATTATTCATATTTGTTTGAGCTGGCGAGGATGTACACACATTGCAATATTATATATGTCAACATATGCGTCATTCAAAAGGACGCCAAGCCAAAATAAGCTGCAGAAGATTTGAATAAGCTCGAAGATTGGGTGTCCTATATAAGTTACATATCAATTTGATCTCGCAGTTCATCGTTCCTATAGTGGTTTGTTTGTTCAAACATCATTGCAATACGTGGCTTTTCAACCTGCTAATGATATTGATAAGAAACTATACTAATATTTGTGATACAACATTTGAAGCAACATATATGATCTTTATTAATGGGCATGCTGAGAATGTAGGATTCTACATTTGCAGCTTGTCCAATTGTCCTGTAAAAAGTACCATATTGGTTGTTCAATTGATGAAGCATTGGAATGTTTCTCATGTAGCACTGTGAAAATGGAACTCAGACTAATGCTGGATCTTTAGAGTATTTTGTCATAGTATTTTGTAGTTGCTCTAAGTAATAAAATATAGCAGAACATAGGAGGGCAAAAATCAAGTGGAAAGAAAAGATATTGTCATGTTCATAATAGATCTTTATCACACTTTTGAAATAAAAAGGAACACAAATATATTTTAACATCTGCGGAGACCAAAACGGCACATGCACTGCACGACAAATAACAGTGCAGAACTTATAAAGGATGTTCAAGATGGGAACATCACCAAGCCAAAAGGAGATAACAGCTTCAATAAGATTCAATAAGGAGTTTAATTGTTGTCTATTTATTTGGTGTAAACGTTATTTGGAGGGAGTATCTTATGATTCTGTGCTTAGGGTGGACAAATGAGATTTATAAAATAAATTATTCACAAACTTGGTCTTTTGGCATGCCTAGATTTCACTGAGAAAAGTTGAAGCTGTAGGTACATGAAATGGCATACTTTAGTGTTCAACTTAGTTACCTTCCAATTCCTTAGAATCTCGAGGTGTTAATTTACTCATTAAACAATCATTATTTACAACCAACATGAATTAAGTTGTATGGAAAAAATTGATCTAACATTTATTTATTGTTTAAATGGTTTAAATGATTTAGTCGGCAATATCTTTGTCTCAATCAACATTTCCTAAAGCCTTTCTTGCAGACTGCGAATAAATGCCCACTCTTATACATTATGGCTTCAGAAGCTCAACAAAATTTGAGAGCGCCTATGGTGGCATCCACAATAAAACATAAGATGCTGCAGTTCACAGTTGATCCACTAACATGGTTCTGTGAATTGTTCAACCTGGTACACTTCCAGAATATGAAGAAATTGCAAGAAATAAAATAGATAGATATTGAGGAACTGCGCAACATATGTGTATGGATAGGCTACCGTTCTTACCATAGTTCTATATGGCAGCAACATCCCTTTTTTCCTACTGAGAATTATTGTAGAATGTATGGGACTTGGACGTAAACATCATCTATTCTCTTATCTACTTAACGCTGTGGACAGTCTTTCCATATTGTGTGAGTTCAAAAAATACCTGGAAAGAAATGTTTGCCCCTCAACAGTTCAGAACTGGAAAGAAATGTTTGCCATTGAGCGGTTCACAACGTAATATAAACCTCTTGTGAAAAAATAAGATCAGGGAATGGGACAAATTTGACAAAATAATGAAAGAACACATCTAGCAAGTTCAAGAAACATAGTTGGCTACAATGACACAGTTCTTCAAAAAAAAAAAGAAACATAGTTGGCTACAAAGACCACTAATATTCGTAAATGACCTCTTCTGATACACATTGCTGGGCTAAGAAGTAAAGCAAACGCATGGCTATGCACACTTACCGTCAATCAAGAGAGCAAACTACTATCAGATGGGAGAGAAAATTCAGAACACAGGCATGATCCATAAACCCACAATTTTGCTAGAACCTCACCACAACGAATTTTTATGCCTTGAGATTCTTCAGATTTGGATGGAACTCTCAAAACTACTTCTCCGAGTCAAATTTGCAACAGAAAGGATATCTTCAGATGGCTGCTTGGAATTGACTCAGACAAAAGCATCCCAACATTTAAATCCCTCATATAGATTCAAACTGCTTCGATGAACTGAGATGCGCTGCATTAGAAGCTAAGCAAATAATTTGAAAGAATATGCTTGAAAAGAAAAGAGGCTTAGGAATGTCACATTCAAGCAATGCATCATTATTGCATGATATATAAAATTTGACAACTTGTATGATTAACAACTCACATAAAGAATGGCATAGAGGGATATAAAACTCACTTCATCTATTTGACCCATAGGAATTAGCTAGCATTCTGAAGACACATGACTATGTGGAAAAGGATTTCATTAAGAGAGATTTAAGGCACGCAGCATAGAAACGATCTCCGTGCTAATATATCCATCAACTTAATTTGATAAGCAATGCAGAGTGCTTCCAATCTTTATCAGCTTCTATGTTAAGAGGATCTGGGTAATAAATATTACCTGTTTGTTAAGCATATATGTCTACCTCAAATCTAAACATAAAGTGCAAGTTTGTTAGCTATGCTTTGCTCTGATCTAAATTGCACCAAGATCTCATACCACTGTACCATAGATCAGGCCCTATAATAAGGTAAGATCTCACCCATTAGAATAGGATGTGCTAAATCAGACCAAGAGCTTCAACTGGTCCATCAATTGTAGTACATAATAGCTGAAAATAAATCCAAATACCACCCATGAAAGCATCAACTAATCATGGATTCAATCATGCTGAAAAGGTTTCAGATTAGAGAGCATGGGACGTCAAAACTGATAATCCCATCAACTACACCTATAACATAAGCAATCTCGAGGCATATTTAAAGATATAAAATGTATTCCTCCAATGCAAGCTAACTGCTCAGCAAATTATAGCAGCAAAAACATGAGGCTTAGCCTTCAATCAAGCTATACGTAGCCAATAGTGCGGCACGTCATTAAGAACTACAAAGGTGTATATGCAATCAGGCAAAGGAAAACACATTAGTTACAGTAAACATATGAACGAAACTATGTGAAGCCTACTACACTATAACAGGCCAGCTACATAATGCTCACACAATCAGGAATACAACCACCATTAATCAACAACAGTCTGTGTAAGATATACCTACAATAGTATTCTTAGGATGTTAAATGTGGAACAACAACCAATCAAACCAAAAAGTATGATAACTTGGACTCCAATGATTCGAGGATATGGCATAAACCATGAAGGTGAAATCACTGTATGCTGTTTTGAGGATATGCAAGAACAGGATGTAAAGCCAGACACTATTACATTCATATGTCTACTGCAGCATGTGGCCATTCCAATGTAGTGCATAAAGGTTGGCATTATTTCAAGTCAATGAGGTACAAACATAACATTACACCAGTGATGGATCACTACTTGTGCATGGCTGACCTCTTTGCATGATCAGGGTGCTTATATGAGGCACAGAAGTTGCTTGAAGCTATGCCATGTCCTTCATTTGAAGAAGCATGGAGAGCATTGCTTAGTGCCTGCAGAAGTTATGGAGAAGCAGAAGTGGGATTGAGATGCTTTCAGCAGCTAATCAAGGTGAATCCAGCAAACTCTTCTTCTTACGTGCTTATGGCAAATATCTACGCAAATGATGGTAACTGGAATGATGTCATTACAATGGATGAGCTAGATGTTTTCAGCAGCTGGTCAATGTAAATTGTTCTTGATTATTTAAACTTGGGAAGACTCTATGCAATAGAGGATGGAAAAATAATGAAAGATTAATGATGAAATTGAGTTCGCTTGGAAACTTTTGAGTTCACCGATCAAAGTGTATCATAGGCACACATATTATGTGAGGACTTCTGCAGCTTCTGTAAGGCAGCTTGTGTAAGGCATGTTCGTCACTCACAGGAACTACCATTGTCATTTACCTTGAGCCATGTAGCCCATATGCATTCCATCGTAGCAATATGTTCTATACTTAAAGTGCATCATCATTGTGCTTAAGCTGAATGCAAATGAGATACTGCATATGGGTTAAAATCTGCAAAAATGTTCAATACAACTTGAACGTACAGAGGAACACTATGTCTGTCTTCTTTAATATAGCCTAGAAAAGGTGAACATCTGAGGCCAATGAGCCTATGACTGTCTTTTTTAATATACCCCAGAAAAGGTGAACATGTATCTGAGGCCAATGAGACTGGTCCTACAAAATAAAATGATTCAAAGTGGTTATTCCAAATACACAGGCATGGCAATTTACATATGGCAACCATTTCATTATATAGACATTGACGGATTTACTTCTAATGCGTGGAGTGACAATAGTTGCAGAAACTATGGAGCTCAAAAGAATAAGAATATCATCGTACCTACATGACAAAGAATGTAGCTCCACCAAACACATGCGTTTTAACCAAGCACATGGATTGTAAGATCAAAGTTGAAATAAGAATCTCCTTTGCATGTCAATTCAAGACGCCACCTCGTATAGGTGCTAATCCAACCTTCACATATTACGGCATAAGAACTTGCTGCCAGCCAAATAAACCAAAGAGCAACCTTCAAGTAATCATGGATTCAATCATCCTGAAAAGGTTTCAGATTAGAGAGCATGGGACATCAAAACTGATTATCCCATCAACTACACCTATAACATAAGCAATCTAGAGGCATATTTACAGCTATGAGATTTAGTCCTCCAATGCAGACTAACTGCTCAACAAATTACAGCAGCAAAAACATGAGGCTTAGCCTTCAATCAAGTTATACGTGGCCAATAGTGCGGCACATCATTAAGAACTACAAAGGTGTATATGCAATCAGGTTAAGGAAAACACATTAGCTACAGGAAATATATGAACGAAACTATGTGAAGCCTACTACACTATAGCAGGCCGGCTGCATAATGCTCACATAATCAGGAATATATCCTCCATTAATCAACAGCAGCCTGTGTTAGATATACCTACAGTAGGAAACACCTGAGGACAAACACATGTGTTCCTTATTAAGCAACAATATTCTAATATAGAAACCATCAGGGATAGCACTTGATGCTTGCTTCCTAGTTCAATTCTTGTCTAGATGCCAAGTTCATATTACAGGTTTAACAGAAGCCCCAGATGTCGTTGCCAGCATTATTAATATATGAGTTTATGTCAGATGATGACCTATTCATGTTGAGACTAAATCTAATATAAGTGCATGTTTCTTCCTGACTGTTACTTAATAGTATAAGTGCAAAAGTGAGAAAGAAGATCCCAAAGAGATGCTTTTTCTAGAAACACGTGAAATCTGCTAAAATTAAACGGAGGAAGGAAGTAATTTGAAAGCAAATGATGCCCACCTTTTGTGAAGATTGGATAGATGATGATCTTCTCCGAAGCAAAATGAAAATAAGGCTAGAAACTTAACAAATGGTGAGTAAATGCACGGCAAAAGCAGGGGGAAATAGATCTTGATAAAATTACATTGTTCAAGCAATATGGTTCTATACTCTGCAACACATGCCTATGGCTCCACAATCTAATTTGAAATCTGCAACACTTGTTTATGGTATGTCTAGTAAGAGGACAAAATACTATAGCTAAACTTGTCAGTCTATACATACTGTGCAAAGTATATGTCAAAGAGACAATGAAATCATCGAATGTAGACCAGAAATGTACTCTGACAAAAGGCAAAAGACCTGCTAGCTTTCAATCACAGTAACATTAATGTCCTATCTCAAACGAAATAGGGGAGTAAACTCGATTACCTGACTTGGTTGTGCCAAAAGCTGAAGCATATTTGGGTTCCATCTGAAGTTTTCCTACGGCAAGGGAAGGATGGAACTGAGAAACGACACACAGTCTAACAGAATTAGATAAGGACGAAAATAAAAAATAATCCAAAACACAGCTTACCTAACGCACAATATTTGGGATTTCGGCAGGCAATGCTCATCCAAAATATTTTATCTTGCGCTTCAAATTCGGCACTTGAAGTAGACCGAACAAAACATTTTATCTGGCGCTTCAAATCCGACACTGGAAGGCACAGACTGCTGGTAAATCTAGCCTTCTTGGAGTCGATGAGGTGGCCTACCTGCCAGCCACGCAGAACTGAATCACCTCCCTTTCTGCGGATAACCTCGAGCCAAGCCAAAAGAGGAATCGATCTAAAAGCCAATTTAATTTTTGGATAATCCAATTTTTGGAATACCTGAAAATTTTTCCGGCAGGTAAAAGCTTCTAGACCTTAGAAAACTAACCTGAAAATAAAATCCAAAAAGTTTTCGGCATGTCGGAAAAACCAAATTTAAACAATAGATAGATGCTTAGTTCCTTGATTATATATGGCTAAATACTAATGAAAGATGATAGGCAAATAGCCAAATCCATTCTCATTATTCACTGCTGTTATGCTTTCTAGCAGAGAAATTATATGGAAAGAAAATCGTATCAGGGCCTCCTCTTTAGAGTCCTTTAATTGCAGATCCTCTTTAGTGAAATGGACATATCCTGTGGTAATTCCTACAGGTTAATCATGCTCATACATGCATGTAAATGCATGGAAATGATTTTTCAGACATGCATAGAGATAAATAATGCAGGGTACTCATGATCTGTGAGCATTGGCTAATGCAGGAATTTATGCTAACATAACAGACATTCTTGATCAGGTTTCTTGGGCAGTAGACCTATTTCAAAATGGCTGTAGTTATGTAAGACTAGTTAACTCTTGGCATTTCATTTAAATCTTTTAGCCTCCGGATGGAATATGTTTAAATACTAGCTAATGGTGATGCGGAAAAGCCAAATCATATTTATGGTATAGACAGGTCTGAAGCATTTTGGGTCTTTGCCAAACATAAAGTGAAAGATCCAACTGTTGGAGCTCGTTTCCTCCGATTGTACCTCATAATCCCCCTGCTGACTATGCTTTCCAACAGAGAAAATGGGTTGAATTAATCTACCAGAACATCCCCCTTAAAGTCTTGCATTTGCAGATCTTCGTCGATGAAGGAGACAGACCTTGTCACCATTTCCACAGCTGCAAAGCATTCCTGCGCATGTTGTGAAATCATGAAAATTAATTTACGTGCAAGCATAGGGGTAAATAATGCAGCATGATCATTGGCTGTGCTTGTAGTTGATTCAGGAGTTTCTGCTAGCATATCAGTTTTTTTACATTCGCATATGAAGGATTACTGGCAGCGGATGTGCAGCAAGCAAACCCATGGAAACTTTATTACACTGCCATGTAGGTAATTTATTCGGCTCAATTGGGTACAAGCATTGTGTCCAAAGCTGGCCGCTATCTATGTCCTCCTCTATGTCGTAAGTTCATGATGATATCATTTCTAGCTTGATGATATCATTCCTAGCTAGAGGGCAAGTTGGAAATTGTTCCGTCATTGAAGATTATTGAGGTTCAAGATTATATAGATAGACGGTTGAGGCTCAAGTCCAGGGATAAAATTGTAATGTATATTTTTCTTTATGCATCAATAACATTGTGGTGTGCCTTTTGCAATGGACACTAATGGAGAGGACTAAAAAAGCTATTACTTGAAGACTGTAGTTGAAGCGTTCTTTTTGAAGACTTTGGATTTCCTTTTCTTTCATGCTGACGCAGTTTGCTGGAGTCCATTGCCCATGATCTTTGTTGGCATTGTACAGATTGTCAATTCTTGACATGTAACTATGATTATATTTGAATACAGAGATTTTTCTTTGATATACACTCTTTATCTCTTTATGAATGTATACCCTCATTATAAAGAAATCATCCAGATAAAATGCAAATATGCCAAAATTATGAAAAAAATGAGAATGCTGATGAAAATGTGCTAAAGCACTTATGAAGCATATGACGAATATTGTGACAAACCTGACGAAAAACCTGACGTAAATTCTGACGAAAAACCTGACGTAATTCTGATGCATGCTATGACGAATATTTCTGATGAAAAATATGAGTGTAAATTTATCTAGGGTCTTTTTTCATGGGCACTTTGGTTTTTTTTCGACAGTTGAAAAGTAAAACACAATGAATCCATTATCTTGAAGGAATACACTGCTGCTATGTCTCCAGAGGGGTGCATTCGTTTCCTATATCAAATCTAGAACATTGAAGACATCTTGAAGACATGACATCTTTCATTCTGAAACATGTAATTGGATTCATAATGATATTTTCTTCTTAGATATAACATGCTGTTGAGCTCACCTTAGTACTGCCTATTTCTCTTCCTTGCGTCACCAACGCACTTATGTAGCCTACAAGATAGATCATCAATGCACTTGTTATGCAAGATTTGAAGTCTCAATGGCTCAGCTTCTTTGATTAAGTGCATTGGAAGAATATCCACTTGTTTTGGAGTATTTTTATCCATATCCTCAACATCCAACTTCCGTCGTTAGAATTTTACATATTTCTTCTGCAATCAGATTATTTTGCAGCAATTTGGGTCCTGTATCACCTATTGGGCCAACATCTGGACTAGTATAAATGGAGCCTCTCTATTATAGGCAATTGTGATCAATTTTACTTAGAAAGTAATCACAACAGGGATTCTGACATGGTAAATGGCAATAAGCAAGCCATCCAATGAAGGAGTTATAAGATGTCCACATGTGAGGATGCATGCTACACCTTGCCCCTTGTTGGCGAAACATGATTTTGTCATCATATGAAGAAGCAAACACGTGATTTGTTTAGGCTTCTTCACTCCATGAATATTTTTTTTCAGCTTGTTGTTACCCTTCTACAACAACTTTTTTGTAAAGGTTGAGTTGCAATCTCTCATCGATTATGAGTCTAGACTTATCAATCTAGAAGGTTTGTTAGGTTTATGAAGCATTCTTCAGTCTTGTAAAGATGGTTTCCCTTCATTCCGAGTTTCTTGAACACATTAAGGAAGAATTTTGGACCATAGCCATTTTGAACAACACATGAAGCGTCTAAAGGAAATTCTAAGAAAGATGCCACAGCTTTACTCTCAAGCATGGCTATTTCAAAAAAAGCATTGTTACTTGTTGATCCCTTTCCCGCCTGTACTTCTCTAACTTCTCCAATGTTAAAACATTAGGTGCAATTAGATGAACATTAAAACAATTTATCGTTACTAAGTAAAAGGTGCATTGAAATTTACGTTCTGATGTTTAAAAATTCTCTCAACGTTAGCATACGCTCTAAATTAGAGTTTAAGAGCCGTGAAAAGGATAGATCGTATTTCAACTTTTCCATTAAAGAAAAATGGGAAGGAAAAGAAAAATAAGGGTAGCTTTAATAAATGTTACATATTGTTTCGTAAAATACAAAGATTTGCTTTATGGGAAAGAAATGCAAAAAACTAACGAGGCAGAGGTCGGAGGTCAGAACTGGATGCTGGATATTGGTAGTCGGCGCCGACTGACCTCCTATCACAGTTTTTTCATACACAGCTTTTCACTGGTAGTCGTTCGCCTAAGAACTCCTATCACAGCTTTTTCATACACAGCTTTTAAACGGAATGGGTCGGCGCCGACTGGGTATTTGCTCCCGATCAGTAGTCCGTTGCAGTGTTTTTATGGAAATAAAAGAATGTCGGCGCCGACTGGGTGTTTGCTTCTAGTTTCTGATCCAGGTATGATCAAAGTCGAGGTTTGCTGCTGCAGTTGCATTTTTAGGGTGAGGTTTTGTCGAATCCGTCGTGCACATTTATGACGACATCATTGTTTGTTACAGTGTCCAGACTTGGTCCTCGAAGTTGGCTATTGATAGTCATGATCTGAGAAAGAAAATGCTTTAAAATTAGGCCAGGCTTCAAATTTTGAAGAACATAAACAGATTAAAACTTTGCCCATGCTTTGCGAAATGCCCAAGTTAGTGCTATATGCGAAAAGCCCAAATTTGTTGACACGAACCATAGCCATAGCTCGCCATATTCAAACCAGGAAAAGGGGTTCGGCATGCTGTTTATCCCTTTTACTGACCATACTACCATTATAAATATTTCTCCAATGGCTTCTGCACCGAAGGACTTGCTTTAGACATCATAGAATTGGAGATTGAAAGAAGGTTGTGACGTGGAAGACTAAATTTGAAAGAGCATGCTACACCTGGTTTTGAGCTAATGGGATCCTGTGTATGCACAGTCAAAGGGTGCTGTGCATGCCTAAAGTTTAACCTGACTTTTAGCATGACAATCATCTCCTTCATGTATGCAGAAACATGATGATCTGGTGATGCACAGACGAGTGCATTTGATGACAGTCTAGAGTTTCACAACGTATGTCTTGCATTGTTTTCATTTGCAAATTGCTACGAGCACTAACTTCTTCATGATGGTTTGCATTTTATGAAAATTAGCTCGATCCAAGGAAGAAACTGGCAGCTAGACCACATTTTGCTTATGTTCCACATATATATGTTCATATTTAGTTCCAATAAATTACCCCAGGCTTTTTGGCATTATAATTTTGCACACGCTTGTGCATGCATATAGACGGGTACATTATGCACTTCTAGCTTAAGTAGTATGCTGCTATTAATTTCTTAGACTACTAGGTGTCTAGGATAAAAGTGTTACATGGGAGGAAATAGATATGGCATTAAAAGTATGGACAAACTTTGTCTCCTACTATGTTTCAGTTCTGTTGCTTTGTCTTGAGTATCGTACTGGGATCCCTGAGGACGTCATAATGCCAAACTATATCCTTAACACGTATAAGAACTATGGTTTCAAACTAGTTATGAGCTATGCATAAATGCTATGCTAATGAATTTATCAAATTACTTTTATAATACTTTACGGCAGATTGGTATCATGATGGAGAATGGTGATGAGAAAAGTGCATCATACTTTGTTTACTAGTGCTGGAACGAGCTCAAGAGTTGTTCAAAAAACAGGAGATGTTTCTTTTTATGCATGCCTATTTATGCAGGAGTGCATGGCTCTATAATGATATTCCTTGTTTGAAATGCTTATCTGAATTTTCACAAACAATCTTCTTTACTCGTGGTTAATCTATCAATGCCAATGAAACTATGAACTCCTCTGTTACCATACAGTTTCCTTCTCAAACATTATTACATACGATTGTAAAGGCTAGTGTTTCTCAAATATATATACATAATTTTTAGATGAAAAAAACACCAACACATAAGTATATATGAAAAGCATGGAAGACGCAACTTCAACTCTTCTAAGTATGTAGCATGTGCATGCACAAAGGATATATATAAAAATATATCGTATATAAATTGACATTCTATATGGGGATATTATATGTATTTACAACATGAGAAAACTGCAAATAATACATCACTATTAGTGGAATAAAGAACAATACATTAATGTTAGTGGAAAAAAGACCAAAATGCCCACGCAAAAAGACCCTAAGAAAAAAATTTCCCGAAAAATATGACGAAAATTCTGACGCTAACTCTGACGAATATTCTGACGCAAATTCTGACGAAAAATCTGACGATTTTGCGTCAGAAAATCTGACGAAAATTCTGACGCAAAATCTGACGATTTTTCATCAGAGAATATACGTCAGAATATGCGTCAGCCATATGAGTCTGGGCAATTGCCTATTCTGTAAAGGGTTTCTGACGATTTTTCTGACGCAAAACAAGTTTTCTGTTGTAGTGGTTAGGTCCGTCAAGGGCGTGGCGAGCTTGGCAAAGTCTTTAACAAACTTGCGGTAATAACTGGCCAAGCCTAAAAAGCTGCAAACCTCAGACATATTGGTTGGAATTGGCCAATCCTTTATTGCTTCAATCTTAGTTGGATCTGTGGCTATCCCTTTCGCAGACACAATATGTCCCAGGTAATCAACCTTGGTGGTTGCGAACCAACACTTGGAGAACTTGGCATACAGTTGGTGGCGTCTGAGTTTCTGCAAGGCCAACCGAAGATGCCGCTCATGGTCCTCTAAGGTCTTACTGTATATGAGGATATCATCAAAGAATATGATGATAAAATCATCAAGATTATCGCGGAAGACATCATTCATCAGCCTCATGAAGGTGGGAGGGGGGGGGAGGGAGGGGGGCATTGGTCAGACCAAATGGCATCACAGTGAACTCATAATGTCCATAGCATGTCCGAAAAGCAGACTTGTGAATGCCATCCTCCTTAATTCGTATCTGGTGATATCCCGAACGAAGGTCAATTTTCATAAAATATTTAGCCCCTTGCAGCTGATCCATTAGATCGTCGGCGGTAAGGCATACAGATTCTTAATAGTGTGCTTATTTAGTTGGCGATAATCTATGCACATTTGCAAGAGCCATCCTTCTTCTTCACAAAGAGTATCGTGGCCCCAAAAAGGTATGTACACTTAGGTCGAATGAAGTCCAATCCGAGAGCCTGCAATCGCTCTTAAGTTTTAAGTTAACCTCGAGTACTCATTCGATATGGAGCCTTGCCGGTAGCTCTTTTGGTGCCCCGGTTCTCGTGACCCACACCCCAAAGGGTGGCAAACTGGCGTACTTCATGGTATTCCCAAAGAACTACTTCATTATCGGAGGTAAGCTATCAAGAACTTATCTGCTTTTTGTGATTACCCCATCGAAGCAAGTCGAATCATGCCGCTTATGAAGGGCAAACACCGGCTCGCTGTTCGCGCTGGAAGGTAACTTCGCCACAATCAATGTTGGCCTTGCGCAGCCTAGGGAACCCATGCCCACAATGAGGTCATAGCATCAACATCCATTATCTCTCATTCCCAGAGCAACCCGTGCCGCGGCGCTGATGTTCAAGCACGCATCGACCCCGTGTGTGGCGTGACGACCCCACTCAGCCAACGTGAATCGACGCGGGCGAGATTTCAAGAGAGTGAGCAGCCTCGCCATTCTAGGGAGGCAAAATTGTGCGTACGATATCCATGAGGATAATGAAGGGCTTACGCCCACTTGGCCACAACCGGTGGAAAATGATGTAAGGTTGATGATTGGCTTGGCCTGCTTTTAATAAAGCAAAGATAAATATGAGACTCACCTTGTATATAGTCAGCGATCTCGCTGCTAATACTGCTCGATGGTTTAACCTCTCACATTCTTCCCAATCCACTTCGGCAAGGGCGGCCTGCACAATTGCGGTGATGTAGGGCATTCTTGCATACCAAGTGATATCCCTGGCTAAGCATCATAAGCAAGCCTTGTCCTTGATAATCGGGTCGCAAAGCCTCCTTGGAATGGCTTGGTGCACGTCTTTGAAAGCTCCCTGGCATTGGTAATTTGTTCAAGACTGTGAAGGAGACTTTCTTCTCCTCGCTTTGATATCCGGGCCTGAGGCTAAGGCCCCTGCCAGGGTGAACGCCCCTAAGGTATAACCCCTATTTTGACCAAAAGAAGAGGGTCAAGGCCAATACTTAGGGAGCTCTAGGCTAAGAGTTTTAGCCCATGCTTCTACCTTTAGGGCCTATTTGCTCGAACCATCTTCCTCAAGGTAGGGGACAACCCTCAATGTATCCCCTAACCGCTCAGAGACTCATTTATCCTATGGGACGACAAACGCAACCTCATGAACTCATCCGTAGATTTGGACGGCCATGTTCTTCCTCGCCTGGCCCAGCGATAAAAAGGTTTGAATCAAAGCAGCGCCGGGTGAGCCCCGAACATAATCTATAGATTGCAAGGCCTTAGCAAAAATTTTGTACCATTCCTCTAGCATACACCTAGGGAACTGCTAGATCCGGGAGAGGAGAAGCCTCGACCGCCTCACTCCACTGTAGAGATGTAATTTGATTAGTCCCATAGGGTGATTCCTTGAATTGCCTCTTCAGAGGGCTACAAGCACGCCATAGCATGATTCAAATTTATCTCGCTAAGTGCTGGCTGTGAGGGGATGGATGGAGGGACCACCTGAAGCCATTGTCTTATGCCGCCCAACTTAAGGCTATACTTCCATCTCACGTTATCTTGCAGAGGCCTCGGGCCGGCCAGCTTGATTCTTTGGAGTCCGAGCCCCTGTAGCACACCTCATGATGTATTGCTCAAGGCGTTATTGATGGATGTAATTTCGTCGATGATGATGGATGGCCACCGTATGGTATATTATTTTAGCATGATTGTTGTCCCAAACGGTATGTATGTTTCCACCGCATGATTCCCATAGAGGACGGACGAATGACAACCTGCCCGCCTTAGGGACACTTTGGCCATCCCAAGTGGTCTCTGAAAGTATGACTATTCACCATGGTGATGTAGTCACCATGGGAGGGAATTCCGTGACGCAGTCGATGGGAGCTTATATAGATTCTAGGAGCATCACGCGGTAAATGTAGCACTCCAAGATTCGAATGGGCTTAGCATGCATCTCTTGCATGCATGCATGCATTGTACGCATTTTCTTCATGGGTCTAGTTCATTTGGATCGCTTATTTCGGGTACTCTTCATCGACTTTCATCGCTCTCTCGCTAGCCTTGACTTTTTTTATACCGTAGGAGGGCCTCTAGTTTGACAGCTTGACGCCTTTTTCCATATTGGGACATGTTCTTCCTCGATCTTGTCCCTTTTCGCCATCCTTCAAATCCTCTACCTCATTCTGCTTTTAATAAGGAAATCTCTTTGCCTGAGCTTTTGTCCATTAGCGAGCCCTTCCGTAGAATTCCACTCTACTCCCGAGCCATCTGACGGGTGATTCTCGAATGGCTAGCACATGCATCTCTTTGCATGGCTGCATGCATTTTTGTGGCTCGTCTGACGAATCGCTATTTCTTTCCATCGACTTCCTCATCAAAGATTTTCTCCTTCCTTTCAAATAGCCTCGACTCCCACCCACGCCTCCCTTAATGTGTATATTATTGTAAATGTTATTTTGTTGCGCGGCACGATGATTAGCCCCTCGCGGTTGTTTTTGTCGATGGCACGCTGGACTCGTACCGCCGTAGGTTGTTGTTTTCACTACAGGAGCATGACGTCTAACGACGTCAAGACGCCGGGTTAACGACGGTCGCCGCCGAATATCGACGACATCGCCGCGCCGAACGACGACAACGTCAAGCCACGCCGCTCAACGTATCGCCGCCAGGTCACGGTTTATTGGCTCGCGCGGGATATGGTACCGCCGCCAAGCCGGCAAGCGGCGCATGTGCCACGCGGCACAAAACGCCGCTTAACGCTGCCCTTCGGATCCGACGTGGTACCGGCCGCGTTTGCCGACATGCCGCCAGGCCGCACGCCACCATGTTCGCCACGTTTACATGACGCCGCGGAACGATTTACTAAAAATCACGCTGACCACCACTGCGCTTGGCCGACATGCTGGGCCGGGCACGCCAAAGTCCCGCCATCGCCGACGTGACGCTGCGAACGACGCCTTAGAATATCTCGACGGGCGCAGCTTTGCTGCATGCAGATCGTCCGCCGCCACGCTTATTGTCGTACAGCCACGTATAACGCCGCTTAACCATCCTTTTTTTTTTTTGGGAAAACGCATAAAAAAATTAATACCTGACGCCACTGCCATCGCTTGAATGCCAAAATTACCCTATGGACTAAGTTACACCTGGCCGCTTTGCAAAACGACACACTTACGCCCCACATTGGTAAAGATTCAAAGCAGCCCACCTCCTGTGCCAATCACTCACGAGTGTGTCACATGATAGCTCGCGCTTCTTCGAGAAGGGGTGGGCCGCCACAAACTTGGTCCCCAGGGCACGTCGATTGCTCCGAGTCCATTGGCGCAGACATCACGGTTCGTGAGAGGGGAAAGCTGTCTGTCTGGCCGCTGTGGCCTTCGGGAGAGGAATTTTGGGGCAAGCTGCTCCGGTGGTTTTAGGGTCCGCGGCTCGTCAACACCCCTCTACCCTAAGACACGCAAAGTCCCAGTCAACCGACAAGGATAGCTCCAAACGTAAAACCCTATGAGTTGCTGTGCCCCAGCAGTAGTTTGCGCTTTTGGGTGCTTAGTTTGGCCTTTGCACTGGGACATGGCCGATCACATGCATGAACGCCAAGCAAGGGAACCGACGGAATGGAGTTTGACCAGATTTTCCCAGTTGTGCTAGAAGTCAAGGGCTTTTGCGTAGCAAGACATTCAGAATTGTAATTAATGCATAGTAATGACTTAATTTTGATTTTTGTCACCAGCTTCCTAAGTCATCGCTAACATACAGCCACCAAAAAAGTTCTCGATATGGTTTAGATCAAACAGTTTGCACTAGAACTGGCCCGGCACTGCTGTCAAGGCACACTGCTCTGGGTCAACAAGGCGCCAGACCTGCAAGGCCTCCTCATTAGAGGTGAGAGTCCGAACCCCAAGAGGCGAGCCCCAAAGCTTCCCGAGGCAAAATTTTTCTCGGGCAGCTGCTCACGGGGGCGAGCATAAAGCATTCACACTTTGATCTTGCCTCAGATCCCACCGCTGAATCCTTTGTTCCGTGAACCGTTCGAGAAGGTCCAAAAATCCAACATCCGTCCGGAGAATATATCAAAATCGCTGGGCGTCTCCGCGGCGATGCTAGAAACCAGGCAGTTTTGTCGTCGACATTGCGGAAGTTCAAATGCCATCTGACTTCGCCACATCGTCCGAATGCCAAAATTACCCTAGGGACCAAGTTACACTACGGTTTTGGTAAAAGAAAGAAACACTTACGTACTCTACATTGCGAAGATGTCTTAGCAGCCCACCTCCTGTGCTAATCGACTACTTAGTGTGTTGCTGCACATGAGATAGTTTGGCGCTCTCGAGAAGGCTTTTGGACTTCATACAAAACTTGGTCCCTAGGGCAATGTCGACGCTCTCGAGTCCATTGGCAGAGATGTGATCACTTGCCCTGAGAGGGGAAGTTGCCCGTCCGCCGCCAGGCGGAGAGGAATTTTGGGGCAGCCGCTCCGGTGGTTTTTAGGTCCGTGGTTTCCAAGGCCACCACCCCCCTCTACCTCAAGACACAAGAAGGTCCTAGTCAACCGACAAGGATAGAGCTCAAACGAAACTCTAAGAGTTTCGGTGTTCTAAATAGGTTTCATGCTTTTGGGTGCCAGTTTTGGTCTTTGGCACTTGGGACATGGCCGATCACATGGGGCTGAGAACGCGAAGCAAGCTTTTGAACTGACGGACGGAGTTTGACCCCAGACCTTGCTAGGCAGCTTTAGAAGTCATATCATGGCAAAAGAAAGGGGTTGACATCTCACAGAATTGTAATTAATGCATAGTACCACTTAAATTTGATTTTGTCAGCTACCTCTAAGTCATCGCCAACATATGCGCCAACTTCAAAATCTTGATATGCTTAGAATCAAATAGTTTGCACTAGAACGGCCCTCGGCAAACCGTTGTCACAGCCGGCACACTTGGCTCAAGTCAAACAAGGCTGTGGACCTTGCAAGGCCTCCCTGGCTGAGGGGAGAGTCCGAACCCCTGTGAGGCGAGCCCCAAAGCCTCCCGAGGCGCCTTTCCTCAGCTGGGCTCCTACCGGGCGACGCTAGCATCACACTCCCATCCCTGCCCCGATCCGACCTGAATCCTTTGTTCCGTGAACCTGGTCCCGAGAAGGTCCAAAAATCCAACATCCGGTCTTCGAACACATATCAAACCGCTGGCCGCCCCGCTGGGCGATGTTGTAGAAAACCAAAGTACTATTGCTCGACATTGCGGAGAGTTCAAATGCCGATCTGACTTCGCCCACATCATCTCGAATGCAAATTACCCTAGGGACCAAGTTACATACTAGCTTTTGGTAAAAAGAAAGAAACACTATCTCACATTGCAAAGATTCAAGCAAATGCACCTCCCAGGCCATTAATCGACTACGCAGGCTGCACATGAGATAGTTCGCGCTTCTTCGAGAAGGGTGCTCGCCACAAAACTTGGTCCCTAGGGCAATGTCAACGCTCGAGTCCATTGCGTAGATGCATCACTGCCCGGGAGAGGGAAGTTGCCCGTCTGCCGCTGTGGCCTTCTGAGAGGAATTTTGGGGCAAGCCGCTCTCGGTGGTTTTAGGGTCCGGTGGCTCCCACACAACACTCTACCTCAAGACATTTCCGCCAAGAAGGTCCCTATCAACTGTGACAAGGATAGAGCTCCAAACGAACCCTAAGTGAGTTTCCGTGCTCCAGCAGTGGTTTGCGCTTTTGGGTGCCGTAGTTTTGGTCTTTTGCACTTGGGACATGGCCGATCATATGGGCTGAGAACGCCAAGCAAGCGGAACTCGATCAATGGAGTTTGGACCTCGCACCTCCTGCTAGGCGCTAGGAAGTCAAGGGCCGCTTTGTAGTAGCAAGACATCTGTGAATTCGTAATTAATGCATAATTTGACTTAATTTGATTTTTGTCACCTAGCTTCCTAAGTCACTTCAACATACAGCCAATCCTCTCAAAAATTTTGGATATGGTTTAGATCAAATAGTTTGCACTAGAACGGTCCTGTTGGGCACCAGCCGCACACTCTCTCTCGCCTAAGTCAAACAAGGCCAAATCTTGCAAGGCCTCCCGCTAGAGGAGAGTCCGAACCCCTGTGAGGCGAGCCCCAAAGCTTCCCGAGTTTTTCGGCAAATCTCCGGGCCGGGGCGTGCAGGCGCTAAAGACTACACTCCTGACCCTGCCTCGTGATCCGATCAAGAACTTGCTCCGTGAACGGGTCCGAGAAGGTCCAAAACCAACATCCGTCCCGAAGAACATACATATCAAATCACAAGGCCCCGCGGGCGACATAAAGTAGAAACCAAAGTGTTTTGTCGTTTCGACATTAAGTGAGGTTCAATGCCGATCTCGACTTCCCACATCGGCCCCGAATGCCAAATTGCCTCCTAGGGACCAAGTTACACTCATTTGGCTTTGCAAAAGAAAGAAACACTTTACTACCCCACATTGTAAAGATTCGTGCTGTACCCACCTCCTAGGCCAATCGACCACGAAAGTGTGTTGCACATGAGATAGTTTGGCGCTCGAGAAGGTGGGCTTCCTCGGCCACAAACTTGGTCCCTAGGGCAATGTCGGACGCTCGAGTCCATTGTGTAGACAGATCACTGCCCGTGAGAGGGAAGTCACTGGGTCCGGCCGCCAAGCCTCTGGAGAGGAATTTTGGGGCAAGCTGCCCGGTGGTTTTAGGGTCCAGGCTCCGCGCCAACACCCCCCACCTCAAGACACGGCTAAAGGTCCCAGTCAACCGACAAGGATAGAGCCTCCTAAACGTAAACCCTATGGAGTTGTCGTTCTAGCAGTGGTTTCATGCTTTGGGTGCCGCCTTTGGTCTTTGCATTCTGGGACGTGGGCCGATCACATGCAAATTGAGAACGCTACAAGGAATCACTTTAATGGAGTTTGACTGTGACTTCCTGCTAGGCGCTTAGGAAGTCAAGGGCCAGAAGAAGACATTCGAATTCGGTAATTAATGCAGTACTTTTAGACTAAATTTGATTTTGTCACTAGCTTCCTAAGTCACCAGCAACATACAGCCAATCCTCAAAAATTTGATATGGTTTAGATCAAATAGCCACCTCAGAACGGTCCGCAAATACAGGTTGGGCGTGTACCGAGCCGGCACACTCTTGCTCAAGTCAAACAAGGCCAGACCTTGCAAGGCCTCCTCATTAGAGGGGAGAGTCCGAACCCCGTGAGGCGAGCCCCAAAGCTTCCCGAGGTACTTTCTCGGCAGCTGGGCTCACCGGGCGACGCTTAAAGCATTCACACCGGATCTCTTGCCTCGATCCGACCGCTGAATCCTTTGTTCCGTGAACCTGGTCCAGAAGGTCCAAAAATCCAACATCCGGTCCGGAGAACATATCAGTCACAAGCGTCTCCTGCGGGCGATGCGCAGTAGAAACCAGAAGTGTTTTGTCGTCGGACATCATGGAGGTTCAAAATGCCGCGACCACCGCCGCACATCGTCCGAATGCCAAAATTACCCTAGGGACCAAGTTACACCTGGCCTGGCTTTGCAAAAGAAAGAAACACTTTACGCCCCATCATAAAAGATTCAAGCAGCCCACCTCCTGCAAAGCACTGACCACGAGGTGTCATTGCGACATGAGATGGGCTTGGCGCTCGAAGTGGCGGGCTTCCGCCACAAAACTGGGTCCCTAGGGCAATGCCGACGCTCGAGTCCATTGGCGGTGATGTATCATTGCCCGGGAGAGGGAAGTTGCCCGGCCCGCCTGTGGCCTTCTTGAGAGGAATTTTGGGGGCAAGTCAGGTGGTTTTAGGGTCCGCACTGCCGCCACAACACTCTCCCTCAAGACACGCAAGAAGGTCCTAGTCAACCGACAAGGATAGAGCCTCCGAAACGTAAACCCCATGAGTTGTCGTTCTAGCGTGATTTGCGCTTAAAAGTCGGTAGTTTTGGTCTTTTGCACTTGGGACGTGGCCGATCACATGCGCTGAGAACGCTAAGCAAGGGAACTGACTAATGGAGTTTGGACCGCATTTCCTGCCAGGCGCTTAGAAGTCAAGGGCCGCCTTAAAGAGCAAGACATTCGTAAAATTCGTAATTAATGGTGACGACTTAAATTCTGGATTTTGTCGGCCTAGCTTCCTGTGTCATCGCCAACATACAGCCAATCTCAAAAATTTCTGGATATGGTTTAGGATCAGCTGTTTGCACTAGAACGGTCCCAAATGCTGTTGGGCAAACAGAAATGGGCACACTTGCTCAAGTCAAACAAGGCCAGGACCTGGGCCTCCTCATTAGAGGGGAGAGGTCCGAACCCCTGAGGCAGCCCCCAAAAGCTTCCCGAGTACTTTTCCCCGCAAATGCCCACGGGGCGTGACGCTAAAGACCACACCTCGATCTCGGCCTCGTGATCCGACCGCTGGAATCCTTTGTTCCGGTGAACCTCGGTCCGAGAAGGTCCAAAAATCCAACATCCGGCCCTGAGAACATATATCAACCGGCAAGCGCCCCGCGGGCGACAGCAGAAACTAGCAGCTGGTCGCTCGGACATCATGCAGGTTCAATGCCGATTCGACCGCCACATCGGCCCCGAATGCCAAAATTACCCCTAGGGACCAGTTACACTGGGCCGGTTTTGGTAAAAAGAAAGAAACACTTACGCCCTACATTGCAAAAGAGATTCACAGCCCACCTCCTAGCCACAATTGACTACTTAGCAAAGCTGCATGAGATAGTTTGGCGCCGAAGGGGTGGGCTTCGGCCACAAAACTTGGTCCCCAGGGCAATGTCGACGCTCGAGTCCATCGCGCAGAGATGATCACGGCTCCCAGAGGGAAGTTGCCCACCGGTCAGGCCTTCTGAGAGGAATTTGGGGCAAGCCGCTCTCGTGGTTTTCAGTGGTCCGCGGTTTGGCGTCAACACCCTCTACCAAGACAAGGCGCAAGGTCCTGTAGTCAACCGACAAGGATAGAGCCTCCAAACGAAACCCCATGAGTTTCCGTGTTCCAGCAGGTTTGGCGCGCTTTGGGTGCCGAGTTTTGGCTCCTTTGCACTTGGGACATGGCCGATCATATGCAGCTTTGAGAACGTGCCAAGCAAGCTGAATCGGATTTAATGGAGTTTGACCCAGATCTCCCGTCAGGCGCTTAGAAGTCAAGGGCTTTGTAGTAGTGCAAGACATTCAGAATTCGTAATTAATGCATAGTACCTGACTTAAATTGGATTTGTCACCTAGCTTCCTAAGTCATCGCCAACATACAAAGCAATAACTTTCAAAAATTTTGGATATGGTTTAGACTGGGGCTGAAGTTTGTGCACTAGAACGGTCCGGCACTGTTGTTGGGCATTAATTTCCCTCATTTCTTAAGTCAAACAAGGCCAGACCTTGCAAGGCCTCCTCATTAGAGGGGAGAGTCCTGGAATCACAGAGGCGTGAGCCCCAAAAAGCTCCCGAGGCGCCCTTTCCGCATGAGTTGTCGTTCTAGCAGTGGTTTGCGCTTTGGGTGCTTAGTTTTGGTCTTTTGCACTTGGACGCGGGCCGATCACATGCTGAGAACGCCAAGCAAGGGGAATCGACTAATGGAGTTTGGACCAGACTTCCCAGGCGCTTAGTCAAGGGCCGCTTTTGCGTAGCAAGACATCTGTGAATCAGAATTAATGCATAAGTACGACTTAAATTCGATTTTTGTCGCCTAGCTTCCTAAGTCAACGCCAACATACAGCTGTTCCTTCAAAATTTTGGATATGGTTTAGATCAAATAGTTTAATTAGAAACTGGGCCCTCGGCACGTTGTTGCACCGAGCCGGCACACTTGCCTGTCAAACAAGGCCGGGGACCTTGCAAGGCCTCCTCATTAGAGGAGTCCGAACCTGTGGAGGCGAGCCCCAAAGCTTCCCGAGGCGCCCCTTTCCTCGGGCAGCTGCCTCCACGGGCGACGCTAAAGAGCCTCACACTCCCGTGATCTCTTGCCCCAGATCCTGACTGCTGAATCCTTTGTTCCGGTGAACCTGGTCCGAAGGTCTCAAAAATCCAACATCCGTCCGGGAGAACACATATCAAACCGCGGCCGCCCCGCGCTAAAATAGAAACTAAAGCAGCTTTGTCACCGGACATCATGAGGTTCGAATGCTTCATCTGACCGCCCACATCGTCCGAATGCCAAAATTACTCCTAGGGACCAAGTTACACTACTTCTGGCTTTGGTAAAAGAGAAACACTTACGCCCCCACATTGGCAAAAGATTCACAGCCCACCCTCCTCCTGTGCCAATTGATTCACGAGAGTGTGTTGCACATGAGATGGGCTTTTACATGCCTTCGAGGGTGGGGTGGCTTCCGCCACAAAACTTGGTCCCAGTGGCAATGTTTCCATCGCCCGAAAGTCCATTGGCGAGACAGATCACTGCCTCAGGGAAGTTGGTCTGTCCGCCGCCTGGCCGGAGAGGAATTTGGGGGCAAAAGTCAGGTGGTTTTAGGTCCGGTGGCTCGCCAACACCCTCTACTCAAGACAAGGGCGCAAGGTCCTAGTCAAATCGACAAGGATAGATCAAACGCAAAACCCTATGAGTTTCCGTGTTCTAAAGGTGGTTTGGCGCTGGGTAGTTTTGGTCTTTTGCACTTGGGACATGGCCATCATATGCGCTTGAGAACGCCAAGCAAGCGGAACTGACCGAATGGAGTTTGACCTCAGACCTTCCTGTTGTGGCGCTTAGAAGTCAAGGGCCGCTTTTAGTAGCAAGACATTCGTGAAATTCAGAATTAATGGTTAGTAACGGACTTAAATTGATTTTTGTCGCCTAGCTCCTAAGTCATCGCCAACATACAATTTTCAAAAATTTTGGATATGGTTTGGGATCAAATAGTTTATAATTAGAACTGGCCCCAAGTACTGCTGTTGGGCACCGAGCCCACACTTGCTCAAGTCAAACAAGGCCGACCTTGCAAGGCCTCCTCATTAGAGGGAGAGTCCGAACTCAGGAGGCGAGCCCCAAAAGCTTCCCGAGGCACCTTTCCGCATGAGCTGTCGTGTTCTGAAGCAGTGGTTTGCGCTTTGGGTGCCGAAGTTTTGGTTTCGTGACTTGGGTGGGCCGATCACATGCGCTTCGAGAACGCTAAGCAAGGGAACCGACTTTTAATGGAGTTTGACCCGCATTTCCTGGCTAGGCGCTTAGAGTCAAGGGCCATGAGCAAGACATTCGTAGAATTCGTAATTACCGCATAGTAACGGACTTAATTCTGATTTTGTTTACCAGCTTCCTAAGCCGCCAACATATGTGCTAACTTTCAAAAAATTTTGATAATATGGTTTAGATCAAATAGTTTGCACTCAGAAATCCGGCCCCGGCAGCCCTTTGTTGCACCAGCCGGGCATTACTCCTTGCCCAAGTCAAACAAGGCCAGGACCTTGCAAGGCCTCCCCTATTAGAGGGAGAGTCCGAACCTCGTGAGGCGAGCCTCCCAAAGCTTCCCAGGCGCCTTTCTCGGGTAACAAGCCCACGGGGCGTAGCGCTTAAAGACCACACCCCTGACCCTGCCCCGATCCGACCGCTGAATCCTTTGTTCCGTGAACCTGGTCCGAGAAGGTCCAAAACCAACATCCGTCCGGAGAATATATCAACAAGCGCCCCGCTGGCGATAAAGTAGTAGAAACTAAAGTGTTTTTGTCGTCGGGATGGCCGCGAGGTTCGAAATGCCGGATTCACCGCCACACATCGTCCGGAATAAAATTACCCTAGGGACCAAGTTAGCACTTGGGCCGGTTTTGCAAAAAGAAACACCCACGCCCCACATCATAGTGATTCAAAGAACACCCCAGGGCCAATCGACCACGAGTGTGTCAGACATGATAAGTTTTGGCGCCTTCGAGAAGGGTGGGCCACAAAACTTGGTCATCCCAGGGCAATGTCGACGCCTCCGAGTCCATCAAGGCAGATGCATCACTTGGCTCCCGGGAGAGGGAAGCTGCCCGGTCCACGCTGTGTGGCCTTCTGAGGAATTTTGGGGCAAGTCGCCCGTGGTTTTAGGGTCCGCGCTCCTCAAGGCCAACACCCTCTACCCTCAAGATGCTAAAGGTCCCAGCTTCTCTCAACCGGACAAGGATAGAGCCCGAAACGTAAAACCCTATGAGTTGTCGCCCCAGCAGTGGTTTGGCGCTTTGGGTGCCGAGTTTTGGTCTTTGCACTTGGGAATGCGGGCCACCACATGCGCTTGAGAACGCGAAGCAAGGGAACTGGACGAATGGAGTTTGGACCTCAGACTTCCCTGCTAGGCAGAAGTCAAGGGCCGCTTTTGCGTGAGTGCAAGACATTCAGAATTCGTAATTAATGCATAGTACCACTTAAATTTCTGATTTTTGTCACCTAGCTTCCTAAGTCATCGCCAACATACAGCCAACTTTCAAAAATTTTGATATGGTTTAGATGGGGCCTTAGTTTGCACCAGGTCCTGTGTCCCAAGAAATTTCGTTGTTAAGGCACCGAGCCGGGCACACTTGCTCAAGTCAAACAAGGCTGTGGACTTTGCAAGGCCTCCTCATGAGGGGGGAGAGGTCCTAACTTCAGGAGGCGAGCCCCAAAAGCTTTTCGAGGAAGTTTTCCGGCAGTCACGGGCGTGACGCAAAGACCACACTCCCGGATTCGTTCCCCGTGATCCGACCGCTGAACTCTTTGTTCCGGTGAACCCGTCCGAAGGTCCAAAAATCCAACATCCGTCTCGGGAGAATATATCAAACTGCCAAGCGCCTCAAGGCGATAAAGCGCCAGAAACCAAAGTGTTTTGTCGCTCTGACACAAGTGAGGTCTGGGAATGCCGAGTCTGACTGGCCACATCCGAATGCCAAAATTACCCTAGGGGACCAAGCACCCGGGCTTGGCTTTGCAAAAAGAAAAGAAACACTCACGCCCTACATCAAGAGGAGATCTCGTGCCAGCCCACCTCCTAGCTTTCAATTGACTACCAGTGTGTTGCACATGAGATAGTTTGGCGCTTCTTCTAGGCGGGTGGGCTTCCGGCCACAAAACTTGGTCCCCAGGGCAAATGTCGACGCTCGAGTCCATCATGCAGTGACAGCATCACTGCCCGAGAGGGAAGTTGCTCCGGCCCTCGGCTGTGGCCTCGGAGAGGAATTTCAAGTGCTGCCTCGTGGTTTTTAGGGTCCGTATGCTCCCGCCAACACCCTCTACCTCAAGACAAGTATGCAAGGTCTCAGTCAACTGACAAGGATAGAGCTCTCCCAAACGTAGAAACCTCATGAGTTTCCGTGTTCTAGCGGTGGTTTATGCTTTGGGTGCCGAAGCCTTTGGTCTTTTGCACTTGGGACATGGGCCATCATATGCGCTGAGAACGCCATGCTTTTTAACCGACGAATGGAGTTTGGACCTCGATCCTTGCCAGGCGCTAGGAAGTCAAGTGGGCCGCTTTGTAGTGTAGCAAGACATTCGTGAAATCAGAATTACCTATTAGTACCTGACTTAATTCGGGATTTTTGTCGCTAGCTTCCCAAGTCATCAGCCAAATATGCTGTGCCACAACTTCAAAAAATTTTGGATGGTTTAGATCAAATAGTTTAGACCAGAACTGGCCCTCGGCAACATGTTACACTGAAATGGCACACTTGCCCAAGTCAAACAAGGCTGCCGTGGACCTCGCAAGGCCTCCTCATTAGAGGAGAGTCCCAACTGCTAGAGGCGAGCCCCAAAAAGCTCCCGAGGCGCCCCTTTTCCGCATGAGTTGTCAAAGCCCCAGCAGGTTTGCGCTTTGGGCATGTAGTTTTGGCTCCTTGCACTTGGGACGCACATCACATGCGCTGAGAACGCGAAGCAAGGGAACCGACTAATGGAGTTTGACCTCGCATTTCCCGCTAGGCGCTTAGAAGTCAAGGGCCGCTTTGCAGAGCAAGACATTCAGAATCAGAATTAATGCATAGTACCTGGACTTAAATTCTGATTTTTGTCACCTAGCTTTCCTAAGTCATCGCCAACATATGTGCCACAATCTCTTCAAAAATTTTGGCTATGGTTTAGATCAAATAGTTTTGTACTAGAACCCCGGCCCGTGCAAACATGTCAAGAGCCGCACACTGGCTCAAGTCAAACAAGGCCGGATCTTGCAAGGCCTCCTCATTAGAGGGAGAGTCCAACCCTGTGAGGCGGTGCCCCCAAAGCTTTCGAGGAAGCTCTTCTCGCGCCGGTCACGGGCGACGCTTAAAGACTACATCTTGATCTCGGCTCCCAGATCCGGGATCATGAACTCTTCTTCTTTGTTCCAGAACCCCGGGTCCCAGAAGGTCCAAAAATCCAACATCCGTCCGGAGAACATATCAAACCGCTGCCGCCCCGCGCTTACGCTAGAAACCAAAGCCTGCCGTCGGACATCATGAGGTCTCGAAATGCCGATCATCTCGACTTCCGCCCACACCGTCCGAATGCCAAAATTACCCTAGGGACCAAGTTACACTAAGTACGGTTTGAAAAGAAAGAAACACTTACGCCCCACATTGCAAAGATTCACCCACCTCCTAGGCCAATTGACTACTACGAGTGTGTTGCACATGAGATAGTTTGGCGCTTCGAGAAGGGGTGGGTCACAAAACTTGGTCCCTAGGGCAATGTCGACGCTCCGAGTCCAACAAGGGGCAGATGCATCACTGCCCGAGAGGGAAGTTGCCCGGCCCTCACGCTGTGGCCTTCGTGGAGAGGAATTTTGGGGTGCCGCTCCGGTGGTTTTTAGGGTCCGTACCGCGCCAACCCTCTACCTCAAGACAGCAAGGTCCTAGTCAACCGACAAGGATAGAGTTCAAACGTAAACCCTATGAGCTCTGTGTTCTAGTGTGGTTTATGCTTTGGGTGCCGAAGTTTTGTCTTTTGCACTTGGGACATGGCCGATCATATGCGCTTGAGAATCTGGCTGCTTTAACCGATTTTAATGGAGTTTGACCTCAGACTCTGCCAGGCGCGAGAAGTAAGGGCCGCTTTGTAGTAGCAAGACATCTTCAGAATTCGTAATTAATGCATAGTACTCTGACTTAAATTTCGATTTTTGTCACCTAGCTTCCTAAGTCACAAATATTGCTGTGCCATAACTTTCAAAATTTTGGATATGTTTAGATCAATAGTTGCAATTAGAAACGTCCTCGTTGTTGGGCAATTGAGCCGCACACTTGCTCAAGCCAAAACAAGGTCAGACTCCTGTGTGGCCTCCTCATTAGAGGGGAGAGTCCGAACTGCAGAGGCGAGCCCCAAAAGCTTCCCCGAGGCGCCCTTCCGGCATGAGTTAGCCGTGTTCTAGCAGGTTTGGCGCTTTGGGTGCCGGTTTAATTTTTGCACTTGGGACGTGGTCATCACATGCGCTGAGAACGCCAAGCAAGGAACTCGATTTAATGGAGTTTCTAATTGCATTTTCCTGTTGTGGCAAAGTAGAAGTCAAGTGGCTTTTACAAAGAGCAAGACATTCTAAACTTTAATTACCTACATAGTAATGACTTAAATTGGATTTTTGTCACCATTTCCTAAGTCATCACCAACATAGCTGTGCCAACTTTCGTAAAAATTTTGGATATGGTTTAGGATCAACAGTTTGCACCTTCAGAACTGGCCCTCAAAATGCTGTTGGGCACTGAGCCGGGCACACTTTGCCCAAGCCAAACAAGGCCAGGACCTTGCAAGGCCTCCCATTAGAGGGGGAGAGTCTCGAACCCCGTGAGGCGAGCCCCAAAGCTTCCCCGAGGCGCCTTTTCCTGGCAAGGCCCACGGGGCGCGGCGCTTAAAGACTACACTCCCGGACCCTTGCCCCGTGATCCGACTGCTGAATCCTTTGTTCCGTGAACCTGGTCCGAGAAGGTCCAAAACCAACATCCGTCCGGAGAATATCATATCAAATCACAAGCGCCCCGGCGGGCGATGCTAGAAACCAGTGTTTTGTCGTTTTGACATTGCGAGGTTCAATGCCGATTCCGACTTCTCGCCACATCGTCCGAATGCTGTACTACCTTAGGGACCAAGTTACACTACGGTTTTGGTAAAAGAAAAAGAAACACTTACGCCCTACATTGCAAGATTCAAGAACACCTCCCAGGCCAATCACCACGAAAGTGTGTTGCACATGAGATAGTTTGGCTCGAGAAGGGGTGGGCTTCCGCCACAAAACTTGGTCCCCAGGGGCTCACGAGCCGCTCGAGTCCACTGGCGCATGCATCGCCTGGCCCCGAGAGGGGAAGCGTCTTCGGTCCGCCGGCCATGTGGCCTTCTGGAGAGGAATTTTGGGGCAAGCTCTGCCTCCGGGGTGGTTTTAGGTCCGTGGCTCGCTGCCACCCCTCTACCCAAGACACGGCCAAGTAAAGGTCCTAGTCAACTGACAAGGATAGATTCTCCAAACGCGGAACCCTATGAGTTGTCGTGTTCTAGCAGGTTTGCGCTTTGGGCGCCGTAGTTTTGGTCTTTTGCACTTTGGACGTGGGCCGAATACATGCAGCTGGAGAATGGAAGCAAGGGGAATCAGGAATGGAATGGAGTTTGACCTCACTTCCTGTATGAAGTCAAGGCCGCTTTGGCAGAGTAAAGATATCTGAATCTTCGTAATTAATGCATAGTACTCTGACTTAAATTGGGATTTTTGTCACTAGCTTCCTAAGTCATCGCCAACATACAAAGCAACTTTCAAAAATTTTGATATGGTTTAGATCAAATAGTTTGCACCCAGAACGGTCCGGCAAACTGCTGTTGGGTGTTTCGGAAATGGCAGCCACCTTGCTCAAGCCAAACAAGGCCAGACCTGCAAGGCCTCCCACAGGGGAGAGTCCAACCCCAGAGGCTAAAGCCCCAAAAGCGAGGAAGCTCGGCAACACCACGGGCGACGCTAAAGACCACATCTCGGATTCCCTGCTCCTCAAGATCCCACCGCTGAACTTTTGTTCCGCAGAACCCCGTCCGGAAGGTCCAAAAATCCAACATCCGGCCCGGAGAACATATCAAATCACAAGCGCCCCAAGCATGTAGAAACCAGGAAGTGTTTCTTTGCTGTCGGATGATCGTGAGGGTTCAAATGCCGATTCGACCGCCACATCGTGAATGCCAACGGCCCTGGGACCAAGTTACACTACTTGGCTTTGCAAAAGAGAAACACTTACTACCTACATTGCAAGATTCAAGCAGCCCACCCAGGGCCAATCGACTACGAGGTGTCAGACATGAGATAGTTTGGCGTCAGAAGGGTGGCCGGGCCACAAACTTGGTCCCTAGGGCAATGTCGACGCCCAGTCCATTGGCAGAGACAGATCACTTGCCCGAGAGGGAAGCGTCTTCGTCCGGCCGCTGTAGGCCTTCTTAGAGGAGAATTTTGGGGGCAAGCCGTCAGTGGTTTTTTAGGGTCCGTGAGCCCGCGCCGCCAACACCCCCTCTACCTCAAGACAAGGCGCAAGGTCCTAGCTTCAAACTGACATAGAGCTCCGAAACAAACCCTATGAGTTTCCGGTGTTCTAGCAGGGTTTGCGCTAGCCGAAGTTTTGGCCTTTTAATTTGGGACATGGCCGATCAAATGAGGTTCAAGCTGAACCGACTTTAATGAGTTTGGGACCAGATCCCTGCTAGAAGTCAAGGGTCAGCTTAGTAGCAAGAATCAGAATCAGAATTAATGCATAAGTACCTGACTTAAATTCGATTTTGTCACTAGCTTCCGGCCACCAACATACAAAAGCAATCCTTCAAAAATTTTGATATGGCTTCAGACCAAATAGCTTGCATCAGAACTGGCCCCAGTGTACCGTTGTTGGGTACCGAAATGTACTTAAGCCCAAGTCAAACAAGGCTGTGGATCTTTGCAAGGCCTCCCTCATTAGAGGGGAGTCCGAATCACAGAGGCGCAGACCCAAAGCTTCCCGAGGCGCCCTTTCCGCCGCATGAGTTGTCGTGTTCTACAGGTTTGCGCTTTGGTGCCGAAGTTTGGTCTTTGCACTTGAGTGGACGCAACGATCACATGCAAATTGAGAACGCTAAGCAAGTGTGGAATCACTTGAATGGAGTTTGAATCAGACTTCCGCTAGGCGCTTAGAAGTCATAACAGAGGGACATCTCAGAACTGTGAATTGGCACGGGACTTAAATTGATTACCTTTCAGTCACCTAGCTTCCTAAGTCATCGCCATAATCCCTCAAAAATTTTGGATATGGTTTAGATCAAATAGTGTTTGACTCAGGAACCATCTCGGCAAATTGCTGTTGGGCCTGAGCCGGGCACACCTTTGCCTAAGTCAACACAGACCTCGTAAGGCCTCCCGCTAGAGGGGAGGAGTCCGGACCCTGTGAGGCGAGCCCCAAAATTTCGAGGCTTTTTCTGGCAGCTACCCGCCGGGGGCGTAAGCGCGAAAGATCACACTCCCCAGATCTCGGCTCAGATCCGTACTGCTGAACTTTGTTCCAGAACCTGGTCCGGAAGGTCCAAAAACCAACATCCGTCCGGAGAACATGCTATCAAACCGCTGCCGCCCCGCGGGCGATGCTGTAGAAACCAAAGTGTTTCTGTCGTCGGACATTGCGAGGTTCAAATGCCATTCACTGCCACATCGCCCCGAATGCCAAAATTACTCCTAGGGCGTGGGTTACACTTGGGCCGGTTTTGCAAAAAGAAAGAAACACTCCACGCCCTACATTGCAGATTCAGCAGCCCACCTCCCAGCACTGACTACGAGTGTGTGTGGCCATGTGAGATAGTTTGGCGCCTTCTTCAGTTAGTGCTTCCCGCCACAAAACTTGGTCCCTAGGGCAATGTCGACGCCCGAGTCCATCGCGGCTGCATCACTGGCCCGAGAGGAGAAGGGTTCATTCTGGCCAGGCCTGGAGAGTAAATTTTGTGGCAAGCTGCTTCCGGTGGTTTTAGGGTCCGCACCGCGCCAACACCCCTCTACCTCAAGACATTTTACGCAGCGTCCTAGTCAACTGAAGGGCGATAGAGTTTTCCGCCAAACGAAACCCCATGAGTTTCTGTGTTCTAGCAGGTCATGCTTTTGGTGCCGTGAAGTTTAGTCTTTTGCACCCTGGATGGCCGGAATACATGCGCTTGAGAACGCTAAGCAAGGGAACCGAATTTTCTAATGAGTTTGACCTCGTGGATTTTCCTGCTAGGGCGCCAGTCAAGTGGGCCGCTTGGTAAGAGAGAGCGGGACATCTGGGAATTCGTAATTAATGCATAGATGGACTTAAATTCTGGATTTTTGTCAGCTAGCTTCAAGTCATCGCCAACATGGCAAAGCTAACTTTCAAAAAATTTTGATATGGGTTTAGATCAAATAAGTTTGCACTAGAATCCGCCCCGGGAACAAGAGCTGGGGCACTGAGCCGGGCACACTTGCCCAAGTCAAACAAGGCTGTGGACCTTGCAAGGCCTCCTCATTAGAGGAGAGTCCGAACTCCCCGTGAGGCGAGGCCCCAAAAGCTTCCCGAGGAAGCTCTTCGCAAATACCGGGGCGTGACGCTTAAAGACTACATCCTGGATCTCGCTCCTCGTATCCCACCGCTGAACTCTTTCAGGCTCCGGTGAACCCGGTCCGAGAAGGTCCAAAAATCCAACATCCGGCCCGGAGAACATATATCAAACTGCCAAGCGCCCCCGCTGCGCTTATTAATACGCTAGAAACCAGTGTTTTATTGCTCTGGACATCATGAGGCTCAAATGCCGATTCACCGCCACACATCGTCCGGAATGCCAAAATTACCCTAGGGACCAAGCTACACCTGGCCGGTTTTGTAAAAGAAAGAAACACTTACCCCACATTGCAAGATCCAGCCCACCCTAGCCAATCGACCACGAGTGTGTCGCATACGAGATAGTTTGGCGCCGTAGAAGGGTGCGGGCTTCCGCCACAAAACTCTGGTCCCTAGGGCAAATGTCGACGCCCGAGTCCCATCGCGCAGGATGCATCACCTGCCCGGAGAGGGGAAGCTGCCCGTCTGCCGCCGTGGCCTTCTGGAGAGAATTGGGGCAAGCTGCCTCCGGTGGTTTTAGGGTCCGTGCCTCCCGCGCCAACACCCTCTACCTCAAGACAAGGCGCAAGGTCCTAGTCAACCGACAAGGATAGAGCTCCAAACGTGAAACCCTATGAGAGCTTCCAACGAAAGGTGGTTTGCGCTGGGTGCCGAGTTTGGTCTTTGTGACTTGGGACATGGCCGATCATATGTGCTGAGAACGCTGGGCAAGCTAACTCGATTTGAATGGAGTTTGACCGTACCTGCCAGGCGCTTAGGAAGTCAAGGGCCGCTTTGTAGTAGCAAGACATTCGTAAAATTGTAGAATTACCTACATAGTAATGGGACTTAAATTTGATTTTGTCACCTTAGCTTCCTAAGTCAATGCCCAACATATGCTGCTGTTAACTTCGCACCTGGACAGGTTTTAATCAAATATTTGCACTAGAACGGTCCGGCACTGTTTGGCACTGAGCTGGCACACTTGCCCAAGTCAAACAAGGACCTTGCAAGGCCTCCTCATTAGGAGAGGTGAGTCCAACTCCTGTGGAGGCGCCCCAAAAGCTTCCCGAGGCAAATTTCTTCTCGTATGAGCTGTCGTGTCTCCCAGTGGTTTGGCGTGCTTTGGGTGCCAGTTTGGCCTTTGCACTTGGACGGGCCGATCACATGCGCTGAGAACGCCAAGCAAGGGAACCGACGGAATGGAGTTTGACTCGTACTTCCTGCCAGGCGCTTAGAAGTCAAGGCCGCTATAAAGAGTAAGAGACATTCGGGGAATTCAGAATTAATGCATAGTACTTGACTTAAATTCTGATTTTGTCACCTAGCTTCCTAAGTCATCGCCAACATACAAAGCAATCCTCTCAAAAATTTCGATATGGTTTAGATCAAATAGTTTAGTACCTGTGAATCCGGCCCCGGCAGCTGTTGTTGGGCGCGTGTACCGAGGCCGGCACACTGCCTAAGTCAAACAAGGCCAGGACCTTGTGCCTCCTCATTAGAGGGGAGAGTCAACCCAGAGGCGAGCCCCAAAGCTTCGGCGCTTTTCGGCAAATACCGGGGCGACGCTTAAAGACCACATCTTGGATCTCGGCTCCCCGTGATCCCACCGCTGAACTTCCTTTGTTCCGTGAACCTGGTCCGAGAAGGTCCAAAATCCAACATCCGGGTCCGGAGAACATATCAAACTGCCAAGCGTCCTTCATGGGCGACATAGAAACCAGTGTTTTGTCGTTTCTGGCATTGCGAGGGTCTCAAATGCCGATCTCGACCGCCACATCGTCCCGAATGCCAAATTACCCTAGGACCAAGTTACACTCATCGGTTTTGGTAAAAAGAAAGAAACACGACGTACCACATTGAGGAAAAGATTTCTCAAAGCAGCCCACCTCCCAGGCCACAATTTGACTACGAGTGTTGTTGCACATGAGATAGTTTGGCGCCGAGAAGGGTGGGCTTCTCGCCAAACTTGGTCCCTAGGGCACGTCGACGCCCGAGTCCATTGCGTGATGCATCACTTGCCCGTGAGAGGAAGTTGCCCGTCCGGCTGCCATGCCTTCTGGAGAGGAATTTTGGGCAGCCGCTCTCGTGGTTTTAGGTCTCGTGGCTCCGCGCCAACACCTCTACCTCAAGACACGGCAAGGTCCTAGTCAACCGACAAGGATAGAGCCTCCAAACGAACCCTATGAGTTTCCGTGTTCTAGCGGTTTGCGCCGGTGCTTAGCTTTTGGGTCTTTGCACCTGGGACATGGCCGATCATATGCGCTGAGAACGCCGGGCGTTTAACCGACTAATGGAGTTTGACCCGTACCTGCCAGGCGCTTAGGAAGTCAAGGGCCGCTTTGCGCAGAGCAAGACATTCGTAAATTCGTAATTAATGCATAGTACGGACTTAAATTTATTTTTGTCGCCTAGCTTCCCAAGTCATCGCCAACATACAGCTAACTTTCAAAAATTTTGGATATGGTTTAGATCAAATAGTTTGCACTAGAACTATCTCGGCAAATTGTTAAGGGGCCGAGGGCCGGCACACTTGCTCAAGTCAAACAAGGCCGACCTCGCAAGGCCTCCTCATTAGAGGGGAGAGTCCGAACCCGTGAGGCGAGCGCCTCTAAAAGCTTCCTTGAGGCAATTTTTCTCGGCAACATTCACGGGGCGACGCTTAAAGATCATTAATTCCGTGATTCCTCCCTGTGATCCGACCGTTGAACTTTTCTTTGCTCTGTGAACCTGTCCGAGAAGTGTTGTGTGATTTATCTTGACTATTTGTGCATGATGTGCTTAAATTGGTGAAATGTGTGCAAAAATGGAGAATAATATGGTGTAATATGGAGAAAATGTAAAAAATGTGGAAATATTGGGGATGAAGTGTTTATGATGTATTGAAGTTGAACTACGGGACTTGAAGGTGTATAAAAGTCCCTTTTCAATGGTTAAAGCATGGTGTGAGGTGGCTAATCCTAGGAGACATGTAAGTTATTGAGATCTAATGGTGGAGATTGTTCAAAAGATGAAGGGTCGTAGGGATTTGTTGTAAGTTTAAGAGGAGGGTACGCCTCCTCATTCTCTCTCTCTCTCTCACTCTTGGAGTTTTCTTGAAGATCTCGTTGTAGAGTGCATCTTCCATGGAAGAAACAATGAAAAATGATGAGGATGAACCTCCCGATTTATTTAGCATGTGATTTGAAGTGTGATTATTCATCTCTTTAATTTTGCTTGATTTCAAGTTAAGAGAACATGCAATCCATCGCATATACTTTGCAAGTCGCTTCTGCTTTTGGTCCTTCTTTCGTTGATTATACAAAGTGGTGCGCTTGTCGAGTAGAAAGATTCTATTAGCATGATATGTTTCTTTCTCAAGAATTACTTCATTTTCTCGTGATTCCGTGACAAGAATGGCAAAAGGAAATGAATGTAGAGAATAACTAAAATTTGGATGCAAATTCAGGTATTTACATTCCGCTTTCTTTCTTGTTTTGACCCACAAGACAATAAGAATGGAAGCAATAAAGTGTACCGTGATTTAGTATATTCTTGTTGATTTGATTGAAGGAAGCCACCAAAGCTAGCTCAGAATTCCTCTTTGATATTGGCTTACTGCTCAAAATTCAGTTTCGTTTCATCTATCTCTCGCTTCGCCATACTGCAAAGGAAACCATATTCATTCTTCCTTGTTCTATGTTTTAAAGAAAAGAATTGCCAAGCCCCTACTATGAGATCCTCACGGCAGGTTTAATCCTCGCAAAGAAAAATTGGCCTTCTCCGATTCTAATGATATACATGCCGGCCATGGTCTATGAAGACATCACTTAAGAAACTGGGTCTCTAATCATCCGCCATTGATGCATCCTCGTCACGCATAATTAACCTATGATCCATTTTCATATCCCTGCACTTCCTCGGTGATCTCCATTTACAAAAACCGCTGTCTCTTGAAAGATTTAACTCCGTAAGAAAATCAGATGGAGAAGGGTCGATTCGCCCGGACGCCCATAAATGTACTCCTCGCAGAAAAATGGATGCCCCATCTCACTGAACGCAGATCGCCGCTATTGTACCGAGAAAGCAAGAGGAATGAAAAATAAAAATAAAGGGTTGTGAAGCATGGTGAAGTAAGGGAAAATTAAAAATATTAAATGTTGAAGGAATAGTGGAACCCTCCAAGTTATGCAACAGCTCATTGATAAGTTATCTGGTTTTCAACCACACCCCGAGTTCAAGTCCATAAAGTATCTAGAATTGCTACATTTTCCAAAGATGTTCGCTATGGGAAGATCTGGCTTACACTATTTTTGAAGACCCCAATACATCATCATGCATTGGGAGCCCAAGTTGTATGTTCTCAAAATTTCAGAAGACTATATTTCCTCTCAAGATCGGTGATCAAGAAACACCGCCTTGTGGAAGTCACCGCATGCCTTTCCATTTTATCTTCTAATGTTGTGAGAGGGATTGAGCGCCTACACTGCTGCAGAGCCAGGCGCCTAACGACCGATGGACTTGCCACCCTTGAAGTGATTACATTTATATGAAGCCATAGAATCACCATCGAGGCAACAGGCAGAGTTTTTAATTTTAATTTTCTCTTGGAAGACTTATGATGTTTTGAAGAACCGGGAGATTTGAATAGATTGATTTTATTAAGTTGCAGCTATTTTATGTAATCAACCAGCTTGAGCGAGTTTGATATGGCGTTTCAAAGACTATGGTTAAAGATTTTTTGAAGAATCACTCCGGGACGCGCATGAACAATCTGGGGAAATAATGTTGTGTGATTTATCTTGACTATTTGTGCATGATGTGCTTAAATTGGTGAAATGTGTGCAAAATGATAAATAATAAGGTGCATATGGAGAAATGTAAAATTCAGAAAATAGTTGGGGATGAAGCATTTATGATGTATTGAAGGAACTTATGGACTTGAAGGTATGTAAAGTCCTTTTCAATGGTTATTAAAGCATGGGGCAGAGGTGGCGAATCCTAGGAGAGACATGTGTTATTGAGATCAATGGGTGGGAGATTGTTCAAAGATGAAGGGGTCGAGATTTGTCAGGTAAGCTTAAGAGGAGGGGTAAGCAATACGTAACTGAACGAAGCAATGAGTT